>CM063448.1:24421407-25902240 GCA_032191425.1 Lymantria dispar
GTTTATGAACGATACATCGATGTTTGAAAACCATCGATGTATTTTTTTGCATCCCTATTTATAGCTAATCTGACAAATAGTAAAGGTTTTATTTCGTTACAACTCATCAATGTCTTCATGCAATCTCTATATGTACGAGCACTCTTAATATTACGAACTTTGGCTGCCGCATCATCAATTTAATCTAAAAATGTATATCGTTGGTCGTCGCCTTGTAAATGTCGCACTCACATTTGCTTTTTTTATTGCCAACGGTGGCAAACGAGCAGGCAGAACACCTGATGGTAAGTGATACTGCCGCACATGGACCTTTGCAATACCAGGGCCACAGCCGGGCCGCTGCCTACCGTGAAGAAAATACTCTTCTTAAACCTCGTTTGAAGAAGGACATGTCATAGCGCTCGGGAAACAGCAGCATGTAGTTCATTCCAGAGCTTGCACGTACGTGGGAGAAATGATCGCTGGAAACGTACAGTTGAAGACCATAACGTTTCCAGGTGAAATGGATGAACGCTGCTACGGTGTCGAGTGGTACTTACAGTGCTTATTACATTTGTTTCATCATTGTCTTATTTTTTAAAAATTATCCCACATATACTTCGAAGAGCGTATTAGTTATAATCCCTTATAGCCTTTTTTGCACATATGGTGATTTCATAAAAGCAAATAATTTTTTTATCAAAATTTATTCAATTTTCAAAGTCATAATAATTTTTACAATTTCTAGTAAATGGTACACCCATTTTTTCACCTGATCCGAGTCATCCTTTATGAAAATTACATTCCTAGTGCACACATAAATGTATGACATCCTTTTATATTTGTTTTGGTATTTACTTTCAAGCCTTTTTTTTTTCAAAGGTTCAGGCATAGTAGTTACCATCGCCTCTAAATCCTCAGCCGATGGTGGCGACAATACTTGATCATCGGCATAGAGAGAGCATTTTATAATTAACTTATTGCTTCTTAAACCGCCATATTTTTTTTTGCAAACACTTATCCAGGTGTAGGAAGATATAAATATACCATTAAAAACAAAAATTTGTAAAAAAAGCTAAGCCTCGCAGCTGAGATCTTCTAATATAAAAAGTTGTGAGATCCATGTTATACCAAGTCGGTTAATTCATTCAGTTCCTGTTTAAGGGAACTTTCCTCTTAAGTTATTACGTAATGAGCTAGTAATGAGCTAACCTGACAACTTCTTATAGTAACCATATCAATATCAAAGATCTTTTATGTTTTAAATAAACATATTGACTTGGCAATCGTATGAAAAGACAATGTACCTCACAAATAATTCATATTACATATATTAAATTAGATTGTTTAGTGCATTGCTTTACAGATTTTATCGCGTTTGTATTTGATTTTTGATTACCCGACGTTTCGAACAATTAGCAGCGTTCATAGTCACGGGCGGACTAATAAATCTCACGTCCAACAAGTCATCGTTTTTACAGAAAGTTTCATTTAAAATGTGTAATACTCGCGTAAACATCAGATATCATTAGACCTACTTATTTTCGCTTCCGGTACCTTCTACTTCTTGAATATTGACAACGGATTTTCTTAAAGCCCACTCTCTGAAAAATGAGACGTCTCTCCATTCCGCTTGAGTCATTTCCACCTAAGTAAGCGGAGAGATGTGCCAATAAAGAAATTTGCTAGATTTATTGAAACACATCTTCTCTAGTCCCCTCCCCGCTTTGATGGCAATCGAGCCCTATAATGGTGTTTTTTCTTTAGAGTAAATTTCAGGCAATATAGTCTGTTTAATACTTTGGGAGATTTTGGTACAACTTTATAAGACATGTCCCATTCTTGCTTTTTCATTCCGTTAATTGACCGTTAACCAGTTACCTTTAACAAGTTACCTTTGAACATATCTAGGTATCTATGTACACCTATTATTCCTTTAATAATTCAGCCTATCGCCGTTCACTGTTGGACGTAGGCCTCCCTCATGTTTCACCACTAAGTGCGGTACTGTGGCGCCTGCATTCAATGACACCCAGCAACATTCACCATGTCGTCGGTCCACCTAGTCGTCGTACACTGCATTGTTCGATACATGGTCCACACTCGAGAACCTTTCTTACCCAACAGTTGCCGGTTCGACAAGTGAGTTTTCACGAACCTGTTGTCCATATCGCACTCATCTAGACATTGGAAGCCATTATGTAGCTCGAGTTGAAAGCTTTCTAGATTCTGGAAAGGACAGGTGCAAGTCGAAAAGTAGACTGTATTAAGCGTGATCGCTCGACTTTTGTGTGGATATTCAATGCGCCTTATACTATATAGCGATCGCTCCTAGTTTTAATCCTGCTGAACACTGAAAGGTTATTGAATATCTATTGTTTATCCGATAAGATGAAGTTTATATCGTCTTTTGTTAAACCGTCGGGCTAATCCAGGACCATTTCCTTTGCGGCTACTTCTTGAAGAAAAATTAATTATATAAGACGTTTTCTTTCGCCAGAAAATCAGCCAGTTTCTGATCCTCTGGTTTCTCTGACCACATCTATGTGCCCCCTCCCTCAACTCATCATCATCCCCTTTTTTCAATGATGTTAATGTCTGTTAATCATCATCATCCCCTTTTTTAATGAATGTTAATGTCTTCTATATCCATCGTGAAGTAAGTTTTAGACGCGTGTATGGCTTTCGAGATGTCCTTGTAAAAGGTCTTTACCTCGTCGTCGGAGTATGCCGAGGTTGTTGGGTAAACCTGTATGACCTTCAAAGAATACTTCTTGGTAAATCTGATACGCTACGCTTGTTGACTCACTCTCGATCCTATCCACGTTGTACACGAGAGACTTGCTGATCGAAAAAACCCTATACCATCTTAGGACGGGTGATCGCCCAACATAGAAGAGCCCGTTTCTGATAATCCTACAATTGCCCGCCGGATTTTGCTCAATACCTCTTCCTGCTCGATAATCATTTCATCAGTTCTGAGTGTCCAAATGCTGTGTGCTACCAGGGAGAGAGGTTTTGTTTAGTAGCCGGATCACTGCTAGAGATTCTTCGCACCTCATGCTCCACCGCTGCCGGGCGCGCCATCAAAATGAGTCCGTAGGGTAGCAGAGCTACCACGACTAGGGCTGATTTTTCTTCGCCATATGAGGAATAATACCGTAATCGCTACGATTGGCAGGCGGGTTAGGATTGCAGTGAGATATCATACATTGCCCCGAAAAGAGCTGCTGGCCACTTTCAAATTCAAATTCAAATCATTTATTATGTATAAACCCCGCGGGGGCACTTACATATTGTCATTTTTTTTACAATTTTCTTAAAGTTATAATTACCGCCGGATCGGAACGCGACCGCACTGAGTAGATCCGGCAAGAAACTCAGCGGGATTGTCTATTTTTTATTTATTTTTTTAAATTATTTTTAAATAAAATTACATCTTACAACATGCTTATGAATAGTTCCAGTGTAATGCCATTCGAAATATTATATAATATAGTTCACAAATATAATAATAATCACAAATGTAATAAAAAAATTATGTTGGACCGGATCCCGCAAGCGGCAACCCGATCACGAGTTAACTACTAGAGCAGCCATCATTCCCCTCAACCATAATGGAGGGAAGGGAGTGACCCGCTCCTAATAGTTTCCCCCTCCCCCTGTTGAAATTTTTTTTCAAGTGACAACGCCTTGCACTAAGGGAATCTTAGTTGTATTGCGAGGGACTTTACAAACATATAATTAACCGACACAAATTACATTCAGACTAAGAACAACAATTTGTGGATCGTACACAGGATGTATGGGATTCGAATCCGCGATACTGGCACATTAGGTGGGTATCTTAACCACAATGCCATCAGCGCAGTCCTTCGCCGGTTCTTACGACTCCCATAAGGAAGCAAGTGATGGCGACAATTGTATTCTTATCCCGTTCTAATAACTGCAAATGTAACATTGTAATCCTATATATTTACATGGTTTTACAAAATTATTTATGCAGTTAGTGTATCTCGGAAACTGGAGGATAATTAAAATGTTTCATAATTTTCCCTTCATTTAATACACCAAACACTAACTGTATTCTAAGTTTGAAGCTTCTATCTCTACTAGAAGTGTCTCTTTAATATTGATGATCGGTCAGTCAGTCAGTGAGTGACAAAATTACGAAATTTTGACTAGTTATAATTCTTAAACTATTCCTTCAAATTGAATCAAATTTGAAAAATATCGTGTGTATACAATGCCTGCTGGTTTACCAAAAAATCAGGCTTCTAGTTGTTGGTATAGTAAAGTCAATTTCTCTCTTATTATGGAGGAGGCTCACCCAGCAATGGGACGTATATGAGCCGAAATGATGATATCATATACACTACGAGGACGGCAAAGTAGTGTTAGATTTACCAAACGATATTCATTGAAGGCACCAATCTCAACATATTCCGACGATGTAGTGGAGGCCTTGTATGAGATCATCCCGAAAGCCATCGCGCACGTCCAAAACCCAATTCTCAATGGTTCTAAATTTGGACAGAGAAACCAAAGCGCCCAAAAACTGCGGCCAAAAATAGAAGCAGCTACGAAGGAAGTGGACCTGCTTAACTAAGATCGAGAGAGACTTCATCTTGTCGTACGTACATAAAGTCTCTTGGGAGCGATAGTGATCACAAATGCTTCGTACCATTCAGTGGAATGGTACGAGGTACATTAAATCCTCGAGCGAAAGTCGAACTGTCTCGCTTGATGAAGTTTACTCTCCGATTTGCACCTGTCCAATACCGAAACGAGTTCCAGCTCTAATTTTTTTTAAAGACAACTTATAATTATTTTGCAGGGTAAACACATACCTAGCGATGACGCCCCAGACGCCGTTTGGAGGATTTAAGGAATCTGGACTTGGACGTGAAAAGTAAGTAACCCCTTAAACAAGCCTTTGTAGCATAACCATGATATCATATCTATCAGTGGATGTCGATTGACTGATCAATGGGTAGAATAACATGAAAGCGTTCTACTAGTATTCCACTATTCTGATTCGTTAGTCTGATAATTTAATGTGACTTAAATTGTAGGATTAGATTATTAAGTATACTATTTTTGTCCTTTTGACTTTATTTATAATTGATTATCGTCCAATTACATAATTCTTTTAGCCGTTAAACCAATCTACAAAGAAAATTGTTGTGGGGAAATGGGAAATGTACAAGAATAATTTTTGATGTATACACGAGTATTTTATTGAATGTGTGTACGTTTTAAATAAAACTGTTTTTTACGTATTTTATTTCGCTTGTAGTTGATTGTTCATATCGTATTGAATATGAACTACTAACACCCGTTTATTCAAAAGCATTGTTGGTAGTATTGGCCAAAAATATGAGTACTCTCTCCAAATGATCAAGATTATAGTGAGGTCTGAGGATTATAGGCTTTCAGGCAAATCTACAATGAGGCAAAAATTTCAAGTTCACATTCGTTCTTCCACAGTCGTATTAGAACCCATTGCTTATATCCTAAAATAATATAATCATTGGAATTTTGGTAACGATGTGTTACATTATGTTTCAGTGGCTTGGAGTGCGTGAATCCGTATTTGGAAGTAAAGACTGTATGTGTGGCCTTGCCGAAGAAGGTATAGATAATGTAATACGTTTTTATATTATTTATTTGTGCAAATAAAATATTTTTAATTATATCAGTTTTTATTTACTTTATACACTGTAACATAGCAGAAGAGAAGGAATTTCAAGCGTTTGCTTCTTACAGCTATCACCCACGTCCAACCTATAGGTTCTTTTTAAGTATTTTTAGAAGATGATAAATTGTAAATATAGACTTCCCGTCTTATCTCAATTGGCCCAGGAGAGTCCTATGACCTTTTAATCCATCCGTCCATCCTACAGACGTCCACTGCTGGACATAGGCCTCCCCACGAGAATGGCACTCGGAACGGTCCTACGCCACTTGCATCCAACGGTTCCGTGCGACTTTGAGAATTTCGTCAGTCCACCTTGGGTCGTCCTACGCTGCGCCGTCCAATTCGTGGTCGCCACTCAAGAACCTTTCTTCCCCAACGGTTGTCGGTTCGACGAGCGATGTGGCCTGCCCATTGCCATTTCAACGTGCTAATTCTGCGGGCTATGTTGGTTACACCCGTTCTTCCACGAATTGCCGTGTTCCGGATTTTATCACGTAGAAAAATTGAATTGAGCGACTTTGAGGTTTTTTATGAGGCCGACATGTAGAGACCACGTTTCAGTGCCGTAAGTCATCGTTGGTATGACTTCTTAATGATGAATACTTATTCGTGTCTCTGCACATACACCTTAATTTAAAAATGCCGTAGCCTAAAAGAAATTAAAATTATGAGGATCGGGCAAAATTTTATAATTTGTTTATTTTAACTTTAATATCATAATTTCTACGTTCAAGAAACATAAGAGGGTCTTCTCGTCTAACATAGTTTTTTTTATACTTCTTCTTCTTATTTTTTATTGGCAATAAGTTTAATTTAATTTAATAATTTTATTACAATAATATGAGCTATTAGTGCCAGTGTCCAGTTAAAAACAAACTAATACGTCTTTTTACATAAAACAGTCATACGAGTATTAGTTTTAAACGTTGCCATTGATACGGAGCTGATAGCCAAATCAATGTTTTCTCTGGAAATTTTGCAGAACATGAAAATGCACGGAATTCACAATTAAATCATATTCACTACACTTCAGGATTTGCGATTTTTTTCTCTGCGTTATCTATAATAAATAAAATTGGAGTGTCTGTTTGTAATGTTAAAATAATAGACTGTTTTCATGCTCACGATTATTTGCACTATATATATATGCCTAAAAATCATTTTATATCTTTTTTTTCTGTCTGTCTGTTTGTTCCGGGTAATCTTCAAAACGGCTGGACCGATTTTAAAAATTCTTTCACCAATAGAAAGCTATAATATCAGGGAGTAACTTAGGCTATATTTTATCTCGGTATTCCCACGGGATTGAGAACCACGCGGGTAAGGCCATTGAAACCGAAGCGAAGCGAGGGCGCGTTGCTAGTATTACATAAATACCAGCAAAACTATTCAATATAATACTGTAAAACACCAAATAAATACAATTTAAAAGCGCTCCATGACTTTTGACATTCCCTAAAATCTCACTTTTTATACTAGATATCTGGTTGACCACCTGGTATATATTTTTTTAATATGATGAAATAATAAAAAAAATATCAAAAATTGCAAATAGAGAATAATATGTTAGCGACACGATGTTATAGATAATAATATCGACCAACAATAAACGAACGTTACAAATATCGATATTCAAAAAGGTTATACAGGCGGTCGGCCGTTAGTTACGGTATTCAGTCGTTCGCTAGACATCGACCACGCACGTCGTGCTTGTGGTCCGTTCGTATTAAGTTGTGTTAAAATTAGAGCAAGTGTACTAATAAAGTGTTGATCGTAGAGTACGTGTAGCTATTTTGCACTCTACCAAATGTAGAAGTGTTGAAAAAGCATCACCTGTAATAAATAATAACACCGAGATTCGACCCAACGCTGTTTGAATGCCAAAACAAAACTAAAAAAAAAACTGGACAACTTCCCAATTTATCCCTATTATCACTGTTGACAGCGACGGCGAAGTTCGAATTCCTATTCAGAGAATGTTAATAACATTATATGTCATTATATTGATTAGCTAAAAACACCGACAAAACAACATTTTCTATAAATAATACCTAGCTAGATCGAGTTTTTGACCCCGTAACTTCTAGTGTAAACAGTGTCCAGTGCCAAGGCAATAGGGGTAAGAGAAATGAATTAAACGACGCGTATCGATATACATATACGTAAGTAACAGCGACAGCGCGTGCGCACACCCGCTCGCGAACAATATCGTCGGACGACTACCCCCGCTTGGTCGCGCGGGGCATTAATTAACAAGGCGCCTTCGCGCCACACGAAAATTAAGGTATATGTTACTACCTACAGCAATTAGGTAAAATGGGTGTACCTACGCGGTGCTGTCCTGTGCCATTACAAACAACTTTATTTCTACTTAGGTTATTACAAGTAGTATACAAGTAAACACCTATTACACAAATCAATAACATAAATATGATAGCCTGGCTAGCCCTACGACTGTTGTCTTGGGTACGGCGCTAAATGCCACTAGCCAGATATCGAGGCATGGGTAAACACGTCGAAACAATACATATTAGTTGTGACGTCATACGTCGTTAACATCCTCCCCCCTAGGGTCGTTATTACGACACTCATAATCGTTACGAAATAGTAAAGCTAAACGAGAAGCTGGTCGCTTTAATACACCGTGACCAGTTTGTACATCAACTACTCGAACCCTACCGTCAGCGCCCGGGTATACTGTCCTAATAACGCCTTTGGGCCAGGTATTTCGCGGCATGTTGGGATCTGTAATGATAACCAAGTCGCCAACCTTCAATTGTGCACCCTCGCGGTACCATTTTTTACGCGGTAGTAATGTCGGCAAAACCTCTTTCACCCACCTACACCAAAACAAATCAGTCAATCGTTGAGCAACCCTCCACTGTTTTCTCAAATATAAGTCGCTATCATCAAATACACCTGGTATGGGTAGGTTGGAAGAACCTCCGATAAGAAAACGATTGGGCGTCAAAGCCTCCTGACTATTTGGCTCCACAGAGACATGAGTAAGAGGCCTACTATTTACAATATTTTCAACTTCCACTAAGAGAGTAACGAGTGTCTCTTCTCTGGGTACTCTTTCTTTCAAAATAACGCGGAGAGTTGTCTTTACCGTCCTGATAAGCCGCTCCCATGCGCCACCCATATGTGGACTAGCAGGAGGTATAAAATTCCATTGAACTCCTTTGTTGAGAGCTTCCGTAATAAGCAACTCCCTGTCGACCTCAAGGAGAGATTTCTTTAATTCGGAATCCGCACCTCTTAGGTTAGTACCGTTGTCAGAAAAAATAGCATGAGGCCAACCACGGCGAGCGGACATGCGGCGCAACGCCATTATTAATGAGTCAGCGGTGAGATTTACAGCTATCTCAATATGCACCGCGCGGACTGTTAAACAAGTGAACAGAACACCGTATCTCTTTACCCGCTGTCTACCGTATACCACTTCTATCGGCCCAAATAAATCTACACCGCAATTGGTAAAGGGTCTTTGGTGATGAGACAATCTTCCAGTAGGAAGGTCGCCGAGGCGCGGTGGTACAGGTTTCGCCTTCCTCATACGACATATTAAGCATTTCGCGGCAACAGAACGAACGGTCGGTCTAAGTTTCAAAATCGAATACGTCTGACGTAAGTCATTGACCATCATCTCATTGAAGGAGTGGGCGGATCTCTCATGATATGCTTTGACAATTAGTCTTGTCGTAGTCTTGTCGTCGTCACAAGACTAATTGTCAAAGCATATCATGAGAGATCCGCCCACTCCTTCAATGAGATGATGGTCAATGACTTACGTCAGACGTATTCGATTTTGAAACTTAGACCGACCGTTCGTTCTGTTGCCGCGAAATGCTTAATATGTCGTATGAGGAAGGCGAAACCTGTACCACCGCGCCTCGGCGACCTTCCTACTGGAAGATTGTCTCATCACCAAAGACCCTTTACCAATTGCGGTGTAGATTTATTTGGGCCGATAGAAGTGGTATACGGTAGACAGCGGGTAAAGAGATACGGTGTTCTGTTCACTTGTTTAACAGTCCGCGCGGTGCATATTGAGATAGCTGTAAATCTCACCGCTGACTCATTAATAATGGCGTTGCGCCGCATGTCCGCTCGCCGTGGTTGGCCTCATGCTATTTTTTCTGACAACGGTACTAACCTAAGAGGTGCGGATTCCGAATTAAAGAAATCTCTCCTTGAGGTCGACAGGGAGTTGCTTATTACGGAAGCTCTCAACAAAGGAGTTCAATGGAATTTTATACCTCCTGCTAGTCCACATATGGGTGGCGCATGGGAGCGGCTTATCAGGACGGTAAAGACAACTCTCCGCGTTATTTTGAAAGAAAGAGTACCCAGAGAAGAGACACTCGTTACTCTCTTAGTGGAAGTTGAAAATATTGTAAATAGTAGGCCTCTTACTCATGTCTCTGTGGAGCCAAATAGTCAGGAGGCTTTGACGCCCAATCGTTTTCTTATCGGAGGTTCTTCCAACCTACCCATACCAGGTGTATTTGATGATAGCGACTTATATTTGAGAAAACAGTGGAGGGTTGCTCAACGATTGACTGATTTGTTTTGGTGTAGGTGGGTGAAAGAGGTTTTGCCGACATTACTACCGCGTAAAAAATGGTACCGCGAGGGTGCACAATTGAAGGTTGGCGACTTGGTTATCATTACAGATCCCAACATGCCGCGAAATACCTGGCCCAAAGGCGTTATTAGGACAGTATACCCGGGCGCTGACGGTAGGGTTCGAGTAGTTGATGTACAAACTGGTCACGGTGTATTAAAGCGACCAGCTTCTCGTTTAGCTTTACTATTTCGTAACGATTATGAGTGTCGTAATAACGACCCTAGGGGGGAGGATGTTAACGACGTATGACGTCACAACTAATATGTATTGTTTCGACGTGTTTACCCATGCCTCGATATCTGGCTAGTGGCATTTAGCGCCGTACCCAAGACAACAGTCGTAGGGCTAGCCAGGCTATCATATTTATGTTATTGATTTGTGTAATAGGTGTTTACTTGTATACTACTTGTAATAACCTAAGTAGAAATAAAGTTGTTTGTAATGGCACAGGACAGCACCGCGTAGGTACACCCATTTTACCTAATTGCTGTAGGTAGTAACATATACCTTAATTTTCGTGTGGCGCGAAGGCGCCTTGTTAATTAATGCCCCGCGCGACCAAGCGGGGGTAGTCGTCCGACGATATTGTTCGCGAGCGGGTGTGCGCACGCGCTGTCGCTGTTACTTACGTATATGTATATCGATACGCGTCGTTTAATTCATTTCTCTTACCCCTATTGCCTTGGCACTGGACACTGTTTACACTAGAAGTTACGGGGTCAAAAACTCGATCTAGCTAGGTATTATTTATAGAAAATGTTGTTTTGTCGGTGTTTTTAGCTAATCAATATAATGACATATAATGTTATTAACATTCTCTGAATAGGAATTCGAACTTCGCCGTCGCTGTCAACAGTGATAATAGGGATAAATTGGGAAGTTGTCCAGTTTTTTTTTTAGTTTTGTTTTGGCATTCAAACAGCGTTGGGTCGAATCTCGGTGTTATTATTTATTACAGGTGATGCTTTTTCAACACTTCTACATTTGGTAGAGTGCAAAATAGCTACACGTACTCTACGATCAACACTTTATTAGTACACTTGCTCTAATTTTAACACAACTTAATACGAACGGACCACAAGCACGACGTGCGTGGTCGATGTCTAGCGAACGACTGAATACCGTAACTAACGGCCGACCGCCTGTATAACCTTTTTGAATATCGATATTTGTAACGTTCGTTTATTGTTGGTCGATATTATTATCTATAACATCGTGTCGCTAACATATTATTCTCTATTTGCAATTTTTGATATTTTTTTTATTATTTCATCATATTAAAAAAATATATACCAGGTGGTCAACCAGATATCTAGTATAAAAAGTGAGATTTTAGGGAATGTCAAAAGTCATGGAGCGCTTTTAAATTGTATTTATTTGGTGTTTTACAGTATTATATTGAATAGTTTTGCTGGTATTTATGTAATACTAGCAACGCGCCCTCGCTTCGCTTCGGTTTCAATGGCCTTACCCGCGTGGTTCTCAATCCCGTGGGAATACCGAGATAAAATATAGCCTAAGTTACTCCCTGATATTATAGCTTTCTATTGGTGAAAGAATTTTTAAAATCGGTCCAGCCGTTTTGAAGATTACCCGGAACAAACAGACAGACAGAAAAAAAAGATATAAAATGATTTTTAGGCATATATATATAGTGCAAATAATCGTGAGCATGAAAACAGTCTATTATTTTAACATTACAAACAGACACTCCAATTTTATTTATTATAGATAACGCAGAGAAAAAAATCGCAAATCCTGAAGTGTAGTGAATATGATTTAATTGTGAATTCCGTGCATTTTCATGTTCTGCAAAATTTCCAGAGAAAACATTGATTTGGCTATCAGCTCCGTATCAATGGCAACGTTTAAAACTAATACTCGTATGACTGTTTTATGTAAAAAGACGTATTAGTTTGTTTTTAACTGGACACTGGCACTAATAGCTCATATTATTGTAATAAAATTATTAAATTAAATTAAACTTATTGCCAATAAAAAATAAGAAGAAGAAGTATAAAAAAAACTATGTTAGACGAGAAGACCCTCTTATGTTTCTTGAACGTAGAAATTATGATATTAAAGTTAAAATAAACAAATTATAAAATTTTGCCCGATCCTCATAATTTTAATTTCTTTTAGGCTACGGCATTTTTAAATTAAGGTGTATGTGCAGAGACACGAATAAGTATTCATCATTAAGAAGTCATACCAACGATGACTTACGGCACTGAAACGTGGTCTCTACATGTCGGCCTCATAAAAAACCTCAAAGTCGCTCAATTCAATTTTTCTACGTGATAAAATCCGGAACACGGCAATTCGTGGAAGAACGGGTGTAACCAACATAGCCCGCAGAATTAGCACGTTGAAATGGCAATGGGCAGGCCACATCGCTCGTCGAACCGACAACCGTTGGGGAAGAAAGGTTCTTGAGTGGCGACCACGAATTGGACGGCGCAGCGTAGGACGACCCAAGGTGGACTGACGAAATTCTCAAAGTCGCACGGAACCGTTGGATGCAAGTGGCGTAGGACCGTTCCGAGTGCCATTCTCGTGGGGAGGCCTATGTCCAGCAGTGGACGTCTGTAGGATGGACGGATGGATTAAAAGGTCATAGGACTCTCCTGGGCCAATTGAGATAAGACGGGAAGTCTATATTTACAATTTATCATCTTCTAAAAATACTTAAAAAGAACCTATAGGTTGGACGTGGGTGATAGCTGTAAGAAGCAAACGCTTGAAATTCCTTCTCTTCTGCTATGTTACAGTGTATAAAGTAAATAAAAACTGATATAATTAAAAATATTTTATTTGCACAAATAAATAATATAAAAACGTATTACATTATCTATACCTTCTTCGGCAAGGCCACACATACAGTCTTTACTTCCAAATACGGATTCACGCACTCCAAGCCACTGAAACATAATGTAACACATCGTTACCAAAATTCCAATGATTATATTATTTTAGGATATAAGCAATGGGTTCTAATACGACTGTGGAAGAACGAATGTGAACTTGAAATTTTTGCCTCATTGTAGATTTGCCTGAAAGCCTATAATCCTCAGACCTCACTATAATCTTGATCATTTGGAGAGAGTACTCATATTTTTGGCCAATACTACCAACAATGCTTTTGAATAAACGGGTGTTAGTAGTTCATATTCAATACGATATGAACAATCAACTACAAGCGAAATAAAATACGTAAAAAACAGTTTTATTTAAAACGTACACACATTCAATAAAATACTCGTGTATACATCAAAAATTATTCTTGTACATTTCCCATTTCCCCACAACAATTTTCTTTGTAGATTGGTTTAACGGCTAAAAGAATTATGTAATTGGACGATAATCAATTATAAATAAAGTCAAAAGGACAAAAATAGTATACTTAATAATCTAATCCTACAATTTAAGTCACATTAAATTATCAGACTAACGAATCAGAATAGTGGAATACTAGTAGAACGCTTTCATGTTATTCTACCCATTGATCAGTCAATCGACATCCACTGATAGATATGATATCATGGTTATGCTACAAAGGCTTGTTTAAGGGGTTACTTACTTTTCACGTCCAAGTCCAGATTCCTTAAATCCTCCAAACGGCGTCTGGGGCGTCATCGCTAGGTATGTGTTTACCCTGCAAAATAATTATAAGTTGTCTTTAAAAAAAATTAGAGCTGGAACTCGTTTCGGTATTGGACAGGTGCAAATCGGAGAGTAAACTTCATCAAGCGAGACAGTTCGACTTTCGCTCGAGGATTTAATGTATCTCGTACCATTCCACTGAATGGTACGAAGCATTTGTGATCACTATCGCTCCCAAGAGACTTTATGTACGTACGACAAGATGAAGTCTCTCTCGATCTTAGTTAAGCAGGTCCACTTCCTTCGTAGCTGCTTCTATTTTTGGCCGCAGTTTTTGGGCGCTTTGGTTTCTCTGTCCAAATTTAGAACCATTGAGAATTGGGTTTTGGACGTGCGCGATGGCTTTCGGGATGATCTCATACAAGGCCTCCACTACATCGTCGGAATATGTTGAGATTGGTGCCTTCAATGAATATCGTTTGGTAAATCTAACACTACTTTGCCGTCCTCGTAGTGTATATGATATCATCATTTCGGCTCATATACGTCCCATTGCTGGGTGAGCCTCCTCCATAATAAGAGAGAAATTGACTTTACTATACCAACAACTAGAAGCCTGATTTTTTGGTAAACCAGCAGGCATTGTATACACACGATATTTTTCAAATTTGATTCAATTTGAAGGAATAGTTTAAGAATTATAACTAGTCAAAATTTCGTAATTTTGTCACTCACTGACTGACTGACCGATCATCAATATTAAAGAGACACTTCTAGTAGAGATAGAAGCTTCAAACTTAGAATACAGTTAGTGTTTGGTGTATAAATGAAGGGAAAATTATGAAACATTTTAATTATCCTCCAGTTTCCGAGATACACTAACTGCATAAATAATTTTGTAAAACCATGTAAATATATAGGATTACAATGTTACATTTGCAGTTATTAGAACGGGATAAGAATACAATTGTCGCCATCACTTGCTTCCTTATGGGAGTCGTAAGAACCGGCGAAGGACTGCGCTGATGGCATTGTGGTTAAGATACCCACCTAATGTGCCAGTATCGCGGATTCGAATCCCATACATCCTGTGTACGATCCACAAATTGTTGTTCTTAGTCTGAATGTAATTTGTGTCGGTTAATTATATGTTTGTAAAGTCCCTCGCAATACAACTAAGATTCCCTTAGTGCAAGGCGTTGTCACTTGAAAAAAAATTTCAACAGGGGGAGGGGGAAACTATTAGGAGCGGGTCACTCCCTTCCCTCCATTATGGTTGAGGGGAATGATGGCTGCTCTAGTAGTTAACTCGTGATCGGGTGCCGCTTGCGGGATCCGGTCCAACCATAATTTTTTTATTACATTTGTGATTATTATTATATTTGTGAACTATATTATATAATATTTCGAATGGCATTACACTGGAACTATTCATAAGCATGTTGTAAGATGTAATTTTATTTAAAAATAATTTAAAAAAATAAATAAAAAATAGACAATCCCGCTGAGTTTCTTGCCGGATCTACTCAGTGCGGTCGCGTTCCGATCCGGCGGTAATTATAACTTTAAGAAAATTGTAAAAAAAATGACAATATGTAAGTGCCCCCGCGGGGTTTATACATAATAAATGATTTGAATTTGAATTTGAAAGTGGCCAGCAGCTCTTTTCGGGGCAATGTATGATATCTCACTGCAATCCTAACCCGCCTGCCAATCGTAGCGATTACGGTATTATTCCTCATATGGCGAAGAAAAATCAGCCCTAGTCGTGGTAGCTCTGCTACCCTACGGACTCATTTTGATGGCGCGCCCGGCAGCGGTGGAGCATGAGGTGCGAAGAATCTCTAGCAGTGATCCGGCTACTAAACAAAACCTCTCTCCCTGGTAGCACACAGCATTTGGACACTCAGAACTGATGAAATGATTATCGAGCAGGAAGAGGTATTGAGCAAAATCCGGCGGGCAATTGTAGGATTATCAGAAACGGGCTCTTCTATGTTGGGCGATCACCCGTCCTAAGATGGTATAGGGTTTTTCGATCGCAAGTCTCTCGTGTACAACGTGGATAGGATCGAGAGTGAGTCAACAAGCGTAGCGTATCAGATTTACCAAGAAGTATTCTTTGAAGGTCATACAGGTTTACCCAACAACCTCGGCATACTCCGACGACGAGGTAAAGACCTTTTACAAGGACATCTCGAAAGCCATACACGCGTCTAAAACTTACTTCACGATGGATATAGAAGACATTAACATTCATTAAAAAAGGGGATGATGATGATTAACAGACATTAACATCATTGAAAAAAGGGGATGATGATGAGTTGAGGGAGGGGGCACATAGATGTGGTCAGAGAAACCAGAGGATCAGAAACTGGCTGATTTTCTGGCGAAAGAAAACGTCTTTATAATTAATTTTTCTTCAAGAAGTAGCCGCAAAGGAAATGGTCCTGGATTAGCCCGACGGTTTAACAAAAGACGATATAAACTTCATCTTATCGGATAAACAATAGATATTCAATAACCTTTCAGTGTTCAGCAGGATTAAAACTAGGAGCGATCGCTATATAGTATAAGGCGCATTGAATATCCACACAAAAGTCGAGCGATCACGCTTAATACAGTCTACTTTTCGACTTGCACCTGTCCTTTCCAGAATCTAGAAAGCTTTCAACTCGAGCTA
Source organism: Lymantria dispar (assembly GCA_032191425.1). NCBI lineage: Eukaryota > Metazoa > Arthropoda > Insecta > Lepidoptera > Erebidae > Lymantria > Lymantria dispar. Next base: position 24,438,007 of record CM063448.1, read on the forward strand.
CATAATGGCTTCCAATGTCTAGATGAGTGCGATATGGACAACAGGTTCGTGAAAACTCACTTGTCGAACCGGCAACTGTTGGGTAAGAAAGGTTCTCGAGTGTGGACCATGTATCGAACAATGCAGTGTACGACGACTAGGTGGACCGACGACATGGTGAATGTTGCTGGGTGTCATTGAATGCAGGCGCCACAGTACCGCACTTAGTGGTGAAACATGAGGGAGGCCTACGTCCAACAGTGAACGGCGATAGGCTGAATTATTAAAGGAATAATAGGTGTACATAGATACCTAGATATGTTCAAAGGTAACTTGTTAAAGGTAACTGGTTAACGGTCAATTAACGGAATGAAAAAGCAAGAATGGGACATGTCTTATAAAGTTGTACCAAAATCTCCCAAAGTATTAAACAGACTATATTGCCTGAAATTTACTCTAAAGAAAAAACACCATTATAGGGCTCGATTGCCATCAAAGCGGGGAGGGGACTAGAGAAGATGTGTTTCAATAAATCTAGCAAATTTCTTTATTGGCACATCTCTCCGCTTACTTAGGTGGAAATGACTCAAGCGGAATGGAGAGACGTCTCATTTTTCAGAGAGTGGGCTTTAAGAAAATCCGTTGTCAATATTCAAGAAGTAGAAGGTACCGGAAGCGAAAATAAGTAGGTCTAATGATATCTGATGTTTACGCGAGTATTACACATTTTAAATGAAACTTTCTGTAAAAACGATGACTTGTTGGACGTGAGATTTATTAGTCCGCCCGTGACTATGAACGCTGCTAATTGTTCGAAACGTCGGGTAATCAAAAATCAAATACAAACGCGATAAAATCTGTAAAGCAATGCACTAAACAATCTAATTTAATATATGTAATATGAATTATTTGTGAGGTACATTGTCTTTTCATACGATTGCCAAGTCAATATGTTTATTTAAAACATAAAAGATCTTTGATATTGATATGGTTACTATAAGAAGTTGTCAGGTTAGCTCATTACTAGCTCATTACGTAATAACTTAAGAGGAAAGTTCCCTTAAACAGGAACTGAATGAATTAACCGACTTGGTATAACATGGATCTCACAACTTTTTATATTAGAAGATCTCAGCTGCGAGGCTTAGCTTTTTTTACAAATTTTGTTTTTAATGGTATATTTATATCTTCCTACACCTGGATAAGTGTTTGCAAAAAAAAATATGGCGGTTTAAGAAGCAATAAGTTAATTATAAAATGCTCTCTCTATGCCGATGATCAAGTATTGTCGCCACCATCGGCTGAGGATTTAGAGGCGATGGTAACTACTATGCCTGAACCTTTGAAAAAAAAAAAGGCTTGAAAGTAAATACCAAAACAAATATAAAAGGATGTCATACATTTATGTGTGCACTAGGAATGTAAATTTTCATAAAGGATGACTCGGATCAGGTGAAAAAATGGGTGTACCATTTACTAGAAATTGTAAAAATTATTATGACTTTGAAAATTGAATAAATTTTGATAAAAAAATTATTTGCTTTTATGAAATCACCATATGTGCAAAAAAGGCTATAAGGGATTATAACTAATACGCTCTTCGAAGTATATGTGGGATAATTTTTAAAAATAAGACAATGATGAAACAAATGTAATAAGCACTGTAAGTACCACTCGACACCGTAGCAGCGTTCATCCATTTCACCTGGAAACGTTATGGTCTTCAACTGTACGTTTCCAGCGATCATTTCTCCCACGTACGTGCAAGCTCTGGAATGAACTACATGCTGCTGTTTCCCGAGCGCTATGACATGTCCTTCTTCAAACGAGGTTTAAGAAGAGTATTTTCTTCACGGTAGGCAGCGGCCCGGCTGTGGCCCTGGTATTGCAAAGGTCCATGTGCGGCAGTATCACTTACCATCAGGTGTTCTGCCTGCTCGTTTGCCACCGTTGGCAATAAAAAAAGCAAATGTGAGTGCGACATTTACAAGGCGACGACCACGATATACATTTTTAGATTAAATTGATGATGCGGCAGCCAAAGTTCGTAATATTAAGAGTGCTCGTACATATAGAGATTGCATGAAGACATTGATGAGTGTAACGAAATAAAACCTTTACTATTTGTCAGATTAGCTATAAATAGGGATGCAAAAAAATACATCGATGTTTTCAAACATCGATGTATCGTTCATAAACATCGATGTTTTGACATCGATGTTAATGAACCGTCGATATATCGACGATACATCGTTGTTAAGAACGATATTTTATCATAAGCTCATTAAAATTTGCCCGGAGGATTATATTTCTTCCTCGTAACATCGATGTCATCCTGCTGTTGTTAAAATATTCTACAAATGTCCTAAAAAAAAAACTCATCATAATTTGCCCGGAGGATTTTATTACTTTGAAACATTGATGTTCGATGTTTTCCTAACATTGATATATCGTTTATGAACGTCGATGTATCGTTCATACACATCGATACTTTTAACATCGATATCTTAACATCGATGTTTTCTAGCGAGCGATGTTACATCCCTAATGTCACCAAGCTGTATGTTAAAACAGCCCACAAATGTCCTAAAATCTGCCCGGACGATTTTGTCCATAACCAAAACATCGACGATACATCGTTGTTGAAGAACGATGTTTTACGTGGGTTTATGGGGTATAATGTACCTAAGTCCTGACATTTTACCTAAAAAAAAAAAAAAATTGTCCAGAGAATTTTATTTCTTAGTTGTAACATCCATGTGTGCTTTTCGATAGACATCGAATATCGTTCATCGATGTTTTACTTTTGAAAATATCGATATCCCAACATCGATGTTTTTTATGAGCGATGTTGCATCCCTAGCTATAAATAATTTAGTATTTCATAATGTATATTTCCTATCTGACACTCTTACCGACAGCTAGATCATTACATTGGATAGTGATAAGTAAAATTATAAAATATGGGATTTATGGTAATTATTATAATAATATCAAAATGTAATTACCAAACGATTCCAGCTTCAACATGCTTGCTGAATTGTAAAGCATTGTTGACGTTGGTTGTGATTATACCAGCTGCAAGACCGTAATTTGTTGCATTAGCGCGATCGATTACTTCTTCCAAAGTATCAAACTTCAAAATACTCTGCACTGGACCAAATATCTACAAAAGAAATCAATATTAAAGAGTTGAAATTACATTTACAATCATTTATATGACATATTCGCCGAAATATGAGAAAGAAAATCAAATTATGATAGGACTTAAACCTCAATCTTATAGGATTCTATTTTAAACGTTAAATAAATAGTTACTGCATTAATGACATATTCCATATTTGTCATCATCATTTCAGCTCTTATACGTCCCACTGTTGGGCTGCAGCCTCCTCCTAGATAGAAGTGAAATTGACCTATGATATCACGCTGGTCAGACGGGTTGGTATAGGATTTTATTTCAAGTTTTCCTTCTCTTGCATAGATATTATACGTGTATTGTATCCTTTATTCATATTTTTCGATACCCATAGGCTAGATAAGGGGTGGTGAATAGTATTCCTACACCGTCACCATACCATGGTTGTCATATAAGTTAACAATTACACTTGTATTGTTTACGTGTTATTAAAAAATGTTGAACATAATACATCTTTTTTTTTCACGCTGTGGAAATGCGTTTACGCACTATCCCCCGCCGGTTACAGACAGGGGAGTGTGTGTGGGACTCGCCGGCCACAGAGGTGACCGAAATACCCACTAAAACCACAGCGGCCCCTTCCGCGCTTTTACGAGGTGCCGAAGAGATCGTCTGATTACATTCTATCCCCAACACCCCAACGCTTGGCCGTCTGGCCACGTCCTGTCATCATTCAGAGTGGTGGGTGGAGGAGCGCATAGCGGCGTCTCCTCCTTCCTGGTCGTCGCCGGCGGAGCGAGTCAGCTGACGCAAGCGCCTCGCGTGCCCGCTCCGCGGCCTCCTTCCTTGTCATGACAGCCTCACAGAAGGAGGCCATCGACGACCAACAGCTGTCACTGCCGAGCATCTTGGAGATGATGGTCGGCAGCGACAGGTCTGTTATTTCCAGTTCCGTTGACAGGACGTGACGCTGAGGCCCCCAGGCGGGGCATACTTCCAGTGTGTGGCGCGCATCGTCGATTAGCGCGCCACACTCATGACATCCTGGGGCCTCTTCTCTTTCAATTCTGTGCAGGTACTTACCGAAGACCCCATGTTCGGTAGAACATAATACATCTGCTTTAACATGTTAGTTTTAAAAGGTGTAAATATCAATATCTACCTCTTCTTTGGCAATAGTCATATCATCATTAACATCGGCGAAAACAGTGGGTTCTATGTAATAACCCGTCGTGCCAATTCTTTTTCCTCCTGTCATTAACTTCGCACCTTCTTGCTTTCCTTTTTCGATATATGCCAATACTTTCAGCATCATAGTCTCATCAACCTGTAGAAGATAAACATTATTCCATTATATTAAGCCAACTGTAATTTATTTATATCATAAAAGAAATATATATTATCGTTGTATGTAATATATAATATTTATTTATTTATTATATGTGTGTATTTCAATAATGTTTCATAGTTCCAATTAAAAAACAGCACCACCAAACTCTCGCTTTAATACTGAAATCCCTAAAAGTCTTGGCGCCTGCTTGCAGAAGCTCTGCGGTGTTGCTATCTCCCCGATACTTTATCGTTTTATAATTATTTGAGACGCATTCTGATCTCATATAAGATAACGTACAAGATTTCTTCAGTGTATAGTACCGAGTCAATGTGGATCTGGTCTCATACCAAAACACGGATAAAGATTGGAATTGATTTGTACGATATATTATTAAGAAAGTAGGTTTCCATTTTAGCTATTATGACATCGGTAGATCTTACTTAATCATATCCCTTGAAAAGTATCAAGCAATAAAAGAATGTCAGTAAATGCGAATTCAATAATGTAATTACCTGTGGCCCCTGTTGACTTGTAATATCATTGGGTGCTCCAACCTTAATTTTCTTGGCGCGCTCAGTTGCAGCTTCAACGAATTTGTCATAGATTTTAGAATGAACATACAAACGCGATGCAGCGACACATATTTGTCCTTGATGAGAGAAAACGCCCATAGCAGCAATGGCTACCGCCAAATTCACTAAAATAAACAATGATTACATTTTCTAATAGAAAATTAAAACAACCCGTTTATTACTTAACTAGAAAGATATCTTATGAATGGTAATAGTTAAATGGATCATTTGTAGTACTCACAATCTGCATCATCCATAACAATCAGAGGACTCTTGCCACCCAATTCAAGAGTAATGCGTTTCAAATTATTCACCCCACCAGCCTGTTGAATTAACTTCCCTACCTGTGAACGAGAGTCTGTAAATAATACCCCTACACAGAATCTAAATATAATAAATATATAATATAATAATAAATATAATCTCAATAGGTACCGAATTAGGAACTTTTGTTTTTTATATCCTTACCTGAGCAGATCCAGTAAATGATATCTTAGCAACATCAGGATGGTGTGTGAGTGCTACTCCAGCTGTCTCACCGTATCCATTGATTACATTAATAACACCCTTTGGTAAACCAGCTTCAACCAATAGTGCAGCCAGATAAAGAGCAGTTAATGGTGTCTGCTCAGCAGGTTTTACTACTACTGCGCAACCTATAGAAAAACAATAAATAGGCATCCTTGAATTGACTCATGTTTTATATTTTTATTAATATATCACCATCCTTTTCTTTCCGGCAAGTGACGTACAGAACTGTCAGATGATAGTCTTAAGTCGTAGGTTCCTAAGGTCGTATCCTAAGGTCGTAGGGTCGTAGGTTCATACTATCCGCTTAGTCATTCTTACTGATTAAATAAATTAATTCGTCATTATTTTTTTTGAGGTACCTATGGTCAGCACACACCCCGTCCAGCTCCATCCGAGGCGAAGAAGCGGTGGCGCGTGGCCCCATAACCCACCGTCTCTTCTCCTTCGCCATTGGGCCGACCACTGGTACCGAGTTTTTTGTCCTCCGCGGCCGGCCCGAGTTCATCATTCTTAAGTGAAAACCAGACTTCAAGGCTGCAAATCTTAACCAAATAGTGTTACAATGTCATTTATTGGCCGAATCACTCTGTTTTTTAGATAAAAAATTAGAATACATATCTTTAAAATAGGTATATTGGTTAAAGTAATTAAGCTATAATAAAAAAAATACCTGCGGCTAACGCTGTAGTAACTTTGCCCACAAACATCGCAATTGGTACATTCCATGGCAATATAAGTCCACACACTCCGACGGGTTGTTTCAATGTATAGGAAAATAAATCGCCATCTAAACAAAAAAATACATTAGGTAAATATTATCAAATATTAGTACCTAACTAAAATTATCCTAAATAAGTCCAGCGTACCGCCATCATGGAGTGGATATATTTTAATGTATATACCTATTATACTCGTAGATACACTTTTGAACGAACATGATATGTTCTAGCTCAGCGCTTAACTGAAACTATTTTAAACAGGCTTAGTGTACTATCACTGTATTTCATAAAATGATTTAATTGTACGCAGTTTGGGCACTTCCAAACAGATATTATATTAGACTTTTTCATCATATTCTAATTTCCAAGCAAAATTAAAAACGCAAACGTAATACCCATAATACCCATCAACAGTATTTAAATCTATTATCAATGTTAGTAACAATATTTTTCGGTCACCGTTTTCGAATATACCGAATTTGATATAAGAACAAGAAGCGAAGAAGAAGAAGAATTTTTGAAATCGGTCCAGTTGTTTTGAAGATTACCCGGCACAAACAGACAGACAGACAGACAAAAATGTTTTAATCTGTATTTTAGGCATAAGTGTCGTGCAAATAACCGAGCATGAAAAAAGCCTATTATTTTGACATTACAAACAGACACTCCAATTTTATTTATTGGTATAGATAGAGATAAAACTGTTATTTAGCAACAATATTTAGATATTTATACATACGTTGAGAAACACTTTGTTCTATATGGCAACCCGCGAAAAAATCAATTGCCTCCAAATTTCGAGTTCTTACACACAACGCTTGGATATATATATCACCATCACATCGAAAGTATTAATAATTACGTTATTTTCTCTTTCCCAAATATCAAAAGTTGGTATGGTCGTGTTTTCCTATTGGTGTCGATGGCAAACAAGCAAACAAAATATCGGAAGATAATTGATACTGCCGCTCCTAGACATTTGCTAGGAACTGCCACTGGAACACTGCCACTGCCTGCCATGGAAAAAGTGAAGGAAGAGCGAATGGGTGTAATAAGTTTCCGTAACACGAAATCACCAAAAGCCACCACCGGCTGTCTCGCTCATCGAACGAAGTACAAGAAATTGCTACTACTCAGACGTCGATTTTCTACGAGAGTGTGGTACTCCCCTGAACAGACTGGGTACAGCCCGCGGCTTTATACAGAAGACTGTCAACAGTATGATCCTGCCATTTATGAATATGCAGGTTGCAGACAATAAATAAAGGTTATGAAAGTATATATATATTACTGTCTTTCATCATCATCATCATTTCAGCTTATCACCGTCCATTGCTGGAAGCTTCCCTCATGTTACACCATAAAGTGCGATCCTATGCCACCAGCATCCAACGACGCCCAGCAACTTTTACTAGATCGTCGGTCCACCTAGTGGGGGGCGTCCTACACTGCGTCGTCCGATACATGGTCGCCACTCGAGAACCTTTCTTCTCCAGCGGCTGTCGGTTCGTCGAGCGATGTGGCCTGCCCATTGCCACTTCAGCATGCTAATTCTTCGTGCTATGTCTGTTACACCCGTTCTTCTGCGGATTGCCGTATTTCGGATTTTATCTCGCAGAGAAATCCCAATCCGAAATCACTGTCTTTATATTTACAATATTAAAATGAAATAATCCGCAAAAAAAAAACAATTATTGCAAAAGTAACAAATGATGCTTATAAAGTTAATACTATAAGTAGTGATATGTGATTGCTTGAAAGAAGACTAATTTAAATTAGAAACTATGTGCAACATGAGATACATAGAACATAGAAAACTTTGTGGTGACACTGCACCCTGTGTTATTGCAGTATACGGCAATACATACCGGCAGGAACAGTCGCTCCTTGGATCTTATCGGCCAAACTGGCAATGTATCGAATGCTGTTATCACATCGTCCTACCATCATATTTGCCATTCCCATGATCATGCCATTGTTCAGAGATTCCAGTTCGGCAAGATACTCAAAGTCTCTCTTCACGAGTTCGGCGAACTTTGTTAAAATCTGACCTCTTTTTGATGCATCCATTTGACGCCATTCTGAATTACGATGAAAAGCACGCTTTGCTGCACTTACCGCCAAGTCAACGTCTGCCTAATGATAAGAATTATTAATTTTTTTCTGAGCAGTTTATTATTAAAAATATTTGATTAATGCGTGTTTAAAACTAAATTTCTATTTATCTACCAAAATATTTTTCTATAATATGAAATTTTCTAATAACTATGAAATAAACGTCAAATTTTCCGATTTTAATACATGTAATGATTTTATTACCTTGTCTCCTTCGGCAACTTTGGCAATAACAGATCCATCGTGTGGAGAAAAGGTTTCAAATGTTTTGCCACTTTGTGAATCCACCCACTCGTTATCTATGAACAACTGAAAAAAAAATCATTGGTCATCTTCAAATATTAATTAAATACAATTATGATCTATTTGTTAATATTTTGTAGACATGCTTTAACGTTTCGTTACGCTACTTTATCATCAGATCAGAGTCCGATTCAATTTTGCGAGCATATCATAATATGTCCATCCTCTAACAATGTTTAAGATGAGCTCCTCTTTAACGCTAGGCAGCAATTTGGTTATAACCCTGTTAAGGTCTAGAGCAGCAGTTACCACTTACTATAAGGCTGCTTGCTCATCTGCCAATCACGGCCAATAAAAAAGGCTTATGCCGGAATACCAGGGATACAAATACAATTTATTCATAATTGTAGACCAGGTTGTTACGAACAATTTAAATTGATAAATTTATTTTATTTTCTTTTATATCTCTGACAAAATATATATATTATATAAAATCTTATATTATATCAAAATATATGTATACTAGCAACCCGCCCTCGCTTCGCTTCGGCTTCAGACGCCTTACCCGCGTAGTTCTCGTTCGCGTGGGAATACCGGGATAAAATATAGCCTATTTTGCTCCCTGATATTATAGCTTTCCATCGGTGAAAGTATTTTTGAAATCGTTTCGGTGGTTTAAGCGTGAAAGTGAAACAAACAAACAAATTTACTTTCGCATTTATAATATTAGTAAGGATATTTATTTATCACTAGCAATCCGCCCTCGCTTCGCTTCGGTTATAGGTTATAGTAGTTTTACCCGCGTAGTTCCCGTTCCCGTGGGAATACCGGGATAAAATATAGCCTAGTTTACGCCCTGATATTATAGCTTTCCATTGGTGAAAGAATTTTTGAAATCGGTCCAGCCGTTTTGAAGAACAAACAGACAGACAGACAAAAATTTTTTAATTGCTATTTTAGGCATAGGTGTCGTGCAAGTAACCGTGTGAGCATGAAAAAAGTCTATTATTTTGACATTACAAACAGACACTCCAATTTTATTTATTGGTATAGATTGACTATCTAAATCATAAGAAATAAAGGTAAAACTTGCTTTCGCATTTCATGAGACTCTTCAAAAGCTATATGCCTTTTTTTCCTTTTTAACGGGCAAAGCGCGGCCCCATAACCCACCGTATTCCGTCCTCTTCACCATTGAGCCGACCACCGATACAGAGTTCCTGGTCGTGTGTGGTCAGCCCGGCGGGATAACCTTTCGGGTACTGGTTGTTCGCTCTCGCGCGGTCAGCCTCTCTGTGGATGACGGACTATTCCCTGGTCCAGTCACCCGCAGCCTCGGTTATCATCAGGTGCAGGTTGTCAGGCGCAGGTACACGCGCCTGCGCTGCCCAAGTCCGTGTACTCGTCGCAATCGCAGTGGTAGCAGGACGGTGTGTTCTTCCTTCTCACGACCGTGTGCTCTCCCTCATCATGAACGTGTGCTTTCTCTCTTCAGTACATGCAACTTAGCGAAGTTACCGTGCCTCATCAATACCTGCACCAGTCGAAAGGAAAGCAACCCTGCCGCGGACCCTACTCCATCAACACCGGCCAGAAAGCCGGCCCCTACAGCCGGACTGCCCAACGGGCAATGACGTCGCGGCGTTCATTGAGCCGCCAGGCGACCCGCCGCTTCAACCACCATCTGCCGCCTCCCTCCTGCGTCTCCAAAATCCGCCGATTGAGTGCCCCAAGCATTTTCACCTCCAGGTTTCCCGGGCAGTCCTGACCAATAGGCATGCTGCCTCCGTCGCCACCGTGCCGTAACCGCGTATGGCCCTAACCACCATAGTCCTCTGTGAACGCCACAAGAGAGCCCTCAGTCGGACGATCAGGAACCCCGCTCGTACCGATGTTGACGAATTTTTTTGTGTGTGCTCAAGGGGATTCGAAAATAGTTTAGATTCATAATTGGACCCGGTAGGTTCGATCGTTGTGAAAGAGAATTCCTTTTATTTCATTTGAACAGAACAACGTTTGTTGGATCAGCTATCTTTATATATAAATTTCTTGTGTACATGTATATGTCATTGAACTCCTTCTAAACGGCTGAACCGATGTTGACGAAATTTTTTGTGTGCGTTCAAGGGGATTCGAGAATGGTTTAGATTCACAATTGTATTGTTCTTTTATTTAAACAGAACAACATCTATTGGATCAGCTAGTAGTATATAATTATGTATTGGATATTGGTATATATTTTTGATTATATATCTATAATCCGATGTTCATTTGATTTCGAGTTTATTCAAGCTAAAATAAAGCTAATAAAGACGTTGTTATTTTTATTCCATAGTTTCCCACTGGATTTCATCTATCTAGTAATTTTAATTACTTTCATTTAACTTTAACTTTTTCTATTTTAAATAATAAAAACTTCTAGTACTTTCAACTTAAATGACAAATGTTTGCATTCAGTTTCATCAATATATAACAACTAACTTTGCCAACAACTTCGCTGTATTGGATTAAGTACATATTTTATGTTATCATTTTCATTATATAATATTATTAATAATCACATCCAAAATAAATCAATCGCCATTTTGTTATTTCGGTAGTTAGTATGATAGCGGCGACTATGCAGAACGCTTGATGCTCGATATCCCATTGTCATAAATTTTTGTTCGACTTGCTAAGATTAATAGACAATAAGACGCATTACGTATTCCAGCGTAAAACTTTTCTCATTTAGTAGACTATATTACACTAAAAGTGTTTTTTTGAAATTCCAGTCACATCTGGTTTGAGACTTTACAGCTAACAAATAAAAAAAGAACTCCAAGTGGTGATTTTGGCATTTGAGATTAGTACAACAGAAAACCGAATCTTCAACTTCATTAAGATAAAGGATTCGTAGCGCTTGGTTCTCTTTCCATTTTAACACTAAGAACCAGCTGTTTCGTATATTCTAGATTATTATATTAATAGATTAAAAATAATATAATGAGGGTAGTAATAGCCGAGTATACACTCAGCGAAACAGATGTTAATAGCTATACCTAATGCCGCATGCCGCCCTGTTTTTTCATTAAGTTCTTTATTGCGGAATATGGAGAACACATAATATAAAGTAATATAATATAAAATCAGCATTGAAAAACTATTTGTACCTTCGTATATTTGATTTGAGGAGCCATCGTAGCTATACTTCCACTAATCACAATACTATCTCTACTGAATGATCTAGTTACGATACTTTTATACCGAGCTGCTATAACATCATTAATATCGATAAAATCTACATGTATCGCTGAAAAGCAACTGCAATCTTATCTAGTTATTATAAAGGTTTTTGCTTAGCAATCCTATATCGGCAGTTTTTTCCGTCTTGTAAGCAAATATAGGTGTTTTTAATAAATAACCTTGAAATGTTTAGAAATAATTGATTCTGATGTGTTTTTTGTTCTACTACAACTACTTCTACTTTTATTACAACTTACGGTCCTCCTCCTCGTGGTTCATATATATCCCACTGCTGGGCTCGAGCCCCCTCCTTAAAGTAGAGTCTGGATCACACCACGCTGGTCAGTGGGTTGATATAGCGTTTTATTTAGAGGTTTCTTCTTTTGCATAAAAGTTATCTGCCTATTATAATCCCTTAGTCGTCTTTTACTACACCCACGGGCAAGTGTAGAATTGTGTTCTTACTCCGTCACCACACTGTCTCCAATGACATATGGTATCCGGCAATAAATAATATGTATCGATCCCTGAGAAAAGGCAATCGGTTAATTTCCGTAGTTAGGTAGTCCTCGTAGTTGTTAAAACAGTAATAAAAATATAGAAAATAAAAACTTGTAAAATGAGTGCTTTTTTTTGGGTGGGCTACTGTCAGCGCACCCGACGCCCGGCTCCGTCCGCATCGACAGAGGGGCAGCGCCTCGATCACCATTCAGCCACCATCAGCCTGAAAGTTTCCGAAAAGCACCCGTCGAAGTTGGAATTTGCATTACGATGTTTTTTTGCTTACTTACATACAGTACTATAGTTCATCTAATCTAAAAAGTACCATTTAGTTATTTATATAATTAACGTTACGGGTGACTTGTAAAATAATCTAATATTGAAACTCGTAAAACCAATTTAAAATAGAAGTAACATGTAAAACCGTAATTATTATTGACGATGTTACAATGTCATGTCATCACGTTCTATACAGTAGTGCTTGACCACTTCAAATTCACGAATATCCAAATAATCGATAAAAATATTAAAATAATATAATTAATTGAATATGCTAAATTCTCAAAATATTCGTAGTAAAATAAAACCGTGATTCCACTTTGTCTTTCATTGGCTAAATTGTAAGCAACGACATTTATCATTCAAAAACAACTAAACTGACTTTTTGGTAGAAATCCATTACCCCTAAAAGCAGCCGCCGGGTGAGCCACTGATGCCATGACCCAGTACCGGTGGCTCGCCCAATGGCTAAGGCAGGAAATACAGCAGGTTATGGGGTTTTCCTCGACGACGCGAATCGCCGCCGGCGACCGGGGCGGTGCAAGCGCGATTACCTGCACCTGATGCCGCCCTAGCCGAGGCCGCGGGTGACTCGACCAGAGAGTTAGTCCGTCGTCGTGTTGATAATCTTTTCTTTTTTTTTGACTCGGTTAAACTTTGGACTGATCTTGCTTTATACGTTGACCTTGGCTACACTCATACCGGACTCTGTTTACGCAAACCTTATTTATTGTTAGAAAAATGTCTACAAAAGCACGTAGTTGTACTTTGAACTCTCAGGCTCGTGAGTTGACTATGAAATTTCACGAATATTTTGAACGTGAGTCACAAAACGGACTTTTTACTTAAACTAATCCTACTAAATATGATGAATAGATTTTATGCTGAAATAATTAAATTTGTTTAGTATTAATTTAGCACTTAATTTATTCATCTCCTTTTTGAGAGAGAAAAAATAAACCGAATATTAATTTAAAAGAATCAATATCGATTTCTCACTAGAATCGGATATTTTCGATAGCGATTATTTGTTTCATATACCTAGACAACTTACTCTGATAGCTGTCAAAATGCACTTCTTAGATTAGATCGGATTAGGTAGACCAATATCTGGTTGACCGAGCTTCGCTCAGAATATTTTTGTTGTATTTTTGTCGAATTTATTTAGATAGGGGAAAGTTGGTTATATCGTACCACTTTTTACTTTAACTTAAATATTTCTCAAACTATAAAACTTGCAAGTTTGATTGAATATGCACAACCAAGCCTAATATTTTGACTAACTATGATTAAAAAACCAGTGCCGTAGTATTAATCTTACGTAGTGAAAAAATTGTTTTTGCAAAAGACTACCATCGGTACGATTTAGCCAACTGATCGGTTAAATTGTACCCTAAGGCATTTTAATTGTACCATAGACGGTTAAATTGTACCAACTAATTAAAAACGGGTATATTTGAACATGTTGTATTTTACCTATATTTTAAGGCATAAAAATAACACTATAAAAATATATGCCATAGCTTACTAAGGAAACAACATGAATAATTTGAGATCAATCAACTTTATTAAGTAATTAAGTGATAAACTATCAAATAAACTATAATCGTGATTACAACGGCATAAAATTTTGCTTATATTTCTATATGCAATAAGAATAATCAACAAAGAAGAGATCAAAATATCAAGTCAAAGAAAAATCCAGTAAAAGAAACTGGAAAAATATTGTTTTTAGTTTCTTTTACTGGAGACAATTATCACAAATATCTGGATTCGTAGTGCAAGATTCATGTAGCCACCTGTGACAGCGGACACACTGAATCCAGTCGACTTTCGGTCCTTTTTTATCGTAATAAGAGTGATTGCATTTTCCACAAATATTTTCTAGATTGCAATCCGTGTCTTCATCATCATCCAATTCCATTGCGATGGTGTCAGAACTAGAGCTACTTATGATTGATGGAGATCGCTTTATTTTGCGACTTTTTCCTTTTCCTTTAGGTCTTAGCATCTTACACTCTTGTTGTTTCTTTTATTTTTCTTAGGTTTCTCTTTTTTCTTTACTTTTTCTTTCTTTTGTTTTGTCTTTTCTATTAGTTGGTTTTTATACGGGCTGGATGTTATGTCAGTTGCTTTTTGGATAGTGTTCTTTTTTATAATTGAAGTTTTAGGTAGAGGTGACAACGATTTTATTGTTTTATTAATAGAAGTAAGCTTTACTGTTAATTGATTGATTGTCTTTGACGTCGATGGTTGAGGTTCTATTTCAACAAAAGAAATGACATTTTCTTTATTACTCCGAGTTTTCTTTCCTGTCTGTATCTTTGTTTTTTCTGCTTCGGGTCATGGTCGCTCTCTGGTTCTGTAAAATTTTGTAAGACTGATAAACTTTCGTTACTAGAATTAATTGCTTCAGCATTAAGCAAATTATAAGCTACTTCATCCAAATCCTCGGCTGTCCAATTATAATATTTTCTTTTGACATTAGGCTCCGTCATCTTAAATAATAAAATTAAAATACATTAACAATCGTTAAAAAGAAAGGTATTCAGAGATTTTAAACAAGGGTAAATCGTACTGGTACAATTTAACAAACTATGCCTTAATTTAAAAATAAATTACAACATGACATAACCTCAAAACGTAGACACACTACAAAGTTATTCATAATCAGAATATAAATTCGTAAAACGATAGCGCATATTATGAATTTTTTGCTTACCTCTTTTCCTGTTTATGTTTTTATGAAAACCGGATAATTTTTACTTGTAAACTCACTAAATAATCTTTTTTTCAACAACACACACAATTTTGCGCAAACGCTGTTTGCAAATGGCGGATCTTGGAATGCCGGTGACGCGGCACGGTTTAGTGTTGTCAGTGAAGAAAATAATACTTATTTAGTACAAAATTTTGAAGTGGTACGATTAAAAAGGTGGTACGATATAACCGACTTTCCCCTATATATTAATAAAAAATAAAAATTAAATAATGAAAAAATATAAAAAAAAGATAATAATAATAAGACTGAGATTCGATCAGACGCCGTTTGAATGCCAAAACAATACTAAAAGGAAACTGCACTACTTCCCAACTGAGCTATCGTAACTCATGACGTTGACGGCAAAATTTGAATTCATATTCTTTTAAAATTTAATGTCCTTATATTGTTTTGCTAAAAAAAAAGCAAAAAAATAATTTTTGAATTAAACGGTTTTATTGTAAAGAAACAGTAAAAATAAAATCGTGGGACACTACAAAACATACATTTTAATCGACGATTGTAGATATTTGACGTGCCCCACGATTTTATTTTTACTGTTTCTTTACAATAAAACCGTTTAATTCAAAAATTGTTTTTTTGCTTTTTTGTTTTCAAGTTTTTAGTTTTTATATTGATTTTGTATAGAGCACTGTATTATACTTGTCAAGCCCTTTCATTTAATACCCGTATTAATGGGATTGAAAAACAAATAGGTTATCCGCCATTTTGTAACGGCGGCCATCTTGAATTTACAAAAATATTGACTATACATAATTGTATTGTCATCAAAACCAAAAGCGTATACCAAATTTCAGATCAATCGATTGACAGGAAGAGGGTGAAATTTGAATTACTAAATTTGACCCAAGAATAAATAATAAATAAAACAAACGGGGTGAGCTAAATAAAACCGTTTAAAAACACTGACAAAACAACATTTTCTAGAAATAAAACCTAGCTATATCGATTGTTTGGCCTTGGAACCTCTAGTATGCCAAGTTTCATCAAAATCGTTGGTGCCGTTACCGAGATCCTGAAAATATATATATGACATTAAATTTAAAAGAATATGAATTCAAATTTCATTGTCAACGTCATGAGTTACGATAGCTCAGTTGGGGAGACGGCCGGTTCTAATTTTAGTTTTTTTTGCATTCAAACATTCAATAGTTTCCAAGATGTCGCGAAAAAGATGTTTGTATCCCCTTTTCCAAGATGGCGGCCGAGGGACAAGGGTGACAACCCCACAAACTTGGGGTTAAGCTTCTATTGCCAACACATGTCCGAAAAATAAAATTGCGTCCTCCAAAAAATGCAATATTAGGTCCCTAAATTGTACCATTTCAATGGATTAAAAGGGTCTTTTAACAGAATGTCATACTGTTACCTGGCGCGTTTAAAATTCATTCATTATTTTAGTATTTTAAAATATTATATTGAATAATTCTGCTGATATTTTATATAATATAACGCAGATAAAATGCTAAATTGTAGTGAATATGATATAATAGCAAATTGCGTGCATTTTCACATTCAGCCAATATTCCCAGAGGAAACTTGATTCCCAGAGGAAAATGATTTGGCTGTCAGCGCCAGATCAATGGCAATGACTGACTCCATATTATAACTCGACACTAGCTCGTATCATTGTAGCTTATTGCCATTTAACAAGAAGAAAAAGAAGGAGAAGATATTAGTAAAGAAAATAAGAAAAAGCTTTAGGACTGCCGAAAAGCCTTGCAGTTTTGTTCTCTCCGTTCCTAGAAAACATACTGTTCTGTGTATTAGAGAGATAGGCACGAAAAAGGCTACACCGGTTTAGGTACTCATATGGCGACGTCCATTCTATTGCATTCCAAGTCATACTTTTGTCAAGTTATCACAATCGAGTCAGTGACGCTTCATAGCTAAGTAGAAGGATATGAACAACGGATAATGTCTTTTAAAAATAATAGATTACACTATAACTCTAACATAGATAATGATGAAAGTATGATAGGAATGTTCTACGTGATATAATGAATGATCAGATGATGTATAATGAATGACTAGATGATGTATATTAAATGATTAGCAAAGCATTATCGGTATGCAACAATGATAGCATTAATTACATATCGTCGGTGATACTGCAATTCCGCGTAACTAACAAAAGACAATACCGCGTAAGTTATGTATAGCAAATTATACAGGAGAAACAAAAAACTAAATATTTTCTCTTATACCGATCGGATATGTAACTAAGCCTTCTGGAAATACAAAACTAAGGATTATTTATCTTATGCAATGATAATTTATTTAATATTATTAGTATTTCGGCAGAAAAAAATACTTACGCGGTATTTTATTTCATAAGGCGTCTTTTGTTTGTGCAAATACGCCATTTGCGCGGAATTGATAAAAAAACCAAAACAGTAGTGCAATCAAAAAGTTACACTATCTCAGATAATCACAGTCTTCAAATTATTATCGTGTTGATGGTCTACTCGCTAGTAGTTAAACGTTTTAAAAATAAACAAAATTACACAAAAATCACAAGAATAACTAAAACTTGGTAAATTCCAAACTCAACTTCAACTTGTAATGACCAAAAATTGATTAACTAATTTAATTATAGGAAAATTTCTATTTGGAGATCCCGTAATTCAGTAAAATAATAAACCTATACCTAGTTATCTCAGGTAATCATAGTCTTATAAGTATTACCACATCTGGTAACCACTGGTTTAGCAGTTAAACATGTTAACAAACAAAATTAAACCTTCAATTGTAACATACGAAAATGTACTTAGTACTCTATTTAATCTAAATAATAGAAAATGCAATGATTCAGGATATTACACTTTTCTTTTAAAGCAAATTATCATAAAATTGATGACAATCGCTAGAAATAACAGCTTTTAATCGCTCTAAATGTTGATATTTTGTCTCTAATATCGGCAATCTTGACGTAAACGTCTGTGAAATACTGTTTGTGAGTGTTAAAATATTGCATGGTCTATCTACGTGGCAATACAGAAAACTCAACTCATTATTAAAGTGTTTCTTATGCTGAATAGTTCCATCCGGAATTTATTTTAACACTCTCAAATCTACCACACAATCGTCTCCAGCAGAACGGCCAGGCCTTATAGAGCCGTACAGTTGATATTCTTTCATTCCATAATCCTTAAAGAATGTATGATCGAAGACGACGATGAATGAAGGCTGTATGATTCTATAGGGAGAAGATTTTATTCTTGCTTGTTTATTGATGCTTGCGTACTGAGATGGTAAAAATATTTCAACGTTTTGTAACTTTCTCTCGATAACTGAATGGACAGAGTCCACTTCTATCTGCATATGACCCTTCTCAAGGTATTTCTGGGTTATTGTCACATTTTTATCTATAGCCCATCTAAGCAGTGTGTTTGAGATAATACAGTTTTTATTTTGTGATGTACAGTCATCGGACCATATCACAACGTTTTTGAGTTCTTCAGCTAATATGTTAGTAACATAGTCTACAAAAAAGATGCATAAGTGGTGGCCTTTAAGTCACAGGTGGTCTCATCCAACCAATAACATGTTACATCATCAGTCCCTAGATGTAGACTGTGAAATTATGAACTGCTAACTTAGTCTTAACATTGGCAGATAGACAGGGGCACAACTTTACTGATGGCATGTCGGCAGTAAATTGTATAGATAGCTCCACTTTTTGCAACTTGTTTATCTTTGCTTTTTTGCTCTCGGGCTATATCTTTGAGCTCAACATGAAGTTGGTACTCATCATCTTACTTTAAAACAGCACGTGCACTTGTTATGATTGAGAAGTTGCGCGGTCTTGGTACATTTATGTCAACAATAACAGTTACGCGGATTTAACTCATTGTGATTAGACGATTTTGAGTGAATAACACACTGAACTAATAATGTAGACCTAAGCCAATCACAACTGTGAAGTCATAGACGCGAAATCTCGAATTTGCTATTTTTGTATTTACGCGGTATCATCCAGTGTAAGTTACGCGGAATTGCAGTATCACCGACGATATAAAAGTTTAGATACTGCTAATGATGCTTTATGTGTAGGAAATGTTTTAAAATTATTTATTTGCAAAAATTTATAAGGCATTAAACCAAAAAAGTAACACCCACCTCATAGGGGTTTAAATATCCTCACACAAATAATAAATGATTAAATATTATCACTATGTACGTACATATAATAAAATAAAATAGTAATGATGATTTCTGATGTTTACACGAGTATTACGCATTTTAAATAAAACTACTTTACGGTTTTTATCGCGTTTGTATTTGATTTTTGATTGCCCGGGCGGCGTTTCGAACACTTTGCAGCGTTCATGGTCACGGGCGGACTAAGATATCTGACGTCCAACAAATTATTGTTATTATAGATATTAATAATTATCTACCCGCTACTGAGAATTAGTAATTAAATTTTGACCCACATTTTTGGTACAAATTTATTATCAGTACTAGAAGATAATTATTCTATGTAAAAAAAAAAAAATTATTTATGGATAGTAATTAATATTAAACATTGAATTTCTAGTAATAATTATGATAATTAATCTAAACCTAAAAAATCTAATACTACCACCGGATCGGAACGCGCCCACACTGAGAAAGATCCGGCAAGGCAACTCAGGAAGGCATGATGCTAAATTATTATTAATTTTTAAATGGCGGCGTACTTTATCTTACTAAGTATTATTATTGCGGGTCAAATCTATACAATTAATGCTCACGGTGTCTTGCAGTCTTGTGGTGGTCTTTAGTAAAATAGTAATCATTATCATCATCACCGTTATTAGCCCACATACGTCCCACTGTTGGGCTCGAGCCTCCTCCACAATGGGAGGGAATTTGACCTACTATACCATGCTGGTCAGCCATGTTGATTTAGGATTTCATTTCGAGTTTTCCTTCTTTTGCACAGATGTTATGTGTATATTATATCCCAAGGTCGTCTTTTGCGACATCCACGGCCAAGATAGGGAGTGGTGAATTGTATTCTTACTCCGTCACCGCATGGAATAAAAAATAGTAATAGTAGGCAATAAATAAATAGGTATTAATTATATTCTTCTATACTTCACAAATATCTGGGCAAGGGTTTTATTATAACACTAGCAACCCGCCCTCGCTTCGGTTTCTGTCGCCTCATCCCCGTAGTTCCCGTTCCCGTTGAAATACCGGGTTAAAATATAGCCTAGTTTACTCCCTCATATTATAGCTTTCCACTGGTGAAAGAATTTTTTAAATCGGTCCAGCAGTTTTGAAGATTACCCGGAAGAAACAGACAGACAAAAAAAATTAAAATGATTTTTAGGCATATGTATAGTGCAAATAACCGTGCGAGCATGAAAACGGCCTATTATTTTGACATTACAAACAGACACTCCAATTTTAGCACAGACAGTCTGCCACTTTATAGCGTGAAGTGCGCAACTATTTTATATACTAGCAACCCGCCCTCGCTTCGCTTCGGTTATAGGTTATAGTAGTTTTAGAGACTTTTTTAGAGAGTTTTAGAGTTTTTATAGACAGACAGACAAGAATTTTTTAATTGCTATTTTAGGCATAGGTGTCGTGCAAATAACCGTGTGAGCATGAAAAAAGCGTATTATTTTGACATTACAAACAGACACTCCAATTTTATTTATTGGTATAGACTAGCAACCCGCCCTCGCTTCGCTTCGGTTTCAGTCGTCTTCCCTGCGTAGTTCCCGTTGCCGTGGGAATACCGGGATAAAATATAGCCTAGTTTACGCCCTGATATTATAGCTTTCCATTGGTGAAAGAATTTTTGAAATCGGTCCAGCCGTTTTGAAGGTTACCCGGAACAAACAGACAGACAGACAAAATTTTTTAATTTGTATTTTAGGCATAGGTATCGTGAAAATAACCCTGTGAGCATGAAAAAAGCCTATTATTTTGACATTACAAACAGACACTCCAATTTTTTTATTGGTATAGACTAACTTATATATCGCGGTTTGGGACGCCGTGCTGCATCACTAGGTTGGTCACACATCACGATGGGATAAAATAATACTTCGGATGGCTACTTTTAAACTGTATTCAACAATTAGCATTAACACTTTTCTATCATAATCACTAACTACACAGATACCGCCAGCTAACTTACAAGTTAGGGAACCACGGTGAATTCGATACAACACGGCAGCAACAACGACCGCTCGCCCTCAAGTCTCGCACTCCACTGAGTATTCAATGGACCGCTCTCAATAAAGAAAGCTCGGTAATATTTCAAACGTTAACGATCAAACGACAAATATCAAAAATCATTGCCAACGTTGTATCAAAAACACCTAAGTATAATACTTTGATCATTATGTTTACCTAGGACAAGCAGTCCAGTTAGGTAGATCCAATTTCGAGAAGAGGTCAGCCGACGAATCCAACTCGGCTGGGCAGCGTTCGGGAAACTTAAGAGAATCTTCTCATCCAATATTCCGCAGTGTCTGCAAACAAAGGTTTATAACCAGTGTGTGTTACCAGCGATGACATACGGCACTAAAACGTGGTCTCTAAATGCCGGCCTCATAAAAAAGCTCAAAGTCGCTCAGCGTGCTATGGAGAGGGCTATGCTCGGTATTTCTCTACGTGATAAAAGCCGGAACACGGAAATCCGAAGAAGAACGGGTGTAACCGACATAGCCCGCAGAATTAGCACGTTGAAATTGCAATGGGCAGGCCACATCGCTCGCAGAACCGACAACCGTTGGGAAGAAAGGTTCTTGAGTGGCGACCACGAATCGGACGCCGCAGCGTAACCCCCCACCAGGTGGACTGACGACATTCTCAAAGTCGCAGGGAACCGTTGGATGCAAGTGGCACAGGACCGTTCCGAGTGGCATTCTCGTGGGGAGGCCTATGTCCAGCAGTGGACGTCTGTAGGCTGATGGATGAATGGATGGATAATACTTGACGTTGCCGTAATCGATTTATTTTTAAAAACTATCAAGATATGGCGCCAGAGGTAGTGACGCTGCGACATATATATATATATATAAGACAAAATATATCGATAGGTATATTCTTATCATCATTTATCATAATTTCAGCTCATATACGTCCTACTGCTGGGCTCGAGCCTTCTCCATTATAGGAGGGAAATCGGTCTACTATACCATGCTAGTCAAGACAGGTTGGTGTTGAGTTTTATTTCGAGTTTTCCTTCTCCTCTGTTATATTCTTATAATATTATATTATTCTGAAAATAATCAATAGATATCGTCGATATTTAATTTACAAAATGTCGATATCTTTAGGATGTTTATTAAAAATTGCTTACATCGTCGTTCACTTACATTGTTCACGTTTGAATATTTTTTCAATTTTTCAGTTAATCGTGCCGTGTAGTAAAAATATCGATATGTCGAAATGTCGCTATTTTTTATCTATACTAATATCATAAAGAGGAAAGATTTGTTTGTTTGATGCATGCATGCATAGGCATTCCTATGCGCAACAAAATGGCCGGCCCAGTAGGGGTAACCAGATCCGAGTTCGTGCAATCGCTGTGTTTAATATTTACTCACGATTGTATTAATTACAGCAATGGAACAGTAACTTCATTCTTAAATAAGGAATTTTGTAGTTATTTTTTTTTTGTGAAATCACTTCGTTCAAATAATTATTAATAGCGAACTCGTTCTTAGATAGGTTAATATTCTAACTTCTGTGATGATCATTCACAAAGATAACAGTTACTATTGTCCTATTATACCTTTCCACGTTATTAATTTGAGAAGTATACTTAGCCGTGATTAGCAATGTGTCCATTTGATTATCTGCAAATTTTATTCTGTTATCCGTAATAATGGTTTAAGGAATTCAATGCACATGGCAAACATTATCCTCAAGATACCTACAAATAGCAGTAGATTGTCGCGAGCAAAAATTATAGACAATATTTTGTAAAGCAGCAATTAACGATCAGAATATAATAGTTCTGCTTCTTCTTAACAGTAAGTGCTACTGAGGGAGTAACGAATATCAACTAACTCGATAGAGAGTTTTTAAAAGGGACATGACCAGTCTTTAGGGCTGCTTGTCTTCCCCAAAGTAGTCAAATTCTCGATAGTACTACCAGTGGCGCAGCAAGGGGGGGCGGAGGGGCGGACCGCCCCGGGCGCCACTATTGCGCCGCGGCAAAATTGGGAGAAAAATATTTTGTGCGGACACTTTTTTTTGGGGGGGGTGGGTTACTGTCGGCGCACTCCTCGCACCACTCCGTCCATGGCACCATAGGGGCGTAAGCACGCACACTCGTAACCCATGACCGTGACGGACTAAATCCTCGCTCCAGTCACACCCGCGGCCTTGGCTAGGGCGGCATGAGGCGCAGGTAGTCACGCCTACGCCGCCCCAGTCATCGGCGGCGGTTCGCGTCGTCGAGGAGACGCTCCTCGCGCACGCGCTCTGCCGCCCCCTCCCGCGAGACTACTGCCTCGCAGAAGGCTGCAACCGCGTCTCAGTTCATCTAGCACCGAACACAAACTCACAAACCTCGAGCGTATGCTGCGGCGAGTCCTCGTCGCAATCGCAGTGGTGGCAGGACGGTGTACTCTTCCTCTTAAAGACTGTGTACAGGTATTTGGTGAAGAATTCATGCCCCGTCAAAACCTGCACCAGTGGGAAGGAGAGCACCCCGTGCCGCCGTTTCAACCATTGCATCAGCACCGGCAAGAAGGCCTCCATGATCCGCACACCGAACCGAGGCCTCTCCAGCCGGACTGCCCAACGTGTAATGACGTCTCAGCGGGCGTCGACGCGCCAGGCGCTGAACTCTCTTAAAGAGATTACACCGCCCTCCGCTCGCACCCCCGACACCCGCCGATACAAACCGACGAGCATTTCAAATTCAAATCCTTTATTATGCATAAACCCTGCGGGGGCACTTACATATGGTCACTTTTTTACATTTTACCTTAAATTACTACCGGATCGGAACGCGACCGCACTGAGAAGATCCGGGAAGAAGCTCAGTGGGCTTGTCTTCTTTTTTATTCGTTTACTATTTTTTTTAAATAAGATA
Source organism: Lymantria dispar (assembly GCA_032191425.1). NCBI lineage: Eukaryota > Metazoa > Arthropoda > Insecta > Lepidoptera > Erebidae > Lymantria > Lymantria dispar. Next base: position 24,462,483 of record CM063448.1, read on the forward strand.
ATATACAACAACATGACTATTAATAGCTCCAGTGTGATGCCTTTCGAACCATCATACAGTACAGTTATTAAATATAACGAAAAAGTACCATGGCTGGACCAGATCCAACAAGCGGCACCCGATCACGAGTTAACCACTAGAGCAGCCATCACTCCCCTCAACCACAATGGAGGGAAGGGAGTGACCCGCTCCTCGTAGCTACCGCAAGCAGATCCTTCAGTGAGCATGACCAATGCCATGCGCCACAAACATAAAACACAGATTAAATAACAAATTCGTTTGGCAAAACACGCTACGCTTTACAATAATTGTAAAGCGAATTGTAACAACAACAGAATAAACATGTGTGTAACACCTTTTGAAATAATGAGAAAATGCCTGAATGAGGAGCTGCTCATAACCAGTCTGTATTATCATCAAGATAATCCGAGATTTTATAATAACCTTTTCTACAAAATCTACTCTTGATTGCTTTTTTGAACTTATTAACTGGCATATCTCGAATATTAATAGGTAATTTGTTGTAGAAGCGTATACATTGCCCCATGAAGGATCTGTTAACTCGTTGAAGACGAGTACTATGTACAACTAATTTATCCTTATTCCGAGTATTTACATGATGAATGTCACTATATTTTTCAAAGTTACCGATATTTTTCTTTACATTTCCGTATATATATATTAAGATATAACAGTCAGAATATTTATCTCTTTAAATTTCTCTCTTAGTGACACTCTTGGGCCTAAATTATATACCTATCGCGCAAACCGCCCTTTTTTGTAGAATAAAAATTCTATTCAATTCCGCGGAGCAATCCCACCTCCAGGTCCCACGGGGGACTCCCGGCCAACAGGCACTCTGCCTCCGTCGACACCGTGCGGTATCCGCGTATGGCCCTGACCAGCATGGCCCTCTGTGGTCGCCACAGTAGAGCCCTGAGTCGGACGATCAGGGACCCCGCCCACACCGGTGCGCCATACAGTACCATCGACCAGATGACCCCGCGAACAGCCGTCGACACGTAGTGCTCGGTCCGCCCACGTTCAGTATATGCCACGATAGGGCGGACGCCGCACCGATGAGCCGTGGAGCAAGCCTGCGAAGCAGTTGGTGATTCCGGGAGCATCAGGCCCAAATACTTCATATGGGCCCGGATGCTGATATCAACCGAATTGACGGTGATCGAGACGTCGATGGGAGGGCCCATGCGGGGCCTATGGAACAGGACGGCCTCCATCTTGTCCAGGGCTATCCTCAACCCCAACGCTCCGATCCGCCTGACGATCTCTTTGGTGCCTAGAGTCGCCAGGCTTGCCGCCTCCTGTAGCGTCCCACCGCGGGCTGTGACGAGCGTGTCGTCGGCGTATCAAATCACGCCCAACCCGGGTGGGAGGCTCCCACTCCAACGCCCAGTCGTAGCCGATGTTCCACAGGGTGGGTCCAAGGACCGAATAAATGATTTCGCTGCGCGTAAGTCGCGAATAGTAGAATTTTAGACTGTTTAACATTATTTTTATAGTGTAAATTATTAATGTTTTAACACAGTCATGTTACTTACACATGTACTTACATAGTTTTGAAATAAATATTTTTCACTCAATTCTTTCATTTCGTTACGTTGTTTCTTACCAACACCAACAATTATTATTCGTATGATGTCTTCTTCTTCTTCTTCTTATTTAATGGCAATGAGCTACAATAATATAACCAGTTGTAGTTGTATAACCAGTTGTATAACCAATATACCAGTTGCAGAAAGGCGTGAGACAAGGAGATGTCATCTCTCGGAAACTGTTCACCACTGCACTGGAAGATGTCTTCAAGCTCTTAGACTGGACTAGACTCGGCATCAACATTAACGGCGAATACATCACTCACCTTCGATTTGCGGACGATATAGTCGTTATGGCAGAATCCATGGAGGACCTTGGCACAATGCTAAATGATCTCAGCAGGGTATCCCAACTAGTGGGTTTACGAATGAACATGGACAAGACGAAAGTCATGTCAAATGCCCATGTCATTCCTGTACCAGTCCTAGTTGGCAATGCGATTCTCGAAGTTGTCGATCACTATGTTTACCTCGGACAAACAGTCCAGTTAGGTAGATCCAATTTCGAGAAAGAGATCAGCCGAAGAATCCAACTCGGTTGGGCAGCGTTCGGGAAACTTAAGAGGATCTTCTCATCCAACATACCTCAGTGTCTGAAAACACAGGTCTACGACCAGTGTGTGTTACCAGTGATGACTTACGGTACGGAAACGTGGTCCCTAAATGTAGGCCTTATATCAAGGCTCAAAGTCGCTCAGCGTGCTATGGAGCGGGCTATGCTCGGGATTTCTCTGCGAGATAGAATCCGGAATACGGAAATCCGCAGAAGAACGGGTGTAACCGACATAGCACGAAGAATTAGCACGCTGAAGTGGCAATGGGCAGGCCACATCGCTCGACGAACCGACAACCGCTGGGGAAGAAAGGTTCTCGAGTGGCGACCACGTATCGGACGACGCAGTGTAGGACGCCCCCCCACTAGGTGGACCGATGACCTAGTGAAAGTTGCTGGGCGTCGTTGGATGCAAGCGGCACAGGACCGCACATTGTGGCGCAACATGAGGGAGGCCTACGTCCAGCAGTGTGACGGCTGTGGGCTGAAATGATGATGATGATGAGCTACAATTATATAAGCTATTGGTGCCAATGTCGAGTTATTATATTTATTATATATTTACGTCTTTAGTCTTAGTCTTTCAGTCAGTCGTTAGCATGACTTGTTGCTGATATCCAAGTCATGCCTTCTCTGGGAATTTTAACAGAATGTCAAAATGCACGCATTTCACTATTATATCATATTCACTACATTTCAGAATTTTATCTGCATTATATTACATAAAATATCAGCAAAATTATTCAATATAACACTTCAAAACACTAAAATAATGAAAAAAATATAAAAGCGCTACGTAACATTTTGACATTCGCGTCAAAAGTCTTCGTATGATGTCAAAAGGGCGGCAAATTATAACTCCGCCCCGGATTCGATTTTCGAACTTTGACAGGCAAGGATCTAGGAGACAATAATTTGAAATAATTTACTCTTTTTCGGCATTTTTTGGACTAATTTAATTTGTTGGCTTATTCTATAATACTCCTCAATCACAGGGAAGTATTTTTCGTAAGTTTTTAAACAATTTTTTATGATGGGGAGAGATCCTCCCGACCCTGGGGGAGGCACGCTCTCTCCTGATCCTGCTAATTTCAGTACTCCACCAATAAGAGATTCATTACCCAATTCTAGTACTACAAATAGAAAACGCACTAGTTCAATCGTAGACTCATCCTTACCAATTAAAAAAACTACATCTAATACATCACTTATTCCATCATCAAATCATTCTACATACATTCATCCCGAGCACTCTGATAAGAAATTGCTGTATTCAGATTCTGATGAAGCTCCTTTCTTGGTACATGTTACCAGGTCAGTGGGTGACATCTCATCTGGAACAGTACTAAGTCCTATTAAGTTTGGTCACTTTTTGTTTAATAATAAAATTAAAAATATAATCGCAGATGGTGTAAAACGTGTTGGTAGGAACCGTATTTCGGTTGAATTTAAATCTGGTTGTGATGCTAATAGTTTCTTAAGCAACCCTGCGTTGTCTCATGCAAAGTATTCTGCTTCCATTCCATCGTATACTTGTTCAAGAATGGGCATAGTGAGAGGGGTGCCTGTAGAGTGGTCCCTCGAGGACATTGTTAACTCAATTAGAGTGCCGTCTGGGTTTGGTTCAATCACCAGAGCTCGCCGCCTAAATAAAAAATCCCATAGCGAAGAAAATAGCATTAGTTATATCCCAACACAATCCGTGGTACTCACTTTTAAAGCCCAAAAATTACCTTCTCATGTTTATTGCTTTTACACTTCTTTACCTGTCGAACCATATATCCTTCCATCCATCCAATGCCAAAAATGCTGTAGGTTTGGTCATATTGCCTCGCAGTGCAGGTCGAAACCAAGGTGTTTCGTCTGTGCCCAAAGTCATGAAGGTGATAGCTGCTCCAATATATCTCCATCTTGTCTCTTCTGTTCAGGCAGTCACACCGCTAAAGATCCCATCTGCCCTGAACACTCTCGGCAAAAATCCATTAAAATTGTAATGTCCCAGGAAAATATCTCCTATTTTGAAGCATCTGCAAGATTCCCATCTGTCAGGAGATCTTTTGCTGACTCTTTGAAATCTGCCGTACCTTCATCACAGCAATATGAACCCATCATTAATTCTGGTCACCATACCTTTTCTAATGCTCCTTCATCTATATCTCACAGGAAAACTGTTTTTATTCCCCGACACCCATATGCTCCGGCCTCCAGTCATCCCTATGACAAACAAGCCCATTTCCTTTTGACCCAAACCCCTTCCTCCTCTCTTCCTAATGGAAGTGCCTACCCATCAGGTCCATCCAAGGTGCCTCCATCACCTTTAAGTGATAATCTTTTGGGCTATCTGATCACTTCCCTTATAAATATACTAACTCATTTTTCTGATTCTCAGCTTCCCGAAGAATTAAAAAAACCACTGTCTGAGCTAGCAAATGTTATTCATAATGTTCCCTCCACTACTGCAATGGAACTGTCGCAGCATTAGACATAAGAAACAGGATCTCATTTATCTAATTAACTCTCATAAACCCCTCATTCTTGCCATCCAGGAAACATGGTTGAAACCTGGGGCTCTTTTCAGAGTCCCGGGCTATGCTTGCTTCCGGGATGACAGAGATGATGGACATGCTGGATCTTGTATTCTGATCTCTAGATCTCTATCTTTTACACAAATTTCCCTTCCACCCCACAGCGATTCATTTAATATAGTGGGGATTAAAACCCTAAATATTTCATTTCTCTCTATTTACATTCCTGTTCCATCTCCTCATATCTTATCTGAATTATGTAACATTTTTAATTCCATACCTTCTCCGATAGTTATCTTAGGTGATTTTAACATTCATCATACTTCCTGGGGGTCCCATTTCTGTGATACCCTTTCAGCGCCCTTCATAGATATCCTTGATGATTTGAATCTTTGCTTTATGAATGATGGCACTCCCACTCGCAGAGTATCCCCTACTCAAAATTGTCACAGTGCTATAGATTTATCCATTTGTTCACCTGATTTATCATCTCTTTTGCATTGGAAAGTTTTAGATTCTTCTTTTGGAAGTGATCACTTTCCAATCTTAATTTTTTCCCCCAATTCCACTTCAATTCAGTATACTTTTAATTCTCGGCTTAAACATAATTTAAAGAGGGCTGATTGGTCCTTATATGCACAAATCTTGGATAGGGAAGTAGATCAACTGCAAACTCTTGATCATAATAATATTATTTCCATTTATAGTGCTTTTAGAAACTACATTTTGTCCTCGGCAGATAAATCTATTCCTCTTAAAAAGCCTCCTAAAAAGAATATTCGATCTCCACCCTGGTGGGATCAGGCTTGTTTAGATGCTTGTCGTAGAAGAAAGGAGGCTGAAAAATCATATAAAATCGCTATGACTTTAGATAATTATTTAAATTATAAAAGAATTGCAGCAGAATCTCTAAGACTACTAGCCCAAAAAAAGAAAGATGGTTGGCGTGGTTTTTGTGAAGCCCTATCCCCGCGTACACCTCCTTCCTTAGTCTGGCGACAGGTAAGAAAATTTCGATGTTCGACATCAGTCAATACTCAATCTTCGTCTGATGCCACACTATGGTCGCATGAATTTGCAAACAGGTTAGCTCCTCCTACAGCTCCTACACGGTTTGAAGCTTGTATTTATTCCACTCCTGTAGTTCAGAGTAATAGTCCTTTCGATGCACCATTTTCTTATGAAGAATTAGTTGTTGTTTTGAATAATTTAAAAGATTCAGCCCCTGGTTATGACGGGATACCTTACTCTTTTATAGTTAAATCAAATCTGAAATCAAAAGAAACCTTTTTGAATATATTAAATATAATTTTCTCCCAAAATTTACCACCTGAAGACTGGAAAACTTATATAATCCTACCCATCCTAAAACCTGGTAAGCCTAGTCATGATGCTGCAAGTTATCGCCCTATAGCTCTCTCTTGTACTATGGCCAAAATTTTAGAACATTTAATTAAAAATCGCCTAGAGTGGTTCGTTGAAAGTCAAGGTATAATCTGCAAATCACAATTTGGTTTTCGTAAAGGTTTAGGAACTATTGATAGCTTAAGTATTCTCACCACCGATATACGCATAGCACTGTCTAAACAGCAGTACTGTGTAGGGGTATTTCTAGATATATCTTCCGCATATGATAATGTTCTTCTTCCGGTACTCAGAAATAAACTAATTCATCTCAATGTCCCCTTGAAAATAGTTAATTTCGTTTTTAATCTATTTTCAGCTAGAAAAATCCTTATCCAAGTTCAAAATTCTTTTCTTCCTCCTAGACTCATCTGGAAGGGCCTTCCACAAGGCTCAGTTTTAAGTCCTCTTTTATATAGCATATATACTCATGATCTGGACCAGTCGGTCAGTTCCTTCTGCAATATTCTACAATATGCCGATGATATAGCCTTATATGTATCAGTGGATACCATACCTGAGGCATCAAGCAAGCTAAGTTCAGCTATTCACTATCTCCATAATTGGCTTTCTGATCATGGGTTATCTCTTTCTATACCCAAAAGTTCTCTAGTAGTTTTTAGTCGCCGTAGACATATTCCAAATATATCAGTGTCTTACAATAATCAAACCTTTCCTGTAAAAGACAAAGTAAAATTCTTAGGATATATTTTAGATAGTAAGTTATCTGGGATTCATCATATATCTTATATTTCAGACAAATGTGAAAAAGGTATTAATATTTTACGCTCTCTTGCCGGGGTATGGTGGGGTTCTCACCCTTATTGTCAAAAGCTCTTATATAATGCCCTTGTACGCAGCCTATTAGATTATAGTAGTTTTTTGTTAGAACCTTGCAATAAAAGAGCCCTTAATACCTTTGATAAGTTGCAATCAAAATGTTTACGTCTTATTATTGGTGCTATGAAATCCTCCCCAATCAATGCTCTTCAGGTAGAGTGCGTGGATTCTCCACTTTATCTGAGACGACAGTATCTTTCTGATAGATACTTGTTTAAAACATTCCAACTTGGTTACCATCCTCTAATCCCTAAATTACATTGTCTCTCTGATTGTATTGCCAATTATGGTTACTGGACTCATAAAAACCCACCTTGTTTATTTAATAGCTTTGCAATTTTTTTAAGTTTACCATTTTCAGTTTTTTGCAATAAGATCAATCCTTTATTTGATACACCATTTGAAGCATTAATCTATAAACCAAATATAATTCTTAACTTAAATATAGATAAAAGTAGCCCCAACACTGAGGAAATATTACAATCTCATATCAGCAATCACTGGAGTGATTCACTAGTTATCTACACGGATGCATCCAAAATATCTGACAATACCTGTGTTGGTTCAGCTGTGTGGATACCAAGTTATAAAATTTTATTGAGTTTTAAATCTCCACCGGTAAATTCCATTTTTTCCGGTGAGGCCATTGCCATTTTGGAAGCCTTAAAATTCATTGACTCCCATAACATAAAATCTTCTGTGATTTTTTCTGATGCTAAAAGTTGTTTGTTAGCCATTATGTCTAACCAATTTAATAGTAAAGGTAAATTTCCCTTGATTCTTCAAATAAAACATTTACTTTTCAAGTGTTGCTCAAGAGGGTTGTTGGTTACTTTAGTTTGGATACCTAGCCATTGTGGCATTGTAGGCAACAATACTGCTGATACTTTTGCCAAACAAGCTATTGAAAATGGTTGCCTTGATCAATACAAAGCATTCTCTCAGGATCTTTTATCTTGTGCTAAGAGCAGATTATTCTGTAAGTGGGGGGAACATTGGGATAAATCTAGCTCGGTTAAGGGAAAATATTATGCATCACTACAGAGTAATATTCCATACAAACCTTGGTTTTCCAAATTCAAAAATGTGAACAAAAAAGCCACATCTGTTATTTGCCGCCTCAGACTTGGTCATACTTGCTCTAATTTTCACTTATCCAAGCTTCGTATTAAGGACAGTTCACTCTGTGAGTGTGGTCTGGATGAAGACACGAATAATCACATTTTCTTTGAGTGCCCCAAAAGATCATACTTTCTATACGATATTCTTCCTGTTGACTCCATTCCTCGTCCTTCTAACTTTAATTGTCTTCTCACTTATGTTAATTCTTCATTTGTATACATTTTAGCAAATTACATTAACACAAATAACATTAAATTATAGTTAGATTAATTAGCATCACCACAGACTAAAGGATACTTAATTAACATCTTCTGTTTTTAAACCTTTTTTTTTTTTTTTTTTTTTTTTTTGCTTTATTTTTTATTTTTACTGTACATAGCTGCATTAGATTGTCATCCACGTGATTGTAGTCAAATGTTATAATTTTTTAAAAAATAATCCCTCTCATATATCAGTTTTTTAGAATAATTCAACTAATCAACATATTGAAAATTCGAAAGCCAACAACTAAATTTATCTTGTAAATTTCTTAGACATCAGTGTCCTAATTCCTATAACTGTCAATCTAAATTGAGTAATTGGCGAAATTCTGTAAACGCCATAATATAAAAAAAAAAAAAAAAAAAAAAAAAAAAAAAAAAAACTCCGCCCCGGGCGACAGTGACACGCTACGCCACTGAGTACTACACTGTATTATACACTTACAGCGGAGTACTAGGGAGTATCATAGCTAGAAGATTCTCTTGATTGAAGTATTTTTACAGCAGAAGTGGTAATACCTACAAATGATGAACTTATATCTATACGCTTTAATATACATATGTCAATAACTTACCTGGCCTATGCCAGGCAAGTTATTGACTGCGTGATTAATGCGTTTAACGTGCATATTTTTAATGTTTGCCTCTCGGACTTCAATCACGAACTTCTGGTTTGAGACATTTATTTCTCATAAAAGAATAACATAATTCACTTAACAGTGAGAAATCACGATGTATTAGTACTAATTTACACTTGAAAGCATGCAACCGGTAGTGGTACATCCATATAGTTTGATCTTATACCATAAACTAAAAATGTAGGTAACAAAAAAACAACACTATTGCACTATTACGGAATCTATTATTGGAATACATACGTGTACACCATTGTACATGGCAACTTCATAGCAATTGGAAATAGCTAGTTTATCAAAATATATCATATGCTTAGATATTTGTGAGGAAGAGTATAATACTACTAGCAACCAGCCCTCGCTTCGCTTCGGTTCAGTCACCTTACCCGCCTAGTTCCCTTAGAAGGTAAAAATTGACAAATGCTCTTTATTCATTTTTACTGAAGAGTATTTTCCGTGTGATGACGTAAAAAGAATACAATTCACCACCCCTTCTCCTACACGTGGCTGTCGTAGGAGACGACTAAGGGATTATAATATGCATACTGCATCTATGCAAGAGAAGAAAAGTTCGAAACTAAAACCTATCCCAACACGTCTGACCAGCGTGGTCTAGTAGGTCATTTTCGCTCTCATAATGGAGGAGGCTCGAGCTGAACAGTGGGATGTATAAGGGTTGAAATGATGAACGAAGAGTATTTAAGCAAAAAGTAAAGAAAATCGATGACGAATTTTGTCTCCTCATACAAACTTTGCTACTGCGGTTCACCTCTTAGGGGTTGAATTCCAAAATATCCTTTCTTAATGGGTCCCTACGTCACAAAATAAAATTACAGTCAAAATTGCATGTTTCTAGCTTCAGTAGTTTCAGCTCGGCGTTAATGAGTCAGTCGACCAACTTTTTCATACCTATTTACACTCTTCGAGGATGAAAATGGACAAACGCTGAAACACGTGTTCATTTATTTTTATTAAAGAGTATTTGTGCTTAATGTGAAGACAGTAGCTAAAGATTTTTTTTTTCTTTCCATACAAACTTTACCGTTGCGTTTCATCCCCTTAGGGATGGAATTTCAAAAAATCTTTTCTTAGTGGATACCTACGTCATGAAATGAAACTACGGTCCAAATTTCATTTTTCTAGCTTCAGTAGCTTCGGCTCACCCTGTTCCTTTATATATATGTCTGTTATTGTTAAAGCCCCCGCAACACCCCTTGCAGGTGGAATTTCGTAAAAGCCGTTCTTAGCTGACCTCTACTCGACGAAAGGAATATTTTTGCCAATTTCAAGTCTGTACGCCTTATGGTTTCAGAGACATGGTGATGAGTCAATGTATCGCTCGCAAAACCCGCCTCTCCTATATATATATATATATATATATACTAGCTTTTGCCCGCGGCTTCGCCCGCGTAAAAATTTACTTGCATATTGAACTATTATCGCAAAGAATATTATCGGCATAAAGAGTATTACATTTCTTAATTTAAGAAATACTCTATCTACGTGTCAATTTTCATCCAAATCTGCTCAACAGTTTAAGCGTGATTGAGTAACAAACATCCAAATATCTTCACAAACTTTCACATTTGAATATTACTTCCAGCCTTGTAGTTCAGATTGCCGTGCAAATACGATGATAAATATGCCTTTCTTTAGTCTCTAATAACGTACTTTTCCATTGGTGAAAAAAAAATTATATCAATCAAACATCCGCAGTTTCATTCACGTAGAAATTCCCATGCCAATACCGAGATAAAAAATGCCTATGTTACTCGCTGATATTATAAATTTACACACATACCAAAAAAAAAAAAATATAAATCCCAGAAATATCAGAGATATAAATTGCCTATGTTACTCGCTGACAACATAGGTAGCTTTCCATTGGTGAAAGAATTTCAAAAATTGCTCGACATCCCCTGGTATAGTTCTCGTTCCTGGGCAAATACCGGGATGAAAATAGCCTTTCACTGATAATATAGCTTTTCATTAGTGAATTAATTTTTAAAACCATTAAATTCCCGTGATTTCACCGACATTATACCCGATCCCGTAGGAATATCGGGATAAAAGTAGCTTAAATATGTTACTCGCTTAAAAATAGCTTTCCATTAGTGAAATAATTTTAAAATCGACTTAATTCAGCCACACCGGGATAAAATATAACCTGGGATAAAATATAGTCTAAGTTATTCCTTATGTACAACTGGTAGACCTGATGGTAAAATATAATCAATATCGGTCCAGCCATTTTAAAGATTACCTGTAACGAATAGACAGACAGACAAAAAAATTTGGACCGTATTGTGTGAGCATAAATAAAACCTATTATTTTGATAGACAAACAGACGCTTCAAATTTATTTATTTGTAGAGATAGAAAATTGGAATAATATCTTGATTGTAACTTACTGTCTGGTAGCTGCTAGAAATATTACCACGCTTTCATTGTTCGTGGGTATCGCAAAATACTACTAAGACAAAGATTTACATCGACCTGGACCGGTGATGCCGTCTGGCCAACAATGTCGTGCGCCAGGTCATAAAATGTTGCTAGAACCTTTGCAATATATCTACGATGGCAGAAGAGTACCTACATATCGCGTCGATCCAAAGTAATTAGGATAAGAGCAAGATAATGATGATATATCATTGGCTGGGTGTCTTCGACTATATGTGTTTTATCCTTTTGGGGCAGCCCAAAATTGTTTCTTAGTGAGTGCTTACCCCAAATAACCGATCGGTATACAAAATTTCACATTCTTAGACCCGGTATCTTTGGCTATACACTTTCACCCTCTTAGGGGTTGAATTTCCAAAAATTCTTTGTTAGAGCTCGCTTATCCTTGCCAAAAATTTTTTCATAGTGCTTGGTAAGTGAGCACTAAGAAAATCTGAGGGTAATCCAAGAAAGCCGACCGTGTACTAAAATGATCCTTCCTAGGCTCAGTGATTTCGGTTAAACACTTTTCACCCCCTTAGGGCTAAAATTGCAAAAATCTCTCTTTCCCCAAGAAAGGAAACTTTATAAAAAATTCCATGTTTCTAGGCCTAATGATTTCGGCTATATATTTTGCACCCCTTTAGGAGTTGATTTTAATAAAATAATTTCTTAGAGCTCACTTACAACAAAAGAAAGAGAATTGCATAGAAAGTTTTACGTTCCTAGCTCCAAGAGTTTCGTCTATACGCTTTTCACCCACTTAAGGGGGTGATTTTCCAAAAATCCTTTGCTAGTGCTCGTGTACCCCAAGAAATAAGACGACGTAAAAAGAAAATACTTTCCCCTATTTCAACCCCTTATACCTATTTTTTCTCGATAAAAAGTAGCCTTATATCCTTTCTCAAGCTTTAGTACATCTCTGTACCAAATTTCATCAAAATCGATTAAGTGGTTTCGACGTGAAAGGCTATATGCTTTTCAACCCCCTTTTTTTTGGGTTGGGCTGCAGTTGGCGCGCTCCTCGCACCACTCCGTCCGGGCACCACAAGAAATACGATGGTGTAAAAAAAAAATACGTTTCTAGGCCCAGTGGTTTCGGCTGTATGCTTTTTGGTATTTTAGGGGTTGAATTTCCTCCCCATGTAAATGGAATTTCCAAAACGCTTGTGTGAATATTTATTTATTTAATATTAGGTGCCTCAATACGTGATTGATTTACAAGATTCGTGGTTCGATCATCGAAAATGGCGAATTTCCATACAAAATGTCATCCCCTATTTCAACCCCTTATACCCATTTTTTGCGATAAAAAGTAGCCTATATCCTTTCTCAAGCTTTAGTCCATCTCTGTACCAAATTTCATCAAAATCGGTTTGGACGTGAAAGACTATATGTTTTTACCCCCTTAAGGGGGTGAATTTCCAAAAATCCTTTGCTAGTGCTCGTGCACCCCAAGAAATACGATGGTGTAAAAAAAAATACGTTTCTAGGCCCAGTGGTTTCGGCTGTATGCTTTTTGGTCTTTTAGGGGTTGAATTTCATCCCCATGTAAATGAAATTTCCAAAACGCTTGAACAAATATTTATTTATTTATTATTAGGTGTCTTAATACAAAGATTCGTGGTTCTATCATCGAAAATGACGAATTTCCATACAAAATGTCATCCCCTATTTCAACCCCTTATACCCATTTTTTCGCAATAAATAGTAGCCTATATCCTTTTTCAAGCTTTAGTCCATCTCTGTACCAAATTTCATCAAAATCGGTTTAGACGCGAAAGACTATATGTTTTTCACCCCCTTAAGGGGGTGAATTTCCAAAAATCCTTTGCTAGTGCTCGTGCACCACAAGAAATACGATGGTGTAAAAAAAAATACGTTTCTAGGCCCAGTGGTTTCGGCTGTATGCTTTTTGTTATTTTAGGGGTTGAATTTCATCCCCATGTAAATGAAATTTCCAAAACGCTTGAACAAATATTTATTTATTTATTATTAGGTGTCTTAATACAAAGATTCGTGGTTCTATTATCGAAAATGACGAATTTCCATACAAAATGTCATCCCCTATTTCAACCCCTTATACCCATTTTTTCGCGATAAAAAATAGCCTATGTCCTTTCTCAAGCTTTAGTCCATCTCTGTACCAAATTTCATCAAAATCGGTCCAGTGGTTTAGACGTGAAAGCGTAGCAGACAGACAGACAGACAGACAGACAGACAGACAGACAGACAGAGTTACTTTCGCATTTATAATATTAGTAAGGATATAGATTAAAAAAATATTTTTAAAGTCTTTTTAATGGTCAGATAAAGTAATCGTGATGCAAATTACAATCTGCCTCATAAGGGAATCATTAAAGAATTATTATTAATCTCATAAGAGAATTACTATTCAAACCAGTTTTTACTTTTTTCAATGTGAGTGAATGTGATCACATAATGACTTTTAAGAAACGAATGCAAATTCTTCCTTTACATATATGATTTACTACTAGTCGCTGATTAATAATTAGCGCTAACATTTATAATGGCTTATGGACTAAAATGGTTAGTAGTGTCGTCAATACGATTTTTGATCGATGAATTCACATGAAATCGAGTAATGACGTTTATGCTGTCTGCTGGCCACCTAGCAGGGGACTACGATTCTTTACCATATATAAGTGATATCTTAAAGCACGACATGTAATTGGAAATTCCATTTGGACCTGAGTGGTCCATCCAAATAGTCAGTAGGCTATTGAGGTTCCATTTATTTTTTAACTAAATGTGATCAGTGTTGCGAAGAGAAATACTTTTTATTTGGAACATTTAGTGTATAACACTATACTTAGACCGTGTAGATAAGGTTCACTCCCTCACTCTCCAATTTTAAAATCCACCTCATAACCTACATGTTAGATGTATGGAAAAAAGCTCACTATTTCTTCTTCCCTGCTACAGAACAGTGTACAATATAAATAAAAACAACCATTATCCTAAATCATTTTAATTGCACAAATATGTATTTCGGTAATATAATAATATCTACACCTTCTTCGGTAAAGCCACACATACAGTCTTTACTTCTAAATACGGATTCACGCATTCCAAGCCACTGAAACAAAATATAATACATCTTATTAAAAACCTAATGATTATAATATTATTACGAGAGATACAGTGGGTACAGCTATAGAAGACTTGGACTGACTGTGCTTTTGTTTAGTTGGAGTAATGCCAAAGAGTATATAGTCCGCAGAAGTTAAATTGAATTCAATCTAACTTTTCATTTCCAATGTCACCAACATGGTCTTTGAATAAACGGATGTTAATTGTTCGTAATTATTAGTCTTTTTTTTATTACTAGGTTTACAGTTTAAATTTCTTTTTTGTGGTAGGCTATGGCTTGAAGACACCCTGCCCTATCAGTCCGGGGCAAAGTAGGGTGGCGTATGCCCTCATAACCTACAGTATCTCGTCCCTATCGCCATTGGATTTAGCACTGGTACTGATTCTTTATCCTGCTGGACGGTAGTCAGCCCAGCGGGATAGCCTTACGGGTATCGTCCCCATCGACGCCCAGCTAACAAATAACAGTATAACCGGGACGTTGGCCTCACGCGGTCATCCTCTTTGCTGGTGGCGGACTAATCCTAGATTCGTGCATCCGTCGCAGTTTAAGTACCTAGTCCTATTTATACACTGCACGGCGTAAAATATTTATTTGACCATCATGAAACACTCTTAATAGTCAACCACTTATAGAAAGTCTATGTCATGTTTACTCATCCTCAGATAAGCATACAAATATATCGCATAAGATTCAGTCGGATATTATTATATAATTTCTTAAATTACTATGATTAGAGTAGGTACGTTATGACCTATATAAATCTAATCTATTTACTACATAAATCTATTTAAGAGGCTGCTTACTTTTCACGTCCAATTCCTGATTCCTTATATCCTCCAAATGGCATCTGTGGCGCCATCGCTAGATATGTGTTTACCCTGTAAATCAAAAATACTTTAATTATGTAAATAGGTTATTCATATGGTGATGGACTAAGAATCCAATTCCATTCATTTTTACTCGGCCCAACTAAAATATGATTACTTCCCCTACAACAAGGCGATGGCAATGAAATAAAAGAGTGGCGTGGAACCCCACGTTTTCCCCTCTCCGCCCATTGAAGCCATTGGCCCATCGATGTCCTGACCTTCCATGAATCAACTGCCACTCAGAAGATGGCGACTGTGTCTTATTTTCTGATTTTGGGACCATTGTTCTAACAACCTATCGAGATCAACCACTGTAACGATTTCACAACACACCTGGCTAGACCACGCAAATCGTGAGAGTATCTTTGTCGATAAGTTGTGAGACGATACGGACAACGAGGATTCCTCCTCCACTAGCCTACCTGCGTTGGCTCGAAACACTTTGATACCTGCAGCTCCCGGCAGAATTCGTAGACTACCCCAGATTTGTTAACAGAGCCATCCAGCCCTTCTTCCAGAAGAACTGGAACTGGATAGAAACTAGACAAGCGTGGTCCCCTTCTCGATAGGTGGTCAGATTTAGTACTAATAAAGCACATGACAAGATATTGGGTCTTGTGTTGTTATGGATCATAAAATGTAATTACCAAATGATTCCTGCTTCAACATGCTTGCTGAATTGTAAAGCATTGTTGACGTTGGTTGTAATTATACCAGCTGCGAGACCATAATTTGTAGCATTAGCGCGATCGATTACTTCTTCCAAAGTTTCAAACTTCATAATGCTCTGCACCGGACCAAATATCTACAAAATAGAATAATATCAAAGCGATAATGCAATACATACAATTATTCAAGTTAATTCGAAGTATAAATAAGCGGATTTCATAGGTATCACACAAATCTACAATTCGAATTTTACTGGTTATGCTTACAATATTTCAAACATATATATCTGCTATCTTACGCATTATTTTTTAAAGTTATAATAGTACCTACCTCTTCTTTGGCAATAGTCATTTCATCCTTAACATCCACGAAAACAGTGGGTTCTATGTAATAACCCTTTGTGCCTATCCTCTTTCCTCCTGTCATTAATCTTGCACCTTCTTGCTTTCCCTTTTCAATATATGCTAATACTTTATTCATCATGGTCTCGTCAACCTGTATATCATAATTTATACTAAATTAGTTTCTACGTTGAATTACACTAGTTACTATTGTATCATAGTCTCGTCAATCTGTACACAAGACGTACATTTTTAGTTTATTATGAACCAACTAAATGTTACTGACAATAATTATAAAACAGCCTTTAGAAATTCTACAGTGTTGATATCTCACCTGCCCAATACTTTGCACTGCTTTAATTGATTGAGAACAATTCTAATATTGCATAAGCTAACGTATACACAAGATTTCTTCAGTAAGCTAACTTGTATGTGTTTTGGGTGCGTCCCATACTAAGACGATTTTGAAATGATTAGTACAATATATATGCTATAAATATAAATAAAATTTAGGTACCGTGTACAAGATCTGGCAGTAAATTTTCATAGAATATAATTACAAGAATATATTACCCTGCTTTTATCCTAATAACTTGCGTCCGTCACAATATGTACTCTACTTCCACCACATATACTGCAAGGATTTTGGCAATAATTTTATATTAGGCCACCTGCCTAACATCAATACTCATTGGGAATGTAATTGTTGACCAGACGGCGACAGATAAGGTTAGATCACATTGATGTAATACCCTTAGTGTTTTACGATACGAACAGGGTTGATAGTATTCGTAACTACCAGGTGGTAGTTACGAATACTATATCTTGAGGTCAAGATGTTTTAAGAAAATATCATTAAACTGTTCAATTTCGTATATGTGAGAACAAAATATATTTACCTGTGGTCCTTGTTGAGTTGTAGCATCAGTCGGTGCTCCAACCTTAATTTTCTTTGCATATTCAGTTGCAGCTGTTATAAATTTGTCATAGATTTTAGAATGAACATATAACCGCGATGCAGCGACACATACTTGACCCTGATGAGTAAATACTCCAGCAGCAGCAATAGGTACGGCCAGATTCACTAAAATGTTCAATGAAGTTATTATACATATTTATTAAAACAAATGTACTAATTAAGGAAAACATCTTATAAATAAGAATAAAAATGAAGAGTTTGAGTGTGATATTAGAAAGTAACTTACGGTCTGCGTCATCCATAATAATCAAAGGACTTTTGCCACCCAATTCAAGAGTAACGCGTTTCAAATTGTTTACTCCAGCAGCTTGTTGAATTAACTTCCCAACCTGCGAACGAGGAGTGTTAGTAATACTTCTACATAAAATATAAATATTTATTTAATCCCTGTACATAATTTCATACTTATCATTATTTAAATTTCGTTACCTCAGCAGATCCAGTGAAAGATATCTTAGCAACATCTGGATGGTGTGTGAGTGCTACTCCAGCTGTTTCACCGTATCCATTGATTACATTAATAACACCCTTTGGTAAACCGGCTTCAACTAATAGCGCAGTTAGATAAAGAGCAGTCAATGGTGTCTGCTCAGCAGGTTTTACTACTACTGTGCAACCTGTAGAAAAGAACAAATGGTCATCAATGAAGTGAATTATATTTTATATTTTTATAAATCTATTAAACTGTATGGTAGCGGCTACGAAAACTACCAACCTTTACTTTTTTCATATCATAAAAGACGACAAAGAGTTTTACATTGGCCTAGGCCAAATCCACTTGATGCTATCTAGTCAACAATTACATGCTCAAGGAGAGTTCACGTCAAGCAGGCGGCTAATCATAAAATTATTACCAAAACTTTTACAATATGTACTATGAAAGAAGAGTGTACATCTAAGAAATTAGGATAAGAACAGTATAATGGCCTTTAAATAATAATTAAAAAAAAACAGTTTATTTTTCTATATTAATCATGATTCATTTCAGTTCAAATATGTACGTCTCCCTGTTGGCTTCCTCTACAATAGGAGGGAGATTGACCTTAATCATGTTGGTTAGACAGGTTGATACAGGGTTCTGTTTCAAGTTTTCCTTCTCTTACATAGATGTTATATGCGTATTGTATGGCTTAGTAGTCTTTTACGGCATCTACGGGCAAGATAGGGAGTATCATACAAAAAGTAATGATTATGATGATTATTAAGAGACAATTTAGAATTTACTTACCTGCAGCTAATGCTGTAGTGACTTTGCTAACAAACATCAAAACCGGTGCATTCCATGGCAATATAAGTCCACAGACACCTACTGGTTGCTTTAATGTGTAAGAAAATAAATCGCCATCTGAACCAAAAAAATATATCAGGTGAATATTATTAAATACCAATATTTAAAATTGTCCAAAATAGACTTAGCGTGCCTACCACGGAGTAAATATATTTTAATGTATATATTGTAGGAACTTTTGAATCGACATAATCATCTCAGCTCACATAAGTACCTATCACTGTTGGGCTCGGGTCTCCATTATAATATAAGGGAAATTGATCTACTATGCCGCTCTGATCAGGCGTGTTGACATAGGGTTTTATGAAGAGTTTTCCTTCTCTTGTATAGATATTATCTGCATATCAAATCCCTTAGTCATCTTTTAAGACACCCACGGTCAAGAGAGAGGGTGGTGAATTGTATTCTTACTCCCGTCACCACACGATGAAATGATTAATAATATATTGGAATATATTTATTTGCACGCCATGAGAACTCCTCATATTTTTCATACGTACAACTGTACGTATGAAAAATATTGGAATAAAACATATAATAGACAGAACGAGCATCTTATCCCATAAAGCAATCTGTCAGACACACTCTTTTGGATATAACATCCAGAATATAATATTTGAATATTAAGCTTTCCGTAAGAGATATACACAACGTCACATCGAAACGAAGGATGATTGTAATCGTTAGAACTCTTCGTTTTTTCTAACCGAATTAAAAAGGAGGAGGAATTCAGAAATTCCACTGTATTTCTTATGTTTAACACACATAAAAAAATACAGAATTCTCAGGAAGCTCATTAAAAGCGGTTAGCTTTTAATGAGCCGCGTGAAAGCTAGTGCTTCCAAAGTGATTTAAATTTTATCAAGATCTGACTAGTGGTTTTTGAATTATGGTCAATAATGTGCATTTGGTTGACTTCGACTACATTGTGCATCGACTACATGTAAAGTAAAATATAACTTTTTAGTCATTTTTTTATCTCAGAATAATATATTTTTAAAGTTGTTTCTTGTTGAAATGTTGCATGTAACGTACTTTTTAAGTAAGTATGCTTCAAATATAATCATCTAGTTGTTAATAAAAATAAATGGAGTATTCGCATCCTTACCAGCAGGTACAGTCGCTCCTTGGATTTTATCGGCCAAGCTGGCAATGTATCGAATGGTGTTATCAGCACCGCCCACAAACAAAGCCGCCATACTCAGGACCATGCCATTGTTCAGAGACTCTAATTGACCAAGATATTCAGCGTCTCTCTTGACGAGTTCGGCGAACTTTGTTAAAATTTGTCCTCTTTTTGATGCATCCATTAAACGCCATTCTGAATTACGATGAAAAGCGCGCTTTGCTGCACTTACCGCTAAGTCAACGTCCGCCTGATGATAAGAACTGTTTTAATTTTCTGTACGCTTGATTAGTAAATCTAACATGATCTTTATTCTATTATTAATACATCAATTTTAATTTTGCATGCACAATCCGTTCTATAATATGAAATTTTCTAATAGTTGTAAACCAAAAGTAAATTATTTCTGATTTTAATATATATAAATGTTTGATTACCTTGTCTCCTTCAGCAACTTTAGCAATAACAGATCCATCGTGTGGAGAAAATGTTTCAAAAGTTTTGCCACTCTGTGAATCCACCCACGCGTTATCTATGAACAACTAGGGAAATAATAAAAATTAATTTGTAGTTTTAAAATATTTTATCAAATACATGTATTTGCTAATACATTTTTAACGGTTAATCATAATTTCTGTCAGGATACCAGAGACTATTTTTATGTACTCCGATATAACTTACGTCGGTTTTTTTTTTGGGTGGGTCATGGTCAGCGCACCCGCCGCGAGGCTCCGGGGCGACCGAGGGGCAGCGCGCGGCCCCATAACCCACCCGTAACCACGATTTTTTTGTTTTTTTGCCGATGGTGACAAACGAGCAAGCAGCACATCTGGTGGTAAATGTTACTGCCTTGGATGGACCTTTGCAATACCAGGAGAACAGCTAGGCCGTTGCTTAACGTAAAGAAAATGCTCTTCTTAAACCTCGTTTAAAGAAGGACATGTCATAGCGCTGGGAAAACACAGCAGCAAGTTCATTCCAGAGCCTGCATGTACGTGGGAGAAATGATCGCTGGAAACATACAGTTGATGACCATAACATTCCCAGGTGAACATGGCGTCGCCTTCGTCGTTAGGCCGACCACCAGTGCAGAGTTCCTTGTCTTCAGTGGTCGGGCCGACGAAATACCCTGAGGGGGTACCCTCTCCTCTCAACGTCTTTTTCCTGGGACGTCGATCGCCGTCGCGCGCTCAGCCTCTCTGCCGATGACGTACTAAAATCCCTGTCCAGTCACCCGCGGCCTCGCCTTTTTTTTTTTTGGGTGGGCCATGGTATTTCGGAGGACGTTTTAAAGTTAAAACGAAAACCGACGAAACGTGTTACGTGTTGTAATGTCGATTTGTGATGTTAACGGTTTTCTTAATCCCTGTACTATTAAAGCTAAACTTCTAATGCAAGAGACGTGGAAATTAAATATTAAGTGGGATGACAAGGAGTCGTCGCTACAACTTCACTTGTTTTGCGATGCATCGCCGCGTGCCTACGCGTGTGTAGCTTACTTTAGGAAACAATACAGTGATGGAACCGTGCTTGTGTGCTTCATCGCTAGTAATCGCTTCGCATCGCTTCAAATGTAGGCTCGCGCCAGTGAAGACTGTTTCTGTGCCGAGATTTGAGCTACAGGCCGCCCTATTGACGTGTAGATTGTCACAAAGTATTTTAAAAGAACATCGTTTTAAAACCGACAGTATTTATTATTGGTGTGATTCTACTGTAGTGTTACATTGGATTACGAATCAGTTTAAAACTTATAAGACATTTATCGCTAATAGATTAGGAGAAATTGATGAGTTGAGTAAAATTCGAGATTGGCATTATATACCTACAAAACTAAATATAGCTGATATTGCAACTAAAGAATGTGACTATAATTTGTGTAGTGAGTCGGAATGGTTTACCGGACCATCATTTTTACGTGAACCTTGTAATAATAGGCCGCGTGAATCAGCAGTGAAGCAAATAATTAGTGATGAAAGGTTAGAAATAAAGCACTCTGTGGTTAACGTTTGTGAGAATATATTTCCTATTTGTATTATAGACGCTAAACATTTTTCGATTTGGTTACGACTATTACGTACTACGGCTAGGGTCTTATTATTTCGAGGCGGCGGATCGCCTGCGTGAGGAGCGCAGCCTCGATGAGGAGATCCGCCGCCGGCGACTGGGGCGGCGCAGGCGCAACTATCTGCGCCTCATGCCGCCCTAGCCGAGGCCGCGGGTGACGTGACCGGGGATTAGTCCGTCACCCGCCGAGAGGCCGACCGCGTGAGGAAAGACCGACGTCCTCCCCGAGGGGGGGACGTCGGTCGATGGGAGGGTACCCCAACAGGGGGTATTCCGTCGGGCCGACCACTGACGACAAGTTAACGCTGCTCCAGTGGTCGGCCCAACGACGAAGGCGACGTGGCTTTTGGGTGGGTCGCGGGAGTTGCGTGCTTGGGCCCCTCTGTCGCCCCGGACGGAGTGGTGCGGAGGCGCGCCGACCGCGACCCACCCACAAAAAAAAAAAAAGGGTCGTATTATTTATTGAAAATGTAAAATTCGTCAATTTAGTGAACTTAATGATACGTTATTAAAGAGGGCGGAGATTTTATTAATAAAGTATTCGCAGTTAGAATGTTTTAGAGACGAAATATATTTAATTTCAAATGGTAAAACAATACAACAAAACAGCCGTTTGCGTAATTTAACACCGTTTTTGTGTGACGATGGTATTTTGAGAGTAGGGGGGGCGTATAGGTCTTACTTCTTCATTCTCACTTCTTCATTTTAGATGGGTCTCATCATGTCTTATGAAATTTAATTTTACGAATTTTACATTTTCAATAAATAATACGACCCTTTTTTTTTTTTGTGGGTGGGTCGCGGTCGGCGCGCCTCCGCACCACTCCGTCCGGGGCGACAGAGGGGCCCAAGCACGCAACTCCCGCGACCCACCCAAAAGCCACGTCGCCTTCGTCGTTGGGCCGACCACTGGAGCAGCGTTAACTTGTCGTCAGTGGTCGGCCCGACGGAATACCCCCTGTTGGGGTACCCTCCCATCGACCGACGTCCCCCCCTCGGGGAGGACGTCGGTCTTTCCTCACGCGGTCGGCCTCTCGGCGGGTGACGGACTAATCCCCGGTCACGTCACCCGCGGCCTCGGCTAGGGCGGCATGAGGCGCAGATAGTTGCGCCTGCGCCGCCCCAGTCGCCGGCGGCGGATCTCCTCATCGAGGCTGCGCTCCTCACGCAGGCGATCCGCCGCCTCGAAATAATAAGACCCTAGCCGTAGTACGTAATAGTCGTAACCAAATCGAAAAATGTTTAGCGTCTATAATACAAATAGGAAATATATTCTCACAAACGTTAACCACAGAGTGCTTTATTTCTAACCTTTCATCACTAATTATTTGCTTCACTGCTGATTCACGCGGCCTATTATTACAAGGTTCACGTAAAAATGATGGTCCGGTAAACCATTCCGACTCACTACACAAATTATAGTCACATTCTTTAGTTGCAATATCAGCTATATTTAGTTTTGTAGGTATATAATGCCAATCTCGAATTTTACTCAACTCATCAATTTCTCCTAATCTATTAGCGATAAATGTCTTATAAGTTTTAAACTGATTCGTAATCCAATGTAACACTACAGTAGAATCACACCAATAATAAATACTGTCGGTTTTAAAACGATGTTCTTTTAAAATACTTTGTGACAATCTACACGTCAATAGGGCGGCCTGTAGCTCAAATCTCGGCACAGAAACAGTCTTCACTGGCGCGAGCCTACATTTGAAGCGATGCGAAGCGATTACTAGCGATGAAGCACACAAGCACGGTTCCATCACTGTATTGTTTCCTAAAGTAAGCTACACACGCGTAGGCACGCGGCGATGCATCGCAAAACAAGTGAAGTTGTAGCGACGACTCCTTGTCATCCCACTTAATATTTAATTTCCACGTCTCTTGCATTAGAAGTTTAGCTTTAATAGTACAGGGATTAAGAAAACCGTTAACATCACAAATCGACATTACAACACGTAACACGTTTCGTCGGTTTTCGTTTTAACTTTAAAACGTCCTCCGAAATACGTTTAAGTGAGACATCGAACCCGAACACGTCCTCCGACGGGTACCACAGTAGACCCAACGCGCGCTCAGGTTGTCGGCCTAAATCGAACTTAATAGCTTTCACATTTAAGGATTCATTTGGTACGTCACGTAAGACATTAGGTTTGTTAGACAACCAATTACACATAAAATTGCCTTGTTTATGAATATATGAAATATGTTGAATTATTTGCGCGGCCAGCTGTTCGTTTTCAAAACTATCTATATAATCATCCATATATTGATTATTTTGTATAGCGTGAACCGCGTCCGGCATGACTTCTTTAAAACGAGAAGCATTTTTATTTTGATTGACATACTGTGCAATGAAAGGAGAACAGTTAGCGCCAAAAATGAGTGACGTTATCGCGTATTCACAAACAGATTCGCCAGGCTCTTGCCATAAAAATCGAAGAGCACCCTGGTCTTCCTCTTTAATTTTTATTCTTAAAAACATATCTTTTATGTCGCCCATGACACCTATAGGATATTCACGAAATCGAAACATAATTCCATACAAATTTTGTAGTAGGTCTGGTCCCTGCAGGAGAAAATCATTAAGACAGTAACCCGCGCTCTTACAAGCAGCATCGAATACCAATCGTAGTTTGTTTTTGTTCGGGTTATGAACTGCGAAATGTGGCAAGTACCATAGGCGTTGGGAGTTCTCCCTTTCTCCTAATTTACGAGCATAATTATTTACAAACAAATGCTGAACACGATCACTTAGCGCGATGCGTAATTTGCATCGCGTGACATTTTTTTTTATAATGCAGTTTAACCGGTTCACTGCGGTGGGATAAGAATTAGGCATACGCATATCATCATACTTCCACGGTAGACCCACGACCCACTGGCCATCCACCAGCTTGGCGGTATTACTTACAATGTCTATAGCTCGCAGCTCGTTAAGATTGTGTCGCGGTCGATTATTTATACCTATAGAATCGAGAGAAAATGAACGGCGAACATAATCTTGCAAATTTACATCAGCTAAAGTATTATTTTCAGTATTACACAATAATAAATTACTAGAATAAACATGACATACATTTAGTTTAGGTAAAATAACGTTAAGAGATGTCAATGTACAAACAAGGTCACTAACCCTTTGATGCAAGGCTCCGTGTACACACCATCCCAGTGGAGTCTCGGTAACATATGGCTCACCTTTCCTCCCTTTTACACAGGCGAGGGTTTCCATGAGGTGATAATTATCTTGACCTATTAACAACTTAGGTTTAGCATCACACATGCACATGTTAAGATCTAATTTACTTATATAATCATAACCACTAAGGTCCATAAGTGATATTTGCTGCGAAGGTAAGTTCAATTTTTTCATTTTTTGGGCACATAACGAGAAACGATTGCCATTATTGTTCATCACTTCGAATTTAACCGTTTCGGTTTCACACGTTAGTTCACTCGAGTTCCAAGCACTACGAGCGTGTATTATTCTACTACGTCCATATAGACCGACTTTATCTGCCACATCGCTCGATAATTACACTGTTAACATTGCGTGCACATGTACACTACCTAAAGGACCGTATAACGTAATCGCCACTATTTTCAATAACGCTTTGTTACACTGTACACTATATTGATTCACTAATTCGATATGTTTCTCCTCTGAATGTTGCGCGTCTACCTCGAGGACAGGCGCCGACGGGGAAGCGATGGGCGGCCTGTTCCAGTGTAGAAGCCGGTGATGCGGCTGACCGCATCCTTCTACGTCACAGGCTCCTGCAGGACACGACGCTGGATCCTCATGCATCGCGTTAAGACACCTGTAGCACAACCTACGGTTTCTCGCGAACCGCCATCGATCTTTGCGAAGGGCACGTTTAAACTTTACACACTTTTCTAAGGAATGTGGTTCCTTATGACAATATGCACATAGCTTAGACTTCCCATCACTGACATGGAAGATCTTATCATCATCATCATCATCTCAGCCCATATACGTCCCACTGTTGGGCTCGGGCCTCCTCCATAATGGAAGGGTAATTGACCTACTATACCACGCTGGTCAGACGTGTTGGTATAGGGGGAAGATCTTATGCTGATGATGAATTTGTCTTGATGAATTCTTGTTTACGTCTCGTTTCAATTTGACTGTAAACATGTGTTATACCTGAGGCAGTAGCTTTCTCGGCCTCGTAATATAAAAAATCCGATAATAGTCGCAGCTTCGATACCTGGGACAACTCCCTATTCTCATACGCATAATCAGACCACTTACTAATAAGCGTAGCTGCTAATTTTGACAATAAATTACACATTAACTCGGGGGGCCGCTAGATATTCTGGTTTATCAATTGCCTTCACTGCTGCCACAAAATTCTTCATCTTAGTAGCAAAATTTATAATATCGTTTTGGTATGCTGATGGTAATGGTGATAATTTTTTCAGTTGTGCTAGTATAGTCTGAATGATACGATTAGGGTTGCCAAAACGCAATTGCAAGGTATCAATTATCATTTGTGGCGTCGTAGAACCTATGAGAAGTGCTGAGACAGCTTCTTTCGCTTCTCCGCGTAAACATTTTCTAAGACGCCAGACATTTTCAGTTTCTGAATAGTTGCACAACCTTGTGGACTCATAAAATGCTTCCTTAAAATGTAGCCATTCTAATGGATCTCCAAAGTATGGTGGTAAATCTTTAGACGTAGCTAATCTGGTCAACAGCTCATTGTTACGTGACCGGTTCGAAATTGTAGGTTGAACCAATTCTCTTAACACGTTTGCTAATTTTTCTATTTCTCCTATTTTACGTGATTGACATGGCGCGTCTTCGTGCTGGCGCGCACTCCCAAGCGCGGCCGGCGGCGACGACGCATGAGCCGCCATTTTGTTGTGCACAAATTCCGTGGCGGCATGTGCGTGTTCAACGTGTTTTTCTATTCCAGATTTATTCAACCAATCATTCACTTTACTTTTATATGACGATAAGGACTGCCGACTTTGCTCATTTACATCTAAATCAGCTAACTGTGCGGCTATCTTTTTGTCGATTAATTCCTTTTTGAGCCGAGCCTGTAATATTTTCATGTCGGCGTCGGCTTGGGCTTCGACGATATCCAAGTGCGCTCTCGCCTTGGCTGCTTCATATTCTAAAGTCTTCCGTGCTGCCGAAGACGACACATGTGAGCGTGACTTTTCGCTGGGGAGTCCATCCGATGGTGTTGGTTTCTTAGAAACGATTTTTACATTCACTACTTTACTTTTACTATCTGTATTTTGTGAACTCAAAGCACGCGACTGACTACGCGTTTTTACACCGCGCGGCGTTTCAAACAACGACATTTCTCTGAAGGTCAACAATCGGTCTATTCCTTGACTTGGTTCCAAGATCCGGCTCGAAGGACCACTCTGTAAACGATACAGTGTCCAGTGCCAAGGCAATAGGGGTAAGAGAAATTAAAATGAGAAAAAAAATAAGGTATACTAAATAAAAATTATATAAAATATATATATATATAAATATATATATATACATATATATATATATATATATAGTGGTCAGTTCATCAGTAATAATAGTTTAGGATAAACGGAACAAAAGGTGTACGACCACAACAGTCTGAAGGATCAGTAGCAGACTAAAGCGACCTAATACATTTTAAATAAAACTACTTTACGATAATACGGCAATAAATTTTGTATCAAAATGTGGGTCAATATTTAATAACTAATTTCTGTATCGGGTAGATAATTATAAAATTTTCTGCAGTAACGATGACTTGTTGGACGTGAGACATCTTAGTCCACCCGTGATCATGAACGTTGTAAAGTGTTCGAAACGTCGGGTAATCAAAAATCAAATACAAACGCGATAAAATCCGTAAAGTAGTTTTATTTTAAATGTATAATACTCGCGTAAACATCAGAAACCTAATACATATCCTGCCGAAAGGGTCACCATCTCAGCATTAGCTGGGTATCACCCAACACTGATCTTCCGCTGGCAACCCTGTTCAGTGACTCACGGATATCAGCTAACCATAAATATATATTGTAATATGTGTACTTTTAAGATACTTTACTGATATGAATAATAAATAACCACTGACATTAATAAATATCATATAATAATTCAAATATAAATAATATGTGTGACAAAATTATAAATAAATAATTTGAAAAAAGAAAAAGATGATGGAAATATTAAAATAACTTGGCTTGACTTCCGGCCAAACAAATGCTACTTTACCGCGGGCTCTTACTGCGCTCACCATATTGTGTTCAGCAGATAGGTACTAATAATACTACTGTCACAGATTGACAGATTCAGCTACAACGTACTAATACGTAATACCGATCCTGCCGATAATAGTACTAAAGTATATTGTATACAAATTTGGATTTTAGAAGATTGCGTATTTTACACGTAAGTAAATCTTTGTTGTAATTGTGGGTACAGAAAAAAATATTTATTATTTAAAAAAGGTTATATCACAGAAATATCAATTTTATAACATTCAAATTTTATTTGATGACTTAGTAGAAATTTTTTTATGTGTGTTCTAAAAATGTGAATATTTTTCAGATCTCTTATTGGCGGAGGCAGGTTGTTCCAGATTTTAGAAGCCGCGTATCTGAAGCTGCCGCGTATCTGAAGCTGCCGCGAAATGAACTAGTTTTATGCGATGGCGTAGCCAGCTGTTGAGCGCAGCGTCGACTTTCTCGTTCGCGGTGGTTGCTTCTCCATGTAAGCTTCGAATAGAGGTACTTCGGACATTTTCTACTAACGACGCAGAAAAGAAGGCAAGCAAGATGTAGTTTTCTACGTAATTTCATTTTTAGTATGCCGTGTTTATTTAAGTAGGGTGTAACATGACATCTAGCCGGTATATTGAAGCAAAATCTGGCGCATCCATTTCGAACCCTTTGTAGCAGTTTTTCCGTTCGACACAGCAACCTTGGTCCTATTACAGTATCGGCGTAATTAAGCTTGGACAAAACGATAGAATTTACTACCTGAACACGCAGTTGTTGGCTTAGGAAAGGGCGCATTTTATACATGGTTTTCAGGCGGTAGAAATAGTTCTGAACACAATGCGTGACGTGATTTTCGAACCGGAGAGATTGGTCCATTAAAAGACTCAAATTTCGCACCTCATTTACACGCTCGATGTGTTCACCTTGTACAATTATAGCGGGAAGGGTTTCGTAACTTTTTAGTTTGTCTAATTGACCGTCAGTACCGAATATTATGTACTTGGTTTTAGTAGGATTTAAAACTAAAGAATTGTTATTGGACCACTGTACTATTTGATCAAGGTCTTCGTTGATCGCTTTTACAGCCATAGAGTAATCTTCAGGCTTAAAAGATACGTATAACTGTAGGTCATCGGCGTACATGTGGTACCGCGAGTTTTTCACGTTTGCTACAATATCTGCGCTATACAAGGAGAACAATGTAGGACCTAAGATTGATCCCTGTGGTACACCCTTATTTAGTGGAAGTATGTTAGATTTTAACTTGCATCCACTGGCATCAGAAATCTCTACATATTGTGCACGGTTACTGAGATAGCTGCTAAACCATCGTATCGATTCTGTGTCAAATCCGTAGTATGACATCTTGAGTAACAAAAGAGTTATATTCAGAGAATCAAATGCCTTGGAAAAATCCAATAATACAAGAAGGGTGCACATACCGTCATCTTGGGCAGTCAAAATATTATCAGTTACGTCTAATAAGGCAGACGAGGTACCCTTTCTGAATCCGGACTGGGTCTCGGGCAAGATATTATTATCTGCGATGTATTTCGTCAGTTGCTTATTAACTACCTTCTCTAGTATCTTGGACATAAAATGCAAAATACTTATGGGTCTGAGGTCTTTGACATCTGTGGGATTAGATATCTTAGGGATGGGACGCACACAAGCTAATTTCCAATTGTCGGGGAAGGTTGCTGACGTAATCGACGTATTAACAATAGAGGTAATAAGGTCTAGAGTCTGTGGTAGCGTGAGCATAAACATATCCATTGTTATGTGATCACATCCTTCCGCGTTAGATTTAAAGCTTTGCAGTATATTAAGTGAAAAAATAGCTTCGCCGAATCTATCGAACTCATAAAAAGTAAGGTGGGATAGTGGGATCTTAGCATTAACGGAGACATTTAAAAAATGGTTGTTAATAATATTTGGATCATTAAAAATTAGCGGAAGTTCCGTTGTTTTAGGAGGCAGTAAATAGTTTCTAAGATTTTTCCATAGGATCTTAGGATATTTTATTTTACTGTTTATATTATGGTCATAGTAAATTCTTTTTTCATTAAATAAGGCATTGTTTATTAATCGTTTAAGGTCCTTGTAGTACGCTTTTTGTGTTTCACAATTAGTTTTTAGATATTTAGAATAGGCTTGGTCCCGTAAGGACATCATAAACTTTATATTCGAAGTGATCCACGGGTAAGACCTTTCCTTTAAAGCACGAGTTTTTAAGGGTGCCAACGCATCAAATACTTATATTGATTATATGACTGTTAAGAAACATAACCATTTCGTTTACATTTTGAGAAGTAATAGTTGAATTCCAATTGATGGCGTCAAGGCCGTTATTTAATACCTCTACTGGAATATTTTTAAAAGTCCTACTAATTACAGTCCTGGGTGGAATCTTTTCTTTTCTAAATAGAAATGTGGCAGTAATAAACGCGTGACCCCCAAGCATGCCGTTAGGATCCGTTGTAACATTGATTGGCCGAGCGTCGGGACAACAGACTAAGTCTATAAGCGTTTGGCTGTGGTCAGTAAAATGCGTGGCATTAAATACATGTTGCTTAAAACTAATACATCTTAGAAACATCATAAGTTTATGGGTTTTACAGTCAGTTTGGTTAAAATAATTAATATTAAAATCTCCCAGCAATATTGTATGCTTACAAAAAGACAGTGAGTTAATTGAGGATGTTAATGCATCCAAAAATGTATCCACGTCCTGCCATGGTGGTCGGTATGCAAGCTTAGTGCCGTTAGCATTCAGAACTATCCACAT
Organism: Lymantria dispar; assembly: GCA_032191425.1. Classification (NCBI taxonomy): domain Eukaryota; kingdom Metazoa; phylum Arthropoda; class Insecta; order Lepidoptera; family Erebidae; genus Lymantria; species Lymantria dispar. Next base: position 24,493,377 of record CM063448.1, read on the forward strand.
TTGTTCGACGTTCCAGTGTGACGGGTCCACGGGATGCGAGTGCGTACGAACATTGATGCCGCGTTTAATGTAAAACCCTACCTCACCCCCTCGGCCGCCGCGCGAGTTTAAAGCACGGGGTATATGTCGGAGCCGAAACCCTGGCACAATAGGAGCATGGTTATCCTCGCCCGCTTTAAGCCATGTCTCATTTATAGCCATAATATCCACATTGTGACGTCCCATAGCAACAACAAATTCGTCATGATTAGTACTCAATGAACCGGCATTCAGGAGACCAACTTTTAAAAATTTACTACACATTGATTGAGTAGTACCTATAATGTAGCTTAGCCAAGGCCTTAATACTTAATATACATATAATATACTCATAAATAAACTCATAATAATACGAGACGGACAATAATATTAAGTAAAAATAAGTAGTATCGTCGTTAAAAATTGGAAGATTGGGAAAATATATAACTGATTATATACATAGTACAATATAATTAGGTTCATTATGTTTAAGGCAACTGACGGAGCCCTAAGTGCTACGTACCAATATATGGCATATATAAATCTGAACTTTAAATCAGTACAAATAATGTCACATATAATTAGAACTGAATAATACCCCTCCAGCAGAACATGCAGAGACCAGTATAAAGAATAAAAAAATCGTAACAATATTAAAAACAACACTATACGTAATAACATTTTAGAATACTTAATTATATTTATATTACATAGTCCTAAATGTTTCCTCTCCCAAAAATCTTTTCCAAATCTGTCTCGGAGCGGATACGCTGTATAGGCACTCCGGCTTTTTTCTAACGAAAATACGCCCTTCCTTGGTCCAAATATATTTATAGTTACGATGCCGTGCCATTTCTCGAGTTTTGTAAAATAACATGGCGTTAGTGCTAGTAAGATGTTCGTTCACATAAAACGTTGTCATTGGCCCTCGCACGTTGATGTCAGCGGTCGTAAGGTTGCGTCGTACTCGGGCAGCGCCTAGCAGTTTATTGCGAGTATCGCGGCGCGTGAAGCGAACGAGGATTTTGCGTGGACGGTGGGGTACGGCGCTATCATCATCGCTGCAATTGCGCCTCACAGCTCCCATGCGCTGGACGTGAACTATGTCCCGGTCGTCGAGAGTAACGGACAACTTCAACGCGATAGTGTGCTATAAATGACTAGGGTTTTCATCTCTCGTTTCTGGCACCCCTGAGATAACGACATCGTTCAGAAGTGATTCCTGGTTTCGTTCATTTAATTGTGTTCGTAACTCCATTATTGTAGAATCCACATGACTGTAGTTCGATGGCCCCTTCACATCGACCAATACCTCCAGGTTCGTCAATCTTTGTTCCAATAATTCTTTCTACTCGTTCAACCACCCTCTGTTCCGCTAGTTCTTCACGCAATCTCCTAACTTCTTCCCTCATGCCTGTTACCTCCTCTCTAAACTTACGTAGCTCGTGAGCTAGGTCAAGGTTGGCAGGGTTAGGAATCGGCGAGGGATCACGGGACACCATTAAGCCCTTAGCCACAGACTTGCAGCTAGGGCACGTACCATCGGCCGCGGATGTATGTCTGTCGCAGTTATTACATTTTGGTTTTGGTGACATTATTAGATATAAAATATGTAAACCTCTCGGAAACAATTGAAGTCGATGTCAACACTATCTAATGGCAAGACGTAGAAAACTGCAGCCCGGTATACTGTTATCACAACGTAATAAATTTTATAAATAATAGATGGGGTTTATTTCAAAAGTTTATAAACAGGTCTGTGTTAAAAGTTCTGTTTGTAGTTTGCCGCACTCGCCAGAATGATCGTTATTACAGCACACGGTTACACTAATAGGCGTGACGAAAGATTTTGAAATCCTTTTCCGTAATGTGAGCACACACTTACTATTTACGAAAAAACATATATTTCGGTAATAAATTTATGTTTAAAGAAGTTAAAAACAATTTTTCCAATATTTTTTAAATATTGCGCGAAAACAGCTCGCCGGTGGCATGGCGTCGGCTGTTACGTCACGTTAAGGTAAACACGTGCTTGTGTCTATGTGTAGCGAAGAAAGTAAGCAAAACATTAAATTAATTCTTGTGATAAAAATGAATTCCAAAGTTTATAAGTGGTGTGCAGTACCTCAGTGCAAAAATACATCAATAAAAACCCCCCAACAAAGTATTTGTACATGTTCCTAACAAGAAAATAATAAGAGTTAAGTGGTTAAAGCTCGCAAAGCTGTGAGGGAGCCAACCTCATGAATAAACAATGACAAGTTTAATGTAAAAATAAGCTATGAAAATAAAATAAACTCACATCAGTTCAAAACGAGTTAGATTATATCTAAGTTGGTACTAGAGATTAGGTTACTAGAAACATGGTAGTAAAGATAAACAAAAATTTACTTACAAAGAAATTTTTACGTTTCTAAATTCAGGCGAGCAAAATTATTTGTAGCGAGGAAATCACCCAACATCAATACATCAATCCTGGGCAAATTTGAGCTGTTTGCTTTAACAAAGCTTGGTTCCATTGTAATAATCGAGTGGAGTCGGTAAATCACACGTAAACAAATAAAAAATCAATCCAAATGCGTAATCAGTAGTACTGAGAACAACAAACAGAGTAGTTTACCTTAACGTGACGTAATACACTGTGATTGGTGTTTCAGCCAAAATGGCCGAATGCAGTATTTTAATGATTTAATTTATTGAAAATCTTAATAATCTCAATTATTTAGATAAATCTAAAGTAGCGTATTAAATTTTTTTGATATCTATTTTCCCCTAAAATCATTAATACATCGATTCTTTTATACTGTCGTCACGCCTATTAGCACTGTTGTAGTCCTGAAAAATGCACTTGAATTCGGTTTTCGTATTTTTATTCTACAGACTAGGGTAGTTAACAGTAATCACAGGTTAACAATTTTATATTTTTAGGTTTAAAATAGTTTTAACACTGTTAAACCACAAGATAACAATGTATGTTATATAATATATCACTGTTACTTACTATGTAAATAAACCGATCAATATAGAATAGTGATTTTATTTATTTAAACTTTATAAGCACAACAGTAAACAAGCGAAAAAGACATCCGTGACCTCACCCCAAATTAAATATTAAAGGTTTGCTTGTAAAATAATGAAATAAAAAAAAATTAAACCTACATCTTGAGAATCAGTAGTTGATCACACCACATATTTGTAAATATATTTTTTTATATTTCATATGAAAGGTTTTCTTAATTAATTCCAAACAAATAAATAAAGAAAAACAATTACTAATAGCATATGGTTTCAAAATCACCAAATTGTTAATGTTTCACGTTAAAATTTTACAATCCTTAAAAGTTTTTAAGAAAAAGCAAATTATATGTTTAGATTGCGTCACTTGAAACACAATTGGAGTGCATTTGAAATATTAAAAAATTAGAGAATGCGTAGTTTGCACGATCCGATGACTAAATAACAGCATCGACTATTTTATATGGAATTATAATATATATATATTATGATAGTATATATATTATATAATATTATATATATATATATTATAATTATAGTTTATAATCACGCCGTAAGTTCTTATTTTATTGATTTATGTGCGTTAGTGGTCAACTACTGTGTACATGGTCAACTACTCGTGATCTTTCTTACCTTATCGTGTCTCATTAAAAATGTATCTCGCGGGGAATATTAGTGCGCTATGATTTTTTACGATTTGAAGAGTCGCCTGAAACAAAATGAATCCTACGATGGAGTTCAAATGGCATTTATGAATGAAGGGTCTTCCAAGGCAACCGTGTATCGTAGGTATAACGAATTCAAGTGAAGACTTACTTTGGGGGAAGAAGAAAGAAGTGGTCACTCTCTGATGGCTGTTATAGAAGAAAGCGGGCTAGTAGTGAAAAATGTAATCCAAAACGGTAGGCAGTTATGTAGCAGGAGATTCAGTACATCCTACATATTGGATCAGGAGGTGTTTATTAGCTTTTACACGTGTATCTTTGCGTGAGAAGGATAGTTCCACGATGGGTGCCTGTAACCTTACCGATGTTCAGAAATAGGCCCAAATTAAATGGTTTTTTTTTATTGCAAACGGTGGCAAACGAGCAAATAGTACATCTGATGGTAAGTGATGCTGCCCCTCATGAACCTTTGCTAGGCCGGTGCCTACCGTGAAGATAGTGAAGGGAGCGTGAATACCTGCAATAAGGTTCTGTGATACTAAAACCCACAACACGCAAACACCCTCCTAAAGTTGGGCTTCAGCTCTTTCGCTCACTGAACGAAGCGCTGTAACAAATTACTACTATTGTAAATAAAACTACTTTTACGGATTATATCGCGTTTGTATTTGATTTATGATTGCCCGACGTTTCGAACACTTTGCAGCATTCATGGTCACGGGATTTGACCCACAATAATAATGGTTAAAGATAATTTTATAAATCAAAAATCTTTTAGTAAGCCGCATCTAAAATTAAAAATCAATATTAATTTAGCATCATGTCCCCTGAGTTTTCTTGCCGGATCTTTCTCAGTGTGGCCGCGTTCCGATCCGGTGGTAGTATATTAGTTTTGTTAGTTTTAAATCAACAAATTGTAATAATAATTGCTACAAATTTAATAATTAATAATTACTAACCATAAACAATATAATTTTTTCATATAGATTCATTTTCTTCTTACACTGGCAATAAATTTGTACTAAAATGTGGGTAACACTTTAATAAATTTATAACTATTTTCTGTATCGGGTAGATAATTGTGTCTGTAATAACGATTACTTGTTGGACGTGAGACACCTTAGTCCGCCCGTGACCATGAATGCTGCAAAGTGTTCGAAACGTCGGGCAATCATAAATCAAATACAAACGCGATATAATCCGTAAAAGTAGTTTTATTTACAATGTGTAGTGCTCGCGTAAACATCAGATATCATTAAATTACTACTACTCAGACGTCGATTTTCAGCGAGAATCTGGTACTACCTCGGACGGAATGGCCCACAACCACGGCTAGGCAGACAACTGTCAGTAGTGTGGTCCTTCCACTTAAAAAGATGCCGTGATATGATAAAGAAATTTGTAACAGGCTCGTTTCTGCGTGTTTACGACATCATTACAGGTGATGACTCTTGCCCTCCGCTTCGTTTCTCGATCGTATTGATAAATATCAAGGTCATGCAAAAAAGAAGCGCCAGTCAATAGTTTGAGTATCTCAAAACGAATCAATACCTACCAAAGGGAAGCGATCTAGAAGCGGGGGGGCAAATGTTTATAAAGAGCTTTTTAATTTGAAGAGCTACTTTGTGTCAATACCTTTACGTTACCAGAGAAGTATCAACACCGAATGACATATTATTTTTTTTATAGGTGGGTTATGGTGAGCGCACACGCGGTCCAATCCGTCCGGGGCGACGGAAGTACGGCGCGCACCCGTACCCATGTCGCCCTCGTCCTTGGGCCGACCACCGGAGCTGGGTGACTTATACTAATTAATGCTTGCCAGTAGTTCTATCTGTGGTAAGCAACAAGCGATGAAACACAGGGCTCTCCGGGCTACTGCTTTACTATGACAATGCGCCTGCGCACACTGCGCTCAAAACGAGGGACTAGCTGGAAAGCACGCCGATCAAACTCCTGGGTCACCCTCCTTATAGCCCTGATCTAGTACTTTGTGACTTCTTTTTATTTTATTATATCTGAAAATAAAAAAATACCTCAAAAGGATACAAGGTGTGGGACGGGGCAAAGTGTTTCAAAAACTGGTTCAGACCCATGAAACTTTGTATAAAGGCTGGTGGAGAGTAGGTACTTTGAAAATATTATAAAAAACACTAACAGAATCCTTTTTTTTCGCAAAACATTCTGAGTGTCCCACTTATATGTCGTACAACGATATATATACAATCATTTTGTATTTTTATAAGTACTTTTTAATTAAGAATCTCCTTAAACGAGGTGGTACATTGTTCTATTTTATTTGAAAAAAATTGTACCTTATACAAATTTATCGATTCTGTTTGTCGTAGTCATCACTACTAAGTGGTTCAAAAATAGATATCGACTTAAATCAAATAATTTACATTATTTGGCTGCTATACATATCTATAATTGCTTGGTTATTACATAATATTGCTCAATATTTTAAGATTGACCTATTGGCTGACAATATTTTATTCGAATTTAGGTTTTGGTCTTTTCAGCATACCTATCATAGTTCGCAATTTATGGTTTGGTCATGCTCACTGAATAAGGTTCTATTTGCGGTAGCTATGTGGGGCGGGTCACTCCCTTCCCTCCAATGTGGAGTGATGGCTGCTCTAGTAGTTAACTCGTAATCGGGTGCTGCTTGTGGGATCTGGTCCAACCATGTTTTCCTTTCTTATTTTATTTGAACTAAATAAAAAAAAAAAACAATAGTAACATCCTATCTCGAAGGTTAATAGTGGCAAACAAGCACGCAGCATGCCTGATGATAAATGATACTGCCGCTCCTAGACCTTTGCCATATCAGGGGCACTGACATGCCTACTGTAAAAAGTGCTCGTCTTAAACGATCAAAGAAGGATAATATATCATAACGCTCGGGAAATTCGCACGTTCTTAAACGTACGTGAGAGAAATGATCGCTAAAATCGTAAAGTTGTAGACCATATCGTTTCTAGGTGGAATGGATCAATCCCACCATGGTGTTGAGTAGTACAGTGTTAAAAAATTGACGGTGTTATAAAGTTAGTTGTCTGTGTGGTGACGGAGTAAGAATACAATTCACCACTTCCTATCTTTCCCGTCGGTGTCGTAAAAGACGACTATGAGATGTAATATGCACATAAAATCTGTGCAAGAGAAGGAAAACTCGAAATGAAACCCTATACCAACATGTCTGACCCGCATGGTATAGTAGGTCAAATTCCCTCCTATAAAAATCTGCTCAAAGAGATACAAGGTGTCGGACTGGGCAAAGTGTTTCAAAAACTGATTCAGACCCATGAAACTTTGTATAAAGGCTGGTGGAGAGTACTTTGAAAAGATTAAAAAAAAAAACACTTAGAGTCCTTTTTTTTTTCAAAACATTCTGAGTGTCACACTTATATATCGTACAAAGATATGTGTACATTCATTTTGTATTCTTATAAGTACTTTTTCAATTAAGAATCTCCTTATATGAGGTGGTATATTGTTCTACTTAATTTGAAAAAATCTGTACCTTATACAAATTTATTTATTCTGTTTGTTGTACTCATCAATACTAAGCAGTTCAAAAATAGACATTGATTTACATTATTTGATTGCTATACATATCTACAATTGTTTGGTTATTGCATAATATTGCACAATATTTTAAGATTGTACCTATTTGCTGACAATACATATCTACAGTTACTTAGTATTACATACAATTGCATAATATTTTAATGTTGTGAATACAATTTTATCAGAAAAACTAAGTTCTACCAGTCATGATTACATTCGATAATATTAAATTGTTTAATATAGATTTTGATGAATATTGCTTAAATGATTGTCGATGTTCAGAGCATCTGGTAGTATGTTTTGTTTTATTTTTTTCGTTAATAGTGGCAAACAAGCACGCAGCATGCCTGATGATAAATGATACTGCCGCTCCTAGACTTTTGTCATATCAGGGGACTGACATGCCTACTGTAAAAAGTGCTCGGCTTAAACGATCCAAAAAGGATGATATATCATAACGCTCGGGAAATTCGCACGTTCTTAAACCTGCTTGAGAGAAATGATCGCTAAAATCGTAAAGTTGTAGCCCATATCGTTTCTAGGTGGAATGGATGAATCCTACTATGGTGTTGAGTAGCAGTGTTACAAAATTGATTATGGTATAAAGTTAGTTGTCCGTGTGGTGACGGAGGAAGAATACAAATCACCACTTCTTATCTTTCCCGTCGATGTCGTAAAAGACGACTATGGGATGTAATATGCACATAACATCTGCGAAAGAGAAGGAAAACTCGAAATGAAACCCTATACCAACATGCCTGACCCGCATGGTATAGTAAGTCAAATTGCCTCCTATTGTGGGGGAGGCCCGAGCCCAACAGGTGGACGTGTGTGGGCTGCGATGATGATAAAGTTAGTTAAAGCATTCGACGGACCATAGCGTTTATACCCACGCAATTACAGGTATTATTGAAAGGATTCAAAGATAATTACTGGGTGTACAAGTGAAATCTTACATAAATGCAGAGATTTGGTTGTGTGCATTATTCTTAGTTAACTAAACCAGAATGCCAAACCAGCTTTGAATAAATTTTGAAAAAATATTGAAACCTTTGAAATAATTGACACAGATTTAGATAATAGCCTTTTTTTGTTTTGGACGGGCTATTGTCTGAGCGTACGCCGTACGTTCCGTCCAGAGTGCCGCAAGGGGGCACGCGGTCATATTCCACCGTGTGCCCTACCCTTCGGTATTGGACCTATCCTCGACATCCGCAGCCAGTCCGGTAGACTACCCTTTTGGGTACCGTTCCTCTGTGATGCTTGTCCCTCCCAGGCGTCATCTCGCCCTCACGCGGTCAGTCTCTCTGCAGGTGATTGACGATTGCCCGGTCCAATCACCCGCAGCTATCTCTTTTTTATTGCCAACTAGCTGACCCGACAAACGTTGTCATGTCTTAACTATGAATATTGAATACGAAGTGAATTAAAAAAAAAATTATTATTCTAATACCTATATACAACATACTTATTATTTTCCTTATGCATATGAAACCAATGAATGTAATGGCTCTGACGGCGGTACCAATGGTGTCAATTGCGCTCGCGCAACACAATCCAGGACCTTAATTTTTAAACTTAAATGCCTTGCAATATTGGCATACAACGTTCATTGACCCAATACTTACAACGTCTAATTGCTGGCATTTTCGAAAACGATAATTCAACTGTAAATTAAAGAAAACTATTATATTCTTCTTAATAACTAAGTATATCACTTGTTATATTAGTAAAATGTATCTTAATTACCAAAACTCCATATTAAATTGACTTTTTATATTAGGCGTGATGGCTCTGAACTTACCTACCCTGATGTGCACTAAGAAATTCAGTTTTCTTACATCATTTCCGTAAGAAATAATGAATTAATTATTTTACATGTATTTTATTAATAAAATAACTCCAACCGAAGCATCTGTTTTAAACCATCGATATATATGCACTGTGTACAACTCTATGTTTTAAACAATTTTCAGTTTTTTACAGCAAGCGTTCTGTCAATTCTATGTTAAACGTCATAAGATTACATTAAAAAAGTTTATATTGTCCAAAGCGGTTAGATTAGAAATAATTTTATATGATGGTTAAGTATTCTTAAATTTTCTAATTTTCTGGGCAATTTTCATATTTTTTCTTTCATAAGAACCTTCTCTTGACAATAACAAATACAACAAAAAAAGAATTAATGAAATTGGTCCAGCCGTTCACGCGTGATGGCGTGACCAAGGAAAATAGGGATTCATTTATATATATATATATAGAAGATAGATGGAGGCAAATGAGCAAGCAGCATACCTGATAGTAAGTTGTGTGCTGATTGTAATATTGCTGCATATGGACCTTTGTAATACCAATATATAGGGCATGAGATCATAATCTCATCATTATCATATAAGGCCATAGAAGTCCCACTGCTGGACACAGGCCTCCACTATGGGAGGGCAATTGATCTGTTATACGCCTCCTGGTCACGACCTGCTCCCGCTGGTGGGATGTATTGGTATAGGGTTTTGTTTCGAGTTTTTCTCCTCTTGCATGGATATTTTCTACATTTTATAACCCTTAGTCGTATTTTACGACATCCACGTGCATGAGAGGGGGCGTTGAATTGTATTCCTACTCCATTACCACATGGACGCATATAAATACTAGTTTGGAACAACATGTAGATTTTAAATTGTGGTCAAGATTCTTGAAGATTTACTAGTTAAAACATACCGTTTATAGTAATTAAACTAGCAACCCGCCCTCGCTTCGCGTCGGTTATAGGTGTTTTACCCGCGTAGTTCCCGTTCCCGTGGGAATACCGGGATAAAATATAGCCTAGTTTACGCCCTGATATTATAGCTTTCCATTGGTGAAAGAATTTTTGAAATCGGTCCAACCGTTTTGAAGATTACCTGGAACAAACAGACAAACAGACAGACAGACAAAAATTTTTAATTGCTATTTTAGGCATAGGTGTCGTGCAAATAATCGTGTGAGCATGAAAAAAGCCTATTATTTTGACATTACAAACAGACACTCCAATTTTATTTATTGGTATAGATTAGTGATACGTTGACCAAGGCTTAACAGCCAGACTAATAATATTTGCAGAGTATATGTTACTTCTGTTAGAATAGCGCTTGAGGTTGCAGTTCTGTTAAAAATCCATCATTTTATTTTCGTACTAATATTATAAACGCAAAAGTTTGTATGTGAGGATGTTTGTTGCTTTTTGACGCAAAAACTACTAAATAGATTTTGATGAAGCTTCACAGTAATATAGCTTACTTATCAGAATAATGCATAGGCTATAATTTATCTCGATATTCTCATTGGGTGGCAAACTATAAGGGTAAAATCGCAGGGAGCTGCTGGTCTTATATATTATCTTTACTAATATTATCCTTACTAATATTATAAATGTGAAAGTAAGTTTGTTTATTCGTTATGCTTTCACGCTTAAACCAATGAATCGATTTCAATAATTCTTTCACCAATGGAAAGCTATAATATCAGGAATAACATATGCTATTCATATATAAATAAAATAAGTAGTGCAGCTCCATCTAATGAAAAAATAATCATGATCAGATTTTATTACGATTTTAAGTAAAACGGTGCTATTCGGAGACCTTTCTAAATGTTTTAAAAGAAATTACTAATATTTCAATAGAAATATCTAAAAAAGGGAAAATGAAGATATCTGATGTTTACGCGAGCACTACACATTGTAAATAAAACTACTTTTACGGATTATATCGCGTTTGTATTTGATTTATGATTGCCCGACGTTTCGAACACTTTGCAGCATTCATGGTCACGGGCGGACTAAGGTGTCTCACGTCCAACAAGTAATCGTTATTACAGACATTTACAATTATCTACCCGATACAGAAAATAGTTACAAACTTATTAAATTGTTACCCACATTTTAGTACAAATTTATTGCCAGTGTAAGAAGAAAATGAATCTATATGAAAAATTATATTGTTTATGGTTAGTAATTATTAATTATTAAATTTGTAGCAATTATTATTACAATTTGTTGATTTAAAACTAACAAAACAAATATACTACCACCGGATCGGAACGCGGCCACACTGAGAAAGATCCGGCAAGAAAATTTTCTTTATATTTATAATAATTGCTAATTACGTCTGGTATGTGATCCACACATACCAGAACTGAGCCACCATTCAATAATTACTTGTGAAACTGTATTTAAGAGAGAGAAGCCCAGACCGCATATAGCTTTGTATCGCCCTATCAGAAATATATTACAAGAGTACTTCCAGGTCGATAGGGACTTGACACCATGGTCAGTTGTATGCAATATGACAGATGTTGATTACATGGTCCAAACATTTAATCATTTCATCACCCAGCTGTTTGATCTTCATGCACCACTTACTGAAAGAACTTTTAAGGACCGGTCAACACCATGGATCACAGACAATGTGAAGCTTTTGTTTGAATTAAGGGATAAGGCCAGACGCAGAGCATGCAAATCACATAGAGAAGTGCACAAAAACTATTACTTAGATTTGAAAAAGCAAGTTGCCTGTGCATTAGATAATGACAAAAAGGCTTATTTTACTAATTTCATCACCAATAATATTAAGAACCCTAAGTTACTATGGAAAATTTGAAATTGAATGTGTTTCCACAGCACAAAGATAGCTATCTGCCAGAACACATTAATAATCCTGACATAATCAGTGAGGCTTTCCTAGATGTGCCTGGTAATAGTTGTGTCGACTCTTTACAGATATCTTATTTTGAAAACAACAGATTCTCTGACAATACCTTTTCTTTAAATACTGTGGATCACAAATCTGTCTTAAAGATTATTAACAGCCTAGAATCAAATGCTCAGGGTAGTGATGGCATTAATTTGGATATGGTGATGTTGACTCTTCCTAACTCTCTGCAGGCCATTACCGGTATTATTAACCAGTCGATTAAAACATGCACATTCCCAGAATTATGGAAGTGTGCAATTATTAAACCCATACCCAAACATAGCAACCCAGAGACATGTAAAGATCTCCGTCCCATAAGTATACTACCAATACTATCTAAAATATTAGAAAGGGTAGTATACTACCAATTAGTAGAGTATTTGGAGATACAAAACATTTTACCTGACCTGCAATCGGGTTTCAGAAAGGGCCGCTTCCGCTCTTTCTGATGTTGTGGGTAATATTTTAGAAGCGCGTGATCGTGGTGAAGCATCGATTTTGGTGTTACTGGACTTCTCCCGTGCGTTTGATGCTATAAACATTAATTTGCTTATTGCTAAGCTTAGATTCTACGGCTTTGACCAAGAAACACTTAAATGGTTTACAAGCTACCTTACAAATAGGTCCCAATATGTGGAGATTCGTAGACTGGATGGTTCCACTACCACATCTTCAAACTCTCTTGTGTTTAGGGGCATCCCCCAGGGATCCATTCTTGGTCCCTTGCTATTTATAATTTATACTTCTGACATCACAAAGTGCTTCGAAAATTGTAAATACCACATGTATGCTGACGATGTTCAATTATATACTTCCTTTAAGCCCAAGGACACAAATGCGGCAATAAAACGGGTTAGTGAGGATCTGAAAAGGATACTTGCATGGACAGAACAAAATACACTTGTTTTAAACCCGAAGAAAACTAAATTTATGATACTAGGTAGTAAAAACCAGATTGATGCAACCCTCTCTGAAAACCCTAAAATTTTTGTACTAGGTGAGGAAATTTGTAGAGTGGAAGAAGCACTTAACCTAGGGCTATTAATAGATACAGGCCTTCGTTTTGAAAAACATATTAACAATGTGCTCAAGAGCTGTTTCTACAGATTAAAGGTCTTGTATGGAATACGTGACTATATCAGTGAACGCTTAAGAGTCCAATTATCCAATAGTCTCATCTTATCCAAGCTGAACTATTGTGATATTGTATATGGACCATGCATATTAAGTAGAACAGAGGGCCTGATACAGAGGATTCAAAATGCCTGTGCACGCTTCTGCTTCAGGATACCAAGAAGAAACCATGTTACCCCTTATTTAAATAAACACAATATATTGAAGATGACTGCGAGGAGGAAGATTCACTTTCCTAGTTTTGTTTATAGTATTATTGCCACTCAAAGCCCTAAATACCTGTATTATAAACTATATTGGAAGGTGGACCAATGTAAATACCCAATTCGTTCTGCCGTGCATCCTCTTATAGTGCCAAAATATAGGACCGCTGCCTTCAGGGGAAGCTTTAAATATGCTGCAACACACTGCTGGAACATATTATCTCCTCCACTACGCCAGCTAAAAACAAAACAAAACTTTAAAATAACCTGAAAAAACATTTCATGTTTATGCAAATTCAAGTTTAAAAATCATTCCTTCATTTATTTTTCTTCTCTTCCTAAGTTTGTATGTGTATGTATGTGCTTGTGTGTGTGTATATGTATGTGTATGTGCGTGTGTATATGTATGTATATATATGTATGTGTATGTGTATATATATATATATATATATATATATATATATATATATATATATATATATATATATATATATATATGTATATGTATGTGTATATGTATATATATAAATAATTTCAGTTTATAAATGTACAAATAATTGCAGTTTAATAAATGCAGAATTATATATATTTTAAGCATACCTCTTATATCCTTAGCTTGGTAGTAGTGATTTGATACATCCAGCAGTGTGCTGCCACAAATAGGGTTCTCAAACTCAACCCTGTACCTAATTCAGCTTGTTAACAATTGGTTACATTGCGTGAATATGAGTCACTATACATATTCAAAATTCACATTTGATTTGCTTGAACTTTTACTAAATATTGTATCTACAATTTGGCGATGCATTAATTCACAACTATAAAACAATACACTTGACATACAGACGCTTCGCTCACAGATAGCACAAACTCACAAATGTTGCCACAGATTAAAAAAATACATCTTTCTTTTTTTCTATGGTTCATTTACCTACGTAATTTTATTTTATTTTTTAGACGGTCTTATCTTTTATTTTAATATTATCTTTATACATGTTTTTAGGTTAGATTATTGTTATTTTAGTTATTATGGTGATAAATTATTATTTGCAAAGGGATAGCCATGTTTTGACAGTATCTTCTATACTCTGCTGCCTGGACATCGCTGACGATCGTTGCAGGACGCTGCAGAATAACAGCGTTGTGGTATTCATTTTACCGAGTGAATACCTCAGCAGTATGCTGAGCAGCGATCCTTTTCCTCTTTTGCGAAGGGGACTCTAATCTTGTTATTTTCACTGTGTATTCTCTTTTATTATCTATTGTTTTTTATGTTATTGTATTTTTTTTTTTATTCTATGCTATTGTACGTGTTCCTCCCGTAAAGGAGAAATAAATTATTTTTCTTTCTTTCTTTCTTTCTAAAGTTTCATATGAAATCACATGAGAATCACATTCAAATTATTTATTATGCATAAACCCGCGACGGAACTTACATATTGTACATTTATTTAATATTAATTTTAACACAGTTAAATTAATCTAAATCCAAATAAACTACCACTGGATTGTAACGTGACCGTTACTGAGAAGATCCGGCAAGAAACTCGGCGGGCTTGTCTATTATTTTTAATTTTCTTTTACTCAAATTTTTTGAACATAATATCGTAAACAATATGTCTTGCAAGTATTAGATCCATTGCAACGCTCTTTGAACCATAATATGTGTAATATAATTCAAACATGTAGTTCAAGCGATTATGATTGAACCAGATCTCACAAGCGACACCCGATCACTAGTTAAGTACTGGAGCAGCCATCACTTGCCTCGACCTCTATGGAGAAAAACGAAAATCTGCTCCATACAGCTACCACAAGCAGATCCTTCGGTGAGCATGTCCAACAGCATATGCTACAAACGCAAACCACGGTCAACAAAAAATGTTTAGGAAAAACACGCTATGCCTTACAATAATAAATATACAAAAAAAAACACTTTTATTTAAAATAAAGAAGACATTGCTGAATGAAAAGCTGCTCACAATCAATTTATATTATCATGTAGTTAATCCCAGAATTCATAATAATCTTTTTTACATTAGCAAGTCTTTGATATCCTTAGCTAAATTATTGTAGAAACGTATGCATAGAAAAATTAACAGATCATTCATGGGGCACATGAATGATCTGTTAATTTTTTGGAGACGAGTAGTACATACAACTAATTTCTCCTTATGCCGAGTATTCATGTGATGAATACATGCATATATATTGCAATGCGACAGACAGAATATTTATTTTTTAAAATTTCTTTAAAAGTGAAATTCTTGACCCTAGATAATAAATTGCAGAGACAACCCTTTATTGGAGAGCAACGATTCCATTCAAATCCGCTGAGTACAATCACAGTAATATAGTAATAGAGTTACTCATAATATATATCAAGATATCAAATTTAACTTAAATGGGCGCTATTCGGGCTTTTTACAAAAACTTTTAATTGAAAATGCCGTGTCTAACATAAAACAAAAAAAAGTACCTAAATGAAGTAATTCATAACTGGAACGTTGAAGTCTGGTAAGGGACCGTATCAGAATGAGAATAATTTGTTAAAACTTTCAAGGTTACATAGGTAAACTTTGGTGTTTTTCTTTGGAGTCGACAAATAATGCAGATGTAAGATGACTATACAAAATAATGTGGTAATAATTTGAACTTTAAGTCAGCTAGATAAGGTTCGAGATGCTTTGGAGCGCTGACATATGTGATCTTTATCTATATTAATGACATTATAGCAATTTAGTATA
Organism: Lymantria dispar; assembly: GCA_032191425.1. Classification (NCBI taxonomy): domain Eukaryota; kingdom Metazoa; phylum Arthropoda; class Insecta; order Lepidoptera; family Erebidae; genus Lymantria; species Lymantria dispar. The sequence goes on from CM063448.1 coordinate 24,509,462, forward strand.
AAAATATCGTAACAGGCTGTTGATTGCTCAGTTAGTCAGTAGCAGTGTGATTAGTGGAAGTATAGCGACGATGGCTCCTCAAATCAAATACACGAAGGTAAAAATATATTTTCAATGGCAATCATATACTTCATTGCTCTAAAGGATTTTATTTGTATGTTTCATTAAGTTAAACTCGGCAGGATAGTATAAGGTACAGGCATAGCTGTAATATACATAGTGATCATCATCTGAGCTCATATACCCATTTAGCTCTAAAATTGACCTACTATATCACGCTGGCAAGACCAGTTGACATAGGGTTTTATTTCGAGATTTTCTTCTATTGCAGTGATGTTATCTGCATATCATATTCCTCAGCAGTCTTTAACGACATCAACAGACAAGAAACCGCTCACAAAAACCGCTACCATGTCTATTATTGTATTTAAAATTTGATAACAATAGGATAATGACTATCAAGGACTCTACGCAGTCGCCGTGGCTATGCCAATTACTAATAAAACAAAAAATACGATTTATGTATTTTGATTTTTATTATTGTAGATATTATTATTAATACGTAATCACGGGACAACATAGATATTCAAACAAAATAATAAAATAAATAAATATGTAGAAAAAAGCAAACGAAGTTGCTGGTAAACGTAGTTATTAATTAGAGTCTGTTTATTATTTAAAATACTAATTATTATGTTAATGACTTAATCGATGATGTCCCCAGCAAATGATAAGATTAAAAGTTACATCGTCTTCATAGTTTAAGAGCTCGAGCAGATTCAATAATATATAATGACTATATTTTTTACATCAAAACGGGATTCTTGCAGAATGAGGTAAAAAAATCAAGAACACCTCCTTTTTCGTATATGTTCCGTTTATACTCTCCCTGTAAAAAAAGTATGTTTTAATGGAACAACTGGGCAAACAATATGAAAACGGTCTCGTCTACAACAGGACGTTAAACGTAAAGTTAACAATAGTTAACTTTACTTTTAATGGAGCGACACCATCAGGCCTTCCCCCAAGGTTCCGACCACTCATCGTGGGCGTAGGGGTCGCGGATCTGCGGTGGTGTCGAGGTCGGGGACTCCGCGTCTGGCTGGCCAAAACGGCGAGGTGGCGGCCCTACAGGCCGCGAACGCCCGCCTGAGTGAGGAGGTCTCCGGCTTGCGGGAATGCAACCGCAAACTGGAGACGGAGCTTTCGGCGGTGCGGAGAGGGAACCGCGTGTTGACCAAGGACGTGGCCGACCTGCGGTCTCAGTTTGCGCGCCTGGTGCCTTCCTCGCCGCTAAAGCGGGCTGGGCGCTGGCGAGGGCGGGTCCATCTTCCACGCCCGTGGCACCAGCTGCACCCCTGCTCCGCCGGCTGCGGACGTCGCGGCCGCTATGCCAGCGGCGGGCGCTGCGCCGGCTCGTGGCCGCGAAAGTCCCAGAATGGGGGAAGAGCTGCCGCCCGCCGAGGTGCACGGCGTGCTGGAGGAGGCGATACGCGTCATCCTCGCCCGAGTTGGGATGATGATGGATGCGCGTATTGAGGCCGTGGCGGCCAGGCTCCCGCCGGAATCGCCCCTACGGCCGCCGCTCGCTGCGGACAGGGAGAGACGGCTGCAGGCGTCAGCGCCCGCCCGGCTGCTCTGTCGCACTGGTTCTGCTCACCAAGGCATATCGCACGACCAGTACGGCTACCCTACCGGTCATCGGTGGGGTACTGCCGGCCGACTTGGAGGTCATCTGTGCTGGGAGAGCAGCGGCGGTGCGCCGGGACGTGACTAGGCAGGAATATCGAGATAGGTGGAGGGCTATATTAACGGATGTTGTTGCACAGTGGCAGGCGCGGTGGGATCGCGAGGACAAAGGGAGGGAGACGTATCAGTTTTTCCCGGACGTGGCGGCTCGCCTCAAGGCGACTTGGGTCGAACCGGACTATGAAATCTCCTAATTACTGGGGGGTCATGGGTTCTTTCGTAGGCGGCTGTACGATTTAGGGCTGGGGCTCACGCGGAATGTAGCTGTGGCGAAGGTGATGAGGACATGCACCACGTTCTGTGGGCACGTCCCCTCTATGATGAGATTAGGTCGGAGATGCTCTCGGGGATACATCGCGACGGAGAAGGTCCAGTATACTACACGAATCTCGTGGCTTCGGAGGCGAACTACTGGCAGTTACTGTATGACCAAGATATCGAAAAGGCCATGGGTGGTTGTAGGGATTTGCTCTGTCGGGGTGGCCGCGTGGTGAGCTACGTTGCGGCCGCGGCTGGACCCAAAGGGGCCAGCAAGAGGAAGGACGGCACAGCGCCGGCTCCCGCCAAGGCCGGGTGGCGGCCGGCGCCAGCGGCTGCTCCGCAGGCGACGGCCAGCGCACCCGCAGCTGCGGTTGCTGTACTCAGCACTGCTGCCAGGCTCGCACAGGGTTGGCAGGTGTCCGGGCGGAGCAGGAAGCCACGCGGCCAGAAGCGAAGAGCGGCGGCCAAGAGTGCTGCTGTGGCTACCGCTACCCAGGCGGGAGTCGGCAAAGGGGGAAAGAGGTCGCGCAGAGGGACCTCTAGTCGCCCAAGGCAGCCGCGGTCGTCATCACCGTGCTGCCTGAGGTGGCTGAGAAGGGCCTCAACTATGAGGCCGTCCTAAGACGAGCGCGGCGGGAGCTGGACGTCTCCGACATCGGGGGCGTCGAGGCGAGGATCCGCAAAGCTCGGACAGGTGCTCGAATTCTCGAGTTCTCTGGGGCCGAGGGCGCCAGGATGGCCGATAGTGTGGCTTGCAAGCTGCTGGGGCCGTTCGGGCCGGAGGATGGAGTCCGAATCGCCAGGCCTGTCAAGTGCGCAAAGATGCGCCTCACGAGTCTGGACGATTCCGTGACGGTGGAGGACGTCCGGGAGGCCATTCTGGCATGTACCGGATGTGTCTCGGACGCCGTCCGGATTGGCACCATCCGCTCTGGTCCGGGCGGCGTCGGTGCTGTCTGGGTGCAGTGCCCATTGGAGTCGTTCAAAAAATTGGCTGACGCAGGCAGGCTCCTCGTGGGCTGGAGCTCGGCGCGGGTAACCGTGCTGAAGCCCCGGCCCGCGAGGTGTTACAAGTGCATGGCGGTCGGGCATAACCAGCCGACGTGTCACAACTGCTTTGACTGCAGCGGGTTATGCTTCCGCTTCGGTCAGGCCGGACACCAGGCGGCATTGTGCTCTGCGGTGCCCCACTGCCCCGCGTGTGCGGCGGGCAATAGGCTTTATAAGCACCGTATGGGCTCTGGGGACTGCAAACCCCCGGTATCGGCCCCAAAAGGGCGGGGCGGCCCATTGACCGGGCCCGTTCCCGCTCTGAGCGCGACCTGTCGCCCGTTAGCGCGGCAGAGGTGACGATGGAAACGGACCGTTTGTGGACCCCGAATTCACTCGTCTCCTCCAAGCTAATCTCAACCACTCCGCCGGTGCGCAGGACGTTTTCCTGCAAGCCATGGCGGAGTGGTTGATAGGAGTAGCCATAGCCGCGGAGCCGTACGTGGTGGCCGACCGGCCTAACTGCCTGGGTAGCACCTACGGCACGTTGTGTCCTTCGTCGCCCTTGTTCCTTAGAGACAGGGGCAACAGATACGTTGCGGCGGACTGGGGAGAGATTACGCTCTACAGAGTCTATCTCTCCCCTAAAAGGAGTGTGGCTGATTTCGGGGCATTCCTCACCATCTTGGGGGCCTCGTTACGGCGACTGGCACCACGCCAGGCATTAGTCCTGGAGAGCTTCAACGCCAAGTCCATGGCGTTGGGGTCCCCTGGAACAGACGACCGGGAACGGGCGGTCGAGGAGTGGGCGACGACACTGGGCCTCTGTTTGCTGAACATGGGCTCGGTGCATACATGCGTGCGGCAGCGGGGTGGGTCGATAGTGGACTTGTCGTTCGCTAGCCCCATTGCCGCCGCATGCGTGAGGAGCTGGTGCATCTAGGAGGAGTTTGAGAGCCTATCGGACCATCGGTACATCCGGATGGAGGTCTTTCGGACCATTCCGACGCCCGGTAGGGGTCACAGGGCGGACGGACGTCCTGCGTTCCCGCGATGGGCTGTGGGTCGTTTAGATCGGGACCCGCTGGCGGAGGCAGCCAACATTGTTCACTCGTGGCTGTCCTCTGCCCACCAGTTGGATGGGGTGGACGCTGAGGCTGGTCGTATCCGCAGTTCGTTGACGCAGATCTGCGATGCGGCCATGCTTTGTGTACGATGTCCGTCTCCGAAAAAGGCTGTCCACTGGTGTTCCCGGGAGCTGGGGGATCTCCGGGCCGCGTGCATACGGGCCCGGAGATCGGATGATTCGAGTCTCGAATGTCCCCTCATCAGCATCCGGGCCCATATGAGGTACTTTGGCCTGGTGCTCGACGGGCGATGGTGGTTTCGGGAGCATTTCCGCTGACTTGCTCCGCGGCTCGTCGGCGCTGCGTCCGCCCTCTCTTGGCTCATGCCAAACGTGGGCGGACCCAGCGCTGCATGTCGACGGTTGGAGAGGCTTCTGCTCGGTGTGAGAACCGTCAAGGCCTTCCGGCCGGTGCTGATGCAGTGGCCAGAGCGGCGGCACGGGGTGCCATCCTTCCGACTGGTGCAGGTGTTGACGGGGCATGGATGCTTCGCCAAATACCTGCACACGGTCGTGAGGAGGGAGAGCACACCGTCCTGCCACCACTGCGATTGTGACGAGGACAAGGCGCAGCACACACTCGAGGTGTGTGCGTGGGCAGAGGAGCCGTGAACTCGTCGCGATCATCGGTGGCGACCTGACGCTGCCGGCCATCGCTAGGGAGATGGTCGCCAGCGTGAGGAACTGGGACGCCGTTGCCGCCTTCTACGAGGCTGTTATCTCGCAGAAGAAGGCGGCGGACCGTGTGCGGAAAGAAAGACTCCACGCGGACACGGTCCTCCGCCGGCGACTGGGGCGGCGTAGGTGCGAGTACCTGGGCCTGATGCCGCCCTTGCAGAGGCTGCGGGTGACCGGACCGGGGATTTAGTCCAGGCTCCCGCAGAGAGGTTAGCCCCGCGACGGCGATCGGCGTCCCAATAGGGGACGTCGAAGGGATAGGGTACTCCCTCGGGGTATTCCACGAGCCGATCACTGACGTCAAGTCACCCTGCTGGGGTGGTCGGCCCACGACGAAGGCGACGTGTCGCGGGTGGGTTATGGGTCTGCGTGGTTACGCCCCTCTGTCGCCCCGGAGGGAGTGGTGCGAGGAGTGCGCTGAGCGTAACCCACCCCAAAAAAAAACAAAAAGATGCAGTATATAGTTATTTCATTATCATAATCTCATGGCTGTGTGATACATTTTAGAGAGATCAGGTTCAACTTAGAAGTTATTGTTACGAGAACCACGATGCTCTATTCGACCATATCCCTTTATGAAATTGGAAAATGACTTAAAGAATCGACTAGGTAAATACCAAAACAAGTCTTTTTGTTTGTTTTTTTACGAACTTTAGAGACTGTTTTTTTGGAAGTGGGCCATAGTTCCCGTACTCGCCGCCCGGCACGTCGCCTTCATCCTTGGTCTGACCACTGGTGCAGAGTTCCTTGTCTTCAGTGGTCGGCCCGACGGAATACCTCGGTCGCGGTTTGCCCTCTTCTCACGACCCTCTTCCCGCCTCGGGCCTAGGGGGATGACAGACTAAATCCCCGGTCCAGTCACCCGCGGCCACGGATAGGGCGGCATCAGATGCAAGAAATCGCGCCTGCGCCGCTCCAGCCGCTGGCAGCGGCTCGCGTCGTCGAGGCGACGCACCTCGTGCACGCGCCCCGCCGCCACCTCCCGCGAGACAACTTTAGAGACTTAACAATACTTCGATTTTGTATACCTACACATTCTTGGAAGCACAAATATAAAGTATACATACATGGGGGGTTTTCATATACTCAGAAAACTCATTCTATTTAGCGAAGAATAAATAGATTATTCGTCGCAACAACCCGCTGTACTAATGAATGACAATAGTAGTATAATATAAATAATAGTAGCAGTAAATATAATAATGTAAATAGTAGTAAATATAATAGAACAAAAAATATCCTGTATAGGTATCTCGACCGAATAGATGATAAAACAATTTAAACTTGTAGGTAGGTATAAAAAAAGTGTGATAAATATTTAATATTAATAGGTAGATAAAGTCATGTATTTAATTAAATATAGAACATTAAAGATTACAAATTGACTTCTATTATTTTTCTAGTTGTTCATAGATAACGAGTGGGTGGATTCACAAAGTGGTAAAACTTTCGATACATTTTCTCCACACGACGGATCTGTTATCGCCAAAGTTGCTGAAGGAGACAAGGTAATGAAACAATTTCTTATATTAATATCTAAAATAATTCGCGTTTATTTTATACGTATTAGAAAGTCTTATATTGTAAAAAGATATTATGCATGAAAATAAAAGTTGTTAAGTTAGGTTTGCTAATCAGTGCGGAACGATTGTCCGCCCTGAGGTGAAGATAGACAAGGAGTATTAATGGCTGCCAAGTCCACCACTCCGCGACTGTATATTTTTCTGACAATTCATAGTGGCGTGGTCGATTATACAGCTGTAATCGCTGAGGCGTACTGTATGTTTGACGGCCATAACTAGTTGGGCTGTCGAGATGACTTTGTGACAATCATTACCTCTACATCCTGGCGTTCCTTATCCTTGCCGCTTTGGGACCGGGGTGATAAGTGTATCGAGGCGGATTGGGGAGAGTTTACGCTATAAGTTGAATACATCTACCCTAACAGCAGTATGGCAGATTTCGGCGCTTCCTAATGGCAACACAGAGTGAATGCAGTAGGTTATGGGGCCATATGCTGTCCTTCCGCCACCCCGGATAGATTGGGTGAGGTATGCCCAGACCATACTCAACCTTAATTAAAAGTTTTCGTTGATCTAGTATACAGAAAACTCATATTTTTTTTATTATCAGGCAGACGTTGACTTGGCAGTAAGTGCAGCAAAGCGCGCTTTTCACCGTAATGCCGAATGGCGTTTAATGGATGCCTCAAAAAGAGGTCAAATTTTGACAAAGTTCGCCGAACTCGTGAAGAGAGACTCTGGTTACCTTGCTGAACTGGAGTCTCTGAACAATGGCATGGTACTGAGTATGGCGAAAATGGGTGTTGGATCTTGCGATAATAGCATTCGATACATTGCCAGCTTGGCCGATAAGATCCAAGGGACGACTGTACCTGCCGGTAAGAATTATTTTATACCTTAACGACTCCGTTTAGAAAATGTATGATTGTATTCGAAGCCTATTAGCTCACTTTTGATATTTTACAGAAAGTAACTGAAAAATATGCTCAGAACATTATAAAAATTGCAATAAATCCTAGTTTCCTTACAAGTGACTTCTAGTTATTCATCACCATCATCATTCCAGCTCATATACGCCCCACTGCTGGGCTCTAGCCTCCTCCACAATAGGGGGGAAATTGACCTTACTGAACCTTATCATGCTGGTCATACAGGTTGATATAGGGATTTGTTGCGAGTTTTCTTTCTCTTGCATAGATGTTGTATGCGTATTATATCCCTTAGTCGTCTTTTACAACATCCACGGGCAAGACAGGGAGTGGTGATTTGTATTATTGCTCCGTCATCACACGGATATAGTATTAGTTATTATGTCCAGGATATTCTTCTAAAGGTTGTGAGTGAAAGATCGCTTTTTACGATAAAATATTCATTTTGCCTACTATATCCCTATTAATTTTTTTTTGTATGCGTTTGTAGCGGGCAAATAAATATATTTTATATTATCCTCGGTATATTATTTAGCTATTTTTAAGTTCAAAAAGTCGTAAAGATTAACATGTGTTACCACCAGTTTGACAAATTCTTATATAGAATTGACGCCACAGAGACTTTGCTTTTGCATGCTTTTAGTTATATAAATGTTGATTTCTATCATTCTCCTTATGTTAACAAATAATTTAATGAACATTAAGGTTGCATTAACGAATATTGATTAAATATATAAGGACGGCAATATTAAATCCTATTTAGGTTATATAAGTGTATATTATGACTACTCATAAAATAGGCCCTATATCTGGGTTTATATTTTTATAAATGGTTCCCTTAAGAGATAATTATGTTAATCGAGACCTATAGCTTGCGGGTTTCTTTACAATATTTTTCTTTATCGTTAAACGGAGCCATAATTAACATTATACATTTCCATAAATAATTCAGCAAGTACGAAGTAAGTACGTAGGTGCTGATTTCGAGACTTTTTGTGTATGAAACTTGTTTATTTATTTATCTCTACATATTTTTTCTTACAATTATTTATTCACTTAGAAATATGGCATTATACTCTATGGATATTAATTATTGACTGTTTTAATAATAAGTAAAATATTTGAAATTTAATGTTAATAAGCATTTAAAAAATAAGCTTGTATATTAGGTCGCCATCTTGTGGCAATTGATTCTCTCGCGTGTCGCAAATGTAAGAACGCATGTTTTTCAACGTGTTTAAGCATATTGTGTCTTTAGGAACGATATGTTTATCCTAGTGTTTAAACGTATCGTTACACACATGTATGTTCTATGAAATGTACGAAGCATTTACAAGGTTCTTCTAGTTCTTCTGTATTCGGAAATAATTACCGAATATTATTGTTTGTAATGTAGATAACTACAATGATGTCCGTTCCGAAGTTCTCATAGCTCATACATTTAAATGGTACCTGTTAAATATGTAGGTACATGTCGCGGACTATTGCGGCGGTATGCTAAGCCTATTTTATTTAGGTACAAATATTCAATAATATTTACCTGATATGTTTTTTGGCTCAGATGGCGATTTATTTTCCTATACCTTAAAGCAACCAGTGGGTGTTTGTGGGCTTATACTACCATGGAATGGACCAATTTCGATGTTTATCGGCAAAGTAACTACAGCGTTAGCTGCAGGTAAGTAAATTCCTAGTTGAATGTTAATATTTCTATAGATAAACATTAAATTTAGTTACCTAAAAGGTAGTGTGTTTGCAGTAAACAGCACTGTTAAGAATTACAGTTTTGAGTTCTCGCTTTCACTTAAATATAATAAATTAATATACCTTATCAGTATTCACTTCTATGGAAATTATAGTTTGACCTGACGCTGTCGATAATCTCTAGGACGTTGCTCTACAGCGTCAGAAACTGGAATGCGGTTGCGGAACCGTCTTATGCGAGGCAGTCGTCTCGTAGAAGAAGACGGCGGAGAGGATGCGGGAGGAATTCCCTTACCATGACACGATCTGCCGTGGGTGGATCGGGCTGCGCAGTACCTGCGCCTGATGCGGGTGGACGGGTCGGGGATTAGCCACTCGCAGAAAGGCCGACGGCGTGAGGGCGAACTCTACTGTTATTGTTGCCGGGGCGTAGAAGGCAATAGTAGCCGAAGGGTTAATCCACTGGACTGATCACGAATGACGCAGAATCTGTACCAGCGGTCGGCTCAATGGTGATAGGAAAGGAATATAATAGATTATGGGTTCGTGCGCCGCCTTCGGTCGCCCCGGATAGATTAACCTAACCTAAAATTTAGGCATAGCTAACTTATAAAGGTAATTAAATGGCTCTATAACATCGGTACGATTCTTATGCGGTCGTAAGACTACCATCTGAAAATTTGTACGATACCTGCAGAAAAGCAAAGGGTGATGATATATTGGGTGCCTAATTTGTCATTGCCTGAAGATTTACAAAATCATTACAAAGTAATTTCATTGACTTCTATTTATTGTTTCTCTATAGGTTGCACAGTAGTAGTAAAACCTGCTGAGCAGACACCATTAACTGCTCTTTATTTAACTGCACTATTGGTTGAGGCTGGTTTACCGAAGGGTGTTATTAATGTAATCAATGGATTCGGTGAGACAGCTGGAGCAGCACTCACACACCATCCTGATGTTGCTAAGATATCTTTCACTGGATCCGCTGAGGTAATAGTTTATACATTAATAAGTACGTAAGTCAATACTGTGATTACATAAACAGATACCTATACTAAGCAAGGATGTTAACTACAGTTCTTCGTTTGTAGGTTGGAAAGCTAATTCAACAGGCTGCTGGAGTGAATAATTTGAAACGCGTTACTCTTGAATTGGGTGGCAAAAGTCCTCTGATTGTTATGGATGATGCAGATTGTAAGTTACTTTATCACATTAGGGAACGTACCCATATTACGTGACCAGTTTAAGGACGTGGGGGTCTTCAAAAAACCACGCTTGACCAAAGTTGAGTCTCGGTTGTATACTACAAATGGTCATAACAAGGGTTGAGTTAGTTAATAATTGTAATATTGGGTAACGTATTATGGGTTATTTCCTTTATTACTATTTCTCAAAAAATATTTTAATTAAGTAATATACATTTATCTTAGAATATAATTCACCAGCCCCTATCTTAGTTGCAGGTGTCGCATATGACGACTTATAGATTAAATATGCATATAATATCTATGAAAGAGAAAGAATACTCGAAATAAAACCTATACTAACCCATCTGACCAGCTCCCATAAGAGGAGGGAAACTGATCTACTATACCATATAGCAGAACAGTTTCCCACCTTTTCTGGGAGCAGTGGGATATATATGAACTGAGACGAGATATTATAATATTTGTGTATTTTTACTTTAAATTTGAAAAATATAAATATTATTTTAGTAAATGTGGCTGTAGCCATTGCTGCTGCTGGAGTCTTTAGTCATCAGGGTCAAATGTGTATCGCTGCATCGCGATTATATGTTCATTCCAAAATTTATGACAAATTTATTACGGCTGCAACTGAACACGCGCAGAAAATTAAGGTTGGAGCACCTAATGACCTTACAACTCAACAGGGACCTCAGGTAATTACATTTTTTAACACGAATTAAAATATATAGTTCAATGATATTTTATTATAGCTTTATAATTTCAATGGAATATAATTACTATTAAAAGTTCTGTCAGGAGTTATATCTATAATACCTGAAATATATCGTATATATAGCAAACCTATCACCGTCTTGGCACGAGACCTTAGCGAGAAGCCAACTCGGCACTATCCTTACTAATTTTATAAATGCGAAAGTAAGGATGTTTGTTTGTTTGTTTGTTACGCTTTCACGTTTAAACTACTGAATCGATTTCAAAAATTCTTTCACCAATGGAAAGCTATAATATCAGGGCGTAACATAGGCTATATTTTATCCCGGTATCCCCACAGGAACGGGAACTACGCCGCGGGTAAGGCGACTGAAACCGAAGCGAAGCGCGGGCGGTTGCTAGTACTAAATAAATGCTTATACGATATGAGATACTCTTAAAGAGTACATATAGACATAGTTATATATATAACATGTACTTTTTTATTTTATATATAAGTTACAGTTGGCTTAATACAAACGAATAATGTTTTACAGATTGACGAGACTATGATGAAGAAAATACTGGGTTATATCGAAAAGGGAAAGCAAGAAGGTGCGAAGTTAATGACAGGAGGAAAGAGAATTGGCACGAAGGGTTATTACATAGAACCTACAGTTTTCGCCGATGTTAATGATGATATGATTATTGCTAAGGAAGAGGTAGATATTATTACATTAAAAATTAATATGTTAATAGGAGACTTATTGTTAAAAAAATTCTAAAAAGTTACAGCCAGTAAAATTGAAATTGTAACTTTATATGATAACTATGTAATATGCTAGCGTATGTAACTACATTTAAAGTGTAATGCCAAAAGATTGTGTTTCATGTCTTAAATTTATCTAATTTTCTTTTTGGTACTTCGATGTAATATGAATGATTTTATATATAACTATATATATCGCTTTCATATTGAATTATTTTGTAGATATTTGGTCCGGTGCAGAGTATTTTGAAGTTTGACACTTTGGAGGAAGTGATCGATCGCGCTAACGCTACAAATTATGGTCTTGCAGCTGGTATTATTACAACCAACGTCAACAATGCTTTACAGTTTAGCAAGCACGTTGAAGCGGGAATTGTTTGGTAATTACATCTTATAATTGTTAATCATCATCATCATCATCATCTTAGCCCATATACGTCCCACTGTTGGGCTCGGGCCTCCTCCATAATGGAAGGGTAATTGACCTACTATACCACGCTGGTCAGACGTGTTGGTATAGGGTTTTATTTCAAGTTTTCCTTCTCTCGCATAGATGTTATATGCGTTTTATATCCCTTAGACGTCTCGTACGATCACCCACGGGTAAGATAGGGGGTGGTGAATTGTATTCTTACTCCGTCACCACACGGACTCTCTTACTCCGTCACCACACGGACTGTTTGTTATCATCAGGAAATTGTTAATAATCATCATTAAATAACACAATATTCATATTTTACCATGTTGCTAATTACTTCTAAATGTTCTAAAGGCTGGCAGATGTCAAACAAAATTTCAAATTTAGGGTGTTATGGTTGGTTGAATATAATAGATGAATAAGTAGAACTATTAACTAGAACTGAATCAAAGAAAGAAAGCTATTCTGTACAAAAAAAAATAGAGTTCCTGTAAATTGGTGGTAGTGCCATCGACCCAAGTGCAGCATTTTAATAGTCCAAAATTTTCTTCACGTTTTCACGCCTTTCTTATAAAACCAATTCGTCACACATCATTTGATCTATACTTATACCGTATGTGTTTATATACATTATATATATATATATATCTCTCAGATTCTTTATATATATATATATATATATATATATATATATATATATATATATACTAGCAGCCCGCCCTCGCTTCGCTTCGGTTTTAGATTACCCGTCTAGTTCCCTTAGAAGGTAAAATTGACAAATGCTCTTTATTCAGTTTTACTGAAGAGTATTTTCCGTGTGATGACAGAATAAGAATACAATTCACCACGCCTTCTCCTACCCGTGGCTGTCATTGGAGATGACTTAAAAATTATAATATGCATACAACATCTATGCAAGAAAAGCTCGAAACTAAAACCTATGGCAACATGTTTGTCCAGCGTGGTATAATAGGTCATTTTCCCTCTCATAATGGAGGAGGCTCGAGCCCAACAGTAGGATGTATAAGGGTTTTAATGATGAAGCAAATGATTAATGAAGAGTATTTAAGCAAACATTGAAGGTAATCGATGACGAATTTTGTCTCCTCATACAAATTTTACTATTGCGGTTCACCTCTTAAGGGTTGAATTCCAAAATATCCTTTCCTAATGGGTCACTACGTCACAAAATAAAATTACTGTCAAAATTGCATGTTTATAGCTTCAGTAGTTTCAGCTCGGCGTTAATGTCGACCAATTTCTTCATACCTATTTACCCCTACCCTTCGAGGGTGCAAATTAAGAAATGTTGAAAATCGTGTTTATTTATTTTTATTAAATAGTATTTGTGGAGAATTTGATGAAAATCGATAAGGATTTTTTTCTCCACTTACAAACCTTGCTGCTGGGGTGAACCCCCACCCCTTAGGGGGTCGATTTCCAGAAAATACTTTCTAGTGGGTCCTACGTCACAAAATAAAGTTGTGTTTCAAATTGCATGTTGCCAGCTTTAGTAGTTTTAGCTCGACGTTGATAAATCAGAGAAACAAATTTTTATTAATACATATTTACACCCTTAGAGGGTGAAAATTAAAGAATGCTGAAATACGGGTTCATTTATTTTTACTAAAGAGTATTTTTGGAGAATTTGAAGGAAATCGATGTAGATTTTTTCTCCGTATACAAAATTTTGTTACTGCCGTTTACCCCCTAGGGGTTGAATTTCAAAAAATCCTGTTTTAGTGGGTTTCTACTTCACGCAAAGCAACTAATGTCAAAAGTTTATGTTTCTGGCTTCAATAGTTTCGGCTCTGTGATAACTCAGTAAACTGACACCTTTCTACCTATTTTACACCCTTAGAGGATGAAAATGGACAAACGCTGAAACACGTGTTTAATTATTTTTATTAAAGAGTATTTGTGCTTAATTTGAACACAGTAGCTAAAGATTTTTTTTCTTTCCATACAGACTTTACCGTTGCATTTCACCCCCTTAGGGGTAGAATTTCAAGGAAATTTTTCTTAATGGGTGCCTACTTCACAAAATAAAACTACGGTCCAAATTTCATTTTTCTAGCTTCAGTAGCTTCGGCTCATCCTGTTCCTTTATTTGTACATTATCGTTAACGCCCCGGCAACACCCCTTGCAGGTGGAATTTCGTAAAAACCGTTCTTAGCTGACCTATACTCAATAAAAGGAATATTTCTGCCAAATTTCAAGTCTGTACGCCTTATGGTGCCAGAAATATGGTGATGAGTCAATATATCGCTCGCAAAACCCGCCCCTCCTATCTATACCAATAAATAAAATTGGAGTGTCTGTTTGTAATGTCAAAATAATAGGCTTTTTTCATGCTCACACGGTTATTTGCACGACACCTATGCCTAAAATAGCAATTAAAAAATTTTTGTCTGTCTGTCTGTCTGTTTGTTCTGGGTAATCTTCAAAACGGCTGGACCGATTTCAAAAATTTTTTCACCAATGGAAAGCTATTATAGCTTCAATCAGGGCGTAAACTAGGCTATATTTTATCCCGGTATTCCCACGGGAACGGGAACTACGCGGGTAAAACGACTATAACCTATAACCGAATCGAAGCGAGGGCGGGTTGCTAGTATATATATATATATATAGATATTAAATAATGGCAATTTATCTGTATTAAAGAAGTTTTTTAACACAACACTAATGGATTGTGCAGATTGACAAGTGCAACTGCTGATAAATAGCGGACCATCCATTGTAAGAAAATAAATTACTGTTTTAAATTTATTTCTCTAAAAGGTTCATGATAGAAAATGTCCAGCAAATATATTACAACCTGTTAACATCCTCTCTAGCCCATAAATTTATTGCGAACACGAGACTCCACTTTAATAGGCAGATATTTTTTTAAATGGTTTTTGATAACTCTTGTGTTACTTCATAAATATAAAATTCATCGTCGTCATTATCATCATGTAACTAGGGCAAATATGTAAAGGATTTGTTTAAAGATGTGAGGGACACTTTAAGACAATACCTGTCTCGTGCCTAGGCAGTTCTTTGAGTTCTGGAAGGATGGCAGACCGGGATCGGCCGATCTACGATTCCCTCCGCACCCTTCAGGTGTCATTGTGTTGGTGCACTATGTGGATAAATTGGTTGTATTAGCTGTCCGTATTATTTTGTAGCTTAACAACAAGCATACGTGCATACTTGCGTGATAGTTTCAACCATAGTTCCAACGATGATCGCAATGATAGGTATTGGAAATAGGTCGCGGTCATGGAAAGCGAATAATTGCAGTGGTTGACACAATGGACGGAGAGAATAATATGTGGAATCTTATACTGCTCTTTTGTCACCTTGGTTGGTTGGAAGGTAAAAATCCAAAAAAAAAAGATGGGTAGTGATTATTTTATTTTGCAGGGTAAACACATATCTGATGTTTGTGCCCCAACAACCGTTTGGAGGTTTTAAGGAATCGGGAATTGGACGTGAAAAGTAAGTACCTCTTAAATATAGGAAATAAGTAATATCACAAAAGTCTTTAGGTCTTTAGGTCTATGGGTCTTAGAACCTATAATATGGTACTATAATTATGGTACCTACCCTAATTATAGTATCGTATTATAGGTTCTAAGAATTTTAAGAACTTTCAACACAATTGAAATCGTATGGTTTAAAGGCGACTTGTCCGCGAAGATTATTGCGTTTGAGGAAAAACATAACTATATAACAGTTTCTTGAAATCTAGATAAAATGCTGAAACTCTTCTCTATAGGTACACATAATTTGCTGTCCTCACCCCCCCAGGCGGACGGGGTGGACACCAGGCTGGCCGCATTCGCTGTGCGTTAACGCAGACCTGCGATACGGCCATGCCTTGTGTGCGGTGTCTGCCCCTGAAAACAGCGGTCCCCTGGTGGTCCCGAGAGTTGGTGGATCGCCGGTCCGCATGCACACGTGCCCGCAGGTCCTACACTCGCAGCCGAGCGCGATATCGCGACGGTGAACGGCCAGCTGTACGAGGCTTACCGCAGTGCGCGGTCTGCCTTCAGGCTGGCCGTCCGTACCGCCAAGAAAGTCAGTCGGCGGAAGATGCTGGACTGTCTCGAACATGACCCCTGGGGTTGCCCCTATCTCTCGGCGCTGAGCAAGCTTCGCGGGTTACGATTGGGAGCCTCCCACCCGGGCTGGGCGTGATTTGCTACGCTGACGATACGCTCGTCACAGCCTGGGGTTGTACGCTAGAAGAGGCGGCACGCCTGACAATTATCGGCACCGAGGAGATTGTCAATCGGATCGAAGCGCTGGGGTTAAGAGTAGCCCTGGACAAGACGAAGGCCCTCTTGTTTGCCCTTCATGGCCTTCGTACCGCCGGGCCGGCGCTTCGATCACCGTGAAATCGCTTACAATCAGCATCCAGGCCCACATGAAGTACTTAGGCCTGGTGCTCAACGGGCATTGGTGATCCCGGGAGCATTTCCGTCGACTTGTTCCCCTGCTTGTCGGCGCGGCGTCCGCCCTTTCGTGGCTGATGCCGAATGTGGGCGGACCCAGCGCTAGGTGCCGACGGCCGTACGCGGGGGTGATCTGGTCGATGGCCCTGTACGGCGCAACAGTGTAAGTGGGGTCCCTAACCGTCCGTCTGAGGGACCTCTTGTGGCGACCACAGAGGTTCATCCGTCATCTTATGGAAGGAGGCGGTGGATCGTGCGCGAGAGGAGCTCCTCTTCAGTGACACGTTCCGCCGCCGGCGAGTCGGGTGGCGCAGGCGCAAGTAGCTGCTCCTGATGCCGTCCTAGCCGAGGCCGCGGGTGACCAGACCGGGGATTTTTGTCCGTCACCCGCAGAGAGGCTGACCGAGTGACGGTAACCGACTGGGACGGCGAGAGGTGAGGGTACCCGAAAGGGTATTCCGTGGGGCCGACCGCTAAGAAAATGGGACATGAGGAAATGTGAATGTTCACGTATATGAAAGTCGACTCCAATATTGGTAATAATAAATAATAAAGTTGACAAGTAATTCAGTCATCTTCTGTTATGGTAGTCGTTTATAAACTGTATTAATTGGGATACTACGTTCGATATTATATATCAATGTCTTTATTAGACGTAAGAGCAACAATTTTAAGTACTTGCCGCACGAACAAGACATGCAAGTCAATAATTGTATGCTATAAAATATAATAACAAATTCAGTGGACACAGCTTGTTTAAGATGTAACATATAAGAACATATAGAGGTTGTAGTATGTGCTCAAATAGTAGTAGAACTAGTCATTTTAAAAATAAACAAGTACAATACGAATGATTAAGATCTGATTATTTAAAATTGTTGGCGATAATTGTCAAAATGATTAGTACGCTTTTTAAACGATCCAAGATAGAGTGAATTTAATTTAGCCTCTGAGAGCTATATATACTATCAGGGATTTCTTCAACTAAATAAAAACAGCAAGTTCACGTTCGTTCTCCTGTAAGTAGTTGTAATAGAACTTACTGCTTCTATCGTAATGGTGATATAATCATTGGACTTTTGCTAAAGATGTGTTTTATTATGTTTCAGTGGCATGGAGTGCGTGAATCCGTATTTAGAAGTAAAGACTGTATGTATGTCTTTACCGAAGAAAATTTAAGATTATTTTTTATTACCGAAATACAAATGTTATATTATATGTGTTGCAAATAAAAAAAAATTAATTATGTTTGCTTGTTTTTTTTTTATCTTGTACACTGTAAATTAGCAAAGAAGAGAGAATAGTGAGCCTCTGCTTGTCACAATTCAGCCCCAGGTTTTATATAAGTATTTCTAGAAGATGATAAAAAGTGAATACAGCAAGAAATTCTTTATCAAACCTTGACCTCTGCCTCGGTCCGTATCCGCATTTCATACATAGCTTCAAAGAAGAACTTCCACACAATAGCGGTGAGAATTGACCTGCTGTTGACCTGGTATTTTTTAATTGACCTGGTATACATAGGTCAGCAGTTTTAACATAGCGTTTAGTTTAAATTGTTCCTTTTTTGCATATGTATGCATTATCCTTCCGTGTGGTGACGGAGTAAGAATACAATTCACCACCCCCTATCTTACCCGTGGGTGATCGTACGAGACGACTAAGGGATATAAAACGCATATAACATCTATGCGAGAGAAGGAAAACTCGAAATAAAACCCTATACCAACACGTCTGACCAGCGTAGTATAGTAGGTCAATGACCCTTCCATTATGGAGGAGGCTCGAGCCCAACAGTGGGACGTATATAGGCTAAGATGATGATGATGCATTATCGTACTATATGACAAGAAAGAATTGTGTTTTACTCCGTTATCATACGGAAATTTTTATTCAGAATCGAGTTGTGACAAAAACGTGCACTTTTTATTATTTGTTTGCGATTAATGTTTTTGTCTTAACAAACCCATCTTTTTTTCTTTCAAAACTCTACATGTTGATAACTATTAAAATTTGAAAGAAAAAAAACAACGAAAAATATTTATTGTACTCCCATACAACTACAAAATTTCTACAGTTCTTAGTGACAATCTTTATCTTTCATCATTCATCATCATCATTTCAGCTTATTGCCGTCCACTGTTGGACGTAGGCCTCCCTCATGTTGCGACCCAATGTGCGGTCCTGTGCCGCCTGCATCCAACGACGCCCAGCAACTTTCACTAGGTCATCGGTCCATCTAGTGGGGGGCGTCCTACACTGCGTCGGCCGATACGTAGTCACCACTCGAGAACCTTTCTTCCCCAGCGGTTGTCGGTTCGTCGAGCGATATGGCCTGCCCATTGCCACTTCAGCGTGCTAATTTTTTGTGCTATGTCGGTTACACCCGTTCTTCATCTTTATTAAATATTATTAAAAAAAAGTCCCCGGCAGCCTCTGTCTGTCTGTCTGAACGCGATGAACTGAAAAACTACTAAACAGATTTTCATGCGGTTTTCACCAAATGTCGGAGTGGTTCATGGGGAAGGTATTTATGTATCAATGTTTTATGTAAATTGGTTGAAATATGACGATAATTGTCGAAGGGGTCAGCAAAAGTGTTGGCCGCCCGGGAGCTTTTATCGAAAACGCTGCCTGATCCGTTGGACATATATCAAAACAATGTATGGTGGAATTGTGTATCATGTATAGGTCTACAAAAAAGTCCGCAATAGCATGTATCTATCTTTTATGGATAACGTACAATACCCATTTTAATGTTTAAGAAAATGGACACATTATAACGTGATAATTTGGAAGTTATTTAGACGCATAGAATATTAATCCTTATTAAATAAAATACGTTAGTTACCTTAACCATTACATGCACTACATAATTGCCTGTTAAACCATACAATTTTAACTAATATCTTAGGAGTTATCGCAAAATTAAAAAACCGTGCGACTAAATAAATGCGACTGAACCCGAAGCGAAGCGAGGGCGGATTGCTAGTAAATGACAAATATAAGAAAGCCGTAAATTAAGTAATTTAAATATAAACCAATATAATAAGATACATTACTTCACTATAGATGCATTTCATGACAAGCAGGCAAGAAAAAAGTAAGTTCGACGAATTTGTTTACATTCCTAGTAAGCATAAACAGGGGCGTACCCAGGTTCTGGGCCAGGGGGGGGCAAGTCAGATTTTTTATACGCTAGGTGCTTATCTATACATATAAAAGGAGAAGCTGACTAACATATCAACGCAGAGCCTAAAATATAAGAGCTAGAACCTTGAAATTTTGCACAGGGGTTCCCTTTATAGCGTACGGGAGCACTAAGAAAGGATTTTCGAAAATTCATCTCTTAACATTTTATCTTCTAGGGGCAGGGGGGCAGCTGCCACCCCCCCCCCCCCCCCGGCCCCTACCTGGGTACGCCCATGAGCATAAATGTGTAAACACTTTTTTCTTGTCACGCTTTATTGCCTAGGTATGGACTTTTCAATAAATAACCATGTTTGGGAGAACACATTTTAACGTTGTTGCTGATTCCATCAGTAAACTTATAATAGAATATACATATATAACATGGTTTGAAATAGCAAGATAAATGATATTTAAGCCCAGAATCAAAATAAAATTTAATTTCCTTTTACTTTGGAAAATTGGATGTAAAGTTTTCATATTAGGTTATGAGTAAATTCGACATATTTTTTAAAAAATATTGTTTTTAAATCTTTAAGTTTTTTAATGTACGTAAATAATTAAAATGTGATCTTTATAAGTTTAGAAGTTACATCAAACAGAATAACGAGGCATCACGCGGTGCGCTCTATTCAGCGCTGTCTTAAGTGACTTTTTATTCAAAAGAATTCTAATTTTAATCCTATGTACATGTAGTATCTATGTACACATCCTTACTAATATTATAAATGCGAAAGTAACCTTGTTTGTTTGTTTGTTTGTTACGCTTTCACGCTTAAACCACCGAACCGATTTCAAAAATTCTTTAACCAATAGGAAGCTATAATATCAGGGAATAACATAGGCTATATTTTATCTCGGTAATCCTGCGGGAACGGGACCTACGTGGGTATGACGACTGAAATCGAAGCGAAGCGAGGGCGTGTTGCTAGTACTAGATACATGTAGTATCGAGATTAAATTAAATAAATTGGTTGAACAAGAATTGTTTTTTTTTTAATTTTATTATCTAAACTAGCACATCCACATTTGTTGTACAAAAAGTCTGACTATTTTAGTGCCAACAATGGCACCAGAATTAAAATGGATTATCACGAAAATCATTATTTTGTTGAAAATTGCCTTTGAACAACAGTCTACGGACGTTTCAGTCAGCGATGATTTTTCTCATTCATATAAAGGAATAGGTGTTTTGATAGCCCTATTTGTAGATGACTGTAAACTGACACGGTTTAGCCTCGCGACGGCGATCGGTGTCCCAGTAGGGGACGTCGACGGGAGAGAGTACCCTTGGGGTATTTCGGGTCGACCACTAAAGTCAAGGAACTCTGCCCCGGTGGTCAACCCAACGACGAAGGTGACGTGCTATACGGGTGGGTTACGGGTGTGCATGCTTACGCACTTCTGTCGCCCCGAACGGAGTGGAGCGAGAAGTGCGGCGTTTTTCTTTTAAATAAATTGATTCTAAAATAATCGATTAATTAAAAATAAATAATCGATTATAAAATAATCGATTTTTCTTTCTCCCAACGCGATGACCTTTTTTTTAGGAAATCTGGCCGTGAATAATCGATTAATAATCGATAGGTAGTCAAAAATTGATTAATAGTCGATTTTTCTTATTTTGATAATCGATTGTAAAAATCAATTATTACAAAAAAATAATTGATTAATAATCGATTTTTTTAATCGATTTTTTGTTCACATTTCTAGTAAGAGCAAACTGTAGGTACTCGTCTGTCTACAGCCGTGAGCTGGATTACTCTAAGCATTACCACATCCTCGCAGAAAATCGAAAAGTTGAAAATATTTATTTTTTTAATTTATGCGAATATTAGACTTATGGAATCAAAACGAACATTTTAATCGACGATTGTAGATATTTGACGCGCCCCACGATTTTATTTTTACCGTTTGTTTACAATAACATCGATTACTTGCTGAAAATCAATACGGATTCAGAACCAATAAGTCAACAGCCGAGGCTAGAGAGAGTTTAACAGAGTTTAACATCATTTATAGTGGATACTCTAGATAAGGAGAAAAAGCTATTGGCTATATATTTCTTGATTTATCCAAGGCTTTTGACACCGTGTCCATTCCTATTCTTCTTAAGAAAATGGAATTTAGAGGCATTCGAAGTATTACGTTGAAATTATTAACTGATTACATGACAAATAGAACTCAGTGTACTCGAATAGGTGAATTCATAAGTAAGCCTGAGAAAATTTCATATGGCGTAGGTACCTCAAGGCAGCATTTTGGGCCCAACATTATTTTTAATGTACTTAAATGGTTTATGCAATCTACAAATAAAAAATGGCAAAATTATTACATTCGCGTGTGACACAGTTCTTGTTTTTGGTGGATGAACTTGGAAAGAAATCTTTGAATTGGCCAATGAAGAGTTTTCACTCGTATCATCGTGGTTAGATCGTAACTTACTAACCCTGAACTTAAATAAAACTAAATATATCACCTTTAGTATTTTGAATAAAACTCAACCGTCATTAAATGAGTTCGACATAAAAGCATATAAATGTCAATGTGCTGATTCATGTTCTTGCCACCTTCTTACCAAAACACCGTCAATTAAATATCTCGGAATCGAAATTGACCAAAATCTTAATGACTGTAAGCTCTAAAGTTAGAAAAATGATATGTCTTCAAAAAACTGCGTCCCATCTGTAACAGAAATTTATTATTAACGCTATATTATGCACTCTGCCAGTCTCTTATAGCCTATTGTATATCATCATGGGGCGGTGCATCTAAGTCTTCATTAATAACACTAGAAAGGACTCAACGTATTATACTAAAAGTCATGACATTTAAGAGAGATATAGGTATTCAACCGCTCAACTATACTCATGTTTACTAGTATTAACAGTAAGACAACTATTTATAGTGAATCTAATTCTATACCAACACAAATTAAATCCAAATTTTACAACTCGAAGGAGAAATGATATAGTCTACTCTATTCCAAGCTGTAAGACAGCATATGCTAATGGTTTTATTAATTATTTGGGACCTTACCTTTACAATAAAATATCAAAGGATATTAGTTTACGCGATAAAACTTACTTCAATTGTAAAAAAATAGTCACTTCATATCTCAAACAATTAAATTATGACCAAACAGAAAAGCTATTGAAATATTTGAGTTAGCAAACACGCATAGAAGTGTTTGCGGCATATGAAGTCACACAAGTATACCCTCTCATAAACAGACGCATATAGGTACATATAAACTGACAAGCGTGTAGGGGACGCACGCGTCCACGCACACGAACACGCAAACACATACGCAAACTCATACACACGCGTTCACACACATGCGCTCGCAAACACGCACTCGTGCACATACACCCACACATAAACACACACACACACACACACACACACACACACACACACACACACACACACACACAGCCACACACGCGCGCGCGCGCGAGCGCACATACACACACATACGCGCAAACGCACACGCACACACACATATGTACACAAACATACGCTTTTACGCCATAGCTTATTTTTTTATTAATATTGTAAGATGTAAGTATTGTTAACATACCTACACAGTTATTTTACCTCATTTTATAATTATTACCTATTAGCCCATTTATATAATCTTAATTAATAGTTAAATTTAGTATATACTCTATAAAATTCAAATAACTAATACTAATAAACTTTGTCTGCTATCCTTGCATATACTACAAGTGTTTTTACCAGATACCGACATTATATGCATAATACCATTTGCTCACTGCAAATCATGGGGGTGGCAGTCCCGAACGATGAGCTATAAAAAAAATTATACGAATTAGCGCTGCGTAGCGTGAAGGCCGTGTCAACTTAATCGCATAGTAACTATTACACTGCACTAGATGTCGCTACAATAAATAGTTTTATTAATTTATTTTTTAATTATTATACTAATTGGTAAAATATTTTTCTTTAAGTTAAGTTTTAGTTATTTACTATTTTTAAAATAAAATTAGATTACTCTGATCAAAATTTTCTAAGGTGTCAACACTGACAGAAAAGGAAACAGAACAGTCGAAAATAAGGGTTCCTAACTTAAAGTTTTTCCACCCAAATTTGGGAGGTTATTAAGTGGTATAGGTTCTTAGAATAATAATGCATAAAAGGATAGCGTCGGTACTTCGAGCGATCAAAAATATGAAGTCAGAAATACTACATGCGCGCAGGCGATTACACACACGCACACCACTATACAAAATATGAAATCAAATTTTGTTTTTATTAACACAAATCGTCGAAGTACTTTTAAAAGTAATGTTAATACACTTTTTTTTTGTTTTTCAAATGTTCATAACACATTTGAAAAACAAAAAAAAAATATTTAATGGTTTTATTCTTAAGTTTGGGGATAAATATTTTGAAGAGTTGGCAACATTATCGAAAGATTTTAACGGTGCTTTTTAAGGTTTCAAGTTGAATTTGTGGTGCTTGCGGTGTATTTTCTTTAATTTCTTACTGTGTTTACTTTTCTACTAGGCATGGGTAACTCAAAGATCCTTATCCTTGCGTTAACTCAGTAACTCAGGCGCAGTAGACTGCGCCGGCTCATTGCGCTAACTCAAAATTGCGCCATGGCGCAACAAAATGTAAACATGAGCTACGAATGAAATGTGCGCCATCTGCGCCACTGCAGGTATAACTCCATTTCTAACTCATTGCGTCATGGCGCAACACATGAAACAACCGAATGAGCAACTAAATGCGCACCTAGGTATACCTCAATTTTTAAAAGAGTTATTTACACTTCACAGAGTTGTTCGACCTTGAGCTTTTTGGCGGGAATATGGGAGTGTCATGTTACGCTCTTGAATGAATTATTGTTTTTAAGTAGTTTTATATTTTAAATAATTTTGCTGATATTTTATCTTTATTTACATTATATATATTTGTTGTGTATGTCACTGAAACTCCTCTTAAACGGCTGAACCGATGTTGATGAAATGTTTTGTGTATGTTCAAAGGGATACGAGAATGGTTTAGATTCACAACTGGACTCGGTAGGTGGCGCTGCTGTCGATTTCAAAGAGCATTCCTTTATTTTATTTGAACAGAACAACATCTGTATTGAGTCAGCTAGTTTAATATGTAATATAATTGAAGTGTTGTGAATATCATATAATAGTGATTTACGTTAATATGTATAATAGTGTATTTGGTTTTCGGTACCCAATTAATGGTAACGACTTACTGACGGATGTTACTTATCTCTTACACTAATAATAAATTATATGTAAAGAAAATTATGTGTAAGCTACGTAAGACAAGGCAGTAAGGTCGACTATAGCCTGCCTTATAGGCGCATAAATAAAAAAATTGTTCAGATGCGCCGGCGCTGCGAGGATTGCGCCGTGCGCTAACACATTTTCTAGAAGTGAGTTGATACTTCCAGCGCAGTGAACTGAGTTGGCGCAATTGCGCGGCGCAGCGCAGTGTTACACATGTCTATTTTCTACTGACCTAAGAGTGCATTTTGGAATACTGATTGTTGATCTTGATTGTTAATTTGGCTATTTCATACAGACATTGGTTTATACTACTTATCTGATCGACCCTGGCTTCGTTTACTGGATTTGAATACACGTATATTGTGGTATTTAAACCTAGGTTTCTGGCTATAGTGCTATAGCGATGGCGAATATACCGAAGAACCCCCGTTCTAACTGTTATTTCGAGTGTAAGGAAGGAGGTAAGAAAATTAATAATTGGTTTCTGTCCACTTTTAGGTATTGAATGTAGATTTTAATTGAAACTTTAAAATTTCAGGTCCACTACATCACTTTCCCAAGCCTCACAATGATAAAGAAAGATTTGATGTCTGGAAGACAGTATTACATCATGAAATTCAGAGCAAAACAGATATGTACATTTACAATCAAATAAGATTGTGTAATAACAATTTTGAAAGTTATTATAAATCACCAAGTAATCGGTTAACAAGGAATGCTGTTCCAACTCTGTATATTAAAAAAGGTAGGAATTTTGTCACTTCTGTGCATTGCCTTCATCTGATATAGATACCTAATCAAAATGATTATTTATTATTAATTGTACTCAAATGTATGTATGTATTCTACACAGGTTAATTTCCCTTGCTAGCTAATAACTAGGTAATTATTACCTTACACCAGCCCATCATTATCTTCCTATCCTTGTCTTAGTTAATTAATTTTTTTTTTTAAAATTATGATGGCAAATGAGCAAGCAATACACCTGATAGTAAGTGACTATTGCTTGATGATAAGTGTTGTTGCACATTTACAATACCAGGGCCACAACTAAGATGCTGGCTCTCATAAAGAAAGTAAGTGCTCTCTTTAAACCTTCTTTAAATAGGACATGTCATAATGCTCAGGAAATAGAGCAATAGTAGTCCAACTCCTGCACATATGTGGGCGAAATGACTGCGGTACAGTTGAAAACCATAATGTTTCCAGGTGAAGTGGATGAACCCTGCAACGGTGTCAAGTAGTACGTTGGTAAAGTGGTGACGGCCAAACATGCAGAATATTGCTTATATCTCTGAGCAGTAGTATCCAAATATTCATTCACTTTACCCCAACTAATCACTTCAACATTCGAACTTAGTTGATAAAATAAAAAATGTATCCAATATATGTTTAATGTTACAGATATGCCTCATCCATCGACTTCCACAGAAGTATATATTGATTCGACTTCTACAGCTGTGGTAGATCAGGACAGAAACACCAGCATTAAAAAAAAAATTCCAGAAGGTTGGTATCTGTTATTGATGTATCATTAATGAAGAATAAATTGAAAATTGCTGGCTCACTGTGACAAGATTACATTTTACTTTTTTTTTGCATTAAGTAACATAAACCTTTATCATAAATAGCTTTCTTTGGGAAGAACTATAGGTGCTAGCCTCAGATGGTGCATATAATCTATATAGATATATTCGTTCACATGTGTGAACGAACATCAGTGTGTGTGTGGTGTGTGCATGCCTACCAATCTGTTGATTGTACCATTAGGCTAGCGCTTCTTTAAACGTATAGAACGAGTTATGCCTGCCCAGTTGTATTTTATTATTTTATTCTAAGTCTATCACTATATAGACTTACCTAATGTTATGAATGTTATCAATGTCAACAGTTCACCTATGTTACGGTGGAATACTGATTCCTAAAATGCAGGGACTCAAACCTAATTTAGGATTCAGGGATTATTTTATCATTATCTATTCTGTAATGTGATTTTTTTTTATAGTGGCAGGCAGCACACCTGATGGTAAGTGATACTGCCGCACATGGACCTTTGCAATACCAGGAGCACAGCCAGGCCGTTGCCTACTGTGAAGATAATACTCTTCTTAAAGCTTCTTTAAAGAAGGACGTCATAGCGTTTAGGGAAACACAGCAGCAGGTAGTTCATTCCAGAGCTTGCACGTACGTGGGAGAAATGATCGCTGGAAACGTACAGTTGAAGACCATAGTGTTTCCAGGTGAAATGGATGAACCCTGCTGCGGTGTCGAGTGGTACGTTGGTAAAACGGTGACAGTGGTACCAAGTCAAACAGTTCCTCAGAGCACTCCCCATGAAAGAGCTGAGAGTACACAGAGTGACCCAAAGTCTCTCCGCCGCTCCATTGACTCCAATCTGTCCGTAAGATTGGGATCCTCGACGATTCGAACAGCACGCCTTTGGAGGGAGTCAAGTGGGTCTAGCTGATATTTAGGCGCGCCTGCCCAGAGATGTGAGCAGTACTCCACATGAGGACGAACTTGCGCTTTGTATAGTACAAGGCGCTGTCTCGGTGTGAAGTACCGCCTGGCTCTATTCTGGACGCCCAACTTTTTGCTAGCCAATTTGGCTTTGTCCTCCAAATGACTCCCAAACTGGACTTTGTTCGATATTTCGACGCCGAGGATACCAATACTGTCGGAAATTTGGAGAGTTACTCCTTGGAACTTAGGCGCCATGACAAACGCGTCCTTCTTTGCAGTGAACGCGCAAATTTGTGTCTTTGTGGGATTGAACTGGATTAAGTTCCGTTCACCCCATTCCGAGGCCCGCCCCCGAGAGCGCTCGACTTCAGTCAAAAGTTGAACTCTTCTTTCCTCTGTACTCCGAGGGACATTCCATTGCTCAGTATACCGCTCGTCACCCGTGCTGTCATGCGCATAGTAACGCATATTCTCGATGGAGAGCATGTCGTTGATATGCAGGATAAACAACGTCGGGGAGAGCACCGAGCCTTGTGGTACACCAGCATTAGTGGTCATGGTATCGGAGCAGGAGCCATCTACGATGACTTTAATACTCCATCCATCCAGAAAGCTGGCGATCAATTACAGAGTCCCTCGGGGATTCTGTATGATGGTAGCTTTGATAGAAGTGCCCTGTGCCAGACCCTATCGAACGCCTTTGCGATGTCTAGGCTGAATAGT
Source organism: Lymantria dispar (assembly GCA_032191425.1). NCBI lineage: Eukaryota > Metazoa > Arthropoda > Insecta > Lepidoptera > Erebidae > Lymantria > Lymantria dispar. The sequence goes on from CM063448.1 coordinate 24,537,613, forward strand.
TTATATAAAATATATAACTTGTACAATAAAGAACTATTAATTAATTATTACCTAATGAAACAAAATTAACTATCATTCTCCTATTTTTATGATACGGAATATTGTTAATGATATAATAATTTATATTATTTCAGGTCCTGTTCTACAAAAAGATAAACTAATTAGAAGACTGGAGCAGAGAGCATTAAAATTAACAAATAAATGTAAAACACAAACAAAAAAAATACAAGCTGCCAAAAAAATATCAGAAGCCAAACCTTTCATGAAAATAATCGATTCAATGCCGAAATCATTAAAAACATTTATGACTATGCAATTGAAGTCAAAGCAGAAGGCAAAAAGAAGAAAATTTACATTAGATGAAAAAATTATGGCAGCGTCTACTATGAAGCAAAGTCAGAAAGGTTACAATTTTTTAAGAAAATTATTGGTACTACCTTCTAAAAGAACTATCCAACGCTTTTTAAGTACCCTTGTAATTAAACCTGGTATTAACAAAAATGTAAAGAAAAATTTAAAAGATTTGGTTATGGGTCTGCCCCCTGAAAAAAGGTTTTACTCTCTTTTATTTGACGAAATAGCGTTGTCGCCTGGACTTTACTATGACAACAGACAAATTATTGGGTTTGAAGATATTGGAGAGAAGAAAGATGTAAACATTGCTGATCATGCTTTAGTTATTATGATTAAAGGTATTAAAAACAAAGCAGCCTATATTATTTACTTTTTGTAAAAATAGTAGATACAAAAAAATATGATTTTAAAAACATAATAATTAACACCATAAGAGAATTAAACCAAGCAGGTATTATTATTGTATCTACCATTTGCGACCAAGCAACGACCAATGTTAGCAGTATAAAAATGTTATTAAGGGAGACCACTGAACAATATTTAAGAAAAAATGAGGAGTATATATCAAATGCCTTTGAAATAGATGATTTAAATTTTTTTCCTATATTTGATAAACCTCATTTATTAAAAGGAGTACGGAATAATTTCATGATTAAAAATATCAGGTTTATACAAGATAACAAAATGAAGATAGCTAAATGGGAACATTTAAGACTTTTATTGAATGAAGATAAGGGAGAAGACGAAGTGAGAATTTTAAATAAATTAACTGAATACCATATTAATCCAGAAAACATTCCAAAAATGAAAATTAAATATGCAGCCCAAGTTTTTAGTAGAAGAGTATCTGCTGTTATGCGTTTTCTAGCAAGTAAGTTATTTTGACATACAGTATTTTACCTAAAAGTTGGTACACAATGTATTGCATAAATACAATTGGCTTATAATCATCGTCATCATCGTAGCCCACATATGTCCCACTGTTGGGCTCGGGCCTCCTCCACAATGGTAGTGAACTTAACCTACTATACCATGCTGGTCAGATATGTTGGTATACGGTTTCATAGCGAGTTTTCCTTCTCTTGCACATATGTTATGTGCCTATTATATCCCATAGTCGTCTTATACGACATCCACGGGTAAGATAGGGTGTGGTGATTTTTATTCTTACTCCTTGATGGAGTTTGCAAATTGCGGTCGTGCTTTTAATAATTGTGGCTGTATTTAAGATGTATGTAAGCCAGCCCTGCAAAAGAATTGCAATACTAATAATAATAATGTACGATATTTTTTCCTTCTTACAGAACGCAAAATTCTACCAACGGAAAGTCAAGATACTGCTGATCTTTTGCTCATCTTCGACAAGTTATTTGACTCTTTTAAAGGTCACTCTTACTGTGATACAGCAAAAGTTCTTAAGGGGTGTCTTATAAATAACTCTAAACATTTCCAGTTCTGGGATGATGAAGCATTACCTATTTTAAAAACTATTCAATTTGAAAAAATTGTGAAGAAGCATGATGGTATTGTAATAGTGTAAAGTATGAAAAAGTGCCAACTATATAAAACTGGATACATAATATAAATACATTTAAAGAACTGTGGAGATACTTATTTTAACCCGAAATTTCAACCAAGATCCCCTTGAGAATTTCTTTTGCTGTATTAGAAGTAATGGAATTAGAAACATAAATCCCACGTGTATGCAATTTATTAATGCTTATAAAACATTGTTGATTAATAATATGTACTCGGGTCATTCAATTAGCGCTAATTGTCAAAAAGATGATTATCAACCATTGCAATCAATGAAATGTTTATTATCAGAGGAATGTGTTTCTGTAGAACCTGCTGATTTTGCATGTGAAGTTAATTCTTTGATTATAACAATGCATGAAATTATATCTCATGATTCAATTTTGCATGATGAGGCTAAAAAATATGTAGCAGGATATATAATTAAAAAATGTAAAACAAAAATATTTAAATCTTGTAGTAGGTGTATGTATGATTTGCTTAAATTAGAGAGTGATCAAGATTCGTTCAATTATATGATTGACTATACGAAAAAATCTTTATTTAATGCATGTGACGATTTTATTAATTTATTAAATGATATTTATTTTATGATTGCAACATGTCTAAGAGAGTCACCTGAAATTGCTAACTTAAAAGATAAAATTTTATTCTTTATTGATTGTAGATGTGATTTCTCTTTAATTACTTGTAGCAATCATAAAACAGTATTAGTTGATTATATAATCAATTTATCGATTAAGTTAATACTCTATAGCTGGTGTAGGGGTGTCAATAGAATTTTAATAGGAAAGATAGTTGATTTTGATATTAATGATAAAGTAAAATTACAAGCTTTTAATTATAATAAAAGACATAAAAAAATGAGTATTGATTACTCATTTTTGGTTGCATATTTAACTTTCATTTTTGGATTTTTCTGGATTAATATGGTATTCAGTTAATTTATTTAAAATAGGAGAATGATAGTTAATTTTGTTTCATTAGGTAATAATTAATTAATAATTCTTTATTGTACAAGCTATACATATATATATATAAACTATTCAGCCTAGACATCGCAAAGGCGTTCGATAGGGTCTGGCACAGGGCACTTCTATCGAAGCTATCATCATACGGAATCCCCGAGGGATTCTGTAATTGGATCGCCAGCTTTCTGGATGGACTGAGTATTAAAGACATTGTAGATGGCTCCTGCTTCGATACCATGACCACTAATGCTGGTGTACCACAAGGCTCGGTGTTCTCCCCCGACGTTGTTTATCCTGCATATCAACGACATGCTCAATAACAACAATAATAAATTAAATTGATTATTTTAAGTAAACTACTTATTCCAAGTGTAATTTGGATGTCACTTATGCATGTATAATTAATACGTATATTTGTAATAGTTGTTTCTTTGTGTATGATTGATGGTTATAATTATTGATTGTTACGGGTTATAGTGTGGATTATTGTTGAGTCTACTGCTTGTAGTAATAGTTCATAAAATATGAGTGGCCTGTTCACGAATATCTAGGTACTGCATTTAATAAAAAAAATTAAAGAAAATAACTAACGTGTTTCTTATTTGAGTGTGTTTTAACACTAACCTTCCTAAACAAAAATAGAATCTCTACCTACGCGTATACTATACCTAAATATATACACACACACATATATATAAATATACATATATATATATATATATATATATATATATATATATATATATAGGAACCTATACAACGAAAATCATGCTACCTGGTGGAGAGTCCGTACAAATAAATCACTATTTTCTCAGTGGCTCATCTATTCCTATAAATATATGTATTATCTATGCTGCAAATGACGAAATGGACGGACATCCACATACATAATTATTTGTTAAGTGGTGTCTATAAAGTTTTACAAAAATATATGTGATTGAATTGGAGGATACTGTCCTACCGTAATACAGTTTTAGCTAGTACGCAGGACAGTGTAAACCTAGTGCAACAATATAATGGTTATTTTCAGTTTTGCAATGTAGCGTGTAAGTTAAAACATTCCTTTACCTTTGTTATGGTTTGTGTAATTTTTATGTAATTGTGTAAATAAATAAATCAAACCGTTTAACTTCATTTTTTTTTATAGTTTTAGTTTTTATATTGCTTTTGTATAGAGCACTGTATTCTACTTGTCAAGCCCTTTCATTTGATACCTATATTGATGGGATTCAAAAAAAAAATAGGTTATCCTGCATTTTGTAGCGGCGACCAACTTGAATTCACCATAAATTGTACCTATACCTTAGAATAATAACGTATTATAAGGATAGTGTCAATACTTCGAACTTTCAAAATTTGAATCTATAAATACTACGCGCAGCGATTGCACACGTACACACGCACACCACTATACAAATTATGAAATCAAATTTTGTTTTTATTAACATAAATCGTCGAATTACCTTTAAAAGTAATGTTAAAAACCTTTTTAAGTTTTTCAAATGTGTTGTGACACCATTTGAATGCACAAACCGTCATAATTATCAATTTATTTTTTAAGAGATGCGTACGTACGTGCAGTACAATGACTTGTACATTACGGAACGGTTCCGGCGTAAGCTCCATTAGGCTCCAATTGAAATGCACTTTTTGTGCGTGAACTTATCTTCTATACGTTATTATTCTAAGACCTATACATAATTGTATTGTCTCTCTCTGAGTTTATGAGACACTTCGACATATAAGATTGGAGAATAAACTTTAATTTTTTTTTTCAATCTTTATTTACATTTAATACAAATAATAATACATTTAATACGTGTGTATATATATATATATATGTATTGTTTGCTTGTATTAGATATAAGATTATATAGATTTGCCACATTTATATAACCAAATTGCAGAAATTATTGCTCACATTGCATTGCACCTGCCTAATTTAGTTCTGCTCCACCCTAGGTTGACTGGCAGAAAATGCCTAAGGCATTAAGTCCGCCTTGTACCTTTTTTGTGTGCAAAAGTTTTAAATAAATAAATAAATAATAACAATATATTGTATAATAATTATGTCCTATATAGTTCGACGACTGTCTGCCATCTTGTAGGTAGTGATATGATGAACAAGTAGTTTTGGCAGTCCTCTTTTGATTTAACCTGATACTGTCTTAAGAATTCTGAAGAGACTGAAACTGGTGGAAATCTGAAGGAGCAGGTAATACGACGTGTTTAGGCTATACAGCGAATGCATCAACACCTTCCAACCGAACTGTCTTTATTTTTCGCTGAGTGGCTAAAGGTGTGTGTCGTGTCTGTGACGTTATCGTAATGAGAAACCAAATCCTTTCTGTTGATTAATTCCGGCCGCTTTCTCAATTCTCTCTCAATTTATTGCTTTAATCTCATCAGTTGTCGGTAGTAGAGACTTGAATCGATGGTTCTGCCCGGCGGTGAAAACTCATAATGAATCATCATTGTCATTTCAGCCCATACAAGTCAATACAAGTATTTGCAGCATGCAAATAAAACTACTTTACGGATTTTATTGAGTTTGTATTTGATTTCTGATAGCTGACGTGTCGAACACTTTACATAATTCCAGTTCGACCGTGATCATGAACGCTGTTAAGTGTTCGAAACGTCGTGCAATCAAAAATCAAATACAAACGCGATAAAATGCATAAAGTAGATTTATTTACAATGTGTAATACTCGCGTAAACATCAGAATTAATTACTGATATACTGATCTTACCTCACATTTTCAAAAATGTTGTGCATTTTATCAGTGACAGGGTGACCAGAGCGCGGTGCATTATTGACATCAAAATTTCGGATGGAAAATTGTTGAAAAAATAAATTTCGGAGGTTTAAACCAACTTTGTGCTACTCTTATTGATACTGCATTAAGTCCTAAACATCACAAATTTTTCGCGGCATGCGTTGTTTTTAAACGGTTTTATTTAGCTTTTTTCTTTTCCTTCTTGGGTCAAATTTAGTAATTAAAATTTCATCCTCTTTCTGACAACCGATTGATCTAAAATTTGGTATATGCCTTTGGTTCCGGAGACAATAGAATTATGTATATTAAAATTTATTGTAAATTCAAGATGGCCACCGCTACAAAATGGCGGAAATTCCAAATGCTTTTCTGACAGACGCTATGGCAACTTTCATTCCTTCTTAATTCCAGGTGTTCCAGGTGTTTTCTTAATTTATGCTGACGTCATTCTGAAAAGAAATTAAACAAAAGTTGTATACTTATAAAAGTTCCTTTGATTGGATCAGTCCATTCATAGCATCACTATGGTGGGCCAATGGTAGCAACTAGGTGCTCAATTAAAAATACTTTTGAATTAAAAAATGGGAAAGAAAATGGAGAGATTCTCAACCATCATATAAAATACAGATTAATATTCTAACAATATAAAATCATCATTCATCATCATCATCATCATTTCAGCCTATCACCGTTCACGGCCGGACGTAGGCCTGCCTCATGTTACGCCACAAAGTGCGGTTCTGTGCCGTCTGTATCCAACGATGCCCAGCAACTTTCACCGGGTCGTCGTCCACCTAGTGGGGCGGCGTCATACACTGCGTCGTCTGATACGTGGTTGCCACTCGAGAACCTTTCTTCCCCAGCGGTTGTCGGTTCGTCGAGCTATGTGGCCTGGCCATTGCCACTTCAGCGTGCTAATTATTCGTACTATGACGGATACACCCGTTCTTCTGCGACTTTCCGTATTCCGGATTCTATCTCGCAGAGAAATTTCGAGCATAGTAAAAATACTATCATTTAATAAACAAAAGTATTACGGTACTTACATGGATGTTTTCGTTGTGCAATTTTTACATCACCGTCGTCACAAACACATTCGTACTTATTACTCCGTGATGGGTGGCATGACGATACTGAGGTTTAAGGGGCGGGTAAAGGATTCGGTTATTTAGCCTAGCAATGAATTAATCATGTTCTAACTTACCTAATTTTTGAAATACTTAGGTGGTCCAAAGAAAGCGCCGGTCCATTGAGCGCAAACTTCCCCTAAACAAATTTCACGATTTCCCTTTTTTTTTCTTGCGCACTTCATGTCAAATAGCGCTAATATTGTACCAGCCGTTATCTATAATAGCATAATTTTATCGAAAATTGCATAAGAATATTATACTAACATCAGAAAATATAAAAATAAATATTTTTGTACAAAACAATTCTGAGATGACCGTGCAAAAAATTATAGGTGGTAATCTCAACTTTATGTTAACTACGTAAGATTTAAATTGCGTTCTGGTGCTGATAATCGTACATAAGTGTACTTCAATTATATAAATAAACTCAAGGACAAATAAATTGACAAGCAAAAAGGTATCTTTAAAATCATATTATCTTTTGATATTTGTCACAATTAAGTCTACTAATTGAGATTTTGATCATTTTGGATTATAATTATTATTCTTGAGATTTAGAGCATCCGGTAGTATCTGGACAAATAATAGTAAATATCAGATTGACCGAGCTTCGCTCGGAGTATTTTTTAGCATTTATTTAGATATATATTAATAAAAAAAAAAATAAATAATGAAATTTATATAAAAAATTACAAAAAGAGAATAATAATAACACCGAGATTCGATCCGAACGGCGTCCGTTTGTCGCCGATGTCAAAAATAAAATGAAACCTGACTACTTCGCCACTGGGCTATCGTAACTTATGACATTGATGGCAAAATTTGAATTCATATTCTTTTAAAATTTAATGTCATTATATTGTCTGCCAAAAACACTGACAAAACAACATTTTCTATACATAAAACCTAGCTAGATCGATTTCTTGGGCCCGAATATGTGATATAAATGTATAATCTTATTTTTTTTTTTGGGGTGGGTTGCGGTCGGCGCACTCCTCGCACCACTCCGTCCGGGGCGACAGAGGGGCGTAAGCACACACACCCGCAACCCACCCACGATGCACATCGCCTTCGTCGGTGGACCAACCACAGGAACAGGGTTACTTGTCATCAGTGGTCAGTCCGACGGAATACCCCCTAGTGAGTCCCTAAAAAAAAATTGTAGATGAATAAAAAAGAAGACAATCCCACTGAGTTCCTTGCCGGATCTTCTCAGTGCAGTCGCGTTCCGATCCAGTAGTAATTTAAGGTAAAATGTAAAAAAAGTGACCATATGTAAGTGCCCCATAATAAAGGATTGAAACTGACTTTGACATAATAAAGGATTTGAATTTGAATTTGGGGTACCCTACCATCGACCGACGTCCCCCCTCGGCAGATAACAGCTATGTGAGAGAAGAAAAACTCGAAATAAGGCCCTTATGTCAAGTTTTTCTTTTCTAGAGTTTTCTTCTCTTTCAGCCCCCCAGCCTTCAGAACTTCTGTGGGCTGATACGATTATGATGAATGTGAAGCAATAAAATTATTTATATAGAAATAAAATAATTTTTAATAGGCGCCATATCTTAATGGCCAACATTAATAGTTACGAGTAATACAATGTGACAGTTTGGACGGAGCTTCGTGTTCATTAACTAAGTTTAACGACTGGTAATGAAACGCCCTCTTGTGTATTTGCTCGTGATTAATATTTTTTGTATACTTCGAAGTCAACGATTATTATTTCTTGCAGAACCGCTGGCGACATGGTTTTATTCTTTGAAGCCTATGTCGATGATTAGTTGATAGATGCATGGATCAGCCTCTCTGTGGGTGATCGGACCGGGGAATTGTCCGTCACTCGCAGAGAGGCTGACCGCGCGACGGCGACCGACGTCCCAGGACGTCGAGAGGTGAGGTTACCCGAAAGGGTATTCCGTCGGGCCGACCACTGACGACAAGTCATATCTGCTCCGGTGGTCGGCCCAACAACGAGGTGACGTGGGTACGGGTGGGTTATGGGCCCGCGCGTCATCCTTTCATCGCCCCGGACGGACTGGACCGCGCGTGCGCTTACCTTAGCCCACCCATACAAAAAAATAAAAAATTTCAACGTTTTAACTACATGACATGTTACTTATTACGGCAGAGATTACACTTATCAGGAAAAGCTGTTAGGAAAAATTTTCAATCATATATGTTTTGGCATTAATTTCACTACACATAGTCAGCATTGTAACACTTGTTACCCAAAATGAAAACTATATATAAATGGCCCTGATGTTTGGTCCTCAAGAACTCATGGGAAATTATTTTAATTGTCTTAGTAATAGCGACATTTATTAGCGACAATTAGAAAAACATAAAATAACTGGAAAGGTTCCACTTTCCTTTAATGCAAAGTGGGAGACAAGAAGCAAAATTAACATATTAACCAACAAAGAAGGCGATGTACAGCTACCGGAAGCACAGCAGTTAAGCACCACGGGTACGATAGGCTTTAAAGGGGTTAAATTCATGTTGTAAATGAGGAAGGTACGAAATGAGTTATACCTAAGTAGTTTCCACCTTTTGATATTACAATTTCTCAGAAAACTTGAAATATTAATTCTAAACGAGCATGCCTTCAGAACTTCTTGGATATATAAATAATTATTCCGAAAATTTTTGCACTACAAAATATTTATTAGTAAATAGTTGTATCATAAATAGCATTGATGCTGGTCCAGAACAATTTAGAGCTTTCAGGTTGATATTATGATACCCACGAGCATTTTTTGTTGATGCAGATAAATTAGAAATAATGTAATGTAATAGAGATATATTTTATAATAACAGACCAATTTTAACACGCCCATATTCTTGTATGTATTTATATACAAATAACCACTCGAATGGAGATGGGTTTTCAACAACTCAAGATCCAGTATGAATAATGTGATCAAATTTTGTTTCATGCCAAATCGAGACTGGGTAATTGTGCCAGTTTTTTTTTATACCAGAATAAGATACTAGCAGAAACTAGTATAAGTAAAAAAAGTAAGGTGAAGTCTTGAAAGAATGGATGGACTTTAACCTAAAAGAACACGAACAAGTCCGTATCACTATAGCCAACTATAAATATTATTCATGCTCAGGTTTGCAGAAGCAAACACTTTTGTATGACTGGGGACAATGAAATAGAGTACTTGAAAATAGGACTGTGCCGTTAGAAACGGGACGTATGGTCACGTAAAGCCGTTACCTAGTGCTGGTATGTAACTGTGCAGTCCTAAAAAAATCCTTACCATAATAATCAAATAATAGGTAATGGGATGTTTGTTTATGATATGAACAATGTTTATTTCGTAAACAAAGCAATAAAGCATTTTAAATGATATCGAGTTATTAAAAATATAGCACTAATTAATAATTAAGATATTATAGAATAATTGATATTAATAAAAGCTCAATAACACTTTTACATTTATCACTACATAGTATAAAACAAAGTCGCTTTCTCTGTCCCCATGTCCCTATGTATGCTTAAATCTTCAAAACTATGCAACGGATTTTGGTGCGGTTTTTTTTAATAGATAGAGTGATTGAAGAGGAAGGTTTACATGTATAGTAACATCCATTAAATAGTGGAGAAATACTGTTATTTTTGAGGTTTCTAATGTGATGTCGTAAATAATTACATTTTATCCGCTTACATTGCAAACGCAGGCTGAACCCTACGAGATTTATCAAAATAATGTACTAAGTATTGTACACATTGAAAAAGTCTACAGAAAACTCCGCGATGGTATATGTCTATCTCTTATAGATATACTACAATAACATTTTTTGTTATTTACTTTTTACTACAAATAATGGCTAATTTTCGAAGCGATTTTAACCAATATAGTATTAATCCTTATCCAATTAAATACCTTAAATACATTGTAGATTTAATATATATCTATATGGCCCTTTCCAGCATATGATTTAAATGAATATTTTCGAAGATATTACAGATTTAAAAATTGCGGGATGTAGCGTTGGTGTGGCACTCGGCTTGACACTACAGAGCCAGAGACTTTTTCAAAGTAGCTGCGTTCTCAAAATCTAATAAACCAAACTAAAAAGTAAAAAATAAATTATAGTTAAAAAAACTAAAAAAAAAAACACTTTTAAAATTTATTGAATTTAAAAATTGAAAATAAAACTGTAGTAATCAATTGAAAAATTGATGTTATTGTACAAAAAGCGTGGGGGGCTTGATTTTAACTGTTGTTAATATTTTATCAATAGTTTATTATATCTGTAGTTATTATCACAAGCACCCCACATGTTTTGTTCAATGATATCAATTTTCAATTGATTACTACAGTTTCATTTTTAATTTTTTAATTCAATCAATTTTAAAACCGTGTTTTCTTTTAGTTTTTTAAACTTAAATTTATTATATACAACGTTCACAGTTTTTCTGTAGTGTATTTAATATCAGCATTGCACCCGCGCGAAGTCGGGGCGGGTCGCTAGTTTTAATTATAAAGTAATTACAAAAGTGTTAATTGGATTTTCTGAAATAACTTTCCATAGCAAGCATGAATTTTGGTATAACATCAGTAAACAGAGCAGAGTCATTCTCAAAATTAAATAACATAACGACGAGGTGAGTTTATTGCATTTTTCTGAACCCTTGACACTGTAAAAATAAATTTTATGGATTAGCAGTCAGCATCAACTGCCGACAAAAATTAAATATTAATATTTACTACGAAAACTAAGAAATAAACAAAACGCACTTTTGAATTTTCAAATTAGTTATAATATCAAACTATTCAAGTCATATAATTTACAAATTAAAACGTATTTAGTTTAACATCTAATGCAGCTTCGAGCAATTATTTTAACTTACTTGAGATTAGTTGTACTCGCGAATTTCATTTAGCTTTAATTTGTAGGTAGGCAAATAATAATAATATTAAGGGTAATTAGCACACATCGTAGTCTTTTTAAATTTTAAATTAATAAGCCTCAGCTAGCACCTAAATAACAGAGCCGATATGAATAATTGAAAGATGAATTTTATAGATACACAATCAGTTATAATTTAAAAAAAAAAAGTGAGCCGTCGCTTAGGACGCCTGACAGATATGAAACATCGAAACTATTTTGTACGAGTAGAGACACGGTATCGAATATAAAGTATCGATACTGAACTCATGAATTGTATCGAAAGATAAGTAACGTACTGTTTAAAGTATCGAGTACTTTTATTTACTTTATCTTTAGGTATCGAGTACTTTTCTTTCGATACCGATACTTTTGTATTGGATATTTTAGTCAATAAGTACTTTTTGGTAGGTATCGTATCGAATAAATTATCCATTTTAAAATTGACTTTACGACTCATATTTATGGTAACATCATTTAGTACAAACGAAATGAACCTTCTAAAACGTAGCTTGAAATAATTTGCAATTTATAAACCAGAAATAGCGACATCTATCGAGCAAACGACCAACTGAACAGATGGCGTAATGGTTAAGATAGCGACTTACAACGCCAGTGTCGGGGGTTCGAATCCCACGCGGGACAACACTTTGTATGATCCACAACTTGTTGTTCTGAGTCTGGATGTAATTTATGTCCGTTAATTATATGTTTGTAAAGTTCCCAGCAATACAAGGATTATTTCCTTAGTGCATGGTGTTGTCTTAAAATTATTATTAAATTATTATTAAACTTGTGATGTTGCTTAATTTAACTCTAAGTTACAATATATTTTATAAAGAACTCTCTAATCCTGTAATGATAATAAGACAAGCTGTTTAAAGTGAGTCAAAATCCAATTCTTAAGGAGTTGGTGACATACAAACAAATAAATACACAGCTGAAACTAATAAAAGCCTATAAAAAATGAAATGCTTTCATCCGTTCACAGGCATTCTTTCCGCACGAAGAGTGTGATTTAGGAAACACAAATGGCGGCATTTATCGAGCTAACGACCAACTCTCAGCTTCAATATATTTAATAAAGAAATTTTTAATCCTGTAATGATAAGACAAGCTATCTAAATAATTTTAACGTCATTGGTCCTCCTTAAACTTTCAACTTTTAAATGAAATTGGACTGTTTAAAGTGAGTCAAAATCCAATTCCTATGAAGTTAGTAATATACAAAGAAATAAATATATATACACCTGAAACTAATAAAAGCCTATAAAAAACGGTTCTCCAGTTTTCGTAGCTGGAAGTAAACTAAATACCATACCTACTGGTATATTTATATTACTAAGTTAGAGAATTTTACATTAATTTATAAAACGAGTATATATGCATAAAAGAACATTAGATTACGACAGGAAATAATACGATAAAACTAAGGCATAAAGTATTAATAAAATATCGCGATTTTTTTCCAAAAAATGATGATTTTTATTCAATAAACATTTATTTTCATTAATATACCTACATTATAAGTAACAATTTACTTTGAGTTCATTAGATGGCGTTGTACAAAATTTTATATCGCACCATGGTTTCGTTACAAAAATGTAGGTAAATGCATCCAAATATTTATTTAATATTTGCGGGTTGAGAGCCCTCAGCGCTCACCCACCAGTCCGGGTAAAGTTGTCACAGCCATCTGAGGCTAACAACTAAGTCACACAAAAAAAAAAAAAATATTTAATATTTAAATGTTAGGGGACCGCGAAGCGTGGCGTTAAACGCCACGCGACGATCACAGTCACCCTCGCCTATAGATGTTTCACATCAAAAAAAATATATATTTAGGTATGATCAATAATCGTCATACGAATGTCAACCTTTTTTTATCGTACACGTGTACAGACATTTTTTTTGGTAATTCTTAACTATGTATTACATTTTTGTCATCAACAGTATTTGTGTCATCAATGGTTTTCGTAGCATACTAAAGAACAAATAAAAAAACCGCAATTCACGCACGGTAAAGTGAAACTTCAGAAAATTATTGAACCAGAAAATGAGATGAATATAGAGAACCAATTATAAGTGTTATTAATTTCATAATAATATTTCTACCAAGCTCAATATTTGTTTATTGTAATATAAAATTACGTCTATAATAGGTCTTTACCTATGTAATTACCGTTCTGCAGTACTGGCCATTTCAAATCAAAATAATTTTTGTTTGGCTAAGAATTCTAATTTCAAATTAATTTTATTTTAAAACATGGAATTCATTTTCCAAAAGTAGTCATTTGTTTATTGATTAGTGTTATGTTTTCATCGCATTTCAATCTTTTTCGTCATCGTGGATACGTTAAAAATTCGAGTAATTATGGAATATGAGTATCGTCGTGGCAGCAACGCGGCACAAGCGGCACGCAACATCAACGACGTTTACGGCGCTAACTACACTACAAACCAACGCACCGCTTGTTATTGGTTTGCTCGCTTCCATTCTGGAAATTTCGACCTGAAAAATGAACCTCGCGGTCGTCCGAAGACTTTGGTCGACAATGACGAATTAAAGGCGATTGTGGAAGCCAAAGATACACAATCCACGGCTGAATTAGCAGCAGCTTTCGACGTTAGCGTCAAAACAATATTGGTCCATTTGCGTCAAATTGGCAAGGTAAGAAAGCTTGACAAATGGGTGCCCCACGAACTTAATGATCACCAGCGCGAAGTACGCGTCGAGACATGCCTTGCATTGCTCAACAGACACACGAATGAAGGAATTTTGAAACGCATTGTTACTTGCGATGAAAAATGGATTCTGTTTGATAACTGCAAGCGCTCAGCAAGTTGTTTGGATCCTGGTTCAGCACCTAAACAATGCCCTAAACGAAAACTTACCTCTAGAAAAGTGATGGTCACTGTTTGGTGGTCTAGCACCGGTGTGATTCATCACAGCTTCTTACCAAACGGGGTGAGCATTACTGCAGATGTTAACTATGAAGAACTGAACACAATGATGGAGAAGCTGGCACATCTACAACCAGCATTGGTCAATCGCTCGTCTCCGCTGCTCCTGCATGACAATGCGCGACCTCATACTGCACAGCAGACAGTCTCCAAGTTGCAAGAACTGGGGTTGGAAGCTCTCCGTCATCCGCCATACTCACCAGACCTTGCGCCTAGAGACTACTTCTTTTTCCAGAATTTGGATAATTTCTTGGCGGGAAAGAAATTCAATACCCGAGAGGCAGTACAAAGTGCCTTTAAAGAATTTGTTGCCTCCCGTCCAGCTGATTTCTTTACGAAGGGTATCAATAAACTGCCGCTGCGTTGGCAAAGATGCATTGATTGCATTGGTGATTACTTCGATCGAAAAAAATCGTTTATTTTTTTCATACATAACGGCAAATTCATAGGTAAAAACCTAATATATTGTATTATATTTGAAAAATGACAATTCAATTAAAGGGAGCGATGCATCTGATACGAATTTCACGTTAAAATCACACGATCATAATTCAGGAATATATATGACCGAATTTCGTGCATGAATTCTATGATTATATCCTTGTATCTATTGATTGATCGGGATAAATGTCAATCTCGTCCCAAAAATGGATTCATCACCACGCATCTTCATCCATCAACACTCATTCCATCCACCCTCATACATCTATGCCTATCCATTCATATTTAAGCATCGCCACTCATTCCCATCCATTAAAATCCATCTCATCAACACCATTCATTCCATCAACTCAACCTTATCCATCAACACTCATCCCAACTATCAACATCCATAACCACACATCCCCATTCAAGACATCTGTCCCTATTCGTCCCCATTCACGCCACTTATGACCATCAGTCATCACTTCACTCATTTATCCTTGTCTGCTCACACTGATGTCATCCATTTTCAACCATCCTCACTCATCTCATCCATTTCCACGCATCATAGCCACTATACCCAGATACAAATGGTCAATGTTGAGTAGATGAGAGTGGGGACACTACGAAGCATCGTACAAATACAGAGAATATGAAATACTGTAATATCTGGTTGATCGAGCTTCGCTCGGAATATTTTTGTTGTATTTTTGTCGAATTTATTTAAATATATATTAATAAAAAATAAATATTAAATAATGAAAAAAATATAAAAAAAATACAAAAAGAGAATAATAATAACACCGAGATTCGATCCGACGCTGTTTGAATGCTAAAACAATTCTTACTAACATTATAAATGCGAAAGTAAGTTTGTTTGTTTATTTGTTTGTTTGTTACGCTTTCACGCTTAAACCACCGAACCAATTTCAAAAATTCTGTCACCGATGGCAAGCTAAAGTATCAGGGAGTAACATAAGCTATATTTTATCCCGGTATTCCCTTGGGAACGGGAGGTACGCGGCTAAGTCGACTGAAACTGAAGCGAAGCGAGGGCGGGTTGCTAGTACTAAAATAAAACTGGATAGCATCCCAACTGAGCTATCGTAACTCATGACGTTGACGCCGAAATTTGAATTCATATTCTTTTAAAATTTCATGTCATTGTATTGTTTTGCTAAAAACACCGACAAAACAACATTTTCTATAAATAAAATCTAGCTAGATCGATTTTTTTGGCCTCCAAACCTCTAGTATGCCAAGTTTCATCAAAACGTTGGTGCCGTTGCCGAGATATATATATATATATACAAGAATTGCTCGTTTAAAGATATAAGATAATATGCATTCTATTTCATTTTCTCGCCGGCTTGATTCTATATACTTACCAGGTGACACAACGGACGTTGTTCTGTTCAAATCTAAAGAATAGTAAAATGAATTCTCCTTAAAGTCGATCGCAGTACCACCTACCGGTTCCAAATAATAATCTAAACCATTCTCATATCCATAGGAACAACCAAAAAAAATCATTAAAATTGGTCCAGCCGTTTAGAAGGGGTTTAATTACAAACATATGAACTATAAAGATTTATTTGTCCTTATTATAACTTTGGACTAATAATATTAGAGATAGAATTTGGACTAAAGGACTTTTTTGTGCCAACTAAAATTGTTAATCATATAAACATACGTTATAATAACATTGGCATTACTCTACCCGGACCTTTTTTCAAATATTGAAATTAAACTTTATTCAAGCGAGATAAGGTCTAAATGGTATAGCATAACAGTATATACTGATAATGGCTTCAGATATTGACCGAATAAATAGTAATAAAATTGCACTGTGATTATACGTGTAGTGTGACTTATATCGTTTGTATATTATAACTTACTCTCGATACAGTTTCCTCAGTTCTCCTACTATAGTGCTGTGAATAGTAACAAGTGTTGAACGATGGCACCACAAATCAAATACACCAAGGTATTGGATAAAATATTTACATAATAAAATCTTTAATAAACATATGTTGGAACATTTATATATCATATGGCCGTAATTTCGTAGTTTTTAAACAGGAAAAATATATATCCACTGAAAATAAAGCAAGTCATTGTTTAAATGTCCTTGCAGATGCGTAGGTACGCGTGTGCAAAATATTAATTAGTGGTGTGATAGTACCAAAGCGCTATCTATTATTTTTCCCTATGACTAAATTGTATATATTTTAGTTTGACAGACAGCTAATAGATGGCACAGGTAGGCTAGCTATCATTTTACAACTATTTTATAATACGCTTAGATGGTTGGTTAGTATAACTATAATTATGTCCTAACAATAGTTATGCATAATTATACCTAACTAGATTATGTGCGTGGTACATTGAAGTGTCATTAGATGTCGCTAGCCTATATCAAAAAACATGAGTATGACTACTGTGACCATACGTCCCGGACAGTCTCAATTTCATGTTGTCTATCCATTTCTCAGTTGTCCAAAACGTCCTGTTTTGCAAAAGGAGCACAAATTATAATTTATAATACTGATAAAAAAAAACACGTCTCGTGTATTTGTTTTAGTTATTAAGTTCTTAGATGTAAAACTAAGAACTTATTTCTGCAAGTGTCCGGTTTTGATACAAGAAATAACGGAAAGTTATTGAAGCATCCTCTTTTGTCGTAAAAACATTATGATATCATTAAGTGTGATATAAATAAGGTTGAATGAGTGGCAAACTTTGAATTTATTTCAATTGACTCTCTGCTAAAGTATATATCTAAAAACTGTCAAGGTTACGATAATAATTGTAGTAGGTATCTATTTATCGATAATAAATAACTTTGTTTACTATTGTTATTGCCGATAAAATTTGTACTACAATTAAATCAAGATTTTATTGTAAATTGTGTCCAAATAAGTAAATTAAGTCCTATGTGGGCGGTACATGTTTCTCATGACGGATTAAGAATACAATTTACCGTCATTTCTCGCGGAAGACATAAAAACCGGTTGAGGGAGAATCAAATCAATCAATCATTTATTTGCAAATATGGGTACAAATATGATCTTACAATACATATGCCAGCTCTTCCATATTTCACTATAAGGCATGCAAATTTTGGTATTACATATAGGTTCATTAAAATCATAGTAATTCACATATAAAGCAGAAAAAAATATAAACAACAATCCAATTATTTAAAACAACAAATAAACAGAAATAAAAGTATTCATAGTAATTAGGTAAATAATACTATTATTATGGCATGAAATGAATATTACATTTAGAATTTCTTTTTATTTCAATACGTCGGGAACCGGACCGACGTCCCTCCCTCGGGGAGGACGTCGGTCGATGGCAGGGTGCCCCGGGTAGAGGGTATTCCGTCGGGCCGACCACTGATGACAAGTAACCCTGCTCCAGTGGTTGGCCCAACGACGAAGGCGACGTGGTGCTCGGGTGGGTTGCGGGTGTTGCGTGCTTAAGCCCCTCTGTCGCCCCGGACGGAGTGGTGCGAAGGCGCGCCGACCGCAGCCCACCCCAAAAAAAAATGCCCTCTAATAAAATGGTATGGGTAAAATTATAAAGGTAAAAGCTAAAATAAAACAAGGACACGTCTTTATCAAACCAATGATAATTTATGCTCCGCAAAATCGAAACATTTTAACACGCCTTGGGATAATGGGACGGTTAACATTAAAACGGCTCTGTCCCATTCAAAACGGAATGTTTGGTACATTATACATCACCTAACTTATACCTTGACAACAAAATAACTTTGAAACTATTTGCAAATGTATGTAAAGCTCGCAACTGTGACATACATGAACAAGCCAAAAACTCAATTCATTAGCAGTCTGATGACTTTATTAAAAAGTACTAATTCTATGAAATTCAAAAATATTTATGTGTGACATATATTTTATTTTAGTTGTTCATTGACAACGAGTGGGTGGATTCTCAGAGTGGTAAAACATTTGACACTTTCTCACCTCACGATGAATCTGTCATTGCTAAAGTTGCTGAAGGAGACAAGGTAATGAACATCTATACAAATAAATAAAATTTAAGTGTATGTTTGTAGTGTTAAAATAATGGAATTTGTTCATGTCGTTACGGTTATTTGCACGATACCTATGTCTAAATACCGGTTAAAATTTTTTTGTCTGTCTGTGTCTATTTGTTTTGGGTAATCTTCAAAACAGCTAGATTGATTTTGAAAATATTGTACTACCAGTCTATATAAGAATAGCTTAGGGTATATTTTATTCCGATATTCCCATGGGAACAGTAACTACGCAGGTAAGGCGACTGAAACCGAAGCGAAGCGAGAGCGGATCGCTAGTTTTGAAATAAATGTAATTTGTATCAAAATGGTCATATCATTATGATCTCGTCTCATATACGGCTCATTGCTGGGCTCGAGCCCCGGTTCTATACTACGCTGGTCAAACGGGTTGGTAATAATGCTATTGATACTACTGATATTGTTGATAATATTTCGAGTTTCCCTTATCTTGCAATGCCAAATTATATATATTGACAACGGACAACAGTACCATCAATAACTAATAGTGTACGCGCCCTTTATAATTTAAATAAAATATTAAATACACTCCACACTTTACGCATTACAAAGGTACACAATCCTTATATACATTTCCGAACGCATCCTTTCTTGGCCACGCCCTCTCATATCCGCTTCCCCAATAAAAATAAAAAAAAGTTAGTTAAAAAACAAGAAGTCAAGAAATGGCCGCCTCGTAAAATAAATCGCTACGCTTTCATAAAGTTGAGTTGAACTCCTAAAACTAATAAACGCAATTGCGCACGCGCCGCTCGGTAAAATTCATTACCTAAATCAATATTGTTCGTGAAGTGTAATTATTGATGAACTTTGTGTGGGAACATTACGATCAGCGAGCCGAAGGAAATAAAAATGTTGCTGCGACCAGTGAACTATCGAAGGACATTACAGGTACCCAGCCTTTCCTAGAATAAAACCACACAACCCCCTTTTTGGTCCATCTCACCGGATCTATTTACTCAATCATATTTACACTACACAACGTCCGCAAATTTACAAGGTATTCTCGCCGCCATAACACGTAACCATATCTATTCGATAAAAATCGTCTAGCATCGCATTATTGAATAACCTGTGCCTTGTAAACTAAATAACTAAGAATCATACGCAAACTTTTCTAAATTATTTCAATAATATTTAATACATTTGTATCGCTTTCGTTAATTGAAAATAAATTACGCATTTTACTTAGGAGTCCATCTTGTTTCGCTTCGCTACTCTTTAAAAACATTAAACGCTTAAATACGCTTCTTATACGCCAATATATCGCTTATAATATAATAAAAATAATAATTTAAGTAACGCTTCGTATTCTGCATAAAAAATCTATGTAGGTAGTTTTATCCGTCGTCTTAGTATTAACTCGGTTCGTTTTTACGCCGCCATTTATGATAAATATTATTATACGCTCAACTGCTAATCGCTGAAAACGCCGCTAATCTCTGCGAATCGCCATACATATCGCTAAATCGTCACACACACCGCTAAATCGCCATACATATCGCTAATTGCCAAACACCGCTAATCGCCAAACGCCGCTAATCGCCAAATAATTATAAAATATATATTGTTTCTAGAAAATTACTCTTACAAACCGCCACGTGATAAAACTACGTACTTACCTACTTTATATCAAAAATGGCTACTTCATCTGAAAAAAAGATTAAAACTAATAATAAGCCTAAGTTTAGCGCTAAATACCTATTACTTGAAGCTAAGACGAATGGTATATTTGAGATTGTACAAGAGATTTACGACCTCAGTTTAAAGGTTTCCGATCCGCAAATTAAATTACAGTTTTTATCTCGTATACACTCGTTGGATGAGTTGCGATCTAGTTTTATAAATACGCTGGATGAATTTATTATGACACAATTGGAAGACGATCCGTCGTCAAAGCCGAACTACTCTGCCTTAAAATCTTTCGATGAACTACACTGTTATATAAAACAAACAGTGTCTGCTCTCAATCCACCGCCAAGCAATCGTAGTGATAATAGTAAATTCGATTTATTTAATCGCAAACTTCCACCGCTAAAGTTGGTGTCATTTGATGGTACGCCAACGCGCTTTATGAGAATTTTAAGAGTCTTATTCACGACAATCCGCAACTCTCAGAGGCCGAGAAGGTTCAATATCTGATCGGCTGTTTATCCGATAAAGCGTTAACGGTTTGCTCGGGTATTGTGCCTACTGCTGTCAACTATTTAATTATATGGAACGCTCTTTTAGAAAAATATCAAGATACACGCGTGCAAGCGTCAATTTACGCTAATCAACTTATCAATTTTAAATCCATGCAATCTATAGATATGTTTATTGATCAGTTCTGTTCAGCTGAATCTGCCTTACGACGTCTGCAGATTGACGATCTTTCAGATTTTATTATCACGCACATCGCTCTTACTAAATTAAACAAAGAAACAGTTAACTTATTTGAACAGGCGCATAGACATATTTCAATTCCAACTTTCTCTGATCTTTCTAAATTTTTAAAGGAACAAAATAAAATGGAAACGCTGCGTAATCCCTCTAATAATTATTTAAATTCGCAATTATCTAGTCGTAACGTTAATAATAACGCAAAAAATTATAGATCAAAATCTACGCATGTTTATATGGCTAATACTAGTTCGCATCAAATTGAACATCATTCATGCAAAATATGTAACTCCTCAATGCCGCATCCGCTCTATAAATGTTTTAAATTTAAAAACTATAATCCGCACGCTCGACTAGATTTAGTAAACAAATATAACTATTGTTATAATTGTCTTGGATTTCACAACATTAAATTTTGTAAATCAACAAATACTTGTACCATTTGCCATAGAAAACATCATACTTTAATACATATAGATAAATTTCTCGATTCAACTCGACGTGAACCCATGTTCACGCGAGCGCAATTCTCAACGCATGCACCGCTGAGTCATAGGTATAACAGCGATACGAACGCGGTGAGCGCGCCTGAGCAACGCCGCGCGCCAGCGCCGCGTCCCGCTTCGCCTCGCCCCGCACCCGCCGTCTCGTCGCCCGCTCGCGACTCACACTTACGCATGGATACAAGCGCCCGCGAATATTCGAACGCTCTCGCACTTTCAATTACTTCAGCTTCTTGCAATATTCGCAATGAAACTACTGTATTATTACCAACCGCTTCTGTATATGTTTATAAACAAAATATACCTAATAAAGTACGCGTTTTTATTGATACCGGTTCAATGAGTCATTTTATTTCTAAAGCTTGTTGTGAACGTTTAAATTTAAAAATTATTCCAGATAACTCTACTATCACAGGTATTGGTAATGCTCAAGTTCCCTGTCTTGGATTAACGACATTTAAAATATTTTCTCGTTACGATTCTCGCTGTTATTACAATATTAACGCTCGCGTAATAGACAGTATTACTGATGGTCTGCCTAGCTCACCTATCGATATTTCAAATCTTACTCATATTCGCAATTTACCCTTGGCGGATGATGTGTTCTATTTGCCCGCTGAAATTGACTGCCTTATAGGAAGTGAACTAGTACCGTTCCTCTTACGAAGCGAAACAGTTACCGCACCCGATTCCTCAGTCGTTGCTGTACAAACTACAATCGGTTATATTATTATGGGTAAGGCAGACTGTGACTTAAACTTTAAGTCATTCACAGACCGCTGCAATAGTATTCAAGATAAATCCTTTTTATGCACCTCTAAATATAATTCGTTAGAATCGCTAACTCAACGCTTTTGGGAGCTCGAAAATGTTCCTTGCAGAGTTCATATGAGTCCTGATGATGAAGCTTGTGAACGAATATTTAAAAATACATACTCACGCGACGATACAGGTAGATATATCGTTCAACTGCCATTTAAAATCTCGTGCTCAGCACTAGGAAACTCTTACGCTATCGCTCAACGCCGCTTAATTAGCTTAGAAAAAATGTTAGATTCCGACCCAAAAATTCGCGAAAATTATAACGCTACTATTCAAGAATATATAAATAAAGGTTATTTGTCTAAAATTGATAATCCTTCTCTCGATGCGCCGCATTATTATATTCCGCACAGAGCTATATATCGCCCTGATAAAGCTTCAACAAAGACACGCATTGTATTAGATGCTGGATGCAAAACCACATCTTTTAAATCGCTTAATGATCTCTTATATGTAGGTCCTAATTTGCAGTGTAATATTTTTGATTTGCTCATTAATTTACGCATGTTTTCAATAGCTGTCACGGCAGATATAGAAAAAATGTATTTTCAGATAAAATTAGACGCCAAACATCACACTTTTCAACGCATAATCTATAGGTTCGATATCAATAGTAAGTTTAATACATATGAGTTCAATAGAATTTCATTTGGTATATCTAGTTCTCCATATCTTGCTATGAGAGTTATTCGTCAGCTTGCAGCTGATAATCGAATTACGTATCCGCTAGCCGCTTATGAAGTGGAAAATCACATGTATATGGATGATTATGTGTGTTCGTTTGACAACATTGATATTGTCGAAAAAACCTATAAAGAAATGACTACTATGCTCCAATCGGGAGGTTTTAACCTCGTGAAATGGATTTCCAATAGCCCAGAAATTATGAATATAATACCGCAATCGCATAGAAATAATCAAAATATTAATTTTGACGCTGATAGTAATAATACAAAAATTATAGGAATGCAGTGGAACCCTAAACAAGACAAATTTCAATTTAAAATTAACGCTAACTTATTTAAATGCACTAAACGCTCAATTCTCTCTGTTACCGCACGACTGTTCGACCCTTTAGGTCTTATCAGTCCAGTTACCGCTTTTATGAAACTTCTTATACAAGAATGTTGGCAACATCAATTGGATTGGGATAGTCCAGTCCCTACGCATATCGAAAGCAAATGGATTCAATTCCATAATGAACTTAGTTATCTCGAAAAAATACAATTCTCACGACATGTAGGTATAAAATATGCTTCTCATATAACGCTACTCGGTTTCGCCGACGCTAGTGAGCGCTGCTATGGTGCCGCAGTGTACATAAGGGTTAGTTCGAATGAACAATCCGCTGGCTCCGTAAAATTACTAACTTCAAAGTCACGAGTCGCTTCTCTAAATAAAATATCTTTAGCTCGCCTTGAACTCTGTGCCGCACTTTTGCTAGCTAACCTAATTAGCCATGTAATAGAAATATTAAATAAACGCTGTAAAGTTAATAAAATATACGCTTTTTCCGATTCAACTGTAACTCTTACGTGGATCCATTCACCAGCATATAAATTTCATACATTTGTCGCAAATAGAATAACAGAAATAAT
Organism: Lymantria dispar; assembly: GCA_032191425.1. Classification (NCBI taxonomy): domain Eukaryota; kingdom Metazoa; phylum Arthropoda; class Insecta; order Lepidoptera; family Erebidae; genus Lymantria; species Lymantria dispar. Next base: position 24,562,071 of record CM063448.1, read on the forward strand.
TTCTAAGTTACCTGCTGCGCATTGGTACCACATCAGTGGGAGTGATAACCCTGCCGACATAATTTCTCGCCCAGTTACGCCCAAAATATTATTAAATCTCTCATTATGGTTTAATGCACCGCAATGGTTCACAGAACCTCCGCTTAAATGGCCTATCAAATCTTTTCAAATCAATTCCAATAATATTCAATTTATTGAGGCTAAACCTGTTACTTTAACAATAACGCATGTTGTGCAACCTGCATATACGCATGCTTTCGAACTGTTAATTGATCGCGTCTCTACTTACACGAAATTGCTTCGCATCATTGTTTATATATTACGATTTTCAAAACGCTTAAAATCTAAAGGTCTTGTCAACCCTGTAGATTTAGATAACGCTGAAATGTATCTCATACGTTATGTACAAAACGCTCATTTCGCTAATTATATTTCCGCTTTAAAATTAAATAAATCCGTTACAAATAAAATCGCTAAACTCAACCCGTTCATTGACTCTAATAACATTCTTAGAGTTGGTGGTAGGTTACGCCATTCTCAACTCGACTATGGTCAAAAACACCCTATTTTACTACCATCTAAGGAACGTGTAATTGAATTAATAATAGATTATTATCACCTGATCAATATGCATACAGGTCCCGCTCTCTTACTTTCGCTTATAAGACAAAAGTTTTGGATATTATCCGCTAGAAATCTAATACGACAAAGAGTACATAAGTGTAATAAATGTTTTAAACTTAATCCTAAAAATACTTTTCCTCCAATGGGAGACCTGCCCATATTTCGAGTTTCGGAAGTGAAAGCTTTCGTTCATACCGCTGTGGACTACGCAGGTCCTTTTTACATTACGCATATTCGTAAACGCGGCATTAAAAGCCAAAAGGCATATATCTGCTTATTTGTATGTCTGACGACTAAAGCGCTACATTTAGAGTTAGTCTCTGATTTGAGTTCTGACTTATTTCTCACCGCTTTTAAACGATTCATATCTCGTAGAGGTCCTGTTTCGCTAATATACAGCGACGGAGGTACTAATTTTATAGGCGCAAAAGGCAAACTCGATGAGATCTATTCTTTTATACAGTCCAAATCGCATATTAATTACATTGGTCAGATATTATCTGAACAACGTACTCAATTTAAACATAGTCCGCCATACGGCCCACATTTTAACGGCCTTAGTGAAATAAATGTTCGCTGTGTTAAATCTCACCTATTTAAGGTAATAGGCTCGCAAATACTTACATACGAAGAATTTAATACAATACTTGTACAGATTGAAGGTCTACTCAATAGTCGACCTCTTTGTATTTTAAACTCAGACCCTTCAGATATAACCGCATTAACGCCTAATCACTTTTTAAATATAACTCCGCTTAAATTTTTACCCGCTGAAGATATCTCAGATGTTTCGACTAATCGCTTATTACGCTATCAATTACTTAATAAAATCACTAGCTCCTTTTGGCGACGATGGAGTCAAGAATATTTGACTTCATTGCAGTAAAGAGAAAAATGGAATTCGCCTTCTAAGCCTATTAAACCAGGAACTATCGTGGTTATAAAGGATAACAACGCTCATCCTCTTTGTTGGACTCTAGGAATAGTGGATGAAATCTATCCAGGAAAGGATAAAATAATACGCACTGTTAAAGTACGCACCTCTTCAGGTTCTTATATACGTCCAGTGGTTAGACTTTGTCCACTGCCGTCGCAATAACAAATATCTCATAACATTTAATTTATATTCTCTTTATTCTTAGTTATAGTATAGATCGCACCTTAATTTAACAAATTAAATTAAAATTTTTATCTCAATGTTTAGAGGAAACCTCTAGGCCGGGGGAGTTGTACGCGCCCTTTATAATTTAAATAAAATATTAAATACACTCCACACTTTACGCATTACAAAGGTACACAATCCTTATATACATTTCCGAACGCATCCTTTCTTGGCCACGCCCTCTCATATCCGCTTCCCCAATAAAAATAAAAAAAAGTTAGTTAAAAAACAAGAAGTCAAGAAATGGCCGCCTCGTAAAATAAATCGCTACGCTTTCATAAAGTTGAGTTGAACTCCTAAAACTAATAAACGCAATTGCGCACGCGCCGCTCGGTAAAATTCATTACCTAAATCAATATTGTTCGTGAAGTGTAATTATTGATGAACTTTGTGTGGGAACATTACGATCAGCGAGCCGAAGGAAATAAAAATGTTGCTGCGACCAGTGAACTATCGAAGGACATTACAGGTACCCAGCCTTTCCTAGAATAAAACCACACAAATAGTATATACCGCAATAGCCAACATGGATGATGATGGCATTATTCCTTATTGCAACAATAAAACTTGATATCCTCTTGAATGGTTATAAAATAGGGTACAAAAATTCGTATTTATTATTATATTTTCTACTATACTCCGCTGGTCAGACGTGTTGGTATAGGTTTTATTCCAAGTTTTCCTTCTCTTGCATTGATGTTATCTACATATTATATTACTCGATTACTCCCTTACTCGATGGTGAATTGCATTCTTACTCCTTCACCATACAAATTTATTTTTTCGTTATTGTTTAATATGTGAGAATTAGGTAGCTACGTATAATAATATAGTAATATTTTTACCATCAGGCAGACGTTGAATTAGCAGTGAATGCAGCGAAACGTGCTTTCAATCGTAATTCAGAATGGCGTCAAATGGATGCCTCAAAAAGAGGTCAGATCTTAACAAAGTTCGCCGATCTTGTGCAGAGAGATACAGAATATCTTACCGAACTGGAGTCTTTAAATAGTGGCATGGTTCTAACTTTGGCAAAAAAGTATATAACAAACTGCGATGGCTCCATCCGATACATTGCCAGTTTGGCTGATAAGATCCAAGGAACCACTATCCCTGCCGGTAATTATTAATTCTATAAAATGTATGTGTGCATAGCCTTTATTTATCCAAATATATGGTTATTAATCTGTATGCAAAAATTACATCCATCGCAGCCCACATACGTCCCACTTTTGGGCTCGGGCAATGGTCAATAGGGATGCAAATATCGAAACCAAAAACATCGATGTATCGATACATCAATGTTTGATAACAAACAACGATGTAGAAAAAACATTGATACATCGATGATGTTTTACAATAGTGAACATGGATGGCAAACATTGATGTTTTTTTTTATTGAAACCACGATATTTACAAAACATCGATGTATCGTTTGCATCCCTACTGGTCAGACATGTTGGTATAGGGTTTCATTTAGAGTTTGCCTTCTCTTGCTTAGATGATATATGCGTAATATATCCCTTAGTCGTCTTTTACGATATTCACGGGCCAGAAAGGGAGTGAATTGTATTCTTACTCCGTCATCACAGGGTTAATCTGTATGTAAAAATTACATATTCACTGATATTATAAATATGAAAGTTCGTTTTTGGGCATTTGCCAATCAGTCGTGCAGAAACAAACATATTACTAGCCTATATATATTAATGCAATTTGAAATAGTTTGTAACCTCGGCAAAAACAAACTGATAGAATAATGCATCGTATTAAAGTAAATAGTAAACTAGATGTATCATAGTGCTCATTATTTATATGAGTCGGTGTTAATATTAACTTTTGTGAACGTGCCTTAATTAATGTGATAAAACATTGCCTTTAGGCTTTAATTACCTAGTTCTGCTCCAAATGTTTGAAGGATTGCTTATGCTATAAGTCACAACTTTAGTAACGCACTTACCTATATAACAACAGCGCAGACGTGCGAGACGTGCTTTATTTTCTAAAAGGTGAAATGTGAGCTCTGGGTTGAGCTTGTATATATAAAGTAGGTAGGAGATTATTATTTCAAAAACGCAAAAGCGAGGTAATGGCTTATGGTGGCCGCACACCGCTCTTCTCTTGTCCCGGCCAAACTAGTCGTTCGGGCCAAACAACAATCTAGGGACCAAAAACATGAATTAATATTTAATATAAAAGTACATAACTGTAATCTAGACACCTTTACATTTTTCATCTTTATATATATATTTATTGGGTACGTGTGTATGTCACTGAAGTCCTCCTAAACAGCTGGACCGATATTGATGAATTTTTCTGTATGTTCAGTGGGATTCGAGAATTATTTAGATTAACAATTGGACTCGGTAGGTGGCGCTGCTGTCGATTTCAATGAGAATTCCTTTTATTTTATTTGAACAGAACAACGTCTGTTGGGTCAGCTAGTATGATATAAAATTAAAAAATATTTTCTTTTCACAGATGGTGACTTGTTCTCTTATACGTTAAAACAACCAGTTGGTGTGTGCGCACTCATATTGCCGTGGAATGTACCAGCTAAAATGTTTGTCGTTAAAGTGACTACAGCATTAGCTGCAGGTAAGTGTATCTTTTTCTCTGCGGCTACTTAAAGTATTTTATTGAGAGAGCTACGCACTGTGAATGTAGATGAAATTGACATATAAACCTTAATTAAGATCTTTAAACTGACCTACTGTTTTTCCAGTACAGTAGCACTAGACACTACATTGATTCTTTTTATTCGCCCTATACACGTCCCAGTATTTGCTGCGAGCTCCTTTTGCAGTAGGTTAGACACTCACCACGCTAGCCAGAGGTATCTAGTTTCGCTTCATATTTTATATACTCATGTCCCTTATTCATTTTTCACGATACCCATTAGATAGGAGAGGTGATAAATTGTATTGCTGAAAAGTTTGTCACAGATAATATAATAAAACCAGCTGACCCGACAGACGTTGTCATGTCTTAACTATGAATATTGAATTCGAATTGAATTAAAAAAAATGTTTATTATTCTAATTCCTATATACAACATACTTATTTTTTTTCCTTATGCGTATGAAACCAATGAATTAATGGCTCTGACGGCGGTACCAATGGCGTCAATTGCGCTCGCGCAACACAATCCTGGACTTTAATTTTTAAACTTAAACGCCTTGCAATATTGGCATACAACGTTCATTGACCCAATACTTACAACTTAAGTTTGTACGTCTAATTGCTGGCATTTTCAAAAACGAAAATGCAACTGTAAATTAAAGAAAACTATTGTATTCTTCTTAATAACCAAGTATATCACTTGTTATATTAGTAACATGTATCTTAATTACCAAAACTCCATATTAAATTGACTTTTTATATTAGGCGTGATGGCTCTGAACTTACCTACCCTGATGTGCACTAAGAAATTCAGTTTTCTTACATCATTTCTGTTAGAAATAATGAATTAATTGTTTTACATGTATTTTATTAACAAAATAACTCCAACCTAAGCATTTGTTTTAAACAATTTTCAGTTCTTTTACATCCTCTTTGACGATATTTGCAGCACGCGTTCTGTCAATTCTATGTTAAACGTGATAAGGTTACATTAAAAAAGTTTATATTGTCCAAAGCGGTTAGATTAGAAATAATTTTATATGATGGTTAAGTATTCTTAAATTTTCTTATTTTCTGGGCAATTTTCTAATTTTTCTTTCATAAGAACCTTCTCCTGACAATAATAAATACAACAAAAAAAGAATTAATGAAATTGGTCCAGCCGTTCACGCGTGATGGCGTGACCAAGGAAAACAGGGATTCATTTTTATATATATAGATGAAAACTACGTTAAAGTCTTTTTATGTATTTAATTAACAGCAACTGAAGACGAAAGTCCACTTGGGGCCTTATACTCTGTTTCTTATTTCATATCGTTACCATTGCTATGCCTGTGTCTATAAAGCCTGTATTTAATTCATAGTAGTAGGTAGTGATATTAGTCTTATTATATGCTGGGAACCGAATGGTTAGGATTACCCTTTATTTTGAGCTCCCCTTCTTTATTATGTTTTGGTATATGTTAACATGTCTGGCATAGGCGACACCGTTCGCATGGTCCTAAACGATTTAGATAAATTAAAAAATGTCAAAAGGGCTGGAAAATTTCTATATTCAATGTAAAAAGCTATAGCTGTTATTTATCTCGGGATTATCCTTAATTTTATAAATTTATATCGACTTACGTTTTTATCGTGCAAGGTAATTGCACGATCTGTCAAATTTCCTATGAAATTGTTTTAATCTGTGAAATGGTTACCGTTATTTAAGTCAATATGTGTATATATTCCAAAATCTATCTGCAGTATTTATATTTTTCCTATACAATGTTAAATATAATTAAAAAGGTTTAAAATAAACTTTAAGCGCACGATTTGCTTGACAGTTCATTAAGAGGTTCATTGCAGATATGGTAAGCACTCTGGTCAGATAATTCTAATAGCTTTCTCCAAGAAAATAATTGATTTTAGTAGAATTTTAAAACAAAAAGATTTCAACCGTTTTCTCATGATTGCCATTGTCAGAACTAGACCAAATGGAAATGGGACCATGCGGCAAGCACCAGCTTTCAATAAAAAAAGAATCATCAAAATCGATTCACCTAGTCACAAGTTCTGAGATAACAAATTGTTCGGTACCAAACATTTTTATATTAGTTTAATAATTAAATCCATGTAGGGTAGTTCTAAATTTTGTGGTTCGCGGTTGGCTCGGAGCCGGCCGACACTTGCGTTGGAAGCAACGGTCGCGTACGCATATATTTTTTGTAATTGCTACGTCTTTGTTAACTAAAGCTGTGAAATCGTGGTATTTATAATATTGCGCGCCACCCTTTTGTTTTGTGTGCCGTTTATGTACGCGAGTTAATTAGAATTAAATATATATTTGTGAACATTAAATTGTGTGTGCAAGTAGCAAGCCTGAGTCCTTGAGGTGTACGAGGCTGTTGTCGTCACCGCGCCTTTGGATACAAAGCTAAGTAACCCCTCAGTTAGTTTCTATTTGTCTGGCCAGACCGAACGCTGAGTTAGGTTACGTTATAGCTACCTCCGCGGTATCTACTCGTAAGTGTTAAAATCGGTTCTTGTACTATCATTTAAGAGAACTTAAAATAGCCTTGCGTAATCGCAAGCCAATGTTATTACCCATTTGGTATCCCTCACTGGCCTGGTGTTCCCTTCCACTGCGCATCCTAGGTCAGTAGGGAACGGTAATGAACACAAAGATAAAAAGAAATACATTCGAATTAAGCTCCTAGTTTATCAGTCATATGAGCAACTACCAATCACAAGATTCTGTAGTCGATACTACAATATTATAGTTGGAATTTTCTGTGAATTACTTCATTTTGGGAGGACTTTTCAGGAAATTTTCAATAATAAGTTCGAAGTTTGAAACTATGTTCGATTGACGGGAATAAGGCAAAAATCATATGAATTATTATGTAAATGTACTGCTCGACGTTAAAAGATAGATATTTGAGAAGATAATAGGCAATAGCAGGGGAAGTAATAAAACTAATTGTAATAAAATTTTGCCAATAGGTTGCACAGTGGTCGTAAAACCGGCTGAACAGACACCATTAACTGCCCTGTATTTAACTGCTCTACTAATGGAGGCTGGTCTACCCAAGGGTGTTATTAATGTTATCCCTGGGTATGGTGAGACAGCTGGAGCAGCCCTTACACACCATCCTGACGTCGCTAAGATATCATTTACTGGATCTGTTGAGGTAAAGTATTATTTGCAGCATCTTCTTGGGTTCGCCGGATGACCTTTTATTCGAAATTGGATCTATCTAACTGGACAGTTTGTCCATGGTAAATATAAAGATCGCCAACTTCGAGAATCGTAATTCTGCCTTAACCACGACATCGTTGATGTTGATGTTAAATCCGGTCCTGTCTAAGAGCTTGAAAGCATCTTGCAGTGCAGTGGCAAATAGTGTCGGAGAGATGACGTCTCCCTCTCTTACAGCTTTCTACAATTAAATTGATTTTGTACTCGGCTATGGACTGATATTTTTGCGTTCCTATACAAACACTTCACAATTTTGATATAATGACAAATTTATTGCCAGAACAAGAAGAAAATGATTCTATATGAGAAAAAAAAAATTATGATTCAACTTTAAATTTGTAATAATTATTATTACAATTTGTTAAATTAAACCTAACAAATCTAACATGTACTGGCAATAAATTTGTACCAAAATGTGGGTCAAAACTTAATAACAAATTTTCTGTAGCGGGTAGATAATTATAAAAATCTGTAATAACGTTGACTTATTTGAACGTCAGACATCTTAGTCCGCTCGTAACCACAAATGCTGTAGAGTGTTAGAAACGTTGCGCAATCGTAAATCAAATACAAACGCGATAAAATACGTAAAAGTATTTTTATTTACAATGTGCTCGCGTAAACATTGGAAATCCTTATGTTCACCAAAGAATATTTAGTATCTACTGATAGCGTGTGGTAATAATATTTGTTATCTTTCTATATATTATATCTAACGACGCACTTATTGTTCATTACTTGCAGGTTGGGAAGTTAATTCAACAGGCGGCTGGAGTAAACAATCTAAAACGCGTTACTCTGGAATTGGGTGGTAAAAGCCCTCTGATTATAATGGATGACGCAGATTGTAAGCTAATTTACTAACTTGAAACCTATATCATACGGATTTTACTACGTTTTTTCAAGGTACTCTAAGTTTAGTAGATCATTGTATTTTATTTATGTGAAAATAATGAATATAAATTAAAATACAATGATGAGAGCTTTGATGGACATAGTTTTGTAGGGGATAAAAGAATTAGTTAGTTGTAGGACTTATTGCTCGTCTGAGAGATTATTCTATTACCTACAGATAATTGAACTATAAGTTATCCGTGTGGTGAAGGAGTAAGAATACAATTCATCTCCCCCTCTCTTGCCCGTAGGTGTCGTAAAAGACGACTACGGGATATAATATGCATATAATATCTATGCAAAAGAAGGAAAACTTGAAACAAAATCCTATACCAACACGTCTGACCAGCATTAGTCCCAGGAGGTCAATATCCCTCCCATAGTGAAGGAGGCCCGAGCCTAACAGTGGGACGTGTATGGCCTGAAATGATGATAATGAATGAACTATGAGTACTAGAAATTTGGTATAGCACTTTGTTCAGTGAGCGGGGGAATCGGCACCCCAAACCTCCTCCTGCTAAATGTAATTGCTCCTGATGTTCATGAGCGTCAATTACCTCCCACTTGCCACTAGATAGGCTGGTTGTTTGTCTCCCACAAGATGCATTAAAAGGTTTATTTTATAACACATATCTTCAGTAGCTTAGACTTTAGATTGTAAATCAGTTAGTCATGATAAACAGTATGACTTACCATTAAGTATGCAGCATGCTCGTTCGCCACCTAGAGAAATAACAAACGGCCTGCCTGACGTCCACTTCCTCAGATGGAGTGCACTAATTCTGGTCTGACTAAAATTATTAATCTACTAGCAATATAAGCGTTATAAAGGTTTTCGTAGCCGTTAGTACACAACAACACCTCAACATTTTGACTTGATTAAAAGGAACGTTATGAATAATATTCATTGTTATGGTTTCCATTTATTGAAATTTTAATTGAATTAATCGTGAGTGATGAACAATGTTTGTACTTTGATTTTGGAAAAAAATACATTACCAATGATTTATATAATATCTAATAAATATATCATACTAGCAGACCTGGCCACGCGTTGTTGTGGCTAATGTTTTTGTTATATTACATTTTATTAAACTATTTAAGTGGAACTGTAGGAGAACATCTGTCATGGAGGTCGTCATATTTTTTTACAAATGGCATCTATGTAAAAAATCAAGTTAAAATCGTATATGCCACGTTTGTAGGTTTGACATAGCAGCGCCATCTATTAATTAATTACTCAATCCAGCCAACAGATATGGCCATCTGTTAAAATCGTTTGGAGTTAACAGATAATTGTGAATGTCAAATAATAGACAAATAATTTGCAATAAAATAATATTGCGACTATAAATTAAGAGCTATCCTATCTTTCAAGTTGGATCAAACTGCACACGGTGTGTAAATTTGATTAAAATCGGTTAAGTAGTTTAGGAGTCCATCGTGGACAAACAACGTGACACGTAATTTATATATATTAAGATATGCATTATATCACATATGATCATTAGATCACAGATAAACAGATTTATCTAAAATATCTTCGGCCTTGCAATGTTAAAATTTTCATAAATTACTGGAGAATTTGGCAAGAATTCTTTTTCATATAAACTTTGTTCTGGCATTTACGAAAGCAATAAAATAAAAGAATTATCCGAATCACTGAAGCTGTTTACAAACCAGAAACTTTTATACGTGCGGCCATTGATTTATTATTTAAATGTATAGTACATCTGTTTTTTTTTTTGTGTGTGTTCAGCTGTTGGCCGCAGATGGCCTTGACAGCTTGACACGGACTATGGGTGAGCGCTGAGGGCTCTCAACCCGGAGAAAAGTATGCTAAGCGACATCGCCCAAGGGCTCCCCCTGTGGGAACGGACCTCGGCTTGGGGCGTCGCTGGAGGCAAAGTGAGCGTGCCCACGTTTTTAATCGTGACTTTTGCGCGGCGCGGTTTCGCACCTCGACGGCGAGGGAGGAACCGTGGATATTTATTTATTAAGGCCTCGCGGGCCGTGTAGGCTCTTTGTTGAGCGAGTGTGATATTGTCGTCCTCTTCGTCGAGGACGTGACGAGGACATCGGATGGAATGTACATCTGTATTTCAATTTCAATATATATAAATCTAAGAAATAGGAGTGGTAGGACCTCACTGTCGACAGCCTTCTGTCTGCAGCCGCGGGCCGCTCCGTCCGAGGCAGTACCACACTCTCGCAGAAGAAGTGGTAGGACCTCACTGTCGACAGTCTTCTGTCTGCAGCCGCGGGCCGGTCCATCCGGGGCTGTACCACACTCTCGCAGAAAATTGACGTCTGAGTAGTAGCAATTTGTTGCTGCACTTCGTTCGGTGAGCGAGAGATCCGGAAGCCCAAATTTCTGGGTGTGTTTGTGTGTGGTGGGTTTTGGTGATGCCTGAAACATGCGGTGGCGAGATCGTGGTCGGGCACTGAGCGTGAGGGGCTGACATGGGGTACAGGGAGACCCGATGGGAATGGTCACCGCTGGCCACCTGCCGGTCCTGCAGGGGACCCGAACCCAGGATCATCCTCCCTGGGAGGCTGTCCCACCAACCGGCGAAAATCCCGTTGGGTAGTCGTCGTGCCGGTGTGGGAAACCGGAGTGGACCACGGCGGCTACGCGTGGGGGGGCATCGGGGGGCCCTTCCGTGCTTCGTATCAGCTCCCCACAAAACTCACCCCTCAACCATGCACTATGCTCCGCTCCTTTTTCTTTTGTATCACCGGACCCCGCTATATATACTCACACTCCCTTCCTCCTCTTCTTAAAAAAAACCCATGAAAAGGACAAATAAAAAGAGAAAGATTTTCACGGCGGTCCCCTTATCCACATTTGATGTGGATTTTTGCAATATCAGGGGTTTACATAGCAACCTCGACGCCTTCCACCATCATCTTGAGACGGCGCGGCCTGCCTTGCTCTTTTTAACGGAGACGCAGATAGGTGCTCGCTCCGGATGATATTTCGTACCTAAATTACCCCGGCTACGAATTGGAGCATACCTTCCATCGTAAAGCCGGGGTGTGCGTATTCATTCGGGGCGTTATCTGCTGTCGCCGCCTCCAGGCCCTCGAACATGGAGACCTGTCAATCCTATGGTTACGCGTAGACTATGGAGGGCTCACCCGCATCTAAGCGTGCCACTACAGGTCCCATGGCAGTGATCCGGGTGCAATTCAGTTATTTGAGAACGTCCAATGGGGGATTGACGAAATATTGGAAGTGTCCATCAGCGGAGTTGGTGGTTCTTGGAAAGTTCAACGCTCATCATAAAGAGTGGCTGGGCTCCCGATCCACTGACCACCAGGGTCAACATCTCTTCAATATGGTTTCGGCCTATGGTCTCTCACAACTGGTGACACAACCCACCCGTGTCCCAGATATCGAGAGCCACAAGTCTTATTTACTGGATCTTCTGCTGACTACACATCAGCACGGATACCAGGTAGTGGTCGAAGCCCCACTTGGGTCTTCTGACCACTGCTTGATTCGTAGCAGAGGCCCTGTTGTAAGGCCTAGTCGCTCTACGGCGACTGGGACTCGCAGAGTCTGGCAATATAAGTCAGCAGATTGGGATGGACTTCGCGAGTTTTACGCATCCTACCCATGGAAGCGGCTTTGCTTCACCTCTAGGGATCCTGATGTCTGCGCGGACCGCATTACCGACGTGGTTATTACGGGGATGGAATTATTTATCCCCAACGATAAAATACCCGTCGGTGGCCGCTGTCGACGCTGGTTTAATAAAACCTGCAGGGAGGCTGCACGCCAGAAGCGGTCCGCATATCGGGCCTGGAATAGGGCCCAAAAATGTCAGGAGCCGAACGTCACAGAGGTGAGGCGGAAATTTAATGCCGCTTCTAGATCTAGTAAGAAAGCTATTGCCAAAGCCAAGGCGGAACATGTTGCCAGAATTGGCGAGCAATTGCAAAGCTATCCCGCTGGGAGTCGTGCATTCTGGTCGCTCGCCAAGGCTGCCCAAGGCAACTTCTGCCAGTCTAATCTCCCTCTACTGCAGAAACACGATGGCAATCTGGCCCACAGCGCAAAGGAGAAGGCCGATCTTCTAGGTCAATCTTTTGCCTGTAACTCGACTTTGGACGCTGGAGCTGCCACACCACCTACCATCCCACGGTGTGAAAGCTCACTGCCCGAAATCCGCATCACGCAGCGAGCGGTTAGGCGGGAGCTGCGGCTTTTAGACGTCCATAAGTCGAGTGGGCCGGATGGCATCCCTGCAGTGGTCCTAAAGACGTGCGCCCCTGAATTGACCCCTATCCTTACGCGCCTATACCGACTTTCCTACGTTACTAATAGGGTTCCGTCTTCGTGGAAGGTAGCCCATGTCCACCCGATCCCTAAAAAGGGAGACCGGTCTGACCCATCGAATTACAGGCCAATTGCGATAACATCCTTGCTCTCCAAGATAATGGAGAAAATTATAAACCGCCAGCTTCTGCAGTACCTTGAGGATCACCAGCTGATCAGTGATCGCCAATACGGCTTTCATTGTGGGCGATCGGCTGGTGATCTTCTTGTGTACCTCACTCACCGTTGGGCAGAGGCCTTGGAGGGCAAAGGTGAGGCGCTAGCATTCAGCCTAGACATCGCAAAGGCGTTCGATAGGGTCTGGCACAGGGCACTTCTATCAAAGCTTCCATCATACGGAATCCCCGAGGGACTCTGTAATTGGATCGCCAGCTTTCTGGATGGTCGGAGTATAAAAATAGTCGTAGATGGCTCCTGCTCCGATACCATGACCACTAATGCTGGTGTACCACAAGGCTCGGTGCTCTCCCCGACGTTGTTTATCCTGCATATCAACGACATGCTCTTCATCGAGAATATGCGTTGCTATGCGGAAGACAGCACGGGTGACGAACGGTATACCGAGCAACGGAATGTCCCTCGGAGTACTCAGGAAAGAAGGGTTCAACTTGTGTCTGAAGTCGAGCGCTCTCTGGGGCGAGCTTCGGAATGGGGTGAACGCAATTTAGTTCAGTTCAACCCCACAAGACACGAGTTTGCGCGTTCACTGCAAAGAAGGACCCGTTTGTTATGGCGCCTCAGTTCCAAGGAGTAACTCTCCAAATTGCCAACAGTATTGGGATCCTCGGCGTCAAAATATCGAACAATGTCCAGTTTGGGAGTCATTTGGAGGACAAAGCCAAATTGGCTTTGGAGGGCCAAAGGCGTGCTGTTCGAATCGTCGGGGGATACCAATCTCACAGATGGATTGAAGTCGCTGGAGCGGCGGAGAGACTTTGAGTCACTCTGTGTACTCTACCGACTCTTGCACGGGGAGTGCTCCGAGGAACTGTTTGACTTTGTACCACCGTCACCGTTTTACCAACATACCACTCGACACCGCAGCAAGGTTCATCCATTTCACCTGGAAACGATATGGTCTTCAACTGTACGTTACCAGCGATCATTTCTCCCACGTACGTGCAGGCTCTGGAATGAACTACCTGCTGCTGTGTTTCCCGAGCGCTATGACATGTCCTTCTTTAAACGAGGTTTAAGAAGAGCATTTACTTCACGGTAAGTAACGGCCTGGCTGTGCCCCTGGTATTGCAAAGGTCCATGTGCGGCAGCGTCACTTACCATCAGGTGTGCTGCCTGCTCGTTTGTCAACATCGGCAATAAAAAGAAAATAAAAATAAAAATACAATGCAGTATTTTTTTCTAGTGAGTCTAGCAGTGCCAGTTGCCGCTTCTGGCGTATTTGCTCATCAAGGTCAGATATGCATTGCTGCATCACGATTGTTTGTTCATTCAAACATTTACGATAAATTTATTAAAGCAGCAATTGAGTATGCAAAGAATATTAAAATTGGAGCTCCAAGTGATCCTACGAGTCAACAAGGACCTCAGGTAATTTCAGATTTGTGTAATAAATATATAGATTTAAACAAATTTTAAATATAACACTTTCTAATGTTTACACAAATATTAAGCACCGAAATTGTTATAAGGTTAACCAGTTTTTTTGTTTATAAATTTGAAGTGAACATTCTTCGTGAATTAACTTAAATCGGTTTACTGAAAAATATAATGACCTCTATTAAAATATATAAATATCATTGTGGTGTCCATTCTGCCTAATTTTCTAAATCCAATCAGCCTATCGACGTTCACTAGTGAATAGTCAGCAGTGAGTGGACTTCTCTAGTATAGTCCAATCAAATCAAATCATTTATTCTGCATAGGCCCCTTAAGAGCAATTACATATTGTCAAATTTCACAACGTTTGAACACAATACAATAGTCTACCACCGGATCGGCACGCGGCCACAAACTGAGAAGATCCGGAAAGAAACTCGGCGGGCAGTAATTTGTTTCTTTAATCTTTTAAATATACATAATTTTATGCTTCGTACAACATATATCTAATATATGTACTATCCTCCTCTAACGACCTCCCAGGCAAATATGACTATTATAGCAATACTGAATAGGACATATTCCTTAACATATTATGCTTTCAGGTTTGCGATTGCATTTGGGGTGTAAGTTTCCCAGGAAAATACTGCTGCACGTTCTTCCAATGATGCCTCAGTTAGTTTCTTTACGAATATCACGATAAGGTTAGGGTTTGTGATCGATTGTATTCTTAACCCGTCACTACATAGACCCCTTGTGAAGGTTTTATGTACAATTATTATGTAAATAAAACACCCACATTTTTACGCGTTTCACGATTCAATGTTTATGAAAATATTAGAGGCTGTTATTTACGCATTTATTTTTCGTTTCATAAATATTTATTTCTATCCTTCTCTCAAAAGCTTCATGCATATTAGTCGCATTTTAAATATATTAAAAAAAGTGTTATGAATTAATTTAGCACGTTCCATGAGCCTTTCGTAATTAGGTGCATGAGAAGGGAAAATGACTAAGATGCCGCGAAGCGTGCACGAAAGGATTCGTACAGCATTTTATTTAGAGTTTTCTACATTTTTAGTTCTCTTTTACAAAATACATATGAATGAAAATGGAAGGAGGAAAATTGTAGTTGTTCTTCTATACAAGATCCATTATTTATTTTTTCTTATTAATTTTATTGTATCGCGTTTATAGATCGATGCTTCTATGATGGATAAAGTATTAACATACATTGAAAAGGGGAAACAAGAGGGTGCAAAATTGGTTGCAGGAGGAAACAGAATAGGTACAAAGGGCTATTATATAGAGCCTACTATATTCGCCGATGTTAAGGATGATATGACTATTGCTAAAGAAGAGGTAAGTGCTTTTACATGTTTCGATTTTTTTTTATCCACACACAAATGCACACATTTATATATGTAAACAGGTAAACATTTTTATTGATAACGTTATATAGCTAGCTGACTCGCTAGCTGCTACTCTATACAAATAGAAAAAAAATCTTGAAATCGATCTCAGTGCTACCTACCGGGTCTTAAAGTATTATGTTAGTAGTCTATTACCATCTTGACATTATTGCTTTCCAATTGAAACTGGCTTGCGGCACAGCTGTTGAATAGTTTCAAAGTCTATAACGAACATAGGACATTCAAAAGTGTCTGAAATAAGAAAATATTTAACACAACGATGCTAAGAGCATAGCTATGGTCGTATGCCTTTTTATCCGTAAGATTGCTTACACAAAAACATGTTATAATATAAGAAAATAGCATCAAATAACCCTTAGGATAAGGTTTATATAATATCCTTAAGATGACATAATCATACAAAGATAATTTCAGTCACACTAGTTTGTGGCAATAGTTGCTATGACACACACACGTTACGTAGAAGAAAATGAAAAGTTTCATTATGTCTAAACTTTAACCAATTTGACAATATTTGTAAGCTATTTACAGCAGTTTTATATTTTATAGCTGTTCTCGAAAAACAGACTATCTAATCGAATACTTATTTAATAATACGACTCTTAGCCTGTTTCATATCACCATGACGTGAGACAGCGGATTAAGTACTTGCAACTATTGCAGTTATTATTTTCAGTCTTGCCTATTATATTACCTACAAATACTTATTACCTACAATTACTCTTATCCACAAAACTTCTTTCCAGACAAAATTAAACGCCCAATTTAAATTCTAATGTGGCAAATAGTTTTTTCTTAGGTCTACTAAAATTAAAATTCTAATCTTGAGCCGTATTTATAGTCATTACGTAATATATTTGAGTGGAAATTGTATTCCTTTAAATTAAAATTGTTCACTGTAAGTCCAACTTACAGTCAACAATTCAAATTTAAATAAATCGCTTTGATTCGAACGGAAGAGCATTACTAATCCACAGATTGCAGTTTACCCTTCAGTATAACTAATATGCAGCATGTAGCAATTGCACAAATTTATGGTTATTTTTTTGAAATTTTAATTTATTTTAGAAAAAAATATTGAATTTCAAGAACTTATTTAATAGTCTCTCATATAAATTTTGATTTTCTTATTTTAGCGGTTGATTCGTTTGATTTGAAAAAAATACGCCATACATAACTCTTAACTTTTTAATTTTAGGAGTATTTTTATGAATTTGATTCATAATGCCACTCATTAAAGTGCCATGAATTTTCTCTATGGAACATTAGACACTCTTTTAAATGTTTATTTTCCAACAATCGTGATACATGTATTAAATGATTTTTGTTTAGAGTACAAGTGTTATGGTAAAGTAAACCCACCAACCCATCAAACGTATTCCAACCAGATGCTTATATTATCTTAAATTATATGTAATTATAGGTCGATTAACCGTGTGGTGACGGGTTGAGAATACATGTGTCGCCACCCCTTACTTGCCCGTGGGAGTCGTAAAAATCGGCTGAGGGTTCACCAGGAGAGTGGGCAGCAGCTCTCTCCTGGGAAACGTAAAACATCTAAACTGCGATCGCTAACCCGCCAACAATGAAAAAATGGCCCCCAGTCACGGCGGCTCCGGTACCCTATGGGCTCATTTTAGTGGCGGGTCCAGAAGTGGTGGAGTGGGGGGACATCCGCTGGGACATTGTAGGATTATCAGAAGTGTGAAGAGAGGGCGAGGGCACGATAATCCTCCAATCTGGAAACTTGCTCTTCGACCGGGAGGGCGATGGGGCGACCCGTCCCAAGGTGGTATAGGGTTTATCGTTCGTAAGTCTCTCGTAGACAACGTGGAGAGGATTGAAAGTGTGTCGACAAGGGTAGCGTACCTTATACTTAGGATTACCAAGAGGTATTCGCTGAAGGTTATACAGGTATACGCACCGATCTCGACATACTCCGACTACGAGGTGGAGGCATTTTACGAGGACATCTCGAAAACCATACACGCGTCCAAAACCCACTTCACGGTGGTTATGGGAGACTTTAAAGCGAAACTAGACAAAGGGAGTGATAATGAGTTGAGAATGGGGAAACATGGATATGGGCAGAGAAACCAGAGAGGCCAGAAACTGGCTGATTTTCTGGAGAAGGAAAGCCTCTTTATGATGAATTCCTTCTTCAGGAAGCAGCCACAAAGGAAATGGACCTGGATTAGCCCCGATGGTTCAACAAAAAACTAGATAGACTTCATCTTGTTGGACAAACGACAGATATTCAATGATATCTCAGTGATCAGCAGGATAAAAACTGGGAGCGATCACCGGATGGTACGAGGCACATTGAATATCCATACAAAAGTCGAGCGGTCACGCTTGATGAAGTCTACACCCCGACCTACATCTGTCCAATACTAGAACATCGAAAGCTTTGAACTCAAACTACACAATCGCTTCCAATGTCTGAACGAGTGCGAATCTCCAAACGATATGAACAACAGGTTTGTGGAAACTGTCCACGCGGTTGGGTCGAAATTTTCCAGGCTCACCGCATTAATAGACCTAAAAAACTTTCTGACCAGTCTCTCGAGCTCATGGAGCGGAGAAAAGAAATGACGGTGCAGTCTTCAGCCGGTTGGTCCAAACATAGGCAGCTAAATAGGCAGATGTCCAGGTCTGTGAGTCGCGATATTCGCCGATTTAATACGCTCCGTATTAAAGAAGCGATAGAGCGGAATCGTGGCTCGAAAGTATTTGCACAAGATCTGTCTATTGGGCAAAGCCAAATGACTAAGCTGAAGACCGACGATGGCACTGTCATTTCATCCCAAAGTGAGATCTGGGGAGAGGTCGAAAGGTTCTATGGACAGTTATACAAATCATCCCGAAATCCTGTTGTCGGCTTGGTCCAAGATCCCAGATCCAAGCTAATTTGACACTATACCGAAGAAATTCCGGATATCAGCTTGTACGAGATCAGAATGGCTCTCAAACAACTACGTAACGGTAAGGCACCGGGAGATGACGGAATTACGGCAGAGCTTCTGAAGGCGGGCGGCAAGCCGATCTTAGTAGCCTTTCAGAAGCTATTTAATTCCGTTATCCTCGGAGGCGACGTTCCAGCGTCGTGGACCAGGAGTGTGGTGGTGCTGTTCTTCAAGAAGGGTGACAAAGCTCTTCTAAAGAACTACAGACCCATCTCACTCCTGAACCACGTTTATTAGTTGTTTTCGGGGGTCATCACCAATCGACTGACGCGCAAGCTCGATGACTTCCAGCCGCCCGAACAAGCCAGCTTCCGAAAAGGCTATAGCACCATAGACCATATCCTCACGCTTCGACAAATTATACAAAAAACCGAGGAGTATAATCGGCCCCTGTGCTTAGCGTTTGTAGACTATGAGAAAGCCTTTGATTCAGTCGAAACTTGGGCGGTGCTGCAGTCCCTTCAGCGGTGCCAAATCGACCATCGCTATATCGAAGTGCTGAAGTGTTTGTATAGGAACGCCACAATGTCAGTCAGTATCCGGGATAAGAGTACGAAACCGATCCAGTTGCAAAAACGTGTGAGATAGGGAGATGTCATCTCTCCGAAACTGTTCACCACTGCACTGGAAGATGTCTTCAAGCTCTTAGACTGGACTGGACTCAGCATCAACATTAACAGCGAATACATCACTAAACTTCGATTGGCAGAATCCATGGAGGACCTTGGCACAATGCTCAATGATCTCAGCAGGATATCCCAACTAGTGGGTTTACGAATGAATATGGACAATACGAAAGTCATGTCAAATGCCCATGTCATTCCTGTACCGGTCCTAGTTGGCAATGCGATTCTCGAAATTGTCAATCACTATGTTTACCTAGGACAAATAGTCCAGTTAGAGAGATCCAATTTCGAGAAAGAGAACAGCCGATGAATACAACTCGGTTCGGCAGCGTTCGGGAAACTTAAGAGGATCTTCTCGTCCAACATACCTCAGTGTCTGAGAACACAGGTCTACGACCAGTGTGTGTTACTAGTGATGACTTATGGCACGGAAACGTGGTCCCTAAATGTAGGCCTCATAACAAGGCTCAAAGTCGCTCAGCGTGCTATGGAGCGGGCTATGCTCGGCATTTCTCTGCGAGATAGAACCCGAAATACGGAAATCCGCAGAAGAACGGGTGTAACCGACTTAGCACGAAGAATTAGCACGCTGAAGTGGCAATGGGCAGGCCACTTCGCTCGAAGAATCGACAACCGCTGGGGAAGAAAGGTTCTCGAGTGGCGACCACGTATCAGACGACGCAGTGTAGGACGCCTCCCCCACTAGGTGGACCGATGACCTAGTGAAAGTTGCTGGGCGTCGTCGGATGCAGGCGGCACAGGACCGCACATTGTGGGGTAACATGAGGGAGGCCTACGTCCAGCAGTGGACGGCAATAGGCTGAAATGAATGAATGAATGAATAGGTCGATTATATATATTTACATATTTATTAGATTTGGTTTCTTTATAGTATTTTTTTTTTATTTTATAGATATTTGGGCCCGTGCAGAGCATCTTAAAGTTTGATACTTTGGAAGAAGTTATCGATCGCGCCAATGCTACGAATTATGGTCTGGCAGCTGGTATATTCACTAACAATGTCAACAATGCTTTACAGTTCACCAAGCATATAGAAGCGGGCATCGTTTGGTAATTAAACTTTAATCATTGTTCTGTTTTGTAGAGCAAGTGATCGAGTAGTATCGCGGGGGCCTGTATAAACTAAGTTTCTTTAGCCTTCTAATTTGATAGAATGACGCATTACATTGATCTAATATAACATTTATTATTAATTTTTGACGAGCGTATTCTTTTGCTTTTGTGTTTGTATACAATGTTTTTGTCTTTAATAACTTATTCCTAACTTCTCCAATTTTTTCGTGTGGTGACGGAGTAAGAATACAATTCACCACTCCCTATCTTGCCCGTGGATGATGTAAAAGATGACCAAGGGATGTAGTATACACATAACCTCTGTGCAAGAGAAGGAAAACTCGAAATAAAACATATACCAACATGTCTGACCAGCATGGTATAGTAGGTCAAATTCCCTCCCATTGTGGAGGAGGCCCTAGCCCAACAGTGGGACGTATGTGGGCTGCGATGATGAAGCTTTCAAATAGAGAGCACATATTTAATAGTAGTTAGATATACACAAACGGTAATAATTAATTAATTTACTTTTTTTTAGGGTTAATACATATCTAGCGATGACTGTGCAGAATCCTTTTGGAGGGTTCAAGGAATCTGGACTTGGACGTGAAAGGTAATATATGGTCTGGTATCGATATAATTCATCTTTATGCCAATCAACGTAGCGTAGCCGGTGACATTTTATTCGAACGCTGTAGTTCAATTGACCTACAACAGACTACCAAGTGTAATAAGGTCTACAAGATATAAGTAACGTTCAGGAGTTCAGTGGAATGTCGATCAAAGACCAGGTGCCACTATAATTAAATACACATGATATCAGTGGTCCACTTACTCTGGATGGTTGGAAGTGATATAATCAGACTGTTGTCACTTAATAATAAAAGCCATATGGTCTATATGGCAAGCAATGGGAGGATCTCCCCGTTATAGAGAGTGCTGGTATTCATACTATTATGTAATATAAGCTGAGATTCCTTTCAGCGGCGGTCCTCCAACCGTATTACGATGTTTTATTTGTTTTCTATATTAGACTTACCATTAATGGTGACGGAATAATAAAGTAATAATAAAATACGTTACTCCATTTATATCTATAGGTGTCGTAAAAGACATATGTAAATGTCATGATCGCAAGAGAATAAGAAAGAAAAAAAGAAAGGAAGTTTATTTCTCCCCCGCAGAGGGATACGTATTTGTAGAACTTAGTATATATAACAGTTCAATGTAAGAGCTGAAGTTCTACTCGCAAACGAGTAAAAAGATCGCTACCCAGCTTAACGTTGTGGTAACACACAAGAGTCCACAACTTTGTTGTCCTGTAGCGGCTTGTATAATGTAACGATTGTTAGCAGACTCAACGTAGACCACCTATTTATTGAGCGTTTCATACATATAATATTAAAATGAAAAATTTAGAACATTATATATATTTAGTGTTAAGAAAAGCCGTATCGACTAATTTGGTGTATTAGGCCAATGTTATTCGCATAGTGGAGGAATGCCACGCCTACAGTTTATCGTAAATTGGCTGACGCAAAAGAATGTAGTAAGAAAAAAGTGAGTCTGCCCGTGACCACGAATTCTGTAAAGTGTTCGAAACGTCGAGCAATCAAAAATCAAATACAAAGTCGATAAAATCCGTAAAGTAGTTTTAATTACAACAGCTAGTTGTAATACTCGCGTAAACACCAGAAATCATAATGTAGCAAGACTTGTTGATGTTCTTTTCATTGGTGATGACAGTTGACAGAATACTAAAGCTCTATATCAATTTCATTGTTTCAGTGGCTTCGACTGTGTGAATGCTTACCTAGAAGTGAAGACTGTGTGCATGGCTTTACCAAAGAAAATCTAATCATTTACCAATATTGCATATAATATGGTTTCTCGATTAAAGCTATTTTATTTTCAATTATGTTTTAATGTCCCATTGAAGTCACGTAACCAAAGTCCTTTTGCTTTTGGTCTCTTCTGAATATATATAATAGCTAAGCATGTATAAATTTAGACCTATTCAATCCATCCGATATTAGCCTAAAGACGTCCACTGTTGGACATAGGTCTCCCCACGAGAATGCCATTCGGAATGGTCTTGCGCCATTTGCATGCAAAGTATGTTTTTTTTTTATATCAAGATCTATAATAAACTTTAATATGAGAAATATAAACCAACGTATAAAGCAGTCAAGAGGACTGCCGAAGGAAATTAAAACTTAAAACTATGACCAGTTGCTATTTTTGAATCGTTAATTAAAATTATCTATGGATCGATCGATCGATACTAATGGAACGAATGAATGAAAAAAGGATATCAATCATTCACTCAGTCAATCAATCAATCATACGTAGGCAGTAGCGGACTAAGCCAGTCAGAGGCCTGGGGCGGCAAAGCGGAATGAGGTCCCCCAACTTTAAAAAAAAATTGTTTTACAAGTTTATTCAGTTCATATTTGTATGTATAAATAACTTTCTATATTTATTTTGTTAAAATCTGGCAAGTGTTAATAATTTAAGTTTAGTGGTTAAGTGTTAATAATTTAAGTTTAGTGGAGTGAGTTCTCGCCGCCCGCATCGAGCGGCACCTTGTCGACATCGGGCCCGATCTGTCGGACGCCCAGTTTGGGTTTAGGAGGAGACGTTCGACGATCGTGGCCCTGCTGCGCCTGAGGGTCGTGGTGACTGAGGCCGTCACCAGCGGGAGAGTGCTGTTGGTGGTGTCCCTAGATATCGCTAACGCATTTAATAGTCTGCCATTCAGCTGCATCAGGGTGGCGCTCCGGTATCACGGGGTGCCAGCTTACCTAAGGCGGCTGGTGGCGGACTATTTAGAGGGGCGCGGCGTCCTCTACACAGATTGTGCGGGGGACGTTGTGCGAACGCCCATGACGTGCGGTGTCCCACAGGGATCGGTCCTCGGACCCACCCCGTGGAACATCGGCTACGACTGGGAGTTGAGAGGGAGCCTCCCGCCCGGGCTGGGCGTAATCTGCTACGCCGACGATACGCTCGTCACAGCCCGCGGCGGGACGCTAAAGGCGGCGGCAAGGTTGGCGACTCTCGGCACCGAGGAGAGTGTCAGGTGGCTCGAGGCGCTGGGGTTGAGGGTGGCCCTGGACAAGACGGAGGCCCTCTTGTTCCACGGGCTCCGCATGTCCCCTCCCGACGGCATCTCGATCACCGTCAACTCTATCGAAATCAGCATCCAGGCCGAGGTACTTGGACTTGATGCTCGATGGGCGATGGTGGTTCCGGGAGCATTTCCGCCGACTTGCTCCGCGGCTCGTCGGGGCTGCGTCCGCCCTCTCTTAGCTCATGCCAAACGTAGGCGGACCCGGCGCTGCATGTCGACGGCTGTACGCGGGGGTCATCCGGTCGATGGCCATGTACGCCACACTGGTGTGGGCGGGGTCCCTGACCGTCCGCCTTAGGGCTCTTCTGCGGCATCCACAGAGGGCCATGGCGACAGGGCCATACGAGGCTACCGCACGGTGTCGTCCGAGACAGCATGCCTGTTGGCCGGAACTCCCCCGTGGGACCTGGTGGCGGAAATACTCGCCGGTTTGTATCGCCGGGTAACAGGGGTGCGAGCGGGGGGCGATGTGGTCTCATTGAGGGACCTCACCGCCTCGCACGTCTATGCCCGCTGAGACGTCATTGCCCGTTGGGCAGTCTGGCTGGAGTGGCCTCGGTTCGGTGTGAGCAGCGTCGAGGCCTTCCGACCGGTGCTGATACAGTGGCTGGAGCGACGGCACAGGGTGCTTTCCTCCCGACTGGTGCAGGTATTGACGGGGCATGGATGCTTCGCCAAATACCTACACGCGGTCGTGAGGAGGGTGAGCACACCGTCCCGCCACCACTGCGATTGCGACGAGGACACGGCGCTCCTCCGCCCACGCGGCACACACTAGAGGTGTGTGCATAGTTAAAAAAAATATAAATACCGCGTAAAAAGTCTACATGGCTGTAGTGTTTTGATCTTGATGAAGTTATGAAGGTACTAAGCACATTTTTAAAGTCTTGTTTATGACTTGATCAGGGGAACGTGGAGGCATTTGGGGGCCCCCCAAGACCGGAGGCCCGGGGCGGCCCGCCCCTTCCGCCTCCCCTGTTAGTCTGCCACTGTAAGTAGGTATGTCTCCCTTAAGTCGTGTATTCTGAAAAATCCCTATTATGTTCACCAACGATGACAACGGTTCCATGATTTTTGTTCACACAAAAAAGTGTTCAATGCGCCTAAAGAAGTTTTTACTTCAAAAATCTGTTTTTCCGTACTTTGCAATTGTATATGATATAACAATAGAATAAAAAGTAAGCTGATTGACAATAGTTTTGAGATTGTTCGCACAGATTTTGTGAATAATCTGACCCTACAAATTAGAGTCCGAGGAATTTATGTGGCTTTGAATTAATATTTAGCTGATATCAAGCTAGGCTTTATCTATCTAAACTAAACATACTAAATAATTGCTGTTCGTCCCCCAAAAACTCAAAAAAATATTGCTTATTTTTACATAAATACAATAGGGAAACCTTAAAAGGACAGCTTAATATAGAGAAATTAAAATTGGTATTTTTTAGTAATTACTCCAGATTACGTTTAATATGTAGCCTTCATGACGTACCTAATATCTGACAAACTAAACAAAACTGTACTTTTGTAGATACTAGCTCGGTACTAGCACTTTTTTTTACTAAAAGGAACGTAAGTATTTTCACTTTTACCGTGTTTCTTGACAACATAACCTGTTGTTTCTTTGCTTTAAATAATTTGAGTATATAAAAATTGTTCAATTAAATAAATTGTAGGTGATAGAAGTTCACCGAAGATTCTAATTTTGGTGAATGAAAAGTTCCTTTTCCTTTTTTCTTCTCTACACTATATGTAATTCAGTAGATAGTATATTAATGTCCCTCCTGTTATGGAGGAGGCTCTAGCCCAACAGTGGGACGTATGTGCGTTGAAATGATGAATGAAACTTTTTTCATAGATAATTATTATATATTGGTTAAAAATCCATTCTATTTTAATCATATTTAGAAGTAGTATAGTAACTTGTTAAGTATCGATATAAAACTAAGACCAATTGAAACAAATTTAAGTAACGATTGTAAATCGGAAGAAACAGAAGTAAAGTTATGGTTTCGATCAGAATAAATTAAAATATTTTTTGCAATAAAAAGCGAATAATTCACTTATACTGCTACCTATATTGCCAATTTATCGGCAACGACATCATTTGGCCATGCGCTCTCTTGTGATATCTGGAGGCTACCTCACGAATTTTTCCATACAGCAAAATAATAAACTCGATTCACTAACGCCTCCATCGTCGGCTGACGCGCGTGGATCTGAAACTGCCAGATCGGAGCTATCATTATAACTTTTACGTCTATAGAAAGAGTATATGAATTTAAATTTAATAAAATGTTTTACAAAATAATTCAATATTAATCTTGTAAATTTATAGTGCGTGAAGTAAACAAAGAAAATTCTGTATAAACTTAGTGCAGTGCAGCGTAATTTGTTGAATGTTAGCAAACTTGTCTTGGTAAGAGTTTATAAAATCTTAATTTACTTGCAGCAGGTGCGTTATATATAGATTTCTGTATGGTGATGGAGTAAGAATACAATTCGTCACTCCGTTTTTGGGTGTCGTAAAAGAGGAAGATAATATGTAGATAAAATGTATGCAAAAGAGGGTAAATTCGAAATAAATTATATACCAACTTGTCTGACTAGCGTGATATAGTAGGTTAATTTCCCTTCTATTGTGGAGGAAGCTTGAGGCCAATAGTGGAAGATATATGAACTGATATGATGATGATAGGCGGGTTATTAAGATATTAAATCAATAGATTATCTAATAACTCCACTAAGGTTTTATATTTTATGGAGGTTTTCAACCTCTACAGATACTCAGGCGTGGATTGGGTGTATATTTAATAGTATTTTCATATGCATTTCTTTACGTAATAATATCGGAAATACGGCAATCTGTAGAAGAACGGGTGTAACCAACATAGCTGGAAGAATCAGCCTGTTGAAATGGTAATGGGCAGGCCATATCGGTCGTCGAACCAAGAACCGTTAGGAAAGAAAGGTTCTCCAGTGGCGAACACGAATCGGATGATGCAGCGTAGGACAGCCCCCTTTTTTTTTTTCGTTGTGGAAATGCAATTTACGCACTATCCCCCGCCGGTGTCAGACGAGGGGGAGTGTGGGACTCGCCGGCTATGCTTCCGGAATACCCACTAAAACCACAGCGGTCCCTTCCGCGCTTTTACGGGGTGCCGGAAAGGTCGTCTTATGACATTCGATCCCCGACACCCCTAGTAGGACAGCCCCCTGCTTGGTGGACTGACGTCATCTTAAAACTCGCAGGGAATCGTTGGATGCAAGTGGCACAGAATCGTTCCGAGTGGCATTATTGTGAGGAGACCTGTCCTAAAGGGCACGTCCTATGGCCTGATGGATGGATGGTTGGGTACATATATAAATACATACATAGATTCACGCCTGTTTCCCATAGGGGTAGACAGAGACCGCTTCCCTCCACTTGCTACGATCTCGACATACCACTTGCGCCTCCTCCACATTCATTAATCTCCTCATGGTATTTTGTTTAGGGTACTTCTAACCTGACCTTTCTTAAGAACGTCCCCGATTTGATCATGGAACGTCCGCCTCCCTCTTCCCCTTCCAACACTTCCGTTCACATTCGCCCTATAGATTCCCCTTACCAATCTCCTTTCATTCATTTTCTCTACATGACCAAACCAACTTAATAACCTTTTTCAATCCTTGTTACTACATCTACTTTCATACCATAATGTGCTCTAATCACTCTGGTCTTAATTTTATCACTAAATTTCACACCAAACATGCTCCTTGGCGCTCTAATTTCCACAGCATTAATTCTACTTTCGTGTTTCTTCTGTCATACCCAGCTCTCACTTCCATTCATTAGAGTTGGTATAAGCACGCCACTATGCACAACCAGGCGAGCCTTGCTAATACCACAATATTTTACTCTAACGTCAAACTACCTCGCTTTACCGCGGTCATAGGTGCTTTTACCGTATATATTTATTTAAATAGAAGATAGTTAAGCGCATTGGTTTCTTTAAGTTTTTGCTTTAACGAATGCCAAATTTTAACCGGAAAAGATATTGCTGCTAGCAAATTACTCAGTACCTTCAACGTGATCATTATATAAGATAAGGCAAATAGGTATTATTGGACATCTGGGTTTTAGAATGAAACCTCACCATTCGCATTCCAACATACCTACAGGCAGAATAACGAGCAAGTGGCTTCCCTTCGGCTGCGGTCGGGACTCGATTTATGTATGTATTATGTATATTATTTTCAGTGTACGTTACTTAGTCGTCTCTACAGATCCATGTATTCCGATGCAGCATATCAAAGTTTGAATAAACAAAATCTCTATTAAAATTTAATATCATAGAAACAACGAGTGCAGTATGTTGCGGTACGTCGAAAGACAAGGATTTTATATTCAAGTAATGGTAAATCTGGGCAGATTCATAAACATTTAATAAGTGATAAGTAATAATAGTTGCATCTAACACAAAAGTAACTCAATTATTCACATTCTTAATAATAAACACAGTGTATTTATATTTAATTAAACTACTGAATATTCTATAGATTTGCCGCGATGAAGTCACAAATTTAAATTTGGATAGAATTTAAATTATAAGTACGTTTAAATTGAAATGATTGGTGTATGTGGTGATGGCTTAACAACTTAATGAAGCGCAATAAATCAAATAAAGTATCAAAACAAACATATAAAAGATACAAACATACATACTAACTTACATTTCGATATAACTATTATTCGGTAATTAATTGGTTTCATTATTTGAGTGGAATGAAATTAATATGTTATTATTAGTTTATTTGTTAATATTCGCTTGTTATTTAGCATTTTGCTCTCTAGAAAATTCTTTCATTTATTTTTCAATACAGATTTTTTACACTATGCCTTTTATATTAATACACTACTACTACACACTACTTTAATTATTGGTTGGTAGGTATTTATCAACGATATCTTGGATTGAAGATGAAATCTTCAAAGCAAAGTGCAACATCTGTTAAGAAATATTCATATTTTAGAAATATTCATCAATTGTATTGAACGAGTGTCTAAGCCAAATTTTGTCCTCTGCTCATTCGCCAATAGTGGCCATGCTGACTTATTAATTCTGCATGTGTTCCCCGTTCGACGATTTTACCTGTAATATTAATTATATGAGTTAATATAATGCTATTTATAATATTTGTGTATAATGATAGATCGAAAATATAATGCAATTCGCCACCATTCTCGTAACAATTGCATAAACGAAGTGACGTATGCACATAGGGTATCTTAATTAACACCCAAAGTGGAAGAATACCGTATGACAACCTTGACAAAAATGCAAGTTATATCTATATTTCCGATATGAGTATTTTACTGAAGCGGTGATGAAATAGATCAAGGTCTACTACGATATTATTATTTTTTTTTTTTGCGCTGATGCAGTGGTTGGAAAGGCGGCACGGGGTGCTCTCCTTCCGACTGGTGCAGGTTTTGACGGGGCATGGGTGCTTCGCCAAATACCTGCACAAGGTCGTTAGGAGGGAGAGTACACCGTCCTGCCATCACTGCGATTGCGACGAGGACACGGCGGGCCATATGCTCGAGGCCTGCGCGGCTTGGGCAGTGCAGCGCTGTGAACTCGTCGCAATCATCGGTGCAGACCTGACGCTGCCGGCTATCGCTAGGGCGATGGTCGACAGCGTCGGGAATTGGGACGCGGTCGCAGCCTTCTGCGAGACAGTGATCTCGCGGAAGGAGGCGGCGGATCGCCTGCGCGAGGAGCGCAGCCTCGATGAGGAGATCCGCCGCCGGCGACTGGGGCGGCGTAGGCGCAACTACCTGCGCCTCATGCCGCCCTAGCCGAGGCCGTGGGTGACGTGACCGGGGATTAGTCCGTCATCCACCGAGAGGCCGACCGCGTGAGGAACGACCGACGTCCTCCCCGATGGGGGGACGTCGGTCGATGGGAGGGTACCCCCATAGGGGGTATTCCGTCGGGCCGACCACTGATGACAAGTAACCCTGCTCCGGTGGTCGGCCCAACGACGAAGGCGACGTGGTTTTCGGGTGGGTTGCGGGAGTTGCGTGCTTAAGCCCCTCTGTCGCCCCGGACGGAGTGGTGCGGAGGCGCGCCGACCGCAGCCCACCCACAAAAAAAAAAACTACGATATTTTTAAGTATTATAACGACAAATAAGCTAGTTTAAGCGACGTATGTGTATTAGCCATCGACATTTGACACACCATACTGTAAAAAAACGTACTGTAACCATACAGGCGAGTCATTTTAAAAGATGGCACTACAATTCCTTACCATTCTTCCATCGTTCATATCGCAAAAGTTATTGACAATAGTTTTATGATCGACTGCCTGCCTGATATCAACCCTCCTTAGAACGTTATTGTTGGCCAGATGGCATCAGGAATTGGCGCAAATTGATGTGAATATAAATATATGTTAAGAATTTCTAAATGCTAGCTTACCTTTATCTAATACGCATATAAGATCAGCATCTTTTATGGTGGAAAGACGATGAGCAACTGTAATACAAGTACGACCTTGTGCTGCTTTTTCCAAAGCTTCAGTCACAGCCTGAAAAAGTAACCATATTATTAGCATTATTACTATTATTATATGCCCCAATACGATATATTTATTATAATGTTTTACTCGTTCGCTGTTAGCATCCAATGCGGAGGTAGCTTCATCTAACAGCAACAGTCTCGGCGAACGAATTAGTGCCCGTGCGATGCATACACGCTGTTTCTGGCCACCCGACAACTGAGCTCCACCAGAACCCAAGTTTGTGTCGTAACCCTAGAAATACACCAACAATATGGTAAGCTAAATCTTATACGTATTTGTTAACTTACTAATTATCTATAATTCGCTTTAGGATTTTTCTGTTAAGGCCATTAAGTGCTGACTATGACTATGGTCGAGTAGCCCATTAGTCGGTTGTAAAGAGGCCGTTTAATTGGCCCAGCCGAGCACGGTTTCGGGGATATTTGAAAATTTTGGTGACTATTCGTTTACTTACAGCTGATTCGCGCATAAGGCCCACTGGCTGCACGGACGTCAAGGATTCGGTGTTGGTGGTCAGCCCAATGACAATGGGGGAGGGAGTACAGTGCGTTATGGGGTTGTAATATGGTTACCAGACATTAAGATGATAGAGCTTAATCAAAATTTAATCATGCCAAACAGAAAGCCTTGAGTATGGATTTTTTTAGTATAGAAAGTGAAGTGTGGCTGATGTCATATGATCGTGGTGGTCAGAAAAAACCAGCAAATACTACACGTATGAGGAAACGCATTTAATCTAATTTCTCCTATATACTCTTACATTTAATTGCGAAATACATACAAAGTAAGAAGTCACATAGTCTTTTTGCTGAATATTCACAGACTATTCGTCGATTATGAAAGTAGCCGGATAGTTTACTTTACCGACTAGTCACATTTTTGCAATTGGCTTTACATTAAATAATGTTATAGATGTAACAAATTTTATTATAACAAATAATCTTACTTTTGGTAAAGAGACAATGAAACTGTGAATGTTAGCAGCTTTGGCAGCCGCTACAATTTCATGCATGCTGACTTTTCTCTTATTGTCACCGTAAGAAATGTTTTCAGCTAAGGTGCGATCGAAAAGCACCGGCTCTTGCTGTACAACGCCAAGTTGACGTCGAAGGCGCGGTAAGGTTAAAGATGTTCTAATATCACACCCATCTAGTTCCTGTTACGAAAAAGGTATAATTAGATAGGTTTGTATTTATGATATCCATACTACTGTTAAGTGTCTTTATAATGATGGTTTGCTGCTAATTATATGAGTTCACCAGAAGAGCGTTGCTGAAACGTCTACCACGGCAAAGTAAAATATTGTACATTTTAAATAAAACTACTTTACGGATTTTATCGTGTTTGTACCTACTAAATATTTTTTTTTTACTCGCGTATACATCGGAAATCATTATAAAATATTGTATACATAACTCATTATAACACTTTATAACTCTCTTTACAACATCCCTTTAAACAAGTGTAGGGTTTTTACACATGGGGGGCGGGGCCGGAACACCTCCACGTGGTGCTCCCTGGAAACGTCCATTTGGACGGCCACGTGTCCATTTGGACGGCCAAGATTTCGGCAGGAGGGGGTCTCCGCGTGTGGCTCTGATGGCAGAGCGCACGGCGGATCTGACCCGGGGCCAATGGGGCAGATGTGCCTCATGGCACTCCGTCGCCAGAGACGGTGGCCCGTCACGACCCTGGGCCGTGACGGGTCGGTCGCTCGCCAGCGGCCAGACCCGGAAGGCCCAAACCGTAACCCTGAGTGTGACTGCGGCTGAAGCTCAGGGCCGAGGGTCTTCGGACCGCGGGGAAGAAAACCCCTATAAAAAATTACCCCTAATCCTAAGTTTGGCCACTCGGCGAGGGGATGAATGGTTGGTGGGTTAAAAAGCGCGCGAGCGTCCAGCCGTTAGAGTGGTAGTCAAGGCAAGACTTAAAATCCGATCCGATCGTATGGGACGAGACAATCGCTGCTGAAGTTGCCGAGAGCCTGGCAAAACACCCGGAGGCTCCAAAGGTGAGGAAGAAGAGGAAGAGGAGGAAGCTGTTCGCCACCACCGTACACTCCAACAGGGTGCGTGCGCGAAAGGAGGCGGCGAAGAAGGAGGCGGCACGGCAGGCGCAACTAGGCCACCCTCGGCGACGAGGGCGGTGTGGCCGCAGCCACCGCAGAGCCGTCGCAGAACAGGGACGCCGGTGCTGCACGGCTGTCAAGCAGCTCAGAGAGCGACGAGGGCGGATCAGCTGCAGGACCGTCGCGGGACGAGGGCGGGCAAGCCGCAGGGCCGTCCCCAAAGAGGCGCGGAGGAGGTGACAGCTCGACGTGGCTGTCGAGCGACGTGGGCGGCACCGCCGCAGAGCCGTCGCAGGACGAGGGCGGCGGTGCCGCAGGGCCGTCTAAACCAATGCGCCGGAGAATGCAGCTTGACGGGGCTATCCGATGGATCCGGGAGCGACGTGGTGTACGCGCTGTCGACTGATGAGGGCGGCAGTGCCGCAGGGCCATCTGTGTCGGAGATGTCGGCGGACGAGGGTGGCAGGACCACAGAGCCGTCCGGCGAGGTAGGGCCGTCCGGGATGCTGGTAGGTGGTGCGTCTGGGACGATGGATAAGGATAGGGAGGTAGTGGTTAGGGGGGCCGCCGGGGCTTCGACGGCGACCCCATGCGTTAGGAGGGAGTGGGCGGAGGCCGTCCCCTCGAGTTTCCGGAAGCGCCCCCTGCAAAAGGGTGGCAGCTCGATCTCCGACTCGGAGGGGAATTCCATCATGCCTCCTCCCAAGGTCCCGACCATGCGCCGTGGCCGTAGGGGTCGCGGACCAGCGGTGGCGGCGAGGCCGGGGACCCCGGGTCCAGCCGGCCAGAGCGGGGAGGTTGCGGACCTGCTGGCCGCGAATGCCCGCCTCAGTAAGGAGGTTTCCGGCCTGCGGGAGCGCAACCGGAAGCTCGAGTCGGAGTTGTCGGCGGTGCGAAAGGAGAACCGCGGGTTGGCCAAAGACGTGGCTGACCTGCGGTCTCAATTCGCACTTTTAGTGCCAGCCGCACCGCCGACGCCGGCCTCGCCGCCAAAACGGGCCGCGCCGGAGAGGGCGGGCCCGTCGACTGCGCCCGTGGCGCCGCCTGCGCCAGTGGTGCCTGCGCCGGCCGTGGGCACCGCCAAGAAGCGCGGCGGACCCCAAAAGGCGACAGAGCCGTTGCCCGCGGTGCACGGCATATTGGAGGGAGCGATGCGCGTCATCTTCGCCAGGCTGGAGCTGATGATGGATGCGCGCATCAAGGCCGTGGCAGATCGTCTTCCGCCTGAGCGACCCCTCCGGCCGCCGCTCGCCGCGGACAAGGCGAGGCGGCCGCAAGCGTCGGCTCCCACCCCGCTGCCCTGTCAGGGTGGCCGCGTGGTGAGCTACGCTGCGGCCGCCGCTGGGCCCAAGGGGGCCAAGAAGGCCGGCGAGGTGCCAGCTCCCGCCAAGGCCGGGCCGCTGCCGGCGCCAGCGGCTGCACCGCAGGCGCCGGCCAGCACCCGAGACCGCTCCTGCTGCGCTCAGCTCTGCTGCCAGGCTCGAACAGGGCTGGCAGGTGGCTGAGCGGAGCAGGAAGGCACGCGGCCAGAAGCGGAGAGCGGCGGCCAAAAGTGCCGCCATGGCCGCCGCTCCCCAGGCAGGAGCCGGCAGAAAGGGGAAAAGGTCGCGCAGGGGCCTCGAGTCGCCGAAGACGGCCGCGGTGGTCATCACCGTGCTGCCTGAGGCGGCTGAGAGGGGCCTCAACTATGAGGCCGTCCTAAAACGCGCCCGGCGGGAGCTGGACGTCTCCGACATCGGAGGCGTCGAGGCTAGGACCCGCAAGGCCCGGACAGGGGCTCGAATTCTCGAGTTCCCTGGGGCCGAGGGCGCGAAGACGGCCGATAGTGTGGCTTCGAAGCTGCGGGGGCTGTTCGGGCCAGAGGATGGTGTCCGAATCGCCAGGCCTGTCAAGTGCGCAGAGATGAGCCTGACAGGCTTGGACGATTCCGTGACGGTGGAGGACGTCCGGGAGGCCATTATGGCGCGTACCGGATGTTCCTCGGACGCCGTCCGGATTGGAACCATCCGCCCTGGTCCAGGCGGCGTCGGTGCTGTCTGGGTGCAGTGCCCAGTGGAGTCGGTCAAGCAATTGGCCGACTCAGGCAGGCTCCTCGTGGGCTGGAGTTCAGCGCGGGTAACCGTGCTGGAGCCCCGGCCCGCGAGGTGTTACAAATGCATGGCGGTCGGGCATATCCGACCGACATGCAAAAACTGCTTTGACTGCAGCGGGCTATGTTTCCGTTGCGGTCAAACTGGACACCAGGCGGCATCGTGCTCTGCGGTGCCCCACTGCCCCGCGTGTGCGGCAGGCAATAGGCCTGCCAAACACCGCATGGGCTCTGGGGACTGCAGACCCCCGGCATCGGCCCCAAAGGGGCGAGGCAGCCCATCGACCGGGCCAGTCCCCGCTCCGAGCGCGACCCGATCGCCCGTTAGCGCGGAGGAGGTGACGATGGATACGGACCGTTAATGGACCCCGTATCCATCCGTCTCCTCCAAGCCAATCTCAACCACTCCGCCGGTGCGCAGGAAGTTTTCCTGCAAGCCATGGCGGAGTGGTTGATAGGAGCAGCCGTAGCCGCGGAGCTGTACGCGGTGCCCGACCGGCCAAATTGGCTGGGCAGCACCGACGGTACCGTGGCAATCGTCGCCTCCACGTCGTGGCCTTCGTCGTCTCTGATCCTTAGGGACAGGGGCGTCGGATACGTCGCGGCGGACTGGGGAGAGATTACGCTCCTTGGAGTATATCTCTCCCCTGCCTGGAGAGCGGCTGATTTCGGGGTCTCCCTTATCATCTTGGGAGCCTCGTTACGGCGATTGGCACCGCGCCAGGTGTTCGTACTGGGGGACTTCAACGCCAGGTCCGTGGCGTGGGGGTCCTCTTATACGGACGACCGAGGACGGGCGGTCGAGGACTGGGCGGCGGCACTGGGCCTCTGTTTGCTGAACAGAGGCTCGGTGCATACGTGCGTGCGACATCAGGGCGGGTCGATAGTGGACCTTTCGTTCGCTAGCCCTGATGTCGCCGCACGCGTGGGGAGCTGGTGCGTCGAGGAGGAGGTTGAGACCTTGTCGGACCACCGGTATATCCGGATGGAGGTCTCCCTGACAATCCCGGCGCCCGGCAGGGGTCACGGGGCGGTTGGGCGTCCTGCGTTCCCGCGATGGGCTGTGGGTCGCTTAGACCGGGACCTGCTGGCGGAGGCAGCCATCGTTCACTCGTGGCTGTCCTCTGCCAACCAGTTGGACGGGGTGGACGCCGAGGTTGGCCGTATCCGCAGTGCGTTGACGCAGATCTGCGATGCGGCCATGCCCCGGGTACGGCGTCTGCCCCCGAGGAGGGCTGTCCACTGGTGGTCCCGGGGGCTGGCGGATCTCCGGGCCGCGTGTATTCGCGCCCGGAGGGCCTACACCCGCAACCGCTGGCGCCATCGCAGCGCGGAACTGGAGGGCCAGCTTTACGAGGGCTACCGCAATGCGCGGTCGGCCTTCAGGCTGGCCGTCCGTTCCGCCAAGGACTCCAGTCGACGGGAGATGCTGGAAAGTCTCGACCGTGACCCCTGGGGTCGCCCTTATGGCGCGGCGCTGAGTAAGTTCCGCGCACGGGGCCCGCCCCTCACCGAGACTCTCCAGCCCAGCTTCCTCACCCGGGTCGTCGAGGACCTGTTCCCACGACGGGCGGAACACACGCCCCCGATCATGGCGCCGCCAGACAATGACCGGGAGGGCGATGGTGGCAGTGTTCCGCCCATCACGGAACCGGAGATGGGGGCGGCGGTGACGCGCATGCGCAGAAAATCCACCGCCCCCGGGCCCGACGGTATTCCAAACCGTGTGCTGGCCCTGGTCCTCGACCGTCTGTTTCCCCGCCTCAGGGAGCTGTTCGACGTGTGTTTAGCGTCCGGGCGGTTCCCTGGGTGCTGGAAGGAGGGGAGGCTGGTTCTCCTGCCGAAGCCGGGACGGTCTCCAGAGTCGCCATCGGCCTACAGGCCTATCGTGCTGCTCGATGATATGGGCAAGCTACTGGTGAGGGTGGTAGCTGCCTGCATCGAGCGGCACCTCGTCGGCACGGGGCCCGATCCGTCGGACGCCCAGTTTGGGTTTAGGAGGGGTCGTTCGACGATCGAGGCCCTGTTGCGCCTGAGGGCCGTGGCGACTGAGGCCGTCACCGGCGGGGGAGTGCTGTTGGTGGTGTCCCTAGACATCGCCAACGCATTCAATAGTCTGCCATTCAGCTGCGTCAGGGAGGCGCTCCATTACCACGGAGTGCCAGCTTACCTGAGGCGGCTGGTGGCAGACTATTTGGAGGGGCGCAGCGTCCTCTACGCCAACCAAGTAGGGGACGTTGTGCGAACGCCCATGACGTGCGGTGTTCCACAGGGGTCGGTCTTCGGACCCACCCTGTGGAACATCGGCTACGACTGGGCGTTGGGGGGGAGCTTCCCACCCGGGCTGGGTGTGATTTGTTACGTCGACGACACACTCGTCACAGCCCGCGGTGGGACGCTACAAGAGGCGCTAAGCCTGGCGACCTCAGGCACCGAAGAGGTCGTCAGGCGGATCGAGGCGCTGGGGTTGGGTGGCCCTGGACA
Source organism: Lymantria dispar (assembly GCA_032191425.1). Taxonomy (NCBI): domain Eukaryota; kingdom Metazoa; phylum Arthropoda; class Insecta; order Lepidoptera; family Erebidae; genus Lymantria; species Lymantria dispar. Next base: position 24,598,960 of record CM063448.1, read on the forward strand.
AGACGGAGGCCCTCTTGTTCCATGGGCCTCGTATGGACCCTCCCATCGGCGTCTCGATCACCGTCAATTCGGTTGGGATCAGCATCCAGGCCCATATGAAGTACTTGGGCCTGGTGCTCGACGGGCGATGGTGGTTTCGGGAGCATTTCCGCAGGCTCGTCCCGCGGCTCGTCGGCGTGGCGTCCGCCCAACAATGGCTGATGCCGAATGTGGGCGGACCAAGCGGCATGTCCACAGCTGTACGCGGGGTCATCCGGTCGATGGCCCTCTACGGCGCACCGGTGTGGGCGGGATCCATGACCGCCCGACTTAGGGCCCTTCTGTGGCGTCCACAGAAGGTCATGGCGGTCAGGATCATCCGCGGGTACCGCACGGTGGCGACGGAGGCGGCGTGCCTGTTGGCCGGGACTCCCCCGTGGGACCTGAAGGCGGAAATGCTCGCTGACTTGTATCGGCGGGTGTCGGGGGTGCGCGGGGGGGCGTTGTTGTTTCCCTGAGGGAGCTCACCGCCTGGCGCGTAGACGCCCGCCGAGACGTCATCGCCAGTTGGGCAGACCGGCTGGAGAGGCCTCGATACGGTGTTTGGACCGTGGAGGCCTTCCGGCCGGTGCTGATGCAGTGGTTGGAAAGGCGGCACGGGGTGCTCTCCTTCCGACTCGTACAGGTCTTGACGGGGCATGGATGCTTCGGCAAGTACCTGTACAGGGTCGCTAGGAGGGAGAGAACTCCGTCCTGCCACCACTGCGATTGCGACGAGGACACGGCGCAGCATACGCTCGAGGTCTGTGCCGCTTGGGCAGAACCGCGTCGTGAACTCGTCGCAATCATCGGTGCCGACCTGACGCTGCCGAACATCGCTAGGGAGATGCTCGGCAGCATCAGGAATTGGGACGCGGTCGCAGCCTTCTGCGAGGCAGTTATCTCGCAGAAGGAGGCGGCGGGTCGCGAGCGCGAGGAGCACAGCCTCGATGATGCGACCCGCCGTCCGCCGACCGACGTCCTCCCCGAGGGGGGGACGTCGGTCGATGGGAGGGTGCCCCGGGTAGGGGGTATTCCGTCGGGCCGACCACTGATGACAAGTAACCCTGCTCCAGTGGTTGGCCCAACGACGAAGGCGACGTGGTGTTCGGGTGGGTTGCGGGTGTTGTGTGCTTAAGCCCCTCTGTCGCCCCGGACGGAGGGGTGCGGAGGCGCGCCGACCGCAGCCCAACCCAAAAAAAATAAATAAATAAAAAAAGATTTTTTACACATTAATTCTATCTTGCCTGCGTAAGAGACTAAGGAATATAATATGCGCATAACATCTGTGGAAGAAAAGGAAAACTCGAAATAAAACGCCAACACGTTTTATTATGGAGGAGTTTCTGGTATGTATTTGAGCTAAAATCTAAAACTAAAATAATAAATTAATTTTCACCGCACAAATAAGTATTTATAGCAAAGTTAAGTATTACTAGCATTTTTTTTAATATTGTCGTTATGCTAATAAATAATTAAAATAGCGATTTTGTGGAGAATAATAATGAAATAGCTTAAGCGTTATTTCTATAACACTAATTTCTATTAGTACAGCCACCAAATTAAAATTCTACTAACGTTAAAAGCCGGACCAAGTTCATTTATTTACTATATTTTTTTTATTAAAAAAGCTATAAATATGCAATCTAGATATATGAAAGTAATTGTATTATTAGTTAGAAGCCCTAATCAAAAACAGGTCTTATTAATAGTCCTTCTTTATCTATTCATGTTTATATCAATTTACAACTCAACCTTATAAAGTTCTCATCACAAAATATACAAGGGATTGCTTTAATTAACAAGTTATGAAATTGTGATTATTAAAGATATGATTTATCTATATTAAGTAAATATATTTTATATAAGTACTAGCAGACCCGGCCACGCGTTGCTGTGGCTAATGTTTTTGTTATATTACATTTTATTAAACTATTTAAGTGGAACTGTAGGAGAACATCTGTCATGGAGATCGTCATATTTTTTTACAAATGGCATTTATGTAAAAAAGCTAGTTAAAATCGCAAATGACACGTTTGTACACGGTTTTACATAACAGCGCCATCTATTAATTCATTACTCAATCCAGTCAACAGATATCGCCATCTGTTAAAATCGTTTGGAGTTAACAGATAATTGTGAATGTCAAATAATAGGTATATATAGGTAACACAAATAATTTGTAATAAAATAATATTGCGACTATAAATTAAGATGTAAGCTATCCTATATTTCAAGTTGGATTAAAGTGCACACGGTGTGCAAATTTGATTAAAATCGGTTAAGTAGTTTAGGAGTCCATTGCGGACAAACAACGTGACACGTAATTTATATATATTAAGATATGCAATATTTTGTCACGTTTTGGATAACCCAGTCAAGGCCCATAACTAACTGATTTTGATTTCATAGATAGTATTATGGTTGTTACCGTCTTAAGGCAGTAAATTTGATTCCCATGCAGTACAATACTTTATGCGGTCTACAAATTAGTAATTGAAGTCTGTGGTGTAATTTGTGTTCATTATATGTTAAAGTCCCTCACAAAACAAAGGTCCTTAATGCTGGATATAGTCTTTAAAAAAATGATGGACAATCCGGGTACGAACCACTACATGCTGTGAAAGTAACTTCACAATATTCTGGAGTGCCTTTATCGTCTAAGACGGATAGAGATCGAAAAAAGTAAACTATAGTGTGAGTTATAAAATCAAATAACTACAGCATCAGTGGTTTAGTTAAAAGGTACAGAGCACAGCATTTCATGGTATCCATGCCCTACTGGATGATATATAGAGACGAGATATTACGCCAATCATGGCAGTATACGTACAATATTGCCGGTCTCTGGATCGTAAAATCTCTGCAACAATTGCAGAATAGTAGATTTGCCACAGCCTGATGAACCAACCAACGCAACAGTTTTTCCAGCTTCTACTTTCAGGTCTATACCTTTGAGTACTCTTTGATGTGGTCGCGTGGGATAGCAGAATTCAACATCCTTGAATCCAAAACTTCCACTGGCCACCTAAATCATAAAAATTAAATTATATACAGAAATAATAAGAATAAATAATAGTAATTTAAAAATATTCGTCTCAGTTTTTAAGATCTATGAACCTATGTTTATAGAACTTAAAAAAAGTCATATAAATACCACATTCTACTTATACTTTGTGCTTATACTAAGTGCTAATACTAAATCTTATGTTTTTAGCTAATTTCAGAAATCGTACACGTTGAATAATTTGCGTCGTATAATGAACACCTACCATAATTAATAAGCTGCACATCAACTCTTACCCAATCTTGTTTGTCTCGTATCCTGTCTTCAGACTTTACTTTAGGTATTCGGTCGATGATGGCCACGATTCTAGATGCTGCTGCTTTCGCGGAGTTAACGCTAGGACCATATACTAACGATTGACCTAGTATGTACGCACCATGCATAATGGCTTGGTTGACCCTGTGAAAAAAGGTACCTTTTAAGGTATTTTATACTACCAATTTGCTTGGCAAAAACACATGAGTTCTGACACACTTTTCCTGTATAGAAATTGTCAATAAGTCGACCCTAAGCATTACTGCTTATTATTTTAGAAATAGCGCTTTAAAATAATGTCATCGTTATCTCAAGTCATCGATTTCTGTTGGATTCGAGCCTCCTTCGCAATGGGAGAGAAATTGACCTATTATACTACGCTAGTCAGACGTGTTGGTATAGAGTTTTATGTGAAATTTTCCTTCTCTTGCCTCTCTCTTGATATTATGTGCATATTTTATCCCTTACTAGCGACCCGCCCCGGCTGATATTAAATACACTACAGAAAAACTGTGAACGTTGTATATAATAAATTATATAATGATATCTAATGTTTACGCGAGCACTACACATTGTAAATAAAACGTCGGGCAATCATAAATCAAATACAAACGCGATATAATCCGTAAAAGTAGTTTTATTTACAATAATAAATTATAGTTTAAAAACTAAAAAAAAAACACTGTTTTAAAATTGATTGAATTAAAAAATTAAAAATGAAACTGTAGTAATCAATTGAAAAATTGATATTATTGAACAAAACACGTGGGGTGCTTGTGATAATAACTACAGATATAATAAACTATTGACAAAATATTAACAACAGTTAAAATCAAGCCCCCCACGCTTTTTGTACAATAACATCAATTTATCAATTGATTACTACAGTTTTATTTTCAATTTTTTAATTCAATAAATTTTAAAAGTGTTTTTTTTTTAGTTTTTTTAACTATAATTTATTTTTACTTTTTAGTTTGGTTTATTAGATTTTGAGAACTTTGAAAAAGTCTCTGGCTCTGTTGTGTCAAGCCTAGTGCCACACCAACGCTACCTCCCGAAATTTTTAAATCTGTAATATCTTCGAAAATATTCATTTAAATCATATGCTGTAAAGGGCCATATAGATATATATTAAATCTACAATGTATTTAAGGTATTTAATTGGATAAGGATTAATACTATATTGGTTAAAATCGCTTCGAAAATTAGCCATTATTTGTCGTAAAAAGTAAATGACAAAAAATGTTATTGTGGGATATCCATAAGAGATAGACATATACCATCGCGGAATTTTCTGTAGACTTTTTCAATGTGTACAATACTTAGTACATTATTTTGATAAATCTCGTAGGGTTCAGCCTGCGTTTGCAATGTAAGCGGATAAAATGCAATTATTTACGACATCACATTAGAAACCTCAAAAATAACAGTATTTCTCCACTATTTAATGGATGTTATTATACATATAAACCTTCCTCTTCAATCACTCTATCTATTAAAAAACCCGCACCAAAATCCGTTGCGTAGTTTTGAAGATTTAAGCATACATAGGGACATGGGGACTGAGAAAGCGACTTTGTTTTATACTATGTAGTGATTCATCTTTTACGCCACTCGTTGACGACTTGTATTCTAATTTCGCCGTCACACTTAATTCTTATTTCTTCTTTTATTAATAAAATTGTATATTTTTGTATTGCAATACTGTCAATCTTTATTTCCATTCTTAATTGTGCATATTGAAAAAACAATAGAATACTTCAATTTTATTTGATACTAGCAACCCGCCCTCGCTTCGCTTCGGTTTCAGTCGTCTTACCCGCGTAGTTCCTGTTCCCGTGGAAATACTGGGATAGAATATCGCCCTGATATTATGATATGCCTTTGTTGAAAAATGTTTGAAATTGGTTGGATGGATTAAGCGTGAAAGCGTGACAAACAAACGAACTTACTTTCGCATTTATAATATTAGTAAGGATGACGAATTTCATACCTAAACATCAAGAATCTGGTTTTTCATGCAAACTGTCACAACTTTTCTGAGGGTCTAAATTATGCTCTCTTTATCATCATCATTTCAGCTTATATATCGTCCCACTAGTGAGTTTGTGCATCTTCCACGATGGAAGGAAAACTGATCTACCATTGTACTCTGTTTAAAAGTGTTGGTACAGTGTTTAATTTCGAGTTTTCCTTCTCTACGATAAATATTATCTGCTAGACGTCACAGACATAAGAGAGAATTGAGTTTTTTATTCTTAAATTGTCATCACATGGAAATTCTTATAATAAATTGTCTTAACTTTTATAAATTGTTTTTTTGGATATTTCGCCGTCTCCATGGTTAGAGAAATAACTAAGTGAGTATTTAAGATAAAAAGGAAATCTTTAACTGCAGTTATTTTATCTACTCTCTACAATTTTAAATAATTACTTTTTACTGGAGATTACCTACAAAATATAGTCTACCACGACAAAAGAAATTAAAAATTCTAAGTAGAAGTAATATTTTTTGTTATTATCTATACAAATAAATAATATTGAAGTATCTGTTTGTAATGTCAACATACTGGGCTTTTTTATGATTCATGTTCACACGGTTATTTGCACGAAACCTATGCCTAAAATTCAGTTTAAAAATGTTTTGTCTGTCTGTGTGTCAGTTTGTCTGTTTGTTGGAGGTATTTTATCGGTATCTTCAAAGCGATGACCAATTTTGATAATATTTTACTACCAGGTAACTGTCTATATAAGGAGTAACTTAGGCTGTTTGTTAGGTTTGTTTGTGTATTTTATTCCGATATTACCACGGGAACGGGAACTATGCGGGTAAGGCGACTGAAACCGAAGCGAAGCGAGGGCAGGTTGCAAGTTTTTCTATAATAATCTATATTATTATATTTCAAAACAAATATTATTTTCTTACATCCTTTAATTGAGATGAGAGGAAAAGGAAATATTTTAAAATTGTATTTTATTATATCAGTATATATAAAACTATATAATTGGTATACTTACAATAAAACAATTTTGTATTCTATTTCTCCGTAAGCAACAAGAACTGCACCATATACCGTAGCACTGCAGTATGCCATAAACGGAACATAGAGACCCAAGCTCAGCACAAGTCCACGCCAGCGAGTCTTTTTAGTAACAGCGGCACAGGCTTCCACTAAAGCGTCTTCAAATTTTTTAATAAATATTGTTTCTACCCCTGAAATCAAAGAAAATTAAAAAAAAAACCGGGTAAATGACAAATATCCTTTATGCTATTACGATTAATTTTACTCTTAAAATCAATGTCATTATCTTGCTACTTTCTACCCGTTGTATCTTCATTACGTCTCCATCTCTCTCTTCCCCTGACATAGTTGAGGGAGACAGTAAAACCCGTTTTCTAGATTTATTATTACTTTCTAAGACTAGCCGCTGCCTGCTGGCAATCATGGTCCAAAATATAATTCTTGAATTAATGCTTAGGAGAAATTGGGATAAGGCAGTGTAGATTTCTAAATTTTTACGACAGTCTCGTGTAATGTAATTTTTAATATTCGTGGCTGTATAAAGCATTTTTTTAATACTTCATCAAATTTCAATTAATAACATTATGTACCTATAAACGGTTCGACTTTTAGTCGTCGAATCCAACTCATCCAATAAACCTCAGTATCTGAAAGCACAGGACTACGACCAGTGTGTGTTACCAGTGATGATTTAGGACACGGAAACGTGATAATTGAATGTAGGTAAAGCTTCCTTAACCCAAGTTCGAAGATGCTCGGCGTGCCATGGATTGAGTTATTCTCGAGATTTCTCTACGAGATAGAATCCAACACACGGTAATTTGTAGAAGAACGACTGTAACCGACATTGCACGAGGAATAGTATGCTGAAGTAGCAATGTGCAGGCCTCGCTTGACGAACCGACAATCGCTGGGAATGAAAGGTTCTTGAGTGGCGACGAGGTATCTGACGGTGCAGTGTAGGACGAAAAACAGGGGTCCGGCGACCCGCTGAAAGTTACTGGATGTCGTTGGATGCAAGCCGCACAGGACCGCACTTTGTTGCAAAACATGAGGAAGATGTACGTAGCAGTGGACGGTGAAAAGCTGATTGACGACATTTCAGCATTTATCAACATCATTAAGCATGCATTTAAAAGATATATAATGCTCTATTTGTAGATATAAATTATACACTTGGGTTTTAAATTATGTTATAGTATTTGTTATATATAGTAGTAGTAATAGTTAGCGTTATGCAAGACGTTAATAGAAGAAGAATTTATAAAAAAATATAGAAGTATTTATTATTAAATGCTTTGAAGAAGATTGTTATTAGTTGCAATGTTAATAAAAATTCTATAAAGCTGGCAATTATGGTTTATATTTTGTATATTCTTACCTAGACTTTGGACAGTTTTAATACTAACTACTGCTTCTGTTGCTATAGATGTTGCTAATTCCATAGCAATGCGTTCATTTGATTGCGATTTTTGTGATATTATACCTTCTAGCCAAAGACTTCCGACCATCTAGAAATATAAACAAATTTACGTACTTCGCTGTAACATAAAAAGCTAGAACTGTCATTAATGTCCACAGGTATGTAACGGTTCTTTCATCATGTAGTTTTAATAAGACTAGTGATTCTTTTAATACTAGATTTAATTTCTTAAAAGTAGATTACTGTAATCAGTACAATTGAAAATTTTGAATAACCCTCGAAACAAACTAAAGGCATTAAAAAAGTATTACATCCTCTTTAACAGGAATTATCAATGAATTGTCATTTGACGATTATATTGCCACGCGTGAAGCACTTAATCGAACAGTTATACGCCATTACATCATTTTGGAGCTGATACTCTTACAGTACTAGACAGATATTAACCAAACATAACTAAGAACCACCACCAGAAAACTGATTTCCAAATGAAAAAAAATCACATCGAATTCGGTCCATACGTTTGAGTGCTACGGTGCCACACACACACACGCACGCACGCACGCACGCACGCACGCACGCACGCACGCACGCACGCACGCACACGCACACGCACACGCACACGCACACGCCCACGCACACACACACACACACACACACACACACACACACATCGACGTAAAACTTATAACACCCCCTCTTTTACGTCGGGGGTTAAAAACAAAAATAAAAACGTGTAAATTACCTAATTTTGCAATCACTGATCATATTATTGTTCTTGCATTGGATTGTACATTATCATCGTCACATTCACCTATGTCCCACTGCTGGGCTCATGGTGCTTCCACAATACTGACTGAGTAGAGTTTTATTTTAAGTTTTCCTTTTCTTGTATCAATTTTATATGCATATGAGTGCCTTTTTTTGGGGGGGTGGATTACGGTCGGCGCACTCTTCGCACCACTCCGTCCGGGACGATAGAGGGGAGGGGAGACGCACACCCATAACCCACCCGTGACACGTCGCCTTCTTCGTGCGACCGATCAGCATATAAGTGCCTTAGTTATCTTTTACGATATCTACGGGCAAGAGAGTAAGTGGTAAATCCTTACTCCGTCAAACAAGGAATGAATTATATATAGTTTGCTTTTATTAAAACATATACTGAATTAAATAAGAAACGTTGAGGAAATTTCAATTTCTTTTCTTATTATTAAAGGACAAGAGAAAGTGAAATGTGTAATTCATTTTCACCAAAACTCCATAGAGACATTTGTAGCAACACTTAAAATTAATTAGCCTGACAACTCTTATTCCGTGCGGTGACGGATAAAAAATATAAATCATCACTCACTATCTTGTCCGTGGATGTCGTGAAAGACGTCTAGGGGATATAATCATATCATCATCTTGCTCTTATCCCAATTCCTTGGGGTCGACGCAATATGTCATCTGTTTTGACATATTGCAAAAAGTTTCGGCAATGACTTTTATGACCGGCCGCCTGCCTGACGTCAACCCTCCTTGGGAATGTAATCGTTGACCCAAATGGTACCAGATGGAGTTGGTCCGGGTCAATCTAGGGCTCTTAGTCGTCTTTTACGACACCCACGAGCAAAGCAAGGGTTGGTAGTATTCGATGCCGCTACCACACAGCATATATAATATGTATATAATATTTATACAAGAGAAGGAAATCCCTATACCAACATATCTGAGCAGCATGATGTAGTAGCTAAATTTCTCTCCTATAAAGGAGGAGGTTCGGCACCGCAGTGGGATGTTTATGAGCTAAGACAACGAAACACAACTCTTTAAAATTATAGTATATATATATACTTACTACTAATTATAGTATAATTATATTATACATATACTTACCAGAGGTAGAAACGCCGTTCCAACCATAGTGAGTTTCCAATTATAGGAAATTGCCATAAGGAATCCGATTAATACAGAGCTTATACCTTGCAATATGAGACCTATTCTAATTCCTGTGGCACCCTGTACTTCTGCTGTGTCACCACTTAATCTTGCACACATCGCTCCAACTGTATTAAGCGCTTTATCAAAGAAGCCAATTTCCTGAAAATTTGAATAGTCCATACCCGTTACTATATACCTATTACATTCGGTAGTGCTGTATAGTAGCGACTACGTATATTACTTGTTGTAGTAAAAGTCTATTAACCCCTTTTCACCGATTTAGGCCATTCTATTTTTTAATACGCTTTTACTAGCTTTAGACGTTAGTATGTAACGGAATCTTGGAACATGATTTTGACCCCCTTCAAAACATTGGATTAACTTGAAATTTGGCATACTTATTAACGACCGATGGCAATTCAATATTTTAAACAGTTTGAACCGTTATCCTTACTAGGATAATCAGGATTAACGAAAATTCAACTAAAAATGAAAAATAAATAATAGTTCAAAAAAACTAAAAAAAAATACGTTTTTAAAGAAAATCCAACTAAAAATCAGAAAATAAATTTTTAAAATTTGAAATAATAATAGTGTATATAAGAAAAAATATTTTTTATTGTAAAAAAAGCGTGGGGTGCTTTTTAAGATATTATCAAAATGATAATCCTTTTACTCATATCTGTCAATAAATATTTATAACTATTATTTTACTCATCTCTGTCGATAAATATTTATAACTATTGACAACATGAACCCCACGCTTTTTTTTACAATAAAAAATATTTTTTTCTTATATGCACTAATCTTAATTCAAATTTTAAAAAATTATTTTCTATTTTTTGGTTGGATTTTCTTTAAAAGCGGATTTTTATAGTTTTTTTTGAACTATTATTTATTTTACCGTCTGTCAATAATTATCATAATTCTTAGGACGTTTGTAAAAATTTCGCCGATAACATATACATTGTGTTCTATGGAAGAGATCCATACATATATCGTATTGATCCCAAATAATTGGAATAAGAGCGGGCTAATGAATATTATATTAGGTAGAAAAATATAATACCTATTATATATTTAAGACTGCCAGTGAAAATACTCGTAAAATTGATAACTATGAAATATGTTAAAGGTCCAAATGGAGATTATACTCGTATGTGTGATGACTGTGTTAACACAGTTTACTTTCAAAATTGACTGCCTATATGGTATACAAGATCGTAGCATTTTGAAGTAACAAATATTTCGGATTCAATTCTTACGCAGATCAATTTCTGCAAAATTTTGTTTAACGAACTAAAAAATTTGAACCAAAAGATTTTTTAAATGATATTAAAATACATCAATCTCTTAAATGCTATATTATCGATACCTGTGACAGTAATGATGTAAAATATTGTTTTCTTAATCGGGTTGTCATTTTTAATCCAGCGGTAGTGAAGGTAGTACTTTGCAGAAACATAGAAATACCAGCTACAGCTGCCACGACGATAAACATGCCTGCATAGAAATCTGCCCAATAGATTATCTCAGTTCTATCCGGAAAAATAAAAATCTGTAAAATAAAACAAATTCATAATTAGATCGATGATTAATATTTTACAAAAACGTAACAATAACATTGATAATATACAGTAATAATGTCTATTAACCGTTTTGCGCAGTTGACTCAGCAGTTGTTATGACTACAAGTCATCACAACTGCTGAGATAACAGAAGTTGTGATTTATATACATAATATGAATATTTATACTGATGATAATATGATTAGAATGACATGGATGTTAGAATTTATCATCATCGTTATCATCATCATCGCAGCCCACATACGTCCCACTTTTGGGCTCAGGCCTCCTACACGATGGGAGGGAATTTGACCTGCTATGCTATGCTGGTTGCAGTTTCATTTCGAGTTTTGCTTCTCTTGCACAGATGTTATGTGCACAGGGATATAATATATGAGCAGCGCGCCGATCGCAACCCACCCCAAAAAAAAGAAAAGGATATAATATATATCCCTTAGTCGTCTTTTACGACACCCACGGGCAAGATAGTGGGCGGTGAATTATATTCTTACTCCGCCACCACAGGGTAACGGTCGAACAAATAAATGGAAAGAAATACATAACTAATCCATGCTAGTCCAGCTACTATCATATCTAGTTCGAAATATATATATACATATAATCACCCCGCTAGAGAATCCGAAGAGTAGAGAAAAAACTGGAAAGCAAGCTCCCTGGACGAATGCTGCTATAGATCCAATAGTAATAAGCGGCCACTCAGGACCATTTAACTTCAAAATTTGCCAATCGCTTATTCGTTTCACTTTCTAATAAAAAAAATTTCATCAAAATATAGACAAAAAAATATATATAAAATTAAATTTATTTAAATTGTTGTAAAGTTACTTCATCATCTTTCTGTTCTTCATTCGATTCGTAATCAGCGTTATATACAAAATTTTGCAGTCCAATTGACATTACAGAGCATATGGACCCTCGTGGAGTCAGCCAATAATGAGATTCTGTAATTATGAAATACAACAGCACATTATAAATTTTAAATAAAACTACTTTACGGATTTTATCGCGTTTGTATTCGATGACTTGTTGGACGTGAGACACCTTAGTCCGCCCGTGACCATGAATGCTGCAAAAATCAAATACAAACGCGATAAAATCCGTAAAGTAGTTTTTTTTTTATTTGCGTGAGGAAAGACCGACGTCCTCCCCGAGGGGGGAGACGTCGGTCAATGGGAGGGTACCCCACGCAGGGGGTATTCCGTCGGGCCGACCACTGATGACAAGTAACCCTGCTCCGGTGGTCGGCCCAACGACGAAGGCGACGTGGTGTTCGGGTGGGTTGCAGGTGCTGCGTGCTATACGCCCCTCTGTCGCCCCGGACGGAGTGGTTCGAGGAGCGCGCCGACCGCAACCCACCCCAAAAAAAAAATAAAGTAGTTTTATTTAAAATGTGTAATACTCGCGTAAACATCAGTACATTATCCATACTAATATTATAAATGCGAAAGTAAGGATGTTTGTTTGTTTGTTTGTAACGCTTTCACGCTTAAACCACCAAACCGATTTCAAAAATTCTTTCACCAATGGAAAGCTATAATATCAGGGAGTAACATAGGCTATATTTTATCCCGGTATTCCCACAGGAACGGGAACTACGCGGGTTTAAGCGACTGAAACCGAAGCGAAGTGAGGGCGGGTTGCTAGTAGTTTATAAGTATGTTTAAGTCAACACTAATGACTGCCCAGATGGCATAATGGTTAAGGTCTCGACCTACCGCGCCAGTGTCGTGGGTTCGAATCCCACGCGACACAACACTTTGTGCGATCCAGAAATTGTTGTATTGAGGCTGGGTTTAATCTGTGTCTGTTAATTATATGTTTGTAAAGTCCCCCACAATGTAAGGATTATTTCCTTAGTGGATGGTGGTGTCTTATTTAATGGCACATTGCCATATTAAGATGTCTGATTTATTCGCATACACACTTCCTTACTGTGAGGATAGCACTTTAGTCATTTGGATCATAGAGATAGTAAGATATCTTAATATGGAGTTTGTACATTCATTCAAGATAATTTCTAGTCACCGTAACTATTTGCGTACCTTATCTTTACTTTCCAAAGTCTAATTTTAAATTGGATGTAGGCTCTTAGATATAATAAAACTATTAGAAATAAAATTTCATTAAATCAGATATCATAGGTAATTCTGGGATTACGAAGAGAAGTTATCTTGTAATCTGTATGGATCAAAGGCCAGGTAATGTAAAATTGCTCTTAAATTTTTAAATTTAAAACGATTTCTGATGTAAAGGTTGTATACCTTGGTAAAAGTCATAAAATTTGTTTTATTCCAAATGTAAAACATTCAAATTTTGTTTAGAAACACAAATCAGGTTTTATTTTGACAATCCTAATAATTGATCCTGTTTCGTTATATTCATCACTATCTCAGCCCATATACGTCCGCCTTTTGGGCTCAGACTTCCTCCATTGTGAGAGAGAATTTGACCGACCATAATACAACCACTGTCCAGACGTGTTGGCGAAGGGGGTCGTAAATTTTATTCTTACTTCCTCATAACATTAAAAAACCTGTATATTAAAATAAAGATAAATAAAAATTGTTAATTACCTCTTTTAGTTGAATGATGTCTATGTAACCGCTTAGAATTTCGTCTGACATCAGTCCGCGGCGCTATTGCGATGTCACCAACATTTTCTTCACCATCAACCTCTTCACCATCAACCTCTTCAGGTAAAGTTTCAATCTCTTCTAAATCCTTATTCTCATTCCCTGCTGTGACTAGCTTGTAATAAAAACCTAAAATTTGCATTCGATTCCTTATTAATTATAAAAATATAACTCTTACAGGATTCTTTTTATGTTAAGCATTTTACTAGGTACGAATTTCATAATGTGTGTCTATTTATTACCTTTGGTTTTCATAAGCTCATCGTATGTACCTTCCTCCACAATTGCACCTTGATCCATGCAGATAATTCTATCAGCATTTACAATTGTTGATAACCTGGCAAGGCAAAAACTTAGCTGTCTCTAAAAGTAAATTCATAAATAAAAAATAAGTAATCTGAGAGATTATGCAAAGTGCACAGTTAAGCAATTTGCCGATTAAAATTATCAATATGCTGATAAAAATTAAAGAAAAACGTGATATTACTAATATAATTTATGAGAATATTATGTTGCTACTTTTAAGGATCAATTTAGAATACGATTAATTAAGGATCACTAATGTATTATTTTTGAACTTATCAACCACCAACGATAGTCACTTTCAATAAAAAGTGATAGTGACTTTCAACTTATTTACCAACCTATGTGAGACCATTATAGTGGTGCGCCCTACGCTGGCTCGATCGAGGGCTGCTTGTACCTGACGCTCGGAGTGCGGATCGAGTGCGGACGTCGCCTCATCCAGAAGGAGCACTGCCGGCTCTCGAAGTAGCGAACGCGCGATTGCGATTCGCTGCTTTTGCCCGCCTGACAACGAGGCACCACGTTCGCCTATTACAGTATCATAACCCTAAAAACATCATTATAATAATTAATTGAATCGTTAGTAATAATAAACGTATTATTTATAATATTAGTTGGTACAAACATTGGGCAGATTCACGATGAAGTCATGTGCGTAAGCCATTTCAGCAACAACTTGAACTTCTTCTCGAGTGGCTTCCGGAAAGCCTACGGCAATATTTTCTAGTATTGTACCACGAAATAACACTGGCTCTTGACCAACCACGCCTTAAAAATAAAATAAATTATATCACATCAGTACGAAGAACTAAACAACAGATTTTTAAATGTTTTCTTTAATCTTATATCTTTATCTTATCTATATATATATATATATATATATATATATATATATATATATATATATATATATATATATATAGGAGAGGCGGGTTTTGCGAGCGATACATTGACTCATCACCATATCTCTGGAACCATAAGGCGTACAGACTTGAAATTTGGCAGAAATATTTCTTTTGTTGAGTGTAGGTCAGCTAAAAACGGTTTTTACGAAATTCCACCTGCAAGGGGTGTTGCGGGGGCGTTAACGATAATGTACAAATAAAGGAACAGGATGAGCCGAAGCTACTGAAGCTAGAAAAATAAAATTTAGACCGTAGTTTTATTTTGTGACGGAGGCACACACTAAGAAAAAATTCCTTGAAATTCCACCTCTAAGGGGGTGAAATGCAACGGTAAAGTTTGTATGGAAAGAAAAAAAATCTTTAGCTACTATCTTCAAATTAAGCACAAATACTCTTTAATAAAAATAATTAAACACGTGTTTCAGCGTTTGTCCATTTTCATCCTCTAAGGGTGTAAAATAGGTAGAAAGATGTCAGTTTATTGAGTTATCACAGAGCCGAAACTATTGAAGCCAGAAATATGAACTTTTGACATTAGTTGCTTTGCGTGAAGTAGAAACCCACTAAAATAGGATTTTTTGAAATTCAACCCCTAGGGGGTAAACCACAGTAACAAAATTTGTATACGGAGAAAAAAATCTACATCGATTTTCTTCAAATTCTCCAAAAATACTCTTTAGTAAAAATATTTTTTTTTTTATTTTATTTATTTATTTATTCATATTAGAATACTTATACATAACGGCGGCAAGCAGTGAGCCCGCACATCTTCATAGATATACCCTCAAGTTATTACATATTAATATTAATGTGACACAGATACAGCATGTTTCCTTTTCTATTTATTAAATATATGTTGATTAGTGAGTGTTATTTCTTCAATGTAATGTTTTTTTAATTTGTGAGTTAAGTTTTTTGGTGTAACTGTTTTTTTAAATTCCGGTGGTAATTTATTAATTAGTACCGGTATGATATGACTAAGACACATTTGACCAAAAAAGTTTTTAAATGTGGGTATTATTAGTTTTAAACACGTATTTCAACATTTTTTGATTTTCACTCTCTAAGGGTGTAAATATGTATTAATAAAAAATTTGTTTCTCTGGTTTATCAACGTCGAGCTACTAAAACTACTAAAGCTGGCAACATGCAATTTGAAACACAACTTTATTTTGTGACGTAGGGACACTCTAGAAAGTATTTTCTGGAAATCAACCCCTAAGGGGTGGAGTTTACCCCAGCAGCAAAGTTTGTAAGGGGAGAAAAAGTCCTTATAGATTTTCATAAAATTTTCCACAAATACTATTTAATAAAAATAAATAAACACGATTTTCAGCATTTCTTAATTTGCACCCTGGAAGGGTAGGGGTAAATAGGTATGAAGAAGTTGGTCGACATTAACGCCGAGCTGAACCTACTTAAGCTATAAACATGCAATTTTGACCGTAATTTTATTTTGTGACGTAGTGGGTCACTACGATTAAGATTACGATTAAGAAAGGATATTTTGGAATTCAACACCTAAGAGGTGAACCGCAGTCGCAAAGTTTGTATGAGGAGGACTCTTCGTTCATCATTTCAACCCTTATACATCCTACTGTTGGGCTCGAGCCTCCTGCATTATGAGAGGAAAAATGACCTACGCTGGTCAAACGTGTTGCCATAGGTTTT
This sequence comes from Lymantria dispar, assembly GCA_032191425.1. Classification (NCBI taxonomy): domain Eukaryota; kingdom Metazoa; phylum Arthropoda; class Insecta; order Lepidoptera; family Erebidae; genus Lymantria; species Lymantria dispar. Next base: position 24,615,776 of record CM063448.1, read on the forward strand.
AGTTTCGAGCTTTTCTTTTCTTGCATAGATGTTGTATGCATATTATAATCTCTTAGTCATCTCCTATGACAGCCACAGGTAGGAGAGAGGGTGGTGAATTGTATTCTTATTTCGTCATCACACGGAAAATACTCTTCAGTAAAACTGAATAAAGAGCATTTGTCAATTTTACCTTCTAAGGGAACTAGACGGGTAAGGTGTCTAAAACCGAAGCGAAGCGAGGGCGGCTTGCTAGTATATATATATATATATATATATATATGTCTATTTTCAGGATCTCGGAAACGCCACCAATGATTTTGATGAAACTTGGCATACTAGAGGTTTTGAGGCCAAAAAATCGATCTAGCTAGGTTTTATTTATAGAAAATGTTTTGTTGTGTTTTTAGCAAAACAATACAGTGAAATTAAATTTTAAAAGAATATGAAATCAAATTTCGCCGACAATGTCATGAGTTACAATAGCTCAGTTGGGAAGTTGTCCAGTTTTCTTTTAGTTTTGTTTTGGTATTCAAACAGCGTCGGATCGAATCTCGGTGTTATTATTATTCTCTTTTTGTAATTTTTTATATTTTTCAGTATTTAATTTTTATTTTTCATTAATATAATATATATAAATAAATTCGACAAAAATACAACAAAAACGTTCCGAGCGAAGCTCGGTCAACCAGATATTACATACCTAACGAAGAACGCAGCCAACCTAAATTTAAATTCTTAACATCTTTCTTATCGAGTTTCACTACTCCAGATTGCGGATCGTATAGTCTTTGAATGAGCTGAAGAATTGTAGACTTGCCACATCCCGACGATCCAACTAGTGCCACACATTCTCCACATTTAACGCGAAGAGAAAATCCATTGAGGACCTGCACGAGGAAAACATTTTACAATTTTTAATGGTGGAAAAAAAAGGTCTTTTGTTAATGTTTACCTCACCTTCACTTCTGGTCTTGATGGATAGTTAAAATAAATATCTTCTAGACTTATTTCTCCTATAACTCTTCGAGGCGATAGACCTCCAGAATGAAGACTATCGATTTTTGGTTCACGTTCTATAAGTTGAAATATGTTTGCAGCTGCACCACACGCTGCAGCAAAAACTTCCGCATGAGGTACACAAATTGTAATGGATTGAGTAGCCATGTGAACATTGAATAATATCTGAAATATAACAGTCACTGTTTGTTAACAATAATTACAGTTAATTAATATGGAGATCGTAATTATGAATTACTACTGTCATCATCATCATGGTGATAGTAATAATTCCTAATTACGATTGCTGTGCTCGAGCCAACTCTACAATGGGAACAAAATTGACTTACTATACCAATCTGGTTAGGTGGATTGTCATAGAGTTTTATTTCGAGTTCTCTTGCATAGTTATCTGCCTATTGTAATCCCTTAGTTGTCTTTTATGACCCCACGGAAAAGGGGTCGTGATTTGTATTCTTATTCCGTCACCGAACGGAACTATTACTACTATAGTAATTATCAATTACTCGGATGTTATTTTAATGACATTTAAATGAATCTGAATAAATATTCTTTTCTCAATAAACTATGTATTAAGTTAATTATTTATAATATTTTAGATGACGAAATACCTACGAGACAATATATTCTTTATTCATTTTAAAAATTACATTTCACACTTAAAAATACATTAGTTACTTAAATTTTTAATTAAAATTGAAATTGGTTATTATTAATTAAAATACTATACGTCATCACTTCTTCTCTGTGAGAGACGTAAATAATAGCTAATAGGGATCATCAAAAACTGGTCAGCTGTCCTCTCCTGGAGAACTTATAACACTAAAAAACGCGAACCCCTCCACCAGGCATGGAGATTATAGTTGGTTTTGATTACTTGAAGGATGAAGAAGTTGGAAGTTGTAATAAATTTAAATTAAACGCTTACACTGTATAAAACTCCCACTAAATATTTTCGTTCATCGGCTGATTTGTCGAAGTCGCCTAGTACCAATCTAGTGCCATAGGTGAAACCAATAGCAATGAGAGAATACGTTAGTATCCAATTGAATCCATTGCCTAATCCACCATAAAGGCCACGCTTACGCCCTTGCTTTTCAGCTGGCTGAAGAAGTTGAGCGTACCTGTTTAGTACAAAATACACAATTGAACTAGTTTTTGTCTAGTTTAACTATGGTCTTGCTTCATACACGGCCTATGTACTACTGCTGGGCTCAAGGCGCTTCACTTCGGTAGGAGTATTGATCTATTGCACCACGCAGGTTCAATGGTATGACATAGGATTTCTTTCAAGTTTCTCTTTTCATACAGTGTGTTATCTGCTTGCGTTCCTAATTCGTCTTTTATGATCACCCACAGGTAAGTAATTGAACCGTTCTTATGGAAAAAGATTCCAAAACTAAACTAATTAAGATTGAATCCCATGTAATATTTGTGTAATAATCTGCTTAGGGTTTATCAGGAGAGCAGGCAGCTGCCCTTTCCTGGGAAAACATATAAAATTGTGATCATCAAACCGCCTGCCAAGCGTAAACACCATTACGGTACTAACCCAGGCAAAAGGGTGAATGTGAAATAGTCTATTTTTGGATTAGATTGATTACGAAAATTTGTATATAGTATCTTTTCTACATGTAATAAATATGGTGTAAAGTACGTAACTTTCGACTTCTTTGCTCTCTCCATTAAAAGCAACGATAGTCCGTATTGACTTTAGTACTTCTTCTGCTTGCTTACCAGCTTGACTATATGATTCCATTTCCAAAACAGATGATTTTGTTTGATACTGAAATAATACTATAAGGGTTAATACTAAAATTAAACGTATATTATAATTTCAGAGGAATTGGCTATTCTACATCCAAAACTATTTTTTTTTTACCACAGATTCTTATTAAGACAATAACTCGCTGAAGATGGAGATTTGAGGTCTCAGAAGAAATATTGAAAGGCTTATACAAAGTTTGTAAAAATTTCTCGATTTTTTAGATACTTGGCGTGACAGGAAAGACCAAGAATGTTGTGAAGAGATTTCGTCTCAGGTCATCGGCGAAGTTAATACTTTGCCACATACGATCATTTTGCATAATAATTCTGTTTTGAAATATCATTATTTTAATTAATATTTATTCCATCAGCCTAGTGAAACTTACTGTTGGGTACCTTCCCATGGGAAATAACGTCACTATAGCAATTTGAAGTAGATAAAGGATCACAATTTCTTCTATATTTAAGATATCTATACCACGATAAGAACGCACGTTGCTTTATGGCAGCCACTACGAATTCTATCAACTCTTACATTGCTCGTGTGTATCGTAATAAACGATTAAGAGTTTTACATCAAGCTGGGTTAAATCCATCTGATGCCATCAGGTCAACAATTATATTGCCAAATAGCGCGTGGCCGGTCATATAACTTACCAATTACTTTTATAATATGTACGATAGAACTGGAGAATATGTTGCGTCAACCCCAAGTAATTGGGATTAAAGCAGGATAATGCTGAACCCCGACAGCAAAATAATCTGTGTGTCATTGGCAATTTTATATATAACACATAGATACAAAATAATTATTTCACTATGTCATTTTTGCAGTTGGTATTGTACACATAAGATTCTCCGGAGAATGCTGCGCTCCTTCGCCTGGTAACCTCTCCGCTTCTCTCTCTCTCTCTACTGCATGCCATACGTTCTTAACCCGTCGCATTGTATTCTTGACCCGTTACCACACGTGTATCGTATCTATACACCCTTGGGTTACTATCTCATGGCAAATTCTATATGATATTTACTAAAGGTTTAAGATTTTATTTATACTTACATTTGATAATATAATTGCGACTATCAGAGAGAAAGGCATCACAGAAACACATGCAAGACTGAGTTCCCAGCCCATTGGGAATGCTGTGCAAAGACAAATAATCGACGTTCCAACCAAATTTGATACGACAGTGAGCTTTTCCCCTATACCTTCCTTTATACTCATCAAATTTCTGGAAATTAAATTAAATATTCATGACACTCTTTTAAATAAAAGACGGTATGAACAAAAATTATATGAAATCCAGCGGGCGAAGCTGTATGATAAAGGGCGAATGATTAGGGGATGAAACTTTTGCTGATATATGACCCCATGGCGTGATGGAAGGAGATTCATATCCATGCCGTATTACCCCACACTGCTAAAAAACAAACCACCAGAAAAGACTCTTTAACCGTACCACAAAGAGAACTTGTTTTTCGTTATAAATGTGTGCGTTTAATCCTTAACATTAATTCTTAACAAATCTTAACGTTAATTTGAGTTGAAATTGTTTTATCCTCATTATGGTAATTTTTTTGTTAGTGAGCTGGTAGTATATAAATCAATGACTATGTCTCGAGCGTTTTGGCGCAAATGGCAAAAAATCAACTTTGTAAAACACTAGACACTATATATATAAAAGAAAGTCATGTTAGTTACTACATTTATAATTCAAGAACAGCTGTACGGATTGAACTGAAAATTGGTGGGGAAGTAGCTTAGAACCAGGAGACGGACATAGGATACTTTTTATCCCGTTTTTTTTTATTATGGAGTTTACAAGATTTCGCCAATAACTCTTTTATTCCGTTCGATGGCGTTCCCGTGTGACGTGACATAAAATGTCAAACAGAGTACAAGTCACTATGAAACGTAGTATAAAAAACGCATTTGATATATAATGTATGAGTATGAGTAATAAAAAAACGCAAATGACAGCTAAGAGTAATTTTGTATATAGTTAAAAATTTGTATGGTTGAAAATTTGATAATTATAATTTTTTTCAGAAATCAATAAAATCAGTAATTTGTATTCTCTTTGAATCCTCATTAACAATGCCGCGACCAAGACGATCGAATCTTTCTCGACAAAACTGTAATGGTTCTTCCATTAGAGACTATATTTTCGGCAATATAGAAAATATATTTACAAAAAATTATAGCGGTACGAAGTTCATCGGGTCATCTTTTCCGATAAAGCTGTAATGGTTCTTCTATTAGATACTATATTTTTGGAAATTTAGAAAATATATTAACAAAAAAATTATGGCGGTGCGAAGTTCGTCGGGTCATCGAAAATTTAGAAAATATATTTACGAAAAAATTATAGTAGTACGAAGTTCGCCGGGTCATCTTTCCCGACAAAGCTGTAATGGTTCTTCTATTAGATACTATATTTTCGGTAATTTAGAAAATATATTTACGAATAAACTATGGCGGTACGAAGTGCGCCGGGTCAGCTAGTCTATATATATAAAGAAAGTCGTGTTAGTTACTAAGTTTATAACTCAAGAACGGCTGTACAGATTTGGCTGAAAATTGGTGGGGAAGTAACTTAGAACCAGGAGACGGACATAGGATACCTTTTATCCCGTTCTTCTTCTTCTTAATGGCAATGAGCTACTTTATATCCCGTTCGATCGCGTTCCCGTGTGACGTGACATAAAATGTCAAATTGAATTTTTTGTTTCTGTTTGTCCATTCGGACAGGCAAAGGGATTAAAGCCCATACAGCCAATTGTGATATAATTTTCTTCATATTATTTAACATTTCTTTATATATAATAGCTTATTTATAATTATGTCCGTCAATAAGTTAAGTCTTTACCATTAATTAGGCGCTGAAAACCTAATTAAATGATTTCTCAGGGAATTTCAGGAGAATATGAAAATACATTAGGTGGATTTTCCACCACTCTTATATCACATTCATCACACTTCAGTACCTTAACTGTATTATATTACATAAAATATCAGCAAAATTATTCAATATAACACTATAAAATACTAAAATAATGAATATAATATAACATGAAATTTACATATTCGCGGCGAAACTCATGTCAAAGAGAATACAAGTCACTATGAAACGTAGGATAAAAACGCATTTGATATGTAATAACAAAATGCCAATGACAGCTAAACGTAATTTTGTCTATAGTTAAGTATGGTTGAAAATTGGATAATTATAATTTTTTCAGAAATCAATAATCAGTAATTAGTGTTCTCTTATGTGAATGACGAGGTACCCGGGTACCTTTAGCATTTTCAAATTTTAAAAGAAGTATGTTTTACGATCTGTAGATATCTTTGATTTCCTGAGAGCTCTTAACTATTTATAAATTATATGTTTTCTTATGTTTTGACGCAGTGAACTATTTACAATGGTTTGTGGAAACCAAAACATACTTTAAACTCACAAAAGAGTGACAAGGTACCCGGGTACCTCTTTGGTGTTTTGTATGACTATGATAAAAGTACCTATTTATAATTTCGTATATGATGGACAAGTTATTGCATGTTCATCACAAATTCGTTTTCCGCAAGCTTGTTGTGTGTTTCTTTACTTGTGTTTGAGTTCGCTGTATATGTAACAACTTCAAACGACTACAATACGCCCTGTAGAATCTCCTTTAGTCTGACTTATAGAAGTTATATTAGCAGGAAGAAACCTGTTTGTTATTCTTACCGTTACAACTAGTGTAAGATTCCACGAATTCAAGGCAGTAGTTACATTCAGCCCTGAATTTTTATATTTAGCCATGAGATCTATTACACATTACACAATATTTGTTTGACGAGTGCCATCACTTGACTTTCCTACGTATATTTGTCCATCTAGGGGGTAGGAATTATTAGAATCACAAGCCTGGGATAATTTTATGTCAAAATTTCAGGTTTCGATGGCATGTATTGATTTACTCAATTTCTAGTCCATCCACGATATCCATATAGCTTTGCGTCAACAGTAATACTAATATGTACGAAGCTTGTAGATTTTATTTAAATTTGAAATGAACATAGTCCAAATATCTCCTATAGCGGCTGCTTTATCAACTAACAAATATTCAGGGTGCGATACATCATTATCAAACATTGTGGTGTGGATCAGATGGCACCACATCCCATCTTTTGCTATAAGAATATTTTCGAACGATTCCACTTCAAAACTCGCATGGGCATCGTGAGAATCAATCTCATTTTCGAATTCAGCTTCTTGCTCAACATCCGAAATTTCCAATCCGTCCTCTTCAACTAAAGGAATATAATCATGTTCATTATCAAACGCAGCAAACTCACCTTCATCACTAGAAGATTTTGCTAATATCGCTAGTAATTTTGTTGAATTATATCTTCGAACATGAGACGTTTGTTTAAAAGTACTTGTTCCAATATTCATAATGAAATAATTATAAAGTCACAATATAATATATAAATCATCATCTCAGTCCATACATGTTCCACTGTTGAGCCTCCATCGTCCTCTTCCATTATGGGAGGGCAATTGATCTACTATACCATGCAAGTTAGATGTATTGATTTAGGGATTTGTTTGGAGTTTTCCTATCCTTGCATAGATATTAAATGCCTATATATCTCTTAATCATCTTTTACAACACCCACGGGCAATTGTGAGTGTGATATACTGTATTCTTACTTCGTCACCACACGAAAAGAATATAAATAAGCTCCTGCAATACAAACAAACGTACAACCTGTATAAAGATACCAGGGTACCTTATATTATATCCCTTACTCGTCTCTTACAACACCCATGGGCAAGAGTGGGGTGTGGAGAATTGTAATCTTACTCTGTCACCATACGAAATGAATATAAATCTCATACAATACAAACAAACATATAAACTGTATGAAGGTACCCGGGTACCTTCTGAAGGCGTCACTCTTATGAAGGTGTTTTATTTGTCACTCACATAAGGGTTAACAATGCCGCGACCAAGACGATTGAATCTTTCCTGATAAAGCTGTAATGGTTCTTCCATTAGAGACTATATATTCAGAAACTTAGAAAATATATTTACGAAACAAATTATGGCGGTACGAAGTTCGCCGGGTCAGCTAGTAATGAATAAAAAGTATTTTTTTTTTTCATTATTTTAGTGTTTTACAGTGTTATATTGAATAATTTTGCTATTTTGTGTGTTATTCAATAATTTTGAAGTATTGTGAATATGGTATACCTAATGGTGAAATACATACATTTTCGTGTTCTTACAAAATTCCCAATCAAATCGTGATTTGGTTGTCAGCACTAAATCATGGTTACTACTTGACTTACTGACGGAATATTTATGTAAATTGTTAAACTAACAATGTATTGGAGTAAAGGATTTTATATCCATGGTCATGATAAATTTTAACAAAAATGACTATGTCTCTGAACATGAGGTTTCAAATTTAAATTTCGGATTGCGCTGGCATGAAGTCTGAAACTGTAGCAATTATAAGTGAAATGAGTATGTTACACTATTTCTTCCTCAATTGTTCATATCTTAAAACTGATCACTATACTAAATTATCATCATCATTTATTACCTCAAATACATGCTCTTCATATTAGTAATTGTCCGTCAGTAAGTCAAATTATCGTCATCAACAGTGTTATGGGCATAGTTAACGGTATCTTTTGAGGATTTCGCTGGCAACGAAAAGCCACGTAAAGCACTTCTATATCATATTTACTACACCCCAGCAGTTCTTACGCTTCATAATATATTAAGTGCCGTCAAAATTATTTACTAAAACACGTTAAAACACTGAGATATTGAATATAATACAAAAACACCACATGACACTTACACATTCCTGCCAAAAACACTTTTTATTGTCTTGGAAACCCGTAAGAACTTTAATTAGTAAATAAAAATAGGAGTTGGAAAGATTCCACTTCCCTCCTATGCAAAGCGGGAGACATGCAAAGCGCGAGACATGTTATTAAAAAAAAAATGAGTTGATCTTAAATAATTAGGATAAGATGATGATGATGATGAAATAAGTGTCACTGCGAAACTCGACATTAAATCATTAAAATAAAAATCACCAACCCCTCTTACCCCCCCTTAGATGTCGTATAAGGCAACTAAGGTATATAATATGTTTACAACATATGAGCAAGAGAAGGAAAATTTTAAATAAAACCCTACAATAATCCCTCTATCCAGTATAAGATAGACCTTTCCTCTAATCTCTTTCCTCATAATACGAAGAATGTCTGAATCTAGAAGTGGGACATATGTAAGCTGAGGTGAAGATGTGATAGCTCCTTACAAACAATGTGTCTGTAGAATACTACACAAAGAAATTTAATTTGAGTAAATATTTTTTTTATGTAACAAATAGTAATTTTGACTTACTCTGACATCTTTGAAGCCAAATTAAACTGCGAATCTGTGTCGAACCAAGACATATCTTGACGTAACACCGCCCTTAAGAAGAGCAGCCTTATTCGCGTTATCTATTATAAATGACAACATCGCTATTATCCAATATGGTATTATAATCAGAATATTATTCATATTAAGCGTAGATATTTAAGTCGAATGATAAAGATTTAATTTATTAGTTATCAGAGTATCAATGCCTGCTATTAAACATAGGAGGTAGATAAGGAGAAAATGTCATAAGCACGGTTAATTAGGCAATATATTTAACATCTGCAAATTAATTAAGACTTAATTAAGTCTTTAGGCTTCTTTAGTCTGTATTTATGCAATGATGAATTGCCGCTCTGGTCACACTCCGTCAAATATATTTAAATATCTAATAGACGAGATGGATTTATCGAACTACGCTCATTGTAATTTTATAGAAGACGCACAGTATGCGCTGATGGAGTATGTCCGAGATGATGACCTTCGCAATGTTCTCCGAAAAAGTAATATCAAAACAAGTGTTGGTTAATGCAATAACATTCTAGCTTTACCTAAATCAGCCGAACTCAGGATCCTCCTGGATATTATATTTATATAGTTAAAATGTGGATATACGTATTATGGGAGCGCCGTAGTCGGTTATAGTTAAAACTCGTATTTAATAGAGTCGAATAAAAAAATAGACATAATCTCAAACATTACATGAGCCGAGGTGTAGATCGTTTGTTTGCCTATTACTTAAGATAAACCAGACTAAATAGAATTTCGAGATAGGTACGTAAATTAAATTTATTGTGTGATAGTAGCTACCAATACTACAGATTCTTACATTGCTCGTAGATACTGTAAAAGACGACTTAAAGCTAAATACCGACCTGAACCTCCATATGATGCCGTCTGGTCATTAATTATATTCTCTAAGATGGTTGATATCAGACAGGCAGCCAATCAAAAAACCATGGCTAACAACTATGTACGATAGGAAGAGGGCGTATGTTGCTGCGACTCCAAATAATTGGGATTAGAGCAGGATAATGATGATATGTAGATTCAATTCTTCTTAATTTACGAAGGTAAAGTGAAATGGATAGATATTTACAAAGTGACTACATTTATTTAATGACAACTGTTGGAAATTAAGCTTGTTTAATGTTGGATCTCTAAAAGATAGTTCGGATTGTTCATTATTATGTAGCCTTCATCCCTGCTAGGTAGGTCAGCGCAACATGTCCTTTCTTTCCACAAAATCCTTTTTGGGGGTTGGGTTGCGGTCGGCGCGCTCCGCGCACCACTCCGTCTGGGGCGAAAGCACTCACACCCGCAACCCACCCACGATGCACGTCGCCTTCTTCGGTGGGCCGACCACCAGAGCAGGGTGACTTGACGTCAGTGGTCGGCCCGACGGAATACCCCCTATTTGGGGTACCCTTCCGACGTCCCACCCTCGGGGAAGACGTCGGTCTTTTCTCACGCGGTCGGCCTCTCAGCGGGTGACGGACTAATTCACCGGTCACGTCACCCGCGGCCTCGGCTAGGGCGGCATGAGGCGCAGGTATTCGCACCTAGGCGCCCCAGTTGCCGGCGGCGGATCGCCTCATCGAGACTGCGCTTCACGCACAGGCTATCCGCCGCCTCCTTCTGCGAGATCACTGCCTCGCAGAAGGCTGCGACCGTGTCGCAATTCCTGACGCTGCCGACCATCGTCCTGGGGATAGTCGGCAGCGTCAGGTCAGCATCTATGATTGCGACGAGTTCACGACGCTGTTCTGCCCAAGTGGCACAGACCTCGAGCGTATGCTGCGCCGTGTCCTCGTCGCAATCGCAGTGGTGGCAGGACGGTGTACTCTCCCTCCCAACGACCTTGTGCAGGTATTTGGCGAAGCACCCACGCCCCGTCAACACCTGCACTAGTCGGAAGGAGAGCACCCCGTGTCGCCTTTCCAACCACTGCATCAGCACCGGCCGGAAGGCCTCCACGATTCGCACCCCGAACCGAGGCCACTCCAGCCGGACTGCCCAACGGGCAATGACGTCTCGGCGGGCGTCAACGCGCCAGGCGGTGAGCTCCTTCAACGAGACCATATCACCTTCCGCTCGCACCCCCGACACAAGCCGATACAAACCGGCGAGCATTTCCGCTTCCAGGTCCCACGGGGGAGTCCCGGCCAACAGGCACGCTGCCTCCGTCGCCACCGTGCGGTATCCGCATATGGCTCTGACCGCCATGGCCCTCTGTGGTCGCCACAGAAGAACCCTGAGTCGGACTGTCAGGGACCCCACCCACACCGGTGCGCCGTAAAGGGTCATCGACCGGATGCGTACAGCCGTCGGAAATGAAAGGCATGCGAGTATGCGTGAGTATAAGGCAGATAATATGTGTGATCTGCCTTGAGAGATGTTGTGCCTTAAACAGCGGGGGTCCATACTAACTAAAAATGAAGCGCGAGAAGCCATAAATGGCGGGCGAACTTAATACTTAACTAGACAGTAACTCACGCTTTAAACGTAACTTCAAATAATATAATATTCGAAGTGAATTGTATTTTTATTCCATCATCATCCGGACTGTAATGAAATAAATATATTATATTCAATAAAATAAATACCTGTCGTAGTGCACTCCAACTGATTAAGCCAACAGATATGATGCAGAATAGTAATGCAATAGCGATGCTCAAGAATAGACCTATAGCCATAGCCTTCGCGTCTTCTATGAGTGCTTCCATATTTTCGTCATGTGATGCGTTGACACTAAAAATATAAATATTCATGACAGCACATATTTAGTTGTAAAATGATATTTTAGATTCAATAATTAATTAAAATAACTGTTCGTTCACTATTTATAATTAAATTTATAAGGTGCTTATATTACAATTATTATTTCTGCAATAGAGCAGAAACGGGTCAGAATCTATAGGTTAAGTTCTTTTTGTGTACTTAATTTGCCATCATTCTATCAATCAGCCATTTATAGTGGACTATTAATTGTTGAATGTAGACTTTTCCAGAGAACAAATGTGGGCCTACATATGCCGTTCTATGCTACAGGTATCCAACAGCTCTCTGTGACTACCAGCAAGTAAGAGGCCACCTTATTCTTGTATTTAACCATTATGCGGTGCAATTCTATAAGAGTTAAATATAGCCTTTTGGTTGCTGCCAAGTAAACCTAATATAGCCAATTTGGTTGCTGTTTAAATTTTGTTCCAAATAGTTGTAGCGCCAAAAAACTATGCAAGTCTTACACAAGTGATAATGTTACGATTTAAACACGTATTTATTATTTTCTTTTTCATTCACAAGCGAAAGTAAGCAAAAAGTGAGAAAATTAAATATTTACCAATCTTTATAAAAATAATTACGAATACATTACTAGTTTTTCAATCATGAGATAAAATTCATCCATATGACGAAATAAAACCAAACGTACTAAATTTTGTATACATATTCGTTTGCGTGAAAAAAAAAAAAATTAAAATAATTTATGTTTTTAAATTCTGATAAATTATCATTTATTTAGCGAATAAATTTTATTTAATGATTGAAAATTAAACTAGAATAATTTAGAGTAATATGTACAGTCTTCTACCACCACCAAAGGCCTGAGTAAGTGGCAAATAACTGGTGAGTCGTTCTGTGTAGGTCGTCCTTTCAACGAAGGCTGTACTTAGCTCTCCGATTTGCACTAAGTTGTAACATACGCCACCACCACTCATTATTCCAAATAAAATTCCGATGATTGTCGCCATCAGTTCCACACATGTCGCATATCGAAACTGTAAGCGCAAAATATTGTTAGATTACTTTCACGTCTTCGCATTCTAGTCATTATATCATAGAGATATTTTTTTTTATTATTATAGTTAAATATCTGGTATATTTTTGTTGTATTTTGTCGAATTTATTTAGGTATATATTAATAAAAAATAAAAAATAAATAACTAAAAAAATATTTAAAATTACAAAACGAGAATAATTATAACACCGATATTCGATCCCACGCTGTTTGAATGTCAAAATAAAACAAAAAACTGGACGAATTCTCAACTGAGCTATCGTCACTCACGTTGTCAGCAGCAAAATTTGAATCCATATTCTAATGGCATTTCATGTCATTGTATTGATTAGCTAAAAACACCGACAAAACATTTTCTATAAATAAAATAATACAATAAAGACAGAAATAAATTGCAATAACTATAAAGATTTACTAAAACAACATTTCATTAACACACTAATTACATAAATAAATTAAATTCTAACTTAAATAAAAATCCATTATTATGCGAAACATTCTGTATATAAACTATCAAACTACACAATGAATATTATTTCTAATTACCCCCACATAAGAGATGTATCATGTTTGCTGTTTTTATGCGGGCACCGTCATTTTATTACTGTAAACTTGTTTTTCTTCTTTCTTTCATTTTAATTTTTACTGTTTTACTTGTGTGTTTACTTGATTAGAATACTTAAGACGAATCAAATACGCGTTTAAGCCAATATATAGGTTTATGTGGTAGTTTTTCGTCGTTTAGTTGTCAAAGCAATTTAAAAAAAAAAACAGCTAGGCCCCGAAATGCATGCCAAATTTCATCAAAATCGTTGGGGCCGTTTCCGAGATCCTTAATATATATATATACATATATATATATACACACACACATATATATATATATATATATATATATATACAAGAATTGCTCGTTTAAAGATATAAGATACTGTTAGATAATTACTTACTATTTGAAAATATGATATTGTGCGCTCTGTACTCTTCTTTCTGAAATGAAACCGACAACTTAAATTTATCGCTTTTAATATTAATTTATGTCAGAACAATAGTAGCTCCAGAGATATTAATACCGGTAAGCATATAAGTATATGTGAAAAAGGTAGCCAAGTTCATTATGATTATTATGGTGTGGTTGTCGACTAAACGCATAAAAAACTTGAGATATAAATGGGTGCCAAGCTCAGTAGATAATGCTGAAATCTATTTAATAGAAATAGGTATAATATTCTAGGTAAGTTTAGAACACAATTTCTTGTTTTGGTTTTACTACAAAATGCTTGCTATCTATAAATATGCCTTTTTTTTTTAATTTTAATTGTGAATTATTTACAAGAATCAAATAGTACCAGCATAGTATATATATAGTAAGATCAATTTCTCTTCTACTATGGAAGAGGCTCGAGCGCAGCAGTGGGGCCTACATAAGCCAAGACGAGCTATAGGTATATAAAATAACTAGTATCTGAAGACTAGTCAAGGCAAATGTTGGTTCGATAGATCAAGTTATTTGCTCTATGTAAATAATTTCACAATTAAAATCTAAAAAGTCATGTTTATATCCAGCAAACTCAATTGTATTAGAAGAAGAACATTAAATTGTGTTTTAAATTTTCCTAAGAATATTATACGTTTTTCTAATAAACAAATTTCAGAATAATCTACGTAACTTGACATCTATTCATATCTTAAGTCTTTTGTCAGTGAAGTCGAAAAGCACACTACAATTATCATAATCCTTACTAATATTATAAATGCGAAAGTAAGGATGTTTGTTTGTTTATTTGTTTGTTTGTTTGTTACGCTTTCACGCTTAAATCACTGAACCGATTTCAAAAATTCTTTCACCAATGGAAAGCTATAATATCAGGGAGTAACATAGGCTATATTTTAACCCGGTATTCCCACGGGAACGGGAACTATGCGGGTAATGCGACTGAAACCGAAGCGAAGCGAGGGCGAGTTGCTAGTATCGAATAAAGCTGCTTTTTCCACATTTATGTTTTTACCGCGATATCAATACTTTGTGAAAATTAACTCATAATTATTTAAAAGGGTTGTACCTATTTATAATTTGCACGCTTTTACGATGTAGTTGCATTTTAACACTATTTTCTACATTTTTAGGTAACTCCAGTCCTAACTCACATTTATTAACTTCAATTACGAAGCATACAACAATCTTATCAATAGCTTATCCAGAGAACGAACAGCAAGGATAACTAACTCCTGCGTACGCTTCACAAGTTCGATGGAGTTAAAGTTATACATAATTTTCAAATACATAAAAGTAAGTTTTATAATTAATGAATTTAAAATACCTATAAAAACGTTAAAACTCACCCTTTATAGAACTATAAACTTATTCTCCTACAAGGAAAAAAGAACTTCTAGTATAATTATTTTTTATATTTAAGACAACACCCTGCACTAAGGAAATAATCCTTGCATTGCGGGGGACTTTACAAACACATAATTAACGGACACAAATTACATCTACAAAATTATGAAAGCGATCATGTGAAATATTTTAATTTTTTTATAAATTAGTTGTTTTTGAATGTTTCCTTTGTGTATATAGGCGCACATCGCCCTCTATCGGCAATATTTGTAAATTGTTGATGTATGTGTTATCAATTATAGTTATAAACATGTTTGAAATATTTGCAACTAATTTAAATAATTATTTGTAGTAACAACATTGCTGTTTACCATGCTATGATATTTAAAAGACATTTTTTGAATGTATTTCTAGAAATCTTTGATTTAATTGTTTAAATATTTATATAAATGATCAAAATAAAATCGATTAGAATTAATGTAATTATTTGTAATCATATTTAGTTGTTTTTACGCAATAAACATTGCAATTTATTTCTACTTACAGCGCCGTCTGTTGAATCATATATGAGAATGATATTTCCTTTAATTACATGAATGTAAATTGCGTACAAGAGACCATTTGGAATTATGTTAAATGCATTAGAATATTTATCATTATTATTTAGCTATATTTCGAGAATTATTTTATCGTAGTTTTATTTGTTTCTTATAAAAAGTAATTGTAGTTACTAAGACTAGACCGTTTCATTGTAAAGCGGAGGTTATAAAATCTTTGTAATATTAAGAATAGAACACATTACCGGGTTGAGAGCCTTCCGTTCGCCCATTGCCCCCGTTAAGCTGTCAAGGTCATCTGCGACCAACAGCTAAACACACACAAAAAAAAAGAAAAAGAATAGAACACAGTTTTACTTCACTCACTTCTCCGGCAATAACTTCTAATAAATACAGTGATTACATATTCAGTATTTTACTACGGACGCCCAAATTCCTGGCGCAACGCCGACATATACATACAAATACATAGGTGAATATGAAATTTGAAGTTTCTACGTTATCTGGATGTGGGTCAGATTTATACGTCAGTCAGCAAGTAATAATAATGGCGATTTTTGGACGTTAATATCTAAATAGCCATTTAAATGGTGTTTATAAAATTTAGAATATTAGCTTATATAGTGGGTTTCAATATATATTCTATAATTGGTGCATTGATATAGATAGTTTTTAAATTATGGAGGATTCAAAAGTGGCTTGAAATGATTCGTATTAATATACAATCAACGTGACGCGACGGTCATGATTTAGTAAAAATACAATTACACTCTTTTTTGCCCAAAGGACTTATAAATGTTGACTAAATGATGTTAGCAGAAAATACCATTACAACATAAAAAAGTCTAAATCCCATGCAATATAGGTCAACATATTACGTCAATGTCTTTTCTACATGGTAAGGTTATTCACAGTAGACGACAAACATACAACAAAATGAATCCTTGAATAATGATGAAAATTTTATATTAGCTACTGCTAGCAGCTTAGGCGTTATGGAAGAACAATTAATATGCTGCAAATATTAAATATAATGTTGTCATTAAATTTTAACTGAACTTATCTGCATAAATTATAAAGCGAAGAATCATGGAAGGCTCTATGTAATCCAATTCTTATTTCGAACCCAAACCACATCGCATATAAATGACGAAAGATATCTATGAATTACTATTCTTTCCCACTCAACTCTATGTTTAGTATGGTATGACGTGCGCGTGACGTGACGTTCGTGCCACTGATATCTAAGAATAGAAAGCTGAATGCTTCTTTTTAGGGTTCCGTACCAAAGGTTAAAAATGGAACCCTATTACTGAGACTTCGCTGTCCGTCCGTCCGTCTGTCACTAGGCTGTATCTCAAGAACCGTGATAGCTAGACAGTTGAAATTTTCACAGATCATGTATTTCTATTGCCATTATAACAACAAACACAAAAAATAAAATAAATATTTAAGGGGGGCTCCCATACAACCAACTTGATTTTTTTACCGTTTCTTGCTCGATACTAATAACGGTGACAGGTAGACGCTTTAACTACACACAGAATATTTAGTTTTATGTTCTCTTTCTTTAAATATAATCAATTAAAATAAAGTAAATAATTAAAAGGGCCCACATACAATAAATGAGGTTTTCGCCGTTTATGATAGAATATCAGGCTGACCGAGCTGCGCTCGGAGTATTTTTGTAGCATTTATTCAGATATATATTAATAAAAAATAAAAAAATAAATAATGAAACATAAATAAAAAATTACAAAAAGAGAATAATAATAACACCGAGATTCGAACCGACGCTGTCTGAATGTCAACAAAATCAAAATTAGAACCTGTCAACTGCCCATCTGAGCTATCGTAACTCATGACGTTGACAACGAAATTTGAATTCATATTCTTTTAAAATTTAATGTCATTGTTTGTTTTGCTAAAAACACGGACAAAACAACATTTTCTATAAATAAAACTCGCTAGATCAATTTTTTGGACCTGAATCCTCTAGTACGCCAAGTTTCAACAAAATCGTTGGAGCCGTTTCCGAGATCCTGAATATATATTAAGGTGCTTAATATATATATATATATTAAGGTGGGCCAAAAAATACTTTTAATTTTTTTTTTCTTAGCTACTACGAATATATCGTCCAAGATGACGAAAAAAAAATCCTGGTAGAGTTTCAGCCCTTAATATTAATATTAAGAGGTCGCTCATTGTGATTTTTGATTTTCCATTTAAATCATCACGATCATCTTGCTCTTATCCCAATTACTTGGGGTCGACGCAATATGTCATCTGTTTTGACATGTTGCAAAAAGTTTCGGCAATGACTTTTATGACCGGCCGCCTGCCTGACGTCAACCCTCTTTGGGAATGTAATCGTTGACCCAAATGGTACCAGATGGAGTTGGTCCGGTCAATCTATGGCTCTTAGTCGTCTTTTACGACACCCACGAGCAAAGCAAGGGTTGGTAGTATTCGAAGCCGCTACCACACAGCAATTACATGATTGAATTTGATTACAAGTAAATAATGCCATAGAAGTGGCGCTATGATCGACAACTTCAGTGATTTTAGCGGTAAAATACAAAAAAAGTAATAAGTTGACTTAAAATAACGAATTAACATTTATTTGACATAATCAAATTTATAATCTTTACAGTACTGCCAACTACGTTATTACAAAATGTCGTTTTAACGCTTTTTATTTGAATCGTGCTGAATCACATGAAATTATCTTTTTTTTTTTTTTTTTTTATGCAAACGGTGGCAAACGAGCAAACAGTACACCTGATGGTAAGTGTTGCTGCCGCTCATGGACCTTTACAAGGCCGTTGCCTACCGCGAAGGGAGTGTGAATGCGTGCATTGAGGCTCGGTGATACCAAGGGCACCACCAAAACCCTCCACACGTAATCACCCTCAGAAAGTTGGGCTTCCGGCTCTCTCGCTCACCGAACGAAGCGCAGTAACAAATTGCTACTACTCAGACGTCGATTTTCTGCGAGAGCATGGTACTGCCCCGGACGGACCGGCCCGCGGCTGTAGACAGATAACTGTCGACAGTGTGGTCCTACCACTCCTATCCTCCTATCTCTACGAAATTATCAAAAAAAACTCGATAAGATTTACGAAAACTAAGATATTTCATGTTTTCGAGTCATTATTTTGTGATAGAGTATAAGAAATTGTAAAAGTTATCCTAAACTATTTGAGGTTTGACTTTAACCTCGTATAACTTTTAAACGAGTCAATTTAGTAAAAAATCATTTCAGACCTTTTTTGTAGATCGTTAAATTTCCTACAAGAATATGTATTGATTTTTACGAGATATTAATTCGTTCGAGTGCATCAAAAATCCAAACAATAAAAAAAAATTCCTTTGTTATTTAAATGGGCAATCAAAAATCACAACGAGCGACCTCTTAATATTAATATTAATATTAAGGGCTGAAACTTTACCAGGATTTTTTTTTCGTCATCTTGGATGATATTTTCGTAGTAGCTAAGAAAAAAAAATTAAAAGTTTTTTTGGCCCACCTTAAATTATATATATACAAGAATTGCTCGTTTAAAGATATAAGATAATACGGAACCCTCTTCATGCGTGACACTGAATCGCGCTTAGCCGGTTTTTTTGGCACTTGCTACAAGAAAAATATATACCTACAATGATAAATTTACCCATTTAAAACCCTTGTAAAAAGAAGAAAATATTTTGATATAATTTTCTTGTACAAACTTTTCGTAGTAAAATGCATTGTGTGTGTAAAAACTCCTCTAAAAAAATAAATAAAGTTAATTATCAGTAACTTAGGGTCATAGGACCTTAAAATAAAGGTGCGCACTGAAGGTGTGACAAATAAAAAACTTGGTTTGATTTATAATATTACTGATCTTCTTATAAACTTTTATAAAAATTACAGACGCTTTCCAATATTATGTGCGAAAATTACTACTACTACGACTGGACGGCTTTGGAGGAAATTTTATGTGTATATTGATTGAGTCCCTGAACGGTTTTTTTTTTTTTTTTAATTTATTTAGAGGGCTTTGTCGCTGCGCGACCACATCGCCCTGTAAAAGACTACAAAAAACAACACAATATAAAAAACACATCTGGACCGCGAGGTGGCACTGCTATCGGTATGTGTTCAAATTTAATTTGATATATAGCTAACAACATAGTTTTTAGTGGCGTAATTTTTAATTTTATTACCTAGCTATACAGTACCAAAAATTATAATTTACACACATTTTCCTTTATTTTAATTTTCCGTATAATAAAAAGTTATATATAAAAAAAATTACCCAACCTTTCAAACTAAAAACCTGCTCTAACTCAACAAGGTTGGGGAATTAATGGAGGAGATCCCAGCCTAACAGTGGACGTCTTTGGGTTGATGGATGGATAGATAGATCCCATCTTAGAAATTCATTATTGCCTCTAGGATATGCGCCTGGTATCTGAGCGTCACGTTTACCGTTCTATTTACGATCCTGGTCTCATTATATAGTTACGAACAGTAGACATTTTTTGTGTTTGTATAGCTGCTAGCCACAGCTTTCACATCCCAGCCCAGACTATGGGTGAGCGCTGAGGGCTCTGAACCCGCTGAGATTGAAACACGATTAGCACAGTATTATATCCTAACCTACAATATAGATGATGATGGAAACCATAACCTGGGTTCAATCTTCAGTTCAACAGCATGCAGTAACGATCATCAGACACACATATCAGCACCATTAATTGTATTTCATACGATTTGTGAGAAACATTAGCATATATATTTGTCTATCATCATCATCATCATCATTTCAGCCTATTGCGGTCCACTGCTGGACGTAGGCCTCCCTCATGTTGCGCCACAATGTGCAGTCCTGTGCCGCCTGCATCCAACGACGCCCAGCAACTTTCACTAAGTCTTCGGTCCACCTAGTGGGGGGGCGTCTAACACTGCGTCGTCCGATACGTGGTCGCCACTCGAGAACCTTTCTTCCCCAGCGGTTGTCGGTTCGTCGAGCGATGTGGCCTGCCCATTGCCACTTCAGCGTGCTAATTCTTCGTGCTATGTCGGTTACACCCGTTCTTCTGTGGATTTCCGTATTCCGGATTCTATCTTGCAGAGAAATCCCGAGCATAGCTCGCTCCATAGCACGCTGAGCGACTTTGAGCCTTGATATAAGGCCTACATTTAGGGACCACATTTCCGTGCCGTAAGTCATCACTGGTAACAGACACTGAGGTATGTTGGACGAGAAGATCCTCTTGAGTTTCCCGAACGCTGCCCAACCGAGTTAGATTCGTCGGCTGACCTCTTTCTCGAAATTGGATCTACCTAACTGGACTGTTTGTCCGAGGTAAACATAGTGATCGACAACTTCGAGAATCGCATTGCCAACTAGGACATTTGTCTATAATAACTTAAAATTTCTCTCGATTTCCATAAGATCTACTCTTCAAACTCTAACTTAGTGACTATGAGATTAACTCGGCAAAGATACAAAAAACAATTTATCATAATCCGTCCTCAATTAACTGATAAATTGATAAACATGATCTTTAAAAAATATACAGCGTGGGACTTATACACGTATGGAGTCTAAGATTTTCCATCCATCCATCAGCCCTTAGACTTTTGATATGCTCAACCTCCCTACGAGAATGGTCCTCTAAATGGTCTTATGCCATTTGCATCCTACCGTTCCTTGTGATTTTGAAGACGTCATCGGTCTTATCTACCAGGGGGTCGTTCTTAGGTCGTCCTAAGAATATCATCATTATTGCAGCTCACATACTACACATTCTACACATTCCACTGCTAAACTCTAAACTCCTGCACAATGGGAGAGTAATTAACCTACTATATCACGCTGGTCAGGCGGGTTGGTCTATACCAACTCAAAGAGAAGGAAAACTGTCACCTATAGCAATAATCCCTTCGTTGTCTTTTACGACACCCACGGACAAGAAAGGAATTCAACTGTATTCTTACTCCGTCACCACACGGAAGATGAGTATTATTAAGAATATTACATAGACATAACAAATAGCAACTCGAGAAAATTTCTGTGCATTCAAGCGTTTCTGCTTTGCCAATATGGGTGTGTGTAGTAAGATTGGCCAAAAAATTGATCAAATCAAACAAAACGCCTTATTTTTTGAACTTGGCAATAAAAATGGGCCAAAAAATATCAATTCATTTGTCAAACAAACAATCATCTCTATAAAGTACTGGGCAGGTGCGAGTCAGATTCACGAGACTTTCATACGCGAGATATCGTTAACAACATTGGAATACTACTGAATTATTTTTAAATCTTATTATGCGAAATGGAAATTCATAATGACATTCACGTTTTCATCTGATTTTTTGATATAACAACTCTTTATGCTGCTTTAATAGAGGAATAGTTAACATATATTTGAACTTGCATCATGTAAAATGGTAATGATGACTAATAGATATTTTATATGATTCTAAATCGTAAGTAAATTATAATAGAACTATACTTATATATCTAAAACTAGCATTTCTTTTGTTATATTCATTCTCCATTTTAGTAACGCTATTATTATTACTCTCACATTTTTAAAAATATATTTTGGTAGACGTGTAATACAACAGAAAAGTTTATTTTTAGTATTCACCTATTAGAATATTTTAGATGTACACACAGCTTAATGAAGAGTCAATTTATAACAAAGCTTATATTTAAAGAAGTCATAAAACTAAATGAAACTTAAGTCTCAAGAGCTCATTTAAAAGACTTACGGTTGTGTTTTCTTCTTTGACGCCATCTTCTAAAAGTATTGCTTCATGAAAATATTGTTAAATAATTGACTGAGCAGTCTGTTCTGCACAGAGGCTGGGAGCGCATTGGTGATTTATCCCGATTCCTTAACGTTTTCAAACACGCGAATTATCATCGATGCTAAATGATTATTAAGTACTATTAAATGACTTGCATTGCAGACATTTCTGAGGCTAGAATCGTAAAGCAGATTTTGGCGAAATTTCTAAAGTATATGGTATAAATTGATATGTATAAATATAGCCTAAAATTATACTACAGTATTACTTAGAATACTCAACATTTTGATTACTATATTCGAGTCTTTGAATATGTAGTTATATAACATTATATTTCATACTATAAATGTGTTGAGGAAACTGCGGAGCGCTAGGCACAGGAGAGAGAATTGTTGATATATTTAATAACCGCGAAGGCAAATACTACTTTCTTATCTTATACAATCTAATAATATGTTTGAATAATTATGTATACATTATATTTTGTTATATACATTGTAAAATCATAATAGTGATTTATTAAAACTCGATAAACTATATCTGTACTAATTTCTGTTTGGCAATGAATTTCACTTTATTTATTATTCTTTCTCTCTATTATTGTGACGAAAAATATTGGTGAAAGTTTTGAAGTTGTGAAATCTTAAAGAAAAATTCTTAATAAAAATTGATTTTATAACAAAATATAAATTGTATTGCTGTGAATAAGTACGTGGGTATTTATTCACAGCGCCAACTACCAGATGCAAGAGGACTCAAAGTACCAATTAACAATGACAATAGGTTTATCTCTTGTTCAGCAGAAATTTAAAGAGACATGTACATATAAATACAGAAATGTTTTATACTGACGAATAAATTAGGCAATGTAGTATATGCTTTATAAAAGAACTTGATACTGGAAATATTGGCAAATCTTTTGGTCATCTATTTCGCTAATACCGTTTGTATTTTAACGAAAAGATGACCAAATGATTAAATAATATATAATAATATTAAAATTTCCTAACCGAAACAAGGAAATAAAGTTTTCTAATAAAATCTTGTGGATTAATAAAACGTTATGTAATGGTCCAGGTCAAGTATATTTTCTATTATAATAATACTCAAATATATAATACTAGATGAGCCGGTTAACTGCATTTATCAAATGTATCTGTACATTTTTAATATATATTAAAAATGTAAAACTGATTCGCCTTCCGAAGCCAGGACGATCTTCGAACTCGGCTGCGGTCTACTGGCCCATCGTGCTGCTGAAGGATACAAGATATATATTGGACGTAAGCCTGACTACTGTAGCCATCACCTATAGAGCGGTGCTGTTGGCGATGATTTTAGACATAGGCAACGTATTCGATAGTCTACTATTCAGCAGGAAAGCGCTCTGGGGGTGGTTCGATCGGAGGAGGGTGTCTCTATAAATGAGATGGCTAGTGGCAGACTGTTTGGAGAGAAGCAGTGTCCCAGAGCGAACGCTCTACACCGAGTAGGTGGCCAAACGTGTCCAGGCACTGGGACTTAGAGTGACCCTAATTAGAACGAAGGCGCTTTTATTCCCTGAGCCCACCACGGTTCACTCGACTCAAAATTAAAAAAAAGATGGGACAGTCGATATACGTAAATCGATAACCGATCTTTATTAATTTATTCATAAAAGAAATAAACCCAATACAGTACCTATATAAAACTTTCAACATATTTTTTATAATTAAAACAGACAGTTACATTATTAGTTACATTATAAAATACATAAATTGAATTAATTAAACATTAAAAAACTACTTTTTGTCTCAGAGTAAATTCTAAGCGTTCAGGGCAGCGTTCGGGAAACTTAAGAGGATCTTCTCGTCCAACATACCTCAGTGTCTGAAAACACAGGTCTTTGACCAGTGTTTGTTACCAGTGATGACTTACGGCACGGAAACGTGGTCCCTAAATGTAGGCCTCATATCAAGGCTCAAAGTCGCTCAGCGTGCTATGGAGCGGGCTATGCTCGGGATTTCTCTGCGAGATAGAATCCGGAATACGGAAATCCGCAGAAGAACGGGTGTAACCGACGTAGCACGAAGGATTAGCACGCTGAAGTGGCAATGGGCAGGCCACATCGCTCGACGAACCGACAACCGCTGGGGAAAAAAGGTTCTCGAGTGGCGACCACGTATCGGACGACGCAGCGTAGGCCGCCCCCCACTAGGTGGACCGATGACCTAGTGAAAGTAGCTGGGCGTCGTTGGATGCAGGCGGCACAGGACCGCTCATTGTGGCGCAACATGAGGGAGGCCTACGTCCAGCAGTGGACGGCGATAGGCTGAAATGATGATGATGATGATGAAATTCTAATATTATGTATGCATTATTGTCAATAAACTGGATATATTTATTTATAAAACAGTCGTAATTGATCGATTGATCTAACGACTGTCCCTATTTTGGCAAAAAATGATAAATGTTCTAGCAGGAACGCTCCCTCCAGTGATGACGATAATAGTGGCCTAGACCCTTGATTGTGTTGACCTTTTGAATAATTAAAACTGTCAAAAATAGTTTTGTTTAAAATAAACTCAAAAAGATTTTCATTTATTGTATTTTAATTATAATAAAAAATCACAATTATAAAAATAAAGAGTATTATCGATAAAAAACTACGGACTTTATTTTAAGCGTAACAGCACTAGGGACAACTGTCACAGAGATCATCCTATATTTTATGGACTATAGTTTTTTTTTTTTTTTTTTTTGTGTGTACAGCTGTTGGCCGCAGATGGCCTCGACAGCTTGACGCGGACTATGGGTGAGCGCTGAGGGCTCTCAACCCGGAGAAAAGTATGCTAAGCGACATCGCCCAAGGGCTCCCCCTGTGGGGAACGGACCTCGGCTTGGGGCGTCGCTGGAGGCAAAGTGGGCGTGCCCACGTTTTTAATAGTGACTTTTGCGCGGCGCGGTTTTGCACCTCGACGGCGAGGGCGGAACCGCGGATATTTATTCGTTAAGGCCTCGCGGGCCGTGTAGGCTCTTTGTTGAGTGAGTGTGATATTGTCGTCCTCTTCGTCGAGGACGTGACGAGGACGTCGGATGGAATATGGACTATAGTAACGGCTATCAGTTATTTATAGTTGCGGCACGCTATGATGGCCGTTTTAACATATTACAATAGTGATGTGAAATGTCGATTTATTCTCGAAAAAAATATAGGTAAGGAAATCTACAAGTTTTTATTGCAAGTAGTACCTGATTAAAAAGATTTAATAAAATAAAAATATAAATGCTTACTTAATATATTTGAACGATCTGAATATTGGAATGAAAATGAATATACTTACATGCACACTTATATGCACACAAAACAAATTAATACAAAAAGAGACCAAAAAAGGTGCCACAAAAGGCAATAATACAGTAATATAGTACACCAATAATTATAATCTTATAAAAATAAAAAAATTATGTTCGCGGGACCCTAATATCCATACTAATATTATAAATGCGAAAGTAAGGATGTTTGTTTGTTTGTTTGTTTGTAACGCTTTCACGCTTAAACCACCGAACCGATTACAAAAATTCTTTCACCAATGGAAAGTTATAATATCAGGGAGTAACATAGGCTATATTTTATCTCGGTATTCCCACAGGAACGGGAACTACGCCGCGGGTAAAGCGACTGAAACCGAAGCGAAGCGAGGGCGGGTTGCTAGTATGTAATAAATACATTTTGTGTCCTAAGATAATGATTCGATAAATTTTATGAGTAACTGCACGTCACTATTGATAATAAAGAACAGCAATTTGCTCCTTCAAATGTAATTACTATATATACGAAACTTCATGAGTGGACAAACGTCAAAACGGCCATCATAGCGTGCCGGTAGTATAGGTATAAACAACTGGCCATGATACGATGCTGATAGCTGACAATATCACAACAGTAATTGGTTTAATGTCGTGATTTTCGTTTTGTTACGTTGGTAAAATATCAATCATTGATAAGACTAATAACCAAAATAATTATGCCACCTCTCTCTCTACGTAATTTCCGATGTGCTAAACAGACAGAGAGCGGTTATTGGCTAGCGGCTTCATAACAAGCTTGCTTACAGTTATTGAAATAACATTTCAATAATATACATCTGATTATTGGAACTAAAAAAGTCATACCTACTTATAAATAATTATTTTTGTAGTTAAAAAGATAACAATAAGTTGTTTTAAATTTACTTAACAATGTTATACATTCTTCATTAAATCACTGTCAAGATATCTACAGAATTTGGCACCCATCTATAATTTTGCACTAGGCTGTCATGTTCACATTTATGTTGTTGGTGGGATATTCTATACCAAGTTGTATATAATGTGTGATATTAGTAGTATATAGATTGACTTCAATATTTATTTTGCCGGTAGTAAGCCGCCTAATGGTTTTAGCCTGACTCGGATAGGACTTATAAGAGAAAAAAAATATAAATGATCTTATTTTTTAGAGAAGAACTTATAATTGTAGACTAACATTTTTTAAGTTATTGACAATTTATTATTCTCGACAATGACGAATTAACAATTTATTTTCTTCCTCCATCTCCCTTTACGCGGGTATCCTAACAAATAACAATAATGCCATGAAAATTAGTTTATAATGATTTGATGTTTACGCGAAATAACACAATGTAAATAAAACTACTTTACGGATTTTATCGCATTTGTATTTGATTTTTGATGATTTTCTTTTTTCTACTTACACTGGCAACAAATATTGTCTCAAAATGTGGGTCAATATTTAATAACAAATTTTCTGTATCAGGCAGATAATTTTAAATTTTCTGTAATAACGATGACTTGTTAGACCTGAGACATTTTAGTCAGCCCGTGACCATGAACGCTGCAAAGTGTTCGAAACGTCGGGCAATCAAAAATCAAATGCAAACGCCATAAAATTCGCATGACAAAAGGCCGTTATTTTGATAACGGCCTTTTGTCATGCTGATTTGGTTATTTGCACGATACTTAGGTATGCCTAGAAGCCGGTCTGTCTGTTTGTTTTGGGTAATCTTCAAAGCGGCTGGACGGAGTTTGATAATATTTTACTACGTGGTAGTTTTGTATATAAGGAGTAACTTAAGATATATTTTATCCCGGTAGTCCCACGAGAACAGGAACTACATGGGTAAAGCGACTCAAATCGAAGCGAAGCGAGGGCGGGTTGCTAGTTTTAAATAAAACTATGGATTTTATCGCTTTTATTTTTGATTTTTGATCTCTTTTTGGTAAGATAAAGTAAGCCGCCTTTTAAAATTAATAATAATTTAGAATCATGCCCTCGTGAGTTTTCTTGCCGGATCTTTCTCAGTGAGGACGCGTTCCGATCCGCTGGTAGTATGTTAAATTTATTAGGTTCAAATTAATAAACTGTCATAATAATTACTACAAATTTAATGTTTAATAATTACTAGCCA
This sequence comes from Lymantria dispar, assembly GCA_032191425.1. Classification (NCBI taxonomy): domain Eukaryota; kingdom Metazoa; phylum Arthropoda; class Insecta; order Lepidoptera; family Erebidae; genus Lymantria; species Lymantria dispar. The sequence goes on from CM063448.1 coordinate 24,643,935, forward strand.
TAAAGAATATAATTTTCTCATATAGAATCATTTTCTTTTTGTACTGGCAATAAATTTGTAATAAAACGTGGGTCAATATGTAATAACTAATTTCTATAGCGAGAGAGGGCGCTACGGTCTCAATATTTACATCGACTCTGCAGATAAAGGGAAATAAAGATTATAAATAGTGTTCCTACATAGTGAATAAACCGCTCGTTATAACAAATAAAACGTTGTTGGGCATACCTATGCATAGAATAACCAAGAAACAACTCCATACAGTGAAAAAGACTCAGAAAAGTGTAAAACTATCACCCATTGTGTTATGTGAAACTTCTTCAAAAAACAAACAATAAACAAAAAATCAAACTAAGTTCAGTGCACAAAGCTACAACAAGTGTTGAGTACAAAAACAATGTAAGTGATAATAATTATTTTATAACCTATAAGAGTGGTATATCGTGAATTCGTGACTCAGAAGGATAGATTTACTTGTCACCTATCGCTATACATTCACTAGACGACTAGCGCCATCTTGCTGATTTTGTCGTCAACTCTAAGACGATTACACTACTAACTGCAACGTTCCTGCTATTGATTAACGCGCTCAAACATATCTTACTAGAGAAAACACCTTACTAGAGAAATCAAGAGCAGGCGCTACGTGTACTGTTTACAAATATAATAACAACACTTAATATTTTGTCTAAATGGAGGAAATAAAGCAATTGCTGCTAGAAATGCAGCAAGAAATTAAACAACAAAAATCTGAAATGCAGGAAATGGGGGAAGATTTAAAGAATACTATAAACAATAACATAAATGAAAAATTCAAAAACTTTGAAACAAAACATGAAATACTAGACGACAAAATCGGAAACCATAAAAAATCAATCAATGAATTAGAGAGATACGTAAGACGTAAAAACTTGATTATGTTTGGCGTTCAAGAGCAGGAAAAATCCTATCACGAGCTTGAAAAATGCGTTATTGACATAATTAATACCAATTTCAACTTCCAATACGATAACACCTGTATTGAATCTGTTAGGAGACTTGGTAAAAAAAGCGAAAAGATCAGACCAGTAGTCATAACATTTACCACACTGGGATTGAAACTGAATATACAAAAAAATAACAAATGCCTACAAAACACACCATATGTCAAACAAGATTATCCTATGGAAGTACTTATTAAGCGCAAGGAACTGCAGTCTCAACTAAAAACAGAAAAACAACTAGGAAAAAAGCTTTCACAAGTACGATAGAGTTATTATAAAAGAAAATAATGAGAATAATACTGCTCTTAGCCAACCAAGCAAAAGGAACTTGTTGGAGTCCCCAGAATCATCATCATTTAGCAGACCGAATTCTGAAGATACCAAAAAATAGCCATTCAAGAAAATAAAACAACTGATTTGAAGAATTATATGATCCAAAAGCTTAAACTTGTATACAACCGTGAAAATAACCCGTCAGAAAAAATGCAGAACAAACATTACTAACACCGAATAGCAACTACCAACACGCCCCCCTCGAGAACTCCTAGTACGGCTAGTCACCGCAGGAGTATTAGACTGCAACCCTCCAAGACATCAGGTAAATAATCAATTAAAGAACCGGTACAACACAATCGAATTTTCATCTACAAGAAACAAAAGAAATTTCTATATCTGTACTCTCAACGCCAAGTCCTTATCATCGACAGAAAAACTGTTAGAGCTCAAAACAGCGCTACAAAAAATAACCTATGACCGAGTAGGATTAAGTGAAGTTCGTCGCCTGGGTGAAGGTATTATTGAAGATGATGAGTACTTAATGTACTACATCGGAAAAACCAAAGGTCTGTATGGCGTAGGTTTCCTTGTTAAGAGAAAACACAGAAAATATAAAATCATTCACGAGTATATCAGAATGAATTTGCATACTCGAAATTACCCTTGAAAACTTAGCTTTTGCAATAATACAGGCTTACGCTCCCACAGAGAATGCACCTCAAGAAGAGATAGACAATTTTTATGAAGACCTGGCGAAGGCTCACAACTCTATCTCTACAAACTACATATTCGCTATGGGAGATTTCAACGCACAAGTTGGGCGACTCAAAAAACATGAACACTCAGTTTTCGGTCCATATGGCTTTGGAAAAAGAAGCGTTCGTGGTGAAAGACTTATCCAGTATGCACATGAATACAACCTGAAAATAATCAACACAATGTTTAAATTAAAAGATGCCAACAGATGGACATGGATCTCTCCCGACAAACACACTAGAAACGAAATTGTTTTTATTGTGTCTACAAAACCCACCTTATTTTCTAAGTACGAAGTATTTACCTTGTTCAGCTTCGGATCGGATCACAGATTACTAAGAGTCACTATTAACCTAAAATCAACAACAAAGAGTAGCCGAAATTTTTCAATTATATCAACAACGTTAAAAACTCCGGAGGAACAAGAATCTTATCTTAAATTAAAAAACTACATATCAGATCTCTCAGCGTCAGCTGCAAACTACAAAGTTAACGAATACAGTCAAAAAATCACGCAAGCGATATTAACAAGTATGATATGAGAAAAACCACATAGAAAAAGCACTATTCTATCAGAAAAAGTATTGAAGCTCATGAAAGAAAGAACCACGCTACAAAACAAGCCTAAGCTCAATAAGGTCGATAAAGAAAAGCTGAAAACTTTGTATAAACAAACGAACAAGGAAATAAGAAGATGCTACAAATCCTACAGACTCAACACCATACAAACTCACCTCGAAATATCTAGATCCACCAAAAAAGCTTATAAATAAATGACTAGAGCAAAGAAGTGGATTCCCTCACTCCAGTCCAGTACCAAGATCATAAATACGAATACAGACTTTTATGCTAAACTCTACAGCGACCCGGATGAGTCAAAACAAACAAGAGTTACTCACGAATGCAGAGACATCCCGCTAGTCCAAGAGTTCACCGAACAAGAAATCTTAAAACAAATTACGAAGTTAAAGGCTGAAAAAAGCCCGGGCCCTGATGGAGTAACAAATGAATGTATAAAGTCAGCTAAGATTCTATTATTAACCTCTATCATGTTACTATGGAACAAGATTCTAAACGAAGAAATAGTACCCTGCTTGTGGACAGAATCTGACATAATCCTGCTGTATAAAAAAGGTGACCCAGAGGATGTAGGAAACTATCGCCCCATAAGCCTGATGCCTTGTTTATATACACTATTCACCTCCTGCCTCCTTGCAAGATTATCGCCGAATATTGACTCACGTCAACTGATTGAACAAGTTGGCTTCAGAAGTGGTTTTAGTACATCAGATTACATTCTGGTAGTCGATCAAGTGATCGAGGAATATCTAGAATATAACAGACCGCTATATCTAGCTTTTATCGACTACAAGAAGGCTTTTGATACTATATCACACAATAGCATCTGGAAAGCACTGCTTCAACAAAATTTCAACAAAATGTACACGAAAAATACATCAATATTTTAATAAACATATACACTAATAGCTCAAGTAGAGTCAAGCTTGATAGAGCGGTCTCCAAAATCAATATCAATAGAGGCGTGAGGCAAGGCGATCCGCTTTCACCTAAATTATTTATTGCGGTCTTGCAAAACACAATGAAGGGACTACCATGTTCAAAACTAGGTATCTATATAGATGGGAAGTATCTAAGCCACTTAAGATTCTCCGACGACATCATTGTTTTTTCAGAAAATCTACAACAATTAAATAGCATGATTAACGAGCTCTACCTAGTCGGTAAGGAAGTTGGCTTAGAAATAAACCTCGAAAAGACGAAAGTAATTACTAACCATCTAACTACACCTATATACGTAAACAACACATCTCTGAAGTTCGTACAAAAGTATGTATATCTAGGTAAACAAATCTCCTTTAATAAAACCAGAAATCACGAAGTAGACAGAAGAGTCGCCATTACCTGGAGTAAGTACTGGTGCCACAAGGAAGTCTTCAAATCAGAACTTCCACTACCAATAAAAAAAATAGTTACGGATACCGAAATACTATCATGTCTTACCTACGGCTGCCAGACTTGGAATTACGATAGCAGGATTAAGAACAAAATCCAGACTACCCAAAGGAGAATGGAGAGAAGCTGCCTCGGCATCAAACCAAAAGATAGAGTGAGAAATGTAGTCTAATCATTTACCAATATTGTATATAATATGGTTTCTCGATTAAAGCTATTTTATTTTCAATTATGTTTTAATGTCCCATTGAAGTCACGTAACCAAAGTCCTTTTCCTTTTGGTCTCTTCTGAATATATATATATACTAGCAACCCGCCCTCGCTTCGCTTCGGTTATAGGTTATAGTTGTTTTACCCGCGTAGTTCCCGTTCCCGTGGGAATACCGGGATAAAATATAGCCTAGTTTACGCCCTGATATTATAGCTTTCCATTGGTGAAAGAATTTTTGAAATCGGTCCAGCCGTTTTGAAGATTACCCGGAACAAACAGACAGACAAAAATTTTTTAATTGCTATTTTAGGCATAGGTGTCGTGCAAATAACCGTGTGAGCATGAAAAAAGCCTATTATTTTGACATTACAAACAGACACTCCAATTTTATTTATTGGTATAGATCTAATAGCTAAGCATGTATAAATTTAGACCTATTCAATCCATCCGATATTAGCCTAAAGACGTCCACTGTTGGACATAGGTTTCCCCACGAGAATGCCATTCGGAATTGTCCTGTGCCATTTGCATGCAAAGTATGTTTTTAATTATTATTTTTTATATCAAGCTCTATAATAAACCTTAATATGAGAAATATGAACCAAAGTACAAAGCAGTCAAGAGGACTGCCGAAGGAAATAAAAACTTAAAACTATGACCAGTTGGTATGTTTGAATCGTTAATTAAAATTATCTATAGATTGATCGATCGATACTAATGGAACGAATGAATGAAAAAAAGATATCAATCATTCACTCAGTCAATCAATCAATCATATGTATGCCTCCATTTAGTCGTGTGCTCTGAAAAATCCCTATTGTGTTTGTACCAACGATGACGCGGTTCCATGATTTTTGTTTACACAAAAAAGTGTTCAATGCGCTTAAAGAAGTTTTTACTTCAAAATTCAGTTTTGCGTACTTTGCAATTGTATATGATATAACAATATAATAAAAAGTATGCTGATTGACGTGCGAATAATCTCAAAACTAATGTTTTGAGATTGTTCGCACAGATTTTGTGAATAATCTGACCCTACAAATTAGAGTCCGAGGAATTTATGTGGCTTTGAGTTAATAATTTAGCTGCTATCAAGCTAGGCTTTATCTACCTAAACTAAACATCCTTACTTCCTTACTAATATTATAAATGTGAAAGTAACTCTGTCTGTCTGTCTGTCTGTTACGCTTTCACGTCTAAACCACTGAACCGATTTTGATGAAATTTGGTACAGGGATAAACTAAAGCTTGAGAAATGATATAGGCTACTTTTTATTGCGAAAAATTGGGTATAAGGGGTTGAAATAGGGGATGACATTTTGTATGGAAATTTGGAATATGGGGATGAAATTCCACCCCTAAAAGACAAAAAAAGCATAAAGCCGAAACCACTGGGCCTAGAAACTAATTTTGTTTTTTACACCGTAGTATTTTTTAGGGTACACAAGCTCTAGTAAAGAAATCGCCAAAAAATGGGTATAAGGAGTTGAAATAAGGGATGACAGAATGCAAATTCGTCATTTTCGATGATAGAACCATGAATCTTTGTATATGCACTTGATAATATATAAATAAATATTTATTCTAGCGTTTTGGAAATTTCATTTATATGGGGATGAAATTCAACCCCTAAAAGACAAAAAAGCATAAAGCCGAAACCACTGGCCCTAGAAACGTATTTTTTTTTACACCGTAGTATTTCTTGGAGTACACGAGCTCTAGCAAAGAAACCGCGAAAAAATGGGTATAAGGGGTTGAAATAGGGGATGACATTTAGTGTGCAAATTCGTCATTTTCGATGATAGAATCATGAATCTTTGTATTAAGGCACTTGATAATATATAAATAAATATTCATTCTAGCGTTTTGGAAATTTCATTTATATGGGGATGCAATTCAACCCCTAAAAGACAAAAAAGCTTACGGCCGAAACCACTGGGCCTAGAAACGTAATTTATTTTTACACCGTTGTATTTCTTGGGGTACATGAGCTCTAGCAAAGGATTTTTGGAAAATCACCTCCTTAAGGGGGTGAAAAGTGTATAGTCTTTAACGCCTAAACCACTGAACCGATTTTGATGAAATCGGGTACAGAGATGGACTAAAGCTTGAGAAAGTACATGGGCTATTTTTTATCGCCCAAAAATGGTTTGTATTAAGGCATTTGATAATAAACATTCGTTCTAGCATTTTGAAAATGTTACTTACATGGGGATAAAATTCAACCTATAAAAGATCAAAAAGCATACAGTGGAAACTACTGGGCCTAGAAACGTAATTTTTTTTACTCCGTCGTATTTTTTTGTGGTACACGACCACTAGCAAAGGATTTTTGGAAAATCACTCCCTTAAGGGGGGTAAAAAATGTATAGCTGGAACTATTGGGGCTAGGAACGTGAAACTGTGTATTTCTGTATATTGTGCGATTCTCTTTCTTTTGCTGTAAATGAGGTCTAAGAAATTAGTTTTTGAAATTCAATCTCTAAGGGGGTAAAAATGTATATCCGAAATCATTAGGCCTAGAAACCTAACCTCAGCCTAGAAAGGGGTGTGAAAAAATAATCGATTTTTATAATAATCGATTACTAATCGACTTTTTTTTTATAACAATCGATTTTTACAATCGATTATCAAAATAATAGAAAATCGATTATTTTTATAATAAAATGAATCGATTATTTCACAGCCAGATATCCTAAAAAAAGAAGGTCATCACAATACTGCGTGCAGTATTTCATACTATATTAGACGATAAAGCTCACATTTCTTAAAAAAATGTCATCATAATCCTTTTGGGAGAAAAAATCGATTATATATTTATTTTTAATTAATCGATTATTTTAAAATCGATTTATTTTGAAGAACACAAAATCGATTATTTAAAAAATCGATTATTTTCCCTCTAAGTTACATTCCTACTAGAAACAAAGTACAAAGCTGTCTTTCTTGGGGAAAGTGTTTAAAAAAGTGTTTTTGTAATTTTACCCCTAAGGAGGTGAAAAGCGTATAACCTATGTCACTGAGCCTAGGAACGATCATTTTAGTACACGGTCGGCTTTTTTAGGTTACCCCATTATTTTTTCTTAATGCTCGCTTATCAAGATTACTTTGGATCGACGCAATATGTAGGCGGACCTCTGCCATCGTAGATATTCAAAGGTTCTTCTAGCAACATTTTATGACCAGCTGCCTGCCAGACGACATTGCTGGCTAGATGGCATCACCAATTGGTCCAGGTCAATGTAAATCTTTATCTTAGTAGTATTTTGCGACACCCACAAACAATTAAAGCGTTATAATATTCCTAGCCGCTACCAGACAGTAAGTTAAAATTAAGATATTAATCCAATTTTCTATCTCTAGAAATAAACAAATTTGAAGCGTCTATTTGTTGTCAAAATAATAGGTTTTATTTATGCTCACACAATTATTTGCACGATACCTATGTCTAAAAAACCGGCCAAGTGCGAATCGGGGTCGTGCACGAAGGGTTCTGTACCATTATCTATAAAGAGGAGGAAAAATTGCGTTTGTTGTATAGGAGCCCCCTTAAATATTTATTTTATTTTGTTTTTAATATTTATTGTTATAGCGGCAACAAAAATGCATGATTTGTAAAAAATTCAACTGTCTAGCTATCGCGGTCCTTGAGATACAGCTTGGTGATAGACAGACGGACGGACCGACAGCGAAGTTTTAGTAATAGGGTCCCGTTTATACCCTTTGGGTACGAAACCCTAAAAACGGCTCAATTTTTTTTGTCTATCTATTCGTTACGGATAATCTTCAAAACAGCTGGACCGATACTGATAATACTTTACTACCAGGTCTACCAAGCCTTACATAAGGAATAACTTAGGCTATATTTTATCCCAGGCTATATTTTATCCCGGTGTGGCTGAAGCAACTGTGAGAATTTAGTCGATTTTAAAATTATTTCACTAATGAAAAACTATTTTTAAGCGAGTAACATATTTAGGTTTTATTCCGTATGGTGACGGAGTAAGAATACAATTCACCACCCCCTCTCTTACCCGTGGGTGTCGTAAGAGACGACTGAGGGATATATTACGCATGTGACATCTATGCAAGACATGGAAAACTCGAAACAAAATCCTATACCAACCTGTCTGACCAGCATGGTATAGTAAGGTTAATTTCCCTCTTACTATGGAGGAGGCTCGAGCCCAGCATGTATGTGAGCCGAAATGATGACGAAATGATAATGAACATATTTAGGCTATTTTTTTACCCTGGTATTCCCACGGGCCCGGGCACAATGCCGGTGAAATCGCGGGCATTTAATGGATATAAAAATTAATTTACGAATGAAATTCTACATTATCGGTGAATAACATATAAAAGCTATTTTCATCCTGGTGTTTGCCCGGAACGAGATCTCCGCGAGTGAAACCGGTGGATGTTGACCAATTTTTAAAACTCTTTCACCAATAGGGAGCTACGTTATTAGCGAGTAACTTGTATGGGATTTCATTAGTATAATTTTTTTTTTCACCCATGTAAACTTATAAAATCAGCGAGTAACATAGGCAATTTTTATCTCGGCATTCGCATAGGAATGGGGTCTACGTGGGTGAAACTACGGGAGTTTGATCGATATTATTTTTTTTTTGCCAATGGACACCTATCATGGATAATGTATTATCAGCGACTAAGGATGGCCATATTTATCATCGTCTTTCCACGTGAATTTGAACTACAGGGGTGGAAGTAATATTCAAATATAAAAATTTGTGAAGATATTTGGACGTTAGTTACTCAATCACGCGTAAACTGTTGACCAGATTTGGATGAAAATTGACACATAGATAGAGTATTTCTTAAATTAAGAAATATCATCATCATCATCATCGCAGCTCACATACTTCCCACTCTTGGGCTCGGACCTCCTGGAGGAGGTCCGAGCCCAATGGGAGGGAATTTGACCTACTATACCATACTGGTCAGATATGTTGGTATAGGGTTTCATTTTTAGAGTTTTCCTTCTCTTGCATAGATGCTATGTGCATATATCCTATAGTCGTCTTATACGACATTCACGGGCAAGATAGGGAGTGGTGAATTGTATTCGAACTCCATCAACATAATAAAAAGAAATATGCAAGCCAACTTTTACGGGCAAAAGCTAGTACTAAATAAATGCTGTTTGTCCCCCAAAAACTCAAAAAAGTATTGTTTATTTTTAAATAAATACAATAGGGAAACATTAAAAAGACAGCTTAATATAGAGAAATTAAAATTGGTATTTTTTAAGTAATTATTCCAGATTACGTTTAATACGTAGCCTTCGTGACGTACCTAATATCTGAAAACTAAACAAAACTGTAATTTTGTAGATACTAGCTCAGTACTTTCACAATTTTTTTTCTAAAAGGAACGTATTTTCACTTTTACCGTGTATCTTGACAACATAACTTGTTGTTTCTTTGTTTTTAAATAATCTGAGTATATAAAAATTGTTCAATTAAATAAATTGTAGGTGATAGAAGTTCACCGAAGATTCTAATTTTGGTGAATGACAAGTCTATTTCCTTTTTTCTTCTCTATACTATATGTAATTCAGTATATGAAATATGGAATTCAATATTTAATTTTTATTTCTGGTTTCAATATAATATTTGAATTTTATATTATCTCAATATATTATTCGAGGATATATTGTATATCATCATCATCATCCTGCTCTAATATCAATTGTTTGGGATCGAAGCAATACGTACATCTCTGCCATCGTATTACATACTGCAAAAGGTTATTGACAATAGTTATATGACTAGCCCACTGACTGACGTGAACTCTCCTTGGGAATCTAATTGTTAATCAAATGGCATCAAATTGAGTTGATCCAAGCTTTTAGTCATCTTTTACGACATCCACGAGTGTGGTAGCGGAGTACGACTACAATTTACCACCGTTTCTCCTGCCCGTGAAATGATTAAGGGATATAATATGCATATAATATTTATGCAAGAGAAGAAACATGAGAAACAATACCCTACACCAACACCTCTGACCAGCGTGGTATACTAGGTCAAATTCCCTCCCATAGCAGGCCCGAGCCTAATAGTGGGACGCGTATCGGCTGAGAAAAATTAATTTTCTAGGGAAACAATCAACAAGGTTAAATACCTTTTTTTAATAATAAAATTAACTTGTGTAATGAAACATAATCCGAAATAAATCACATTCGGAATAAATACAATTATTTGTGAACATAAAGAACTGTGCTTTCTTAAACTTGATCTTTTATAAATGAGAGTTGACTTCAAGCCGGTCTTAAACCCGCCGGGTTGGCCACAGATGACAAGGAAGTCAATACCGGTGGTTGGCCCAATGGCAGAGGAGAGGGAATAGGGCGGGTTATGGAGCCGCGTAATAATATAAATATATCAGCTGAAATTATTATAAAGATGATGATCTTTCATAATTACCCATCATCATCATCATTTCAGCTCATATATGTCCCACTGCTGGACTCGAGCCTCCTTCCCAATAGGAGGGAAATTGACCTTACTATACCATGCTGGTCAGATAGGTCGATTTAGGGTTTTATTTCTAGTTTTCCTTCTCTTGTATAGATGTTATATGCGTATTATATTCCTTAGTCGTCTTTTACGACATCCTCGGGAAAGATAGTGGTGATTTGTATTCTTACTCCGTCACCACACGGAAGCATAATTACCCACATTATAATATTTATAACCACTGTTCCGATTTTATTTATTGTAGTGTTATAAAATAACCCGCAATTCCACCTTCGCTTCGCTTCGGTTTCAGTCGCCTTACCCGCGTATTTCCCGCTCCCGTAGGTATACTGGGCAAACATATAGCCATTGTACTCCCTGATATTATAGCTTTCCATTGGTAAAAGAATTTTTTATTTGTAGAGTTGTAATTGGGTCCGTGGTTTATGCGTGAATGCTTTTTTTTTTTTTTTGCTTAATAAACAATTTTACTTTCGCATATATAATATAAGTAAGGGTAGCCTATAGTCACAATATGCAACAAGCTATCTGACGTAATAAGTTTTTTGATATCTAACTGGCAGTTTACGAGATTAGCGAGTAGAAACAAACTGTACAGTTTTATAATATTGACATAGAGTATATAAAGTCATATAACACTATATCTGCCAGAAATCGTAGACGTGTGTTTACTTATCTCATTTAAGTCACATAGGATTTCATATAACTCAATAAGTATTTGCACAAAAAAGCGTTCACCTTTACATTATTTTATTTCAAAGTAAATCCTTAAATCAATATACATTACCAAGAGCTAGCATTGCCCGCGTCTTTGCCCACGTTAATGTAGGTTTTGGTTAAATTATTTTATACTGCACTAGAACAGTAGATAAGAAGAGGTTTAAGAAGAGTATTTCTTTCACGGTAAAAAAAAAGGTAGGCAACGGCCTGGCTGTGCCCCTGGTATTGCAAAGGTCCATGTGCGGCAGTATCACTTACCATCAGGTGTACTGCTTGCTAGTTCGCCACCGTTGGCAATAAAAAAAAAGATACTTGTTTATTGGTACTTGTTATTGATTGATAAAATAAGAAAGAAAACCAGGCGGAAGGAGAGCACCCTATACTAGTTGGAACATTAGCATGTACACACATATCCACAATTCCATTCTTCATCTATTCATCCTTTTATCAATGTCCACTATTGAACAAAAGAGGATAATGTCATAATTGCCATTGCTGATAAGTAAGTTTGTGATTGCAGTTGGTGTTGGGAGTTTTTTAGGAAAATACTACTATCCAAAAAGCTTGAAACGATTACGAGCCTCTTCATATATAATACTAGCAACCCGCCCTCGCTTCGCTTCGGTTTTAGACGTTTTACCCGCGTAGTTTCTGTTCCCGTGGGAATACCGAGATAAAATATAGCCTAGTTTACGCCCTGACACTATAGCTTTCTATTGGTGAAACATTTTTTAAATCGGTCCAGCCGTTTTGAAGATTACCCGGAACAAACTGACAGACAGACAAACAGAGAGACAAACATTTTTTAATCGCTATTTTAGGCATAGGTGTCGTGCAAATAACCGTGTGAGCATAAAAAAGCCTATTATTTTGACATTAAAAACAGACACTCCAATTTTATTTATTGGTATAAATGTAACTACATGGGAGGTCGAGCCTCCTTTATATTAGGGTGAGAAATTGATCTACTACACCTCGCTGGTGAGACGGGTTGGTATGGGGTTTTCCTTCTCTCGCATAGAATATGTTATATGTATATATGTAATTCCTTAATCATCTTTTACGACACGCATGGGTATGATAGGGGTATTTAAAGACTAACAAATACATTCATTTTATAGTAATCCGATTGCAGATAAATATAACTACAATCCATGTCCCGTGTTTCCTGTACTTAAAACAATCATACTCAACCAAATTTGTTAAGAAAACAAGCGTTAGTTATTGCAACTGTCTAGTAATGCTATCTATCTATGATAACGATTTTCAAATTGTACGAGAAAGAAAAAAGATATAACGGTCTTCAAGTGACAGCTTTCGCTGCCATTGTATTTTGGCAAACTTTATAAAATGTACAAAAGTACTTTTATTTTATATAATATTTTATCCTTGAATTATATAATAGGTTAATAACTATAATGATTTCTTTAAAATACCACATTTGATCTTTAATCTATCTTAATTATTTATTCTATTCATTTTCACTTTAGTTATATTTTAATTTCCCTTTACGAAATATTTAACTTTGTTGTAGAAGTATTTGAAATACTTAAATTGTCTGCTTTACTTACTTGCCGCTTCTCGTAAAACCTAATAATCCTGCAACAGTAAGGTAATTTTATAAAACTTTCTTTACAAATTTTAATTACATATTCTTTCCGTGTGGTGACGCAGTAAGAATACAATTCACCAACTCCTATCTTGCCTTTGGGTGTCATAAAAGACGACTAAGGGATATAAGGTGCATATAACGTCTATGCAAGAGAAGGCAAACTCGAAATAAAACACTATACCAACCCGTCTGGTACCAGCATCGTATAGTAGGTTAATTTTCCTCCTATTATGGAGGAGGCTCGAGCCCAAGAGTGAGATTTATATGAGCTGAAATGATGATGATGATGAGCAAGAGAAGTAAAACTCGAAATAAAACACTATACCAACCCGTCTGACTAGCGTGGCATGACTGGACAACTTCCCTTCTTTTGTGGAGAATACTCGAGCCCAGCACTGGGACGTAAATGAGTTGTGATGAATGAATGTAATATTCGCTGTAAATACTTGAGAGCAAACTATATATCCCATTTTGATGTAAATTCAATTCTTGTTCCGGTTGGACCGTTTGTCTTGCCTGTGTAAAAGGCGACTAAGAGAATAAATATGCGTGAACATCTATACAATAGAACGAAAACTTAAAATAAAACCCTATAACAGCCAGTCTGATCAGCATGTTATAGTATATTAATTTCCCTCCTGTTATGGAGGAGGCTAGAGCCCAACAGTGGGACGTATGTGCGTTGAAATGATGAATGAAACTTTTTTCACAGATAATTATTATGTATTGGTTAAAAATCCATTCTATTTTAATCATATTTAGAAGTAGTATAGTAACTTGTTAAGTATCGATATAAAACTAAGACCAATTGAAACGAATTTAAGTAACGATTGTAAATCAAAAGAAACAGAAGTAAAAGTTCTGGTTTCGATCAGAATAAATTAAAATATTTTTTACAATAAAAAGCGAATAATTCACTTATACTGCTACCTATATTGCCAATTTATCGGCAATGACATCAGTTGGACATGCGCTCTCCTGTGATTTGTGGAGGCTGCCTCACGAATTTTTCCATACAGCAAAATAATAAACTCGATTCACTAACGCCTCCATCGTCGGCTGACGCGCGTGGATCTGCAACTGCCAGATCGGAGCTATCATTGTAACTTTTACGTCTATAGAAAGAGTATATGAATTTAAATTTAATAAAATGCTTTACAAAATAATTCAATATTAATCTTGTATATTTATAGTGCGTGAAGTAAACAAAGAAAATTCTGTATAAACTTAGTGCAGTGCAGCGTAATTTGTTGAATGTTAGCAAACTTGTCTTGGTAAGAGTTTATGAAATGTTAATTTACTTGCAGCAGGTGCGTTATATATAGATTTCTGTATGGTGATGGAGTATGAATACAATTCGTCACTCCGTTTTTGGGTGTCGTAAAGGAGGGAGGTAATATGTAGATAAAATATATATTTTATGCTTGCATACTGCAAGAGAATTTAAATTCGAAATAAATTATATACCAACTTGTCTGACTAGCGTGGTATAGTAGGTTATTTTTATTTTTTTTATTTATTTATTTAAGACAACACCCTGCACTAAGGAAATAATCCTTGTATTGTGGGGGACTTTACAAACATACAATTAACGAACACAAATTACATCCAGACTCAGAACAACAATTTGTGGATCGCACAAAGTGTTGTCCCGCGTGGGATTCGAACCCCCGACACTGGCGCTGTAGGTCGCTATCTTAACCACTACGCCATCTGTGCAGGTTAATTTCCCTTCTATTGTGGAGGAAGCTTGAGGCCAATAGTGGAAGGTATATGAACTGATATGATGATGATAGGCGTGTTATTAATATATTAAATCAATAGATTATCTAATAACTCCACTAACGGGTTTTATATTTTCTGGAAGTTTTCAACGTCTACAGATACTCAGGCGTGGATTGGGTGTATATTTAATATAATATTAATATAGTATTTTCATATGCATTTCTTTACATAATAATATCGGAAAGACGGAAATCTGTAGAAGAACGGGTGTAACCAACATAGCTGGAAGAATCAGCCCGTTGAAATGGTAATGGGCAGGCCATATCGGTCGTCGAACCAAAAACCGTTGGGAAAGAAAAGTTCTTCAGTGGCGAACACGAACTGGACGAAGCAGCGACAGCCCCCTGCTTGGTGGACTGACGTCATCTTAAAAGTCGCAGGGAATCGTTGGATGCAAGTGGCACAGAATCGTTCCGAGTGGCATTCTTGTGGGGAGACCTATGTACAAAAGTGCACGTACTATGGCCTGATGGATGGATGGTTGAGTACATATATAAATACATAGAGACCGCTTCCTTCCACTTGCTACAATCTCGACATACCACTTGCGCCTCCTCTATGTTCATTAATCTCCTCATGGTATTTGGTTTAGGGTACTTCTAACCTGGCCTTTCTTAAGAACGTCCCCGATTTGATCGTGGACCGTTCGCCTTCATCTTTCCCTTCCAACACTTCCGTGTTTCTTCTGCCATACCCAGCTCTCACTTCCATACATTAGGGTTGTTACAAGCACGCCCCTATGCACAACCAGACGAGCCTTCCTAGATAGACTCTGGCTGCCCATAAATGTGCGCAAAGCACCATTCACCGTAGTTTCCTTATACACTCTTCTTTCAATATCACTGGATAGATGGATTGTCATATTCAAATACCTAAAATAAATTAAGCTTTGTTTGACGCATCTTCATGACATATAAGCTGAATAAGTTGTATTAATCGGAATATATTAACCATATTTAAATAATATCATTTAACTACAGAATGGCAGTGCCAGTTTAAGTCTTTGGGGACATAATAAGAATACAATATGCAACCACGCTTTCTTTTCCTGTGAGTGATTGTAAAAGACCACTAAGAGATAACATCATGGTGATCTTTAATGGTCTTAACAAGGCCGACCTGACGCTGCCGTCCGTCGCCAGGGAGATGTTTGACAGCGTCAGGAACTGGGACGCGGTCGCCGCCTTCTGTGAGGCCGTCATCTCACGGAAGGAGGCAGCGGATCGTGCGCCAGAGGAGCTCTTCTTTGGTGACACGTTCCGTCGCCGGCGACTCGGGCGGCGTAGGCGCGAGTACTTGCGCCTGATGCCGCCCTAGCCGAAGCCGCGGGTGACCGGACCGGGGAATTTAGTCCGTCACCCGCAGAGAGGTAGACTGCGTGACGGCGACCGACGTCCTAGGATAGGAACGTCGAGAGGTGATAGTACCCGAAAGGGTATTCCGTCGGGCTGACCACTGACAACATGTCACCCTGCTCCGGTGGTCGGCCCAACAATGAAGGCGACGCGGGTACGAGTGGGTTATAGGCCCGCGTGCCGTCCTTCCATCGCCCCGGACGGAATAGACCGCGTGTGCGCTTACCATAGCCCACCCATAAGAAAAAAGAGATAACATCATTGAAAGAGGACGAAACTTGAAGTAAAACCTTTACAAACATCTGACTAGCGTATTGTAGGTCATTTTATAGCGCATTTTAGAGGTAATGCAAGCTTGAATATAAAAACACGTATAAAAGCCAATGTGGAGATGATGACTACTATTTTCTTTCCTTAGTCAAAAAATGGTTCTATTGTAGCTACTACTAGTAAACTAACTAACTACTAAACTAGTAAACATTTACTAGTTGCGTCGGTAGTGGCATCGGCGAGGGATCAATTTAGGAGCCCAATTATTGACGCTATAAAAAGTGGGCACGCACTGCCTTGATATAAATACGTTCTCTGCTTAAGGTACTAAGCCAAAGCCAAATGTTTTCTTTGTTCCATTAGACATATTTCTTGTATACAATCAAACAATAAACGATGACTAAACGACTTGATGAGTATAACACGTTTCAATACGGATTTTGGAAATATTTTGCAAACAATGTTCAGAAGGCAGACATTGGATTGTGCTTAACATCTAATATTAAATCATATATTTATAATATTAACGCAATAAAATTAACTTGTAAGTAGAATACTTCTACTGACTCGCTTCGTCGTCGGCGATTCGGGAGGAGGAGGCGATAATATGCGCACCCACTCCCACCGCCCTGAATAATGACGACAGGACGTGGCCAGACGGCCATGCGTTGGGCTGCCGGGGATTGAATGTCATTAGATGATCTCTATGCACCCCGTAAAAGCACGGAAAGGGCCGCTGTGGTTTTAGTGGGTATTCCGGCCGCAGATATGGCCGGCGAATCCCACACAACCCCACCCAATAGCGGGGGACAGTGCGTAAATGCATTTCCACAGCGTGAACAAAAAAAAGGGGCCTTGTTGCATTACAAGGTCATAGTGCTCCAAAGAGAGAATCGGCCCCAGTGACTTGCTCATTATGCGGTTGGGGGGGGTAATAAGGTAGGTTATCGCTTCTGTCGCCCTGAATTGTATAAAAACTGAAAAGTAATAATTATATTACTAGCACTTTGGCTTGATTTACATATTTGTGCAAGTGCCTAACATTTTTGCATAACATTAATATTTTTTTTTGTATGTAGGTTTATTATAAACATTACATAATGAGCTTTTGGTTTCTTACTTCAATAACCTTCAACTACGTTACCATATTATGAGTGGTGTTTACTTTCTTTCTTGAATAACCTTCAACTATGTAACGATTTTATTTAAATCATTGATTTATTTAAGTTTATAATAAAAAGTTTGTGATATTCTGAATTTATTTGCTTAACTTTATTCTAAAAACATATTTTGAGAGTCTTAAAAACGTACATAGAAAATAGTAAGAACTAGTTTTTGTCAAATTTGTAACGCACTATATCATACTTTAGTTTAATCCCATGATAAAATATCGCAATCTATTTTGTTTGTGATAACTCTGGGTAACATCCAAGAGAGATGTAAAACCTAAAACTATGACACAGACTCATATCGCATACAACATTTAGGAAGTATCATTTAATAAAGGACTAATCTCATCACACATTCCTACCGTTCATTTTCATAGACGATTTCTATTCTATTCTGATTTGTATCTTAAGAAGTCTCCCTATCAAAAAAATCTTTGAATTATTAAATTAATTTTCTGTATGGTTAATTGGTCATGGAGTAATACAATTCACCACCCCCTCTCTTGGCCGTGGCAGTGGCAAGAGACGACTAAGAGATATAATATGCATCATCATCATCTTGCTCTTATCCCAATTACTTGGGGTCGACGCAATATGTCATCTGTTTTGACATATTGCAAAAAGTTTCGGCAATGACTTTTATGACCGGCCGCCTGCCTGACGTCAACCCTCCTTGGGAATGTAATCGTTGACCCAAATGGTACCAGATGAGGTTGGTCCGGGTCAATCTAGATATAATATGCATATAATATCTAATAGGAAGAGAAGAAAAACTCGAAACAAAACCCTGTACCAACACATCTGATCAGCGTGGTATAGTTGGTCAATTTCCCTCCCATAATGGAGGAGGCCCTATCCCAACAGTGGCAAGTGTATGTGTTGAGATGATGACAATGATTTAAAATAAAATATTGAAAAGTTAAAGGGGAGGCATCAAAATGTAAACAATTTTCCTCTAATGTAATGCGGTAGAAAATTGATCCTGACGGCTCCACAATGTAATGTGTTACCATTTCTTCATTTCCCCTGTGTCTTACAGAACGGTTTAGGTACCTAGATAAGAAGTTAGATTACAATTATCTTATTTGATCAGCGTAGCATAGTAAATCATTGAGTAGGAGACTCATTATCATAGAATAAAATTGAAGTGTCTGTTTTTAATGTCAAAATACTGAGCTTTTCTCATGCTCACACGGTTATTTGCACGACACCTATACCTAAAACCAGTTATACATCTGCTGTTTGGGGTAATCTTTAAAACGGTTGGACCGATTTTGATAATAATTTACTACCAGGTATATATAAGGAGTAACTTATGCTATATTTTATCTCGGCATTCCCACGGGAACGAAAACATTGCGGAGTAAGGTGACTGAAATCGAAGCGATCCGAGGGCGGGTTGTTAGTTGTAAATAAAAATAGTTTGCGGATCAAAAATCAAATACAAACGCGATAAAATCCGTAGTTTTATTTATAATCTGTAATATTTAATGTTAAGTAAACTAGAAAACAGCCCAATAAAAAATGTATACTTTCCTATGTATTTATGGCATATTTTAACTACTCTGAAATTAATTGTCGCGTATTTCAGATTTCCTATTTTCTTTCAGGTTACAACAAGGTATGGAGTCTAGTAAAAAAGATTATAATTAGGAGTGACGATGCTTTTTATTAAAGATTCATTGATATATAATGAACGAATTAATCATACAATAGATAACATATGTTCAGAGTGTTCTAATATCACAAACAATAACTATTCTTATTTTAATGAAAGCTTATTGGACGATAACTTCGTGTGTATATTTCATAGTTTTACAAAGGACATTATAATATCATATATATTCCAAGCATGCGTTTTTATAATGTACAGTACAGTATTTACAGTAGCTTTAATAGGAAACAGTTTAGTATGTTATGTAGTTTATTTGACACCTCAAATGAAAACAGTGACCAATTACTTCATTGTAAATTTAGCAATTGGTGATGTTTTGATGACTTTATTCTGCGTGCCGTTCTCATTTGTATCCCAGTTGATTTTACGATACTGGCCCTTCGGCATATTGATGTGTAAAACTGTAAATTATTCTCAAGCTGTATCCGTACTTGTTAGTGCTTATACTCTTCTTGCTATATCAATAGAAAGATACGTAGTTATAATACATCCTCTAAAGCCTCGGCTTGGTAAAACTGCAGCTAAATTAATAGTGTTTGGTGTATGGTTCGGAGCATGCATCACAGCGGCGCCTATACCGGTTGTATCCGAACTGCAAAGACCTTCATTGTGGCACGAAGTTTGTGATGTGTAAGTATTATCATATCATAATACAAATTGAAAATAATTTATCCTTACTAATATTATAAATGCGAAAGTAAGGATGTTGTTTATTTATTTGTTTGTTTGTTACGCTTTCACGATTAAACCACTGAACTGATTTCAAAAATTCTTTCACCAATGGAAAGCTATAATATCAGGCAGTAACATAGGCTATATTTTATCCCCATATTCCCACGGAAATGGGAATTACGCCGCGGGTAAGGCGACTCAAACCGAAGCGAAGCGAGGGCGGGTTGCTAGTTGTATATAAATCACGTAGTTTCCGTGTGGTGATGGAGTAAGAATTCATCACCCCCTCTCTTACCCGTGGATGTCATAAACGACGAGTAAGAGATGTGCTATGCAGATAATATCTATCCAAAAGAGGGAAAACTCGTCCAAAAACCCTATGATAACACACCTGACGAGCGCAGTTCTGACGAGGCCTAACCCGAATACCCATACAAAAAATGAGTATCGGCCCATTAATGGGCCAAGACTGGCAGCCAATTGAAAAGTATCGGCCAAGAATTATATTATTATTATTAAATTAAAAATATACTATAATTTTTTTTTTTGTGGGTGGGCCGCGGTCGGCGCGCCTCCGCACCACTCCGTCCGGGGCGACAGAGGGGCTTAAGCACGCAACTCCCGCGATCCACCCGAAAACCACGTCGCCTTCGTCGTTGGGCTGACCACTGGAGCAGCGTTAATTTGTCGTCAGTGGTCGGCCCGACGGAATACCCCCTGTTGGGGTACCCTCCCATCGACCGACGTCCCCCCCTCGAGGAGGACGTCGGTCTTTCCTCACGCGGTCGGCCTCTCGGCGGGTGACGGACTAATCCCCGGTCACGTCACCCGCGGCCTCGGCTAGGGCGGCATGCGGCGCAGATAGTTGCGCCTGCGCCGCCCCAGTCGCCGGCGGCGAATCTCCTTATCGAGGCTGCGCTCCTCACGCAGGCGATCCGCCGCCTCCTTCCGCGAGATCACTGTCTCGCAGAAGGCTGCGACCGCGTCCCAATTCCCGACGCTGTCGACCATCGCCCTAGCGATAGCCGGCAGCGTCTAAATATTCTATAATAGTAGAACGTTCGGCATTAGATTACGCTCGGCCGCTGCTCGGGTCCTACACTCGGCCGCTGCTCGGGTCCTATGCTCGGCCGATCATAGGATCCGATATTGGGATGGCGTTATAGCCCATTACTCGCCCAGCCTTGGCCTGACGACATATTGTAATTTTTGGCCGATACTTTTCAATCGGCTGCCAGTCTTGGCCCATTAATGGGCCGATACTCATTTTTTGTATGGATTGATGAACAGTAGATAGATGAACAGTAACGTCATTATCAACTATATAATAATTATTTTCAATGTTTATAAAGTTATCAACGGTTGTTTCAGTAAATATATTTACACTATTGTCACTATCATCATAACTCACGTCATTTACAATATTTACACATGATAAAATTCTATTCGATTCTCTATTTTTGATCATTTTTTTAATAGCACGACTTTTTTTTACGCGTTCGGACATGTTGGAAAAAAAATTGTCTGTATAAAAACAATATTTTTATATTACAAATATCCGTATATGTATAATTTCTGGTTGCTCAATAACTGCTTATTACTAAACAGCTGATTCAACTTTCAATACGCATGCGCAGCCAAAAAAGTGTCATAGCGATGAAGGCGATGATAGGCCTGCCATTGGCCATTAAAAATGCCGATACTTGGCCGAGTTAGTAACCGTACCTTGGCCGATCAATGGAGAATAGTTAAGCTTCGGCAACTTTGTATGGCTAGTGGGACTTATGTGGACTGAGATGATGATGATGAGGAAACCCTACGGAGGGCTTACATATTGATAATTTTTACCGTTAATAATGCATTAAACTAATGAAACTATCACGCGGATCGACACGCGACGACAACTTAAAAGATCTGGCAAGACATTCTGAAATATTATCTGTTATATAAAATTTTATATACAATTAATTAAAATAAAATACAATTATATACAATTTCTTTAGTAAGTATTCTCCAGTGTGATGTAAGCCTTTCGAATCATGATCTCTAAATCTTAAATATCATGTAAAAGGTTATGGCTGGATCAAATCCAACAAGCGGCATCCGATTACGAATTAACTACCAGAGACCCATCACTCCCCTCAATCACTTAGAAGAATATAAAATACATAGATATCATTAGAAAATATGATTTTCTCCTTGAATAAACTTATACCATGCTGGTTAGTATAGAGGTTTATTTCGAGTTTTCCCCTCACATATGAACATATATGCATATTTATTCCCCTAGTCGTCTTTTAAGGCACCCCTAGACAAAGGGGATGGTGAATTGTATTCTCATTCCGTCACCACAAGAAATAAAAGGTAACACTTATCATCATTGGCCTTAATGTAACTACGGTAACTAATAGACGATCGAACCTGTGTTATACATAAAAATAGAATCTCTTCTGATGTAAAATACATATTGCAATAGTGTGAATCGATTAAACAAATAAAGCAAGTTTGGTAACATATGACATTTTTATAAGCCAAGAAAAATCATATAAACTAAGTTTATATGCGTGAATATAAAATATATGTAAATAAAATATAATAATAAGTTTAGCTGAGCATAAGTTTTCTCAACATCCATTAAACTTAATAAGTCGGGCAAAATTAAGGCTTCAGGTAATTTCGAAATTCAATAATTGAGTTTTTATTCTGTTTTGAGTCGAAAATATCATTAGGTACAGTAAAATAAAATCTGTACACATTTCATTTCACCAATCCTAAGCGTATTTTATAAAACTTTCATAGTAAAATAATATATTTCATTATTAATAAAATACAATAATTATTTGAAATTATTAAGATATCATTGATTTATAAGAGGTAAACGTGGAAAAATACGTTATAAAACCAGGTTCAGGCCATAATTAATTTATTAACGTTTTATTGATGATGATTTAATACCTTATTACGACTAAATTAATGCTTTAATATTTGTATACGTGATTGTTGATTAATAATTCAACAAATTATTGAATATTCAATAGCAACATATTATTCAGATCCAATAAATTTGAGAGCAATAAGGGAACTACAATGCCATTATTTCACCAACCCCTATATTATCCATGGGCGAAAAGACGACTAAGGGGGTAGGTATATAAGTAATATGGATATAACATATATCTATGAAAATTTAAACTCGAAATGAAACCTATATCAACCCATCTGAACAAGCGTGATATGGTAGTTCAATATTTCTCCTATGATAGAGTGGTTTGAGCCCAGCAATAAAACATATAAATACGTTCTACTACCGGGCTCATAGAATTGAAATGTATTAAATGAATAGATTAATATGATAAAGCGGCTTATTTAGATCATTTGATAAATAAAGCCATCAAAGAGAAGTTAATGCCATTAAAATTAAAGTGATTGCTATAAAATTATTCAAATTAGTTTCATTATTAAGCTTTTATTGGCAGTTTTGATATATTAAATAAAAACTGCAATTATATAAAGTTTTAACTAAAGTAATTACTTCGTATTATTATTGAATATGAAAACAGTGATTTTCATAATTTTCTAACCAATAAATTCCGTGTGGTGACGGAATAAGAATACAGTTCACGACTCCCTACCGTACCCGTTGGTGTCATACAAGACGACTAAGGGATACATAACAGCATATAACATTTATGCAAGAGAAGGAAAACTCTAAATAAAACCCAAACCATTCCCTAAACCAATCTGTCTGACCAGCATGGTATAGTAAGGTCGATTTCACTCTTATAATGGAGGAGACTCGAGCCCAGCAGTGGGAGATTTATAAGCAGAGATGATGAGGATGAGATGCTGTAAATAAATATACGTAAGTAGACGACATTGCAGCAAGAAAAAAGAAGCTTACTTTATTATTATTTTACCCGGTCTCTGACTTTAAGCCAGCTTGGACAATGACCACTGATGTAACGGTCGCGTACCGGTGGTCCGCCGACTGGCACTGAGAGAGGTCCATCCGGCTGGTTATAAGCTTAAGGCGTCCTGGATAAAATATACGGTGGACACAGCATCGCCTGCCGCAAAAAAAAAACACGGCAGTATAGACTCAATTTGTGCTCTTATGAAGATGACTAGGCTATGAAATAAAAAGAATGAACTTTTAGTGATTTCAGATATTTACGCGAGTATGACATATTGTAATTAAAGCTATTTTTAAAAATTATTAATAATTTAGCACCATGCTCTCCGAGTTTTTTTGTCGGATCTTTTTCAGTCTGTCTGCGTTTCGATCCGATGATAGTATATTAGATTTGTTAGGTTTAAATGAATAAATTGTCACAATGTTACTACAAATTTAATGTTTAAAATTACTAACCAAAAATGATATATTTTTTTATAATAGAATTATTTCCTTTTTGTGCTGGTAATAAATTTGTATCAAAATGTGGCTTAAAATTTAATAATTAATTCTGTAGCGGGTAGCTATAAATCTTTGTAATAACGATAACGTGAGACATCTTAGTCCACCCGTGACCATGAATGCTGTAAATTGTTCGAAACCTCGCGCAATCGAAAATCGAATACAATCATGATGAAAACCGTAAAAATAGTTTAATTTACAACTAGCAACCCGCCCTCGCTTTGGTTCGATTTCAGTCGCCCTATCCGCGCAGTTCCCAATCCCGTGGGAATACCGGGATAAAATATAGCCCATGTTACTCTCTGATATTATAGCTTTCCATTGGAGAAAGAATTTTTGAAAACGGTCCAGCAGTTTCGGAGCCTATTCAATACAAACAAACAACCAAATCCTTCCTCTTTATAATATTAGTATAGATGTCAGAATACAATTTTGAAACAATTTCTTTCAACAGATCAATATGTAGTGAACGGTGGGCAACACCGGAACATAGTGGACGATACACTATTGCGTTACTCCTACTACAATTTGCGATACCACTCAGCGCATTGGTTTACACGTATGTACGAATTGCATATGTAATATGGGGAAGGCGACCACCAGGGGAAGCAGAAGATGCTAGAGATTTACGTCTCCAACACTCAAAATGCAAGGTAAAGTAAATATTCATGAATTTGTTGGTATTAAAAGATATTATAATTCCCTGTACTGTGACGGATTAGGAATATAATTGAAAGCATAGATGGTGTAATGATTAACATACCAATCTACCATGCCAAATGTTACGTTTTCGATTCGGGATAATTCTTTGTGCTATCTAAAAGTTATTGTTCTGAGTCTGGGTATAATTTGTGTGTTTTTTTTAATTGTAAACGGTGGCAAACGAGCAAACAGTACACCTGATGGTCACTGTTGCTGCCGCTCATGGACCTTTGCTAGGCCGCTGCCTACCGTGAAGAAAGTGAAGGGAGTGTGAATGCGTGCAATGAGGTTCGGTATAACCCACGACACACACCAAAACCCACCACACGCAAACACCCTCAAAAAGTTGGGCTTCTGGTTCTCTCGCTCACCAAAAAAGCGCAATAACAAATTGCTACTACTCAGACGTTGATTTTCTGCGAGTGTGATATTACCCCGGACGGATCGGCCCGCGGCTGTAGACAGACAACTGTTAATAGTGTAGTCCTTCCACTAATAATAATGTGTCCGTTAAAATATTCTTTTGTTCGTGTACATATGACTGGATTTCTTTTAAATGGCCGAATTGCTTGTGATGAAATTTGATTTAGGATAACATTTGGCGCTTGTAGGTGTGACTAATGCAAAATGATTTTATTTTTATTTTTTTAGAATTGTATAAAAACAGTCTCCACTGGATCGATTAGTACTAGTATAATCGTTAATATATTCTCTAATTGAAATATAAATCTATACCAATAAATAAAATTGGAGTGTCTGTTTGTAATGTCAAAATAATAGGCTTTTTTCATGCTCACACGGTTATTTGCACGACACCTATGCCTAAAATAGCAATTAAAATTTTTTTGTCTGTCTGTCTGTCTGTCTGTCTGTTTGTTCCGGGTAATCTTCAAAAAGGCTGGACCGATTTCAAAAATTCTTTCACCAATGGAAAGCTATAATATCAGGGCGTAAACTAGGCTATGTTTTATCACGGTATTCCCACGGGAACGGGAACTACGCGGGTAAAACAACTATAACCTATAACCAAAGCGAAGCGAGGGCGGGTTGCTAGTAGTATAATATAAATAGTAAATATAATACATAATGTAGTGTTTATCGTATGATGTCTCTTTATAATGATCTTTTCTTAACTTTTTAAAGAAAATCATGTCTTTAAAATTATTCTTGCAGATGGTAAAAATGATGGCTGCAGTGGTCTTCGTATTTACAATGTGTTGGTTGCCTCTCAACGTTTTTATTGTAAGTTACATTTGTTTCAATTCTTAGCATTCTTGATAGTTCTATTTATAGTTTTTAGGACAATATTGTAATTGCCACGTTTGATAAGCATGTTTGCGGTCTGTTACAACTATTATTCTACCTTAGAACTTTCCCATTTCCTGCCATGTCACCATTTCTAAGCTGGGGAACC
The DNA here is from genome assembly GCA_032191425.1 of Lymantria dispar. NCBI lineage: Eukaryota > Metazoa > Arthropoda > Insecta > Lepidoptera > Erebidae > Lymantria > Lymantria dispar. Next base: position 24,670,429 of record CM063448.1, read on the forward strand.
TTTCACACGTCCCACGCATTCGACAGGCAGTCCAGTTATAGTATCTTTTATTGATATAGATTCTTCCACGTTGGTTGATTTATAATTCGACATAGTTTGATTAATTTTTAAACCAATAAAATTGTTAAAACCTTTTTCAAAAGATAAATCCATGTTCTCTAGATAGCATATACCGTGTTTTGACAGAATAAGAATACAGCTCACAATCTTACCCATGTAACACACACGGGCACGATATTAAAAATTACTGATCTATGCGAGAGAAGAACAACTCAAAATAAAACCACGTATCAACCCGTCTGACAAGCGTTGTGTAGTAGGCCACTTATTCACCTATTGTGGAGAAGGATTGAGCCCAACAGTGGGATGTACATGAGCAAAAATGAATGAATGAATCTTGGTGTTGCAATCCAGAAAAAGGCTGAAGTTATTCCCCTAGTGATCCCTCAGCTGGTTTTTATGACCACAGGATAGAAACAGGTGATTGTATTCTTAACTCTTCATTACAAGAAGAGCATACGCCAGCGTGTCATAAAATTGGTAACATAAAAAGCCGTATAAGAATTAAAAAGAAAGGGAACAATGTTAAAGATATCTCATTAATTAGGTGGCGTGGAGTATACATGGTGATGACGAGGTATGGAGTTCATGGCCAGGGTGGCCATATGTATGGTTTGCAAGCCACTGGCTGGCGATGTCACATTCCTGCTACAATCCCATTATATACTGCTATATGAATTCCAAATACCGACGCGGATTTAAACAAGTAAGAGTGGTTGCCGACCGATTTTTAGAGTTTGTATATCTATAAAAACTTTAAAAATCGGTCGGAAACTGTTATAGTTTTGATACCGACACAGATTAATTCTTTGTGTGATGCATAAATTATTGTTCAAAGTCTGGGTGAAATTTGTGTCTGCTAATTGTATGTTTATGTAGTCACCTAGATTTGTTTCTTAATGTGACATGAGTTCTAAGAGATCCTTAAACTACAGTGGGAAAAAGTTATAGGGTCACTACACATCACTGAGAGCGATGGCCGCTTGGCGGGACGACGCCCGCCGCGACGTCATCGCCCGTTCGGCAGTCCAGCTAGAGTGGCCTCGGTATGATGTTCGGACCGTCGAGACCTGCCGGCCGGTGCTGATGGAGTGGTTGAGTCCACGGCACGGGTGCTTTGCTTCCAACTGGTGCAGGTCTTGATGGTCCACGGTTGCTTCGCCAAGTACCAGTACATGGTCGTGAGAAGGGAGAGCACACCGTCCTACTATTACTGCGATTGCGACGAGGACACGGTGCAGCACACGCTCGAAGTATGTGAACTCGTCGCAGTCATCGGTGCCAACCGGACACTGCCGACCATCGCTAGGGAGATACTAGCCAGCGTCAGAAATTGGGACGCGATCGCCACCTTCTGTGTGGCAGTCATCTCACAGAAGGAGGAGGCGTAGCGTGCGCGAGAAGAACTCCTCTAAGGCGGCACGGTCCACCACCGGCGACTCGGGCAGCGTAGGAACCAGTACCTATGCCTGATATCGCCCTAGTCGAGACTGCGGGTGACTGGAGCGGGGAATAGTCCGTCACCCACAGAGAGGCTGACAGCACGAGGGCGACCGACGTCCCCAGAGGAGCGTTGGAGATAGGGAGAGTAACCGAAAGGGTATCCCGCCGGGCCAGCCATGAAATAGACGGCGTATGCGCAGACTACCGCCCACAAAAAAAAAGAAAACATGGTCTCTACACATGGATCACTGACACTACAAAAAAGGGGGTCATGAATTGTTTTCTCGGTTCATCTGTATTTGTCTGTCCAAATGTATTCCATTTCAATTAGGTAAATAAACAATATTACGTTATATTTTAGCTTACTATAAGTATAAATAATTTCCACTGATTATATTTAATAAAATTTTGTTGCAGCATGAACACTGTTAATATTTTGTTAGTATTTTGAAATTTTCTTATGCATAGCTAACATAATGACATTTAAACCACTGAAAGTTTAAGCGTAATTATATTATTAAGACCGACGTCCTCCCCGAGCGGGGGACGTCGGTCAATGGGAGGGTACCCCAAATAGTATTCCGTCGGGCCGACCACTGATGATAAGTAACCCTGTTCCGGTGGTCGGCCCAACGACGAAGGCGACGTGGTGTTCGGGTGGGTTGCGGGTGTGCGTGCTTACGCCCCTCTGTCGCCCCGGACGGAGTGGTGCGAGGAGTGCGCCGACCGCAGCCCACACCAAAAAAAAAAGAAAAGCGTATAATATTATTAGTACTTTCTGCAGCAGGTATTTACAGCAGCAGAGAGCACTTTTTTAGTATATGGACATAAGAGGGGTAATAAACTTTAATAGTATATACATATCGTAAACAGTGGTCTAATATAACCATAATTTACCATGTAAGTGTTAGTTCCATTTAAAAAGGAGGCGAGTTTATTGCCGTGTAATAAAAACAACTTCTCGTATTATGCCAGTAAGAAAATGGTCTCGGTTATTGTATCATTATAGATAGGTATAGTGACAGTGCTTTGTTTTAAACGACTTATTAATAGCCTATATTTTACCCGAATAAATTAGAACACGTCTACCATTCAGAGACCGTTCGAAGAACTAATTAAATAATGGAAATGGCCATTTGGCAACCACTCATTTGCTCAAATACTGTTCTAAATATGTGTGATATGAATTGCTCAATATGAATTATTATTTTCTGAGTATTTAGTGTTTTAAGAGTGTTTTAAGCTTTTTTATTGTCATAGGTTCCGGTAAAATTTCTGTTCTTCACAAAAACGTCACTAGAGCAAGCCAATGTGAAAACAATAAACTAAAAGTAGACCTTTTCTATTCAAATGAGGGTACTGGCTCCTTATATCAACAACTATAGATTTTCATTACAGTTGACTATTTTTATATTACTATATATTCCTTATAAAGTCTATACTATATATTCCTTATAAATTATTTGTAGGTTTACCCGCAATGTTTTTTATTAACTTTAATTTTGGTGCAAGCGATATTTAAATATTTACGATACAGCATGCAATTATAATAATTTCGAAAAGTCAAAGGTGAGCAACTTCATTCAATCTAAATTACATTTTAATGTTATCTTTAGTTGTAAAACAGCTAGAAATAAATATTTTACAATGTCATAAACAAGGTTGATAGAACACTTAAAAGTTAATTACATGCTTATTGATTTAATTTCGAAGTCGTAAACAGTAGGAATGTCATAGCAAGCAACGCTCTAGATATACGTCTTGTACGACATCTACGAGCAAGATAGGGAGTGGTGAATTGTATTCTTACTCCGTCACCATACGGAAAATACGGTATGTTAAACGAAAAAAAGTGGCGAGCTGCAACGTGGGTAAGTTTACACAATATATTTTGAGCTAATGTTGACCCCTTTATAGCTCAGATACTATTTTATACACACATATCTGTAGTGTATGCATATTTAATAAAATGTGCAATTCTGGGGGTACATTTAATAATGTAGGTATGATTATAAATACACGCTAGAGGTTTATCGCGGGCATTTGCTTATGGAATGTGCTAGCAATCGGATTTGTACCAGCTCTTCAGGCTGTACGTGCAATCATTGCCTTGTAGACATACTACAAATAGCGACGAGGATAAGGATATGTATAGGTACACGTACTCTTTCCAATGATACCAAACACGGTATATTTATCTCAAATTTATTTTTTAATACAGTACTTTAAGACCGTTAGAGGACACTATATAAGTATATAAGATTTAGTGACACGTCATATAGCCTATAACCGGCGGCAGATTAAGGCGCTTCTAACGATACCTCATTTGTTTAGTTCTAATTAGTAGTTGAAGAATTATGAAAGACCTAATAACAGATTAATATACATTCACAGCTAGTCAAATTCTTAACCCTCTTCCGGCCGTAGTCGGATAAAAATGACATGATTGTAATAATTGTTATTTACTAAGTGACAATGTTTAAAGTTCCATAACTTACACTCGTGTGTACGAGTATGTTTAACCTAATCTCACAAGCATAATTAGGGAAAAGTCGCAGAGTCGCCTTAGTGGGATAGATGCCTCAGTAAATAGATTGCGATATGTATAAACAATATCTGGTTGACCGAGCTTCGCTCGGAATATTTTTGTTGTATTTTTGTCGAATTTATTTAGATGTATATTAATAAAGAATAAAAATTAAATAATGAAAAAAAAATATCAACAATTTCAAAAAGACAATAATAATAACACCGAGATTCGATCCGACGCTGTTTGAATGCCAAAACAGTACAAAAAGAGAATGGAACAACTTCCCAACTGAGCTCTGAACTGCAACTGAACTGAACTCATGACGTTGACAACGAAATTTGAATTCATATTCTTTTGAAATTTAATGTCACTGTATTGTTTTGCTAAAAACACCGACGATACAACATTTTCTATAAATAAAACCTAGCTAGATCGATTTTTTGAAACCTCTAGTATGCCAAGTTTCATAAAAATCGTTGGAGCCGTTTCCAAGATTTTGAATATAAACTCATTTGCAAAAAAAAACGGGCGGTTTTGATTTTCATTCATATTTAAAAAGATACAATACCAAAAAGGTTTCAATCGTTTGTACACGTTACTGGCCGGTTTTAAAAATGCTGTGGTATTTAAAAAAGTACGTTCTAAATTCAATTTTTCATTTGATGTTCATTTTTACAGAAAACCCCTTTTTATCCTACATTTTTGGCGCGAAGTTCCAGAAGTTAACATCGACTTTCATAACTTTTATTCAATTTTTATCGATTAATTTCATATCCTTGACTGTCAAAGCTTTATTTAATGCTGTTTGGCTGTATCAAAAATGGTAGATAAAGTGGTAAAAGCTACCAAAATTATCGCGCTGCTTGAAGAGGGTTGCAGCCAATGTTTCGTGGCTAGGAGGCTAAATGTTAGTCGCTCGACAGTCCAAAGGACCTGGCACCGATATCAGGAGACTGGTTCCGTCGAGAGAAGGCCTGGTTCTGGAAGAAAACCATGTACCCAACCACGGGATGATCGTTTTCTTGTGAGTCGCGCATTGAGAAATCGCAAATCTTCGTATGTGGATCTTAAGAACAACCTCCAAGAAGTAAGAAATGTGCATATTAGTCTATGGACGGTCAGGAGGAGGCTTCTCGCTGCCAATATACGCAGTCACCGCCCGGCCCGCGGCCCCAAATTACTCCGTGAGCACAGAGTTCACAGGCTTAGGTTCGCTAGAAATTGTGAATCATGGACTCAAGACGATTGGAATAGGGTTTTGTTCTCTGATGAAGCCAGGATATCTCTGTTCGGTGAAGATCGACGTCGGCGAGTGCTAAGAAGACAAGGAGAACGCTTTGCAGAGGCATGTTTCGAAGAAATCACACCTTATGGTGGGGGCTCTGTTATGTTTTGGGCAGGAATAAATTCAATGGATCGTACAGAGTTAGTCTTCATTGAAAACGGCTCACTGACTGGGCATCGATACATAACGGAAGTTCTAATTTCTCATGCACAACCCGCATTGGCCGCTCTAGGTGAAGACTCGATTTTTATGGACGACAATGCTCGCGCCCACCGATCCCGCGATGTTAATGCGTATGTGCAAGAGGTCGGCATTCGTCGTTTGGATTGGCCAGCTCGAAGTCCCGACCTCAGTCCCATAGAGCATGTCTGGGACGTTCTGAAACGGCGTGTGAGATCAGTACACCCGGCTCCGCAGACCATCAGAGAGCTGAAGAATGTGATTACTGCGGAGTGGGAACGTATTCCGCAAGCAAGTATCCGGGATATACTCGCTAGCATGCCCAGACGAATTCAAGCTGTGATTTTAGCTAGAGGGGGTCACACTCGATACTAAACATTTATCTGCTTTTACTTTATTAAAGAAAAACAAACAAAAAAACTTTTTTATTTTTACTTCATGAGCATATGCACTACTAGCGAATATACACTACTAGCGAGGTTTAGCATTATTTCCCATAAATTGTATCTAAATTTTATGAAATACTGATGAAAACGATTATTTTCTTATTAATTTAGCAAATTGTGTGGATAAAACTACCTATAATTATCAAACAAAGAAATATTAACATTTGAAATGGTTCATTGCTTAGGTGCCCGTTTTTTTTTGCAAATGAGTGTATATTATTACAACTAATATGTAAATTCAGTGTTGAAATATCGTCTGGCTACAAAGGGACACGATAAAATGATAGCAATCTGTTGTTATATTATTTTTTAGTCGAAAAATTATACTATAATTGGCTTAAATAATATTATAAAATATTACTTAAATGTACAATAAATCTAATGTAAAATTTTGTACTAGTTTCAAATAGAATTAATTGTTTAAAAAAGGTAATGTTTTAGAGGGACAGGCCTGAAAACGCCCATCTGCATTTTTATGAAAATGCCCATATACCTTAACTGCAAAAGGGTGACATGTCTCCCACGTATCGTATCGGTATTGACATATTTTTTTAACTAGTAACGGCTATCAGTTATTTAAGTACAAACATCGTCCGGGGATCCCAATCTTACGGACGGATTGGGATCTGTGTACTCTACCGACTCTTTCATGGGGAGTGCTCCGAGGAACTGTTTGACTTGGTATCACCATCACCGTTTTACCAACGTGCCACTCGACACTACACCAAGGTTCATCCATTTCACCTGGAAACGATATGATCTTCAACTGTACGTTTCCAGCAATCATTTCTTCCACGTAAGTGCAGGCTCTGGAATGAATTCTTTAAACGAGGTTTAAGAAGAGCATTTACTTCACTGTAGGCAACGGCCTGGCTGTGCTCCTGATGTTGCAAAGGTCCATGTGCGGCAATGTCACTTACCATCAGTGTGCTGCCTGCTCGTTTGCCACCATCAGCAATAAAGAAAAAAAAAACAATTGGTGATGATACGATGCTGTCAATTGACAATATCACAACAGTAATTGATTTAATTTCGTGATTTTCATTTTGTTACGTTGGTATCAATCATTGATAAGTCTAAAGTTTAATAACCAAAATAATTATGCCACCTCTCTCTTTCTACGTAATTCCTGACGTGCAAAATAGACAGGGAGCGGTTAGTGGCTAGCAGCTTTAAAACAAGCTTACTTACAGTTATCGAAATAACATTTCAATAATATACATCCGATTCCACATTTATGTTGTTGGGGGATATTTCTATTCCGAGTTGTATATAATGTGTGGTATTAGTAGCAAGAATTGACTTCAATATCTATTTTTCCGGTAGTAAGCCGCCTAATGGTTTTAGCCTGACTCGGATAGGAATCATAAGAGAAAAGAAAATTGAATCTATCTTATTTTTGGAGAAGAAGAACTTATAATTATAGGCTAACATTTTTTTAAATTATTGACAATTTATTATTCTCGACAATGACGGATTAAGAATTTATTTTCTTCCTCCATATCCCTTTACGCCGGTATCCTAACAAATAACAAGAATGCCATCAAAATTAGTTTATTTATAATGACTTTTGATGGTTACGCGAGTATTACACAATGTAAATAAAACTAATTTATGCATTTTATGGCGTTTGTATTTGATTTTTGATCATTTTCTTTTTTTTTCTACTTACACTGACAACAAATATTGTCTCAAAATGTGGGTCAATATTTAATAACAAATTTTCTGTATCGGGTAGATAATTTTAAATTTTCTGTAATAACGATGACTTATTAGACCTGAGACATTTTAGTCCACCCGTGACCATGAACGCTGCAAAGTGTTCGAAACGTTGGGCAATCAAAAATCAAATGCAAACGCCATAAAATCCGTAAAGTAGTTTTATTTACAATAGTTTATTCATTATACATGAATTATTAAAATTTTGAATAACATATGAAATATATGTTTTTTAATTAGGTATTTACTCTTTGTTTTATTTATTTATTTATTAACCTATTCTATTTCAACAGATCTTCGATGGTTTGTTATGTTTGAAGATTAAGGGTGCGAATAGTTCAATCCATCGTTCTGGCATTCGTGAGGGTACACCTCTATTAGGTAAGCATCTGAATATTTATTTGACGCTGTCATATCTGACTAAATATTTCTCTGTAGTACCATACAGCAGATTGATTTTATAGCAGTCATCACCATCATCTCAGCGTAGTGGGACGTATATGATACGTCCCACTACTGGAAGACAGCCTCCTTCACAACAGGATGGATAATTTCCTACTATACCACGCTGGTTAAACGGGCTGGTATAGAGTTTTATTTCGAGCCTTTCTTTTATCAAATAGACATTACGTACTTTAGTCATCTTTTACATCACTCATGGCAAGATAAGGGGTGGAAAATTTTGTTCTTACTCAGTCGTCACAAGTAATGATGATTGATGAAAATGAAATATGTTTATTAAAAGCTCTTTAGATATTAACCCATTTTATTATCAAGTAAGTGATACATCTTCCTCTTCATTGTATCAACAATTCTATCCATACCACCATTACGTATATTATTATCAGTATATGAAACCTGAAGACTTGTTTTATTCGTGCATTTTTATTCAAGTTCAACAAGTTCTTTCTGTAACATATGGTAGTAATCTCTCTACTCTCATAGTTTTAGCTTCTATGATGAATCATTTCCTAATGATTTCTGATGTTTACGCAAGTATTAAATATCTATACAAATAAATAAAATTGAAGGGTCTGTTTGTAATGTCAAAATAATGGCCTTTTATCATGATGGTTCGGTTATTTGAACGATACATAGGTGTTCAATGCACATTGAACATGCAACGCAGCAAACTCAAAAGTAGAGCATGTCAACATACAAGTAAAGCATGTCAACATACAAATGTGCAAAATTAGCACTGACATGATTTAAAGACACTGCGTTATACTTTACACGTACGACACACTAATGGTATATGTGTGTATTAGCAATAAGTAGTATATAAGGTGTACATTGTGTAAAATAAATCAGATTTGAATTTATTCATCTCTCAGTTACATCCCTCTCACTGCGGCCAAGACACCCTTAGCCGTCAGTTCTGATTAGTCGAGTGAGTCTGCTTGACTGGCAGTGAGAGTTACCAATCCTCCACCCAAAGCTCCATCTCACTGTGGCCAAGACACCCTTAGCCGTCAGTTCTGATTAGTCGAGTGAGTCTGCTTGACTGGCAGTGAGAATAACCAATCCTCCACCCAACATCCATCTCACATCCACCTGTCACCTTAGGTAGCACGGTGCAGGTATCCCATCATATAGGCTAGGAACTTAAGGGCTTTAGGTACTTCAAACTATAACCTTAGGTTCTTCTGTCAAACACGGCGTTAGTCCACTAGCCCAGACTACGCCTGTACAATAGGTATGCCTAAAAGCCGGTCTGTCTGTTTTGGGTAATCTTCAAAGCGGCTAGATGGAGTTTGATAATATTTTACTACGTGGTAGTTGTATATAAAGAGTCATCATCATCATCATCATCTCAGCCCATATACGTCCCACTGTTGGGCTCGGGCCTCCTCCATAATGGAAGGGTAATTGACCCACTATACCACGCTGGTCAGACGTGTTGGTATAGGGTTTTATTTGAAAGAAAGAAAGAAACTCGTTTATTTCGATCTCATAATGATACATCGATACAGAATCAATATAAATTCCAAAAAGACTAAAATATAACTTAAAAATCTATACTTAAATTTATACTAAGTTAAAAAAAAAAAATAAGGTAAAATCCATAGAAGGCGAGGATATAATAGATTAAGTAACAAATAATAATTAACAACAAAGAGAACAATAATTAACAAAGAGATCGAAAAAAGTTCTATATCAGCATAAGCACCGAGACGGTGTGGCGCTGGTTTTCATATAGAACCATAGTGGTGAGATCACGGGTAGTCACAAAAATATATAAAGTTAACTGTATGCTGAGGTTGACCGCATAAATATAAAAAATTGCTGATTGATACTATGCTGGTGGTATTATATAAGATATTGTTGAAAATATTATTTACAGAATATATGCAGCACTTACAAAGAGTGAAGTACTCACTCTTTATGTATACACCATATTAATCGAAGAGATTATGGAAAACAGAGTCAGTTTCTAAGAGATATTAGTACAGAAAAACAAATAGTAGTAATTTATAGACTCGCGATAAGAAGGCCATAAGAATCATCAGACATACATAGCTACACACAAACCAATATATTAAACATATACATAGAATATACATGCACACACACACAACACAAACATACACAAATCTACACATATACATACTGATATGCTTAGCAGTTTTCCTGTTGTTGGGCTAACAAGTATTGCTTGTAACTTGATTTAAAGGATACAACAGACTTTTTCAGTCGAAACGGTGGTAACAGATCGTTCCAACAGCGGGTTGCGGTAAATTTAAAACTTCCTCGGAACGCTGCAGTCTTGTGCCTAGGAGTAGTTAACAAATATAAAGATGCTCTTGTATTTATTTTATTAAACTCACGAGACCACGACAACTTACTATAAAGATAGAATGGCTTTTTGGATATTATGATATCAAACAGTAAGGTGGCCAGGTGAAGCTTCCTACGTGCAGACATTTTCATCAAATTTCCCTTGTTTAAATATGGGGTAACATGCGAACGAGGAGGTATATCATAACAGAAGCGTGCACAAGCATTCTGAACACGCTGGATCATTTTTTCGGTTCTAGCAAGAAGGCAAGGACCACTGTATCAGCATAGTTCAACTTCGATAAAATCAGACTTTCACATAGCATGACACGTAAGTCGACATTAAGGAAGGGACGTATGCGATACAGAAGTTTTAAGCGATAAAAACAATTTCGAACAGCGTTCAGAACGTGGGTCTCAAAGTGTAATTGACCATCGAATACCACGAGGCCGGAGCACCTCCTCGTGGTGCTCCCTGGTAACGTCCATTTGGACGTCATGCGTCCATTTGGATGGCCAAGATTCCGGCAGGGGGGGGGGTCTCCGCGTGCGGCTCTGGTGGCAGAGCGCACGGCGGATCTGACCCGGGGCCAATGGGGCGGATGTGCTTCATGGCACTCCGTCGCCAGGGACGGTTGCGTCACGGCCCGGGGCGTGACGGGTCGGTCGCTCGCGAGCGGCCAGACCCGGAAGGCCCAAACCGTAATCCTGAGCAGGGGGGTCAGGACCGGGGGTCTTCGGACCGCGGGGAAGAAAACCCCTATAAAAAATCACCCCAATCTTAAGTTTGGCCACTCGGCGAGGAGATGTATGACTGGTGGGTTAAGAAGCGCGCGAGCGTCCAGTCGTTAGAGTGGTAGTCAAAGCAAGACTTAAAAACGTCCAACAAGATATGGCAGAAGTCAATACACGTTTTACTTCACCAGAGGGTCCCGGCCAGGCCGGGGAATCCCTTGCTGTGCCGGTGCTTGCGCGCGACGTCCATTTGGAGTCGCGCCCAAGTCCCGGCACAGTCAGTCCCCAATCGTATGGGTGGGGGACAACTACTGCCCTTACTGCCGAGAGCCCGGCACAACATCGTGAGGCTCACCGGGGGGAGGGGAAAGAGGAGTTGGAGAAGGAAGAGGTGGAAAGGAAGAAGAAGAAGGGGAAGAGGAAGCCGAAGCGTTCCGCCCAGGCGCGAGCCCGCATTGAGGCCGCAAGGGGGAAGCCGTGGCGGGAGCGGCAGAAGGCGGCCGGTATGGCCATGTGCGACGAGGGTGGCAGCACTGCTGCTGCAGAGCCGTCGCAGGACGAGGGCGGCGGGGCCGCAGGACCGTCCACGAAGAAACAAGGCGGAGCGGAGCGACTCCGACCGGAATGACAACTCTAAGCTGTCGAGCGACGAGGGCAGCACTGCTGCAGAGCCGTCGCGAGACGAGGGCGGCAGTGCCGCAGAGCCGTCGGAGGAGGAGGCGTACACGGCCTCAGAGATGTCGGCGGACGAGGGCGGCAATGCCACAGAGCCGTCTGCCGACGAAAATAGCACGATGGAGGTCAGCCAGAGCAACAACGAGGGCGGTGGATGCGCCGTAGTGAGTAGCGGGCCGTCAGTTGAGGTTTCGTGTGGGCCGTCAATCGAGGCGTCGCGTAGGTCGTCGTTGCGTAGGTTGTCGGTGTCGCCGGAGAGGAACAGGGAGAGTGTTGGGGAGGCTGCGGAGGCGCCACCCCCAAGGGTAAAGAAGAGGGAGGAGGCCCTCCCCCCGAGCGTCCGGAAGCGCCCCCTCCAAAAGGGGGGCAGCTCGAACACCGACTCGGAGGGGAGTACCACCATGCCTCCTCCCAAGGTCCCGACCATGCCCCATGGGCGCAGAGGTCGCGGATCGACGGTGGCGGCGAGGCCGGGGACCCCCGGCCTGGCCGGCCACGGTGGCGAGGTGGCGGCCCTACAGGCCGCGAACGCCCGCCTTAGCGAGGAGGTCTCCGGCTTGCGGGAACGCAACCGCAAGCTGGAGACGGAGCTATCGGCGGTGCGACGGGAGAACCGCGGGTTGGCCAAAGAGATGGCCAACCTGCGGGCCCAGTTCGCGCGCCTGGCACCGGCCACGCCGCCGGTGCCGGCCTCGCCACCGAAACAGGCTGCATCGGGGAGGGCGGGCCCGTCGTCGGCGTCCGTGGTGCCGGCTGCGCCCGTCGCGGCTGCTGCGCCGGCTGCGCCCGTCGCGGCTGCTGCGCCGGCTGCGCCCGTCGCGGCTGCTGCGCCGGCTGCGCCCGTCGCGGCTTCGGCGCTTCCTCCCCTCGTCGTGGTCCCTCCGCCGCCTTGTGGCCGCGGGATACCGCGGAAGGGGGAGGAGCCACCGCTCGACGAGGTGCACGGCGTGTCGGAGACGGCGGTACACGTCATCTTAGCCCGAGTAGGGGTGATGGTGGATGCGCGTATCGCCGCCGTAGCGGCCAGGCTCCCGCCTGAGCCGCCCCTCCGACCGCCGCTCGCCGCGGACGGGGCGAGACGGCCGCAAGCGTCAGCTCCCACCCCGCTGCCCTGTCAGGGTGGCCACGTGGTGAGCTACGCTGCGGCCGCGGCCGGGCCCAAGGGGGCCAAGAAGGCCGGCAAGGTGCCGGCTCCCGCCAAGGCCGGGGCGCGGCCGGTGCCAGCGGCTGCACCGCAGGCGCCGGCCAGCGCACCCGCGACTGCTCCTGCTGCGCTCAGCGCTACTGCCAGGCTCGAACAGGGCTGGCAGGTGGCTGAGCGGAGCAGGAAGGCACGCGGCCAGAAGCGGAGAGCGGCGGCCAATAGTGCCGCCGTGGCCGCCGCTCCCCCGGCGGGAGCTGGCAGAAAGGGGATGAAAAGGTCGCGCAGGGGCCTCAAGTCGCTGAAGACGGCCGCGGTGGTCATCACCGTGCTGCCTGAGGCGGCTGAGAGGGGCCTCAACTATGAGGCCGTCCTAAAACGCGCCCGGCGGGAGCTGGACGTCTCCGATATCGGGGGCGTCGAGGCGAGGACCCGCAAGGCCCGGACAGGGGCTCGAATACTCGAGTTCCCTGGGGCCGAGGGCGCGAAGATGGCCGATAGTTTGGCCACGATGTTGAGGGGGCTGTTCGGGCCGGAGGATGGTGTCCGAATAACCAGGCCTGTCAAGTGCGCAGAGATGCGCCTGACGGGCTTGGACGATTCCGTGACGGTGGAGGACGTCCGGGAGGCCTTTATGGCGCGTACCGGATGTGCCTCGGACACCGTCCGGATTGGCACCATCCGCACTGGTCCGGGCGGCGTCGGTGCTGCCTGGGTGCACCCAGGGTGCAGTGTCCGGTGGAGTCGGTCAAGCAATTGGCCGACTCAGGCAGGCTCCTCATGGGCTGGAGCTCGGCGCGGGTAACCGTGCTAGAGCCCCGGCCCGCGAGGTGTTACAAATGCATGGCGGTCGGGCATACCCGACCGACATGCAAAAACTGCTTTGGCTGCAGCGTTCTATGTTTCCGTTGCGGTCAGACCGGACACCAGGCGGCATCGTGCTCTGCGGTGCCCCACTGCCCCGCGTGTGCGGCAGGCAATAGGCCTGCCAAACACCGCATGGGCTCTGGGGACTGCAGACCCCCGGCATCGGCCCCGAAGGGGCGGGACGGCCCATCGACCGGGCCAGTCCCCGCTCCGAGCGCGGCCCGATCGCCCGTCAGCGCGGAGGAGGTGACGATGGATACGGACCGTTAATGGACCCCGTATCCATTCGTCTCCTCCAGGCCAACCTCAACCACACCGCCGGTGCGCAGGACGTGTTCCTGCAAGCCATGGCGGAGTGGTTGATAGGAGTAGCCGTAGCCGTGGAGCCGTACGTGGTGCCCGACCGGCCTAACTGGTTGGGTAGCACCGATGGCACCGTGGCAATCGTCGCCTCCACGTCGTGGCCTTCGTCGCCTCTGACCCTTAGGGACAGGGGCGTCGGATATGTCGCGGCGGACTGGGGGGAGATTACGCTCCTCGGAGTCTATCTCTCCCCTAACTGGAGTGTGACTGATTTCGAGGCCTCCCTCACAGTCATGGAGGCCTCGTTACGGCGAATGGCATCGCGCCAGGTCTTCGTCTTGGGGGACTTCAACGCCAAGTCCGTGGCGTGGGGGTCTCCCCGGACGAACGACCGAGGACGGGCGATCGAGGAGTGGGCGGCGGCACTGGGCCTCTGTTTGCTGAACAGGGGCTCGGTGCATACGTGCGTGCGACAACAGGGCGGGTCGATAGTGGACCTTTCGTTCGCTAGCCCCGAGGTCGCCGCACGCGTGGGGAGCTGGCGCGTCGTGGAGGAGGTGAAGACCTTGTCGGACCACCGGTATATCCGGATGGAGGTCTCCCCGGTAATCCCGACGCCCAGCAGGGGTCACGGGGCGGATGGACGTCCTGCGTTCCCACGATGGGCTGTGGGTCGCTTAGACCGGGACCAGCTGGCGCAGACAGCCATCGTTTACTCGTGGCTGTCCTCTGCCAACCAGTCGGACGGGGTGGACGCTGAGGCTGGCTGCATCCGCAGTGCGTTGACGCAGATCTGCGATGCGGCCATGCCCCGGGTACGGCGTCCGCCCCCGAGGAGGGCGGTCCACTGGTGGTCCCGGGAGCTGGCGGATCTCCGGGCCGCGTGCATTCGCGCCCGGAGGGCCTACACCCGCAGCCGGCGGCGCCAACGCGACGCGGAGCGGGAGGCCTTGCTGTATGAGGGCTACCGCAATGCGCGGTCGGCCTTCAGGCTGGCCGTCCGCTCCGCCAAGGACGTCAGTCGGCAGGAGATGCTGGACGGTCTCGACCGTGACCCCTGGGGACGCCCCTATCGCGCGGTGCTGAATAAGCTCCGCGCGCGGGGCCTTCCCCTCACCGAGACTCTCCAGCCCAGCCTTCTCACCCGGGTCGTCGAGGACCTGTTCCCGCGGCGGGCGGAACACACGCCCCCGGTCATGGCTCCGCCAGACACTGACCGGGAGGCCGACGATGACAGTGTTCCGCCCATCACGGAACCCGAGATGGGAGTGGCGGTGGCGCGCATGTGCGCAAAGTCCACCGCCCCCGGGCCCGACGGTGTTCCAAACCGCGTGTTGGGCCTGGTCCTCGACCACCTGGGTCCCCGCCTCAGGGAGCTGTTCGACGCGTGTTTAGCGTCCGGACGGTTCCCTGGGTGCTGGAAAGAGGGAAGGCTGGTGCTCCTGCCGAAGCCGGGACGGTCTCCGGGGTCGCCTTCGGCCTACAGGCCTATCGTGCTGCTCGATGACACGGGCAAGCTACTGGAGAGGGTGGTAGCTGCCCGCATCGAGCGGCACCTCGTCGGCACGGGGCCCGATCTGTCGGACGCCCAGTTTGGGTTTAGGAGGGGTCGTTCGACGATCGCGGCTCTGTTGCGCCTGAGGGCCGTGGCGACTGAGGCCGTCACCGGTGGGGGAGTGCTGTTGGCGGTGTCCCTAGACATCGCCAACGCATTCAATAGTCTGCCATTCAGCTGCATCAGGGAGGCGCTCCGGTATCACGGAGTGCCAGCTTACCTGAGGCGGCTAGTGGCAGACTATTTGGTGGGGCGCAGCGTCCTCTGTACCAACCGAGCAGGGGACGTTGTGCGAACGCCCATGACGTGCGGTGCCCCACAGGGGTCGGTCCTCGGACCCACCCTGTGGAACATCGGCTACGACTGGGCGTTGCGGGGGAGCCTCCCGCCCGGGCTGGGCGTGATTTGTTACGCCGACGACACGCTCGTCACAGCCCGCGGTGGGACGCTAGAAGAGGCGGTAAGCCTGGCGACCTATGGCACCGAAGAGGTCGTCAGGCGGATCGAGGCGCTGGGGTTGAGGGTCGCCCTGGACAAGACGGAGGCCCTCTTGTTCCATGGGCGCCTTATGAGCCCTCCCATCGGCGTCTCGATCACCGTCCGATCGGTTGACATCAGCATCCGGGCCCATATGAGGTACTTGGGCCTGGTGCTCGACGGGCAATGGTGGTTCCGTGAGCATTTCCGCAGGCTCGCTCCGCGGCTCGTCGGCGCGGCGTCCGCCCTATCGTGGCTAATGCCGAACGTGGGCGGACCGAGCGCTACGTGCCGACGGCTATACACGGGGGTCATCCAGTCGATGGCCCTGTACGGCGCACCGGTGTGGGCGGGGTCCTTGACCGTCCGACTTAGGGCCCTTCTGTGGCGACCACAGAGGGTCATGGCGGTCAGGGCCATCCGTGGATACCGCACGGTTGCGACGGAGGCAGCGTGCCTATTGGCCGGGACTCCCCCGTGGGACCTGGAGGCGGAAATGCTCGCCGAGTTGTATCGGCGGGTGTCGGGGGTGCGCGGGGAGGGCGGTGTGATCTCGTTAAGGGATCTCACCGCCTGGCGCGTCGACGCCCGCCGAGACGTCATTGCCCGTTGGGCAGTCCGGCTGGAGAGGCCTCGGTTCGGGGTGCGAACCGTGGAGGCCTTCCGGCCGGTGCTGATGCAGTGATTGTAAAGGCGGCACGGGGTGCTCTCCTTCCGACTAGTGCAGGTGTTGACGGGGCACGGGAGCTTCGCCAAATACCTGCACAGGGTCGTGAGGAGGGAGAGTACACCGTCCTGCCACCACTGTGATTGCGACGAGGACACGGCGCGCCACACGCTCGAGGCCTGCGCGGCTTGGGCAGTGCAGCGCCGTGAACTCGTCGCAATCATCGGTGCCGACCTGACGCTGCCAGCCATCGCTAGGGTGATGGTCGACAGCGTCGGGAACTGGGACGCGGTCGCAGCCTTCTGCGAGACAGTGATCTCGCAGAAGGAGGCGGCGGATCGTCTGCGCGTGGAGCGCAGCCTCGATGAGGAGATCCGCCGCCGGCGACTGGGGCGGCGCAGGCGCGAGTATTTGCGCCTCATGCCGCCCTAGCCGAGGCCGCGGGTGACGTGACCAGGGATTAGTCCGTCACCCACCGAGAGGCCGACCGCGTGAGGAAAGACCGACGTCCTCCCCGAGGGGGGGACGTCGGTCGATGGGAGGGTACCCCGCGTAGGGGGTATTCCGTCGGGCCGACCACTGACGACAAGTAAACCTGCTCCGGTGGTCGGCCCAATGACGAAGGCGAGGTGGTTTTCGGGTGGGTTGCGGGAGTTGCGTGCTTAAGCCCCTCTGTCGCCCCGGACGGAGTGGTGCGGAGGCGCGCCGACCGCGACCCACCCAAAAAAAAAAAAAGAAAAAGCCATATAATTATTATTATTAATTAAGTACTAACTGACCCGGCGAACTTCGTACCGCCTTTTCTTCGTAACTAAACTCATTTGCAAAAAAAACGGGCGGTTTTGATTTTCATTCATATTTAAAAAGATACAATACCAAAAAGGTTTCAATCGTTTGTACACGTTACTGGCCGGTTTTAAAAATGCTGTGGTATTTAAAAAAGTACGTTCTAAATTCAATTTTTCATTTGATGTTCATTTTTACAGAAAACCCCTTTTTATCCTACATTTTTGGCGCGAAGTTCCAGAAGTTAACATCGACTTTCATAACTTTTATTCAATTTTTATCGATTAATTTCATATCCTTGACTGTCAAAGCTTTATTTAATGCTGTTTGGCTGTATCAAAAATGGTAGATAAAGTGGTAAAAGCTACCAAAATTATCGCGCTGCTTGAAGAGGGTTGCAGCCAATGTTTCGTGGCTAGGAGGCTAAATGTTAGTCGCTCGACAGTCCAAAGGACCTGGCAGCGATATCAGGAGACTGGTTCCGTCGAGAGAAGGCCTGGTTCTGGAAGAAAACCATGTACCCAACCACGGGATGATCGTTTTCTTGTGAGTCGCGCATTGAGAAATCGCAAATCTTCGTATGTGGATCTTAAGAACAACCTCCAAGAAGTAAGAAATGTGCATATTAGTCTATGGACGGTCAGGAGGAGGCTTCTCGCTGCCAATATACGCAGTCACCGCCCGGCCCGCGGCCCCAAATTACTCCGTGAGCACAGAGTTCACAGGCTTAGGTTCGCTAGAAATTGTGAATCATGGACTCAAGACGATTGGAATAGGGTTTTGTTCTCTGATGAAGCCAGGATATCTCTGTTCGGTGAAGATCGACGTCGGCGAGTGCTAAGAAGACAAGGAGAACGCTTTGCAGAGGCATGTTTCGAAGAAATCACACCTTATGGTGGGGGCTCTGTTATGTTTTGGGCAGGAATAAATTCAATGGATCGTACAGAGTTAGTCTTCATTGAAAACGGCTCACTGACTGGGCATCGATACATAACGGAAGTTCTAATTTCTCATGCACAACCCGCATTGGCCGCTCTAGGTGAAGACTCGATTTTTATGGACGACAATGCTCGCGCCCACCGATCCCGCGATGTTAATGCGTATGTGCAAGAGGTCGGCATTCGTCGTTTGGATTGGCCAGCTCGAAGTCCCGACCTCAATCCCATAGAGCATGTCTGGGACGTTCTGAAACGGCGTGTGAGATCAGTACACCCGGCTCCGCAGACCATCAGAGAGCTGAAGAATGTGATTACTGCGGAGTGGGAACGTATTCCGCAAGCAAGTATCCGGGATATACTCGCTAGCATGCCCAGACGAATTCAAGCTGTGATTTTAGCTAGAGGGGGTCACACTCGATACTAACCATTTATCTGCTTTTACTTTATTAAAGAAAAACAAACAAAAAAATTTTTTTATTTTTACTTCATGAGCATATGCACTACTAGCGAATATACACTACTAGCGAGGTTTAGCATTATTTCCCATAAATTGTATCTAAATTTTATGAAATACTGATGGAAACGATTATTTTCTTATTAATTTAGCAAACTGTGTGGATAAAACTACCTATAATTATCAAACAAAGAAATATTAACATTTGAAATGGTTCATTGCTTAGGTGCCCGTTTTTTTTGCAAATGAGTGTATTTTGTTTTAGTATTTATCAGTTTTGTTTTAGTATTATCCGTGCAGTGACGAAGTAAGAATACAATTCACCACCCGTGTGTGTCGTAAAGGACGACTAAGTGATATAGTATGCATATAATATCTATGCAAGAGAAGGAAAACTCGGAACAAAACCCTATACCAACACGTCTGACTAGCGTCGTATAGTAGGTCGGTTTCCCTCCCATAGTGGAGGAAGCCCGAGCCCAACAGTGGGACGTGATGTTCGTCCCGTCGGTTCGGCATTTTTGGCATAATTACATGTAGATCTAGATTAAAAAAGGTTTTGGAATCGATAAGAAAAGGCGGTATATTAAATAGCTAGAAAATAATTCACCACTCGAGAGTGTCGTAAAAGACGACTAAGGGATATAATATGCATATAATGTCTATGCAAGAGAAAGAAAACTTGAAACAAAACCCTATATTGACACGTCTGACCAGCGTGGTATAGTAGGTCGATTTCTCTTCCATAGTGGAAGAGGTGCGAGCCCAACAGTTGGACGTGTATGGGTTGAGACTATGATGATGAATTATTAGCCTCCTACAAATGGCGTAAAGTTGCGGATTAAGGAAATATAACACTTTCCGTAAATTCCATCCAGTTAGATTATCAATAATACCGTTATATCGACATGTTTGTGGCCGAGGCCGGAGAGCGTCCTACCTTCGGCAGTAGCACCAGCCTCTCCTCCTTCCAACATTCAGGGAACTGGACAAACGCTATTCAAGCGTTGTACAGACCTGTGAGATGTGGTACCAGGTGCTCAATGACCAGTGCCAGCACCCATTAGGGTTAACCGTCTGGTCGGAGAGTGATAGATTTAACGCGTATATGCGCCACTGCCGCCTCATCTCCGTGTTCGTGGCGGGGCGGTTTCCAGTTACTGTCCAGCAAAGCAATGATTGGGAGGGCTTTCCACGGAGGGAAAAGGTCCTCGACAACCGTGATGGTTAGGTCGGTGTGGAAAATTTCGGTGAGGGGAGCAGGGTGTAGCTTAAACAACGCTCCGCTATAGAGGCGACCCCAGGAGTCACATTCAAGACTGTCCAGAATTTCCTACTTGATTGATCTGAAGAAGAAATGAAATCTCTACTTTACCGCCTATTCTTATCGATTCCAAAACCTTTTTTTTTAAATCTAGATCTACATGTAATTATGCCAAAAATAACGAACTGACGGGACGAACATCAAATGTTTGACAGGTAAGAACAATTTGTTTGGGCAAATTGGTTGTTTTTGTAATTTATTTTTTTAGTAGTTTACTCGCAAAATTTCCATATTTTCTCACCGTTTAAATCTTCCCTGGACTTCCACAAATAATTCAAGATCAAAATTAGCCAAATCGGTCCAGCCGTTCTCGAGTTTTAGCAAGACTAACGAACAGCAATTCTTATATATGTATATAGATTGCGCGCGCATGTATGATGTGGCCGGCGGTTATGAGGGACGAGGGGGCGGTAGCCTCTGCGAAATGCCTAGAAAGAGACCTCAACTTTCTCGACAGTCTGCCACTGCAAAACGACTGCGACTTATGCGCAGCAATGAGACAGAGGATGAAAATAGACAGAGGTTGGCTACTCAACGAGAAATCGCTGAGCGAAACCGCGCTAGATAAACAAGACACACACGTTGAACGAACACAACGTTTGGCTTCACAAACAACTCGAACTTCGTCTAATCGACAACGGGAATCAAGTGCTGAACGTTCTCAACGTTTGGCTACAGAAGTTTTAAAATAAATAAATAAATCCTGAAATTCACTATACCCTCCAAAGTCACTATTCCACGCGGACGAAGTCGCGGGCACTGCTAGTAATTAATACAAATTTAATGTTTAATAATTACTAACCATAAAGATTATAATTTTCTCATATAGAATCATTTTGTACAATTTGGCAATAAATTTGTAATAAAATGTGGGTCAAAATGTAATAACTAATTTCTATAGCGGGTAGATAATTATAAATATCTATAATAAAGATGACTTGTTGGACGTCAGACATTTTAGTCTGCCCGTGACCATGAATGCTGTAAAGTGTTCAAAACGTCAGGCAATCCAAAATCAAATACAAACGCGATGAAATTCGTAGTTTTATTTACAATGCATTTATTTTTGTTTTGTGATTTTTAATAACTAAATTCTGTAGCGGGTAGATAATTATAAATATCTGTAACAATGACGTTTTGAACGTCAGACATATTAGTTCGCTCGAGTCCATGAACGCTGTAAAGTGATCGAAACGTCGAGCAATCCAAAATCAAATACAACTGCGCTAAAATCTGTTAAGTAGAATCATTTCCTCTTATCTAAATTAGTTGGAGTTGACATAGTACCTAACGATAACTACTCTTCGCCTATCGTACACATTGCAAAATTTGGCCGCTTGACTGACGTCAACCCTCCATGGGAATGTAATCGTTGATTAGACGGCATCAAATAGAGTTGATCTATATTAAGTTATTTGTTATTCTTTATGGTACCTACGAGTAATTTAATAATTTGTAATATTATGGGATTGCCTTAAATATTTTTGCAATCCTGTCATAAAACTCTGAATGGGGAACAATGCTTTTACAGAAATAGTACATACCTACTCTAGAAAAATGCAATTCACACGTGATAGTGAATGAACCCTTCAAAAATTTTGTGCAAGCTTTGTACTAGGCATGCGCGCACAAACACGTATTAATACACGTATTACGCTGAGGCCCAAGCAAACTCTCACTGTCTTGGTAAACACGACTGGAAGGGGTGCGAATCAGAGGACAAAGAGAACCACGAACACAAGAAACACCGTATAATGCTTCCCATCTCATTTCGTCTCACGTTAAATCTTATGAATGACAGACACATAAGTGTCTGTCTCTTTTTACTGTCGCTTTTTCGTTTCATCGACTTTCAAATCACAACGATCCTAAAAAAGATTTCACTTCAAAAAATCTGAATACATTAAAGAATTACGAAACATTGGTGAAGGCATGTAATGTCAATAGAACCCTTTTTACACACACTACTACGCACTACGCTACGAAAGAAGTTCTGTTGATATAATTTCAACAAAACTTTTCTAATCTTTCCAAAATTTCTTTCCACGAAACTATTTCTGAATAGATTGAAAGACAATTATTAATTCTAGAGCGACCTTGATAAGTAAATTTCATCCAGTGACCTCTGGTTAGTAAACACATTCCTAAAGAGAATTGAATTTACATCAAAATGGGATATATAGTTTGCTCTCAAGTATTTACAGCGAATATTTCATTCATTCATCACAACTTATTTACGTCCCAGTGCTGGGCTCGAGTATTCTCCACAAAAGAAGGGAAGTTGTCCAGTCATGCCACGCTAGTCAGACGGATTGGTATAGTGTTTTATTTCGAGTTTTACTTCTCTTGCTCATCATCATCATCATCATTTCAGCTCATATAAATCGCACTCTTGGGCTCCAGCCTCCTCCACAATAGGAGGAAAATTAACCTACTATACGATGCTGGTACCAGACGGGTTGGTATAGTGTTTTATTTCGAGTTTTCCTGCTCTTGCATAGACGTTATATGCACCTTATATCCCTTAGTCGTCTTTTATGACACCCAAAGGCAAGATAGGAGTTGGTGAATTGTATTCTTACTTCGTCACCACACGGATAGCGAATCTATATATAAATATGTGAAGCAAAAACTTTGTATCCCTTTTTACGAAAATTACGTGTATGGACAAGTATGAAATTTGGCACAGTTGAGGTATATAATGAGGAGAAGTGCATAAAACTGAAATTTCATATAATAATGGATAAGAAATGCCTTAAATTCATTAAAAAAGGCATTACTCATACTACAACGCTATCGCTACACACGCACACGCACACGCACACGCACACGCACACGCACACGCACACGCACACGCACACGCACCCGCACACGCACACGCACACGCACACGCACACGCGCACGCACACGCACACGCGCACGCACACGCACACGCGCACACACACGCGCACACACACGCACACGCGCACACACACGCACACGCGCACACACACGCACACGCGTACACACACGCACACGCGCACACACACGCACACGCGCACACACACGCACACGCGCACACACACGCACACGCGCACACGCACACGCGTCAAACAATCATAATTATGATGACAATGTCTAATAGAGATTTGTGCTTATATACTAGTTATTCGTGAAATACAGCTTGCTCAATTTACATAAATAAAATTAAAGAAAATTGTGTAGCAAAAAATTAATTAAAATGAATTATGGCCGAATTTCGACCACACGGCGACCACTAGTATTTATAATTAAGTATAAGTAATTATAGATTTGCCTAAGGGAACATCATCGTCATAATAGTTCATACAGGCCTTACTGCTGGTCTTGTGACTCCTGTCACTGTTGTATCTTTAGAGGATACACTGGTGCCAAATAAAAGTCCCAAATAAGTTTAAATCTAGTATATTACAAAATTACGTGTTACAACTTGTGAGTTCTGTGGGTGAGTTCAAGTGAGTATTTGTTATATTAAACTTAATAGCGCCTAGTGTATTGCGCACATCACTACACTATAGCTTAGCGAACTAAATAAATACATCCAGGCTCTATGATTCTCTTTGGTTTCTGGCTCGAACAGTCACAATGTAATGGAAACTGACCTACTATATTACACTGGTCAGACAGGTTGGCATAAGGTTTTATTTCGAGTTTTACTTCGACTGAGTTGATTTTATAAGCCTGTTATATTTATAATTCGCCTCTCACGATACCCATGGGTAAGAAAGGGGAATGCTTAATTGTATTCTTACTCCGTCACCACACCGGAAAATTAATTCATTATGGTCTATTAAATGTGGTTTATATAATATGTATATTTTGATTTGACGATAATTAAAAAACTGAGAAAAACTCACAATTTGGTACGCTAAGAAAATATATTTTAATCAGTTTTATTCACAAAAATATACGGCATTAATAAAAATTTTCGGTTCGTTTTTACAGTGTAGGAAGAGCCAGCTAGGGATATGATGCACGAAAAATTCGACAAATTATTTTTGACAAACGAGTTAAAACGTTCACTTTTATTTGTTTCATTAACCTTAAACTGTCTATTTTAAACGAATAAAAAAAGAAAAAGCAATTCATTCTTTTTTCGCTATGGATTTTTATCGTGGGTACAGTTTGATAATGACTTGTGGTAACTTTTAGCACTAGTGTAAACTAAATATATTTATGGTAAAATAATATGGTAAAATTTGACATTTGTCCGCAGAAATGATGACTGTAAATGCTGCGACTAATCTAAGACGTGATATTGCAAGCTGCAATTGCCGAATGTTAAGAGCTTCTGGAAAAACCACAGAAATCAAATGCGTTGCTTGTACCTCATTTCGACAATAGAAGATTTAAAGATCCAGTGCTGAAAAATCGCCAAAATGCAATTGTATTGTTGCAAACATGTACTTTATGTAAAAAGTTAAGACTTCATAAAAACAATTTATTTTAAAGGTTTGTGAGTAAGTGTTTAAAGTGTATTTGAGTTCAAACTATGTTTCTAAACGTCTAATGTAAAAAATATTGTAAAGATATGTTAGGTAAACATCGTTCTACGATACACAATATTAACAGGAAAAGACTAAAAACATCTTAATTGTATGTAATATATGAGTGTTTTTTGTAATTTAAATAATATTATTATGCTTCATTTTACACTCATTAAAAAAAATATAGTATACATACAGTGCACATGGGTATAGCCTTGGGTATTTCAAAATTATGCTCTGATTAACCTTCAGGTTCTTTAAAAATGGATTTTGCACCTACCGTTTTTATATAGATGTTTTTAGCGACAACTAGACGTCGAGTACATATATTATAGACAAATTACTCTGTAGTATCTTATGAAAATAATAGCACAAGTTGCTGATTTCTATTTACGTCATATATCTTGGATAAAAATTGTATTATATAGTGGCACTTGTAGCACCATGTAATATATTATAGTACTATTGTTGGGTGTCTCCAGGTTTGTAATGATACTTCAATTAGGACTTATTATAATTTAATATTACCGGACAGACTTGACTATTAGACATGACTTGCAAATGTGTTGTAACAATGACAGCGTTTTTGGAGGGCCGCTTTAGGGTGCGTTTACTTAGTTCTAATTGTAACAAGTTAAGCATATATCATAACAAAAATATCAACTTATGAGCCGAAGTATCGTCATTTGCCTGAAGTATTTTAATATTGAAAAATCTGCAGCTGGGGCTCTCAAATGAGAGCATACGGAGAGCATTTGCTCACTATGAGGCTTCTGAGTGAAAAAACATGTTACGAGAGATTTTAGCACTTCAAGAGCGGTGAACAAAAAATTAAAAGGGGTTTCGCGTCGCATTGTGGCTGGTGACACAAAAGTAATTTTTTAAGATAAGCCCAGGCGCCGAAAATCAAATCAGTACTTTACAGAATTGAGAAAAAATGGCGGGGGCAAAGTTGTATACCTATATACTTAGGGCATTAGCCTTAATATCACTCAAAACCTTACCTTACCTTACCTTACAAAACCTTACCTTATTGGTCCATATGTTCGTAATTAATGTAAGGGTGGATAAATTTAAAGTAGTCAAACTCGAATTATGAGCTATGTATCAAATATTTTCTTCATTTTGGAAAGTATTTAATTAACTGTTTTTATGATGTAGTTAAATATATATTTCTTTGATGTGGAAGTTTGTAATTTATTTGAAAACTGGTGTTAGGCAATAGCAACATTAGTAATACATGTTTGTATTTATGCATTGAGGAGTCTTAGAATAATATGTAACAATACGTCACTACATCTTATTCTTTGGTGGAATCAAAAAATCTTAACTAATTTTGTTGGAACACCAAATGGATTACCAGCGGTGCTCTCCTGGGAGGCCTATTTGGGACAATGGATATCAATAGGCTGAAGGAAATAAAAGCATACTTTAGTTGAATATGAATATGTATATTTTAATAGTAGTCTACGGTCTTTTATTTTATTCTGGTGACGTTTACAAAGAACTTTCAACTATCCGAACATTTAGGAGGTAACTGTATGTTACGCCTTACAATAGCCCAAAACTGGTGAAGCCAAGAATATGATTTTTTTTTTACAGAGATCAAGTACTTTGTGGAAAGTAATGTTTCATTAAAATAATTAATTTTTGTAAAAAATAATGTCATAGTAAAAATAGAACGTATAATAATATTTTTAATATTTTTTGTAACCATATTTTGAATACAGTAAATGGTAAGAAGGTAAAATCAATCTTCGTGGTAAGTCTGAATACTCATTTCGTCAATAATATAAAATATTTCCAATATTCTAAGATTCAGGGCAAAGTTCAACTTCGAATAGTTTCTTGTTGTCTATAGATATTTCTAAAGCTTCTGTAGGAGTAACGATAATTAAATACTACACTGAAGCGTGGTCCCATTTTACTTGCGTATTTGCTCCCAAATTGTCGTTTTGGACGAAGTGAATTAAAGGGATTTTCTTTTTTGTCAACAGTCAAGCAATTTATAAAACAGGGATTTCATAGGCAATTTGATGACTGCACAGATAGCTTATATATAGATTTAATTAGAAACAAAGGTTCATAGTAAAGGACATAATATTGATTTATATATAGAAAATGTTGTTTTGTCGGTGTTTTTAGCTAATCAATACAATGACATAAATCTCGGTGTTATTATTATTCTCTTTTTGTAATTTTTGATATTTTTTTCATTATTTAATTTTTATTTTTTATTAATATGTATCTAAATAAATTCGACAAAAATATATCGAGCGAAGCTCGGTCAACCAGGTATTACTAGTTATTGATGCTGCAACAATTTTGCTAGTGTCAGTCAACTACTGTATTCTTGTCATTTATTGTCACCCGTGTCTTACACTGTCTGTGCTTTTTAATTAATTGTAGAGAAAGTTTTACTATCAATTTAATATTCATGTCAGACTTTTTATGTAAGCAATGTTAACCATAGTTAATGATACCAAAACAAGGCAATCTTCTCGGCTGTTAATCAAGAACAGAGATAACACTTGTTCAGCTGTTTATCTTCATCGCTATGTTCAATAGCGTAATTTACCTTTTTTCAGATAATAAATTATAGTAAGTGAAAGTGATGGTTGAAAACTGAATAAGCATGCATGGTTTTCCTTTTTGTAGATATTCTAAATATTTTGTAATAAATCTCCACCCAAAAAAAGCATTTTTGTTTGCTAGAACAACCAGAGTATTGGACTTTCCATTTTTTAATTTTGGGTTTGGGTTTAAAGAAACTTTATTCTCATAAGAACATAGTTAAAGTTCACTTACATGAGATATATAAAAAAAAAAAATACACAATTTACCTAAATATTCGTTCGTTGTGGGTCAGACATGCAACAAACCACAATTATAAAAGTAAAGTAAAATTGTAAATGAAAATAGTAAAAGTACGTAAATGTTCTAAAATTAATTAATACACCATGTACAAAAGTTATTATGTATAGAAAACTTAATTCAATGTGTTACAAATCATCATAATAAAATATCACAGAATACCCTCATTCAGGCATAGTATAAAAATGTTATGTTAATTGGATGTAGTTGCATAGTATTGTGAGTATGCTACTTTGTTAGATGTAGGCCAGGAGGTGGTTATTGTAAATATTATATTATTATACTTTTATTTTATATTGTGAATTATATTAAGATGTGGGATTTTAATTTTCTTTTATAAGTAATCATACTTTGTGATGCTTTTATTTCGTTTGGGAGGTTGTTATATAATTGCACCCCCTGAAATAAAATAGTCTTTTTGCCATAGTTTTCTGTTCTAGGATGACGTAAAATTAACTTATTTTTATTCCTTAAGTTATATTTGTACCTTTTCTTAGTAAAGTTAATGTTTGTTTTTATTTTATTATCTAAGATATTTTTTATTAATATACACACATTATAGGCATATACTTGTGAAAGGTTAAAGATATTAGTTTTAGTGTACAAAAGTTTTGTGGGTGTGAGTAAATCATAATTGAATAATCGTTTAATTAATTTATTTTGTGTTATTTGTAAATCCTTAATAGTAGTCTTTGATGCCGAGCCCCAAACTTCAATGAGGTACTCCAAATGGGGTTTAACTAGCGTATTGTAGATAGTATATTTTACTTTATTTGGTATATATTTTCCTACATTACGCAGTGCCCCAGTAATTGATACTAATTTAGATCTTATATAGTCAATATGGGGTTTCCAAATTAATTTATCGTCCAATATTAAGCCCAGATATTTTTCCTTATTAGATCGACTTATTATATGGCCATTTATTTGTAGAGGGTTATACGCTGGTATTTTTTTGTTCTTAGCAGCAAATATCATATAGGATGTTTTCGATATATTGATAGATAACAAATTATGAAGAAACCATTCATTTAAGGTATTCAAATCATGTTGAGCTTCAGCAATAATATTATCCATTGTTTTACCAAAATAAAATAAACTTGTATCATCTGCATAAAGAGTCAAATTGCCTTTTAATCCCACTTGATTGATATTATTAACGTAGATAAGAAATAACTGTGGACCCAAAATCGAGCCTTGTGGAACTCCATGTGTAACTCCATGTGTAATTTTGAGGACTTTACTTTCGTAACAATCTATTTTTACCATTTGAACTCTATTCGTTAAATAAGATTTCAATATTTCGTAAGCAGTTCCAGTAATACCTAAGTTAGATAATTTTGCCAAGAGCTTAGTATGTGAAACGGTATCGAACGCCTTTTGTAAATCAATAAACACACCTAAGCATATTTTCTTTTCATCAATATTTGTTTGTATCTTGGTGACTATATCAATTGTAGCTGATAATGTATTAGATTTTTTTCTAAAGCCATATTGTTCATTGATCAGAAACTTTTTGTCGCTTATGTATTTAAAGAGTCGTGTGTAAATGATTCTTTCAAATATCTTAGATAATACCGGAAGTACTGAAATAGGCCTATAGTTATTTGGATCCGTTTTTAGACCGGATTTATAAATAGGAGATATTTTGGCACGTTTTAAACTGTCTGGAAATAAACCGCAATCAAGACATTTATTTATATAATTAGTAAGCGGTGTAATAATTAATTGTTTAATGCATTTAATAGATTTTGTACTAATCCCATCCAAACCAGTGCTAGTATTACTATCTAAATTGTCTATTATTTGAGCAACTTCTCTAACGGTACAAGGTGAAAATGTTTTAAGTGTAATATCATGCTTGTGTCTGTCATTATACATTAGTATATTACCTGAATTTTGATGATATCTCTGTGGTATTTTACCAGACAATTCAGAACCAACGTTTGAAAAAAATACATTAAAAATATCGCATATATCGTCACCATTAGTAAAAATTTTTGAGTTTACTACAAGTTTAGGCACAATATTACTAGTTTTAATCTTATTCAATGCCAATGAATTTATTGTTTGCCATATTTTTTTGGGGTTCTTAGAATTTTGTTGGAATATTTTATAGTAGTAGCTTCGTTTTTCTCTGTCGATTTTCTTGCGCACTTTATTTTTTTCGGTCAAATACTTCTCTTTTATTGTCTTATCTGCCTTATCTTTTTTTAGTTTTTGCCATAAAATATTTCTGTTGTTAATGGAATTTATTATTTCTTTATTTATCCAGTCATCCTTCGGTAGGTTCATAATCTTGATTTTACTCTTTTTATTTTGAAATATATGTGATTTTATAAATTCTTCGAAAAGTTTATAGTCGTGTTCTTCATTCGTGTATGTAATCTGCTCAATACTTTTGTACAAATTGGTGTAGTCTATGGTGTCATATTTTAATCGTTGCTTTTGTTGCACTTTGTAATTAATAATTTCTAAATATATATGCTTATGATCACTCATAGCCGAATCTAGTATTGCAGTGTAAAAAGAATAGTTTGTTAAGTCTGTTAAAATGTGATCTAAGATTGTATTAGTTGCCTCAGTTTGTCTGGTTGAATAGTTTTTATCAATTTTATTTACAATTTCGTAGCCATTCTCTTCAATAGTAGTTACATATTGTATTGTATTGGATTTTAAGAATTATAATTAATATTCCATGTGGTTACGGAGTCAGATTACATTTCGCCAGCACTATTCTTGTCTATGGGTGTCGTAAAACACGTCTAAGGGATTATTGCAGATAACATCTATACAAGAGAACATCTATGTGTAAAACTCGAAATAAAACTCTATACCAACCCATCTAACCAGCATGATATCATAGGTCAATTTCCCTCCCATTATAGAGGAGGCTCAAGCCCAGCGGTGGGACATATAAGAGCTGTGATGATGATGATGATGATGAATTAATATTAATTTAAAATACAATAGTTTGCTGGTTCAGGGATGTGACGAAACATCTGCCAACAATGAACATTCCATCCTTAATCATTCAAAGAGTCATTGGCCTGTCTGTAGTTTTTAATTATACGTTTATTCTGAACATTAACGCCTTTTAAAAATAACGCAGAAGACGACAATCTATAAAGTTATAATCAAAACAAAAATTACGGCTTTACGCTGCTTGTCAGCTATAAATACATCCACGTCGGTAACACAGACTCTTGTACAAGGCGTACAGGTGATATAGAATTAAAAACGTAAACAGTGTGTCTTTGGTGAACATGCATTGAGGTTAAATAAACATATTATTGCCCAGGGAGCTTTAACACTAAATATGCTAAAAAGGGCTTATCTCCATCATCTTAATCTCGGCTTTTTTTTTTTGGGTGGGTCACGGTCTGCGCACTCCTTGCACCACTCTGTCCGGGGCGATAGAGGGGCATAAGCACGCACACCCGCAACCCACCCGAACACCACATCGCCTTCGTCGTTGGGCCGACCACCGGAGCAGGGTATCGGCATAAGCCATGATAGGGCGGACGCCTCCCCGATGAGCCGCGGAACGAGCCTGCGGAAATGCTCCCGAAACCACCAAATCTTCATCTCGGCTCACTGCTGGGCTCAAGCTTTCTCAACAATAGGAGGAAAATTGACCTTAGATGCTGGTCAGACAGATAAATAGGGTTAAATTTTTCTTCTCTTGCATAGATGTTATAGGCGTGTTATTATCCCTCAGTCGTCTTTTATGACATCAACAGGCATGATAGAGAGTGGTGAATTGTATTCTTAATCCTTCACCACACGGCTTTAAAAGGATAGGTCTTTTTTTTTTGGGGGTGGGTTATGGTCGGCGCACTCCACGCACCACTCCGTCCGGGGCGACAGAGTGGCGTAAAGAAGGATAGGTCTAAGAAATTAAGAACAGATTATTTTTTATAACACCTACATGATGTATAAGGAAATATAATAAGATATTGTAAAGTTCTCCTATATTATCTCAGTCTATATATGTCCCACTGTTAAGATCGGGCCTCCTCCACTATGGGAGAGAAATTGACCTTACTATACCATATTGGTCAGACAGGTTGGTACAGAATTTTGTGTCGAGTTTTCCTTCTTTTGCATAGATATTATTGCATATTATATCGCTTAGTCGTCTGTTACGACATCCACGGGTAAGATGGGAGTGGTGAATTATATTCTTATTCCATCCCACAATACTTTATAATCAATTAATAAAACTTATACCCTAGCTCAGAACAAGAATTTGCGGATCACATAAAGTATCTGCGTGGTAACCGAACCCGAGACATTGACACAGCAGGTCAATATCTCAACCTCTACGCCATGTCTGCAGTCGATTGTTGATTCATTAATTATGGGTTTCAAAAATATGTAATGTGCTGGGTTGGATGTAAGGGAGAAAATATGCAGAATGGAGAGATAAAACTGCAAAATTGAGGAGTGTGTGGATAAAAGACACGCTGCGTTTCCAAGTAAATTCAGTCAGAACCGAATGGCAGTAACAGTGGGATTTATCAATGAAGGGCTGTCACTTTTCTTGTCGGATTATCTCAGTAACAGTCGTAACACACATTCTAGTTCTGAGTAATTTATTAACGCGGGTTTTTGTCTTTGAAAATTAGTTTCCTTGCAGTAATTATTAGCTATGTTTATTGTCGATCCAGCAGTGTAAGAGTATCAACTTTTTCCAAAATGATGTAATGGCGTATGAATACTCGGTTAAGTGCTTCACGCGTAATACGTAATATTTTTATTATTATTTTAATTTGTGTCGGAAGTTATTTAAAAGTTTCTATTTTATTTAGGTATTATTACCGAGATTAACGATTCACTTCTATACATATGTCGAGTATTTTTAAATTTGGAAATGAGAAATTGTTATACAAGCACTGTATAGGTTCATTTCATCTCGGTCCACATAAGTCCCACTGTAGGTCTTGGGCCCCCTCCACAATGGGAAGAAAATTGACCTACAGTACCACACTGGTCAGACGGATTGGATTTTCTTTTCTTGCATAGATGTTGTATGCATATTAAAACCCCTTAGTCGTTTTTACCCAATGGTAAGAGAGAGGACGATGAATTGTATTCTTACTCCGTAACCAGACATATAGTATAGGTATTTAAGGTAATTAATAGGCATATTCTAAGTAAGCCGTTTAATGTTTGCAGTGAAGTCCACTAAAACAAATATTTAAAGATAAAAAACAGGGCAAGTTGCTGTATAAATTAAATATTTCCTTTTCAATGACGTAACAAGTCGAGGAGTTAGCTATGTAAAAATAGATATATGTACGAATTGAAAATATATTAGAAGAGTTGGACAAAAATAACTTAAGATTGTCTCGATTTGCCATCTATTTTTGACTTTATTTGTGTTAAAGATAAAACTATTTTTTCGAATTTTATCACGTTTATCGTTTTAATTGTTTATTATTTGTTTGTATGAATTGATTATTATTTGTGTTTGTAGTTTTATTATTCTATTTAGCAAGGAATATGCATATGGTTAATATACAAAATAAAAGTATATAATGATGATAATTGGTGGTAGTTCAGTCAAAATGCATAGTAAACTATTTAAACAACGTGAAATAAACTTAAATACTCGCCATCATCATAACTCATATACGTTCCACTGCTGGGCTTGAGCTTCCTTTAAAATAAGAGGAAAAACTGACCTTACCATGCTGGTAAGATAGGTTGGTATATTTTTAGTATGGGAATTGTAAATTTTTTTCATATATATATATATATATATATATATATATATATATATATATATATATAT
This sequence comes from Lymantria dispar, assembly GCA_032191425.1. Classification (NCBI taxonomy): domain Eukaryota; kingdom Metazoa; phylum Arthropoda; class Insecta; order Lepidoptera; family Erebidae; genus Lymantria; species Lymantria dispar. The sequence goes on from CM063448.1 coordinate 24,703,971, forward strand.
ATATATATATATATATTATATATATATATATATATATATACTAGCTGACCCAACAAACTGTTCAAATAAGCACCATCTACCGGGTCCAAAACATACACAAAAAGTTCATCAACATCGGATCAGCCGTTTAGAAGGAGTTCAGTGATATACACACGTACGCAAGAACTATATATATAAAGATATATACGAAATAAAACGAATTCAAATATTTTTTAATTTTACTTTGGTTTTATTATATTACGTTATTTACAGACGGAAATGACAATTTCTTCGTATTTTTTGATCACCTGTGGAATCTGATAAAAGATAAAATATACAACTTTAAGGAACGATGGTGCCATCACTAACATTCGCGATGCCGATGCAGCGTTATTAGAATGAGTGATCTTGAAATTATAATTAAATGCAACACGGTGCTGATAAACGATACAGCATTTTTGAAGTCGCTAAACGGTTTAAAATTGATGCCATATATTTATATGGGTGTTATAATAAAGTATATAACAAGTGCTTATGCCCCTTTGTTTTGACTTTGTGGCATGGATAACTAAACGTTTATAAAGGAAGTTTCCGTATTTGTGTTTGAATGATGCAAGACTTGGACGTTGAGATAAAGCTCTAACTAAATCTTTTTGAATGGCTTAAAACTCGAATACTCGAATAGAGAAATCCCTTAAAGATTTAAGCCCTGTTTATTATATTCTTTCTTCACTTCATAATTTTATTGGAGCCGTGTTATTCAAAGTAATGGTCTCGCTGCTGAAGTCGATGTACGTATAAGCCATTATTAGCAAAAAAGAAATGATAACACCAATTTTGGCTAAATAACTGCAGCGTGCCAATAAATTGGTGGGGTGCCAATAATAGATGGTCTTACCCTGTAAATATATATAATACAAAAATACGAGAGAGACTTCATCTTATTGGACAAACGATAGATTCAATGATGGCTTAATTAGCAACAGGACTGAGTCCGATCATCGCATAGTATGGGGCACATTGAATATCAACACAAAATTCGAGCGCTCATGCTTGATGAAGTCTATCCTCTGACCTAGATCTGTCCAATGCCATAAATTCGAAAGCTTTTAACTCGAGCTAGACAATCACATCCAATGTCTAGACGAGTGCGACTCTCCGAACAATATGAATAACAGATTCGTAGAAACTGTTCAAGTGGTTGGGACGAAATTTTTCAAGACTTGTCGCCAGACTCTCAAGCTCATGGAGCGACGAAAGGAAATGATAGTGTTATCTTCAGCCGATTGGTCCGAACATAGGTAGCAAAATAGGCAGAACTCCAGGTCTGTGCGGCGCAATATTTGCCGATTGAATTTGCTCCGTATTAAAAAGCGTTAGAGCGGAATCGTTGCTCAAAAGTGTGTGCACAAAATTATGCGTATCAGGTAGAATCAAATAATTAAGCTTAAGGCCAAGAAGGGCACTGTCGTTTTATCTCAAAGTGAGATCGAGTCGGCGTCAACAACAACGGCAAATACGAGTACATACATCATTCCCCTTCGATTTGGAGACGATATCGTAGTTATGGCAGAACCCATGGAGGATCTTGGCACCTTACTCAATCTCAGTAGGGTATCTCAACTAGGGGGTTTAAGAATGAATATGGACTAGACGATAGTCATGTCAAATGCCCATGTCATCCCTGTATTAATCCTAGTTGACAATGCGATTCTCGAAGTTGTCGATCATTATGTAAAAAGATATATACTAGGACAAACAATCTAGTTAGGTAGATCGAATATCAAGAAAGAGGTCAGCCGATAAATCCAACTCGGCTGGCCTCTTTCTTTCCGTTCGGCAAACTTAAGAGGATCTTCTCATACAACATATCTCAGTATTTGAAAACACATTTCTATGACCAGTGTGTGTTACCAGTTATGACTTAAGGCATGATAATGTGGTCCCTAAATGTGGGCCTCATAACCAAGCCCAAAGTCGTTTAGCGTGCTATGAAGCGGCCTATGATCGGGTTTTCTCTGCGAGATAAAGTCTGAAATATGAAAACTAAAAGAACGAGTGTAACCGACGCGGCTGCTGAAGTGAGCTAGAATAGGCTAGCTATCTAGCTTGATGAACCAATTCCCGCTGGGGAAGCGAAAGATTCTGGAATGGCGACCACGTATCCAACGACGCAATGTAGGACGCCAACTAGGGGAGTCGGCGACCTGCTGAATGTTTCTGGGCGTCTCGGGATGCAAGCGGCATAGGAACGCATTTTGAGGCGAAATATTAGGGTACGGCCAGCAGTGGACGACGATAGGCTTATCTAGACTATCACCGGTTACGACGAACAATTATTTGCAAAGATTTGATGATTTTATATAATTGCCCAAATGAAAATACCACCAAATACAAGATCATACATTTATTACTATAAACAAAATAATCATAATTGTTTATGTATTAACTTCACTTGTCGAGTGCTATGCGTATGATCCCTAAAAAGAAAAATCCTTGTAATATCCACAAGACATTGTTCTAAGGCTGTATTCGTTGTCGGATTGTTGGCGTTGTCTTTCGAAAAATACAAAGTTCATTCGTTTTGTGTGCTAATAACGAAATTTAAAAGTTATTATTTCAGAAATGTTTTTTAAGTTATAACATAACTAGCAACTCTCCCTTGCTTCGCTTCGGTTTTAGTCGCCTTTCCCACGGCATAGTGCCCGTTCCCGTGGGAATATCGGGATAAATATAGCCTATGTTACTCCCTGATATTGTAGCTTTCCATTGGTGAAAAATTTTTGAAATCGGTTCCGTGGTTTAAGCGTGAAAGCGTAACAAACAAACAAACAAACATCCTTACTTTCTCGTCTATCTATACATATAATAAATGAGTAGAAATTGCGTGTCTGTACTTTTGATAAATTTATTAAAAAATGAATGTAGGCCGTTAAAAAAGACGAATGGAACACAAAAATATTTTTTGAATTTTTTGACTGTATGTCTGTGTGTCTGTATGTCTGTATGTATGTATGCGCTAATCTCGAAAACTACTGAACGGATTGTTTCGCAGTTTTCACAAGTAGATTAAGCCCAATTCAGGGCAACATTTAGTCTTTGTTTTATTAAAATCTGACGTCAGGAAAAAAGTTATCGTCATTTAAATTTTTTAAATCGTCGCGCCGTCGCTCTCCTTTTATGTCATTTCAAGAGTTAATTTAAAATAACTATTTTATTTATTGGTGATGTAAGAAAAATATTTTCATTACTTAATACATATTAGGTTCAGCAGCTTAGCTCATATACGTCCCGTCCCACCTCAGGGCCTGAGTCTTAATTTTTAATTGTCAATCTCTCTTCTCAATCTACAATGGAAGGGAAATTTACATACAATAATCACGTTAGTCATGTGGTTAAAATAACTATTAAAGACACCTGTGATGTAAAAAAAATAATATTTGCATTAGTTAATATTTAGTTTAGCTACAAAGTAATAAAATGAATGATTTATTTGATTCTTTAAATGAACAACAGATGGCGCTGTAATTTTATTTATCTCGCGCTTTGGTTAAGATTCTAAAAGACGTCTACATTTACTCCTTGAATTCAGTCTAAGATTATAATACTGTTGTGTTGTGTATGTTCTAAGGTAAAATTGATTGTATGAATTAAGCATTTGTTTGATTATTGATATATGGCTATAAAAATACGGACTTCTTGAAATTGCTTAACGGATTGGTTGAATTAGTGCTATTCTTATTATTGGGTTATAAAAATATTGTGAATATGTGAATTTGAAAATACTATTATAGTCGAATTCTGTTTTATGAAATAAATTGGTGGATATGAAATAAATCTAGATAGCATTTCTTGAAATTACTGCTGTTTTTAGGGTTCCGTACCCACCCAAAGGGTGGGTACGGGACCCTATTACTGAGACTTCGCTGTCCGTCCGTCCGTCCGTCTGTCTGTCACCAGGTTGTATCTCAAGAACAGTGATAGCTAGACAATTGAAATTTTCACAGATGATGTATTTCTATTGCCGCTATAACAACAAATACTAAAAATAAAATAAATATTTAAGGGGCGGCTCCCATACAACAATCTTAGCGCTAATCGTGAACGGAATACGCTTTCTCGCGCCTCAGAGACTTTTACTGATAGAAGCTCACGACTGAGCGCTGATCGTGAACGTCATATGTTATCTCACTCCTCGGAGACTTTCACTGAAAGAGAGATGTGATTAAGCGCTAATTGTGTACGGAATACGCTTTCTCGCGCCCCAGAGACTTTTACTGATAGAAGCTCACGACTGAGCGCTGATCGTGAACGTCATATGTTATCTCACTCCTCGCAGACTTTCACTGAAAGAGAGATGTGATTAAGCGCTAATTGTGAACGGAATACGCTTTTTCGCGCCCCAGAGACTTTTACTGATAGAAGCTAACGACTGAGCGCTGATCGTGAACGTCATATGTTATCTCACTCCTCGCAGACTTTCACTGAAAGAGAGATGTGATTAAGCGCTAATTGTGTACGGAATACGCTTTCTCGCGCCCCAGAGACTTTTACTGATAGAAGCTCACGACTGAGCGCTGATCGTGAACGTCATATGTTATCTCACTCCTCGCAGACTTTCACTGAAAGAGAGATGTGATTAAGCGCTAATTGTGTACGGAATACGCTTTCTCGCGCCCCAGAGACTTTTACTGATAGAAGCTCACGACTGAGCGCTGATCGTGAACGTCATATGTTATCTCACTCCTCGGAGACTTTTACTGACAGAGAGATGTGATTAAGCGCTAATTGTGAACGGAATACGCTTTCTCGCGCCCCAGAGACTTTTACTGATAGAATCTCACGACTGAGCGCTGATCGTGAACGTCATATGTTATCTCACGCCTAGGAGACTTTCACCGACAGAGAGATGCGATGCGAAATCCGGAGACAGAATAAAATAACTTTGGCAGTGACTGCGTCTGGAATTGCATCCACATTGCTTCCTGGCGGTAAGACGGCTCATCCTGTGTTTAAAATTCCAATCAATTTAGAGAGCAATGAATCACCGACATGTTCATTAACGTAATCGTTTGGGAAGAATGCGCAGTGGTAAATAAAAAAGCTGTAGAGGCCGTGGATCGAACTCTCCGCGACGTTCGCCGTAATGAAAAGCCAATGAGGAATATTACATTGCTTTTCTCTGAGTATTTTCGGCAAACTCTGCCTGTTAAAACTAGAGGGACTAAAGCCAATGAGATCATTGCTTCACTGAAGCGTTCTTATCTATGGCCCAAGTACAAAAGTTAACCCTCACAATTAATATGCGAGATGCTAAGAATTTTCTGATATTCTAATGGAAATTGGAAACGGCGTCCTCCTTGAAGAAAACGGTCAAGTGACTCTGCCAGAAACACTTGATCGAGTTGTTTCGTCAGAAGACGAACTAATTAGTTTAGTATACGGAGACGTTTCGTGTATACCACATCAAGAAAATTCTTGATTATGTGAACGCGCTATACTCATCCTCACTCCAAAAAATGATCAAGCTGCTGCAATAAATGAAAAAACATTGGGACAAGTTGCTGGGGATGGAGTAGTTCACAGTAAGGAGCATCATCGAGGCTGAGATTCTCATGGGATTTGTGGTTCCGGTGAAACTGTGTTCAAACCACGAATACCACTGATATCGAACAATTTCCCCTTCCAATTTAAACGCACACAATTTCTTGTAGCTGCTTGCTTTGCGATTACCATAAACAAGTTCCAAGGTCAGACGTTAGGGACTGCTGGTGTCGATCTAAGGTCTAGCTGTTTTTCCCACGGCCAGCTCTACGTGGTCTGCTCGCGAGTCAGTAATGCTGATAATTTATTTATTTTAACCCCAGCAGGAAAAACAATTAATGTCATCTATAAAGAAGTTTTATAATAGGTGTGCAGCATTGTAATTAAAAATAACCATTGTGAAAATAAAAACTAAACATAATGATTTTTTAAATATATTGAATAGATTAAAAACCACGCGGACGAAGTCGCGGGCATCAGCTAGTTTATAATATTAGTAAGGATATCACGTACAGTTTTTCACGTCATTCTAAAGTATAGCGATATAAACTATTTCTTGCCTTCGTGATAAAGACTAATGGTCAATAGTGGAACGTTTATGAGCTGAGAAGATAGTATATTGATTATCTACCGCTATAAAACTTCGTAGATAAATTGATTCAACGTTCTTGGTTTAATGAAATCTTTGAGTTTCATAATATCCTGGACTAACACTACAGGATATTTATAAATACGAGCTGACATTCGAAATTTCATTTGCATCACATAAGAGAAAGAAAACGTTAGAAAGAAATTCGTAGCTCAATACAACCAAACTGAACTCAGCGCACGTAATGGATGCTCTCAAGCGAATTAATTTTGACCCATTTTTGCAAAATATTCTAGTTTCCCTGTAAAAAAATCATAAATATTGCAATTGAAGATGTATATCTATATAACTGTTATCAGTTATTTAGCAACATTTAAGATTGTAATGGCTATCATAACAACATTTAAACTTTCCATCTTTGCATTAACATCGATTAATACGGTTATATCTGACAGTGTTAGGACCACACTGTCGACAGTCATCTGTCTACAGCCGTGAGCTGGTCCGTCCGGCATACCACACTCTCGCAGAAAATCGACGTCTGAGTAGTAGAAATTTGTTACTACAATTTGTTCGATAAGCGAAAGAGTCGGAAGCCGAACTTTCTGAGGGTGTTTGCTTCTGTTGGTTTTAGTGACGCCTTTAGTATCATCGAACCTCATCGCAAGCATTTAGGTACACTCCCTTCACTTTCTTCACGGTAGGCAGCGACTTAGCAAAGGTCTATGAGCGCTACCACTCACTTACCATCCGGTGTGCTGTGTACTCGTTTGCCACTCACCACTTAGTTACGCGTTTACGTTATGAAAGAAGTCATCATCATCATCATTTCAGCTCATATACGCCCCACTAGTGAGTTCTAGCCTTCTTCACAATAGGAGGGAAATAGACCTTACTATACCATGCTGGTCAGACAGGTTGGTATAGGGTTTTATTTCGAGTTTTCCTTCTCTTGGATAGATGTTATATGCGTATTATATACCTTAATCGTCTTTTACGACATCCACGGGTAAGATAGGGAGTGGTGAATTGTATTCTTACTCCGTCACCACAGGGAAATATGAAAGGAGAAACTATGCAAAATTTGAAATAAGTGGTAGCTATGGTTTTGGAGATTTCGTGATGAATTAATTAGCCAGTGAGTTGTATTTCGCTTATATATAAACAGAGAGATTAGCCATAAATTTTTAATGAATGTTTAAATGACACATTATCTCTTTACATAACTTTCAAGTTCATATTAATTTTCATTAATGCACTAATTGAAATGTGTGCGTACTGATAACGCGCGGGCCGGCGCCATAGAACTGCATGCACGTGTAGTTACTACGCCACGTCTGACAGAAGTGCACGATGAACATGTTGGTGCATGATGGTGGCGACTTAGACAGCTACTGCTTGTACCACCACGTCGTGTAAGGCCGTTGACACCGACCATTTCTGCAAAGATAAAAAATATATTAAAAATTCTGGGAGTGGTAGGACCACACTGTCGACAGTTATCTGTCTACAGCCGCGGGCCGGTCCGTCCGGGGCAGTACCACGCTCTCGCAGAAAATCGACGTCTGAGTAGTAGCAATTTGTTACTGCGCTTCGTTCGGTGAGCGAGAGCCGGAAGCCCAACTTTCTGAGGGTGTTTGCGTGTGGAGGGTTTTGATGGTGCCTTTAGTATCACCGAGCCTCAATGCACGCATTCACACTCCCTTCACTTTCTTCACGGTAGGCAGCGGCCTTGTAAAGGTCCATGAGCGGCAGCAACACTTATCATCAGGTGTACTGTTTGCTCGTTTGCCACTGCTTGCAATAAAAAAAAAAAATCTAGCGCTGTATTTATTTAATTTACATCTTTTATAGAAAAAGAAAATGTATTATGTAAAGTTATTTTTACCATCATCTTACCCGTAAGTGTGTAATGAGAAGGAAAGCTGAAAATATTACCCTACATCCACTCCTGTTATTAGCCTGTAAATTGCCTTCGCTATAGTATAGGAGCTCAGATAACGATGAATGAATACAATAAGATTAGAACGTCCATTATATCTTCAGTAAGACAAATTACAAGATTAAATCTAGTATTACCAGACTAAGTCTTGTAGTACATTTATCTTATCTATCTAGTCTATTAGACGAGTGTATCTTGATGATGATGTTAAACTTTATTTTTGGTTTCTGGCTGAACCAAAATTCAGCCGCATACGATCCGACTAGGACTTTTTATTACAAATGATGGCAAACTAACAAACAATACACCTAATGGTAAGTATTGCTGCTGTTCATGGACCTTTCTAAAGCCGGTGCCTACCGCGAAGAAAGTGACAGAAGTGTAAATGCGTGCAATGAGGATCGGTGATATTAAAAGCGTCACTAAAACCGACCACACGCAAACACCCTCAGAAAATTGTACTTCCAGCCCTCTCGCTTACTAAACGAAGCGCAGTAATAAATTGACGTCGATTTTCTGCAAAAGTGTGGTACTACCCCGGACGGACCAGCTCGCGGCTGTAAACAGAAAACTGTTAACAGTGTGGTTCTCCCATTAAAATAACGTAATGGAGGGATAGTGTAGGGGCCGTAGTGTAGGCATATCCGTTTTCCACCTATTGAGACAACTACCAGGATCATGACTTCACTTCGGTAGGCTGACCGTCCAATGGATTAAAACTTCAGTTACCTACCCACTCATTGACATATCGCCTCTACAATATTACCTCTACGCGGTCGAACTTACTACGGCTACTACGACAAGGACAGCATCAGTCACAGATATCTATTCCACATGCTGATAACGAACTAAGTCAGCGTTGACGCTTCCATTTTTGACAGCAGTGATAGATCGGTACTGATGGATCGGTATTATATTGTATTCTGGACCACATTTTAATGGTAAAATTTAGAAGTAATTTACTATGTAATAGCAAGATCGGAGACAAGGGGGACTTATGATAAAACCGCGATATTAAGTGGGCAGGTTGGCGAACACAGTATTATGAGATTAGGTACCTGAGACGTTATGTTGCTCATTCACTAGGCACTGCTGACTTTGACGACGCCCATAAAAGTAATACATAGTGGAAACATTATATTTATAACTCATATGATATATGATGCGGGAAGTATTTTATTGAATTATTACGTTTATTAGTTAATAATTACAAGTTAAAAATGGTGTATTAAAAATTGTTGAGCAATCGTCCTTCATAATAGGTAAATTAAGCCTAGGATCTAGGCCATCATTTATAAACTAAGTGATATTACTCACCAGCATCGCAAATGTAACAAGATTCAATCTGAACATCATTTATTAAATCACCAACACAATGGAACACACAAAATTGAGATCAAAGTGATCATTACCACAAATGAAATAGGTACAAAGGATCAGGTCCTATATAATCCCAAGGAACCAAATGATTGATGGTTTTAAGCTTATAATGTAAATTACGTTTATGGAATAAAGGACTCGCCCTACTACCTATTTTAGCAGCAGAACAGTCTTTCAGAATATGTGATGAGTTTTATACTTCTAATGGGTGTTGGTATCCGTGACTACATACGCGGCAAATTTTGTATAATTTCATGTAGTATTATTATATACGCTAAGTAATTAACAAAAATAATGGCAGAAAATAATTAACAAAAAATCCTAATTATTCTAGAACCACACTTATTATTTTTCTCAAATATCTTCAAATGGATATAAATTGATAACACTAGTGCAAAACGGAAAACGTTAAACAAAATCCTATATCCATTTGACTAGCGTGAGATGATAAGCCATTTTCTCTGCCAATATAGAGGAGCTTTGTACCATTTTCTTTTTTGTAGGCCACATTATCTTTAGGCCAGTGTTGCCAGAACATCGAGCTTTGTGCTCTACAGAAGAATGAATTTATGTAGCATCAATAGGCACATAGAGTAGCAACGAGAAAGGCATTTAAATATATTCATTAGCATATCGATGGCCATTACTAGAAATTGGTCTTGCCATTATTGTAACACTTGACAAGTGTAACGGAATTCAGATTAGGTGCCGTAAGTTACCCATGAGAGTGCGGCAGTTTGGCGATATCTCAGCCGGCTTTTACCGCGATGCCACCTCTCACAGGACAGGAAAGGGGATAGTGAGTAGTAACACATTATATATTCTGAACCCGTCACAACATCGGTCATGTAATGGCATGTCATGTAATACTGAAGACTTTCATTTTGGTTCAATTTATACTAGTTATTATGTTATATAATAAGTATGTTCAGTGTTATTTCCAAAAATATCTATTTATAAATGTTGAACGCATTATGTTCTTGAGTTTGTAATAGTTTTCAATATCGAAATAATTTAGGTTAGTACTATAATGAAACTAAATTTAGTTAGGAATATTTATGACAACTTCACTTCGTTTGATGTGTACTAATGAATACATTTGAGGGGGTGTTAAACTAGTCCATTTTCAAAGTTCTTGATATCAATTCTAAAGCTTATGTTTATTTATATAGAAATTTATCGATTATATTTGTAAGAGGTTAATTCTGTTCTATGTTACGCTCCACTTACCAGACATTTGAACTCCTTCGCATGCGCTAGAACGAGGTCGTGACGGTATTTCCAACCGCAGACATATAAAGCATCCGAATGCCTAAAATGGATAAATATACATTAATAATTTTTTATAATTTTTTTTTCTGTAACTATTCGAAACATAAATATGTTACATATATGTATTTTATGGGTTCGTGACATTGATAAAAAAATGTTTTTCATCATCATAGCTTAAATTATGGGGCCGCGCGCTGCTCCGCTGTCGCCTCGGACAGAGCCGGGCGGCGGGTTCACTGACCGTAGCCCACCACAAAAAGAAAAAAAAGTCTCAGCTCATATATGTCCCATTGCTGCGCTCAAGCCAACAAGGCTAGGAGGGGACAATAGGAGGGAAATTGATCTACTATGCCAAGCTGGCCATACTTGTACCGTGTGACGTGGTCAGGGTTTTATTTCCAGTTTTCCTTTTCTTGCATAGATGTTATAGGCATAATTGATCTCTTAGTCGTCTTTTGTGACACCCGCGGGTAAGATGAATTGTATTTTTAATCATAAGAAAAAAATTGAATTAAATTACTTTGAAATAAAAATTCATAGATAAACAAAAATATTCATTATACACGTGCATATTATTTATTTATTTTTAATGAAACGGTTTCATTGAAAATAATGATTATAATGGCGTATTTGTGTGGCGACGGAGTAAGAATATAATTCACCACCCCTTCTTTTGCCTGTGGGTATCGTAAAAAACGACTAAGGGATATAATAGGTGTATAATATCTATGCAAGAGAAGGAAAACGCGAAACGAAACTCTATAGCAACACGCCTGACCAGCGACCACGCAGTATTAGTATACCAATACTAATACTATTTAATTTCCCTCCCATAGTGGTAGAGGCCCGAGCCCAAAAGTGGGACGTGCATGGGCTGAGATAAATGACGTATATAATATATTAAAGGCTAAAGAATTAGTAAAAAAATATGTGCTTGTCCAGTGTTAATCTGGCGGTCACGTCGGTCAAGGAGAGGGTACTCCCCAAGGGGTATTCCGTTGGGCCGACCACTGACGACAAGTCATCCTGCTCCGGTGGTCGGCCCAACGACGAAGGCGACGTGTCACGCGTGGGTTACGCGTGTGCGTGCTTCCGCCCCTCTGTCATCCCGGACGAACTTGGGCGAGGAATGCGCCGACCGTAGCCAACGCCCCAGAAAAAAAAAATGTTAGTATTTTAAATATAACCATTTTAGGGATTTTATTGTATTTATATTTGCTTTTTACTTTTCTAAAGTTTTGCACATTTGCCGCATTTATGGTCACGGAAGAGCTCCATGACTCCAGCCTTTCTAGTTCTATAGTAAAAAACGAATACAAACACTATAAAATATATAAAAATAGTCGCATTTGACAGTAATATATTATATACTAGCTGACCCAACAGACGTTGTTCTGTTCAAATAAAGCGCCACCTACCGGGTCCAATTGTGAATCTAAACCATTGTCGAATCTCATTGAGCACACACAAATTACTTAAATTACTTAAATCCAGTCAACAGATATCGCCATCTGTTAGAATCTTTTGGAGTTAACAGATAATTGTGACTGTCAATTAATTATAGACAAATAATTTGTAATAAAATAAAATTGCGACTATAATTAAAGATCTAAGCTATCCTATTTCTCAAGTTGGACCAGACTGCTCACGGTGTGCCAATTTAATTTAAAATCGGTTAAGTAGTTTAGGAATCCACCGCGGACAGACATCGTGACAGGAGATTTATATATATAAGATTACAAAGTTCATTATCCAATAGAAAAAACTTTTACCTGTTTGAAGCCACGTCTGTATCTGGCGTTCATATAGCAGTATATAATAGGATTGTAGCAGGAATGTGACATTGCTAGCCAGTGACTAGCAAACCAGGCGTATGGCATACCAGGCCACAAACCCCAGTTTTCGTCATCTGCATGTATTGTCCATAATACCTAATGGATAGAAAAGTCTCGTTTTACTTTAATAATTGTAGAATGTCAATATTCCATTCATGCATCCATCAGACTATAGACGTCCACTGCTGGATCTAGTCCTCCCCACGAGAATGCCGGTCCTACGCCACTTGCATCCAACGGTTCCCTGTGACTTTTAAAATGTCGTCAGTCCACCTAGGGGGTCGCCCTACATTGCGTCGTCTGGTTCATGTTCGCCACTCGGGAACCTTTCTTCTCCAATGGCTGTCGGTTTAACGAGCGATGTGACCTGCCCATTGACATTTCAACATGCTAATTCAGCAGACTATGTTGGTTACACCCGTTCTTCTACGCATTACCGTATTCGGGATTTTATCACGTAAAGAAATACCAAACATAACCCTCTTCATAGCACGTTGAGCAACTTTGAGCTTTTTTATAAGACCTACATTTAAAGACCACGTTTCAGTGCCGTATGTCATCGCTGGTAACACACACTGGCTATAAAGCTATGTCAATAAAGCTTCAACTAAATGAGTATTAGGTATTAATCGTATTCAAAATATAATGCTTGTATGCGTTCATAACATAATAATTTATTTTAAATATTACTATAAATGTGAATTTCTTTGTTTATCATGTTTTTACAACTTTATAAATTTATTTTAAATATTTTTTAATTAATAGAATTTTAAATTCGTCGTCGTCTCAGCTCATATAGGTCCCACTGCTGGGGCTCGAGTCTCCTCCCCAATAGGAAGGCAGTTGACCTATTATACCATGTTGGTCAGACAGGTTGGTATAGGGTTTTATTTTGAGTTTTCTTTCTCTTGCATAGATGTTATATGCGTATTATATCCTTTAGTTGTCTTTTCCGACATCCACGGCTAAGATAGGGAGCGGTGAATTGTATTCTTACTAAGTCACCACACGGAAACATGAAAGGAGTAACTATGCAAAATTTGAAATAAGTGGTAGCTATGGTTTTAGAGATTTCGTGATGAGTCAGTCAGTGAGTTGTATTTCTCTTATATATAAACATAGTTAGATTGGCCATAAATCTTTAATGAATGTTTAAATGACACACAATCTCTTTACACAACTTTCAAGTTCATATTAATTTTCATTAATGCACTAATTTTAGTTTTGTTTCGAGTTTTTTTTCTCGTGCATAGATGTTATACATATGTATATTATATCCCTTGGTCGTCTTTTACGACATCCACGGGCAAGATAGAGAGTGGTGAATTGTATTCTTACTTCGTCACCACACGGAAAAAAATTACATTATCTGCTGATAATGTAGCATAGACAACATTAAACTCGTATTCATGCGGTAAAGGTAACTACGCAGTTAAAACCGTGGGAATTTGTTAGTATATAGTTTTACTGGCTATGCCAATGGCTTTAATTATGTGGATTACTTACATATTTAATACTACTATTTTGTTTGAACACTTACGACATCTCGCGTCTTTAGAAATAATACTGACATTAATAATATTCAAAATAGATCAATCATATTTTATCTGGCAGTTGCTATGACATTGGCGGCTGCGTGGAACCTTTGACGACTATTGTAACTACGTTTTATCTAATTAGTTAATTAAGTAACAATATAGTTCACCACCCACTCCTACCCATGGTAGTCGTAATAATGGCTAAGCGATACAATATGCATATAAAATCTATGCAAGATAGGAAAAACTTAAAATAAAATCCTATACCCGAGGTGCCAAACTCAATTTTGTAGAGAGCCATATATTAAATTTTGAATTCGTAGGTGGGCCAGATTTTAATTATTTGCTTGCTTATTTCGGCTAAACTGTATTCAGCAAATTTTAAGTAAAAATAAAAACTGCCTTAAAAAATACCAAGATACTAGAATGCAAAAAAATAAAATCATTTCCTACGTGTAAATCTATAAATCAAAATTTATTTTTGCAATTCCTTTCTTATTTTTAATAACCTTAAGCAGAAGTTTATATTATTATATTATAGTAGTTTGACACTTTGGTTAAATTAATATTAAATTAGAAGTTGAATTAGTAGATAGTTAATGGTTTTCTGTGTATTGAGAATTCGGTTGCCCTTTGCGTGCCCGTGGGTGTCATAAACGTCGACTAACTTGATAACTTTATTTATTTTTCTCAACATGTGTACAATAAGATGTTACATAATTAATTAGGGATATGGAACTCAAATAATATGAATGAAGAGAAGAAAAATCGAAATAAAAACCTATATCAATCTGTTTGACCAGTGTGGTATAGTAGGTCATTTACCCTACCTTTATGGAGGAGGCTCGAGCCTAGCAGGACGTATATGAGCTGTGGACTGATGTATGGTGTGGTTAGTTTAGGAATAACCTAATCTGACTACCTGATTTAGAAGAGGCACCGACTCCAAAAGTTATTAAAAACTAAGAATGGAATTACAAAAATGAGTTTGATTTATATGTTTATTTTTCTTACGCTAACGTAAGAAGTTATAATATTTTTTTGCTTTTTATTCTCTTTGGAGGCGTTTTTTTAATAGTTTTACTTAAAAATATTGATATTTTTGCTTTTTAGTGGTTACAACACTCTCTCTGAATCGCTATAAAAATGTAGCGAATTAACTTCAAATATCAAATTTTGGCTATCCTGGATTTTTTAAGAAGTCGTCATCAGATCCTGATGTGGTGAACACAGAGCCACTTAAAAGACGAACATAAAGAATTTTCTTTCTAGAGTCTTCTTCGAGTAATCGGTGAACACACATAAAAAAATTAAAGATTCCGACGAAATTCCTCCTCCTTTTTTGAAGTCACTTAAGGAAAGGCAAGTAAAATACGATAAAGTTGTTCAATTTGGTCATCACTTTAAGATTACAGATTATCGGAGCTCCCACGGACCGCGGATGGAGCTCCTGCGTTTTCGCGGAACGCCTTTACAGACTTGGGCGGTACAGACGCGGGTACCTGCGCCTGATGCCGCCCGCGACGAGACTGTGGATGGCTGGACCGGGGAATAGTCAGTCACCTCTACATATGGTAACCGCATGAGGGGACGGTCGTTGGGGAGGAATGATACCCGAAAAGGTATCCTGCCGGGCTGACCACGGATGCTAAGGAACTCGGTAGCAGTGGTCGGCCCAATGGAGAAGGGATGGAAATACGGTGGGTTTAGGGACCGCGCACTGCCTCTACGTCACCCCTGATAGCATGGACGACGTGTGTGCTGACGAAGAAGCGTTGCCCAAAGTGCAAAGGTTAAGACTATAAATACGTATCTAAATTAGAATATGTTGATACTTATTTACAACAGTTCAAAGACAAGCTTTGATTCTGGGAAAGGTTAATTGAAGAATCTATCCCTCAGCTTTGCAGGTTCTCTTCCTACCGAACACACTATAACTACACACATATGACACACTATAATAGCAAGTTAAAGAATTATTCTACTTACAATCGTTACGGAGTTGTACCTTTCATAAGCAGCTTATCTAAATAAGTTGAAAGAACATAGTTAATCGCCTATAAGTGCATATATTATTTAAAGAATTATCCTCAAACCTCCTAATCCATAGGAAAATGTACCTTCTATCACCAACTCACACGCATAAGATGATCTATGCCAGATACAAATATGTGGCGACTATCCGCCACTAAGATAACTTGGACCGCAACCCAACAATGCGAAGCAATCCGCTTCGCTAATGAAGATTGGCCCATACAAGAAGACGCAGGTGCGAGGCAGCTGGCGTGCACAGCTGACAGATGTGCGACACACCTGACACCTGCATTCGCACCTGCGGTGATATCATCGAATGCGCACCTGTTGGAACACGTGCACATTCGGACCACACGCAGACTGAATGCTAGTATATATACACCGCCTTTTGCTGTCTATTCATTCCGGCAAGAACCGATCCGAACCCAGTAGTTACAGGCCGATAAGTCTTCTTAATGGTCTTAGCAAAATGTACGAGCGCGTAATCCACCAAAGACTAAGAATCTTCGCCGAGGAAAACCACCTCATACCACACGAGCAGTTTGGCTTTAGACCCAAACACTCGTGTGTCCATCAAGTCCATCGTATCGTGGAAAGCATCAACGTAAAACTGCAACGCAACCTTTTTACGGGGATACTCTTCTTCGATGTAGCCAAAGCCTTCGACAAGGTATGGCATAATGGCCTTATCTTTAAGTTATTCCAACTAGGAATTCCCCACTACCTCGTAATTATCATACGAGACTTTCTAACAAATCGTAGCTTCCGCTACAGAGTAGAAGGGACACTCTTTTCCCCGCACCCGATCAGAGCTGGCGTACCGCAAGGTTCAGTCCTCTCACCCCTTCTATTCTCGCTATATACTAGCGACATCCCCAAGTCTAAGCTCGTGCAGTCAGCCCTCTACGCTGACGACACAGCTATATTCGTATCCGGGCTTAACCCGGACGCCGTCACTCGTAATCTCCAAACTGCAGCTACTGCCCTTGGCAAATGGTTCCGGAAATGGAGAATAGACATTAACCCAGAAAAGAGTCAGGCGGTCATGTTTCACAGGAGACGTGCCGACCTGCACCCCCCCGATAGCTTCACTCCAGTCCGCATTTTTGACAAGCCCATCCCCTGGGCGTCAAATGCCAAGTACCTAGGCGTCACCCTTGACAATCGTCTCAGCTTCGCTCGACACATAACCACTGTGCGCTCGCGTGCAGCGTTCGTTATGGGTCGTTTACACAACTTACTCAACCCAAAGAGTAAGCTGTCGCTCAAATGCAAAATCCGTCTTTACACTGCCTGCATACGCCCCATCATGTTGTATGCCAGTGTAGTATTCGCTCACGTTAGGCCACACAGGATCCATAGGCTACAAACACTTCAGAATAGGTTCATGCGTAAGGCTACGGGCGCACCGTGGTTCATACGCAATGCCGATCTCCACATCGACTTGCACTTGCCGACCATCAGGCAATATATGAAACAGTGTGCCCGTAGATATTTTGATTCTGCCACAACACACCCCAACCCCTTAGTGGTCGCTGCGACCAACTATATCCCGTCCCGCATCTCGAAGGTCACTCGACCGAGACTTGCTCTCGACGAGCCCGACGACGAGATCACGATAGCTCAGAATACAGCATACACGGCCCGCGAAGCCGCAACAAAGAAAAGACCACGGTCCCGTCCTCGCCGTCGAGGTGCGAAACCGTGCCGCGCAAAAATAAATAAATCTAAAGTGGGACCTCCCACATTGCCCTCAGCAACGCCCCGAGCCGAGGTTCGTACCCCACAGGGGGTACCCTTGGGCCACGTTGCTTAAATTTTTTGGGTTGAGAGCCCTCAGCGCTCACCACTAGTCCGCGTAAGGGTGTAACAGCCATCTGAGGCTAACACTCCTTGTCAGAACAAAAAAAAAAAAAAAAAAAAAAAAAATGTCTATTCATTCAGTCGACATACGATATCAGCTCGCACACTTGTACGGTCGTCACTAGTTCTATTATCAATTTATTGTACATAATTTATGAAATGTAAATAAATCGTCAGTCTTAGAAATAACTCTCTTCGTTCTTCTTCACCGTCTCTTCACATCTACCTGCGCTGACTACAACACAATTGTAGGGTGGCTAATCTCCACACGCCGTCCTACATCTGGTGACCCCGACGTCTGAACACGCAACCATTAGCGTGGAAGATAAGTATAGGAGCTAGTTTTGCTGTGGGTTGAGTAATTCCGGTGAGCGATTTTTTACTTACTAAAAGAATGAGTGTGAAAAGCAATGACGAAGTATTGCGAGTTAGCGTGAAAGTACCTCCTTTTTGGCCGGAAGAACCCGAATTATGGTTTGCGCAGGTGGAGTCTCAATTCGCCTTGTCCGGAATAACTTCGGACGAGACTAAATTTTACTACTTAGTTTCACAGTTAGACCACCAATATGCTATTGAGGTGAAGGACATAATAACCCAACCGCCCGCTACCAATAAATATATTAAATTAAAAGCAGAGCTAATCAAAAGACTCTCAGCTTCCCAGGAAAAGCGAGTTAAGCAGCTGCTAATGCATGAAGAGTTAGGCGATAGAAAGCCGTCACAATTTTTACGCTACCTAACGGGTCTGGCCGGGCCGTCTATTCCCGCTGATTTTTTATTAACCTTATGGTCTAGCAGGTTGCCTCAAAACATCCAGACAGATATAGCTACGCAGATGGACCTCGACATGAGTAAGCTGGGGGAACTGGCCGACAAAGTCTACGAGATAGCGCCATCAGCATCTCAGGTAGCGAGCACTTCTGCGCAATCGTCACCCTACAGCGATATAGCACAACAAATCACCGAATTAACCAAGCAAGTAGCCTCTTTATTCGATAGACTAGATAACTCAAGAAGATCACGCTCAAGATCTCGTTTCGAAAAGAACAATCGCTCACGCACTCGTTCTAGAGCACGACAACCACCGGCTGACCATCCTCACTGTTATTATCACTACACTTATGGTGCGAAGGCTTATAAGTGCCGGCAGCCATGTACCTTCCAGGCGGAAAACTCGAAGGGCAGTTGGAAGTAGCGGCCCACGACTGCCCCACAGCAACAGGCCGTCTATTTGTTACTGATCGTGTTTCAAAAATGCAATTCCTCGTGGACACAGGTTCAGACTTGTGTGTTTTCCCACGATCTGCTACTAGGGCCTGTCAAACCTACACGAAGTCTAAGTTTGATCTCATTGCAGCTAACAATACTATAGCCCTGTTGGCCGGGACTCCCCCGTGGGACCTGGAGGCGGAGATGCTCGCCGGACTATATCGGCGGGTGACGGGGGTGCGAGCGGAGGGCGGTGTGGTCTCGTTAAGGGATCTCACCGCCTGGCGCGTCGACGCCCGCCGAGACGTCATCGCCCGTTGGGCAGTCCGGCTGGAGAGGCCTCGGTTCGGGGTGCGAACCGTGGAGGCCTTCCGGCCGGTGCTGATGCAGTGGTTGGAGAGGCGGCACGTGGTGCTCTCCTTCCGACTGGTGCAGGTTTTGACGAGGCATGGGTGCTTCGCCAAATACCTGCACAAGGTCGTTAGGAGGGAGAGTACACCGTCCTGCCACCACTGCGATTGCGACGAGGACACGGCGCGCCATACGCTCGAGGCCTGCGGGGCTTGGGCAGTGCAGCGCTGTGAACTCGTCGCAATCATCGGTACGGACCTGACGCTGCCAGCTATCGCTAGGGCGATGGTCGACAGCGTCGGGAATTGGGACGCGGTCGCAGCCTTCTGCGAGACAGTGATCTCGCGGAAAGCTCTCGCGACCGCGTGAGGAAAGACCGACGTCCTCCCCGAGCGGGGGACGTCGGTCGATGGGAGGGTACCCCAATAGGGGGTATTCCGTCGGGCCGACCACTGACGACAAGTTAACGCTGCTCCAGTGGTCGGCCCAACGACGAAGGCGACGTGGTTTTCGGGTGGGTCGCGGGAGTTGCGTGCTTAAGCCCCTCTGTCGCCCCGGACGGAGTGGTGTGGAGGCGCGCCGACCGCGGCCCACCCACAAAAAAAAAAAAAAAGCTAACAATACTATTATCCACACATATGGACCGATACTTTTAAGTTTAAACTTAGGACTCAGGCGAAATTTTACATGGAATTTCATAATTGCCGATGTGTCAAAACCCATCATAGTGTAGATTTTTTAAGCTATTACAACCTGATGGTAGACTGCAAAAATCAACGTTTGCTCGATGGCACTACAACTTTGTCAATAGCAGCTATTCGCACTGACACCTCAGACTACATTTCTTCTATAAAAACTGTCACCGGTGATACTATTTTTCACTCATTATTGCGCGAATTCCCAGAAATAACCAGACCTGCAGGGATACACTCCCCACCTAAGCATAACACCATGCACTTTATAAGGACAACTCCTGGTCCACCTGTCTCCTGCAAACCGCGTCGCCTCGATCCAATACGTTTAAAGGCAGCAAAAAGGAGTTTGAGGATATGCTAGCTTGTGGTACAGCCCGACGCTCAGAGAGTCCATGGTCTTCTGCCCTACATATAGTGAAGAAGAAGGATGACGAATGGAGACCATGTGGGGATTATCGTGCACTCAATGCCAAAACTATTCCTGATCGCTACCCTATACGTCACATTCACGATTTCTCGCACCAGCTTTCAGGATGTACTGTCTTCTCCACCATTGACCTGGTTAAAGCCTATAATCAGCTGTTAGTAAATCCAGCGGATATTCCCAAGACTGCCATCACAACGCCCTTTGGTCTCTATGAATTCCCGTATATGACATTTGGCTTACGAAATGCTGCACAAACATTCCAAAGGTTCGTCGATGAAGTTCTCCTAGGCCTCGAATTCTGTTACGGTTATTTGGATGATATTTTGGTGTTCTCAGGTACTCCAGAAGCCCACCAGAACCACCTACGGCAACTCTTCGAGCGCTTAAAGCAATATGGGATCCTTATAAACACATCGAAGTGCAATTTTGGGCAATCGAGCGTAAAGTACCTCGGCTATCAAGTCTCTGCAGCTGGTACCAGGCCTTTGGAGACTAAGGTCGACGCTATCGAGAACCTTCCAGCACCGAAAACAGTCAAGGAACTTCAGCGCTTTCTTGGTATGCTCAATTTCTACCGTCGTTTCATTCCAAATGCTGCTCAAATTCAAGCACCACTTACAAATATTTTTGCGGGCCCACACGTCAAAGGCTCACAGCCAATCTCACTCACTACAGACACACTAAAGGCTTTCGAGGAATGTAAGACTTCCCTGTCACAGGCTACGTTATTATCACACCCGGATCCTACCGCTGAACTCGCTATAGTCACGGATGCTTCAGATGTAGCTATAGGAGCCGTGCTACAGCAGAAGAAGAAGGGAGACTGGCAACCCTTAGCCTTCTACTCACACAAACTGAGCGTGGCTCAAAAGAAGTATAGCCCGTATGATCGAGAGCTACTTGCGGCGTACGAGGCGGTAAAATATTTCCGACATATGGTCGAAGCTAGAACCTTCACCATCTTCACAGATCACAAGCCATTATCATTTGCCTTCTCACTCAACAGAGACAAATGTTCGCCTCGACAGTATCGCTACCTGGATTTTATTTCCCAATTTACAACCGACATAAAGTTTATACCCGGACGGGATAACGTCGTTGCTGACGCCTTATCGAGAATTGAAGAAGTAACTAGCGCTATTGATTACCAATCTCTTGCACGATCTCAAGAATCAGATTCGGAGCTGCAAGAACTTCTGAAGTGCGGTACATCATTGAGGTTACAGAAGATTAGTACCGAAATTACTAATATACCTATTTATTGCGACACCTCGCAGTCTATACTTCGTCCGTACATCACACCGGAATTCCGCAAACAAGTCTTTGAAACGATACATAACTTTCATCACCCAGGAAGCGCAGCTACAGTGCGGCTGGTGACACAAAGATTTGTTTGGCCAGGGATTCGTAAAAACTGTAGAGAGTGGGCTAGGCAATGCGTGAAATGCCAAACCAGTAAAGTTACCCGTCACACCTCCAGTCCCCTCTCCTCTTTCCTTCCACCTTCCTCGAGATTCTCTCATATACATCTCGACATAATAGGACCATTACCTCCGTCTCATGATTACAGGTATTGCCTCACAGTCATTGATAGGTTCACCCGATGGCCTGAAGCATACCCTCTTCGGGATATTACTGCGGAGAGCTGCGCTACTGCCCTCGTGTCTGGTTGGATTGCCAGATTCGGCTGTCCTGAGCGTGTGACTACGGACCGTGGTCGCTAATTCGAGTGCCATCTTTTCAAGGCGCTCACCGCCTTGCTTGGTGCGCGCCACTTGCGTACCACCAGTTATCACCCTTCCAGCAACGGCATAATTGAAAGGCTTCATCGACAGCTTAAGGCGGCGCTGATGTGTCACGCTCCTGCTTCTCAGTGGACCGACGCACTTCCACTGGTGCTCCTTGGCATGCGCAGTGCCTGGAAGGAGGACCTTCAAACATCTCCCGCCGAGCTAGTGTATGGCGCAACCCTAAGCTTACCTGGTCAACTCATGTGCCCCAAACATGACTACTCGACTGCTGACGTCACCCAGTACGCGACACGTCTTAGCGCGTACATGGCGAAGCTGTCTCCTCGTCCTTCGTCTTGGCACACTACATCACCATTTTACGTCCCACGCGATCTCCAAACAGCATCACACGTCTTCGTCCGTCAAGATCGCCTGAGAGGTGCCTTAGAGCCACCATACACCGGCCCCTACAAGGTCGTCAGCCGGCAATCTAAATACTTCACATTAGTTGTAAACTCCAAAACCACTAACGTGTCGATTGACAGGCTCAAACCATCATATATGGCAAGAGAAGCTGAGGTTCCGGTCCAACCAGTCCCAGATGACATCAAACCTTCCAGTGGAAGAAAAGTACGCCTACCAGACTTTTATCGCCCGTAGCCACGGTCTTCAGGGGGGAGTACTGTGGCGACTATCCGCCACTAAGATAACTTGGACCGCAACCCAACAATGCGAAGCAATCCGCTTCGCTAATGAAGATTGGCCCATACAAGAAGACGCAGGTGCGAGGCAGCTGGCGTGCACAGCTGACAGATGTGCGACACACCTGACACCTGCATTCGCACCTGCGGTGATATCATCGAATGCGCACCTGTTGGAACACGTGCACATTCGGACCACACGCAGACTGAATGCTAGTATATATACACCGCCTTTTGCTGTCTATTCATTCATAGTCCGCGTTAAGCTGTCAAGGCCATCTGCGGCCAACAGCTGTACACACACAAAAAAAAAAAAAAAAAAAAATGTCTATTCATTCAATCGACATACGATATCAGCTCGCACACTTGTACGGTCGTCACTAGTTCTATTATCAATTTATTGTACATAATTTATGAAATGTAAATAAATCGTCAGTCTTAGAAATAACTCTCTTCGTTCTTCTTCACCGTCTCTTCACATCTACCTGCGCCGACTACAACACAATTGTAGGGTGGCTAATCTCCACACGCCGTCCTACAAATACATACTTAAATAGAGTAGAAAACACTTTCGAAAAGTTATTAAAAACGTACAATCTTATAAAATATGAGGGTCACTCTCGATTTCTATGGATTTATATCATCAGATCCTGACTTGGTGACAAAAGAACCGTCTCAGAAGTATATTCTCTAGAATGAAAAAAACTTTGAAGATCGGTCCATAATTGATAGAGATATCGGTGAACAAACTTAAAATAAAATAAAAATAATTAGTGCAGAACTGCTTCTTTTTGAACTCAGTTAAAAAGGTAAATGAAACTTCCATGCAAAAAAATACAAGAAATTGTAAAAAAATCCTATTTAAATAGCATACATCTAATATAATGTATCATTTTCACTTTTTTAATGTCTAATACTTTATTCGGTGCCAAAGTAGTACATTTCTGAGCTAGTTAAGCAAAGCATGTAAAAATAAATCCAAATATCGAGAAAGCTAGAATAAAAAATATTGTATGGCTTTTTGTTGAACAAAAAACATTAGGCCGTTGTAAAATTAATGGATAGATAATGAGGCCGACCATGCGAATAAAATATAGATCAAACGGTGACAGTCTTGTGTATGATTTATATGTACCTTAATTCTTCGTAAACTCGAGAGAAAAATATAGAAAATATAATACATAATAAAAATATTGTTTTGGATAAATCCTCTGAACTATAAAAGCGACGGATACAAATAGATGGTACGCAACTGAGATGTGAATGATAGGGTTAACAAAATTAGTATTTTACTTTTGCTCGACGAATTTGAAAACCAATTCCACAATGCCCATAGTAATGCAGATTTTACCGAGCAACATCGCTTTTTGAAAGTTCTAGCAGGGCTCCCTAGATTTTAGCATAGAATTTTTATTTATTTTTAAAATTTAATGTAGTTAAGTTACAAGGTTCTCTATGTTTTTCTTTATTTTGCTGGGCGAGAACGAGGTTATGAATGGTGAATACACAATAAGCGTTTATTATCTCGTTTTATCCCCGTATGCAAAAGTATATCACAGATATTTTACATGGGGTTTACGTATTTATTCATGAAGATGCTTAAGTGTTTATCCGAGAAAAATCGACAGCTGCAAAATATAGTAGGTATTTCGTGTGATTGTGGAATAAATAAAAAGGGACGATTTTTATATATGTGGCTTATTGAAGCTATAATTTTATTTATTACCACGTTATCTAGGAAAGTACAAACTTTTTTTTGCTTTTAGATATCGTTGAAGAACAGATCAGTCAACGGGTTTTCAGTGTTTGAAAATTTTAATGTCTATATGGTGAACGCTTTTAGAATGTAAAGTAAAAAAAAAAAACAAAATTTAAATTAAACAGTTATACTACAACTCAGCATGAATATCATAGCAAAATAGCGTACTAATGAAATGTGATACCTTGATTAATGGATAGAAACGAATTTATAAGCACTAGTCACTCGATATCTAATAAATCAAGTAAAACTTCGCACAAATTGTTTTCCTTCAGCACTTTTACGTTGTTGGGTACATGTCCCCCATGAATGGGAGAATGTGGCCTATTACAAATACTCGTATACTGCCTATTTGGATTTACTTTAAATTTTTCTTCTTAAGTTTTGTTTTCTTGTAGTATTATCAGCTAAAATCATTTAACCCGGCGTCAGCATGGTAGAAAATAGGTACAACAACTGCATGGTGGGTTATAATTACCCGGCTTTTAAACCGTAGCTGATTTTTACCATTTCAATGACATTTAGAGCAAATTTGTGTTTAACTTGAAGAATAATTCTTAAATTATAATATTTTGGAGTTAAAATAAAAAAAATAAGTTATATAAAGATCTTTTTATGTATTTAAGAAATCAGTATAAAATTTACAACCAAAATTCAACTTCTAGAAACTTATTAATAAAAAAACAAAAAAATGGCTAATTAACACTTATTTTTTACTTTTTGGAATGAAAAATGTGAGATCTCTAAGAAAGTATATGTAAAAATTATAAAGAATCTTAGTGTACAGAAAGAAATTGTATGTTCAGGGCAGATGAATTTGTTGCATCTATGACAGGTATGGGTAGTTTTCCTGTCTTTTTTGGCGGGACATATCTTACATCGTTTACGAAGACTACGGACTTTAGCAAGGGGCTCTTCTGATGTTTCTCCTGTAAACTCTCTTATTCTTTTGCACATCTCTCTTGGTAAATGAACTACGTCCTTGCGAGCACTCAAGTGATCATTTATAAGAGCAAGACCTAGGTTTTTCTAGACGTTACGCCGTCGTCGCCATTATAATGTAATACGTAATGACGGTACAAATAAACAAACGAAATAATCAAATAATGAACTCAACGTAATTGGCACGAAATGGTATCATTGAATGTATAGTTGGGTCATATTTACCTTTTTGTTGTTTGATCGCGTCTATCTTCCTGTGCACACGTACACCGTCTAAGTTGATACTTATATCAACTTAGACGGAGTCGGTGTCGGTGAAACGAGGGAGGCGGGGCACTAGCTGCAGCTACTGAGAAGCGTGGTAACGTTGCACTATTATTTTTTTAAATACCCGCATTTAAAAACATCACGGGTCATTATGACCCAACCTAGCAGACGCCGGGTTAAGCCTCTTTCCTTTGAGCCTCTCATTTCTTGTGTACGTGTGTATGTCACTGAACTCCTTCTAAACAGCTGGATCGATGTTGATGAAATTTTTTGTGTGTGTTTAAGGAGATCCGAGAATGGTTTAGATTCACCATTGGAGCCGGTAGGTGGCGCTGCTGTCGATTTCAAGAAGAATTCCTTTTATTTTATTTGAACAGAACAACGTCTGTTAGGTCAGCTAGTATTGATATAATATTCTTAGTACATCAGATACATGAAAATTTATTTCTACTAATGGACAGCCGTACGAACGTAATGTAATAAAAATAAGAAATGTATATTTTAGATAGCCTGATAGAACTCAGCAAATTGCTCTATCATAAATACGAATATAATGCAACCAACTAAAAGGACGCTAAACGCGTGACCGAGTTGAAGTAGTGCGTGCTGAAACAATAAACATGTTTTCTATTAATTTATAGGACCCATATAAATCAATTAACTTTTATATTCTGGTGTGAAATGGTGTGTTAATAGTAAAACATTTGTTCAGAAATATATTCACAGGTACATTTACCTATTATATTTTTAAATAAAATTTCAGTAAACTTTATCAACTTGAAAGGACGGTGCGACGTAGAAAAGAATTAAAAAGTATCGCTAATGGGACGATCTGCTAACGCTACTAATATACTTGAGCATTATATTTTACGTAGCTATTAATTGGTAAGTAATATGGAGCCAGCCTATTATTTTCTACCTGCTACACTTTTAGACTTTCTGCTGAAATTTTCTTCACAACATAACTTAATAACTGCTGACCGTTTATATAAATATTTTATTAGTATATTTTTATTCCGAGTGAGGAATAACCGACGTCCTCCCCGAGGGGGGACGTCGCTCGATGGGAGGGTACCCCAAATAGGGGATATTCCGTCGGGCCGACCACTGACGTCAAGTCACCCTGCTCCGGTGGTCGGTTCAACGACGAAGGCGACGTGGTGTTCGGGTGGGTTGCGGTTGTGCGTGCTTACGCCCCTCTGTCGCCCCGGACGGATGGTGTGAGGAGTGCGCCGACGCAACCCACCCCAAAAAAAGTATCTTTTTATTCAAATATTTAGATAAAATTAGAGTAATTTAAAAATGTTTATATGTTATTAAGATTAAATTTATTTGAAATATACTCACAAATATATTAATAATTTAAAATTTGCCCTTTTAAGCTCTGTACTGTACATCTTATATATAAATTTCTAGCGTACGTGTGTATGTCACTGAACTCCTCCTAAACAGCTGGACCGATGTTGAACTAATTTTTTGTGTGTGTTTAAGGGGATTTGAGTATGGTTTAGATTCACAATTGGACCCGTTAGGTGGCGTTGCTCGGGCAGGACAATAACATAACTTGAGAATGACTTTACCGATTCCGTCCATCTTTCTTTCTAATTTTTCTATTACTTTGAGAAAGGCTTTTACGGAAAAAATAATATGAAAGTTGCACAGAAAATCAGAAAGTTTAAAAAGCTTAACGACTAGGTGTCTAGGTTATTTATCTATACTGCAACTAAACGGCTGGATGGATTTGAATAAATTTTTGTGAATGCATTCAAGTGGGGGCCTGGATGATTTAAATTCACAAATCAGCCCGCGAGATGGCGCTGCAGTCGGTCAGTACCTATTACTGCTGTCGATTTCATGGAGAATTCCTTTTGTTTTATTTGAACAGAACAACGTCTGTTGGGTCAGCTAGTGTATTATACATTTCTAAAAATACATGAACATGTAATTTATAGTAATGATTACATAAAAATACATAGACTAAAAGCAGAAAATACATCTAATAAAAGCAAAAATTGTTTATATAAGATCAATGAAAAATTTTAATGACGACATATATGTTATCGTTATATTTTTTCGATTAATCTTACATATTGTATAAAAAAATACATATAAGATCTTGGTAAACACGTGGTCTTTAAATGTTTGTTTCATAATTAATTTTAAAATAAGGTAGCTTATTCTTTGAATTTTTTGTGCGATAAACTGTAGCTTGAAAAGGGTTTATGAAAATTTATGGCAGAGCAATATTAATTGGCATAGATTAAAAGGTAAGCGTGACTAGCTTTCACCATTGCTCGATGAATTGACAATTAGTTGACAGCAAAAGTTTTTGATTAGAACGAAAAATTGAAATATCATGTGGAGCGATCTTTTGACGTAATGAACGCAAATTGACTACCGGTTGATGGTTCTTGGTTATTGACTCTGTCTCAAAAATTATTCTTACACTACTTATTTAATTAATTATTTTATTTGTAACAATTAAGTACATACTGTATTTTGTTATTCATAACGTTTCTCGCATTTTTCAATAACGTGAAATAAATAGATGCATAAGGATTGATCATTTTTATTCATTAAATTGCCCCATAGGCAATGGTGAATGTAGTACCAGGCACACTAGTACTAAATTTTATGTTTTTTTCGACGTGACTTATCTATGAAATGTTTTTGAGTATGTTAAATAAATCTATTTTTACGGATTTTAATGTGTTTAACAAAACGTATTCTGAACGTAGCGATAGTAAAAACAAATTTAACATGCTGCAAAATTCCTAAAAATAGTTATATTTTAAATTGTGAAATAATGTTTTATTTATTTAATATTTCAGTACATGTAAATTTAAAAAAATCATTCATTAATATATTTACATAATATGAGTATATTGTATGATGTTTTTAGTATTTAGCTTTTATTGTAAATTTACCTTCTTAATAAGGCTAAGTAAAATACGTTTCTTTATTAAATTATTTAAATTATTATAAATAAAACGATTTTTATTCATTTTATCGCATTTGTATTTGATTTTTGAGTTTCTATTCTACAACATTTTTCAGCATTCATGGTCACGGGATACGGAAGGACATGGTCTCGGGAGGACATGGTTTTGTGAAATAGTTTTATTTATAACTAGCGACCCGCCCTCGCTTCGCTTCGGTTTCAGTCTTCTACCCGCGTTGGTCCCGTTCCCGTGGGAATACCAGAATAAAATATAGCCTATGTTTCTACCTGATATTATAACTTTCCATTGGTGAAAGAATTTTTGAAATCGGTTCGGTGATTTAAGCGTGAATGCGTAACAAACAAACAAACTTACTTTCGCATTTATAATATTAGTAAGGATGCATAATACTCTCGTAACCTTCCGAAATAATTATGATTTAGGTCTATTATAACTATTCAGTAATTTATAACAGTGGTCTTTGTACGCCTACGTTTAGCAGAGAACGATAAAGGACTGATGGATTAATATTATTTTCATAACGCCAAACTTTGCTCTGCCCCGATGATATAACATCAATCATTTCAGCTAACATATTAATATAGTGAAAAATTGAGATTTAGTTAGTACAAAAGTGTTTGAGTGTAATTATTATTATTTGATTTTTATTATTGTTATTATTATTGTTTGATTTTTTTTAATATTTCAAATTATACGTAACTGGTTTCTCCTCACTTCTACATGATATATTAATCTATGCATAAGAAAAAATTTTTAGCAATCCTCGATATTGATGAAAATATCCAAGTTGAGTAAAAAAGCGGCACGGACGTATCATCATTTTCTCAAAATAGTTCAGGCCATTTGGGCTCCCTATAACTTCGTTGTGGATAAAAATCAAGTCTCAATTTTCAGTAGCCAAGCAGAGATTATATAAACACGGTTATTTCAAATTTCATTCATTTTTAAATAGTAGTTTAAGTATTATAACTAGTCAAATTTCTTAATTTTGCATGAAAACATTACATATATTAATCTCACAAGTAATATTATATTAAACTAGCTGACCCAACAGACGTTGTTCTTTTCAAATAAGCGCCACCTAGCGGGTCCAATTGTGAATCTAAACCTTTCTCGATTCTTCTTGAACATGCACAACATCGGTCCAGTCGTTTAAGAGGAGTTCAGTGACATACAAACGTCCACAAGATACTACTTTATATATAAGGATTAGATTATTTAGAGCGATTGTCAAGTCAATCTATTTATGAAAAACAAAAAAGATTTTTAATATAGATATGGTCACTATAAGATGTTAGTATGTAAGCTAATTACGTACTAACTTAAAACAGAATGTCCCTTAAGTAGGGAATGAATAAATTAACAGACTTGGTAATTAATACATAGATCTTACAACTTTTTACGTAAAACTTTGTACGGTACAGTTATATTTATAAGTTATGTTTTTGATTTATGCATTATATTTTATTTTAATATGTACAAGGAATTTGGACTATTTAGTTTTTCATTATCAGCGTTAATTTGACGGGTAGTGAACTCAAAATAATGCATAAGTAAAATTAAAATTTTGAATAACCGCCGATACAAACGAAAATAATACAAAAAAAAATATCACGTTCTCTTCAACAGGAATTATCAATTAACTGTCATTTAACGAATATACTGGCACGCGTGAAGCACTTCATCGAGTATCATACGTGTACAGCAGTGTAAGAATATTAACCTTTTTCCAAAGTGATGTAATGGTACATCACTTTGAAAAAAAGCTGCTACTCTTACATTGCTGGACCGATATTAACCAAACATAGCTAAGAACCACCGCAAGGAAACTGGCTTTCAAATAAAAGAAACCGCATCGAAATCCGTTCATCCGTTTGACAGCTACGATGCCACAGACAAAGACACATACAGACAAACATCGACGTCAAAATTATAACCGACAAGAAATTTACTTATTAAAGTAATACATTGAATCCAAACACGATATGTTTGCTACAAGTTTTCGACGAGTTTGATTCTCTGGAGACCATCCAGTTAGTACAGAGCTGCCACTATTACACTGCTGGACCGATATTAACCAAACAAAGCTAAGAACCACCGCCAAGAAACTGGCTTTCAAATAAAAACAGTATCGAAATCCGTTCACCCGTTGGCAGCTATGATGCCACAGACAGACACACACACACACACACAAACACACATTCAGACAGACATCGACGTCAAACTTATAATACCCGTATTTTTAATCCCCGACGAATTTTTCCGTTCTGTTTAAAAAACAAGAACACTTCTGTAAGATTAATATAGAAAGCTTAAATTAATAATGATTACCTACTAGTAATTATGTTGTATAAAAATACTTTCAAATTTCTGTAAATTCATTATCATCATCATGATTACTGTAAATTAATATAACAAACTAGCCAACCCGGCGAACTCCGTACCGCCATAATTTTTTTTTTAAATATATTTTCTTGACGTCAGGCAGGCGGCCGGTCATAAAAGTCATTGCCGAAACTTTTTACAATATAATGATTTCTGATGTTTACGCGAGTATTATACATTTTAAATAAAACTACTTTACGGATTTTATCGCGTTTGTATTTGATTTTTGATTACCCAACGTTTCGAACACTTTACAGCGTTCATGACCACGGGTGGACTAAGATGTCTCACGTCCAACAAGTCATCGTTACTGCAGAAAATTTTATAATTATCTACCCGATACAGAAATTAGTTATTAAATATTGACCCACATTTTGATACAAAATTTATTGCCAGTGTAAGAAGAAAATGATTCTATATGAAAAAATTATATTGTTTATGGTTAGTAATAATTAAACATTAAAATTAATAGTAATTATATTTAAAATAATTACTATTAATTTTTTTCTTCTTCTTAGTCCACCCGTGATCATGAACGCTGTAAAGTGTTCGAAACGTTGGGTAATCAAAAATCAAATACAAACGCGATAAAATCCGTAAAGTAGTTTTATTTTTACAATATGTCAAAACAGATGACATATTGCGTCGACCCCAAGTAATTGGGTTAAGAGCAAGATGATGATGATGAAATATATTTTCTAAATTTCCGAAAAGCTAGTCTGTCTATGGTTGTCATTTCCGTTTTGTTATTACATGATAGATTTTTTTTTTTTTTTATTTTTTTTTATGGGTGGGCTATGGTATGCGCACGCGCGGTCCAATCCATCCGGGGCGATGAAAGGACGGCGCGCGGGCCCGTAACCCACCCGTACCCCACGTCACCTCCTTGTTGGGCCGACCACCGGAGCAGATGTGACTTGTCGTCAGTGGTCGGCCCGACGGAATACCCTTTCGGGTAACGTCACCTCTCGACGTCGGTCGCCGTCGCGCGGTCAGCCTCTCTGCGGGTGACGGACAATTCCCCGGTCCGATTACCCGCGGCCTCGGCTAGGGCGGCATTAGGCGCAGATACTCGCGCCTACGCCGCCCGAGTCGCCGGCGGCGGAACGTGTCGCCGAATAGGAGCTCTACTTGCACACGATCCGCCGCCTCCTTCCGTGAGATTACGGCCTCACAGAAGGCGGCGACCGCGTCCCAGTTCCTGACGCTGTCGAGCATCTCCCTGGTGATGGTCGGCAGCGTCAGGTCGGCACCGATAATCGCGACGAGTTCACGGCGCTCCCCCTCCCACGCAGCACACACCTCGAGCGTGTGCTGCGCCGTGTCCTCGTCGCAATTGCAGTGGTGGCAGGACGGTGTGCTCTCCCTCCTGACAATCTTGTGCAGGTACTTCGCGAAGCAACTGTGCCCCGTAAGCACCTGCACCAGTCGGAAGGAAAGCATCCCGTGCGTCCGCTCCAACCACTCCATCAGCACCGGCCGGAAGGCCTCGACGGTCCTGACACCGTACCGAGGCCTCTCCAGCCGGACTGCCCAACGGGCAATGACTTCCCGGCGGGCGTCGACCCGCCAGGCGGTGACCTCTTTGATGGAGACCATACCGCCGCGGGCGCGCGTCTCCGACACCCGCCGATAAATGTCGGCGAGCATCTCCGCCTCCAGGTCCCACGGGGGGGGTTCCGGCCAGGAGGCACGCTGCCTCCGTCGCCACCATGCGGTAACCACGTATGGCCCTGATCGCCATGACCCTCTGTGGTCGCCTCAAGAGGGCCCTCAGCCGGACGGTCAGGGACCCCGCCCACACCGGTGCGCCGTACAGAGCCATCGCCGGATCACCCCCACGTACAGCTGTCGGCATGTAGCGCTGGGTCCGCCCACGTTCGGCATCAGCCGCGAAAGGGCGGACGCCGCGCCGACAAGCCGGGGAACAAGTCGATGGAGATGCTCCCGGAACCAAAAAAAAAATGCCCGTCGAGCACCAGGCCCAAGTACTTCATGTGGGCCTGGATGCTGATGGTAACCGACTTCACGGTGATCAAAGCGCCGGCGGGTGGCCCGGCGGTACGGAGGCCATGGAACAAAAGGGCCTCCGTCTTTTCCAGGGCCACCCTCAACCCCAACGCTTCGATCCGCCTGACAATCTCCTCGGTGCCGAGAGTTGCCAGGCGTGCCGCCTCCTCTAGCGTCCCACCCCGGTCTGTGACGAGTGTATCGTCGGCGTAGCAAATTACGCCCAGCCCGGGTGGGAGGCTTCCTCTCAACGCCCAGTCGTAGCCGATGTTCCACAGCGTCGGACCCAGAACCGACCCCTGTGGGACACCGCACGTCATGGGCGTTCGCACAACGTCGCCTACTCGGTTAACGTAGAGTACGCTGCGCCCCTCCAAGTAGTCCGCCACCAGCTGCCTGAGGTACACGGGCACCCCGTGATACCTCAGCCCCTCCCTGATGCAGCTGAATGGCAGACTGTTGAAGGCGTTGGCGATGTCCAGGGACACCGCCAACAGGACTCCTCCGCCGGTGACGGCCTCTGTCACCACGGCCTTCAGGCGCAACAGGGCCGCGATCGTCGAACACCCTCTCCGAAAACCAAACTGGGCGTCCGACAGATCGGGCCCGACCCTGACGAGGTGCCGCTCGATGCGGGCAGCCAACACCCTCTCCAGCAGCTTGCCTGCATCATCGAGCAGCACAATGGGCCTGTAGGCCGAAGCCGACTCGGGAGACCGTCCCGGCTTCGGCAGGAGAACCAGCCTCCCCTCTTTCCAGCACCCGGGGAACTGCCCGGACGCCAAACAAGCGTCGAACAGTCCCCTGAGGCGTGGTCCCAGGTGCTCGAGGACCAGGGCCAGCACACGGTTCGGAATACCGTCGGGCCCGGGGGCGGTGGATTTGGCTCGCATACGCGCCACCGCCGTCCCCATTTCCGGCTCCGTGATGGGCGGAGCACTTTCGTCGTCGGCCTCCCGGTCGCTGTCCGGCGAAGCCATGACCGGGGGCGTGTGCTCCACCCGCCGTGGAAAAAGGTCCTCGACAACTCTGGTGAGGAGACTGAGCTGGAGAGTCTCGGTGAGGGGGGGGGGGGGGGCCCGCCCGCGGAGCTTGTTCAGTGCCGCGAGGTAGGGGCGACCCCAGGGGTCACGCTCGAGGGGTGCTACGCCAGAAACCTCCGCGTTGTGTACCCTGGGCACGAGCGACAATTCCTTGGACTGCTCTCTGGAATTGTCGCTCGTGGCAAATATCTGGCCCGAGGGGGGGCCCACTTTGTGGGATGCCCCAAATTCGCTCCATACCCTCTAATAGTAGAGGGTATTGGACGCGAAAATTCGACGGGCCCAGTCACTCATTCGTTAGAGGACTGGGCAGGCATTTGCCAACCGCGACAAATCGTAGACCTGATTCTTGCTTCGGGACATTTGTCTTGAGGCCTAGATTCAGGAGCGAGGGTCTTGGCTTAACCGCCTGGACCGCGAGGAAGAAAACCTCTATAAAACAATCACCCAAAATCCTAAGTTCTGGCGCGCGGCGAGAGGATGCATGGCTGATGGGTTGTTCAGTCGTTAGCGCGCCCCCAGCCAGGGTACCTGCGGACCCCCTGTGTTGGGAAACAAATGTACGCTTGCCCGGGTATCGGGATCTCTGCCCGGGTAGACCGTCACTTCTCCCTTACTCTTGGGAACTATATGGATTTCTCAACAAACATTGATGCAGACAGGAGGGGTGAGATGCCCAAAACCAAGAATGGGGAGTCTTGTTCCCACAATAAAGCCCAGCCAAGCTACAGCAAAACTGGCTTAGAAGACCTGGATGCCTCGTCGGACTGCAGTTCCGTACTGGAGGCATCCAAAACAGCCGAGGGCCCGGCGAAAATTGAGGCCCGAAAGAAGAAGAGGGGGGGGGGAAACCCACCCCTGCAACAGAGCGCGCCAGATGGCGCGCAGCGCAGAAGCGACGGGCGGAGCTGAAGGCACTGCGTACTGCCGACGTTTCGCCCAGTGACGCCAGCGTCTCTGATGCAGGCAATATTGTGGCGGCGGAGACCGACGCGACCGTGGAGCAGTCGACGGACGAGGGCGGCAATGGCGCAGGGTCGTCGGATACTGAAGACTGCAGCATGTCGGCTGCTGAGACCGTCGCTGAGTCATCGCAGTCTCTGGCGTCGGTCCTGAGGGCGGCCCTAGCAGTCAGGGAGGAGGTCCTCCCCTCGCAAGTGCGGAAGCGCCCCCTGAACGAGGGTGGAAGCTCGGGATCCTCCGAGGGGAGTGGCACCATCATGCCTCCTCCCAAAGTTCCAGCCTCTCGCAGGGGACGAGGGGGCGCAGTAGTGGCGGCAAGGTCGGTGACGCCATCGCCGGCCGGCGCAGTACGGGGGACTGAGGCCCAGAAGCGGGCAAATGAGGCGGCTGCCGCGAGGATGATGAGGGTGTTGTCAGACATCCCTCCCACCGACACGGCGGCTGCTGAGTCCGCTGTAGGTGGCAACCCCCGAGCTGCCAATGTGGCCACCCTGCAGGCCGAAAACACCCGCCTTAGTGGTGAGGTCTCAGGCCTGCAGGAGAAAAACAAGGCGCTACGAAAAGAGCTGTCGGCGGTGCAGAAAGCGAACCGCGAGTTGGCAAGACAAATGGCCGACTTGCGGAGCCAGGTCGCGCAGCTGGCGAAGACCTCGCCGCCGACAAGCGCCGGCCCTGTCGCCGCCCCCGCCGTCCCCGTTGCGCCAACTCGTGTTGCAGCGAATCGCCAGAGGGCCCAGACGGCCGAAGTGATCCCGCTGCCCGCAGTGGACGGCGTGCCGGACCAGACCATGCGCGCGGTAGTGGAGGTTGTCAGCAAAATGCTCGACGCACGCATGGCGGCTTTGGAGGAGAGATTGTCTCTGCCTCCGGAGCCCCGTCTCCGGCCGCCCCTCGCTGCAGACAGGCCGAAGGTCGTGGCGTCAGCCCCTACCGTGCTATCCTGCCAGGGAGGGCGCGTAGGAAGCTACGCTGCGGCCGTTGCTGGGCCGAAGCCCAAAGGACCCGCCGCGAAGAAGAAGGTGGCACCGGCTCCTGCCAAGGCCCGACCTCAGCCGCTGCCGGCAAATGCACCGCCTGCGGCGGCCAATGTAGCCGCGGCCGTGACTGCTGTGTCCGGCACCCCTGCAGCGCCTGAAGAGGGTTGGCAGACGGCCGAGCGCAGCCGAAAGAGTCGCGGCCAGAAGGGATCCGCGGGCCGCGGTGGTGATCACCGTGCTGCCTGAGGCGGCCGAAAACGGCCTCAGCTATGAGGCCGTCTTACGTCGCGCTCGGCGGGAGCTTGACGTCTCCGATTTAGGAGGCATCGAAGCCAGGACCCGCAAGGCCCGGACAGGCGCTCGGATTTTAGAGTTTCCTGGGGCCGAGGGCGCCAAGACGGCCGATAGCATGGCGGCCAAGTTGAGGGGTTTGTTCGCAGATGAGGGTGGCGTCAAAATCGCCAGAGCCGTAAAGTGCGCAGAACTACGTGTCGCTGGTCTGGACGACTCCGTGATGGTGGATGACATCCGGGAGGCCATCGTCTCGAAAACCGAGTGTCCCGTGGACACCGTCCGAATTGGCGCCATCCGCCCTGGTCCGGGCGGCGTCGGTGCTGCCTGGGTGCAGTGCCCGGTGGAGTCGGTCAAGCAATTGGCCGACTCAGGCAGGCTCCTCGTGGGCTGGAGCTCGGTACGGGTGACCGTGCTGGAGTCCCGGCCTGCGAGGTGCTACAAGTGCATGGTGGTCGGACACACTCGGCCGACATGCACTAACTGCTTTGACTGCAGCGACCTTTGTTTCCGCTGCGGTCAACCCGGGCATAAGGCGGCATCGTGCGCCGCCACTCCCCACTGCCCCGCGTCTGCGGCGGGCAATAGGCCCGCCAAGCACCGCATGGGGGGCAGGGAGTGCAGACCCCCGGCTTCGGCCTCAAAGGGGCGGAGCGGCCCGACGACCCCGGCCGCTCCCGCCCCTAGCGCGACCCGATCGCCCGCCAGCGTGGAGGAGGTAATGGATACGGCCCACTAATGGCGGCCGAATCTTACCACCTCCGGCCAACCTCAACCACGCCGCCGAGGCACAGGACGTTTTCCTGCAAGCCATGGCGGAGTGGTTGATCGGGGCAGCCGTTGCCGCGGAGCCGTACGTGGTTCCTGACCGGCCCAATTGGCTGGGCAGCAGTGACGGCTCTGTGGCAATCGTCGCCTCCACGTCGTGGCATTCCCCGCCTTTTTTGCTCAAGGACAGGGGCGACGGGTATGTCGCGGCGGAATGGGGAGAGGTCACGCTATTTGGTGTTTACTTCTCCCCAAACAGGAGCGCGACGGATTTCGGGGCCTTCCTCATCATCCTTGGGGCCTCGATACGGCGACTGGCACCGCGCCAAGTCTTCGTTCTGGGGGACTACAACGCCAAGTCCACGGCGTGGGGGTCCCCCAGGACGAATGACCGCGGGCGGGCGGTCGAAGAGTGGGCGGCGGCACTGGGCCTCTGTTTGCTGAACAGGGGCTCGGTGCAAACGTGCGTGCGGCAGCAGAGCGGGTCGATAGTGGACTTGTCGTTCACTAGCCCTAATGTCGCAGCACGTGTGAGGAGCTGGTGCGTCCAGGAGGAGGTTGAGACCCTATCCGACCACCGATACATCCGGATAGAGGTCTCCCGGGCCCTCCTGCAGCCCAGCAGGGGTCACACGGCGGACGGAGCTCCTGCGTTTCCGCGGTGGGCTGTGGGTCGATTGGATCAGGACCTATTGGCGGAGGCAGCCATCGTTCAGTCGTGGCTGTCCTCACCGCCCCAGGCGGACGGGGTGGATGCCGAGGCTCGCCGCATCCGCTGTGCGTTAACGCAGATCTGCGATGCGGCTATGCCCCGTGTGCGGCGTCTGCCCCCGAAGAGTGCGGTCCCCTGGTGGTCCCGAGAATTGGCGGACCTTCGGGCCGCGTGCATACGTGCCCGGAGGGCCTACACCCGCAGCCGAGCGCGTCACCGCGACGCTGAGCGGGAGGGCCAGCTGTACGAGGCTAACCGCAGTGCGCGGTCTGCCTTCAGGCTGGCCGTCCGTACCGCCAAGGACGTTAGTCGGCGGGAGATGTTGGACAGTCTCGAGCGTGACCCCTGGGGTCGCCCCTACCTCGCGGCGCTGAACAAGCTCCCGGTCATGGCTTTGCCGGACAGCGACCGGGAGGCCGACGATGAAAGTGCTCCGCCCATCACGGAGCCGGAAATGGGGGCGGCGGTGGCGCGTATGCGAGTGAAATCCACCGCCCCCGGGCCCGACGGTATTCCGAACCGTGTGCTGCGAACTGTTCGACGCCTGTTTGACGTCCGGGCAGTTCCCTGGGTGCTGGAAAGAGGGGAGGCTGGTTCTCCTGCCGAAGCCGGGACGGTCTCCCGAGTCGGCCTCGGCCTACAGACCCGTGCTGCTCGATGATGCGGGCAAGCTGCTGGAGAGGGTGTTGGCTGCCCGCATCGAGCGGCACCTCGTGAGGGTCGAGCCCGATCTGTCGGACGCCCAGTTTGGTTTTCGGAGAGGGCGTTCGACGATCGCGGCCCTACTGCGCCTGAAGGCCGTGGTAGCGGAGGCCGTCACCGGCGGAGGAGTCCTGTTGGCGGTGTCCCTGGACATCGCCAACGCCTTCAACAGTCTGCCATTCAGCTGCATCAGGGAGGGGCTGAGGTATCACGGGGTGCCCGTGTACCTCAGGCGGCTGGTGGCAGACTACTTGGAGGGGCGCAGCGTCCTCTACGTTGACCGAGTAGGGGACGTTGTGCGAATGCCCATGACGTGCGGTGTCCCGCAGGGGTCGGTTCTGGGTCCGACCTTGTGGAACATCGGCTACGACTGGGCGTTGAGAGGAAGCCTCCCATCCGGGCTGGACGTAATTTGCTACGCCGACGATACACTCGTCACAGCCCAGGGTGGGACGCTAGAGGAGGCGGCACGCCTGGCAACTCTCGGCACCGAGGAGATTGTCAGGCGGATCGAA
This sequence comes from Lymantria dispar, assembly GCA_032191425.1. Classification (NCBI taxonomy): domain Eukaryota; kingdom Metazoa; phylum Arthropoda; class Insecta; order Lepidoptera; family Erebidae; genus Lymantria; species Lymantria dispar. The sequence continues at coordinate 24,743,357 of CM063448.1, forward strand.
GCGCTGGGGTTGAGGGTAGCCCTGGAAAAGACGGAGGCCCTTTTGTTCCATGGCCTCCGTACCGCCGGGCCTCCCGCCGGCGCTTCAATCACCGTGAAGTCGGTCACCATCAGCATCCAGGCCCACATGAAGTACTTGGGCCTGGTGCTCGACGGGCATTTTTGGTTCCGGGAGCATCTCCATCGACTTGTTCCCCGGCTTGTCGGCGCGGCGTCCGCCCTTTCGCGGCTGATGCCGAATGTGGGCGGACCCAGCGCTACGTGCCGACAGCTGTACGTGGGGGTGATCCGGTCGATGGCCCTGTATGGCGCACCGGTGTGGGCGGGGTCCCTGACCGTCCGTCTTAGGGCCCTCCTGTGGCGACCACAGAGGGTCATGGCGATCAGGGCCATACGGGGTTACCGCACGGTGGCGACGGAGGCAGCGTGCCTCCTGGCCGGAACTCCCCCGTGGGACCTGGAGGCGGAGATGCTCGCCGACACTTATCGGCGGGTGTCGGAGACGCGCGCCCGCGGCGGCATGGTCTCCATCAAAGAGATCACCGCCTGGCGGGTCGACGCCCGCCTAGAAGTCATTGCCCGTTGGGCAGTCCGGCTGGAGAGTCCTCGGTACGGTGTCAGGACCGTCGAGGCCCTCCGGCCGGTGCTGATGGAGTGGTTGGAGCGGACGCACGGGGTGCTTTCTTTCCGACTGGTGCAGGTGCTGACGGGGCACGGTTGCTTCGGGAAGTACCTGCACAAGATTGTCAGGAGGGAGAGCACACCGTCCTGCCACCACTGCAGTTGCAACGAGGACACGGCGCAGCACACGCTCGAGGAGTGTGCTGCATGGGAGCGGGATCGCCGTGAACTGGTCGCAATTATCGGTGCCGACCTGGCGCTGCCGACCATCGCCAGGGAGATGCTCGTCAGCGTCAGGAACTGGGACGCGGTCGCCGCCTTCTGTGAGGCCTTAATCTCACGGAAGGAGGCGGCGGATTGTGTGCGAGTAGAGATCCTATTCGGCGACACGTTCCGTCGCCGGCGACTCGGGCGGCGCAGGCGCGAGTATCTGCGCCTAATGCCGCCCTAGCCGAGGCCGCGGGTGATCGGACCGAGGAATTGTCCGTCACCCGCAGAGAGGCTGACCGCGCGACGGCGACCGACGTCCCAGGACGTCGAGAGGTGAGGTTACCCCAAAGGGTATTCCGTCAGGCCGATTACTGACGACAAGTCACATCTGCTCCGGTGGTCGGCCCAACAACGAGGTGACGTGGGTGTGGGTGGGTTATGGGCCCGCGCGCCGTCCTTTCATCGCCCCGGACGGTCCGTGCGCGTACCATAGCCCACCCAAAAAAAAAAAAAAAAAAAAAAAAAGAGTCACGCTCGAGACTGTCCAGCATCTCCCGCCCACTGACGTCCTTGGCGGTACGGACGGCCAGCCTGAAGGCAGACCGCGCACTGCGGTAAGCTTCGGACAGCTGGCCCTCCCGCTCAGCGTCACGGTGACGCGCTCGGCTGCGGGTGTAAGACCTCCGGGCACGTATGCACGCGGCCCGGAGATCCGCCAATTCTCGGGACCACCAGGGGACCGCACTCTTCGGGGGCAGACGCCGCACGCGGGGCATGGCCGCATCGCAGATCTGCGTTAACGCACAGCGGATGCGGCCAGCCTCGGCATCCACCCCGTCCGCCTGGGGCGATGAGGACAGCCACGACTGAACGATGGCTGCCTCCGCTAACAGGTCCCGATCCAGTCGACCCACAGCCCACCGCGGAAATGCGGGAGCTCCGTCCGCCGTGTGCCTGCTGGGCTGCAGGAGGGTCCGGGAGACCTCTATCCGGATGTATCTGTGGTCGGATAGGGTCTCGACCTCCTCCTGGAAGCACCAGCTCCTCACACGTGCTGCGACATTAGGGCTAGCGAACGACAAGTCCACTATCGACCCGCCCTGCTGCCGCACGCACGTTTGCACCGAGCCCCTGTTCAGCAAACAGAGGCCCAGTGCCGCCGCCCACTCTTCGACCGCCCGTCCGCGCTCATTCGTCCTGGAGGACCCATGACGTGATAGATGCGTTTTTGTTTCACCACGTTTTATAGTGACTTGTATTCTCTTTGACGTTTTATGTCAAGTCCCACGGGAACCAGATCGAACGGGATAAAAAGTCACGGGATAAAAATCCCATGTCCGTCTCCTGGTTCTAAGCTATCTCCCTGCCAATTTTCAGTCAAAAAAAAATCAGTACTGCCAATCGGTACTGCCGTTCTTCAGTTATAAATAGTGTAACTAACACGATTTTCTTTTATATATATATAAATTAATATAGATTTCATTACTTAACACGCTCCTTCGTAATGGTAAGGAATAATAGCCTCGCTATTATGCTATGCTATTAAAATAGTCTGAAACCATTTCTGATAAAGGATAATGGCTTTGTTTTCTAATAATCATGAGACATAAAAATTGATTAGGCAAAACGTAGGTGAATTAAAGCTTATTAACCTTAGGAATAAAGACCTTTGGGATAAGAGTTTAAAAGATTAACTTCTATTTACTTAAAACATGAAATATTATAAAATAACAATATAAAATAATACTTGCAATAAATATATTAAGAGGAAGCCAGCACATCGTAAATACCATCACCACGATCACCATCATTTTGACCATCTGCAACATTTCCAGGACGTTACACTTCTATATAATAAATATAAAAAATAATACATTTGATAACAATTAAGACAATAATAAGTAAATGACTGTACTCTCTACCTGGTTGAGTCCAAGAAAGCAAAAAACACTATTAAAAGAGAAGAAATTTTCAGAAAAATTCCCTGTACCAAATCATGCATGCTACCTAAAATGCTACATATTAGGTTAGGTTAGATTAGGCTACACATATGAAATTAGCGTTTTGTCGTACTTGGCCATTTTGATCTGAAATATCTCCTCTTTGGTTAAGAATTCCAAATTCAAATTTATAAATTCATTTAACTGGTACGTTTGAGTTTTGAAAACAATTATTCTTACTATACTATTCTTCATTAATTCTTACTTACTATTCTTACAAGGAAAAAAATTCAACTCCGATGCGGCAGTCCAAACTGCCGTATATTATATATATTTTACAAAAAAAAAAAATACTTCACGTTCCTCCGGTAGAAAACGCTAATTTCATATGTAAGGACCTAATACTTTGCTACACTCACTTACTCGGAGAAGAGACTTGCGTTCATCTGTGGGACTTATATGAACTAAGCAGATAAAAAAGAATGCTTCCTTGTAGCTAGTTTTAAGCATAATAGTTGTATTTTTAACACGCTTTTATTAGTTTCACCTGTATGTAGGTATGTATCTATGTATGTAACGGAATCTTTGAACATCATTTTGCCCCACTTTGAACGAATTGATTTTATTTAACTGTGCACACTTGTCAAAGGCCCATGAAAATGCAATAATTCTCTCAAAATAGGCGAATATCTTGATTAGATTCGCCAGGATTTAGACATTTCTAATCCTATCCTTTGCATAAGAGCATGAGAGACAGAGCTAGTGTGAGAACTACGCATGCGCAAAATTCAAGACTTCTATGATTCGAGCTGACAGCTTGTAAGCGTGTTTATTTAGTTTTTTAAAATATAAGTTTTACTTTATTTATTTAACTCTATAGACGGGCGGCGGGGTGGTTTAAATAATACATACTGATAAAATGGTTTTCAGATTTTCCTCAAGTTCTAGGGGCTTTGAAAATAATATTGCAAAAGCATTATTGACCGCGTCCGTGGCGTAGTAGTCACACTAGCAACTAGTAAGTTTATTGTAGCTAGGATACTCATACAGGAGAATTCTGTATGTGATTTGCAAATAATTGTTGATCGTGGTATAATTTATATTTATTATTTGTAGGTTTATAAATTTCCTCACGATACGAGCACTTATTTCTTGGAGCATAGTTTAAAAAAATGATTATTGAAATTCGTTGACAGCAAAATTGGAGCAAAATTCACCTACTATACCACGCTAGTAAAATGGTTTGGTATAGTTTTATGTCGAGTTTTCCCATCTATTACATAGATATTACACGCATATCTATTCCCTTAGTGGTTTTTTACGATACCTACAGGCAAAAGGGGTGTTGAATTGTATATATTGTCACCATATGGATAAAATTTGGTAATATTTTAATTTAATTTTCTTATATTTACAAATCGCATTTGCAATACTTATATAGCCTTTTGAGATATTCTTCTATATCCATGCATTTTGTGCAATGTTAATTGAATAGTCATGCAATAATGAGTACGTACTAACTTTTCTCTTGGATTTTTGCAACCGCGTGTCTCTAGCATCCTGCGCTTCTCCAGGCGGTCGGCCACCCCAAACTGCACATGCAATGCGTCCATATGTGACTATGAGTGCAGCCAATGGTAGAGCAAACTGTAGTAATAGTAACGCATATGTGTATTGAGTACTCTGATCGGTACGCTCCCAGCGTTCGAGGCAAATATCTCTGTAATAAATTTAAATTATATTTTAAACTAGTAATCTTAACATACGTAATACTGTTTTTATTTTATGACTATTAACCATCAGCTTCCGTATGGTGACGGAATAAGAATACAATGCTTGCCTGTGGCAGTCGTGAATTGAAAAAAAAACCCTATATGCACTTCCCTGACTAATTTAATATAGTAGGTCTATTATCCTTCTATTGTAGAGGATGCTCCATTATTAGTGGTACGTATATGAGCTGAGATGACGATCGATCTTCTTTCGAAGGTTTTGATTGCAGAGATTGCGTACCTTCTGTATTGAGTATCGAAGTTGGATACACTCGCAAAACAATTCTTCATGTTAGAATATTTTATTCCGAGTCTAAATAATAGAGACATACGAGTATCAGGCAATGCATGTCTCTTGATTGTATGTTCTAAAGGTCCCTCAAGATGTAAGTATATATTTTGATCGTAAATATTGTACAATATTATAAAAAAAAATAAAGAACAAATTTTATAATATGTTTTCCTTCACCTAAATATTATATATTGTGGTTCCTCAGATAATTTAGTCAGGTAACATTGATTTGAATAATATGTACCGAGAATATAAATGATTTCTACTCCGAATTTCAGTAAAATTCAAAGAAGTGTTATAATGTGCAAAGGAGGTTCCATTTTCGATGACCTCATTTTAATCGCTTTATGTAAAACCGGCAAAGAAGTCGTAAGGTAAAGTGAATATTATATTCATATGTAGATTAGATTTTTATGAAACATTGTTATAGAATTTCGACTCGTATACCTCATTTTATCGTATGTAGATAAGTTTATGAAATACACATTATTAATTTGTCTGATATAAGGATTTTTAAGGTATAACAATAAAATTATTAAAACATAATTTCTGTAACATTCATTTCAGCATATCAAGAGAAGTTTTAAATCGCGTATTTAATATCCACAAAACCGCTGTCACAAAATAAAAAGCGTTACACGAGTACCTTATAATATTAAAATACCTTATTAAATCACTCAAATTTTTATTTATCAATCAACCCGACTATTAGTCTTTCTTTTCGGTGGCCTATGGTTCGCGCGTTCGCCATCCGTTCTGTCTGGGGTGACTAAAGGGCGGTGCGCGGCTCCATAACCCACTGTATTCCCTCTCCTTCGGCATAGGGCCCACCACCGGCATCAAGTTTCTTATCCTCCGTGGCCAGTCCGGCGGGATACCCTTTCGGGTATCCTTCCTTTTCTAACGCCTCTCCTGGGACGTCAGTCGCCCTCGCGCGGCGACTGTGAGACTTAGGCGTTAGCACGAGCCTCTCAATATATTGTTTTGTATGTATTGGATTGTTAGCCGCTGATTCAATTTATATCTAGCGATTTTCGCGACTCTTGAGAAGAGAAAGCGATCGATTAATAGAGATCCATCCTACATTGCCTGCTCGGTTTCTCGGTAGCCATTCGAGACCATTCTTCAGCAACAGTTCTCGGTGCAACGAGCGATGTGCCTTATCCATTGATACTTCGGAATGCTAATCCGTCAGGCTATGTCGGTAAATACACATTCTTCTCTGTAGTCTGTATTTATCTCATAGTGTAGTACAGTAGAAATACCGAGCGTAGTCATTAAACCATACCATGTTAAAAATAGATTTAGTGCAATCCTAGACTGTTGTTTTCATTTTGATCTATAAATATGACGTTACAGTTCTATCTAATGTTGTTATTATAAATGTTAATATATTTTTGCTTATTTTCGATGGTAATTTTATATAATTGTAAGCGAATTTAATGTCATCTATCGGACACAAATTAACTTTTGTGGCGCAAAAACACAATATAATGTTTCCTTCTATTCGGGATTTGCATCCCGAACTTCTCTTTGGAGATTGGGTTTATTTGACTATTAGATGATTAAGATTATAAATAGCAAATATATTTATTTATAAAACCCGTTTATAAATTCTATTATACTATAGGATTCTAGAAATTAATTGATTATATAACTTACATAAATCTCGGCGATTAATTACTTACAACTGACAATTTTGATGCCACGGAGATGGCGCATCGAGTTTTGAAACTATTGCGATAGGCACCGCTGTCGCTAAAGCGCCTATCCATACTGCGGCTACTACAACCTTAGCTGCAACCTTCCCCAGTCGAGGCTTCAGCGGCCGCATGATAGCCATATATCTATCTATTGATATTGCTAATAATGTATAAGCACTAACAAACACAGACACAGCTTGTGAATAGTTCACCACTTTACACATTAACAAACCAAATGGCCAATATCTTAATATCAACATTGATACGAAAGAAAATGGAACACAGAATAATGTCATTAATATATCACCTATGGCTAAATTCACTATAAAGTAGTTCGTTACTGTCTTCATTCTTGGTGAAGTTTTTACAACAAAACACACTAGTCCGTTTCCAACGAGTGCTATTAAAAACACGGTGGAATACATGAAGTATACACAACCTTGAAAGATTGTTGAAGTTAGAAAAGTCTCTGTAGAAGTATTCGGTGAGCAGTCGTAATCTGTCCATGTTAAGTTTGTTCTTGAAGAATTCGCATATTGGTCTTCATTATTACTCGTATAGGCTTCTAATGTATCAAAAAGAGTACTACTTTCATATTCTATTTGATTTGTATCTAACATCATGCATTTAGTTTCGTTTTCATGTCCGTTTTCTTTAAAGCTTTCAACAACTATCGTCGAGTACACCTGAAAAAATAAAACAAAATTCAAATTATGTCTTTATAACTATTTATAAGTACTTAGTTACTATTAACGAATTCATTATTGAAATTTTTGGGACATTTTTTTCGACGTCTAGGTGTCCAATTACTTTATAATCATAAATATTAAGCGTTACTAAGACAATAGAGATAGACATTAATATAATATTGTTTGAGCACTATAATTTATAAAACGCTTCATAAATGTATATTGACTTCTTCTTCAATAAGTTTAGATGAGGGTATAGTATTAGATTTCAAAGCAAAAACATTTCTCGTTTAATAACGGCTAATGAAGTTATAAAGGTTCTTTTCAGTAGCGAGTTTCTTAGATATTATCTAGAAAACGTGATCTTAATTGAATACCTATTGATAAATAAATGTTATACCCATTTCAGCTCACAGCTTATATGGGCAATGCATGATGACATCATGACTGTTATTTGGCATAAGCTTTCTCCATAACGGTAAGGGAAAAGTCTATCAGTGGTACTTTGGGTAATCGTATTGGTATCAGACTTTCCACCGAGTCTTCTTAATCTTGCAAAAGAGTCCCAATCTTGTAAAACTAAAGGGTCCATATTGTATTTCAAGACATCCCGGAACGATTTATTTGTGCTAGCTGCACGCCGTCCAGTCGTTTGCAAGCCGAGACGAAAGGATAGTACTATACATTTCTATAATTAAACATGTGTTGTCTCTCAAACTATTGAATAAATCACAAGTAGCGCTTGCGCTTGACGGCGGTCTATTTAGGAAACCCTTTTGGGTACCAAAACGTCAAATCGTCCAGACGTCGAACTTATGTGGACGATTTTACTGCTGATGGTGGAATAATCCCACGCAGTTCTATCTCACCTTTTGCATTGCGTAGAAAGCGTTAACTATGCCTTAAAATGTCCCCTGAAGCCTTAGGTGTATCCTGTGAGTCATATTTTATTAGAGTTACTACAGTAGATGCTTAGAGTATAAGGCTATAACTAATACTGTGGCTTAAATACTCATTGATAACGAGGTTATTAAATCAATATTCATATTAGTTAATTTCTCACTGTATTATACTTTGAACCTTTATGATCATCATCGTTTCATCATATCAGCCCATATGCGTCCCACTTGATACGGGCCTCCTCCATAATGGGAGGGAATTTGACCTAATATACCACGTTGGTCAGACGTATTGGCATAGAGTTTCATTTCGAGTTTTCCTTCATTGGTATCAATGTTAACTGCACATTACCCTTAGTCGTCTTTTACGATAGCCACGGGCAAGAGAGGAGGTGGTGAATTGTATTCTTACTCTGTCACCACACAGACAGACTTTATGATACTATAAAATATTTGTTATTATTTCTTAAAAAAAGAGAAATTAATTTACGGAAATTAATATTGATATTTATAAATTTTCGCTATTATCGTATTAAACTTAAGCGAAATATGTCGAAAATTATGTTTGGTATACGAGAGGATCTACTAAGAATAGGTAATAGCTATTCGTATAACTTTATGCAACTTTTAATTTAAAACAGACCACCACTTAAGAATAAGAACGTAAAGTTCTAGATAAATGGAAAGTTTATTAGAGTTTGTTTTCTTTAGGGGGCAAAACTATTGCGTTTAATTCCCTTCTAAAAACTTCTAAGTGCTGAAGTTATGTACACGGGCTAATTGATGATTGTAAGTTGTTTTGATTGTAAAGAAATATGTATACATTGGTCTTAGTATGAAAAAGGGAAATTAAAAAATAAGTCAAACACTATTACACGTAGTTACACGTAGTTCAATTGATATGTAATAAAAACTATGAACCTTAATATGGATTAAATTTCCACAGCTGTATATTTCGCTGTGGGATTTCATTAAAGTCAAGGATACGGTACCGGTGATACACTAAAACGAGGATCGTGGGTAGTAGGACACAGAAGGTACAGAGCCAGATAACTTGGCCGTAGATTAGTCCGTCACTCGAGGAGGTGGACTGCGTATGGTTGACACTCAATAGCGAAATTTGGCGATGATGTCCCACCACGACAGAAGGTAATCAAAAGAGTAACTCGCTGAATGGGCCACCGATTCTGTATACTTCTCCATGACGTGTTTATTGATTTATTATTGTTTCAATAAACTATCAATTCATCAGCTCATTAGCGTTAACTATTGGACAAAGGCAAAGAAGGGCTGACAATACCATATTAGTACACTTTCTTTCGGCACACTACGGTGCAGCCGCTCGCCGTCCGTTCCATCCGGGGTGACAAGAGGGCGGCACGTGACCCCATAACCTGCTGTATTACCTTCCCATCGCCATTGGGCCAACCACTGGTACCGAATCCTTGACGTCCGTTGCTAGCCCGACGGGATAGCCTTTCGGGTACCCTATCTTCCTGACGCTTCATATTAGCCATACTTAGTCGTATTTTGAGTTTACTGGAAGAGCGCTATGATTCTGATCTCAATCTCCCTAAACTACACGGGCAAATATTGTAACACTATCGTAATACATTTCATTTGTGTTCAAATATCCAAATACTGTAATAAACGCGTCAGTAAATTCTACGAACATAAACACATTTTTTTTTGCTAACAGTGTGTGTGCTTTTACGTAAATTCCACCAGTCATAGCGTTCGTAATTTCTTACACTTTATGAGTGAACATAAAGGTGCTATTGTACCTACGCAAACTACGTCATATATCCATTTATTTTATGCTGTTTTTGTAATGTAACTCAATCTATAAAACGATATGATTTATTTTTAGTACTATTTCTATGAGAGTTTTAGAATATCCTTAACTTTGAAACATTGTCAGATTTACTCAAGTATATTCTATTTCAAACCATATGAAGTAAAGCGATTGTAATAATATTATGTTCAATGTCTGTGTGTTTTACATTAGGACCGTAATTTCTCGGTATAGTGCACATAAAGTGAGTGTAGGTGGTCATCATGGTCAGTTAAATATGAAAAAAATACGTGAAATATTTTCGACTTATTAAAAATTTAGATTTTCACAGTGAAAGCATTGTTTAAAAATAAAATCAATTTCTATCTCAATATATCTGGATTTCTGTGCGGTGACTGAGTAAGAATACAAATCACCATCCCCTTATTATTACTCATAGGTGTCATAAAATACGACTAAGGATTTAAATATGCATATACATACCTATGCCAGAGAAGTAGATTCTAAATAAAATCTTACACTAACCTGTCTGAACAGCGTGGTGCATGAGGTCAATTTCCTTTCCACTGTGGAAGAGGCTCTATCCCAACAGTGAGACTGACGTGGGCTGAGATGATGAGATACGTGATATCTGGGATACGTTACTTAATTGTTTTTTGCATTTTTTATTGCCTTAAATGGTAGACGAGGACGCAGCTCCTCCTCCGCAATACGTGTGTCAAAATCAAATCGCTGACGAGATTTGCGTTTCTGTTCTCTTATATTACGCGCCTCGTTAGACGCAGTAGCAAATTGATGTTACCCAGATGTGATTTTCTGCGAGATAGTAGTAGGTACTACCCAGGTCAAGTATACTAAATTATGATGCAGCCAGAAATCTGTCAGTAGCAGAGACCTACCATTAACTAGTAAAGTAAAGTAAAAAAAAAACTAATCGAGCATTAAGAATTGGGGTTTCCATTCTCTTATCAATAACTGCAAAGATGGTGTAATGGTTAGATACTGATGTACAGTGTAGTATTATGGGTTCAGTTGCAAGAATATAATATACCTCCTCCTATCATACACGTGGATGTCGAAAGAGATGATTAAGGTTATTTAATATGCATATAACATCTAAGTAAGAGAAGGGAAACTCGAAATAAAACTATGTACCAACACGCCTGACTAGCGTGGCATAGCATGTCAATATTACTCATATTATGCAGAAGGCTCGAATCTAGCAGTGGAACATATATAGGCTGAGATATTGATGAGCTAAACGTCCTACACCATCGTCTGATGTATGGTTGCCAGTCGAGAACCTCTCTTCCCCAACGATTGTCGGTTCGTCGAGCAATATGGCCTCTGTCCATTGACACTTGAGCACGCTTCGGCATTACTTCGAGCTATGTCGGTTACACCCGTTCTTCTACGGATTTCCTTAATTCGAATTCTATCTTGCAGAGAAACACGCATATAGCCTAGATTATGCATATATTACCAGATATCTCCATGCACAGATTATCACGGGGGGCGCGGCCGGAGCACCTCCTCGTGGTGCTCCCTGGTAACGTCCATTTGAACGTCATGCGTCCATTTGGACGGCCAAGATTCCGGCAGGTGGGGGTCTCCACGTGCGGCCCTGGTGGCAGAGCGCACGGCGGATCTGACCCGGGGCCAATGGGGCGGATGTGCCTCATGGCACTCCGTCGCCAGGGACGGTTGCGTCACGGCCCGGGGGCGTGACGGGTCGGTCGCTCGCGAGCGGCCAGACCCGGAAGGCCCAAACCGTAATCCTGAGTAGAGGGGTCAGGACCGGGGGTCTTCGGACCACGGGGAAGAAAACCCCTATAAAAAATTACCCCTAATCCTAAGTTTGGCCACTCGGCGAGGGGATGAATGGTTGGTGGGTTGAAAAACGCGCGAGCGTTCAGCCGTTAGAGTGGTAGTCAAGGCAAGACTTAAAAACGTCCAACAATATGGCAGAAGTGAATACCAGTATGATTTCACCAGAGGGTCCCGGCCAAGCCAGGGAATCCCTTGCTGTGCCGGTGCTTGCGCCCGACGTCCACTTGGAGTCGCGCCCAAGTTCCGGCACAGTCAGTCCCCAGTCGTATGGGTGGGGGACAACTACTGCCCTTACTGCCGAGAGCCCGGCACAACATCTTGAGGCTCACCGGGGGGAGGGGAAAGAGGAGTTGGAGAAGGAAGAGATGGAAAAGAAGAAGAAGAAGGGGAAGAGGAAGCCAAAGCGTTCCGCTCAGGCGCAAGCCCGCATTGAGGCCGCAAGGTGGAAGGCGCGGCGGGAGCGGCAGAAGGCGGCCGGTATGGCCGTGTGCGACGAGGGTGGCAGCACTGCTGCTGCAGAGCCGTCGCAGGACGAGGGTGGCGGGGCCGCAGAACCGTCCACGAAGAAACAAGGCGGAGGGAGCGCACCCGAGGAGCGGAGCGACTCCGACCGGAATGACAACTCTAACGACGTCGAGCGACGAGGGCAGCACTGCTGCAGAGCCGTCGCGAGACGAGGGTGGCAGTGCCGCAGAGCCGTCGGAGGAGGAGGCGTGTACACGGCCTCGGAGATGTCGGCGGACGAGGGCGGCAATGCCACAGAGCCGTCTGCCGACGAAAGTAGTAGGATGGAGGGCAGCCGGAGCAACAACGAGGGCGGTGGATGCGCCGTAGTGAGTAGCGGGCCGTCAGTTGAGGTTTCGCGTGGGCCGTCAGTCGAGGCGTTGCGTAGGTCGTCGGTGTCGCCGAAGAAGAACGAGGAGAGAGTTAGGGAGGCTGCAGAGGCGCCATCCCCAAGGGTGAAGAAGAGGGAGGAGGCCCTTCCCCCGAGCGTCCGGAAGCGCCCCCTCCAAAAGGGGGGCAGCTCGAACACCGACTCGGAGGGGAGTACCACCATGCCTCCTCCCAAGGTCCCGACCATGCCCCGTGGGCGCAGAGGTCGCGGATCGGCGGTGGCGGCGAGGCCGGGGACCCCCGGCCCGGCCGGCCACGGTGGCGAGGTGGCGGCCCTACAGGCCGCGAACGCTCGCCTTAGCGAGGAGGTCTCCGGCTTGCGGGAACGCAACCGCAAGCTGGAGACGGAGCTATCGGCGGTGCGACGGAAGAACCGCGGGTTGGCCAAGGAGATGGCTGACCTGCGGGCCCAGTTCGCGCGCCTGGCGCCGCACACGCCGCCGGTGCCGGCCTCGCCACCAAGACGGGCTGCGCCGGGGAGGGCGGGCCCGTCGTCGGCGTCCGTGGCACCGGCTGCGCCCGTCGCGGCTGCTGCGCCGGCTGTGCCCGTCGCGGCTGCTGCGCCGGCTGCGCCCGTCGCGGCCTCGGCGCTTCCTCCCCTCGTCGTGGTCCACCCGCCAGCTCGTGGCCGCGGGAGACCTCGGAAGGAGGAGGAGCCGCCGCCCGACGCGGTGCACGGCGTGTCGGAGTCGGCGGTACGCGTCATCTTAGCCCGAGTAGGGGTGATGGTGGATGCGCGTATCGCTGCCGTAGCGGCCAGGCTCCCGTCGTGGCTGCCGCTCCCCAGGCGGGAGCTGGCAGAAAGGGGAAAAGGTCGCGTAGGGGCCTCAAGTCGCCGAAGACGGCCGCGGTGGTCATCACCGTGCTGCCTGAGGCGGCTGAGAGGGGCCTCAACTATGAGGCCGTCCTAAAACGCGCCCGGCGGCAGCTGGACGTCTCCGACACCGGGGGTGTCGAGGCAAGGACCCGCAAGGCCCGGACAGGAGCTCGAATACTCAAGTTCCCTGGGGCCGAGGGCGCGAAGACGGCCGATAGTTTGGCCACGATGTTGAGGGGACTGTTCTGGCCGGAGGATGGTGTCCGAATCGCCAGGCCTGTTAAGTGCGCAGAGATGCGCCTGAAGGGCTTGGACGATTCCATGACGGTGGAGGACGTCCGGGAGGCCATTATGGCGCGTACCGGATGTGCCTCGGACACTGTCCGGATTGGCACCATCCGCACTGGTCCGGGCGGCGTCGGTGCTGCCTGGGTGCAGTGTCCGGTGGAGTTGGTCAAGCAATTGGCCGACTCAGGCAGGCTCCTCGTGGGCTGGAGCTCGGCAATGGCAATCCCGACGCCCAGCAGGGGTCACGGGGCGGATGGACGTCCTGCGTTCCCGCGATGGGCTGTGGGTCGCCTAGACCGGGACCAGCTGGCGGAGACAGCCATCGTTTACTCGTGGCTGTCCTCTGCCAACCAGTCGGACGGGGTGGACGCCGAGGCTGGCCGCATCCGCAGTGCGTTGACGCAGATCTGCGATGCGGCCATGCCCCGGGTACGGCGTCCGCTCCCGAGGAGGGCGGTCCACTGGTGGTTCCGGGAGCTGGTGGATCGTGCATTCGCGCCCGGAGGGCCTACACCCACAGCCGGCGGCGCCAACGCGATGCGGAGTGGGAGGCCTTGCTGTATGAGGGCTACCGCAATGCGCGGTCGGCCTGAAGGCTGGCCGTCCGCTCCGCCAAGGACGTCAGTTAGCAGGAGATGCTGGACGGTCTCGACCGTGACCCCTGAGGACGCCCCTATCGCGGTGCTGAATAAGCTCCGCGCGCGGGGCCTTTCCCACACCGAGACTCTCCAGCCCAGCCTTCTCACCCGGGTCGTCGGGGACCTGTTCCCGCGGCGGGCGGAACCCACGCCCCCGGTCATGGCTCCGCCAGACACTGACCGGGCCGACGACGACAGTATTCCGCCCATCACGGAGCCCGAGATGGGAGTAGCGGTGGCGCGCATGTGCGCAAAGTCCACCGCCCCCGGGCCCGACGATGTTCCTAACCGCGTGTTGGGCCTGGTCCTCGACCACCTGGGTCCCCACCTCAGGGAGCTGTTCGACGCGTGTTTAGCGTCCGGACAGTTCCCTGGGTGCTGGAAGGAGGGAAGGCTCTTGCTCCTGCCGAAGCCGGGACGGTCTCTGGGGTCGTCTACGGCCTACAGGCCTATCGTGCTGCTCGATGACACGGGCAAGCTACTGGAGAGGGTGGTAGCTGCCCGCATCGAGCGGCACATCGTCGGCACGGGGCCCGATCTGTCGGACGCCCAGTTTGGGTTTAGGAGGGGTCGTTCGACGATCGCGGCTCTGTTGCGCCTGAGGGCCGTGGCGACTGAGGCCGTCACCGGTGGGGGAGTGCTGTTGGCGGTGTCCCTAGACATCGCCTACGCATTCAATAGTCTGCCATTCAGCTGCATCAGGGAGGCGCTCCGGTATCACGGAGTGCCAGCTTACCTGAGGCGGCTAGTGGCAGACTATTTGGTGGGGCGCAGCGTCCTCTGTACCAACCGAGCAGGGGACGTTGTGCGAACGCCCATGACGTGCGGTGTCCCACAAGGGTCGGTCCTCGGACCCACCCTGTGGAACATCGGCTACGACTGGGCGTTGCGGGGGAGCCTCCCGCCCGGGCTGGGCGTGATTTGTTACGCCGACGACACGCTCGGTCACAGCCCGCGGTGGGACGCTAGAAGAGGCGGTAAGACTGGCGACCTATGGCACCGAAGAGGTCGTCAGGCGGATCGAGGCGCTGGGGTTGAGGGTCGCCCTGGACAAGACGGAGGCCCTCTTGTTCCATGGGCGCCTTATGAGCCCTCCCATCGGCGTCTCGATCACCGTCCACTCGGTTGAGATCAGCATCCGGGCCCATATGAGGTACTTGGGCCTGGTGCTCGACGGGCAATGGTGGTTCCGGGAGCATTTCCGCAGGCTCGCTCCACGGCTCGTCGGCGCGGCGTCCACCCTATCGTGGCTTATGCCGAACGTGGGCGGACCGAGCGCTACGTGCCGACTGCTGTACACGGGGGTCATCCGGTCGATGGCCCTGTACGGCGCACCGGTGTGGGCGGGGTCCTTGACCGTCCGACTTAGGGCCCTTCTGTGGCGACCACAGAGGGTCATGGTGGTCAGGGCCATCCGTGGATACCGCACAGTGGCGACGGAGGCAGCGTGCCTATTGGCCGTGACTCCCCCGTGGGACCTGGAGGCGGAGATGCGCGCCGGATTGTATCGGCGGATGACGGCGGTGCGAGCGGAGGGCGATAAGATCTCGTTAAGGGAGCTCACCGCCTGGCGCGTCGACGCCCGCCGAGACGTCATTGCCCGTTGGGCAGTCCGGCTGGAGAGGCCTCGGTTCGGGGTGCGAACCGTGGAGGCCTTCCTGCCGGTGCTGATGCAGTGGTTGAAAAGGCGGCACGGGGTGCTCTCCTTCCGACTAGTGCAGGTGTTGACGGGGCATGGGCGCTTCGCCAAATACCTGCACAGGGTCGTAAGGAGGGAGAGTACACCGTCCTGCCACCACTGTGATTGCGACGAGGACACGGCGCGCCACACGCTCGACCCTGCGCGGCTTGGGCAGTGCAGCGCCGTGAACTCGTCGCAATCTTCGGTGCCGACCTGACGCTGCCGGCCATCGCTAGGGCGATGGTCGACAGCGTCGGTTATTGGGACGCGGTCGCAGCCTTCTGCGAGACAGTGATCTCGTAGAAGGAGGCGGTGGATCGTCTGCGCGAGGAGCGCAGCTTCGATGAGGAGATCCGCCGCCGGCGACTGGGGCGGCGCAGGCGCAACTACCTGCGCCTCATGCCGCCCTAGCCGAGGCCGCGGGTGCCGTGACCGGGGATTAGTCCGTCACCCGCCGAGAGGCCGACCGCGTGAGGAAAGACCGACGACCTACCCGAGGGGGGGACGTCGGTCGATGGGAGGGTACCCCACGTAGGGGGTATTCCGTCGAGGCGACCACTGACGACAAGTAAACCTGCTCCGGTGGTCGGCCCAACGACGAAGGCGAGGTGGTTTTCGGGTGGGTTGCGGGAGTTGCGTGCTTAAGCCCCTCTGTCGCCCCGGACGGAGTGGTGCGGAGGCGCGGCGACCGCAGCCCACCCACAAAAAAAAAAAAAATGCACAGATTATCACCAAACACAACCTTTATTGTTAGTCGGTGTTATAATTCATCAACAACGGTATCACTCAGATAGTGTAAATTAATAAAAGATAGAAAGTGTAATTTAATACAGTAAACTTAAGGTGGGCTAACGTAATAAATAGCAAATGGGTTACCGATCGTAGTTGGTATTATAAGTTTTTTAGGTGCTGTTATTCCCTTCCCCTGGTGTTTCCATTTTTGGGACAGGATCTGTTTGCTATGTCCTTGTTGCAGTTATATACAGCCTAAACCATCGAGTGCAGCATAAAGCACAACATGTGAACCTATAAACCTGCCTTATCGCGAATTGGGCGATCCAACGATAGCTAATTCTTATGACTTCCAGGGAGAAAATAATAATTAGCAATATATTTTATTTCTATCCGTAAGTTTCAAAATATACTTGAGTTTCTCGTGTAGTGACACGAGAAACTCAAGTATATTTTGCCTTTTAGTTCTAGTAACGGCACATTACTAATGTACCTGACCTATTTTAGTGGTAGGACTACACTGTTGACAATTGTCTGTCTATAGCCGTGAGCCGGTCCGTCCGGGATAATATCACACTCTCGCAGAAAATCGACGTCCGAGTAGTAGCAATTTGTTACTGCGCTTCGTTCGGCGAGCGAGAGAGCTGAAAGCCAAACTTTCTGAGGGTGTCTGCGTGTGGTGGGGCTTAGTCATGTATTTAGTATCACGGAACCTCATTGCGCGCATTCACACTCCCTTCACATTCTTCGCGGTAGACAGCGGACTAGCATAAGTCCATGAGCGGCAGCAACACTCACCAATAGGTATACTGTTTGCTCATGTGCCACCGTTTGCAATAAAAAAAAATACGATACGGCACTTCCAAAACAATGTGAAAGCACCTGTTGCAGCTGATAGGAGCAAAAGTTCTGAAGTTTTTTCAGCGATTAATGTACTGAATTTATTGGGGAGACCTATGTGTTCGCACTACACTAATCGAAATAATAATATTAGATTAATGATCCTACACATTCCATGACCTAAATATACATCAAATATGAGATGGCGCCGTAATGTCCGCGTCATTAAGATTGCCGTCATACTTCAACAATGTTAATGCTCTGATTGTATTTACCTACAAATTTATAACAATAACTCTACGCGTAGCTATGCTTACATAGATTACAAAAAAAAACTCAATGGTGTGTGCTTAACTCTACGCGATAGTAATAAAAAGTTAAGTTATTTAGTTGACGAGAGATGATTTTATTCGAACGAGTGTTACACTAGGAGTGGCAGGACCACACTGTCGACAGTTATCTGTCTACAGACGCGGGCCGGTCCTTCCGGGTCAGTACCATGCTCTCGCAGAAAATCGACGTCTGAGTAGTAGCAATTTGTTACTGCGCTTCGTTCGGTGAGCGAGAGAGCCGGAAGCCAAACTTTCTGAGGGTGATTGCGTGTGGAGGGTTTTGGTGGTGCCCTTAGTATCACCGAGCCTCAATGCACGCATTCACACTCCATTCGCTTTCTTCGCGGTAGGCAACGGCCTTGTAAAGGTCCATGAGCGGCAGCAACACTTACCATCAGGTGTACTGTTTGCTCGTTTGCCACAGTTTGCAATAAAAAAAAAAAACATAGGCGATCGTAATGGCTCATTGTCATAGCTGTTATATAAGCGATGGTTCATAATGATCACAAAGATAGTTCACGACGATTTTCACCAAAATCTGGTATGTCTCGATTTTTTTTGTATTGCAATTACGTTGACGACTGCATATAGCTGTGCCATGTCGAACTATTAGATAATATGTCTATAGTCTAACTTTTTATTAGCTGCAGTAAAATGACGTTTTGTGGGTTGCCGGTTTTTGAAGAAAAATAAATAGGGATGTAGCTAAATGAGTGAATCATAAATGAATAATCAGTTTGGTTTTTTTTTTTGAGATTTAATATTAAGTTGTAATGTATCTTTTTAACCTATTATTATTACTATACTAGAGGATTGATCTTTTTTAGTGGAAGTATAGGGAGGTACATTCAAAATGAAACAAAAACGTCATAATAATGTTATTTAATTAATCTTTTTCGAAATCACTGTCGCTGTTACTGTGTCGCTTTCGGTCACACTAATAACAAATCTATCTGTCACTTCATCTATAATATGATCGAGGTGGCACATTTTATCTTCCTCTTTAATAGTGTGGGCCACACAGTCACTCCACTTAGCCGGTGTCACTTTCTTGATTCCTTCTTGGAATAAAGTTTTCACTTCTTGCATTTTATACGTCTTATTATTGTTTGCGACGTGACTCTTTACCTGCGCCCATACCAACTCAATGGGGTTCAATTCACAGTGATAAGGGGGCAGTCTTAAAAGTGTGATACCTTTTTGTGCAGCCATCTCGTCTACGGCATATTTCTCAGTATGATTTTGTTGTTTCACAATATCTATGAGAGTGGCCTTGACCATATTTGGTTCAAACGCAATATTTTTAGTAGTCAGCCACTCTTGAATTCGTGCTTTCGTCCACGACATCTTCGGGATTGTTTCGATCTTCCGAGAGTGATAGGGCGCATTGTCCATTACGACTACTGCATTCGGCTTGAGTTTAGGTAGAATACCGCCGAACCAATCCTCGAAACACTCCGCGTTCATTTCATCATGGTAGTCTTCTGTACCTTTCTTTGCTTCAAACATAAGAAGTCCGTCGACCAGGAAGCCTTCTTCTCCGCCTATGTGACTAATTATGAGTCGTTTGCCCTTTCCTGTGGGATTTTTTAATCCCGTAGTCAGGCCGTCTAAAAATGCCTGTCGAGAAGATTTAATACTTCTGTCAATCCAGGTTATTTTTGTAGTATGACCTGAAAAGAACAAAAAAGAATCATAAGTTTCGACATCAAAACAAAAAGGGAACAAATAGAAGAAACTAAGAGTTGACACGTACCAGCGTTGACCCAGGTCTCGTCTTGATAATATATGTATTTTCCCTCCCTACGATATTGTTTAATTAAACGCAGGTAGCGCTGGCGCCATGATATGATATCTTGTCTATCAATAAGCACACTCTTGCGTGATCGAGTAGCGAATTCGAAATTAAGATGCTTCATAATTTTTCTCAATGTCTCTTTCGAGAAGTTGGGCAATCCTGGGTCATCATTTACAACTTGCAGCACCTAAAAATGATTAAAGTTATTACCTAATTGGTTAAGATTACACATGGGATGGGAGAAAACATACATAACGTATAATAAAAAGATGAGTGACGACATGTGTAAACTAACTTTTGCGATGGTGGGTATTTCATTTCTATGAAAGAACTGATGTACAATTCGCCTAACAGCAGTGAATGTGAAATCATCAAGTTTATCTTTAAATGTAAGTTTTGGGCCTGTTTTTTCGGGAGGTTTTGGTGATTCGCTGTCGTTCTCCTTGTGCTCCTTTAAAACGGCATAAACTGTGCGGACGGATATTCCCAAGACTTCAGCCACCTTGTTAACGCATTCACTTGTTTTTGGAACTTCAATGTTTGATTCTGAAGATTTCACTTCAAACACATATTTGTAAACGTTTTGGACCCAAAGTTTTTCAGTTGCACTTAGAGCTACACGTGGCCTTTTTTTCTTAGGAGATAAAAATGTGTCTCCATCTTGCGATGTGCTCGGCAGAGCATCCATGTCTTCAATGTATCAAACAAAAAAAACTAACACGATTAACGAAAACAGGTAATGAAAAACAAACACAACGTAACATAAGTTTAACAATAATGATAACAAAAACAACGCGCAGTGGGCAAATCAAAGTTATTCATGCACTCAAAACAGAAGTATGAAGCCGAATGAGCGAATGACAACCGAAACAAAATGGCGGTCAAGCGTCATCGTAGCACCGTAACCAAAAACCAGTACTACCAACTTGAGAGAGCGTTTTCTTGAGTGTTACCTTGTATATGTCTAAAAGGATCAACGTTTATACAGCCTTTTATTTACATTAATATTAAATAGAATTTAGTATGATCATTATGAGTCAGCTATGGAACGATTAGATATTCTGTAAACTTTTGTGAACTGAATAACATCCCTATTGAGATTAGGCTGTCAACATTATTTTACGGAATGACATTTAGAAACGTCATTTTACTGCAGCTAATAAAAAGTTAGACTTTAGAGGTATCTTGGGGCAATTTATAGTTTTGGTGTTTGAGGGTAACGATAGATGGGCCATTCTTCAACTTCATATTATTTCAATTCTCAGAATATGGTTAATTCGAAAAATAACTACTTACTTACATGTAGTCGTGTGGAGAGAATTGGATTTCTGGTCACAGAATTGAATTTAGAGTAGGCGCTGCAACAATAGCAGCTTAACGCTAAGCGGACCTCAATACAGTAACATCGGTACCTTGCTGAAATAATTATATTACTCTAGCAGTCTGTATGTGGATAAGATTACCCAACGCAATAAAGACTCTTAACGCTATGAAAATATTTTTGGACAAGGCTTAAGTAAAACGATCTACATTAATTATCTGAGTCACTGAAGTAATTAAACTTTATTTACCTTCCAATGAAAAGGGTGACAGTGGGCGTACAGAGAATTATAAACATCCACGTATAAAAGGATTACGTTCAAGTTGTTGGACATCAAGAAATTTATTGCTCCAAGTGTTTTAATCGCTAAAACAAGTGAGGAGTACAAATCAAATTACTAATTCGATTACGCGTATGAAATTTCTGAGCACATTTTGTTATGCCATTAAATGTAATACATTCATTATTTGCATTTGCGCAATCGGCAATAAATTATAATTTATTGATAATGGTTTTAAAATTAATCTTGATCTCAGTGTTGACCTCGTAAGCTAGCTGATTGATAGCTAGATGACGACCTTGAAATGGATGACGCGTGTAAAATACGAAGGTCGTCCACTAGATGGACTGATGACATTGCAAAATTGCTTAGGGATCTATTGGTGGGCTAGTGAAACCTGATAAATACCACATATCCGTATGTTAAACCAATATCTAAGTGAAACAATAGATGTTTGCTATTACCAGGAGAAAATACTTTCTTTTAAATATGTACTTAGACAGTTATTTTAAAAGTTATTATGACGTTATAGTAGTAGTAAGTACATAAAATCTACTAATAAGTTGCTAGAAATAACACGTCATGTTAATTTTATTTTGAGAACGCGATAAACATACTGTATATATTCAAAGAGGCGAACGAATGCATCAAGTCAATATCAAAGAGATCATCTTATGAGTTACATTTCTTGCGATAAATAAACACTTCTCGTTTAATCATACCTACTATATGTTTCATAATAATTTGTATTTTCTGTTTTAGACGTCGTTACACCTAATCATCATCTTAGCTTACATAAGTCCCACTATTGGGCTCGGATCTCCTCTACAATGAAAGGGAAATTGACCTACTATACCTATATATTTTAGTAGTGACAGTTTTCTGGTGACAGTTGTCTGTCTACAGCCGGTCCGTCCAGGGTAGTACGTGGTGGTACAGATGACGATTTTCTGTGAGAGTGTCTCACAGAAAATCGACATCTGAGTAGTAGTAATTTGTTACTGCGCTTCGGTGAGGGTGAGAGCCGGAAGCCCAACTTTCTGAGGGTCTTTGTGTGCGGTTTTGGTGATGCCTTTAGTTTCACCACCGTTTGCACGCATTCACACTTCCTTCACTTTCTTCACGATAGGTAGTGGCCTAGAAAGGGTCCATGAGCGGCAGCGATACTTACCATCAGGTGTAATATTTGCGCGTTTGCCACCGTTTGCAATTAAAAAAATAAATAAAAAAAGAATACCACGTTGGTCAGACGTGTCGGCATAAGGTTTTATGTTGAGTTTTCCTTCGTTTGCGTAGATGTTAACTGCGTATTATATATCACCTTATTCCTATTTTACGACCATCACGGGTAAGGAGGGAGTGGTAAATTTTATCCTTACCTAACGACACGCAACTATTAGACATGCCAATGTAGCGACTTTATTCTACACTAGCAACCCGCCCTTGTTTCGCTTCGATTTCAGTCGCCCTATCCGCGTAGTTCTCGTTCCCGTGGGAATACCAGGATAAAATATAGCATATGTTACTGCCTGATATTATAGCTTTCCATTGGTGAAAGAATTTTTGAAATCGGTTCGGTAGTTTAAGCTTGAAAGCGTAACAAACATACTTTCGCATTTATAATATTAGTTTGGATTTTGCAGTAATTGTTGTCATTTATTTATTACTGATCAACTTTAGTGCTAGAATATAATTTTTTATGTACTGAAATTTGTTTCTATAGACATAGATAGCGATCTAATGAAGAGATTATTTGTTCTCCACTACTGAAGTTAGCGTATTTAAAAAAAAGAGATTCAAGGATGAACCCTTATAATATTAGTTGCTCAGTTCAGATTCTAACAAATGTTAAGAGTAAAGTTTTTATTGTACCGCATAATTCGGATCCAACGAGACTAGAAAGCTTCGAAAATTGGCTTTAACTGGCCTCGATTCATGTGTTTTATTGAACTTAAATGATTCCAAAACACCGAAAAGTACATTTGATTGTCATTTTCAAAATATGGAATGCTCATCCTATTTTTAACCTCCGACCGAAAAAGAGGGGTGTTATAAGTTTAACGTCGATATCTGAAATACGTCAAGCAGTGGCGTAGCGTGTGTCACTGTCGCCCGGGGCGGAGTTATAATTTGCCGCCTTTTTGACATCGTAAAAATAATAATTGTTGGTGTTGGTAAGAAAAAACGTAACGAAATGAAAGAATTGAGTGAAAAATATTTATTTCAAAACTATGTAAGTATATGTGTAAGTAACATGACTGTGTTAAAACTTTAATAATTTACACTATATTTTTTTTTTTTTCGGGTGGGTTGTGGTCGGCGCGCTCCTCGCACCACTCCGTCCGGGGCGACAGAGGGGCGTAAGCACGCACACCCGCAACCCACCCATGTGCACGTCGCCTTCGTTGTTGGGCCACCACAATAATTTACACTATAAAATTAATGTTTAATAAAGTCTATACAGTCTAAAATTCTACTTTTCGCGACTTACGCGCAGCGAAATCATTTATTCGGTCCTTGGACCCACCCTGTGTAACATCGGGTACGACTGGGCGTTGGAGGGGGAGCCTCCCGCCCGGGTTGGGCGTGATTTGGCGGGCTCGTCACAGCCCGTGGTGGGATGCTAGAGAAGGCGGCAAGCCTGGCGACTCTCGGCACCAAAGAGATCGTCAGGCGGATCGGGGCGTTGGGGTTGAGGGTAGCCCTGGACAAGATGGAGGCCATCCTGTTCCAAAGGCCCCGTTTGGGCCCTCCCATCGACGTTTCGATCACCGCCAATTCGGTTGATATCAGCATCCGGGCGCATATGAAGTATTTGGGCCTGGTGTTCGACGGGTATTGGTGGTTCCGAGAGCATTTCCGCAGGCTTGCTCTACGGCTCATCGGCGCGGCGTCCGCCCTATCGTGGCATATGCCGAACGTGGGCGGACCGAACACTACGTGTCGACGGCTGTACGCGAGGGTCATCTGGTCGATGGCCCTGTATGGCGCGCCGGTGTGGACGGGGTAGCTGATCGTCTGACTCAGGGCTCTACTGTGGCGATCACAAAGGGCCATGGCGTCCAGGGCCATACGTGGATACCGCACGGTGTCGACGGAGGCAGCGTGCCTGTTGGCCGGGACTCCCCCGTGGGACCTGGAGGTGGAAATGCTCGCCGGTTTGTATCGGCGGGTGTCGGGGGTGCGAGTCGAGGGCGGTGTGATCTCTTTGAGGGAGCACAGCGCCTGGCGCATCGACACCCACTGGGACGTCATTACCCGTTGGGCAGTCCGGCTGGAGAGGCCTCGGTTCGGTGTGCGGACCATGGAGGCCTTCCAGCCGGTGTTGATGCAGTGGTTAAAATGGCGGCACGGGGTGCTCTCCTTCCGACTGGTGCAGGTTTTGACGGGGCAGGGATGCATCGCCAAATACCTGTACACGGTCGTTAGGAGGGAGAGTACACCGTCCTGCCACCACTGCGATTGCGACGAGGACACGGCGCAGCATACGCTTGAGGTTTGTGAGTTTGTGTTCGGTGCTGGGTGAACTGAGACGCGGTCTCAGCCTTTGCGAAGCAGTAGTCTCGCGGAAGGGGGTGGCGGAGCGCGTGCGCGAGGAGCGTCTCCTCGACGAGGCGAACCGCCGCCGGTGACTGGGGCGGCGTAGGTGCGACTACCTGCGCCTCATGTCGCCCCAGTCGAGGCCGCGGGTGACTGGACCGGGGATTTAGTCTGTCACGGTCATGGGTTATGGGTGTGCGTGCTTATGCCCCTATGGCGCCCTGGACGGAGTGGTGCGAGGAGTGCGCCGACCATAACTCAAAAAATAAAAAAGGGACACTTTTTTTGTTTTTTGCACAAAATATTTTTCTTCCAATTTTGCCGCCCTTCTAATAGTGGCGCCCGGGGCGGTCCGCCACTCCGCCCCCCACCCCTTGCTACGCCACTGACGTCAAGCTAAAACTTTATCTACTTTTAAGTTATTGTTAAAGACGCATTATCTTAGATTTTAATGCTTTTTCTATTACTTGCTACGTCAACTTTACGATTCTGACTTCTTGAATAAACACTGTAATTTACCTATTGCTTAGGTACGTTATATTGTAGTCTATTTATTTGTTATTTTATCTTGATATATTTATAATTATATTTCAATGTATGTATAAGATTATGTATATGTATGTTGGTAATATATATTCACTACTACATCATAATCTACCACTATCTCTCTGTTTAATAATTTCTCTATGCCTACAAAGATTACCTGGAAGAAATCACTGTTAGCGATAAGGTCGCCCATTGTACTGACTATTATTTTTTTTTTTTTTTTTTTTTTATATATTCACGCCTTTTTCCCATAGGGGTAGGCAGAGTCCACTGCCCTCCACCTGCTACGATCTTTGACATATTCAGCGTAGCAAAGCGGTTCTCTGTGGGCCACTTTTCGCCCCCGACGGAAACGAGACGTGACGTGTCGCGAGCCACATCGCCGCCATTCGTACAGTTTTTTAATTTTTGAAACTCATTGCGTTTCCGCGAGAAATACATACACATATAATTAACGGACACAAATTACATCCAGACTATTATTACTATAAGTTTCTACTTTTGTATTTAATGTGGTGTACAATAAAGTGTAAATAAATAACTAAATCAATCTGTCTGTCTCTGTGTGTGTGTGTCTGTCTGTGGCATCGTAGCTTTCAAATGAATGGACGGATTTCGATGTGGTTTTTCAATTGAAAGTTTCTTGGCGGTAGTTCTTAGCTATGTTTGGT
The DNA here is from genome assembly GCA_032191425.1 of Lymantria dispar. NCBI lineage: Eukaryota > Metazoa > Arthropoda > Insecta > Lepidoptera > Erebidae > Lymantria > Lymantria dispar. The sequence continues at coordinate 24,769,485 of CM063448.1, forward strand.
TAATATCGGTCCAGCAGTGTAAGAGTATCAGCTCTTTTCCAAAATGATGTAACGGCGTATGATTACTCGATAAAGTGCTTCACGTGTGCCAGTACAGTCGTTAAATTGCAATTAATTGATAATGCCTATTGGAGAGAACGTAATACTTTTTTATTATTTTACTTTGTGTCGGGGGTTATTCAAACTTTTTAATTTTACTTAGTAAATTTCTATAATAACTTTTATCGGCACAGATATAATGACATTGAAGTAGCTATAGATATATTGTTAACGGTGACATGTCACGTGACCATGTTGATGAGGCCTTACATGAATTTATTTCCGATCCAAACCTATAGAACATTTCACTAAAAAAGCTTTTGTTGTGGCATAAAGAAGTCTCATTATCATTTATGAGACAATGGTTGCAATTCGACTGTAGTTCATTTTCTAAACACTGAGTTTGAACGTTTTTAATGTTTCACTAATTTCCCCCTTGTGATCATAGATGTCTTTACGCTGTTTTTAGCATTTTGTTTTATAAATTATATATAAATTTAACTGAAAAATGTCTGTGACAATAATGTTTAAAAAATTTAAGTATATAAGAGATTGTCAATTGTGATGTTGACTGTAATTGATATTCAAAAACAACATAGACAAATATATTCTTTAATATAATTTGCTTAATAAAGTATTTTTATAAATTTATTAACAATCATCAAACAAGTCAAATACGTCTCGCTGCTGGACTCCGACTTCCTTTGCAGAGTATGGGCCATTAATCTACTATACCACGCTGATCAAACGAGCTGATGATAGTTTTATTTAATGTTATTTACGTGGGTTCTTTACTCGACTGTTACAATCGCCTATGGTAAAAGTGGGGTTGTTGACCATTATACTCTCGCCTTACTAGTTCATCGTTATCATAAATTACTAAATTTTACAACTTATCTGTACATGTAATCTATACTAATATATTTTATAAAGCTGAAGAGTTTGTTTGAACGCGCTAATGTCAGGAACTACTGGTCCGACTTGAAAAATTCTTTCAGTGTTACATAGATAACCCCATTTATCGAGGAAGGCTATAGGCATCACGCTAAGACCAATAGCAGCGGACCACTAATTAAGAATGTTTCAAACGTATCTACGTATACGGCTAAATTTTCGCAAAAATCATGTGTGGCAGATTCGTATTATTAAAAAATATTTTCACCTTCTACGTTAACAAAGTCTTAGGTTAAAATTAGCGTTCTGCCATTCAGCTGAATCAGGGAGGCGCTCCGGTATCACGGGGTGCCAGTTTACCAGAGGCGGCTAGTGGCAAGATTATTTGGAGGGGAGCAGCGTCCTCTGCACCGACCGAGCAGGGGACGTCGTGCGAACGCCCATGACGTGCGGTGTCCCACAGGCGTCGGTCCTCGGACCCACCCTGTGGAACATCGGCTACGACTAGGCGTTGAGGGGGAGCCTCCCGCCCGGGCTGGGCGTGATTTGTTACGCCGACGACACGCTCGTCACAGCCCGCGGTGGGACGCTAGAAGAGGCGGTAAGCCTGGCGACCTCTGGTACCGAGGAGGTCGTCAGGCGGATCGAGGCGCTGGGGTTGAGGGTCGCCCTGGACAAGACGGAGGCCCTCTTGTTCCATGGGCGCCATATGAGCCCTCCCATCGGCGTCTCGATCACCGTCCACTCGGTCGACATCAGCATCCGGGCCCATATGAGGTACTTGGGCCTGGTGCTCGACGGGCGATGGTGGTTCCGGGAGCATTTCCGCAGGCTCGCTCCACGGCTCGTCGGCGCGGCGTCCGCCCTATCGTGGCTTATGCCGAACGTGGGCGGACCGAGCGCTGCGTGCCGACGGCTGTACGCGGGGGTCATCCGGGCGATGGCCCTGGCGCGGCGCACCGGTGTGGGCGGGGTCCATGACCGTCCGACTTAGGGCCCTTCTGTGGCGACTACAGAGGGTCATGGCGGTCAGGGCCATCCATGGATAGCGCACGGTGGCGACGGAGGCAGCGTGCCTATTGGCCGGGACTGCCCCGTGGGACCTGGAAGCGGAGAGCCCGCCCCGAGGGGGGGACGTCGGTCGATTGGAGGGTACCCCAATTAGGGGTATTCCGTCTGGCCGACCACTGACGACAAGTTAACGCTGCTCCAGTGGTCGGCCCAACGACGAAGGCGACGTGGTTTTTGGGTGGGCCGCGGGAGTTGCGTGCTTAAGCCCCTCTGTCGCCCCGGACGGAGTGGTGCGGAGGCGCGCCAACCGTGACCCACCCACAAAAAAAAAAGGCTAAAATTAGCGTTAGCCCAAAGTATGTCTACTACGCGGACGAAGTCGCGAGCAGAAGCTAGTTTTCTTATATGTACAAACTCCTAACAGTTTATTATCAAATTGCAAAACATCAGAAAACTGGATTGGTCACATAAAGGTATCCATTATTTTATAAGTATTCCTTTACATATTTATGATCATTCAAAGAACAGCAGACTCAAAAGATATCCATCCTAATCCTCCTTTGCGAATTTACCGTTAAATTGAGGCTGGTCAGATACAGAGATTTTTATCGAATTTTCCTTGTTTTGCATTAATATTATGTACTTGGATTACCTGCCTTAATCGTCCAACACATGGCACCCTCGGGATAGAATGGAGTTGAGACCTTTCGTATTGCCAACTTCATTTGCTTTTAAGTGTAATAAAGTGTATTTTGTAAAATATTTCTCTAGGTAGCTAATCTGACGTTAAGGTTTTATTAAAATTGCGTTGTTGGTAAAGTAATAATTCTAGTTGGTTAATTTTTAATAATTTGCAACATATTTGGGTTTTCGAGAGAATATTTCAACTCGTAATTTCGTACACCTTCTAAATCTTCTCTAGATTAACTTGAGACAGGGAATATTAACTAGCATTAGTATGCCAATATTTAACTTTTCTTTAGGGAGAGGGAGAATTCTTAAAGAGAAACTCATGGAGTTATATATATCTATATATTTTACACAAGTATGTATGTAATATGTAACGCTGAGCGACTTTCAGCTACATACACAAGTACGTATGTAGCTGAAAGTCGCTCAGCGTGCTATCGAGCAGGCTATGCTCGGGATTTCTCTGCGAGATAGAATTCAGAAGAACGGGTGTAACCGACATAGCACGAAGAATTAGGGTGCTGAAATGGAAATGGGCAGGTCACATCGCTCAACGAACCAACAACCACTAGGGAAGAAAGATTCTTGAGGGGCGACCACGTATCGGCCAGCGTAATATAGGACGCCCCTCACTAGGTGGACCAACGACCTGGTGAAAGTTGCTGGACGTCGTTGGATGCACCGCACTCTGTGACATAACATGAGGGAGGCCTACGTCCAGCAGTGGACGGCGATAGGCAGAAATGATGATGTCGGGTAACGGGCACGGGCAAGATAGGGAGTGGTGAATTGTATTCTTTCGCCGTCACCACACACCACACGAATAAAGTTATTGAAAAGAGTATAGATTATGTCATGCTCAAGTTATTCAAAAGAGTATGGGTTACGTATCTACTGTATAAAAAAGCATACATTTTACGAACTAACGCTATATTAAAGAAGACGCGTAGATATGAACGACCTTTATCAATTACATATTTTAACGGCAATTTGCCACCCTGACTACAGTGGTGAAGTAGCATCTAGTGATGAGGAATATACTTAAAAAAACATTAAAATTAGTTACAAACTTCTTCGTCATTTATTTGTAATTAGCAACTCGCCCTCGCTTCGCTTCGGTTTCAGTCACCTTACCCGCCTAGTTCCCTTAGAAGCTAAAAATTGACAAATGCTCTTTATTCATTTTTACTGAAGAGTATTTGCTGTGTGATAACGGAATAAGAATACAATTCACCACCCCCTCTCTTACCCGTGGTTGTCGTAGGAGACGACTAAGGGATTACAATATGCATCCAACATCTATGCAAGAGAAGAAAAGCTCGAAACTAAAACCTATGGCAACGCGTTTGACCAGCATGGTATCGTAGGTCATTTTCCCTCTCATAATGGAGGAGGCTCGAGCCCAACAGTGAGATGTATAAGGATTGAAATGATGAAACAAATGATGAACGAAGAGTATTTAAGCAAAAATTAAAGAAAATCGATGACAAATTGTGTCATACAAACTTTGCTACTGCGGTTCACCTCTTAGGGGTTGAATTCCAAAATATCCTTTCTTAATGGTTCCTACGTCACAAAATAAAATTACGGTCAAAATTGCATGTTTCTAGCTTCAGTAGTTTCAGCTCGGTGTTAATGAGTTAGTCGACCAACTTTTTCGTACCTATTTACACCCTTGAAGGGTGAAAATTAAGAAATGCTGAAACTCGTGTTTATTTATTTTTATTAAATAGTATTTGTGGAGAATTTGATGAAAATCGATGAAGATTTTTCTCCCCTTACAAACTTTGCTGCTGGGGCTTACCCCTTAGGGGTTGAATTCCAGAAAATACTTTCCTAGTGGGTCCCTACGTCACAAAATAAAATTGTGTTTGAAATTGCATGTTTCCAGCTTTAGTAGTTTTAGCTCGGCATTGATAAATCAGAGAACCAAATTTTTTATTAATACATGTAAAGGAATATCCAAGATTCTTTTTAATTATTTTTTAATTAAGGCGCGTGTTTAAATGTCAATAAATAGCGATGGTTGCTTCAGTGGATTCAACAGATGGCGTTAAGCGCCCTAATAAGATTGTTAAAACAAGATGGATGTATTTTTTTTCTCTTTGTGTCAAATTATCAGTAATTGATTTAAAAAGCAAATGTTTTAGTGTAAAAGGATCGACAAAGAAACTTTAAATGTCGTTTCTTTGTTTTACAGAGCAACACATTGTTCAATTTGTCGTCATATAGTTGTAAAAGTATTATAATAATTACTATAGACGAATTGTCTTATAAAACGACATTTTTAGAGAAGAAAAATGGAAAAATTATGATTCACATTCACAGTATTAGCAGCATCTGATGGAAAAACCAATGTGCTATGTATAACCTCCATTGAAACACCGGATGGACATCTATTTGATATTCCTGATGATTTGAAACCTGCAAGCAAGCACACCGGAATAACATCTATGGATGTTTTCACAAAAATTAAGAATTCTCTAAAGAAAAGACACCAAACACGGTAACTATGGATTCCTATAACACAAGATTTAAGAAAAAAATATTTAGACCAGGGTGAAAATGTATAATTTGATGACCAGTACTTAGAGGAAATTACACAGGAAACGAAGCTCTCCCATAAGAATACTGAAAAAAACAGTGAAACCAAAAAGCTAGGGGAAATAGCAGAAAAATTTTTAATTGAGAAGTTTTCAGGTAAATCATCAAACGCTAATCAATGGATCAACGAATTTGAGAATGAATGTATACGTTTCGAAATATTAAAGGAAGCAGAAAAAATTGAGACTTTAAAACATATACTTGAAAACCAGTGCCTAGATTGATACACTAGTATGTTAATAAAATGTACTATAAATGCAGGATGGGAAATATGGAAAACTAATTTCTGTGAAACATATGATAACAAAGGTTGGTCACCGGTGAAATATGCTTTTAGTTTTAAATTTCAAATAGGTTCATTACTGGAATATGCAATAAAAAAAGAAAGATTGTTATTAGAAATAAATAACAAAATTGACAACCAGACATTGATTAACCTTATCGTTAAGGGTCTACCAGATTATATAATATACAAAGTGGATAGGGAATTAGTTACATCGACTGCAAATCTTTTCAAGGAGATAGGTAAATGTGAACAGACAGTCAATAAAAACAATTATTATAAATCGAAGAAAACACTTTTGAAGGTAAAATAAAAGCTGATAAATTTAAACCTTGCAAAATTTGTGAAAAGTTAAACAAAGGGAGTCGCTTTCATGCCGAAGAAAAATGCTGGTTTAAACAAAATGAGGATTTTGAGAACAAGAGAAACTATACAAAAAAGTAAACAACACTGTATTAGATATAGAATTGATGGATAACGAACAATTTATTCACATAACTATAATAAGATGATAATTGACAAAAATAGAACCAACCATAATTTTAAAACATGTTGATATGGTGATATGGTATATATTGAAAATGGTCACAAACTAAATCGAAGAAAACTAGATGAATTGAGGATTGGCCCATTTAAAATAGAAGAAAGACTATCGCAATCAATATACAAGATTAATACAGGCCATAAAAAAATTGAATCAAATTTATTCCACATTACGAAACTCATTCCTAGTCCTAAACCAGAAGAAAGTGATGATTTAAAATAAGGAAAAGAGAAATTAAAGAAGTAAAAATTTTTAGGAAAATTTTCTTTTTTGGGGGGGAGATGTAAAGGAATATCCAAGATTCTTTTTAATTATTTTTTAATTAAGGCGCGTGTTTAAATGTCGATAGATAGCGATAGTTGCTTCAGTGGATTCAACAGATGGCGTTAAGCGCCCTAATAAGATTGTTAAAACAAGATGGATGTATTTTTTTTTCTCTTTGTGTCAAATTATCAGTAATTGATTTAAAAAGCAAATGTTTTAGTGTAAAAGGATCGACAAAGAAACTTTAAATGTCGTTTCTTTGTTTTACAGAGCAACACATTGTTCAATTTGACGTCATATAGTTGTAAAAGTATTATAATAATTATTATAGACGAATTGTCTTATATACATATTTACACCCTTAAAGAGTGAAAATTAAAAAATACTGAAATACGTGTTTATTTATTTTTACTAAAGAGTATTTTTGGAGAATTTGAAGAAAATCGATGTAGGTTTTTTTCCTCTTTATACAAACTTTGTTACTGTGGTTTACCCCTACTACCTACCTACTACTTGCGGTTGAATTTCGAAAAATCCCGTCTTAGTGGGTTTCTACGTCACGCAAAGCAATTAATGTCAAAAGTTCGTGTTTCTGGCTTCAGTAGTTTCGGCTCTGTGATAAATCAGTAAACTGACATCTTTCTGCCTATTTTACACCCTTAGAGGATGAAAATGGACAAACGCTGAAATACGTGTTTAATTATTTTTATTAAAGAGTATTTGTGCTTAATTTGAAAACAGTAGCTAAAGATTTTTTTTCCTTTCCATACAAAATTTACCGTTGCGTTTCACCCCTTTCGGGGTGGAATTTCAAAATATCTTTTCCTTGTGGGTGCTTATGTCATAAAATGAAACTACGGTCCAAATTTCATTTCTCTAGCTTCAGTAGGTTCGGCTCACCCTATTCCTTAAAATGTATATTATTGTTAAAGCCCCGCAACACCCCTTGCAGGTGGAATTTCGTAAAATCCGTTCTTAGCTGACCTACACTCAGCGAATGGAATATTCCTGCCAAATTTCAAGTCTGTACACCTTATGGTTCCAGAGATATGGTGATGAGTCAATATATCGCTCGCAAAACCCGCCTCTCCTATATATATATAGATTATTTCTATACATAAAACACAACAGTGTCATAAAATATTTATTTCCTTCTTTTCGATTACTTGTATGCTTAATACTCACATAAATATTAGAAGTTAAGATTTCGTAATATTTCGACAAAACATCAAAGATTGATTGTATAAGAATATTGTAGTTGGGTAAATATACAGTAGTATTTGGTTGTAGTTGGGTAAATATAGGTGCCAAATTGTAATATTTTGTATTGGTAGGCAAAAATACGTTTTAAATTAAAAAAAATGACTTCACTATATTTTGATCCATATATAATGTGTAAATTTGCTGACTACGAAGAATGTGTATAAAATACACAAGCTAAGTGCTAAATGTTTATTTACACTATCCAGCTGGATAATTTGATTTTTGCATACTGTAACGTTTCTTTCGCTATTACTTTTTTAAGCTCATAATGATCCTACTATTTGCCACAAATCTCCTTCATACAAATAGAGATAATGACGACACCAACTGAGTTGGCATGGCTTGGTGATTATACACATTGGTTATGAACAGCTCCTCATTCAAGCATTTTCTCATTAATTCAATGTAAGGTGTTACACACATGTTTATTTTGTTGTAGCTATTATAATTGTAAAGCGTAGCGTATTTGCCACACGAATTGGTTATTTGATCTATGGTTTATGTTTGTGGCAAATGGTTTTGGTCATGCTCACTGAAGGGTCTGTTTGCGGTAGCTACGATGTGCGGGTCGCTCCCTTCCCTCCATTGTGGTTGAGGGGAGTGATGGCTGCTCTAGTGGTTAACTCGTGATCGGGTACCGCCTGCGGGATCTGGTCCAGCCATGATAATTTTTCATTATATTTAATAACTATATCATGGTTCGAAAGGCATCACACTGGAGCTATTAATAGGCATGTTGTTGCATGTAATTTTAATTAAATAAACTAGTAAATGAATTAGAAAGAAGACAATCCCACTGAGTGTCTTGCCGGATCTTCTCAGTGTAGTCGCGTTCCGATCCGGTAGTAATTTAAGTTAAAATGTAAAAAAAAAGACAATATGTAAGTGCCCCCGCGGTGTTTAGGTATCCTTACTAATATTATAAATGCGAAAGTAAGTTTGTTTGTTTGTTTGTTACGCTTTCACGCTTAAACCATCGAACCGATTTAAAAAAATCTTTCACCATTGGAAAGCTATAATATCAGGGAGTAACATATGCTATATTTTATCCCGGTATTCCCACGGGAACGGGCACTACGCGAATAAAGTGATTCAAACCGAAGCGAAGCGAGGGCGGGTTGCTGGTACATAATAAATGTTTTGAATTTGAATAAACCTTTGTTTCGAGTTTACCGTCTTATGCAATAATATTATCTGCTTTTATCATTTAGTTGTCATGGTGGGATAGAAAGATATGGTGGATATTGATATGCCACTGAGGTCAAGGTACTATCACCTACTATTTCAGTTCATTTGGGCCCCACTAATGGACACGAGATTGATCTACAATAGGAAGAAATTCGCCGTCTACTATGCCCGTGTGTAGTATAAGTATGATGATAAATTTTTAAGTGAAACTCGATTAACTTAGCTTGCAGTGATAATATCTGCTACGCTCTATATGCGTGTGTGTAAAAAGTTTGAACCTGCACCCCTATTTTTGTGTAAGTATAGTTATTAGTGTCGTCGTCGGCTATAACCTTAATATTAGGAAAGTGCCGGAGGCTTTTAACCCGACTGTACGCCTCGCCGAATTTTAGTGATTTTATATTACGGATTTTGAACACGTGACTGTGTTTTGAAGACGTGAATAATAAAAGCATAGCTTGTTTCGGATAGTGTAATCATACACACACACACGCACGCACGCACGCACGCACGCACGCACGCACGCACGCACGCACGCACGCACGCACGCACGCACGCACGCACGCACGCACGCACGCACGCACGCACACACACAGCTAGGTTTTATTTATAGAAATGTTGTTTTGTCGGTGTTTTTAGCAATTTTTTAATCAATACAATGACATAAAATGTCAATAGAATGGGAATTCCAATTTCGCCGTCGCCGTCAAGAGTGACAATAGCTCAGTTGGAAAGTTGTCCAGTCGCATTCGGATATAAATATTATATTATATCGAATATATATATATATATTATTTTCATCATTTTTATTTTTTATTAATATACCTAAGTTCGTTAAAAATACAATTTACAAAACAAAAATTATACCGAGCAAAGCTCAGTAACCAGATATCCAGATATTAATTATATTATGCTGGAGCTACATGATTTCCTCACCTATGTTTTTTTTTTTTTTTTTTTGTGGCTCATGCCGAACGTGGGCGGACCGAGCGCTACGTGCCGACGGCTGTACACGGGGGTCATCCGGTCGATGGCCCTGTACGGCGCACCGGTGTGGGCGGGGTCCTTGACCGTCCGACTTAGGGCCCTTCTGTGGCGACCACAGAGGGTCATGGCGGTCAGGGCCATCCGCGGATACCGCACGGTGGCGACGGAGGCAGCGTGCCTATTGGCCGGGACTCCCCCGTGGGACCTGGAGGCGGAAATGCTTGCCGAGTTGTATCGGCGGGTGTCGGGGGTGCGCGGGGAGGGCGGTGTGATCTCGTTAAGGGATCTCACCGCCTGGCGCGTCGACGCCCGCCGAGACGTCATTGCCCGTTGGGCAGTCCGGCTGGAGAGGCCTCGGTTCGGGGTGCGAACCGTGGAGGCCTTCCGGCCGGTGCTGATGCAGTGGTTGGAAAGGCGGCACGGGGTGCTCTCCTTCCGACTAGTGCAGGTATTGACGGGGCACGGGAGCTTCGCCAAATACCTGCACAGGGTCGTAAGGAGGGAGAGTACACCGTCCTGCCACCACTGCGATTGCGACGAGGACACGGCGCGCCACACGCTCGAGGCCTGCGCGGCTTGGGCAGTGCAGCGCCGTGAACTCGTCGCAATCATCGGTGCTGACCTGACGCTGCCGGCCATCGCTAGGGCGATGGTCGACAGCGTCGGGAACTGGGACGCGGTCGCAGCCTTCTGCGAGACAGTGATCTCGCAGAAGGAGGCGGCGGATCGTCTGCGCGTGGAGCGCAGCCTTGATGAGGAGATCCGCCGCCGGCGACTGGGGCGGCGCAGGCGCAACTATCTGCGCCTCATGCCGCCCTAGCCAAGGCCGCGGGTGACGTGACCGGGAATTAGTCCGTCACCCGCCGAGAGGCCGACCGCGTGAGGAAAGACCGACGTCCTCCCCGAGGGGGGGACGTCGGTCGATGGGAGGGTACCCCGCGTAGGGGGTATTCCGTCGGGCCGACCACTGACGACAAGTAAACCTGCTCCGGTGGTCGGCCCAATGACGAAGGCGAGGTGGTTTTCGGGTGGGTTGCGGGAGTTGCGTGCTTAAGCCCCTCTGTCGCCCAGGACGGAGTGGTGCGGAGGCGCGCCGACCGCGACCCACCCAAAAAAAAAAAAAAAAAACCTATGTTTTTTTGGGTGGCCTATATGGGTACGCGCGTAGTCTATTCCGTCTGAGGGCAGAGCGCGGCTCCATCACCAACCGCATTCTCTTCCCTTCTCTTTTAGGTGGATCACTGGAACCGAGTCTTTGACGTCCGTGACAAATCCAGCGGAGATTTTCTCCTTTGTGTTATTTTTATATACAACTCTATTCTTACTAAAAAAAGGGTTATCAAAGATAATATTGCTGTTAGACGCCATTTGCGAATGAATGTAGTTATAATATAAAATTAATCATCTAATCATACTTTAAACAAGCTAATTTAGTATTGTTTCAAGGAATTTGATGTAGACTTATGACATACGTGGTGGACACTTCCCGATCCGTCCTCGTTATATACTTAGGGTAATAACTGGAGCTTACGCTGCAGCGTTATACGAGTCAGCGTCGGATTGTTTACTTTAGAGAGTTTACTGTTTAATTTATGCCACTGTCTTATTTTGAGAGATCTTAATATAACATAATTCTATTATAGATGAGAGGATAAACAATAATAATCAAAGGAATTCTATCAAAATATATATATAAAAATACTTGGTGTATTTTATCATTTCACAGTATGACAAATTGTCATACAACTAATTAATGTACAACTAAATAAAACTACTTTACGGATTTTATCGCGTTTGTATTTGATTTTTGATTACCTGACGTTTCGAACACTTTACAGCGTTCATGGTCACGGGTGGACTAAGATAAGTCATCGTTACTGCAGAAAATTTATAATTATCTAACCGATACAGAAATTAGTTATTAAATATTGACCCACATTTTGATACAAAATTTATTGCCAGTGTAAGAAGAAAATGTTTCTATATGAAAAAATTAAATTGTTTATGGTTAGTAATTATTAAACATTAATATTAATAGTAATTATATTTAAAAACTAACTAATAATCTAGTATATGTCGGCGTTGCGCCAGGAATTTGGACGATGATAGTAAAATACTGAGTATGTAATCACTGTATTTATTAGGAGTTATTGCTGGAGAAGTGAGTGAAGTAAAACTGTCCTCTATTCTAATCTTAGAATGTTTTTATAACCTCCGCTTTACAATGAAACGGTCTAGTCTTAGTAACTACAATTACTTTTTATAACAAACAAATAAAACAACTACTTTTACTATCGGAATATAGCTAAATAATAATGATACATATTCTAATGCATTTAACATAATTCCAAATAGTAAATTTTACACAATTTACATTAATGTAATTAAAGGAAATATTGTTCTCATATATTGTTCAACAGACGGCGCTCTAACTAGAAATAAATTACAATCTTTATTGTGTAAAAACAACTAAATATGGTTACAAATAATTACATTAATTCTAATCGATTTTAATTTGATCAATTATATAAATATTTAAGCAATTAAATCAAAGATTTTTAGAAATACATTCAAAAAGTGTCTTAAATATCATAGCATGGTAAATAGCAGTGTTGTTACTACAAATAATTATTTAAATATTAGTTGCAAATATTTCAAACATGTTTATAACTATAATTAATAACACATACATCAACAATTTACAAATATTGCCGATAGAGAGCGATATGCGCCCATATATACTACCACCGGATCGGAACACGGCCACACTGAGAAAGATCCGGCAAGAAAACTCAGGTGACATGATGCTAAATTAAATTAATATTAATTTTGAAGGCGGCTTACTTTATGTTACTAAGAGGTTTTAATTTATAAAATTATCTTTAGTTATTATTATTGTGGGTCAAATCTATACAATATGAGCTCACAGTGTCTTACAGTCTTGTGGTGGTCTTTTTGGGTTTGTTTTTAATAATGTTTATACATAACAGGATCCCAGCGTGATGGTAACACCCAGCCATCCTCTCTATTGAAATTTTTGTGTTTTTTAATCTCAATAGCCTCGCGTACCATTCTAGGCAGGTATCGGTGTTCTTTTGCGAGGATTTGTGGTTTATCAAACCTGATGTTATGGCGGGCGCGGTCCTGACTTTGTTCACAGACTGCAGACCTAGTGTCACGGCGGTACTTCACATCGGCTATGAGTTCTTTGTTCCGAGTTCTTATGGATCTCTTTGTTTGCCCAATATAAGAGAAACCACAGTCACAGTCAAGTTTATATCCTCCTGCATCTTGTAGAGGGATCTGGCACTTGACAGGTGGTAAGAATTGGCTAATCCTCTTGAGTGGCTTAAAATAAGTTTTAATGGAAGAGCGTTTCAGGATGTAGCCAATCTTGTCAGTGACTCCTTTGACATAAGGTAGTACTGCAGGGAGGCGCTCAACTGTGGGTGGTTTCACTCGGTCTCTGCGACGGGGGCGAGGAACTGGCAGCTTGTTTGCACGTAGAACCTTCTTGACATGCTGCAGCTCCCCAGCCAGGTGTTCATCGTCACAGATTCCTCGTGCTCTCTGCAACAAAGATTTACACACGGTAGCTAACTGTGAAGGGGGATGATGAGAATCACCGTTGAAGTATCTGTCTGTATGTGTTGCCTTACGATACACTGTATGACTCAAGGTGTTATTAGGTTTACGTATAACCAAAATGTCTAAGGCTTTTTTTATTTTTTTTTTATGGGTGGGCTATGGTAAGCGCACGCGCGGTCCAGTGCGTCCGGGGCGATGAAAGGACGGCGCGCGGGCCCATAACCCACCCATACCCACGTCACCTCGTTGTTGGGCCGACCACCGGAGCAGATGTGACTTGTCGTTAGTGGTCGGCCCAACGGAATACCCTTTCGGGTAACCTCACCTCTGGACGTCCTGGGACGTCGGTCGCCGTCGCGCGGTCAGCCTCTCTGCGGGTGACGGACAATTCCCCGGTCCGATCACCCGCGGCCTCGGCTAGGGCGGCATTAGGCGCAGATACTCGCGCCTGCGCCGCCCGAGTCGCCGGCGGCGGAACGTGTCGCCGAATAGGAGCTCTACTCGCACACGATCCGCCGCCTCCTTCCGTGAGATTACGGCCTCACAGAAGGTGGCGACCGTGTCCCAGTTCCTGACGCTGACGAGCACCTCCCTGGCGATGGTCGGCAGCGCCAGGTCGGCACCGATAATTGCGACGAGTTCACGGCGATCCCCCTCCCATGCAGCACACTCCTCGAGCGTGTGCTGCGCCGTGTCGTCGTCGCAACTGCAGTGGTGGAAATGTCTAAGAAGGCTAAAGAGTTATTTGACTCCAGTTCCATAGTGAATTGAATTTTTGGATTAATGGAGTTAAGATGGTTTAGGAATATGGTTATTTTGTCTGTGGGTAATATTGTGAAAGTGTCATCTACGTACCGCTTGTAGAACCTGGGTGTGACAGGTGAGCTTGATAAGGCCGTCTTCTCGAAGTCCTCCATGAATATATCGGCAACGACAGAGGAGACCGGCGAGCCCATAGCCACTCCATCTACTTGCTTGTAGAAGTCATCATTCCTCATTAAATAGCCAGTTGTTAGGCATTGACGTAACAGTTCCGCATATCCCAATGGCATATTATTGTCAGATAGCTTCTTAGATATGGTTTTGATGCAATAAAAACGCTATTAAATCCGTAAAGTAGTTTTATTTAAAACGCGTAAACATCAGAAATCATAATGTACAACTAATTAATAAAATGTTATAGAAAGTAAGTCTTTAAATGTAATTTGCATTCTTTAAATGCTTTCGGACTGGTTGATTGCTTTCATACTGTTTGAAAATTTTCTGGGCAAATGAATAGAATGAAAGTTGATTAGTCACGTTCAAACTGTATTTTTTTAAGTGCCACCCTTTTATATCTTTTTATATTATTCGCAGGATTTGCTCGGCTTTAATATGAAAAAGAAATACATAGCAAAGACTCATCACAGCTCATATCTATCTCACTAATGTGCTTTAGTCTCCTATCTCACGATGTAAAGGAAATTCATCTAATGTAAAGTTGATCAGAAAATTTGGTATATGGTTTTGTTTGAGTTTTCTTTTTCTTACAGTGAAATTATCTGCTTGCGTTTCCTAGTTATGATTACGATCACCCACGGAAAAGGAAGAATTGTCTTCCCATTCTGTCAAATGGATAATGGCTATTTAAGGAGATAATAGTATTTTTTGTTAATTATGCGAATGATCAATTCTGCGTATTTTGTGAAAACAACTTAAGTCTAGTGATAGAGGTAACTATACATTGTATATACACCGTGGAATCTAATTGGCTGTTTTTCTCAAATGTATGTACTCAGTTAATCATTCTTAGCATCTCCACATAACTAAAAACATAATACATTTAGAAAAAAAGTCTGATAATTAGACATTCTTAAGTTTGTTTGACATGCAACGGTACTGTTCCCAACATACCTACAACATAGCATTCATATTAAATCGCAATAATAGGTAAAACAAAATAATTTTAGGCAATACACCTCGAAGCTCGGTGTCTTACCTAACCACTCGCGTCCCGCACCCCTTTCTTCTTTTGTGATACGCCCGAGTCGCGCGACCTTGGTATATGTTTTAATAGTTCAGTTAGCATGCTAACGTACCTACTTAATTTTAATAAATTAATTATATACCTATAATAGATAGGTAGGTAGATATTAATAAAAATGTATAAATAAATATATTATAGGTATATAATTAATAATAGAGATATAATGTGTAATTGTATAAGTACAGCTAACTATAGTCCATAAAATATAGCTTGATCTCTGTGACAGATGTCAACGAAACCAACGAAGTTAGTTTGAACGAACGACATGTTTACAATTTCATTTTGTATCAAATATATTTTCATTCTTTCGTGCCAGTTTTATTGCAACTGAATTGTAATATATTATAAATATTATATTATAAATATAAAAATATTAATATTCATGTCTAAAATGTACCTCGTAAGTACTGAAATATCTAGTAAATATTTTATACAAAAATGACGCACGTACAAAGTCTTACTGGCCTGCAAATAAAAAAGAGATGGGACAGTCGATATACGTAAATCGATAACCGATCTTTATTAAATTATTTATAAAAGAAATAAGTCCAATACAGTACCAATATAAAACTTTCAACATATTTTTTACAATTAAAACAGAGAGAGTTACATTATAAAATACATAAATTGAATTAATTAAACATTAAACACTACTTTTTGTCTCAGAGTAAATGATAATATATTATGTACTCATTATTGTGAATAAACTAAACATATATATATATATATATATATATATATATATATATAGGAGAGGCAGGTTTTGCGAGCGATATATTGACTCATCACGATATCTCTGGAACCATAAGGCGTACGGACTTGAAATTTGGCAGAAATATTCCTTTTGTTGAGTGTAGGTCAGCTAAGAACGGTTTTTACGAAATTCCACTTGCAAGGGGTGTTGCGGGGGCTTTAACAATAATATACATTTTAAGGAACAGGGTGAGCCGAACCTACTGAAGCTAGAGAAATGAAATTTGGACCGTAGTTTCATTTTGTGATATAAGCACCCACAAGGAAAAAATTCCTTGAAATTCCACCCCTAAGGGGGTGAAATGCAACGGTAAAGTTGTATGGAAAGAAAAAAATCTTTAGCTACTGTCTTCAAATTAAGCACAAATACTCTTTAATAAAAATAATTAAACACGTGTTTCAGCGTTTGTCCATTTTCATCCTCTAAGGGTGTAAAATAGGTAGAAACATGTCAGTTTACTGAGTTATCACAGAGCCGAAACTATTGAAGCCAGAAATATGAACTTTTGACATTAGTTGCTTTGCGTGAAGTAGAAACCCACTAAAACAGGATTTTTTGAAATTCAACCCCTAGGGGGTAAACTACAGTAACAGAATTTGTATACGGAGAAAAAAAATCTACATCGATTTTCTTCAAATTCTCCAAAAATACTCTTTAGTAAAAATAAATAAACACGTATTTCGACATTTTTTAATTTTCACCCCCTAAGGGTGTAAATATGTATTAATAAAAAAATAGTTTCTCTAATTTATCAACGTGGAGCTAAAACTATTAAAGCTGGCAACATGCAATTTGAAACACAACTTTATTTTGTGACTTAGGGACCCACTAGAAAGTATTTTCTGGAAATCAACCCCACCGGGGTTTACCCCAGCAGCAAAGTTTGTAAGGGGAGAAAAAGTCCTTATCGATTTTCATCAAATTCTCCACAAATACTGTTTAATAAAAATAAATAAACACGATTTTCAGCATTTCTTAACTTGCACCCTCGAAGGGTAGGGGTAAATAGGCATGAAGAAGTTGGTCAATATTAACGCCGAGCTGAAACTACTGAAGCTATAAACATGCAATTTTGACCGTAATTTTATTTTGTGATGTAGTGACCCATTAAGAAAGGATATTTTGGAATTCAACACCTAAGAGGTGAACCGAAGTCGCAAAGTTTGTATGAGGAAGACTCTTCGTTCATTATTTCAACCCTTATACATCCTACTGTTGGGCTCGAGCCTCCTGCATTATGAGAGGAAAAATGACCTACCCTGGTCAAACGTGTTGCCATAGGTTTTAGTTTCGAGCTTTTCTTGCATAGATGTTGTATGTATATTATAATCTCTTAGTCATCTCCTATGACAGCCACGGGTAGGAGAGGGGGTGGTGAATTGTATTCTTATTCCGTCACCACACGAAAAACACGGCAAATACTCTTCAGTAAAACTGACTAAAGAGCATTTGTCAATTTTACCTTCTAAGGGAACTAGGCGCGTAAGGTGTCTAAAACCGAAGCGAAGCGAGGGCGGGTTGCTAGTTTATTTATAAAACAGTCGTAATTGATCAATCGATCTAACGATTGTCCTTATTCTGGTAAAAAATGATAAACGTTCTAGCAGGAACGCTCCATTGATGACGATAATAGTGATCTAGACCTTAATTGTCTTGACCTTTTGAATAATTCAAATAGTCAAAAAACAGTTTTGTTTCAAATGAAGTAAAAAAGATTTTCATTGATTGTATTTTAATTATAATAGAAAACCACAATTATAAAAATAAAGAGTTTTATCGATAAAAATTTACGAACTTTATCGTAAGCGTGACAGCCCTAGGGACAACTGTCACAGAGATCATCCTATATTTTATGGACTATAGTTAGATATTGTCATCATAATTATGATTGTCAGATATTCAGTTCGAGACTAATCAGTATGTGTATCGATTGCATGGTAATTTATGTATGTCACGTTTTTATTTATTAACTAGCTTTTGCCCGCAACTTCGTCCGCGTAGAAATCATCTGTGGTAGAGGAAATCACAGATAACTGTGTACTGTGTTCAGGGTTCTACAAGCCACCGTGTTGCTCTGACCAATTCTTTCTGGCAGACTCGTAGCCTCTCTATGCTTATGGATCGTTGTAATCAAGGCGGTCGCTGGAGGAGGAGTGTTGTTGGCGGTGTATTTAGATGACGTCAACTCATTTAACAGTTTGCCAATCTGGTAGTTCAGGGAGGCGCTGTTATCAGGGAATGCTTCTATACCTAAGGCGGCTGATTCCATACTATTTGGTGCGGCGCAGTAGTCTCTGCGTGAAGCGCGCAGAGGACTTTGCCCTAACACCTATGTTGTACTGCTCCCAGCTGAAATCGTACTTGCGGGTGATTGTATGGTATATTAGCTGAAACTGGACCCTCTCCGGACTGGGCTTAATTTAAATAAGAGATACGTTTGGCCGTACTCGGTATCGAGGTGGTGATTCGATGAGTCACGCTGTCGCTTAGAGTGACCCTATATAAAACGAATGATATGCTATTACATAGACCCTGTAACTATACACCTGTCAGCACAGCAATCACCGTTAATTTGATTCCACTCGGTCAAGGGCCAGATTAAATATTTGGGATTAGTACTCGACGGAAGATAGTACTTCAGGAGCATTTTTATCAAATTACTCTCCGACTCATTGACGCAGTGTTACATCTTGACGGCTGTACACAAGACTGGTTCGATCAATGACCCTGTACAGTGCATCTGTGTGTGTGAGTTCTGACCACTTGTCTTAGAATTTACTTCTGGCATTCGAAGAAAGCCATGGTGCTTAGGGCTACACGCAGATACCGTACCATTTCGACCGAGGCAGAGTGCGCTTTGGCCAACTCTCCCGTGGTACTTAGATGTGCAAATACATGGAGCCTTCCCACAATTGTGGTTCCAGCTAAGATACAGCAGACATACTTTTTAGGTCTGTGTGGCCCAGATAGAGCAGCGTTGTGAATTCATCGGCAACATCACTGCCGAAGCTGCCGACAATCATTTAGATCATATTCGACAGGTCAGGAACTGGTATGAGGTTGGCATTTTCAGCTTGGCAGTTGTCTCGCATAAGAACTCGGCGGAGTGAGTCAGGAAGAAAAACTTCCAAACTGACTCGTTCCACCACTGTGGCGTCGGTTGGTGGCTAGCCCGAGTGCTTGCGCATTACTATTTTTACGTAAGAGAATCACACTTTCGAGAGTCGTCCATCTAATGTCGCGACCCGGTCCTTCCAGAGCGAGA
The DNA here is from genome assembly GCA_032191425.1 of Lymantria dispar. Lineage (NCBI taxonomy): Eukaryota > Metazoa > Arthropoda > Insecta > Lepidoptera > Erebidae > Lymantria > Lymantria dispar. Next base: position 24,788,885 of record CM063448.1, read on the forward strand.
GAGCCGGAAGCCAATCTTTGCATGTGGTGGGTTTTGGTGATGTCTTTAGTATTACCAAAACTCATTGCACGTATTCATACTCCCTTCACTTTCTTCACGGCAGACAGCGACCTGGCAAAAGTCCATAAGTAGTATCACTTACCATTAGATGTGCTATTTGCTCGTTTGCCAACAATGGCAATAAATAAACCACCCTAATCAAAGATACAGATGGCTGAACCGGGGATTAGTCCACCACCCGTAAAGTAGTTACTTTACGGGTGGTGGACTAATCCCGCGACCGCGCGAGGCCAATATCACGACAACATAATTTGCTGCCTGCGGTCAAAAAAGGCTGTTCAAGTGACCCTGCACAGCCTTCTTTTTCTAATCATTCCACAAACTATGAATTTCGCACTACACCCTCCACTAAGGTACTTCATAAACATGTAAGTGACGGACACAAATAACACCCAGTCTCAGAGCAACTATTTGTCGATCACACAAAAATTTATCCGGCGTTGGAATTGAACCCGTGACATTGGCACGGTAGGCTGATATCTTAACCACTGTGCTATCAGTGCAGTAAATTAGTCATTGGCGTTGTATGAATTTATAACTTGTGTATTAGAGTGAGTGTGCTTGGCTAACACAGGTTAATTGGTCACAGTGTGTGCGCTTCCGTCTATATCATTGACACGGATTTTTAGTTTGTCTTAGATTTTATATAACAATTGGTATGACTTTTAAATTATTACAAACACGTATATGTACGTAAACAATCGCAGATAACATTCGCCACTGACATAAAAGATATCTCTATGACAATCACAGAGTAGTTAAGGTTACAACGATAGTATTCAACATTAATTATGCCACAGATTAATTTTTTTTCATCTTGCTTTTATCCCAATTACTTGGGGTCGACGCAATATGTCATCTATTTTGGCATATTGTAAAAAGTATCGGCAATTACTTTTATGACCGGCCGCCTGCCTGACGTCAAGCCTCCTTGGGAATGTAATCGTTGACCCAGATGGAGTTGGTCCGGGTCAATCTAGGGCTCTTAGTCGTCTTTTACGACACCTATGAGCAAAGCAAGGGTTGGTAGTATTCGAAGCCGCTACCACACAGCACAATATTACCACAGATTAATAATATCTTTTTTTGTTTTTGTATTTTTATGTAATTTTAAATCACGGTGTTACAAAGACCAAATGTTCTTTGTTTTATTTTTTTTTTTAATAGTTAAAAGTACCTGTTTAATCCCCCCCCCCCCCCCCTTAAAACCCTGTTTAAAAGTATATCTGGAACTAAATAAGATTATTGTCGTTCAGTAGTGTGTATCCACTATAATATCATCATTGTTCTTTCACATTCACGACACTTTAGCACCTTCTCTTATTACATCACATAAAATAGCACCTATTAGTTATTATCTTATTGTAAATTGCATTTCCTTTTGTTTTTTGTTTGTTAAATGTTATTTTTGTTTATTATATATATATATATATATATATATTTTCATTTTTACTTATACGTGTAAGATTAGATAAATTAGTACTACAGTTAATCCATATGTTTATTATTATTATTCTATTATTTGAATATTGTTTTCAAAAGCAGCTGTAATTTTTAGTTTAATTATATTCAGCCGCTACCTATATATTGCTGACAGACGTCGCAGGACGCTGCAGAATAACAGCGTTTCGGTATCTCTCTTACAGGAGATGCCCCAACATTATGCTGAGCAGCGATCCTTTTTCTCTTTTGCGAAGGGAATACCAGTGATAATATCAATTTCTTTTTTGTGTTTTTTTTATTATTATTATTGTTTTATCTATATTGTACTCACTGTTTGAGCTTTTGTGATGTTTCCCTCCCGTAAAGGAGTAATAAATAATTTTTCTTTCTTTCTCTTCTTTCTAGAAATATCAAAACATAATTCATCCCCTATTTTACACCCTTAAAAAGGAATACATATATCCTCTGAAGGGTTGATTTTAAGAATATTCTTGTATAATGAGTATTTTTATATCGATTTTCAATTAATTAGATCGTGTACTAAGCTGTATAAGTTACTATAGTTTTTTAACTATCAAACGGGAGCTCTTTAATTTTCCGTCATTAAAAGTATCCAAAAGTTGACCGGAGATGTAAGGTACCACCATGCAAAATTTAATTTAAATCGGTCCAATAACTTCGGAGATTAGCCCGTACAAACAGATAAACAGACAAACATACAGAGAAACAAAAAAAAATAAAAAAATCAGGATGTGTTCCATTTCACTTCTAACATTTCACCCTGACTTGGTTTTTAGCGTTTTTTTTCTATGTACAGACATTCGATCTCTACAGTTTTATTATATGTATAGATATAGATTTAATTTACTTCTAATGCATTATTATATCAACTTTTAGTTTTGTTCACTTCTTGTCAATAGACATTCTTCAACTGTGCCAAATTTCATACTCATCCATCCGTGTAATTTTTTTGAAAAGGGGTATAAAGTTTTTGCATCACATATTTAGATTTTGCCTCAAGTAGCGGATAATATTCGGTCCGACAATCCACGGACTACGGCAGGAGTAAGGCCTGTGTTTGGACAAACGTCGCTCTATGTACCTCTGTAATTTCTATACAAGAACTCTATACCTAGCTGAAGAATAGCTTAGAGCTTAGAATTGTTCAAACTACTGATGAGAAGTATGATCAACGGTCAAACGTAGTATAATTATTAAGACGAGAAAGTTAGAACGATATGTCTTAAGATAAAACTGATTATGTCTATAAATAGGCTATGCAATCTTTTTGAAAGCCATTTTGCGCTGTAACTTAATATAACGAACCATGGGCAATGTAGTAATTGAAAAGTAAAGCTCTTATGAAAATTAGTACTATGAAAGTACCGACCAAATACACCATGTAAGACAACTATATCATTAATCAATTTGTTATGTAAGTAGTTTCATCGAGGCATTATTCAACAGCTTAGATGGACCATAAAATCTTACTGCTGTGTAATTACTGCAAGATATCGTTTTATTTTTATGGGTTGGATATGATAAGCGCACACGCTGTCCATTTCGTCCGGGGTGAGGAAAGGACAGCACGCGGGCCCATAACCCGCGGCGAGCGTGTCGCCGAAAAGGAGTTCTTCTCGCTCACGATCCGCCGCCTCCTTCCGTGAGATGAAGGCCTCACAGAAGGCGGCGACCGCGACCCAGTTCCTGACGCTGCCGAGCATCTCCCTAGCGATGATCTTCAGTGTCAGGTCGGCACCGATGATTACGGCGAGCTCACAGCGCTCATAGATATCATAGATGTCATACTAGTTTCTGTCCGCTGCTTTGCTGGCATGAAATGTAATTTGCCCAAGAAGAAATTTTATCCAAATTCGTTCAACGGATTACGCTTCATGAACTAAGAAAGTAAAGTTACCCCTAGAAAACTCATTACCAGATTTCAAAGTACCAGATTTCAAGTAAAATAAAAGGCAAGTAGTTGTCATGATAGCAGATCATCTGCTATCATGACAACTACTTGACTTTTATTTTCTTATAAAAAATAACTGCATTAAGGGAAAATTTAATTCGTATAGCAATCGGAAATGCAATCGTATAAAAATTATATCCAGAATCAAAATAACCGTTTGGGAACGACTTAATTTTTTTTACGTAGATGTTTAACCTCAGATATCCAGTATGAATGATAATACCTATATCATTATGCCGAGGGTACAATCAAATAGTACATTAATTTTGTAATCTAATGTACGAATGCACCATACTTTAATCTACCTATGCAAACAGAAAATAAAATAGAAGTATGTCTGTATAATGTCAAAATAACCGATTTTTATTGAATGAATAAGTTAGTTTATATGGCACTATTAAATAAATATTTTTAAAACGCCTGTGTGTTTGTCTGTCTCTTTGCTGTGGATAATTCTTCAAACGGCTAGACCGATTTAGACGAGCGTTTCTTTGGCACTTTGCTATTATTAATTAATTAAAATGAAATATAATTAGAAAATGAAGAAAACAAACACAACAAAAATAATTAGAAAAAGATGCGAAATAAAAATTAAAATCCATCAAATTGAAAATAATTGTAAATTAAATTATGACATAATTACTATTCGTGTTAAGTTTTTAATGATTATATCAATGTTTGGTTCATGTGTATTCGGAATAACAAATATATATGCACATAAGGGCATATAACTCAGACATAGTGCGAACGAAATCACAGTCATTGCGATAGTATTAAAAATATTCTTGACTATAAAGGTAAACTTCTACTTGTAAGCTAAACATTTATAACATATTTAAGTGTTGAAATGAAAACTGCTTTATAATTGTGATGAAAGGTTTATGATGTCAGTTGTAAGATACGCAAGCAAATTATAAATTTGTTTAAAGTTTACTATAACAAATCTCTATATTAAATTTATGAAATTTATGTTTAACCAGCTTAACACTATTGGTTGATGGCTATTACAATTTTATACGATCGTATTTTAATTACACGTTTTAACTTAATATTATGTTTCAATTCTTATTACGACTATATGATTAGATCAAATGTCCTTGAAATCTATATGTGTTTTGATAGAAACGCATATATTTTTAAACGAAGCACGTGTACACTTCGTAATTATAAACATACAGTAACGGATACAGTCTGTTATGAGTACCGTTATTAATTTCTTGATTACAAAATACAATTATGAAAATACGAATAAAGAAGAATAACTTCAATATTTCCCTAAATCAGTCAAAGAATATTCTCTTGATATTTTTGAATAAAGTTTAGGTAAAACGAGCATGTCTCTCGGGAAACAGAAGTTATTAGAATAACAACCAAGATGATCAGTTACCCTGGTTTTCCTTTATACACAACTTAAATAGACCGCTAAAATAAAAATTTGAAATGTTTATTTCTAGTTTTACAACTACTCAACGAGGTAACTGCTCTATAATAAATAACACAACATTTTATAGAAGTTTGGCGTGAGTTGAGTAGTAAACCTTACCTCGCACTAAACCATGACTTATGATATTAGACGACATAGTAAAAACAAAATAAAAATATATTCGCTCATGACAAAAAAAAAATTATAACTTAAAAAAATATGATTTACGGTCGAATTCGCGCCGCTATTTTATTAATAGAAAAACTTATATTTTCATGTATCCGCCAATTGATTATGATTTTTTTTTGCAAAATTGACATTTATAACCTCGTCGTATTGAATAACAAAAATGCTCTGTAATTATGAAAAAAATTGCTTCGTTAGTACTAATTTTGTTTTGTAAAATGATTATTGACTTGATAGGGTAGTAGATCGTCAAGCACTATTACAAAATGTTGATGATTTAATAATAAACATTTTTTTAAAATTGATTTAGAACACGCACTATTTTGGAATATGTATGATTTTAATATAAATCTGTCATTTTGCCTTCATCGTCTACAGCTGGATGCCGACCTCGCACACTGAATACCACGTAGCATGATCTGGTGACTTGATTTCACATTCCGCTATAACTTACCAAGTCGCTGGTAAAAAAAAGCTTCATCGAGTAATCATAAAGCAACCATTAATTTTCTCAATTTTATTAGTATTTTCAGTTATTACAAATTACAGTTCGTAAGATAAAATAAGTAGTAAAGATAATATCTTTAATCATTTTATAAAGTACGATAGACATCAGCCTCGTTAAGGTTAATAGTGAAAACTTTTCTAACATAGAAGTAATAATAGTCTAGGTCTTTTTCAAAGATAATCCTAATTAATGAAAGGAAAACCTACATAGTAAGTACTACATATTTCATTGGGCAAAGAGTAAAATATCACCTTTTTATTTCCATTAAATAAACTGTCAGAGAACCAGAACAATGAGTAGCAAAAATCTTTTAGAAAACTTATAGGAATTTTTATAGAAAATCCGCCAGCCAAGCGTTTTATCCCGTTAATTGGAGAGGCCCATATTCAGTGATGTTAATAAATCGATCAATGGTAGGACGAACTATAAAAATATTAGGGTTTGCCAACTTGTCGAATTTAATCCTATATAAAGCTTATTCAATGTCAACACATACAAAATAAACGATGTATTTTGTTGTAGATAAATATATATTTATTTGTCAAAATATCAACTTATGGAATAGAATTTTGATAACATAAATATTCTGTAACATAAATATTCGTGTTTTTGTTACTTAAAAAATCGAGTTCGAACTTCTTTAGTCAACTTGTTTTTTTTTTTTTTTTTTTGAGGGTGGGCTGCGGTCGGCGCGCCTCCGCACCACTCCGTCCGGGGCGACAGAGGGGCTTAAGCACGCAACTCCCGCAACCCACCCGAACACCACGTCGCCTTCGTCGTTGGGCCGACCACTGGAGCAGGGTTACTTGTCATCAGTGGTCGGCCCGACGGAATACCCTCTACCCGGGGTACCCCCCCAGCGACCGACATCCCCCCCTCGGGGAGGACGTCGGTCTTTCCTCACGCGGTCGGCCTCTCGGCGGGTGACGGACTAATCCCCGGTCACGTCACCCGCGGCCTCGGCTAGGGCGGCATTGCACGCAGGTACTCCCGCCTGCGCCGCCCCAGTCGGCGGCGGCGGGTCGCATCATCGAGGCTGTGCTCCTCGCGCTCGCGACCCGCCGCCTCCTTCTGCGAGATAACTGCCTCGCAGAAGGCTGCGACCGCGTCCCAATTCCTGATGCTGCCGAGCATCTCCCTAGTGAATTAGTCAACTTGCTAAGTATTTACGGGTGAAGAAAATAGATAAATAAATAGAAAAAAATAATGTCGGCCTAATAACGAAATTTGTCAAATTTCCTTATTAGGCCGACATTATTTTTACAACAAAAGAATATATATATTGAAGTCTTCCAAAGTAATATATTGTACCTTCAAGTTTACTCGGCGGTTTCTAAAGAATCCCAATATCTACACGTTTTCGACGTTTAGATTCAGACACCTGTTTCTGACATTTCTAAACTTAATGTTCATCACGATATTCGCCTAGTATTATAATGTGTATAAGCGCTCAATATTTGAACCTACATTTTTAGTGAGAGGAAACTGTAAGTCATGCATAATAAATTCCAAAATAAACACAATAGTAGTAAAATACGCAACAGTAGTAAAATACAAAATAAACATAATAATAGTATATTTTTTACGTTTTTTTTACATGACCTTATAAATAAATTACCATTTTACTTACGATGCCAATCTCCTATATGCTTTTGGGCTAAGACTTAATTGCATGTATCCTATTGTATCAAGGCGACAGCAGTGTGCTGTAGGAGGCCCATAACACCTTACGCGACTTTTCACCACCTCGGGCCATCGGAATCGTGACGATTGAACCTTAGTGGGCCACTAAGGTTCAATCTGCCTGAATAACCATTCAAATATCTACATGAAGTCGAGACTCATGTGGTAGGTCTTGTTGTCGGTAGAGGAATATACTAAGGCCGTACAAACGATACTTTGATAGATAATCGTTGACACCCCTGTATATAACGATACCCATGTTTCACGCGCGCCTTCTTCGGAGAAACAGTCCTTGCAGTATCATTACTATCTTGTAATAAGGCTGTAATTGGATACAGTAGAAACAACACACTTGAAAAATTAAGAAATTTGTAAAAATAAATATATTAAACATTTTAAAAAGTATAGATTATTGATCAAAAATGTTGAATTAAATAGAGCACGGTTACAGCTGATTGACAATCCTGATTTTTATGTGAGTTAGAAAATAAAACCAGACAGTATAAAACTAACGTTCAAATAAATATTGACTTTTTTTTTGGAAGGCTCCGGGGCGACAGACGGGCAGCGCGCACGGCCTCGTAACCCACCCAGGACACGTCGCCTTCGTCTTTGGGCCGACCATTGGAGCAGGGTGACTTCAGTGACTTGTCGTCAGTGGTCGGCCCGATGGAATGCCCCTTGAGGATTACCCTCTCGTCGACTGACGTCGATTGGGGACCACGTCAGTCTTCGTCGCACGGTCGGCCTCTCGGCGGGTCCAAGTACCCGGTCCAGTCACCCGCGGCCTAGGCAAATATTAATTGTCTGCAAGATACATTGAGAGCTACGACTATTAAATATTTTTTCAGAAAAACTCATTAATTTTGTTACACCCTTACCAAAAACTGAATTACTAAAAATAAGAGGTATAGTACAATTATTGTCATGTTCAGCGATGAAATTGGCACAAACATGGCCGTTCTTGTATCAGGTAAGGGACATTCAGTTGTCAATAACTGTTGGCCGAGGGTTTCTTATTACAACATAATGCAAATAATCTTTGATTACAATTTTAGTCCTAGTAATATAATACATTAATAATGTAGGAAATAAAGACGATGTGATCAAGAAGCAATTAATTCAATACAACAACAAATTGTTATGTTCACATTTCCTTATAGGACATTTCTATATATATATAAAAGAAAGTCGTGTTAGTTACACTATTTATAACTCAAGAAAGGCTAAATAGATTTGGCTGAAAATTGGTGGGGAGGTAGCTTAGAACAAGGAGATGGATGTAGGATACTTTTTATCCCGTTCTTCTTCTTCTTAATAGCAATGAACTACTTTTTATCCCCTTCGATCGCGTTCCCGTGTGACGTGACATAAAATGTCAAATAGTATTTTTTCTGTTTCTGTTTGTCCATTCGGACAGGCAAATGCATCAAAGCCCATACAGCCAAGTCTGATCCAATTTCCTTCAGCTTATTTATAGTCATGTCCGTAACGACCATTAATTAGGCGCTGAAAACCTGATTCAATGTTTTCTCTAGGAATTTCGGTAGAATATGAAAAAACACGTAAACCACTATTATATCACATTCACCACACTTCAGCACCTTAACTGTATTATATTACAAAAAATATCAACAAAATTATTCAATATAACACTATTAAAACACTAAAAAAATTAATATAATACAAAGATATCAATAATCAGTAATTTGTATTTTCTTTGAATCATCATTAACAATGCCGCGACCAAGACGATCGAATCTTTCCCAACAAAGCCGTAATGGTTCCTCCATTAGAGAATATATATTCGGCAATTTAGAAAATATATTCACGAAAAAAATTATGGCGATACGAAGTTCGCCGGGTCAGCTAGTTTGATATAGATGGAAAATGAATCCATCTATAGTTTAAATCTAGATTTATATGATTCATATCATGAACCAAAAAAAATTTTTAATAACCCCCGATACAAACTAAAATAATACAAAAAAGTATCACGTTCTCTTGAACAGGAATTAGCAACCCGCCCTCGCTTCGCTTCGGTTTCAGTCGCTTTACCCGCGGCGTAGTTCCCGTTCCTGTGGGAATACCGGGATAAAATATAGCCTATGTTACTCCCTGATATTATAGCTTTCCATTTGTGAAAGAATTTTTGAAATCGGTTCGGTGGTTTAAGCGTGAAAGCGTTACAAACAAACAAACAAACATCCTTACTTTCGCATTTATAATATTAGTATGGATTGTTATTTAATGACTGTACTGGCACGCGTGAAGCACCTAATCGAGTAATCATTCATTCATTCATTCAGCCGCAAGGAAATTGGCTTTCAAAAGAAAAAAATCACATCGAAATCGGTCCATTTGTTTGACAGCTACGATGTCACAGATGGATACACACATAGACAGACATCAATGTCAAACGTATAACCTGCAAGAAATTTACTTATTAAGACTCAATATATTAATCTATATATATAAAAGATAGTCGTGTTAGTTACACTATTTATAACTCAAGAACGGTTATACTGATTTGGCTGAAAATTGGTGGAGAGGCAGCTCAGAACGAGAAGACGGACATAGGATACTTTTTATCCCGTTCGATTGCGTTCCTGTGGGACGTGACATAAAACGTCAAACAGAATACAAGCCACTATGAAACGTGGTATAACAAAAACGCTTTTGATCTATACTAATATTATAAAGAGGAAAGGTTTGTATGTATGTTTGTAACCAATACGCTCCGAAACTACTAGACCGATTTCAAAAATTCTTTCACCAATGGTAAGCTATAATATCAGGGAGTAACATAGGCTATATTTTATCCCGGTATTCCCGCGGGAACGGGAACTACGCGGGTAAGGTGACTGAAACCGAAGCGAACCAAGGGCGAGTTGCTAGTATGTAATAACTAAACTCAAATGACAGCTAAACTTAATTTTGTCTATGCTTAAGTATGGTTGAAAATTTGATAATTAACTTTCCCGACAAAGCCGTAATGGTTCTTCCATTAGAGACTATATTTTCGGTAATTTAGAAAATATATTTACAAGCAAAATTATGGTGAAACGTAGTTCGCCGGGTCAGCTAGTATAATAATAAAATTCAATATATTATGAATCCAAACACGATATGTGTGCAGCAAGTTTCGAAGAGTTAGGTTCTCTGGTGATCATTCAGGTTATAATACCAAGTCAACATAACCGTTTTGCAAGATCATAACCTGCAAGGTACTCATTGAAACTAATCTATTGAACCCAAAAATATGATGTCTCTGCTGTGAATTTTCGACGAGTTGGGTTGTCTGGAGATCATTCTGGTTACAGCATCAGGTTGAAGTTATCAATTAATTGTCATTTAACGATTAAGTATACTGGCACGCATGAAGCATGCAACCGAGTAAACAAACGCGATTACATCATTCGGGAAAAGAGCTGCCACTCTTATACTGCTGAACCGATATTAACCAAACATAGCTAAGAATCCGTTTGACTGCTACGTTGCCACAGACAGACACACACGCACACAGACATCGACGTCAAACTTATAACATTCCTCTTTTTTTCGTCGGGGGTTAAAAACAGATTATATTTTACAAAATAAAAATCATGTTATCGACATTAACAGTTATCTATCTATCTATATATATATATAAAAACAATTGCTGTTCGTTAGTTTCGCTAAAACTCGAGAACGGCTGGACCGATTTGGCTAATTTTGGTCTTGAATTATTTGTGGAAGTCCAGGGAAGGTTTAAACGGTGAGAAAATATGGAAAATTGCGAGTAAAATCTAATAATATAATTTTATTTTCCCATACAAACCGTTCTTACCTGTCAAACATTTGACGTTCGTCCCGTCGGCTCGACATTTTTAGCATAATTACATGTAGATCTAGATTAAAAACGTTTTAGAATCGATAAGAAAAGGAGGGCCTTAGAGATAGGGATCCCTTAGTCGTCTTTTACGACACTCACAGGTGGTGAATTCTATTCTTACTCCGTCATCGCATGGATAATACTAAAACCAAACTGATAAATACTAAAATAAAATAATCATGAAAAAGGCGGTACGAAGTTCGCCGGGTCAGCTAGCAAGAAATATTTTTTGACAAATGATAGTTTTATGTTTTTAAGTATTTTAAGGAATGGATAGCTTATTCTTATTTTCTTTTAAATCAATCAAGAATGTTGCTTTCATTGAGTAATTTAATATTGACATCACAAAATTATGACCTTTCCTATGAAGGAGATAATGGCATTTATTTAAATTATACAGTAATACAATAGAGGCTTCCTTTTGCTTTAAAAATATTCTCAATAATAAGTTTAATGTAATCAAACTGGTACATCAAAATTTAGGCCATGTTAGGTAAGGATTTAGAGATTTAATTGTTTTTAAATAGTTGCCAGACAGATTTTCTCTGCATTAGTAAACACTGGCTTAAAGGTAACCAATTAATATTTAATTTGCTCAATCACCAAGTTGTTAGCTCGTTCAATAAAACTAATATGATACAAGGTGGTTCATTGATAACATTAAACAATATAATTAAATGTAAAGAAAGAAAAGATATTATAAAACTCACTGTTGAACGTGTTATTGAAATTGCCTGTTTTGAGTCCAAGCAGAAATGGGGATGCATACACAGCGCACCATATTCCCCATATGTAGATTTTGAGAGATGCATGGAGGTTGTTTTATTGTCTGTCTGTCTGTCTGTTACGCTTTCACGTCTAAACCACTGAACCGATTTTGATGAAATTTGGTACAGAGATGGACTAAAGCATGAGAAAGGACATAGGCTACTTTTCAACGCGAAAAAATGGGTATAAGGGGTTGAAATAGGGGATGACATTTTGTATGGAAATCCGTAATTTTCCATGACAGAATCATGAATATTTGTATTAAGGCACTTGATAATATATATAAAAATATTTGTTCTAGCGTTTTGGAAATTTCATTTATATGGGTATGAAATTCAACCCCTAAAAGACAAAAAAGCATAAAGCCGAAACCACTGGGTCTAGAAACGTAATACTTTTTTTACACCGTAGTATTTCTTAGGGTACACGAGCTCTAGCAAAGAAATCGCGAAAAAATGGGTCTAAGGGGTTGAAATAGGGATGACATTTAGTATGCAAATTCGTCATTTTCGATGATAGAATAATTAATCTTTGTATTAAGGCACTTGGTAATATATAAATAAATATTTATTCTAGCGTTTTGGAAATTTCATTTATATGGGGATGATATTCAATCCCTAAGAGACAAAAAAAGCATAAAGCCGAAACCACTGGGCCTAGAAACGTATTTTTTTTTACACCGTAGTATTTCATGGGGTACACGAGCTCTAGCAATGAAATCGCGAAAAAATGGTTCTAAGGGGTTGAAATAGGGGATGACATTTAGTGTGCAAATTCGTCATTTTCGATGATAGAACCAGTAATCTTTGTATTAAGGCACTTGATAATATATAAATAAATATTTATTCTAGCGTTTTGGAAATTTCATTTATATGGGGATGAAATTCAACCCCTAAAAGACAAAAAAGCATAAATCCGAAACCACTGGGCCTAGAAACGTATTTTTTTTACACCGTAGTATTTCTTGAGGTACACGAGCTCTAACAAAGAAATCGCGAAAAAATGGGTAGAAGGGGTTGAAATAGGGCATGACATTTAGTATGCAAATTCGTCATTTTCGATGATAGAACCATGAATCTTTGTGTTAAGGCACTTGATAATATATAAATAAATATTCATTCTAGCGTTTTGGAAATTCATTTATATGGGGATGAAATTCAACCTCTTAAAGACAAAAAGCTTACAGCCGAAACCACTGGGCCTAGAAACGTAATTTTTTTTACACCGTTGTATTTCTTGGGGTACACGAGCTCTCTCTCTAGCAAAGGATTTTTGGAAAATCACTCCCTTAAGGGGGTGAAAAGCGTATAGCCGAAACTATTGGGGCTAGGAATGTGAAACTATGTATTTCTGTGTATTGTACGATTCTTTTTCTTTTGTTGTAAATGAGATCTAAGAAATTAGTTTTTGAAATTCAATCTCTAAGGGGGTGAAAAATGTATATCCGAAATCATTGGATCTAGAATAGAAACTAGGGATGTGAAAAAATAATATTTTTTTATAATAATCGATTATTAATCACATTTCCTAAAAAAAAAGTCACCATAATCCTGTTGGGAGAAAAATCGATTATTTTATAATCGATTATTTATTTTTAATTAATCGATTATTTTATAATAGATTTATTTTGAAGAACAAAAAATCGATTATTTAAAAAATCGATTAAGTTCCCTCCAAGTCATATCCCTACTAGAAACGTGAAATTTTGTACAAAGTTGTCTTTCTTGGGGAAAACGCTCACTAAAAAAGAGTTTTTGCAATTTTACCTCTGAGGAGGTGAAAAGCGTATAACCGATATCACTGAGCCTAGGAACGATCATTTTAGTACACGGTCGGCTTTCTTGGGTTACCCCATTATTTTTTCTTAATGCTCGCTTATCAAGATTACTTTGGATCGACGCAATATGTAGGCGGACCTCTGCCATCGTAGATTTATTGCAAAGGTTTTTCCAGCAACATTTTATGACCAGCAGCCTGCCAGACGACATTGCTGGCTAGATGGCATCACCAATTGGTCCAGGTCAATGTAAATCTTTGCCTTAGTAGTATTTTGTGACACCCACAAACAATGAAAGTATTGTAATATTCCTAGCCGCTACCAGACAGTAAGTTAAAATCAAGATATTAATCCAATTTTCTATCTCTAGAAATAAACAAATTTGAAGCGTCTATTTATTGTCAAAATAATAGGTTTTATTTATGCTCACACAATTATTTACACGATACCTATGTCTAAAAAACCGCCCAAGTGCGAGTCGGGGTCGCACACGAAGGGTTCCGCTCCATTATCTATAAAAAGGGGGGAAAATTGCGTTTGTTGTATAGGAGCCCCCTTAAATATTAATTTTATTTTGTATTAAATATTAATTTTATTTAAGAAATATCATCATCATCACCATCGCAGCCCACATACTTCCCACTCTTGTGCTTGGGCCTCCCCCATGATGGGAGGGAATTTGACCTACTATATCATGCTGGTCAGATATGTTGGTATAGGGTTTCATTTTTCGAGTATTTCTTCTCTTGCATAGATGCTATGTGCATATATCCTATAGTCGTCTTATACGACATCCACGGGCAAGATAGGGAGTGGTGAATTGTATTCTTACTCCATCAACACAATAAAAAGAAATATGCAAGCCAACTTTTACGCGGGCGAAGCCGCGGGCAAAAGCTAGTTATATATATTTCTACCTTTATTTACTTGTTTTATTTAAACGCTGCTACTTGATAAAGCAGTACATTCAGAAGTAGTTACGATTCGCACTAGAAATAAAATTACAAGGTAGTGACATATTATATTCTTAACCTGTAACTACGCGAATAAAAAAATTCTAACAAATAAAACACAATATATCTCACAAATAATACATATTTTATATTAATTAGATTTTTAGTGCTATTGTCAATCAATTTATTTATTTAAAATATAAATCTTTAATATCAATATGGTCACTATAAGAAGTTGTTAGATTAGCTAATTAAGACAGAAGGTCCCTTAAGTAGAGACGGAATAAATTAACCGACTTGGTATTACATGGATCGCACAATTTTATAATGTAGAAAGAACTAAGTTGCGAGAAATGGTTTTTTTTTCAAAGTTGTGTTTTTGATGGCATATAATTAACGGACGCAAATTAAAATTTTCCTTATAAAATATTGATTGCAAAGAGAAAATTACAAAATATCCGATGCCAGATTAATTATTTTGAAGCAATTTGTTTACCCCAAAGCGTTTTACCACTTACGCTGCATAATTAGTCTGAAGTTTTATGCAAAAGTTACTCAGTAATCTAATCATTTACTCTCTATAAATTAATTATAGAGGATTGAAATTGTAACTTGTTTATCGTTGTTCATTAAGTAGATACTAATTTTATTATAGCTCCCCATAGCTACCACTGCCACTGAAGCCAAACAGTCACGCTTCTAGTAGTCTGTTTGCAATTGTTGGACGCACAAAAATTTGTAAGGTCCCAAACAGGTGTCAATTAGGATGGATAGACCGAGTGCGGTAAAACCATATACATTGAAAAAAAAAACTTAACTATAATTAATGAGAAATACGTTATTCTATTTCGAGGTTCGAGGACTATTGGGTTCGGCCCGTCTCCACAATGGAAGGACAATTGACCTACTATACCGCGCTGTTAAGACGTGTTGCTATAAGATTTTCCTTCTCTTGCATAGATATTATCTACATATCATATCCTTTAGTCATCTTTTACGAAACCCAGAGGCAAGAGGGGGCGTGGTGAACTATATTTTTATTCCGTCACCACATGAAAAAAAAATATATTTCATCATCATCGTCATCATCGCAGCTTATATACGTCCCACTGTTGGACTCGATCTCTTCCATAATAGGAAGGCAATTTACCTACTATACCACGCTGGTTGGATAGGTTGATATAGGGTTTTATTTTGAATTTTCCTTATCTTGCATCGATGTTATATATATATATAATCCTTTGGTCATCTTTTACGACACCCACGGGCAAGATGATGGTGAATTGTATTCTTACTCCGTCACTACACGGAAAAGTTTAATAGGCGTCAATTACTATACATAAACCAACATTTTCTTTGTTACTACATACGGCTACTACATGCGGCTGCCAATTTTTTTCTTATTCTTATACTTAACTGATCTGCATATCACTGTTGGATGTGAGCTTCCTCCACAAAGACAAAGGGAAGGAAACTGCCGCAAATATGTTGGCCAGATGTGATGGTTCTTGCAATAATGTTGTCCTTTATATGCTTACTTGGTTTTTAGGACCACCCACGGCATAGAAAGAGCTGGTGGCATATATTTACTCTATCACTATATGGCAATATAAGAATTCTAAAATTTATTTTGACTCCTATAAAAGTTAATAAATATTTGTTCAATCCCAACTAATTCGTTCCAAAGCTAAAGTCGTTTTTGCCAACTAATGCATTTTAAATAAGGATGACTTTGACAATTTTTTTGCTATTTAAGATCTCTACTACTAAATTTCAATAAGCGCAGAAAATAATAAGCCAGAAAAATAATTTGCAGATCGGAGAAGAATTACTCGCGGGCATCCAATCCATGTCGGTGGATGAGGTTAGTGGTTATGATGGTTTAAAGTACGCTATGCCATAAAGAAAATACGCAAGTTCTTCTTTAAGTAATTACTTACCCATCGATCACTCACTAGCGAGTGACATGTCCTACTTTTAAAATATTTCACGCAATAGTAATTGCATTTCGGTTTTTTAAACAAAAATTATTCTCAATAAAATGCTGAATATTTTTCCGATTAAAAATAGTAATTACATTTATTATGGTAATGCTTACTGCATTTGGATTGCATACAGAATTTGGATTATCTGTCATCACCCTTTACTTTGTTGTGTGGTTGTATAAAATGGCTGAGGGATTGCAGAATGATGGTTAGCCCTACGCACCTGGTAGAATTCAACCTCGAACCTGCTAAGTGTGGTAATTATGCCAATAATATGACCCCATAGCCCACCGTATTCCCTCCCCGTCGTCATTGGGCCGACCACCGGTACCTTTTATTCCTTGATATCCGTGGCCGGCCTAGTAGGTTATCCTTTCGGGTACTGTCTCCTTTGACGCCCCGGCAGCATTGCAGTGCTGTCCGCCAGGGCGTCACTCTCACGCAGTCGGCCTCTCTGCGGGTGGTGAACTAATCATGCCAGGCTAACCTAACCTAACACTAAGAAAGATCTGGCAAGAATATCAGAGAACATGATCATCGTCTCATCATTATCTCAACCCATATATGTCCCACTATTGGGCTCGGACCTCCTCCATTATTGGAGGGAAATTGACCCATTACACCATTCAGACGTCTTGGCATAGGGTATTGTTTCGAGTTTTCCTTCTCTTTAAAGGCATGATACCAAATAATTTTTAATTTTTAAAAGGCTATATTGATAAAGCACCTAGCTTATTTGGTATTTGGAAAACAATGGTCCAAGTGCCCCCAACTCCCCCTGTACTTCAGTTAAAACCTTCTGATGTTACACTACGTAGATGATAACTTTTGAGAGAAAGGATTTATAGTAAATCAATAGCAGAACTATCATCTTTTTTCCCTCCCTATCATCTTCTTTTGTATCTCACGCTCGTTTACCTGGCAGACCAACGACAACTATTGGTGTATCTAGCGTGTAGTGGGCAGTATTGGTGTTCATAATCGGTCGTGATATGGCTGCTTCCCATTCAATTTATATGCAACTATATCTTGGTGAGTTTTAAGCGAATAGCATGGTATGCGAGTCACTAAAAACCATTCAATAAGTGGAGAGCGCAAATGCGCAGGTTATGTGAGAGACCATAGATCTTTGTTACTCCGTTTTGTTAAGGTGACTACAAAAAAAAAAAATACGAACGCTACTGACGTTTGATTGTTTTTATTAGAGAAATTTTATTTACACATATATTGTTACCAAAAAGTACTTCTGTTCTATTTTTTAGTTATTATGAACGTAAAGTTGCTAAGATCTTATAAAAGAGACGCACGACTTTGTTTGCCCAAAGGAGATCAAAGTGATTACGCTTCTGTTTCCAAAGTGTGTTATGGGAAAACATTGTTAGTATAATGGTTTATAATTTGTTTAACATTAATTATGTTAAAATTAATTGTTTAGGTTGTTAATTCTTTCAGTGGAAAAATCGCATTTGCCATTATTTCTGCTTCGTAGAGCGAAATAATGTGTATTATTTTCCTTCTAAATTACCGAATGGTATAATATTATTACAAATTCTGTTCCTATTTTACTAGTTATTTCTATGATATTTTAAATCTTCATCAAGTTCATTAACCGTTCTTTCTACTGATAACCTAGTAAATAACGTTACATTTTTTAATTTATAGAATATATGGATTTAAATAATATTTCAGTTTCAATTCAATTAATGAATTATAAGAGGCCTTCTGTGTCATTTTATTAAATCTGTAAAAATATTAATAATATATTTTTTTAATTCAATGTACTTTATTATCTTCGTCTGTTCCAATCATCCCATCCATCCCCATCTGACAAAACTCATCCCATCCATCACTATTCGTCACCCTTCATCCTATCCATGGTGATGGACACAGACATCTTATCCATCACCATACTTCATTATTCATCCCATTGGTCATCATCCGTAATTACTCATCCCATCCATACTCTTCTATCGCCACTCGTCGCATTCATCACCATCCGTCACCACTCAACCCATGCGTCACTAACTGTTACTACTTATCCTATCTATTACTTTTCATGCCATGCGTCATTACTCATCTCGTCCACCGTCACTCATTCCATTTATCACTATATGTCACCACTTATCACATCTACCACTAACTGTCATCATTCATTCTATCTAACATCATCCGTTAACACGCATTCCATCTGTCACCACTCAGCCCATCCATCACCATACATCCTATCCATCATCATTCATCACCACTCAATACATCCGTCAGTCACCACTCAACTCATTAATCACCATCCGTCACCGTTCTTCTCATCCGTCACTACTCTTATCATCAGTACCACTCGTCCCAATCCGTTTAACTACACATTTTTTTTTTTTTAAAAAAGACAACATCCTGCACTAAGGAAATAATCCTTGTATTGCAGGGGACTTCACAAATATATAATTAGCGGACACAATTTACATCCAGACTTAGAACAACAATTTGTGGATCGCACAAAGTGTTAACTTGTATTGGGTTCGAACCCATACACTGGCAGTGTAGATCGATATCTTAACCACCACGCCATCTGTGGAGTCATTGGCACAACTATACATAGTTCATCCTACACAAATGCTTACTGTCTTTACCATGAGAATGTAATTAATATTAGAAAATTACACAAGAGAAAGTGAAATGATAAGTATAAGCGTCACTGCCAGGATAGATGCAGAAACAATAATAATGGCCAAAAACTGTTTAGAGCGCGAGAAAAAGTTTATTGTGTAAGAAAGACAGGGGATTGGCTTCATTCTCATGCTAACTTCATTCCATTTGCTGGATGAGAAGTGACACAGGTTTTTTTTTTTAAGGGCGTGGGCCATAGTCAGGACACCCGCCGCCCAGCTCCGTCCGGGGCGACAGAGGGGCAGCGCACGGCCCCATGACCCACCCGTGGCACGTCGCCTTCGTCGTTGGGCCGACCACCGGTGCAGGGTAACTTGCCTTCAGTGGTTGGCCCGACGGAATACCCCGGTCGCGAGGTACCCTCTTCTCTCGACGATCCCGCTCGGGGACGTCGGTTACCGTCGCACGGTCAGCCTCTCTGCGGATGACGGACTAAATTAGCCAGCGGCGGATTATGTCGTCGTGTAGGCGTTCCTCCCGCGCGTGCTCCGACGCCACCTTCCGCGAGACGACTGCCTCGCAGAAGGCGAAGAGACTCCGGTAGAAGTCTGACGGGATAACTGAACGATTAATAATTGATCAGTGATCGACAACCGAGCGCTGAAAATTATTACCATACTAATATTTCTATAAAAACCTAGGGGTTGATGGTAGAAAAGTGAAAATTTAGGGTTATATATATTTTTCACTGTTGAATCAGAAAAAAATAAAGACATAAAATTTCGTCTAAAAATAAAAGATAACGTTTGGGTTGGACCACCCTTAATCTTTAGGGGTATGAGAAATAGATGTTGACCGATTTTCAGACCTTGAGCTTGAAAGACAAAATGGCGGACCCCGTAATTATAACAATACAAGAGCGCATCTCTCAGGCGCTTAGATTTAAGCGAACGTACAATAACAAATATTAATACAGAAAAGTTCGGTTCCTCGGGCACTGGAGAAAATATTTTACGAACACCAAAAAAGGAAATGCAGAAATAAACCTATAACAGACAATGATAGCTTTGAGGCTGATGCTATAAGGAATCACATTCATTCATCATCACTCACCACAGTTCATAAACATCCAACTACTGAGCTCAAGCCTCCTCCACAATGGGAGGGAAATTGAAACTGCACCACGCTAGTTAGACGTATTGGTATAGGGTTTTCCTTGTCTTGCTTAGATGTTTTATGCATATTATAATCCCTTAATCGTCTTTTACGACACCCACGGGCAGTAAAGGGGGGTGGTGAATTGTAGTATTATTCACACACATTATATCATCACACGGAAGCATATATATATATATATATATATAATTTAAGGTGGGCCAAAAAAAGCTTTTAATTTATTTTTTCTTAGCTACTACGAAAATATCGTCCAAGATGACGCAAAAAAAATCCTGGTAAAGTTTCAGCCCTTAATATTAATATTAAGAGGTCGCTCATTGTGATTTTTGATTTCCCATTTACCACTACATAACATAATTGTAGGGTGGCTTATCTCCACACGCCATCCTACAACCATAAGCCGGCATAAGTTCGTTATGTTTTAGATGAGCTGGCTCTGGACTACGCTTATTGCATTCTTCGAATTCCCCTATTCCACTGCCAGTACAATACCATAGAGCTAATCTGGGCTCAAATTAAAGATTATGCAGCAGGCCATAATACTTCTTCACCGTATAGCATAACAAAGATGTTCAAGACACTTTTTAAAAAAGCATGCGAAATAATTCCTATAAATTTAACAAAATCTATATTGAATTGAATAAATATGCACAATGAATACAATAAATAACATTATTAAATATAATGAATGCTATTTATTGTACATCACTAGTTATGACGAATTGACATGTGTCAGGAACGCAAACTCGGAGCGGCCGGAGTATAATACTTATTTGGCTACAACACTAATACTTACATTTTAATATCGCGATATCTTTTGAATGAAATGTTCGAATTTGATGATTAAAAAAGTTCTAGAAAGGTATTGAATTTGTCTTAAATATGAAGTCATTTATTTGGATAAGGATTAGTACCAAGTTACAAAATAAAGAGTTGTTAAGCGAAGGCATTTTAATTATTAAAAAAAAAAAAGAAAACACTTATTGTGAGATAACTACAATAGTTAGATACATAGTGTCACAATATTTTTTGTAGAAAATTATATGTTCTGCAAAGTTGTGGTACATTGTTTTGTTTTATAACCAATAGTTTTGGCAGCACACGCGATATAAGGATTTATTCGGGTAATTTTTTACACCTTGGGTTACATTGTTGGACTTTTAGTAAGGAACCCCAATTTTTTTGAAGATATAATATACCCTATGGCCTTCCTCAATAAATGGACTATCTAATACTGAAAGACTTTTTGAAATCGGACCAGCGGTTTCTGAGATTAGCACGTTCAAACAAACAAACTCTTCAACTTTATAATATTAATCGTTTCCATAGTGTGAGGTTAATTTGACCGTATAGATGGCGTAGCGATTCGGATACCAAGTTACTGTGCAGTGTCATAAGTTCGATTTCCATTCAGATTATCACACAGTATCAACTGTGTGATAGTTTCTGATATTTACGCGAGTATTGCACATCCTTACTAATATTATTAATACGAAAGTACGTTTGTTTGCATTGTTACGCTTTCACGCTTAAATCAACGAACCGATTTCAAAAATTCTTTCATCAATGTAAAGCTATCAGGGAGTAACATAGGCAATATTTTATCCCGGTATTCCCATGGGAACGGGAACTCGCGGGTAAGGCAACTGAAACCGAGGGCGGGTTGCTAGTACCTATATATAACATATATATATAAGATAAGACTATCAACATCATAGTAACACTATCATTTTTCAGGAGCATCTATATTCATAAGCAAGAAATTGCCATATTCCAATGTACCATTTTCATAAAATAAACTCGTTTTTAAAATAACCTTTGTGTAATATTCATGATTCATTAAAGAAACGATACTTAAAAATATACGAATTGTTGGCCTTAAAATTTAAACTAAAAGATTGTATAGAAAGAATTCATATAAAACTTAGTTTGTAAACCCTTTTTGGTAATGGTTCGTGAAGTAATCTAGCTTTGAATTTTATGTTTAGCTTAAGTAGATCGTAGATATTAAATAAAGTCTAAGCTGAGGCTTGCCTTAGTCAACTTAAGTAACATCTGTGAAAACAGATAGGGGAGGGGTATAGTTAGTCCAATACAAATATAACACTTGAAATAAAACATCAAATAAATTAAATATATGGACTACGTGTCCTTTGGCTGTCAGAATTTACAAATATATAGATGAGAAAATGTTGAACGAACAAAAAACGTTCAATCATGGCGAACAAATAAACAATCACTAACGCATCCAATAATCGCGTCATAACACTCGCAATGGGAATAGAGAATTTGAATACCATTATCGTCTGTTTTTCTTTCTTACCCATTAACATTAATTTCAAATGTTCGAGAAATAAACGTTTTTAGAGAATGGCTTCATAAAATGGCTTTTTATCTTTGTGAATGTATTTGTTTCAGCTTTTGTTTTGCTTAATATTATGTGAGTAGTTATATCATTTTTTTACCGCTTTGTCTCTGATCATATTCGTCCAACTGTTAGAAATAAAACTCCTCCTAATAAGGTATCAATTAGTAATCATCGCAGCCCACATACGTCCCACTGTTGGGCTCTGGCCTCGTCCACAATGGAAGGGAATTTAACCTACTATACCATGCTAGTCAGATATCTTGGTATAGGGTTTCATTTCGAGTTTTCCTTCTCTTGCACAAATGATAAGTATATATCCCATAGTCGTCTACAACATGTACAATGTACAATTGTATTCTTACTCCGTCACCACACGGAACAGTCAATTAGTAAATGGTGTATCAATTAGTAAACGATGTATCAATCAGTAAAGATGTACCTTTCGGCCAAATAGGTTGGACATAGATTAAATTTTGAGTTTTTTTACTCTTGCATCACTGCCCTATTATCTGCTTAGATCCTTTAATTCTATATTTACACTACCCACAGAAATGGAGTAAGAATACATTCTGTACCACATTGCAATAACTAGAAAAAAGCTATAGAACTATAGATAAACTTTAATTTGTTAAAAGAAATTTCCTATTCGTATACATTGAATATTTCATTCTTCTAATTAAATAGTGTTATGGATATGCCATGTTTTTCACTTCATTGACTCGTTCAGCATAATGTAAATTAAAATTGGCTTCACCTTAAGTCTAATTATATAAAAATTGCTTTTATTATAATGAAATGCCTTTTACAGCAGCTATACGTTCTTTAACATAATATTTTATAATACATTAATAAAATGTATCATGGATTATCTTAAAATGCATTATGCAGAAGCAATCATTCAAGTGAAATTTATAGCCAGTGTGCCTTGCGAATTGCCTATAATTTCTATATGGATGAAGAATTTCATTAGTTGTCTGTACAAAAACTAGTCAAATATAATCTAAAATATTTTTTGCCTTAGGTCGTTAGCTGCCGTTCACAGATTTAAATTTCGCATAAAGTTTTATTTCACTTAAATTGAGTAATGTAAATAATTGATAGGCTTGATTCAATATAATGTTTATTTTTTAGGAGCATTAAAATAAAAGCTCGTTTCTTTTCATATTTAACTATTTTTTTTATTTATTACCTATCACCGGATATGTTTCTAAGTCGATTAAAATTACTTAAGGCATCATCGTTGCATGGTCGTTTGCCTGGTAAATTAGTACAGTCTAGCTTCTCAATATCGTGATTTTTATTTTCTGTGGCAAGTTATGGTTCCGACAGACCCTGCCTTATCTGTCCGAAATAACAAAAGAGGCCAGGAGTCACGTAATCCACCTCAATATCTTCTCATCGCTACTGGACTGACGAGCGGTACCGATTCCTTGACTCCGTTTGCCAGTACAGACCGATTAGCCTCTCTGCGCATAACAGACTAATCAAGAGCCATCCTGGACTCCAGGATCTCGATCTCTCTGACTCTGCTCTCGAGAATAGACAAGAGCAACGCATCCTCTAATAAGCAGACCTTTTAGTAATTTGAACTTATTTAAGGCCATATAATTATGCCTAACCATTCACGAAAAATTTAAAGACTCGAACAATTCTAACTTGAGGTCGTAACAGGTATCTCCAAAAACTCCCATACATTAATATTAGATAGATTGGAGCAATTAAGCGTTTGATCACCATTTTATTCACAGTAAGTAACAATATTATTATTCATTGTAGAATTGTTTTAGTAGGTTTCCTCATTCATCATTTCGGTTTATAGACGTCCCACTGCTGGGCTTGAACCTCCTCGGAATAGTAGGGAAATTGACCTTACTATACCATGCTGGTCAGACAGATTGATATAGGGGTTTGTTTCGAGTTTTCCATCTCTTACATAGATGTCATATGCGTAATATATCCCTTAGTCGTCTTTTACGACACCCACGGGTAAGAGAGAGGGTGGTGAACTGTATTCTTACTCCGTCATCACACGGCAGTTTAGTAGGTTTAAATTAATAAATTGTCACAATATAATAATTACTACAAATGTATTATTTAATCACTAGCTTTTGCCCGCGGCTTCGCCCGCGTAAAATTTACTTGAATATTGAACTATTATCGCAAAGAATATTATCGGCATAAAAAGTATTACATTTCTTAATATAAGAAATACTCTATCTACGTGTCAATTTTCATCCAAATCTGCTCAACAGTTTAAGCGTGATTGAGTAACAAACATCCAAATATCTTCACAAACATTCACATTTGAATATTACTTCCAGCCTTATAGTTCAGATTCCCGTGGAAATACGATGATAAATATGCCTTTCCTTAGTCTCTGATAACGTAATTTTCCATTGGTGAAAAAAAATTATATCAATCAAACACCCGCAGTTTCATTCACGTAGACCCCATTTTCATGCCAATACCGAGATAAAAAATGCCTATGTTACTCGCTGATATTATAAATTTACATGGCTGAAAAAAAATATAAATCACAGAAATATCAGAGATAAAAATTGCCTATGTTACTCGCTGATAACATCGGTAGCATTCCATTGGTGAAAGAATTTTAAAAATTGGTCGTCATTCCCCGGTTTAGTTCTCGTTCCCGGGCAAATATTGGGATGAAAATAGCCTTTATATGGTA
Source organism: Lymantria dispar (assembly GCA_032191425.1). Lineage (NCBI taxonomy): Eukaryota > Metazoa > Arthropoda > Insecta > Lepidoptera > Erebidae > Lymantria > Lymantria dispar. The sequence continues at coordinate 24,814,351 of CM063448.1, forward strand.
TTCACTGATAATATAGCTTTTCATTAGTGAATTAATTTTTAAAACCATTAAATTCCCGTGATTTCCTCGCCATTGTACCCGACCCCGTAGGAATATCAGGATAAAAATAGCTTAAATATGTTACTGGCTTAAAAATAGCTTTCCATTAATGAAATAATTTTAAAATCGACCTAATTCTCAAGGTTGCTCCAGCCACACCGGGATAAAATATAGCCTGGGATAAAGTATAGTCTTAAGTTATTCCTTATGTATGCCTGGTAGACCTGATGGTAAAATGTAATCAATATGGGTCCAGCCATTTTGAAGATTAACTGTAACGAATAGACAGACAGACAAAAAAATTTGGACCGTATTATGTGAGCATAAATAAAACCTATTATTTTGATAGACAAACAGACGCTTCAAATTTATTTATTTGTAGACATAGAAAATTGGAATAATATCTTGATTGTAACTTACTGTCTGGTAGCTGCTAGAAATATTACCACGCTTTCATTGTTCGTGGGTGTCGCAAAATACTACTAAGACAAAGATTTACATCAACCTGGACCAATTGATGATGCCGTCTGGCCAACAATGTCGTCTGCCAGGTCATAAAATGTTGCTAGAACCTTTGCAATATATCTACGATGGCAAAAGAGTGCCTTCATATCGCGTCGATCCAAAGTAATTAGGATAAGCGCAAAATAATGATGATATATCATTGGCTGGGTGTCTTCGACTATATGCGTTTTATCCCTTTGGGGCAGCCCAAAATTGTTTCTTAGTGAGTGCTTACCCCAAATAACCGATCGGTATACAAAATTTCACATTCTTAGGCCCAGTATCTTTGGCTATACACTTTCACCCTCTTAGGGGTTGAATTTCCAAAAATTCTTTGTTAGAGCTCGCTTATCCTTGCCAAAAATTTTTTCATAGTGCTTGGTAAGTGAGCACTAAGAAAATCTTGGGGTAATCCAAGAAAGCCGACCGTGTACTAAAATGATCCTTCGTAGGCTCAGTGATTTCGGTTAAACGCTGTTCACCCCCTTAGGGCTAAAATTGCAAAAATCTCTCTTTCCCCAAGAAAAGCAACTTTATACAAAATTCCATGTTTCTAGGCCTAATGATTTCGGCTATATATTTTGCACCCCTTTAGGAGTTGATTTTAATAAAATAATTTCTTAGAGCTCACTTACAACAAAAGAAAGAGAATTGCATAGAAAATTTTACGTTCCTAGCACTAATAGTTTAGTCTATACGCTTTTCACCCCCTTCAGGGGGTGATTTTCCAAAAATCCTTTGCTAGTGCTCGTATACCCCAAGAAATATGACGATGTAAAAAGAAAATACTTTCCCCTATTTCAACCCCTTATACCTATTTTTTCGCGATAAAAAGTAGCCTTATATCCTTTCTCAAGCTTTAGTACATATCTGTACCAAATTTAATCAAAATTGGTTAAGTGGTTTCGACGTGAAAGGCTATATGCTTTTCAACCCCTTAAGGGGGTGAATTTCCAAAAATCCTTTGCTAGTGCTCGTGAACCCCAAGAAATACGATGGTGTAAAAAAATACTTTTCTAGGCCGAGTGGTTTCGGCTGTATGCTTTTTGGTATTTTAGGGGTTGAATTTCATCCCCATGTAAATGGAATTTCCAAAACGCTTGAGCGAATATTTATTTATTTATTATTAGGTGCCTGAATACAAAGATTCGTGGTTCTATCATCGAAAATGACGAATTTCCATACAAAATGTCATCCCCTATTTCAACCCCTTATACCCATTTTTTTGCGATAAAAAGTAGCCTATATCCTTTTCAAGCTTTAGTCCATCTCTGTACCAAATTTCATCAAAATCGGTTAATTGGTTTCGACGTGAAAGGCTATATGCTTTTCAACCCCTTAAGGGAGTGAATTTCTAAAAATCTTTTGCTAGTACTCGTGCACCCCAAGAAATACGATGGTGAAAAAAAAACGTTTCTAGGCCCAGTGGTTTCGGCTGTATGCTATTGATATTTTAGGGGTTGAATTTCATCCCCATGTAAGTGAAACTACCAAAACGCTAGAACGAATATTTATTTATTTATTATCAGGAGCCTTAATACAAAGATTCACGGTTCTATCATCGAAAATGACGAATTTCCATACAAAATGTCATCCCCTATTTCAACCCCTTATACCCATTTTTTCGCAATAAAAAGTAGCCTATGTTCTTTCTCAAGCTTTAGTCCATCTCTGTACCAAATTTCATCAAAATCGGTTTAGACGTGAAAGACTATATGCTTTTCACCCCCTTAAGGGGGTGAATTTCCAAAAATCCTTTGCTAGTGCTCGTGCACCCCAAGAAATACGATGGTGAAAAAAAAAACGTTTCTAGGCCCAGTGGTTTCGGCTGTATGCTATTGATATTTTAGGGGTTGAATTTCATCCCCATGTAAGTGAAACTACCAAAACGCTAGAACGAATATTTATTTATTTATTATCAGGAGCCTTAATACAAAGATTCACGGTTCTATCATCGAAAATGACGAATTTCCATACAAAATGTCATCCCCTATTTCAACCCTTTATACCCATTTTTTGCGATAAAAAGTAGCCTATGTCCTTTCTCAAGCGTTAGTCCATCTCTGTACCAAATTTCATCAAAATCGGTTTAGACGTGAAAGACTATATGCTTTTCATCCCCTTAAGGGGGTGAATTTCCAAAAATCCTTTGCTAGTGCTCGTGCACCCCAAGAAATACGATGGTGTAAAAAAATACGTTTCTAGGCCCAGTGGTTTCGGCTGTATGCTTATTGGTATTTTAGGGGTTGAATTTCATCCCCATGTAAATGAAATTTCCAAAACGCTTGAACCAATATTTATTTATTATCAGGTACCTTAATACAAAGATTCGTGGTTCTATCATCGAAAATGACGAATTTCCATACAAAATGTCATCCCCTATTTCAACCCCTTATACCCATTTTTTCGCAATAAAAAGTAGCCTATGTTTTTTCTCAAGCTTTAGTCCATCTCTGTACCAAATTTCATCAAAATCGGTTTAGACGTGAAAGACTATATGCTTTTCACCCCCTTAAGGGGGTGAATTTCCAAAAATCCTTTGCTAGTGCTCGTGCACCCCAAGAAATACGATGGTGAAAAAAAAAATACGTTTCTAGGCCCAGTGGTTTCGGCTGTATGCTTATTGGTATTTTAGGGGTTGAATTTCATCCCCATGTAAATAAAATTTCCAAAACGCTTGAACCAATATTTATTTATTATCAGGTACCTTAATACAAAGATTCGTGGTTCTATCATCGAAAATGACGAATTTCCATACAAAATGTCATCCCCTATTTCAACCCCTTATACCCATTTTTTCGCAATAAAAAGTAGCCTATGTTTTTTCTCAAGCTTTAGTCCATCTCTGTACCAAATTTCATCAAAATCGGTTTAGACGTGAAAGACTATATGCTTTTCACCCCCTTAAGGGGGTGAATTTCCAAAAATCCTTTGCTAGTGCTAGTGCACCCCAAGAAATACGATGGTGTAAAAAAAAATGGGTTTCTAGGCCCAGTGGTTTCGGCTGTATGCTTTTTGGTATTTTAGGGGTTGAATTTCATCCCCATGTAAATGAAATTTCCAAAACGCTTGAACGAATATTTATTTATTTATTATCAGGTACCTTAATACAAAAATTCGTGGTTCTATCATCGAAAATGACGAATTTCCATACAAAATGTCATCCCCTATTTCAACCCCTTATACCCATTTTTTTGCAATAAAAAGTAGCCTATGTCCTTTCTCAAGCTTTAGTCCATCTCTGTACCAAATTTCATTAAAATCGGTCCGGACGTGAAAGCGTAGCAGACAGACAGACAGACAGACAGACAGACAGACAGACAGACAGACAGACAGACAGAGTTACTTTCGCATTTATAATATTAGTAAGGATTGCTTTTTTTGTGACCTAAAACCATACAATTTTTGAATTTATACTTCTTTTGTTGCGTTAGGGAAAAATTATGAGACTAAATTTTTACTAAGTGCGCGTACACCGTCACGAAACACCGAAAACCTGAAGTCGTCAACATATTTAACGATGCGCGCGAACATCACCACAAATGTGAACTAGATAATGCGGTATAATAAAACTTTCAATGTAATGCCTTTTTTTTCTATTATTAGTGTTGTTTTTTTCTAGAAACGTACGATAACGAGAAAGATAATTTTTTTTTGAAAGACTATAAATCTTGTTAATAACAATAATTCTGTAAAGGGTAGACATAAATCTCTGTAATAACGGTGATTTGTTTGACGTGAGACATCCTGTTCCGCCCGTGACCATAAACGCTGAAGCATTCGGAACAACGGGCAATCAAAAATCAAATACAAACGCGATAAAATCCATAAAATAGTTTTATTTATGTAATACTCGCGTAAATACCAGACATAATTATTCAATGCTATTCCTTACCCATGCCAATATGTCAGCGTTGCGTCTGCCCTCTCGTGGCTCATGCCAAACCTGGGCGGACCCGGCACTGTATGTCAACGGCTGTACGCGAGGGTCATCAGGTCGATGGCCCAGTACAGCGCACCGGTGTGGGCGGGGACTTTGACCGTCCGACTCAGGGTTCTTCTGTGACGACCACAGAGGGCCATGGTGGTCAGGGCCATACGCGGGTACCGCACGATGGTGACGGAGGCAGCGTGCCAGTTGGCTGGGACTATCTCGTGGGACCTGGAGGCGGAAATACTCGCCGGTTTGTATCGGCAGGTATCGGCGGTGTGAGCGGCGGGCGGTATGGTTTCCTTGAGGGAACTTACCGCCTGGCGCGTCGCCGCCCGCCGAGACGTCATTGCCCGTTGGGCAGTCCGGCTGGAGAGGCCTCGGTTCGGTGTGAGGACAGTCGAGGCCTTCCAGCCGGTGCTGATACAGTGGCTGGAGCAGCGGCACGGGGTGCTTTTCTTCCGACTGGTGCAGGTTATGACGCGGCACGGATGCTTCGCCAAGTACCTGCACACGATCGTGAGGAAGGAGAGCACACCGTCCTATCACCACTGCGATTGTAACGAGGACAGGCCTTCCGTGTGGTCCGGTGACTGGGGTGACGCAGACGCGAGTACCTACGCCTGATGCCGCCCTAACAGAGACTGCGGTCGACTAGGGCGGGGTTTTAGTCAGGCACCCGCGGAGAGGTTAGCCTCGCGATGGTGATCGGCATCCCGGGGGGACGTCGATGGGAGAGGGTACTCCCTCGGGGTATTACGTCGGGTCGACCACTGAACTCAGCACCGGTGGTCGGCCCAACGACGAAGGCGACGTGCTTTATGGGTGGGTTACGGGGCCGCGCACCGCCCCTCTGTCGCCTCGGATGGAGCCGAGCGGCGCGTGCGCTGGCAATAAAAAAATACTAATATTATAATATCGTTTTTATATTACACTAATTCTACTAGTATTGGGTACCAAAAACACACATGGCCGTATCTTTTTGAAAGTAGCAATTTTGAATGCTAAGTGTCATGCCATTAATACCCACTTACAATATTTTTATACCATCCAGAAAAGGTTAAGCTCATACGGGCTAGAACCGATAAACGACGTAGTCAGTCTGCTGTATAAATAATAGGTAAGAAACGTAGTTGTTACACATTCACATTTTTTGCTGTTTTATCATTTTTAGTCCCACATAATAAGAAGATATATCGTTTTATCGGTAATGTGACCATACAGCCCATTTTGAACGGGACAGTTGCATTACGTACGGGATGTTCCCGTTTACAGAATGTTTCACCCGTTGTCCCTACCCAACAATGTACCGTTTTTGTAAACAGAGCAAACATGATCATTTATTACACTGATGTTTATTTTTTAAACGGTTTTATTTAGCTTACTCCGTTTATTTATTTTTTTTTGGGTCAAATTTAGTAATTGAAATTTCACCCTTTTCCTGACAACCGATTGATCTGAAATTTGGTATACGCCTTTGGTTCTGGTTACAATAGAATTATGTATACTAAAATTTATTGTAAATTCAAGACGGCTGCCACTACAAAATGGCGGATAACCTATATTTTTTCAATCCCATCAATATGGATATCAAATGAAAGGGTTTGACAAGTAAAATATAATGCATTATACAAATTCAAAATCTAAGATAGCCGCCGCTATAAAATAGCGAATAACCTATTTCTTATAATATGGGTATTAAATGATAGGGCTTGAAAAGTAGAATACATTGCTCTACACAAAACTAACATAAAACCTAAAAACTTAAAAATAAAAAGGAATATTTTTTTTTAAGTTAAACGGTTTTATTGTAAACAAACAGTAAAAATAAAATCTTTCCTTTTCTTATTACTTATTTCTGCAAGACTTTTCTCGTGTAGTTGTTCTTTTATTCTTAGCTTTTAATTTCATAATTTTATCTATTTTTGCAAGTGTCCTGTATTGACACATATATAAAGGAACGTTATTCAAGCGTACCATTTTGAAGCAAAATAAATATAGTCACATTATTTATCCGGCACTATTCATGTTTTATCTGCGCCTAGTTGACCTAGGCATCCATTAATTGCTCGTTTGTGAAGTACCTCATTTTTACTGCGGGGTGTTGCCAAGAAAAAATGATGGATTGCCGTAAACACGCCAACTTTCGGTCTATAAATGATTTTTATTTTCACTATTCGCAAGTAATCATTTCATAAATAGATACCTATCTATTCATAGTGAATACCTACTTAGACATTTTTCCAAGAATGTAGTTACTTATATCTTTAAACGAGCAATTCTTGTATATATATATATTCAGGATCTCGGAAACGGCTCCAACGATTTTGTTGAAACTTGGCATACTAGAGGATTCGGGTCCAAAAAATCGATCTAGCTAGGTTTTATTTATAGAAAATGTTCTTTTGTCGGTGTTTTTAGCATAACAATAAATGACATTAAATTTTAAAAGAATATGAATTTAAATTTCGTTGTAAATGTCAAGAGTTCCGGTAGCTCAGTTGGGGGACGGCCGGTTTTAATTTTGAGTTTTGTAGCATCCAAACAGCGTCGGTTCGAATCTCGGTGTTATTATTATTCTCTTTTTGTAATTTTTTTATATAATATTTAGTTTTTATTAATATATCTAAATAAATTCTATAAAAATATTTCGAGCGAAGCTCGGTCAACCTGATATTAACTATTTATCATAGATGCTACGTTATACTATTTCGTATATTTTTCGTGTGATATCGGATTAAGAGTGTCATATGCCATTGACCCTTTCTTACCCATTTCTTTTTTTTTATGTGTGGGCTATGGTAAGCTCACATGCCGTCCATTCCGTCCGGGACGACGAAAGGACGGCGCGCGGGCTATAACACACCCGTACCCACGTCGCACAGTGTTCTGTCTAGAACAAGCTAGGTGGACAAAATTATTTTTAGACTTTTTTCGATCGATACCAATTAAATATGTACGACTAAAACTATTTTCATCCATATACTAGCTTTTCATCCAAGGTTTGCCTACTATATATATATTATGCTTTATTTTGTCATCCTAAATAATAGTCTCTTGTGAAAGGAAATGGGAGTGAAAAAATAAATATAATTTATGAATAAATTATAATATAAATAAATATAATAAAAATAAAATTACATAATACTATTTTACAACATATAAATATAAACTATATTACAACTTACTAAATAAATAAAAAATAATATTTAGAGAGTTATTCTACTAAGCATTTTAAAAACAATTATAACACCTAATATATTTTTTTAATAATATAAAAAAGGAAAAACTTATATCCAACTACGACAAAAAACGTGGCTAAAATAGTATGAAATAAGATTTTCAGGTCACAGAATTAAACAATGTAATGCTGAAGAACGTTGCTACTGAAGGAGCAAGATAATCGATATATCTATAGACTTTACCAAGATGCCTTAGTCGCAGTTTGACAATAATATCATATGATACGATACTATAGTAGACCAGATCAGTACACAGAGATACACATATTCAAGTTTGAAAAGCTGTAGTCACGCGTTGTTAAAGTGTTATGTTGCTTGCTTTATCCAATAAAGCTTGTAAATTTATTTCACTTTGGCGACGTTTCTGTGTCCAGTAGACAGCACAGCTACTTCGTCTGCAGTCATGAGCTCTTTAGCACTGGATTCTTAAAAATCTTAATCGAAATTTTCCACCCTACTTTTCTATGTTTTAGAAGACGATTCCTGGAACTCTTATCGAGGTCTGCTAACTTTCGCTGACTGCTGTGTGATGTTGAAGATATCAGCTGTTGGTAAATTATTTGAAGCTTAATTTCCTCAGCCTCTAACTATTCCTTATTTTTGCCTTTAAATCGTTCCTTTGATTTTCCAGCAGCACTCCACTTAGAGGCGATAGTTGATAAGAGTTTTGCTAATTTCATCTTTATTGTGCATTTAGAATTATCGGTAATATTTAAAATATGGAAATATGTCCTAAGAAAATCAAAAAGCGAACACTCCTTTCACCTTTTTATCATATTTCAATCATTCTTCAAAAATAGCAACTTTCGAAATAGAATAAATGTATTTTGAAAAAAATTAAAAAAAAATATATTTGTACTCATTTGTGCTAATTTAAAATTGATTTTTATTTTAGTGAACTGAATGAACTAAAGACGAAATCATAATTTAGCCCGTTTTTATAGTCCCGTGTATATAAATATAATGTAATGTAAATATTTCATAATACACAATAAATTTTAATGTTTTTTCAGATACATTTTAGATATACAAATCCGTTTACAATATGATTAAATATAGTCAAAATGTGTAATACTAATCTTCAGTTGTAAAATCCATTATTAAAAACTTGCACAAACCACTAACTGCCACATTAAGATGCTGTTCAAAGTGTCGCACAGAAGTAACTGATATAAGTGCTTTAATTACATGCGACTGCATTACCTTGCATTGTAACCCTATCACTCGTAATTCTGGAACGTTAGACATAAACTATTCTTGGAAATAAAGGTTTGGGGTTGTTGTTCACCTGAATTAACTACCTGTTTCTGGAAATTTAAGAGTGAATTTTGTCCACCTAGCTTGTTCTAGGCGGTACACTGTGCGTGTACCGCCTAGAACAAGCTAGGTGGACAAAATTCACTCTTAAATTGTGTGTATTCGTCGTTGGGCTGACCACCAGTGCCGAGTTCATTGTCTTCAGTGGTCGGCCCGACATAAATACTCTTTCGGGTACCCTCACCTCTCGACGTCTCTGCCCCGGAACGTCGGCCGCCGTCGCGCGGTCAGCCTCCCTGCGGTTGACGGACTAAAATCCCCGATCCGGTCACCCGCGGCCTCGGCTAGGGCGGCATCAGGCGCAGGTACTAGCGCCTGCGCCGCCTGAGTCACCGATGGCGGAGCGTGGCACCGAAGAAGAGCTCCTCTCGCGCACGATCCTCCTTCCGTGAGATGATGGTCTCACAGAAGGCTGCGACCGCGTCCCAGTTCCTGACGCTGTCGAGCATCTCCCTGGCGATGGTCGGCACCGTCAGGTCGTCACCGATGATCGCGATGAGTTCACGGCGCTCCCTCGCCCACGCGGTACACACTTCGAGCGTGTGCTGCACCGTGTCCTCGTCCGACGTATCGGCATAGGGGTTTGTTTCGAGTTTTCGTTCTATTGCATAAATGTTGTATGCATATTATTCCTTAGTCGTCTTTTACGATATCCACGGGTAAGATAGGGGGTGGAGAATTGTATTCTTACTCCGTCACCACACGGAAAATACATATGTTACTCGCTGATAATATAAGTTTACATTAGTAAAAGAACTTTTAAAATAAATTACTTTCCCATGATTTAACCGACATTACTTCGCATTTGTAATATTAGTTAGGATTGAATGAATAAATGAGGTCAAAAATAAAAACAATTATTTAATCTGTCGTTACATTTGCATGCACCTGTGTAGTGTTAATTATACGAAGGCCACTCTAATTCCGTAAGTAATTGATATTGATATTACACTCATTTGCAAAAAAAACGGGCACCTAAGCAATGAACCATTTCAATGAAATATTTCTTTGTTTGATAATTATAGGTAGTTTTATCCACACAATTTGCTAAATTAATAAGAAAATAATCGTTTTCATCAGTATTTCATAAAATTTAGATACAATTTATGGGAAACTAGCTTTTGCCCGCGGCTTCGCCCGCGTAAAAATTTACTTGCATATTAATACTTGCATATTAATAACTATTATCGTAAAGAATATTATCGGCATAAAGAGTATTATATTTCTTAATTTAAGAAATACTCTATCTACGTGTCAATTTTCATCCAAATCTGCTCAACAGTTTAAGCGTGATTGAGTAACAAACATCCAAATATCTTCACAAACTTTCACATTTGAATATTACTTCCAGCCTTATAGTTCAGATTGCCGTGCAAATACGATGATAAATATGCCTTTCTTTAGTCTCTGATAAAGTACTTTTCCATTGGTGAAAAAAAAATTATATCAATCAAACACCCGCAGTTTCATTCACGTAGAAATTCCCATGCCAATACCGAGATAAAAAATACCTATGTTACTCGCTGATATTATAAATTTACACACATACATACCAAAAAAAAAAAAAATATTAATCCCAGAAATATCAGAGATATAAATTGCCTATGTTACTCGCTGACAACATAGGTAGCTTTCCATTGGTGAAAGAATTTTAAAAATTGTTCGACATCCCCTGGTATAGTTCTCGTTCCTGGGCAAATACCGGAATGAAAATAGCCTTTCACTGATAATATAGCTTTTCATTAGTGAATTAATTTTTAAAACCATTAAATTCCCGTGATTTCATTGACATTGTACCCGATCCCATAGGAATATCGGGATAAAAATAGCTTAAATATGTTACTCGCTTAAAAATAGCTTTCCATTAGTGAAATAATTTTAAAATCGACTTAATTCAGCCACACCGGGATAAAATATAACCTGGGATAAAATATAGTCTAAGTTATTCCTTATGTACGACTGGTAGACCTAATGGTAAAATATAATCAATATCGGTCCAGCCATTTTGAAGATTACCTGTAACGAATAGACAGACAGGCAAAAAAATTTGGACCGTATTGTGTGAGCCTATATTTGTATAAAACCTATTATTTTGATAGACAAACAGACGCTTCAAATCTATTTATTTGTAGAGATAGAAAATTGTAATAATATCTTGATTGTAACTTACTGTCTGGTAGCTGCTAGAAATATTACCACGCTCTCATTGTTCGTGGGTATCGCAAAATACTACTAAGACAAAGATTTACATCGACCTGGACCGGTGATGCCGTCTGGCCAACAATGTCGTGCGCCAGGTCATAAAATGTTGCTAGAACCTTTGTAATATATCTACGATGGCAGAAGAGTACCTACATATCGCGTCGATCCAAAGTAATTAGGATAAGAGCAAGATAATGATGATATATCATTGGCTGGGTGTCTTCGACTATATGTGTTTTATCCTTTTGGGGCAGCCCAAAATTGTTTCTTAGTGAGTGCTTACCCCAAATAACCGATCGGTATATGAAATTTCACATTTTTAGGCCCGGTATCTTTGGCTATACACTTTCACTCTCTTAGGGGTTGAATTTCCAAAAATTCTTTGTTACAGCTCGCTTATCCTTGCCAAAAATTGTTTCATAGTGCTTGGTAAGTGAGCACTAAGAAAATCTGGGGGTAATCCAAGAAAGCCGACCGTGTAATAAAATGATCCTTCCTAGGCTCAGTGATTTCGGTTAAACACTTTTCACCCCCTTAGGGCTAAAATTGCAAAAATCTCTTACCCCAAGAAAGGAAACTTTATACAAAATTCCACGTTTCTAGGCCTAATGATTTCGGCTATATATTTTGCACCCCTTTAGGAGTTGATTTTAATAAATTAATTTCTTAGAGCTCACTTACAACAAAAGAAAGAGAATTGCATAGAAAGTTTTACGTTCCTAGCTCCAAGAGTTTCGTCTATACGCTTTTCACCCACTTAATGATGATTTTCCAAAAATCCTTTGCTAGTGCTCGTGTACCCCAAGAAATAAGACGACGTAAAAAGAAAATACTTTCCCCTATTTCAACCCCTTATACCTATTTTTTCGCAATAAAAAGTAGCCTTATATCCTTTCTCTAGCTTTAGTTCATCTCTGTACCAAATTTCATCAAAATCGGTTAAGTGGTTTCGACGTAAAAGGCTATATATGCTTTTCAACCCCTATTTTTTTTTTGGGTTGGGCTGCGGTTGGCGCGCTCCTCGCACCACTCCGTCCGGGCACCCCAAGAAATACGATGGTGTAAAAAAAAATACGTTTCTAGGCCCAGTGGTTTCGGCTGTATGCTTTTTGGTATTTTAGGGGTTGAATTTCATCCCCATGTAAATGGAATTTCCAAAACGCTTGAGCGAATATTTATTTATTTATTATTAGGTGCCTCAATACAAAGATTCGTGGTTCGATCATCGAAAATGACGAATTTCCATACAAAATGTCATCCCCTATTTCAACCCCTTATACCCATTTTTTTGCGACAAAAAGTAGCCTATCCTTTCTCAAGCTTTAGTCCATCTCTGTACCAAATTTCATCAAAATCGGTTTAGACGTGAACGACTATATGTTTTTCACCCCCTTAAGGGGGTGAATGCCCAAAAATCCTTTGCTAGTGCTCGTGCACCCCAAGAAATACGATGGTGTAAAAAAAAATACGTTTCTAGGCCCAGTGGTTTCGTCTGTATGCTTTTTGGTATTTTAGGGGTTGAATTTCATCCCTATGTAAGTGAGACTACCAAAACGCTTGATCGAATATTTATTTATTTATTATCAGGTGCCTTAATACAAAGATTCACAGTTCTATCATCAAAAATTACGAATTTCCATACAAAATATCATCCCCTATTTCAACCCCTTATACCCATTTTTTCGCAATAAAAAGTAGCCTATATCCTTTTTCAAACTTTAGTCCGTCTCTGTACCAAATTTCATCAAAATCGGTTTAGACGCGAAAGACTATATGTTTTTCACCCCCTTAAGGGGGTGAATTTCCAAAAATCCTTTGCTAGTGCTCGTGCACCCCAAGAAATACGATGGTGTAAAAAAAAATACGTTTCTAGGCCCAGTGGTTTCGTCTGTATGCTTTTTGGTATTTTAGGGGTTGAATTTCATCCCTATGTAAGTGAGACTACCAAAACGCTTGATCGAATATTTATTTATTTATTATCAGGTGCCTTAATACAAAGATTCACGGTTCTATCATCAAAAATTACGAATTTCCATACAAAATATCATCCCCTATTTCAACCCCTTATACCCATTTTTTTGCGACAAAAAGTAGCCTATCCTTTCTCAAGCTTTAGTCCATCTCTGTACCAAATTTCATCAAAATCGGTTTAGACGTGAACGACTATATGTTTTTCACCCCCTTAAGGGGGTGAATGCCCAAAAATCCTTTGCTAGTGCTCGTGCACCCCAAGAAATACGATGGTGTAAAAAAAAAATACGTTTCTAGGTCCAGTGGTTTCGGCTGTATGATTTTTGGTATTTTAGGGGTTGAATTTCATCCCCATGTAAATGAAATTTTCAAAACGCTTGAACAAATATTTATTTATTTATTATGAGGTGTCTTAATATAAAGATTCACGGTTCTATCATCAAAAATTACGAATTTCCATACAAAATATCATCCCCTATTTCAACCCCTTATACACATTTTTTTGCGATAAAAAGTAGCCTATATCCTTTCTCAAGCTTTAGTCCATCTCTGTACCAAATTTCATCAAAATCGGTTTAGACGTGAAAGACTATATGTTTTTCACCCCCTTAAGGGGGTGAATTTCCAAAAATCCTTTGCTAGTGCTCGTGCACCCCAAGAAATACGACGGTGTAAAAAAAATACGTTTCTAGGTCCAGTGGTTTCGGCTGTATGCTTTTTGGTATTTTAGGGGTTGAATTTCATCCCCATGTAAATGAAATTTCCAAAACGCTTGAACAAATATTTATTTATTTATTATTAGGTGTCTTAATACAAAGATTCGTGGTTCTATCATCGAAAATGACGAATTTCCATACAAAATGTCATCCCCTATTTCAACCCCTTATACCCATTTTTTCGCGATAAAAAGTAGCCTATGTCCTTTCTCAAGCTTTAGTCCATCTCTGTACCAAATTTCATCAAAATCGGTCCAGTGGTTTAGACGTGAAAGCGTAGCAGACAGACAGACAGACAGACAGACAGACAGACAGACAGACAGACAGACAGAGTTACTTTCGCATTTATAATATTAGTAAGGATAATGCTAAACCTCGCTAGTAGTGTATATTCGCTAGTAGTGCATATGCTCATGAAGTAAAAATAAAAAAGTTTTTTTGTTTGTTTTTCTTTAATAAAGTAAAAGCAGATAAATGTTTAGTATCGAGTGTGACCCCCTCTAGCTAAAATCACAGCTTGAATTCGTCTGGGCATGCTAGCGAGTATATCCCGGATACTTGCTTGCGGAATACGTTCCCACTCCGCAGTAATCACATTCTTCAGCTCTCTGATGGTCTGCGGAGCCGGGTGTACTGATCTCACACGCCGTTTCAGAACGTCCCAGACATGCTCTATGGGATTGAGGTCGGGACTTCGAGCTGGCCAATCCAAACGACGAATGCCGACCTCTTGCACATACGCATTAACATCGCGGGATCGGTGGGCGCGAGCATTGTCGTCCATAAAAATCGAGTCTTCACCTAGAGCGGCCAATGCGGGTTGTGCATGAGAAATTAGAACTTCCGTTATGTATCGATGCCCAGTCAGTGAGCCGTTTTCAATGAAGACTAACTCTGTACGATCCATTGAATTTATTCCTGCCCAAAACATAACAGAGCCCCCACCATAAGGTGTGATTTCTTCGAAACATGCCTCTGCAAAGCGTTCTCCTTGTCTTCTTAGCACTCGCCGACGTCGATCTTCACCGAACAGAGATATCCTGGCTTCATCAGAGAACAAAACCCTATTCCAATCGTCTTGAGTCTATGATTCACAATTTCTAGCGAACCTAAGCCTGTGAACTCTGTGCTCACGGAGTAATTTGGGGCCGCGGGCCGGGCGGTGACTGCGTATATTGGCAGCGAGAAGCCTCCTCCTGACTGTCCATAGACTAATATGCACATTTCTTACTTCTTGGAGGTTGTTCTTAAGATCCACATACGAAGATTTGCGATTTCTCAATGCGCGACTCACAAGAAAACGATCATCCCGTGGTTGGGTACATGGTTTTCTTCCAGAACCAGGCCTTCTCTCGACGGAACCAGTCTCCTGATATCGCTGCCAGGTCCTTTGGACTGTCGAGCGACTAACATTTAGCCTCCTAGCCACGAAACATTGGCTGCAACCCTCTTCAAGCAGCGCGATAATTTTGGTAGCTTTTACCACTTTATCTACCATTTTTGATACAGCCAAACAGCATTAAATAAAGCTTTGACAGTCAAGGATATGAAATTAATCGATAAAAATTGAATAAAAGTTATGAAAGTCGATGTTAACTTCTGGAACTTCGCGCCAAAAATGTAGGATAAAAAGGGGTTTTCTGTAAAAATGAACATCAAATGAAAAATTTAATTTAGAACGTACTTTTTTAAATACCACAGCATTTTTAAAACCGGCCAGTAACGTGTACAAACGATTGAAACCTTTTTGGTATTGTATCTTTTTAAATATGAATGAAAATCAAAACCGCCCGTTTTTTTTGCAAATGAGTTTATTGTATATAACCAAGTAAGCTCACATAATATATAGGCATAAGGTGTATAAAATATACAAGTTGTTTAGTAGTGCGTAATCTTTACTGTTGTTACTTTATTATTTATATACAAGTATTGAAGAGCTATAAAATGTATCGTTGCGTAAAGAATCAGTTGGATATAGTGACGTATGATCAAGTATATTTTTTTTAAGTCTCCGAACATTTCTATCTTTAGGTATTCTATATAAGTTGTCTTCTTCTTAGAAGATAATATTAATAATTTATATGTTTATAAGAGGGTCAAAGAAAATATTTTCTTGAGAGCGAAATTCCATCATAATCCTCTTTTAGTTTATGAAGTTATATCTTAATTAATCTTAGTGTTTTATTTTAATATATTGTTTCCGTATGGTGATGCAGTGAAAACAAAATTTACCACCCCCTATCTTACCCATGCGTATCGTAAAAGACGATGACGAAGAAGAAGAATAAGAAGAGATATATTAACTGCGTAGGAGAAGGGAAACTCGGAATAAAAGTATAGTAGGTTAATTGCTCTCCCATTGGGAAGAAGGCTCAAGCTCAGCAGTAGGTCGTATAAGAACTGTGATGATGATGATGATGATGTATTTTTGATGGTGAACCACTATTTATGATCACAAGTTCAAAAACACAAATAAAATGTACATAAATATCTAATTTATAATAAGCTGTGTGGTGGCAGGTACGAATACTACCATCTTACACAGGGTGTATCAGGTTATGGGGCAACTGGTCAAATGGGAGGTAGGCAATGGTGGTAGGAACCCATAAAAAAAAATTTGAAGGAACAATATAGATTCGTTAATGAATTAGAGACATGTAAAGTTTTCAATTTTGTTATTGTTTTTTCGTTTAAATCCGATTGAAATGTATAAAGTCAGTGATACGTAATCTGCAACATATTCGTACTTTGTTAAATTTTCAATAGAAATTGAAAAAATCAATAATTACGTTCGCATAAGCAAAGCGAACTTCACTTTAAATCAGCTGATCGGCCGATTACCGTCGCCGAGTCACGTTTGTACCTACGGTCCCATTGAAGCGTTTGCGCAATTCTAGTTATGTATGAACGAAATTATACTGTCGAAGCTTTACTTGCCTACATGTATCCTGTCTATCCATGCCTACATAATACGTAACATTTAAGGCGTAGACTGTTTGACACACATTTTTGAAATTACTATAACTTTTATGTTATATTGATTTTGTGTAATAATTTTAATTACGATCTATGGCCGGTATAATACAACATACTCGAACAGTTGCCCCATAACCTGATACACCCTGTATATTGCTTGTAGGTGTTGTAAAACCCGACTAAAAGCTTTTCATGCTTTGCTCTCCATTGACTATGGTCAATCCTATATGTTTGCTTAATTTAAATTTTTCACAGCGTGTAGACTTGTGGAGTATACAATTCACTAACATGGATTTAGTTATCCGGTCGATGGCCCTGTACGGCGCACCGGTGTGGGCGGGGTCCATGACCGTCCGACTTAGGGCCCTTCTGTGGCGACCACAGAGGGTCACGGCGGTCAGGACCATCCGCGGATACCGCACGGTGGCGACGGAGGCAGCGTGCCTATTGGCCGGGACTCCCCCGTGGGACCTGGAGGCGGAAATGCTCGCCAAGTTGTATCGGCGGGTGTCGGGGTGCGCGGGGAGGGCGGTGTTGTTTCCTTGAGGGAGCTCACCGCCTGGCGCGTCGACGCCCGCCGAGACGTCATTGCCCGTTGGGCAGTCCGGCTGGAGAGGCCTCGGTCCGGTTTGCGAACCGTGGAGGCCTTCCGGCCGGTGCTGATGCAGTGGTTGGAAAGGCGGCACGGGGTTCAAATTCAAATTCAAATCATTTATTATGCATAGACCCCGAGAGGGCACTTACATATTGTCAATTTTACAAAATAAAATTAAATTATCCAATAAAAATAAACTAGCACCGGATCGGAACGCGACCGCTACTGAGAAGATCCGGCAAGAAACTCAGCGGGCTTGTCTATTATTTTAATTTTTTTTTTCTTCTTACTAGATATAAATTTGTATACATGTTTTGTAAGACCTAGCTCCAGTGTGATGCCCTTCGAACTGCAAGATACTTAATATAATTCAAATGATTATGGCTGGACCAGATCCCACAAGCGGCACCCGATCACGAGTTAACTACTAGAGCAGCCATCACTCCCCTCAACCACTATGGAGAGAAGGGAGAGACCCGCTCCACGCAGCTAAGGGGTGCTCTCCTTCCGACTAGTGCAGGTGTTGACGGGGCATGGGATCTTCGCCAAATACCTGCACAAGGTCGTAAGGAGGGAGAGTACACCGTCCTGTCACCACTGCGATTACGACGAGGACACGGAGATGCATACGCTCGAGGCCCGCGTCGCTTGGGCCACGCAACGCCGTGAACTCGTCGCAATCATCGGTGCCGACCTGACGCTGCCGGCCATCGCTAGGGCCGACTAGCGGTCGACAGCGTCGGGAATTGGGACGCGGTCGCAGCCTTCTGCGAGACAGTGATCTCGCAGAAGGAGGCGGCGGATCGCCTGTGCGAGGAGCGCAGCCTCGATGAGGAGATCCGCCGCCGGCGAATGGGGCGGCGCAGGCGCAACTACCTGCGCCTCATGCCGCCCTAGCCGAGGCCGCGGGTGACGTGACCGGGGATTAGTCCGTCACCCGCCGAGAGGCCAACCGCGTGAGGAAAGACCGACGTCCTCCCCGAGGGGGGGACGTCGGTCGATGGGAGGGTACCCCACTTAGGGGGTATTCCGTCGGGCCGACCACTGACGACAAGTAAACCTGCTCCGGTGGTCGACCCAACGATGAAGGCGAGGTGGTTTTCGGGTGGGTTGCGGGTGTTGCGTGCTTAAGCCCCTCTGTCGCCCCGTACGGAGTGGTGCCGAGGCGCGCCAACCGCAGCCCACCGATTAAAAAAAAAAAAAAAAAAGCATGGATTTAGTTAGTATTATAACATTTTATTAGATTTTATATAGTGATTTGTGAATAGCGACGCACACATTACTACTGCGTATATGCGCGTAAATAATCGCAGATAGCGTAAACAATGCCACAGATTAAAATAAATATTTAGGTTTCATTTTTGCCTTTGTTATTTATTTCTTTTCTGTGTAATTTTAAATCTTGGTTTACTTTCTCTTTTATTATAATTTCCTAAAAGTATATCTGGCAAAAACCTGCCCATATCTGGCAGTCGAAACAAGACTGAGCATATGTCCTGTATTTTTGATAGCGTCACGAACCCAGATAATATAAAGATCTCGCTAAGAAATACCTTTCTGCCAACGGTCACACAATTTAAATACCTTGGATCAATAATTAGTAATGACGGCAAAATCGAAAAAGATGTTACTCATAAAATAACAACAGGATGGATGAAATGCAGACAGCTTACAGGCGTAATGTGTGATAGAAAAATCCCTCTTAGTCTTAAAGGGCATCTACATATATAAGACAGCTATTAGACCTGCTATTATGTATGGTTCAGAATGTTGGACAACAAATAAACAACATATGAACAAACTACACTCTACAGAAATGCGCATGTTACGCTGGTCAGCGGGTATCACGTTGTTGGACAAAATTCGAAATGAGTATATACGAAGAAGTTTCAAAGTAGCCCCCATAATGGATAAAATCAAAGAGAAGCGTTTGCGATGGTATGGCCACATAAGAAGACGCCCCGACGACCATATGTTGAAACTTGCCCTAGATTTGCCTACGACGAAACATACGCGTGGAAGACCACCCGCCACATGGCAGGCAACGGTCCAAAAAGGATTGAACGACGCTAGATTAAACGCTGACGAAGCACAAGATCGTGCTAAATGGAAGATTAGGACAAGGAAGGCCGACCCCAAAAAATGGGATAAGGTCAAGCCAGAAGAAGATATCTGGCAAAAAACAAACATGTTGTTATTGCAGTAGTATGTTTTACTTTATTAGTTATCACTTTTCAATTACTTTAACTATACCTTGTTACCTCCTCTGTTGTAAACAGACACACTTCACATACAATACTACGTGTTATTATATTACTACTAGCTGACCAAACAAACGTTGTTCTGTTTAAATCTAAAAAAATAGTAAAAGGTCTTTCGCCTTGAAATCGATCGCAGTGTCACCTATCGGGTCTAATTGTGAATCTAAACCATTCTCGCTTTGAATTTTGAAATTGAATTTGAATCGCTTTGAACATACACAAAAAATTTCGTCAACATCGGTCCAGCCATTTAGGAGGAGTTCAGTGACATGGAGTGGTAGGACCACACTGTCGACAGTTACCTGTCTACAGCCGCGGGCCGGTCCGTCCGGGGCAGTACCACGCTCTCGCAGAAAATCGACGTCTGAGTAGTAGCAATTTGTTATTGCGCTTTGTTCAGTGAGCGAGAGAGCCGGAAGCCCAACTTTCTGAGGGTGTTTGCGTGTGGAGGGTTTTGATGGTGCCTTTAGTATCACCGAGCCTCAATGCGCGCATTCACACTCCCTTCACTTTCTTCGCGGTAGGCAGTGGCCTTGTAAGGGTCCATGAGCGGCAGCAACACTTATCATCAGGTGTACTGTTTGCTCGTTTGCCACTGCTTGCAATAAAAAAAAAATAAAAAAACACACACGTACGGTAGAAATTTATATTTAAGATAAATTCTTTCCTTTTGTCTTGTTTGTTGATTGACACCTTTATGGATGTTTTAAGGTTAGACTTCTAAGTAATGTTATTTTATTTTTATATTTATTATTATTTCCATTTCAATTTTATTTACATAGATGTATTTGTAACTTGATAGTAACTACTGTATTCTGCTGCTATCTATACATTTGTTGACAGACGTCGCAGGATGCTGCAGAATAACAGCGTTGTGGTATCTCTTTTATAGATGCCTCAACATTATGCTGAGCAGCTATCCTTTTGCTCTTTTGCGAAGGAGACACTACTGTCGACATGAACCTTCTTTTTATGATGTCATGTTAATATTTATTGCTTATTTTTAAACTATTGTACTTATACTTTAGCTCTTACGATGTGCCCCTGCCGTAAGGGAGTAATATATTATTTTTCTTTCTTTATTCCCAAGGAGGGTTGAGGACAGGCAGGCTGGTCGTAATACTAATAGCCAATAATTTTTGCAATATTCTATGAAAGAAGAGTATTGTGTGGCCTCAAGTAATTGGGATAAACAGGGTGATGATTAATAACATTTTTAGTCCTACATTCGGTTTTCAAAGAATAAATACTATTTTCTAGTGTTAAGTGTTAAGCTAAAAATAAATTTATAGTATCAAAATGCTTCTCTCGTTTATTTATAGCACAAAATTAAAGAGTTTTTTTTGAGACCAATCCCACCACACGTTCCCACCATTGTAACTCCTGTAAGCCAGGATCCACAATGGTCTTCATAATTTACACCGAGGTTTGACCCTCAGGCAGTCCCGGGAAATGATTTTAATTGTCTTGGGATCCGCAACAAATTTAATTATAAAAATTTAAACAGGAGGAGTTAGAAGAGCTGTGTAAGACAGTGGTTAAGAACACTTAGCAACTTATTTAAAGCATGCTAATTACGATCTTTCCGACGTGGTAATTATTTTTAATTAATTAATTTATATTCACCCGAACCATATATAGTATAGCTAGTGGATAGTTAAAATATGTATATTCAATCTGCTTATTCAAAGTTTACATGACACAATGTAATTGTTGGCTAGACGGGTCGATATAAAGTTCTTAGACGTTTTTTAGCATACCCAGGAGTAATGTAAAGTATCTACACAGTACACTAACTACAAGAGGCTCATAATCAAATAACAGAGCTAGAAAACACGAAATATAATGTGACAGCCTCACTGAAACAAAGTTTGTTTGATGAGCTAGTCACCATTGACCCAACTTTCTGAGGGTGATTGCGTGTGGAGGGTTTTGGTGGTGCCCTTGGTATCACCGAGCCTCATTGCACGCATTCACACTCCCTTCGCTTTCTTCGCGGTAGGCAACGGCCTTGTAAAGGTCCATGAGCGGCAGCAACACTTACCATCAGGTTACTGTTTGCTCGTTTGCCACCATTTGCAATAAAAAAATAAAAAAAAACCTCGTTTCTGTTGCACCTGAAATATCCTCCATATCACATGACGCAGTCCATGATTTAGTACCATCTTGCAATGAGGAGACAATCAGGTGCAGTAGGAACAAAACATTGAAAAATTTAAGAAATTTGTTAGAATTAATAAATATATTAAGAAAACACAAAAACTAAAAGCACAACTTTTTTATTAATAATGTTAAATTTAGCAAAGATAGGTTACAGTTGCTAGACAAGCTTAATATAAATTAAGCTTGTTAATAAACTAGAAATTAAAACAAAACAGTACAACAATGATGTTAATAACTTTCACATAAGAATCGGTTCTCTACAAGATGAGTTAGAATCTATGACTACTAGGTACTCCAACTTGGAAAAACACAATAAAGAGTATTTACTAGCCATGGATAAATTGATATTAGATAAATCACACCAATGTGATAAACAATTGATTAGCAGTGTATATAACTGTGTATCATCGAAGTGTTCCTCTCATTCATGTGTCCCGGAGACCAAACAGTCTCATGTTAACTTACACAGTACTCTGTCTTCCACTAACAGTTCCCTGTTGACAGCTATTGATTTAGTTACACCTTTACCTTCTACTAAACCTTTAAATATAAAAGCTAAAAATAAGATTGTTATGTTTAGTGATGAAATTGGCAAAAATATGGGGGTCCTGCTATCAGATAAAGGACATGCAGTTGTTAATTACTGTTTACCGGGTTTGTCATACCACAATATAATGCAAAAAATATTAGATTATAATTTTTGTTCTAGTATGTTAATAATCTTTATTGGTAATGCACGAAATGTGACCAAAAGGCAATTGCTAGAATATAATGAAAAACTATGTAGATTAAATGTAAACAAAAATGTAATGTTCACATTTCCTTACAGAACTTGTTTAACACAGATGGAAAATGAATCCATTTATAATTTAAATTTAACGTTGCATAATATCAAAACTGTATCCAATTATACTACTAGCAACAAGACGCATGTAATTGACATTAACAATTATGTTAAGAAAACACTTTTTTGACACAAGATAGCTCTTATCTTTCTAGACATTATAAAAAACTAATAGCTGATTCGCTATCTTATTTTTTTTTTTAAATTACATAATACACAATAACATATTGAGAAACTATTAAATAGGCTCAGCTCAGCGGCTTATGCGGTAAAAAAAATTCGCGCGTTAACCGATGTTGAAACAGCCAGAATAGTTTATTTCGCATACTTTCATAGTCTCATGTCATACGGCATATTACTTTGGGGTTGCTCCGCGGAATTGAATAGAATTTTTATTCTACAAAAAAGGGCGATATATAATATAGGCCCAAGAGTGTCACTAAGAGAAAATTAAAAGAGGTAAATATTCTGACTGTTATATCTCAATACTAGCAACCCGCCCTCGCTTCGCTTCGGTTTCAGTCGCTTAAACTCGCGTAGTTCCCGTTCCTGTGGGAATACCGGGATAAAATATAGCCTATGTTACTCCCTGATATTATAGCTTTCCATTGGTGAAAGAATTTTTGAAATCGGTTCGGTGGTTTAAGCGTGAAAGCGTTACAAACAAACAAACAAACAAACATCCTTACTTTCGCATTTATAATATTAGTATGGATATACAAAATGTATTATATACGAAAATGTATTATATGTAAAGAAAAATATCGGTAACTTTGAAAAATATAGTGACATTCATCATGTAAATACTTATCTGATCTGATAACTCGTCTTCAACGAGTTAACAGATCCTTCATGGGGCAATGTAGGTATACGCTTCTACAAAAATACGCTCCTACAAATTACCTATTAATATTCGAGATATGCCAGTTAATCAATTCAAAATAGCAATCAAGAGTAGATTTTGTAGAAAAGGTTATTATAAAATCTCGGATTATCTTGATGATAATACAGACTGGTTCTGAGCAGCTCCTCATTCAGGCATTTTCTCATTATTTCAAAAGACACACATGTTTATTCTGTAGTTACAATAATTGTAAAGCGTAGCGTGTTTTGCCAAACGAATTTGTTATTTAATTTGTGTTTTATGTTTGTGGCACATGGTATTGGTCATGCTCACTGAAGGGTCTGCTTGCGGAAGTTACGAGGAGCGGGTCACTTCCTTCCCTTCATTGTGGTTGAGGGGAGTGATGGCTGCTCTAGTGGTTAACTCGTGATCGGATGCCGCTTGCGGGATCTGGTCCAGCCATGGTACTTTTTCGTTATATTTAATAACTGTATTGTATGATGGTTCGAAAGGCATCACACTGGAGCTATTAATAGACATGTTGTTGTATATTATTTTATTAAAAAAAAAATAGTAAATGAATGAAAAAGAAGACAATCCCACTGAGTTTCTTGCCAGATCTTCTCAATGCGGTCGCGTTCCGATCCGGTAGTAATTTAAGGTAAAATGTAAAAAAAATTACCATATGTAAGTGCCCTCGCGGGGTTTATACATAATAAAGGATTTGAATTTGAATTTGAATTTGAATTTGAATCTATATACGTGTGGTGACGAAGTAGGAATACGATTCACCACTCCTTATCTTGCCCGTGGATGTCGTAAAAGACGACTAAGGGATATAATACGCATATATCTTCTATGCAAGAGGATGAAATCTCGAAATAAAACCCTAGACAAACCTGTTTGACCTGTATGATATAGAAAGGTCAATTACCTTCCTATTGTGGAGGAGGCTCGAGCCCAACAAACCAACATACGACAGGTATATGAGCTGATGATGTTGATGAATGTAAAGTATTCTTAGCCGCCACCAAACAGAAATTCAAAGTCTAGTTCATCATCATCATTATCATTTCAGCCTATCGCCGTCCACTGCTGGACGTAGGCCTCCCTCGTGTTACGCCACAAAGTGCGCTTCTGTGCCGTCTGCATCCAACGATGCCCAGCAACTTTCACCAGGTCGTCGGTCCACCTAGTGGGGGGGCGTCCTACACTGCGTCGTCCGATACGTGGTCGCCACTCGAGAACCTTTCATCCCCAGCGGTTGTCAGTTCGTCGAGCAAAGTCTAGTTACACCAATCAAATTGATTATTTACCACTAAAGCTTATCAACAAAAATCAATGTTACAATACACTAATGCATAGAAGAAATAGAAGAATATATATGACAAAATTTCATGTATTTTTTTATATCACATCACAAGGTTCGTAATTATAAAAAAATGTTCTTAATTATAAAGTTGTGTACAAAATAATGTTTAATAAACGTCTACACTGAATTAGGCATCTAGTTAAACATACTTATACCTATAAGCGAATTTAACAATTTGCGAGTTTCCTTTTTAGAAGAGTTTCAATCGGGTGTACACAACATAATTTATTTAAATTATAAATACGTATCTCAGATACAATAATGTTTTTAATGTTTTTGATACAATAATATTTGTTTTCTCTAACAGACAAGCGTATTCTCTATATGATCGTAAGTATATACTCAAGACGTTACCTGCTATGCATGATTTAACTCTTGATTTGGCAGACGTTAGAATGAGTTCTCGTTGAGAATCTTGAGTTTCTAAATACGACTAACAATAAAATCTACAAAGTTATATCTGTTTTGTATGTGTTAAATTGTTGCTTTTCTCATCAAGAAATTCTAGGCAAAGCTATATGCCCGAGAAATTCTATTTACGTTATATGAAATACCCTCAGCAATATAACCCTTCACATACCTGGCGTCTTAGCGACATTTTTGGATCATTTAGATTATTACGCATATACTCCCTACTGGGAGTAGTGTACTTACTATGTTTCTGTGGTTGCTATGGATACCTTCAGGAACGATAGCCCTACAAGTGATGCAGCAAACTCGTTGGTGAAGTTAGACAGTTCTACAGTTATGTTGTATGTAGTCTATCAAATCCTATTTACTTGTCATGTTCAAGTGGATTCTTAATTAAGACTTTCTTATCCCAAAGGAAAACTAACAGCCCGTAATAGAAACAAAGTTCTCAAAGTTCTCTTCTTGTGACAACGGTTTTAAATTTAAACTAAAGTTAACTCAACATTATTTATTCATTCACGCTAACAATACTTTCTTTTTCTGTTTAGATTACTTTTTATTTTATTAAACTTTAATAAGTTCGTCAACAAGGGGTATAAAATATAGATTTTATTAAGATGATAATAAATTTTTACTTCTCGGCCCATATACTGTACTGTTATTAGATGATTACAGTGTGCAATATATACTCGTATTACACATCGATCTTTGGAAAGTGGCAATCGGTTAATTTTGGCTTCATAGAGTATTGTCTCTGTCACATACTACTTACTAATATGACATTCGTCAGTCGTTGTATAAGTGCAGTTATCCTTACTAATAATAAAAATTCAAAAGTAAGTTTGTTTGTTTGTTTGTTACGCTTTCACGCTTAACCACTGAACGGATTCCAAAAATTCTTTCACCAATGGAAAACTATAATATCAGGGAGTAACATAGGCTATATTTTATCTTGCTATTCCCATGGGAACGGGAACTACGCGGGTAAGGCGACTGAAACCGAAGCGAAGCGAGGGTGGGTTGTTAGTGAGTAAATATATCTTTAGTGTTTCGTGTGACGTCACTCGGGTAGTGTGCGATAGAGACAATTTTCTACGAAGCCAAAATTAGTTCCGAGGGTCTATGCGCAATATTCATCGCCGGATCGTCTATTACATCACGCTAGCCGAACAGATTGGCAAAGAGTATTATTTTGAGAGCCATGTTTTGCGGTTCTCTTGTCTACTATTACTACTATATACTTAGATCCCTTAATGCCCAATGGGCAAGAATGTTTATTGCTTTCCTACTCTATCACTACACGAATTGAAGGTGATAATGTATCGCTCATGTTAAAAAGTGTTTATAAAATACGTTATGTTTGGATATGTTCCAATATAGTTAACTAATACCCCAAAATAAATATCTAACATTATGTCAACCCAGGGAATTGGATTGACAGACGACAAAAATATATTGAAATATTATATCGCTAAAATTATAATTCCTTGTGGTGACGGAGTAAGAATACAATTCACCGCTCCCTATCTTGCCCGTGGATGTCGTACAAGACGACTAAAGGTATGTAATATGCACATAAGATCTGTGCAGGAGAAGGAAAACTCGAAATGAAACCCTATGCCAACATGTCTGACCAGCATGGTATAGTAGGTCAAATTCCATCTCGTTGTGGAGGAGGCCCGAGCCCAACAGTGGGGCATACGTGGGCTGCGATGATGATGATGATGAAAATTATAATTTATCTAGACTTTTTTAGTCTGTTACGCAAAATCTATATATATATATATATATATATATATATATATATATATATATATATATATATTTTTTTTTTTAATGGGACTAATCCCACCACACATTCCCACCATTGTAACTCCTGTAAGCCAGGATCCACAATGGTCTCCATAAATGACACCGAGGTTTGACCCTCAGGCAGTCCCGGGATATGATTTTAAATGTCTTGGGACCCGCAACAAATTTAATTAGAAAAGATTAAAGAGGAGGAGTTGGAAAGAGAGATTCCACTTCCCTCCCAGGCAAAGCGGGAGACAGGAAAACAAAATGACTAGTCAGCCAATAAGTAAACAGGAGTACAGCTACGATAGCGCAGCAGTACGGCACCACGGATACGGAAGAGCTTAACGGGGCCTATATGTGAGCGTTAAGATTGATTGCTACAGTAGGTATGGCAGAAACGCATGAACGCACGGAAATTTTCTCGAGTTGCTACAAGGTCCGTATAGTATACTACCCCACAGGTGACTTGCAAACTGTTTAACATAAGGTTACGCTCGTTTCGCCAGAGATCGCACTCCCAGAGAATGTGATGTGCTGATTGTTCATACTCGTGGTCAGATGTGGAACATTGACATAATGGTGATGGTACGAGTTTAAAAGAAAATAATTTACTTTTAAAGTTGCCATGGCCAGTTAAAAATTGGGCCACGAAGTGGTCAACCTCCAACCACACCTTCTCCAGGCGCTCCCGGATGCATGGAAAAAATAGATAAAGATGACGACCTTTCGATGATGAATCCCATCTTTCTTGCCATTCAGTTAAAAGTTCCTCATAAACAATGGATTGTGGTGCAAACAATCTAGCAATTTTATTTCGGTCGCGCGGTAGAAGGAAATCTGTATTCATAGTTTCCTTTGTGGTGTAATACATTGACGCTCGTCTCTGAATCTCCAAATCAACCGGAAGTACACCCGCGAGTACTGGTAAGGCCTCGGTACTAACCGTTCTATAGGCTTTACATAAGAATATTAGGGCCAATCGTTGGCTCTGTAGTAATTTAAGGCGAGCCGCCCCTATGGTGGCCCTATCGGCCCATACAGGTGCAGCGTAACAAATACACCCCAAATATGTGGCCATGTATATGGTTTTAAGTGTATTAAAACGAAGGCCCCAAGTAGATGTGGATATTCTAGTAAGCGCGTAGAAATTCCGTTTCGCTTTTTCGCCTACAGTTTTAATATGTTCAATAAATGAAAAATTTTTTTCTAAGACTAGGCCGAGATAGCAAACTGATTCTTTCTTTTTGACAGTCATATTATTGAATTTTATACGCGGCGCTGATTGTAAATGTCCTTTTAATAAAAGATGATATGTTTTTTGTGGTGCGAAGGCAAGCCGGTTTCGTGTACCCCAATCGAATATATCATTGAGGCATGTTTCCGCTAATTTCTCTAAACCATCCCTTGTGTTCGATTGTATAAGTAAAAGTCCGTCGTCTGCATAGCCGATCAGTAGACAATTTTTCGGTAGAGGTAACTCGAGAAAATCGTCAAAACCTAAATTCCATAGATATGGACTTAATACCGAACCTTGAGGGCAGCCCATCGTCAGTGGTTTCGACACAGCATGGTGACCAAGTTTCAATTTAGTCGAGCCATTTAAAAAGTACGACTGTATGATTTGGTAGATATTTCTATAGCAACCACAAGCCTTTAATTTAAGAAGTAGCATTGGCCACCAGGCGTTATCGAAAGCACCTGAGATATCCAGGAAGACACCCAGTACGTATTTAAAAACGGATGCGCTAATGACACGTCTTACCGCAACGGCCGCGTCGATAGTTGATTTGCCGTGAGTGAAGCCAAATTGTTTATGATTGAACGTTGGTCCACCCGGCAATAAACGAGGAACAATGAGACGTTCTAAGAGCTTGCCTAATGAAGGCAGTAAGGTGATTGGTCGATATGACTTCGGGTCGTCTGGTGGCTTATCACCGCCTTTAGGAATTATACGTATATAACCGCGCCGCCATATACGAGGTGTTCTCAGTATATATATATATATATACTAGTAACCCAGGGCGGGTTCGCTTCGCTGCGGTTTCAGTCGCTTTACCCGCGGCGTAGGTCCCGTTCCTGTGGGAATACCGGGATAAAATATAGCCTATGTTACTCCCTGATATTATAGCTTTCCATTGGCGAAAGAATTTTTGAAATCGGTTCGGTGGTTTATGCGTGAAAGCGTTACAAACAAACAAACAAACATCCTTACTTTCGCATTTATAATATTAGTATGGATAAAAGAAAGTCATGTTATGATATCTGATGTTTACGCGAGCACTACACATTGTAAATAAAACTACTTTTACGGATTATATCGCGTTTGTATTTGATTTATGATTGCCCGACGTTTCGAACACTTTGCAGCATTCATGGTCACGGGCGGACTAAGGTGTCTCACGTCCAACAAGTAATCGTTATTACAGACATTTACAATTATCTACCCGATACAGAAAATAGTTATAAATTTATTAAATTGTTACCCACATTTTAGTACAAATTTATTGCCAGTGTAAGAAGAAAATGAATCTATATGAAAAAATTATATTGTTTATGGTTAGTAATTATTAATTATTAAATTTGTAGCAATTATTATTACAATTTGTTGATTTAAAACTAACAAAACTAATATACTACCACCGGATCGGAACACGGCCACACTGAGAAAGATCCGGCAAGAAAACTCAGGGGACATGATGCTAAATTAATATTGATTTTTAATTTTAGATGCGGCTTACTAAAAGATTTTTGATTTATAAAATTATCTTTAACCATTATACGTCGGGCAATCATAAATCAAATACAAACGCGATATAATCTGTAAAAGTAGTTTTATTTACAAAGTCATGTTAGTTACACTATTTATAACTCAAGAATGGCTTTACCAATTAACCTGAAAATTGGCGGGGAGGTAGCTTAGAACCAGGAGACGGACATAGGATACTTTTTATCCCGTTCGACCGGGTTCCCGTGGGACTTGACATAAAACGTCAAAGACACTATAAAAGACACTATAAAAAGTGGTATAACAAAAACGCATCTATCATGTAATAACAAAATGCAAATCACAGCTATAGACAGACTATATTTTCGGAAATATAGAAAATATATTTACGAAAAAAATTATGGCAGTACGAAGTTCGCCGGGACGGCTGGTTACTAATATTTCATTTATTATTTCTAAAGATACTGAGAAAATAAGGTAAAGATAACGTGACGTCTATCACAAGTGGCAGGCC
Organism: Lymantria dispar; assembly: GCA_032191425.1. Classification (NCBI taxonomy): domain Eukaryota; kingdom Metazoa; phylum Arthropoda; class Insecta; order Lepidoptera; family Erebidae; genus Lymantria; species Lymantria dispar. The sequence continues at coordinate 24,844,775 of CM063448.1, forward strand.
AGCAATAAAACTCAAAAAGAAAAAAATGGCATTGAGAGCAACAGTGTCATTGCTGCAAATATTTTAATCAGAAATATATTTAACGAAAATTTGTAGCGCTAAACTTTTCAATCATTATTAGCACTGCTTCTATAAACGTTTTATATTGTATCTTACGTAGTAGGGTCCCTGATACATCTTACTATGTATAATAGGTACTGTGTAGATTAATAAAAACAGACCCAATAGACAGTTATTATTAGCCTTTTACTACTACTGTACTTATCTATATTATATCTATCTATACTAATATCATAAAAAGGAAAGATTTATTTGTTTTTTTTTTTGTATTGAATAGGCGCCGAAACTCTTGGGCCGATTTCAAAAATTCTTTCACCAATGGAAAGCTATAATATCAGGGAGTAATATAGGCTATATTTTATCCCGGTATTCCCACGGAAACGGGCACTACGCGGGTGAAGCGACTGAAAGCGAAGCGAGGGCGAGTTGCTAGTTAAGAATAAAAAAGGACCTCCTTACAAAATCAAGTTTCACGGTTTGTAGAACTCCGAATCTCTGTGAAATTTATGTCTATAAATTGAGTGTTTATAAAGTTCTCCACAAAATAATGATAAGTTCCTAATTACAAGCTATTGTATTAAAAATATATTTATGTATGAATCAAACATTCAATCTTAATACCGTGGTGATTTAAAAAACAAATAATTCAGGAACACCAGTTTTTAAAATTATAACAACAAATGCACCCAGACAAAACAATTATTTGCAATCTATACACACACCGATTTGTTCTGGTAATCCAATGACAATCAAATCTATGACACTTAAAGCAACAGGTCGGTACAAACAAATAAAGGTGAAGTTAACAAATATCTTTGCTCTGCACAAACTGGAATACGTTTTCTTTGCGATGTCTTGATTGTATTAAAACATAAGAAAACTTGAAAGGTAGTTCGCAATTTAGTAGAAATTCTACTAAGTTACGAGTTGAGTAGAGTAACTTTTTAAGTCAAACAATCGAAAACTTTTTGGACTGCCAGAGCGCTGTCCGGTATTTCTTTTACATCGCCAAAGGTAGCTCTTATTCCCAAAGGGTTAACCCTTTGAACCGATTTGAACTCTAATATTATGGCGTTACCATAAATATGAGCCGTAAGGTCAAGTTTATGTATAATTTCTACAATTTATTCGATACGATACCTGCCAAACAGTACTCATTAAGTAAAAGTATCGAGTACAAAAGTATCGGTATCGAAAGAAAAGTACTCGATAACTAAAAGTATCGATACTTTTTTCGTGTCCCTACGTATATACGTAGGGACACGAAGGTCGAATGCCCTCCCATAATGAAGGAGGCCCGAGACGAAGAGTGGAACCTATAAGAACTGAGATGAATTAATAGAATTCATGTCTAAATATAGTGCGGTGGACTCACCGATTTCTAAGTGATGCTTTAACTAATCTTAGATGTACCTGTAGTAGGTATCAACAATGTGTGGTTCGAGGTCCCACGATAAGTTATACTTTAGAAATACATTATCTTCATTAAGTCGTTATATGGTATGTGTATGTGTGTGAATTTAATATAGAGAGTGCTAACAAAACTGGAGCAAGTTTAATAATATTCGATATTATTAAACTTGTCTGTTGTGTTTTAGTACTAGCACTGTCGTGTTTTAGTATAATTAACGAATGCCAGATATTTATCAAGATTTTCATTTATTTGATTCACTATTTATACAAGTTATATGATTATGTAATCTATCTTGTTTTGGAAGTTACTAATAATTTAGATAACTATTGATATTGGCGTTTCATATGTATTTAATGATATATAATTTTCTAAATGGTGACAGAAAAGAATATAATTCACCACCTCCTCTCGTACTTGTCGATGTCGTAAAAGACTACTAGACTGCTACGCAAATAAAATCTATTCAAGAGAAGGAAAATCCGAAAAAGAATATCTATGCCACCACACGTAACCAGCGTTGTATAGTAGGTCAATTTTCCTCCAATTGTGGGACCTGTGTGGGCTGAGATGATGATAATAATGAATGTTATATTTGAGAGGCATGTACATACATAATTTGTGATAATTATAATTTCTATATTATCTGTTATTAGTATGTTAGTTATACATTGTTGTGAATATGACATTAATCAGATTGGTTAAGTAAGATTTGTGAATGTAATTTCATCAGCGCCAAAGCTCTTGCTGTGAATTTGAATCTGGAACTGGATCTGCATCTGGCGTTTGTATCTGAATCTGAATCTCAATCGAATTTGATTTGAATTTGCGTTCAGCAGGGCAGGAAACGAAGGAGCAGCGGATGGTCTGCTTCGTCGGAACGGAGACGGAACGGACCACGTGCGGCCAGACCTAAGCCCACCCAGAAAAAAACACAAATATATACATACATTATTGTTATTATTAGTAATTATTTCATAAAATGTATGTCAAGGGTACTAAACATATATAACAGTCTATTTATTAAGCATTTTATAATTAAGAACAGAAAAATTACTGAATTAGTATGCTTTTTAAATCTTATCAATACTTTTAAAAGAAAGAAATAAAATGTGTTATTTTGTGAACCCCACACAATAAATTACAGAAAAAAAGCATTATCTTAAAACACATGTATCAAAAATGACAGAGGCCAAAATATAGTGTCCATCTCATCTTATGATGTAGTAGACGCGATACTATAGCGCTGATAATTTACTCGGGCCCATATAATGAAATCACGAATATGAAGCATTAAAATGCATTTAAATGTATACAGAAAAAAAAACAACGCATATTGTAAATAATTAAATATATCTAAATCTATTGTTAATTTCCATTTAAGTTATCGAAGGGCAGAAGAAGCATTCCATTGCATAACCTTACAGTATGTGCCCTCTTCGCCTTTTAAACGGATCGATATTAACAAACTAAAGAAATGGCTCACTTGGCTATCTACTCTGATAAGCATCCGCTATTTAGGGGTGATGGAAAAACATTAAAACATCGGACCTGCGCAGTATGAGTGCTGTTTAATTTTCCTCTTAACAATTGAATAATTTCCAACCATTTTAACAATACAATAGTTTTCTAAGCATTATGCAAAATTAAATTTAAGACTTAGTGCCGAACTACTATTGTAACTGTAAAAATGGATAAGTGCAAGAATAATTCTTCAATTACAGAATAATTTATAATGAAACAGTTTAATAAGATACGTTGGTCATAATTCAAAATAAAACTTACTAAATTTTATTTTATTAATGCCCTTTTTTGGGGGTGGGCTACTGTCGGCGCACCCGTCGCCCGGCTCCGTCCGGGGCAACAGAACGACGTAAGCACGCACACCCGTAACCCACGCGTGACACGTCGCCTTCATCGTTGGGCCGACCACCGGTGCAGGGTGACTTGACGTCAGTGGACAGTCCGACGTAATATCCCTTGAGGAGTACCCTCTCCTCGACGTCGGTCTTTCTCGCGCGGGCGGCCTCTCGGCGGGAGACGGACTAACTTCCCGGTCCAGTCACCAGTCGAAAAGACAAACAGCAATTTCATTTTTTTTTTGGATAGATAAAAAGTATAGTAGATAGTATCTATCGGTAGGCAATCCATTTAACTACAAAAAATAAACTTAAACGCATAAAACATTTTTCGGTAATACAAATGTGGTGCATAATAATCAAACCCGCGACATTCGGCACAGAAGGTTGGCCTTTAACTCATGCACGCTCATTTTGTTATCATCTACAAAGCTTTACAAAGTTTTTTATTAAATTAGAAATTGTTCAATCATTCTCGAGAACCTTTGATTATTCTATGGATTACCTATTATGTGAGGCGTGACGAGGACGTAACAAAAATGGATAATAATATTTAAGGATTACACCACATGTGCGGTTATCTGAGGGTGCTGACTCTCATATCCACTGTCATGACGTGCATGATCAATACTGTGATCTCCTTTTCGGCACGTCTATAAATAGATTTTTTTTGAAATTCATATATGATTAATAATGTATAATTAAATGGAGACATAATTTCAAAAAGCCATAAGTGTGTGAAGCGGGGATCGCACCCGAGAGCTTTGCATAGTAGTAGATACTACAATAAATCAAGAAAAATGTATTTTAATTTCGGAACCGAGCCTAACCAACTTTTATCCTACCCAAATTTTGATTCATGGATTAATGCATGCATCTATCATCCATCAGTGTTGGATATAAACCTACCCGAATGAGGATTATTTTATAATTACTACGCTTGATAGGAGCAGTCGATATTTTAAATTTTCAAAAAATTGCGCTTTGCCTATTTCCCTAGTAATCTCTCTCTGCCGGTTTTTATATTTCTTTAGGGGAGAGAAAAAGTTGACAAATTGCACTCTTAAGAGGGTTATCGGTAATCGGCACTTCTCGCATGTAGGCAATTTGCTACGTTCCGATATCGACGCACACTAATGCACTACACTAGTTAGACTACTGTCAACAACGCGTAGAGTTCATAGAATGACCAGTCTTGAGCCTTGGCGCTTATAATCAATCTGTAATATATTCTTCGGCAAGTAGATTTTCAAAAATCAGCATAATGTAAATTTTAAAATTTTTAATTAAAAACCAAAACTCATAACAGTAAAACGGTTAAAATTGTATTTTTAATATGCAAAGTATAGGAAATAGTAAAATATAGGCACAGAGTATAACTTACAAGGAGACCCTCAGACGTGTGGGTTGGGGATTTCCATGATTTTTGGTGGGGTGGTAGAGGGGGCCCGAGGGTATCACAACTACCAGATATTAGGGTCAACTGGGCCCTCGTTAAAAAGATTTTAAGGGTCAAAGTTGGATGGGTAATTTATGTACTAGAAAAATTCGCAGTCGAATCGCCAACAAGCGGTGGTCTCGTGGTAACGTGTTCGCCGGCGGGAACTCTGGTCTCGGGTTCGAGATTCGACAACTTATTTTTTTTTTAATTATCACATTCATCATCATTTCAGCCTATCGCCGTCCACTGCTGGACGTAGGCCTCCCTCATGTTGCGCCACAATGAGCGGTCCTGTGCCGCCTGCATCCAACGACGCCCAGCTACTTTCACTAGGTCATCGGTCTACCTAGTGGGGGGGGCGTCCTACACTGCGTCGTCCGATACGTGGTCGCCACTCGAGAACCTTTCTTCCCCAGCGGTTGTCGGTTCGTCGAGCGATGTGGCCTGCCCATTGCCACTTCAGCGTGCTAATTCTTCGTGTTATGTCGGTTACACCCGTTCTTCTGCGGATTTCCGTATTCCGGATTCTATCTCGCAGAGAATTTCCGAGCATAGCCCGCTCCATAGCACGCTGAGCGACTTTGAGCCTTGATATGAGGCCTACATTTAGGGACCACGTTTCCGTGCCGTAAGTCATCACTGGTAACACACACTGGTCAAAGACCTGTGTTTTCAGACACTGAGGTATGTTGGACGAGAAGATCCTCTTAAGTTTCCCGAACGCTGCCCAACCGAGTTGGATTCGTCGGCTGATCTTTCTCGAAATTGGATCTACCTAACTGGACTATTTGTCCTAGGTAAACATAGTGATCGATAACTTCAAGAATCGCATTGCCAACTAGGACTGGTACAGGAATGACATGGGCATTTGACATGACTTTCGTCTTGTCCATGTTCATTCGTAAACCCACTAGTTGGGATACCCTGCTGAGATCATTGAGCATTGTGCCAAGGTCCTCCATGGATTCTGCCATAACGACTATATGGTCCGCAAATCGAAGGTGAGTGATGTATTCGCTGTTAATGTTGATGCCGAGGCCAGTCCAGTCTAAGAGCTTGAAGACATCTTCCAGTGCAGTGGTGAACAGTTTCGGAGAGATAAAATTATCACATTATTGTGTAATAATTAAAAAAAATAATTTGTTTTTTTTTTATATAATTTTACGCAGAATTATAAATTGTTTCTCTCCCTCACCTCTCGACGTCCCTATCCCGGGACGTCGGTCGCCGTCACGCGGTCAGGCTCTCTGCGGGTGACGCACTAAAGTCCCCGGTCTAGTCACCCGCGGATTCGCCTAAGGCGGCATCAGGCGTGGATACTCGCACCTGCGCCGCCCGAGTCGCCGGCGACGGAACGTGTCACCAAAGATCGATCACACACGAGCCGCCGCCTCCTTTCGTGAGATGACAGCCTCACAGAAGACAATGACCGCGTCCCAGTTCCTGGGACGCGGTCACTGCCATCGGGGACCATCACTAGGGAGATGCTCAGCAGCGTCCGGTCGGCACCGATGATTGCAACGAGTTCACGGCGCTGCTCTGCCCACGAGGCACACACCTCGAGCGTGTGCTGCGCCGTGCTCACGTCGCAATAGCAGTGGAGGCAGGATGGTGTGCTCTCCCTCCTAACGAGCTTGCGCAGGTACTTGGCTATCGTGACCCATCAATACCTGCACCAGTCGGAAGGAAAGTACCCCGTGCTGCCAACCCAACCACCCCATCAGCACCAGCTGGAAGGATTCCACGGTCCTGATACCGTACTGAGGCTTCTCCAGTCCGACTGCCCAACGAGCAATGGCGTCTCGGCGGGCGTCGACCCACCAGGCGGCAATCACCTTGATTGAGACTATATGTGGCTCGCGTCTCTGACACTCGGCGGTAAAGCTCGGCGAGTACCTCCGCCTGCAGGTCCCACCAGGGAGTTCCAGCCAAGAGGCACGCTGCCTCCGTGGCTGCCGTGCAGTAGTCGAGTATGGCCCTAGTCGTCATGGCCATGGATGTATAACAAGTCTAGTCAGAGATTTAAATCTACCCATTACAGAAATTAGTTATTAAATTTTGACCCACATTTTACTACTTATTTATTGCTAGTACAAGAAGAAAATGATTCTCTATGAAAAAATTATATTGTGTATGGTTAGTAATTAAATTTGAGTTAGCTGATAATTTTCAGAAGATGAGGCTGTATAAATGTTACGTTCGGATTTTTGATGTGAAATATCTATAGGCGAGGGTGAACCTGATCGTTGCGTGCGGTTTGCGGTAACGTCTTCAAAATAATTTTGATGTTTCACATCTGCCAGGCGTCCTGAGTGACGGCTCACTTTTCTTTTCGTTTACTCTTTTGAAACTTTAAGTACCTTACAGTTTTGTAGTGTGTTCTCTTTTTCCTTGCCTTGTAACCGATTTTGTTCCCAAGATACAATCTGCTTTTTCGACCCATCACCTAAAACGTAAAAAGATTCTATATTATTCTTAATAGATCGCATGAAAGTAATTAACAGAATTAGGTAGTAATAAATACTTACGAATCAAAACCGATCAGTCACAGTATACGCTCAAGTTCGTATTGTCTGTTTTTGCACTGGCCGGCGAGAGCCAGAGTGACATGACCCTACTCCGTTCAGCACCAATGCGCGACTGGCTTATGAACAATTATGCCGTTCAATTTATAGTAATATTTAAAATTTAATTACGAGGGTGACTATTCGTATTTCAATTTGGTTTTTTTTTTACTGCTTCTACAATAGTCGAACAAACAGTGGATATTTTTTTAAATGTTCCAAGGTTAGTATTATTCACAAAATTAAATGTTTTACAGGAGCCATTTTCGTCAAATTAATCTTAAGGAAATATTTTTTTTTTAGTTTTAAAAGGAAGAAATCTTGAATTTCATTTTGTACATACACAAGAACAGTAATTTGCCTAACATCTACAATTTTTTTCGAGCTGCCATGACTTATGGTTTATTAGTACCTGAACTTCAAAACTCAGCGTTTTCGTAAAATCTCATGAACTTAGGTTCAAAATACCCTTGCCTTTTAATACAATAGTTACAATATTGAGTTATAATTCTATACAAACACAATATAAAGATGTGTTTAATGTAGTGGTTATATAAATTTTTAGTAAGCTATTATCATGAACGAGTAACCAGTCCTCAAAAAACCACATTTTTGGGTTTACGGCCGCTTATTACCGAAAACGCTCTTAATCCGTCACCACACGGAAAATTTTTCATTGAGTAAATATTATAAAATTACGTCACTTATTTTCCCGTTTGGCAAATAAAGTTTAATGATCCTATAATATTATCTTTTGATTGATATCTCGATGACACATTTTCAGAGTTCTTTCCGTAAAAAGATTAATTTAAAACAAATTTTGATGTCAAGAAATTGATAAAGTTTTCTTCAAGCCAACTTTCAGTAATAACGTTGTGCTATACAATATGTATCCTATGCTTAAATTAAGATTATATGCTTAAATCATGACAATATATTTTCTTCGTTACATTTAACTAAAAAAAATATTTTGTTCATGCGGTGATGTCGTGTGATATATGGACGGACTCAAAATATAATTTCCTTCTTTCCTTTCCCGTAGATAATAGTAAAAGGACGTTTAAGCGAAGCAAAAAGTATATATAATTGCAAGAGATTAAAAATGAGAGAAAGACAATAAAACCCTAACTGACCCATCCGACGAGCATGAGGAGGCTTGAACCCAGCAGGAGGGTGTAGACTAAAATGATTATGAATGTTCATGATTTATTTTAAGCTACCAACAAAGAATACCATAGCATACGTAAGCATTATAGTTATTTGTGTTGAAAATGTGTATCATCACTTACTTGAAGTCCTAACAGCCAGTACAACTAATGTGAGCATATCTCTCGTTTTAAATGGAATAGTGTTGTTTTCAGGTGGTCTGTCCTGGTATCCCCAGCCGTTCAAAAATATGTTTTCGCAGACAGAGCATAAATTAATATTTGTTGTACTAATAGGGACGTGTAGTTGATCCTTTTTAGGTTAAAAGTATATAGTTTTATTTTTGTCAGTGGATATCCACTCTTTTATTTTCTTAGCTTTTAGTTTCATATTTTTACCTATACCGTTTTCTGCGTCCTGTTTTGGTGTTTTACTAATATAGTCACTTTAAGTTAAGATATTATGAGTGATGAAAATGTTTTACTTCTATAATTGTAGGGAAGGATATTTTTTTACTATTATATTTTCTTTTAGACCAGTTATGGTCTGACTGAACCCACCCAGCCATCCGGGATTAGGGAATAGTGAAGTAGAAATTATCCAGCCTGCTCTCCCCATTTTTTGGACGGGGATCAATGCTGTAGCATTGACTTGAATGGTTTCTCCCGTACGTATCTCTGTAGACATATATGTGAAATCTACATACATACATACCGAGTACATAGCCGGTAAACACTTATCTGAAATCTCCCTTAAAAATTCGGTAAGTCGGCTGATGCACTATCGTTTCTGACCACTTAAACCCTCGTTTATGTCCTAGCCTTATCTGTTCTTTTCTTTCACGATATTTGTGAAATTAAGCCCTCGCATTAGTCAATGGTCACCTTGTAACACTTCCAGCCATCGTTCTTTACGCCATTAGCGCCAAATCGATATCGATGACTATACAGAGGCACTGTTTTGTAGGGAAGAGCTTTCTTCATAGACCTCAAGTATTATAGTATATACTGCGTCATTAATTCATTAGCCCTTAAGAGTCCACTATTATACATAGGCCCTCCCACAAGAATGCAACTTAGAACGGCACTATGCGCCACCTGCATCCAACAGCTCCCTGCAACTTTCATAATGTCATCAACCCACCTGGTGAGAGGTCGTCCTAGGCTGTGTCGTCCGATTCGTGGTTGCTACTCCAGATACTTTCTTCCTCGACGGTTGTTGGTTCGACAAGCGATGTGGATCGGCCATTGCCACCTCCACAGGTTTTACTACGTAGAGAAATTGTAGAGAAAAATCGTCTTCTCCATAGCACGATGAGCGACTTTAAGTCGTTATATGAGGCCGATACTTACAGACGACGTTTCTGTGCCTTAAGTCATCGCTGGTAACACACACTAGTTATAAACCTTTGTTTTCAGACACTGCGGAATATTAGACGAGAAGATCTTCTAAGGTTCAAGAACGCTGCGCAGGCAAGATGGATTAGTCGACTTTCTCAAAATTAGATCTACCTGAGTGGACTGTTTGTCCTAAGTAAATATTATGATCGATAACTTAGAGAATCGCATTCCCAACTAGCACTGGTACAGGAATGATATGGCTAGTAGATCTAACTTTCGCCCTGTTCATATTCATTTGTAAACTTACTAGCCAAGAAAGCATGCTAAAGTCATTGAGCTTGATGCCAATGTCCTGCAGGGATTTTGCCATTAGCAGGTCATGTTCTTACTACATATATTTTATATTAGGGCTTAAATTTTCTCTGTAATTGTCGCTGTCATTATTGATCACTTATCAGAAACTAATCCCCTCGCCGAATAGTCAAGCCTTTGATCTAATATAATGCCTATTTTTGGTAACAAGAGGCCACTGTAAAACCATTATCCCTAAAATGATATCGGCAGTAAACGAAATCGGAAAACTATGTAAATATTTATAACTACACTAGCTGACCCAACAGACGTTATTCTGTTCAAATAAAATAAAAGGAATTCTCATTGAAATCGATAGGAGCGCCATCTACCGGGTCCAATTGTGAATTTAAACCATTCTTGAATCTCCTTGAACACACACAAAAAATTTCATCAACATCGGTCAAGCCGTTTAGGAGTTCAGTGATAAACACACCTACACAAGAAATACATATATAAAGATAATATATATATTGACAGAAACAAACATTTATTCTGATAAACTATCTATTTGTGAAAGATATTTGCTGTATGTATTGCTAATTAATTGCGCCAAGTAAATACAAATTAAATGGGTTCATATTTTATATTAAAACTACATATAGGCAGCTCTTAGTTAACATATAATATTAAATTATAGAGTTTACGTAATCGCCAACAGTGCTGTAAGCTATAAATTAATTTGCAAATTAAACTAGATTTATGATTTACTCACTTAATTTATAAAATTGAATAATTACCTAAACAATACTTACACCAGATAATTTGAAAATAAACATTATGAAATTTTTCATCAACATTTAAAAACATCTGTCTCGTCCTGGTAAAAGGTAAAAAAAGATCGATTTATTTAATAACCTACCGTTTTATCAGACGAAACTTAGACAAAAAGATCGTTTGTTTTTCTTTTAGAAAGGGAATCAAAAGAAAAATAGGGGTGAATCGAGATTCGTATTATTATAGTAGCATTGGCCTTGATAATATTGGCATCAGTCCAATATCATCACCAGAGGCAACATTAAATAGTTAACCACGATCCCGAATTACTAAATTTATTTAAACTATAACAAAATCCTGAGTCAGCACATTAAAATTCTTTTGGTGTGAATTGACCTTGAAAGCTTAGAATAATTGACAAAATGTAATATGTATATTTATCAACATATAGTGTAAGTTTTTGTTTCTTTTTTTTATTGCTGATGGTAGCAAACGAGCAGGCAGCACACCTGATGGTAAGTGACCCTGCCGCACATGGACCTTTGCAATACCAGGGGCACAGCCAGGCCGTTGCCTACCGTGAAGTAAATACTCTTCTTAAACCTCGTTTAAAGAAGGACATGTCATAGCGCTCGGGAAACACAGCAGCAGGTAGTTCAATCCAGAGCCTGCACGTACGTGGGAAAAATGATCGCTGGAATCGTACAGTTGAAGACCATATCGTTTCCAGGTGAAATGGATGAACCTTGCTGCGTTGTCAAGTAGTACGTTGATAAAACGTTGACGGTGGTACCAAGTCAAACTGTTCCTCAGCACTCCCGCACTCCCCATGAAAAAGCCGATAGAGTACACAGAGTGACCCAAAGTCTCTCCGCCGCTCCAGTGACTCCAATCTGTCCGTAAAAGCCGTTACAGCCAAGTAACCAAATATAATTTAGGTATATCTTTTTATGCCCGTTCACCTTATTTTTAACCCACGATGCAAAAAGAGGGGTGCTATAAGTTTGAGGTCAATGTCTCTCTAGCTGTGTGTGCGTGTCTGTCTGTGGTATCGTAGCTATCAAATGGATGCGCCGATTTGGATATGGTTTTTTTATTTGAAAGGCAGTTTCTTTGCGGTGGTTTCTATGTTTGGTTAATATCGGTCCAGCAGTATAAGAGCTCTTTTCAAAAAATGATGTAATGGTGTATGATTATTCGATAACGTGCTTCACGCGTGCCGGTATAATCGTTAAATGACAATTAATTGATAATTTCTGTTCAAGAGAACTTTTACCAGTTTTTAAAAATTTTCAATTTTAATTAAATTAGCATATCAGTGATTAAGGCCTACCTCTCATAGGCAATTAATCCGAAACTTCAAGTGAGGCCCAATTTGTCCATATGACGGGAAGTTGTATAGACTGAGATTACCAGAAAGGGTAACGAGTTACTTTTTTTAATAGGTACAGGTAAGACAGCATTACCGATGGCATGCAGAAAGACTTCAGAAAGGGGTATCAAGTTCTTGGCACATTGACCTCCCCTTGGATGGTTGGGCGGGAGGCGTTGTCACCATGACACACATCCAAGTAGCTACTGAAGTCCTTCTACTTAAATAGGTTCGTGCAAGGAATAAAAAAATATATGAATAGATTTTCCCATGTGGTGAAGAAGTAAGAATACAATTCACCAGTACTTTTCTGGCCCTTGGGTGTCGTAAACGACGACTAAGGGAGAAAAAAAAATATAACCATCATCATCGTCGTCTACTGCTGGACATAGACTTCCATCAGGTAACGCCACAGAGTGCGGACTTGTGCCGCCTGCATCCAACGCCACTCAGCAACTTTCACTAAGTCATAGGTCGTCCTATTGGATGGAGTCCTACAGTGCGACATCCGATACATGGTCACCACTCGAGAACCTTTCTTCCCCATCGGTTCGTCGAGCGATGTGGCCTGTCCATTACCATGATGATAATAAGAAGAAAAACTCGAAATGAAACCCTATGCCACACCAGCATGGGCGGGGAAGCGCCGTGAACTCATCGCGATCATCGGTGCCGACCTGACGCTGCCGACCACCGCCAAAGAGATGCTCGACAGCGTCAGGAACTGGAACGCGGGCGCCGCCTTCTGTGAGGCCGTTATCTAACGGAAGGAGGCGGCGGATCGTGCGTGAGAGGAGCTCCTCTTCGGCGACACGTTCCGCCGCCGGCGACTTGTACGGCGCGGGCGTGAGTACCTGCGCCGTCCGCACCTGCAGAAAGGCTGACCGCGCGACGGCATCCGGCGTCCCGGGACAGGGACGTCGAGAAGTGAGGGTACCCGAAAGGGTATTCCGTCGGGCCGACCACTGACGACAAGTCACCCTGCTCTGGTTGCCGGCCCAACGCCGAAGGCGACGTGGGTACGGGTGGGTTATGGGGCCGCGCGCCGTCCTTTCGTCGGCCCGGACAGAGTGGACCGCGTGTGCGCTTCCCATAGCCCACCCATAAAAAAAAATAGCCACACCAGCATGGTATAGTAGGTAATTTTCTCTCCTATATTGAAGAAGGCCCGAGCCTAACAGTAACACGTATACGAGCTGATATGATGATGATACAAATTGAATGAATGAATGACTTATCTACGATACAATCTTAGTCATGACCTTCCTCTATAATGGTAAAGAGAGACCCCTACTATATTAGGTTAGTCAGACTAGTTGGCACAGAATTTTAAATCAAGTTTATCTTGACTTAATTTACCCCATACCTCCACTAGTTGATGCATTATATATTTAGTCTGTCAACATACGAACGAACTCATTGTACATGTTCTGTAATAATATATATACTATTTAAATCTATGGTTTATTCACTCAAACAACTTTTATCATATCTTTTGTTAGAAGATTCTGGAATGTATTTTGAAAATACGTATGTAACATCTTCAAAAGACAAAGCTGACAGTAATGAAATTCAACGCTTTACTAACTTCAAAGTCATAGCGACATTGAAAATATACGTATCTTTTATTATGTTACTGGAACATGCAAAGGGATATTTCATATATGTAAACATAGGAAACAACAGTTTACAAATTACGACATGTAATCAGTAGGATTATTTATTTATATATTTATGTATCATTGTGTATAATATATGTTACTGTAAAAGATCATCTCAATATACGAACTTTTACAATGTATTTAGTACTTATCTATTACTAGAAAATCTTAATATTATTTAACAAGTTGTGTCAATAAATGTTGTAGAAAGACAATTTTTTGAGATTTATTTTGAGTTTAGAACGTGCTAGGTTTTATCAATTACACCTAATCATTATGGATTTATATATTTACTTATTAACAGCAAACCGGCCTCGCTTCGCTTCGGTTTCAGTCGTCTTACCTGCGTAGTTCCTGTTCCTGTGGGAACACCGGGATAAAATAGAGCCTATGTTACTCTCTGATAGTATTGCTTTCCATTGGTGAAAAAATTTTTGAAATCGGCTCGGTGGTTTAAGCGTGAAAGCGTAACAAATAAACAAACAAACAGACAAACTTACTTTCACATTTACAATATTAGTAAGGATTATGTATGTGTTACTGTAAAAACCCGTATGAATATTCGAGCTTTTACAGTGTATATTTATCCTAGGTAATACTAGTAAATCTTAGTATTATTTAATAAGTTTTTTTTTTTTTGTGGATGGGCCGCGGTCGGCGCGCGTCCGCACCACTCCGTCCAGGGCGACAGAGGGGCTTAAGCACGCAACTCCCGCGACCCACCCGAAAACCACGTCGCCTTCGTCGTTGGGCCGACCACTGAAGCAGCGTTAACTTGTCGTCAGTGGTCGGCCCGACGGAATACCCCTAATTGGGGTACCCTCCCATCGACCGACGTCCCCCCCTCGGGGAGGACGTCGGTCTTTCCTCACGCGGTCGGCCTCTCGGCGAGTGACGGACTAATCCCCGGTCACGTCACCCGCGGCCTCGGCTAGGGCGGCATGAGGCGCAGATAGTTGCGCCTGCGCCGCCCCAGTCGCCAGCGGCGGATCTCCTCATCGAGGCTGCGCTCCTCGCGCAGGCGATCCGCCGCCTCCTTCTGCGAGATCACCGTCTCGCAGAAGGCTGCGACCGCGTCCCAATTCCTGACGCTGAAGACCATTATTTAATAAGTTGTAATGGAATAAATTGAAAAGACAACTTTTTGAACTTTTAGTTTGGATTTGGTACGTGCTACTCGCCCGTGCTCGGTGCTCTGCCCGACGTTGTTTATCCTGTATATCTACGACGTGCTCTCCATAGAGAATATACGTTGCTATGTGGATGACAGCACTAGTGACGAGTGGTATATTGATGAAAGGAATGGGTTCAACTCGAGTCTGAAGTCGAGCGCTCTTTGGGGCTGGCTTCAGAATGGGGAGAACTGAACTTAGTCTAGTGGAGTCCCACAAAAATATAAATTTATGCGCTCACTGCGTAGAATGACCCATTTGTTATGGTGCCTCAGTTCCAAGTAGTAAATCTCCAAATTTCCGACAGTATTGGGATCCTTGGCGTATATCGAGTGTTAAGAAATGTCCAATTCGAAGGTCATTTGGAGGAGAAAGCTAAATTGCCAAGCAATAATTTGAGCGTCCTGAACAGAGCCAGGCAATGCTTCACACAGAAACAGCGTCTTATGCTATACAAAGCACAAATTCGTTCTCATGTGGAGTACTGCTCACATCTCTATGCAGGCGCGCCCAAATATCAGCTAGACCCACTTGGCTCCCTGCTATTAGAATCGTCGGGGATCTCAATCTTACGGACAAATTGGAGCCACTGGAGCGGCGGAGAGATTTTGGGTTACTCTGAGTACTCTACCTACACTTTCATGGGGAGTGCTCTGAGGAACTGTTTGACTTGGTACCACCGTCACCTTTTTACCAACGTACCACTCAACACTATGGCAGAGTTGACCCATTTCACCTGGGAATGTTATGGTCTATAACTGTACGTTTTCAGCGATCATTTCTCCCACGTACCTGCAGGCTCTAGAATGAACTACCTGCTGTTCTGTTACTCGAGCGCTATGACATGTCCTTTTTAAACGAGGTTTAAGAAGAGCTTTTTCTTCACGGTAGGCAACGACCTGGCTGTGCCCCTGGTTTTGCAAAGGTCCATGTGCGGCAGCGTCACTTACCATCAGGTGTGCTACTTGCTCGTTTGCCGCCATTGGCAATAAAAAACAATCTATTCTTTGGATAAAACGATATTAGATCACGCCTGTGCTCAAAACGTCGCTATGTTGACTATTATCTTGCCATCTAAATATTAAGCTCATCACGCTCATACGAGTACATATATATCGAGCAAATAGATATATGTATTACATATTTTACATATAGTCATTGCTTACTGCTTGTAAGCAATAACTATATGCAAAATATGTTAAGTAAACCCTTTGACACCTAATACAGCACTGTTTAAAACTATTTTATTATTCAGCGCTTTATACTATCCAGAGGAGTCATGTAAATTTATGGTAACGTGATATAGCATATAACCAATGGGTAATCAAGACGCTCTTATAGAATTCTCAATGGTCCTATTATGATAAGTAGTTTAGAAGTTATGAGGGAATAGATAAACATACATACATATGTATGTATGTGTTGGTTGAATATGTAACCTCTTTATGTAGTTGGGTAAAATATGGAAATTCATGAGAATATGCTATTACTGCCTGGCGGTAAAACTACTGAACAGGTTTTGATGAAGTACAATTTACAGCGTATCTTACAAAATCGAACAAACGGAATTTTAATTGATAAAGTTATTTTCTTAACTGATAAATTATAATGGTAACTATGAATAGAACTATCTTTCGATATCGAAATTTCGCCTTCCCGCGGAATAATGTTAATGCTGTAATCACCACGCTTATCAGGCAGTTTAGCGTACGGAGTTATGAGTGTTGTGTGCATTATTATGATAGGAAGATAGGAAGCAATTGATTGCAGCATATTGTATTTTTAACACGTCGACTGCCAGGAGAGTTACTAAAATGAAAACGATGGTAAATAATGATAATAAAAACATCAAAAAATATTATATTTAAAACTGCAATAGAAGTTCATATAAGCCAAAGCTGATTTTTCTTCTGAAGCCACAGATTTATAAGTACGAGCTATGATTTACTAATATATAACGAACTTATCCAGTGACGGAGTAAGAATGCTCATTCACCATCGCCAATAACACGTGAATGTTGTAAAAGACGACTAGGGAATGTAATACTGGGACGCGGTCGCAGCCTTCTGAGAGGCAGTAATCTCGCAGAAGGAGGCGGCGGGTCGCGCGAGCGAGGAGCGCAGCCTCGACGAAGCGACCCGCCGCCGGCGACGGAGCCGGCGTAGGTGCGACTACCTGCACCTCATGCCGCCCTAGCCGAGGCCGCGGGTGACGTAACCGACTGCGTGAGGAAAGACCGACGTCCTCCCCGAGGAGGGGACGGCGGTCGATAGGAGGGTACGCCACTAGGGGGTATTCCGCCGGGCCGACCACTGACGACAAGTAACCCTGCTCCGGTGGTCGGTTGACCGCAGCCCACCCCAAAAAAAAACGGGATATCATCCTCATCATCGTTCATCATCATCATTTCAGCCTACAGCCGTCCACTGCTGGACGTAGGCCTCCCTCATGTTGCGCCACAATGTGCGGTCCTGTGCCGCCTGCATCCAACGACGCCCAGCAACTTTCACTAGGCCATCGGTCCACCTAGTGGGGGGGGCGTCCTACACTGCGTCGTCCGATACGTGGTCGCCACTCGAGAACCTTTCTTCCCCAGCGGTTGTCGGTTTGTCGAGCGATGTGGCCTGCCCACTGCCACTTCAGCCTGCTAATTCTTCGTGCTATGTCGGTTACACCCGTTCTTCTGCGGATTTCCGTATTCCGGATTCTATCTCGCAAAGTATGAAATAACAGATTATACCAAACGGTCTGACAAGCGTGATATAATACATTAATTTCCCTTCTATTATGGAGGAGGTTTGAGCGAGAGTACGAAATATATAAATAATGATTATGAGATGATTACAACATTACTCAAAGCTGTACAAATTTGACAAGTAAAGAAAGGACGAAGTAAGTCGTGATG
Source organism: Lymantria dispar (assembly GCA_032191425.1). NCBI lineage: Eukaryota > Metazoa > Arthropoda > Insecta > Lepidoptera > Erebidae > Lymantria > Lymantria dispar. The sequence goes on from CM063448.1 coordinate 24,862,775, forward strand.
GGTCTCCTGGACAATTATGATAAATCTCATTGTTGGCAGTTAAAATTATTGAGTTTTTTTCACACATATTTACATTTAGTTACTTGCGTGTCACAGTTATTTACTCCATAATTACTATGTGGAGTAACTAATTTAATGTTGACTACTATAAAGACAAAGCATTGTTCATCATTATCATCATCTCAGCTCATACACAATCCACTGCTGGGCTTATTCAAACAGGGAAATTGCCTTACTTTACCATGTTAGTTAGATAGATGGCCATAGAGTTTTATTTCAAGTTCTCCTTCTCTTGCATATAGGTTATTTACATACGACACCAACGAGCAAGATTTTTTTTTTGGGTGGGTTGTTATAATAGGTTAATATCTCCCCGGCCGACCACTGATGTCAAGTCACCCTGCTGCGGTGGTCGGCCCAACGACGAAAGCGACGTGTTGCGGGTGGGTTACGGATGTGCGTGCTTACGCACCTCTCTCGCCCCGGACGGAGTGGTGCGAGGAGTGCGGCAACCGTAACCCATCCCAAAAAAAAAGGTTAATGGCCCCCTTATTGGAAAGGAGGCTTTAGCCCAGCGGTGGGACGTGTGTGAGCTGAGGTGACGAGATAAAATAACAATATTAGCTGACATTAATTGGTAACCCTAGACAATAGTAAGTACTTCAAAAGAAACTCCTTTGAAATTTTTAAAGACAACTTAAAACAAACATTTCTTTACGTATAAAATTAAATACAAACATTTCTTTAAGTATTTTGTAAAATATTTTCAAAGCATGTTTTCATCCAGTTTTGTTTATATATTACTTACATAATATTAGTTTATTTGAACACCCACGTAGTCCAGTAACATTAGTAATAATACATCATCTTGCTCTTATCCCATTTACTTGGGTGGACTCAATATGTACTATTTTTTCGTAGTAGTGACATATTGCAATAGTTTTATAATCTTCCGCCTACTTGACGGTAAGGGTTAACTTAAATAATTGTGCATTAGATGGAGGTGGGCCAGGTCACTGTAAAACTCTTAGTTATGACACCTCCATGATTTACACAGCCGCAAATAATAATACATTATTATAATTAATGTGTAATACTCGCGTAAACTTTACAAATCATTAAATAATAATCATCATCATCATTTCAGCTCATATGTATCCCACTACCGGGCTCGAGCCTCCTCCACAATTGACTTTTCTATACCATGCTGGTCAGACAGATTGGTATAGGGTTTTATTTCGAGTTTACCTTCTCTTACATAGGTGTTATATGCGTATTATATTTCTTAGTCTTCAAATCTTTTACGACATCCACGGGCAGGATTATTAATCACCACTCGGACATAAAATAATAATACATATTAATATTAATACCATCAAACAGAAAATAATAATACATATTAATAATATCCATAATCAAGATCAATTAATATTTTCATCTCATATCTCATTTGACAGCATTGTTACTACATTTTGTTCGATTTACTAACAATTAAAGCTACCGTTCTTCCCTTTATTTTGGTCGTAGCTATATATATATGTATTACAATATGATAAGGCAGATAGTGACGTGCTGAATGTGAGTGGCGACATGACAATCAATGAGTCGAGTGCGAGTCACCGTATGCCAATGTTCAAAACATAATGGTATTGGGGGCAGACGATAGTTTAAAAGTCAATAATTTTAAGTTAAACCAGTCCATTTAACCTCCAACCCCATAATCAGATATTAGATACTATCGTTACGCTATATTTTTTTACACCTACTGTTGGCAGTCTATGAGTGTTATGTGCAGACGTGGAGTATCATCGATAAATGTCCTACCATATATTAAGATTAAATTTCTCCAATTACCTCTGCGTGTTGGATCCTTATCCCCATGTGAGTCTTTTAAAGCAACGGATCTCTTCTCTGTGGAGGTTTTGCGAGAAAAACGATTAAGAAATATTGTAAAAACCGATTAAGAGGTATAAATAGATACTTAATCACTGCAAGACAAGCAAATCTCGAAATGAAACCCTATACCAATTCGTTTCGCAAGGGCGGTGTAAATTGCTAATTTCCTTTACGAAGAAGTATGGGTTTAACAGGAGAATATGTATCTTTAAACGAGTAATTATTGTAAATACATATTTCTATACAATATGTCTATCCACAATCTCGGAAACGTCTACAACGATTGCCATGAAACTTAATATATATCGACGGCGATAAATTGACGTAGCTAAGTTTCATTTATAGAAAATTTCGTTATATCAGTATTTTCAGGTAATAAAAATTATATTATTAAAATATGAAGGTAAATTTAGCTATTTCCATTGAGACTGCAAAGCTTAGTTGGGTTTGATACCCTATATAAGCCCTAGATGCGGCCCTAGACGGTGTGCTATGGTGGCAAGCTTGCCAGTCTCTTCTAGCACTCCGTTAACCCAGACGATCCTTGGTTTTCCCCCTTTTCAAGTTGCTTTTTTATTGTAAGAAAAAGATTATTTTACGAGAAAAGCCACTTATGTAAATACATTTTAAAGAAAAAAATATATAATACACTAAAAAATATCTTGCTGTGATGTAATTGTTTCCCCCTTACTTTGCTTCTGTTCGATTTGTCCAATAAATATAAAATAGAATATTTTCTGAGAAGAACGAAAATAAGCTCTATGAGCTATTATATTTTTCAAGAGAAAACAAAACTGAATAGACCGAACCTAAATTGATTTTAATCAACCTAGTCATGGTTTAAAATACGACGAATAACAATATATTTAGATAAAAATTGTGTTTCTGAGAATAGCCCAGGTTATCATGAACATTGGGTATCTGGAATCCTCAATATCTTCTCTTATTATTCATAAATTTACTAGAGACGTTTTTCTATTTAGTCAGATTCAGATTAATCTCATTTTCTAGGGAATAAATGAAGCACAATAATACCATAAAAATATAATTAATGTGCGAATATTAGCGGTTATCGACTCTGTATAGTTTGACTGTCAAAGATTCTCCATCTGGTGACGGATTTAAAAAACTAAGTATCGTATCGCCTTAATTGCCAGTGAAAGTCGTAAAAAAAGTTGGCGGAGACTGCCTGCTCTTCCGAGAAATACCAAGTACAATCACCAATCGTCTACCAATTGTAGCGAGAGGCTTATAACTAGCTGTTTCGATAGACTGATGAATGGGCTTTTTTATACTAGGCGTGCCCATAGCCTGACTAACTTAAGCTAACCGAGGTACGAATTTTATCTAACTTCAAGAATATATTTTACATATTTTAGAAATGCATCTTCATCGTTAATGTATGTGCGTGAATAATAACAGTGGGCGATAAAATATATACATATTTTCACTGATATGTTATAGGATTGAACCTTCTGCTTTACTATCTATTTACATTAGCTCTATATATAAGTATATTATGTTTATGTATATATAATAATGCCATTATATATATTTCAAATTACATTAATTAACTAAACGCTGGCACTGCTTTTTTTGCCCTTCCTAAAACTTTCCTAGCCGAGAATGTTTTTAGTGTTAAGTTTATCTGCGTATATTTTATTTCTTGATATAATAATATCCTAAAGTATTATTATAATATCCTGTAAGTCATAGTCTTATTACGTAAATTAATTAAATTTAAATACTTCAAATTGTAAACAGTAAAACACAGATGCCGTTGTTCTAAAATAATAATATCATACAACGTATCTAACAAGATATTTCTTTACAATTTATAACTGCTTACCTCAATTTTGCATTTCCTTTTACATATATATTAGCTATTAATATTTTGCACAGTAAATAATTTAAACATTATTTACGGTAATTTTCTTTTGCAATAACACTTCACACTACTACTGTAATATTTACGACAAATAGTATGTACACTGAATTTAAACTTTGTTTCGTTAAATACTTCCAGTAAACTATCGTATATTATATTTAGTTTACAGTAACAATTTAAACTAATTTTAATTTAGCAAGTAATTACCTTTACAAATCCTTAAAAGTATTTAAAAAAGTAAACGAATAGTTGCAATTATTTTAGCGCGGGGCGTTAAGACCGAGACGAGCGGCTGACGCGCTGTTTATATGAATCTGTCCTTCGAAGGCGGACGCGCCCCGTAGTTCTACGGCCGCTCCGGGAAATTTCTTTTCACATTTTACAATGGGAATGACATATAAGTGATTTTTTAGTTTAATTTTTCTAGCAATATATTTCAGTTCTGGAGAGTTAAAATAAATGTTTTATTGTGGAGTTAGGTATAATGAAAATCAAGTAGCATTTATTCACAATAGAAATTAAATAGTATTTTAGATAAAACAATTAAAGCAAACGCATACCGCGTTAATTAAAAATTATTTTATATTGTATATGTGTAATATTACCTCAAATTAGAAAGATTTAGTATACCTCTAAATGTAAATCTACTTTTACGTGCAGGTTTCTTTCCTCACTGAAATAAAGCTAACTGGAAATAAATAACAAATTTACTTGCGATAAGTAAAAATAATGCTTATTTTACTCTCTTTATCCCCGTGTTTACTACACTGCCCTTTACTATGGCCTAAAAATAAAATGTATTGCCAACCATAATTTTTCGTGGGGGTCGTAAAAACCGGCTAAGTGTACATCAGGACAATGGGCCACACTATCCACCTGGAAAATTTATATCACCAATTGCCATTACTAACCCGCCTGTCAAGCTTAGAGATTGTGGTATTAACTCTCTTTGGGCAAGTCTATGTTTGACTGCACAGATGGCGTAGTGGTTAAGATAGCGACTTACAACGCCAGTGTCCGGGGGTTCAAATCCCACGCGGGACAACACTTTGTGTGATCCACAACTTGTTGTTCTGAGTCTGGTTGTAATTTGTGTCCGTTAATTATATGTTTGTAAAGTTCCCAGCAATACAAGGATTATTTCCTTAGTGCATGGTGTTGTCTAAAAAAAAAAAGAGTGGAGATAAGCTGATGATGATATTGATACTCTTTTTATTAACGTATAATTTAAACTAGGCTAATTTAATAAATATACAAGTTAATATAATTGCAAATGAGCTTCATCTACTGTGCTCATCACTGTATTCAGTAGTTAAAGCTCATCTAATTAGGTTTATTATCTGTATCACTTATCCTTCTAACAGCCGAGTCAAATTTAATTAATAGGGTTATCTAATGTAAGCCTCACAGTTGAATCTATCTGTAGTGGAATCACGATTAATATAGGTGTATATGATATTAAACCGGACTAGATTAAATGAAAACCAAAGATAGATTCGTTTAGCTTATTTTGCGGCAATTAGATTAAATTTTTAATTTAAGAATGACGTCCTACGATAGGATTATCTAGTTTTAAATAAAACTACTTTACGGTTTTTATCGCGGGCCACGGGTGGACTGACTTAGTCCACCCGTGACCATGAACGCTGCAATGGTTCGAAACGTCGGGCAATCAAAAATCAAATACAAACGCGATAAAATTCGTAAAGTAGTTTTATTTAAAATGTGTAATGCTCGCGTAATCATCAGAAATCATTACATAGTTTGTATTTAAATGGATATATTATAGCCAAAAGAGACTGTATTAGAATTTAGACAAAGGCCTAACACACTGTTCTTATCTATCACTGAATCTGATCAAGCAGAGTTAATTGTAGATACCAATTATCTCAAGGGTGTGAAAGATAAGGTGAAAGACGAAAGATTATGAAATAAGCTTGTTTTATGGATTGTATCCCGTTTGTATTTGTAATTTATTTTCTTAACGTTTTGAATACTTTGTAGCATTTATGGTCACCAAAGAAAACCATAGGAGGATAATGCGCCCTTTTTAGGGGAAACGGATGACAGGAATCGCAGTTGTTGATATACCTCCTTTTTATGCCAAAGGATTTATGCTGTCTATTCTCATGGTGATTACTCAGCCAGATTTTACGACTACTATGGGTAAGTAGGGTTTAATTACACACTATTTTCATCCTATTATCATAAGGGAGTTGGTATGTGGGACTCACCGGATGGCGTAACCTCCCGGAATACCCACTAAAAACCATCAGCGGCTCCACTACCCCGTCATTCTGGGGACGTCAGAGGGTCGCCTTTCGGCATTCAACTCGGACGCCCCGACGGTCTGATAGCCTCATCTTTGTGCCACGCTATGAAGGAAGAAGGCGCACATACTGCTGGCGCCGTCTACCTGGCCGTCGTCTACGCAGAGGGTCAACGGTGGCATGAACCTCGCGTTGCCGCTTTGCGGCCTCCTTTTGCGACATCACGACTTCGCAGAAGGATGCCATGGCCGCTCAGCATGCGGGGTCATCAAGCATTTTGTTTATGACAGCCACCAGCGACAGGTCCTCGCCGATCTCAATCACTAAGTCGTGTCGCTGGGACTCCCACGTAGAGCATGTCTCTAAGGTGTGACGCGCATGGGACGCTTAAGAGCGGAGACGACGACATATTATCACCAATAAGAACTCTTTAATTGCTAAACTAAAACTATACGAATGAAATTTTTAAACAATAATATTGGAAAAAGAAGAAAGTAATAAGGTTAGGTTTAAAAGGAAATTTAAAAAATGGCTCTCATAGGTTATTTTGTTAGGTTATTTTTTCTGCTACATAATTTTCTTTTATATTGAGTAAGTTGTATTTCACTAATAAACAATATATAAATACAAATGTTTATTAGACATTGTCATCATAATTATGATTGTTTGACATTCAGTTCGACCAGAGATTTTAAACGTAAACAACTGTAAACAACAGTGTGTAATCGTTGGTGTGCGTGTGTGTAGCGATTGGATGGTAGTGTGCGTAATACCTCTTTTATTGAATTTAATGTAACCATTATTATATGAAATTTAAATTTTATGCACTTTTTCTCATTATATACTTCAACTGTCCCAAATTTCACACTTATCCATTCACGCAATTTTCGTAAAAACGGGTACAAAGTTTTTGCTTCACGTTTTAATATATAGATATCAAGCAACAAGGTAATACTTATTTCGGCGAATTCTGCGTTATAGAATAAAAATATTTGAAGTCTATATGTAGAGTAGTTATAATTTTGTAGAGGCAATTTTCCCGGCCAAAATTAAGATAATAATATTATAGAAAAAATAATGTAGTACTAAGTCTGGATGAATTCCTTATAAATTTCTGTAGGGTTCTTCAAAATACCAAGCGAGATCTACTAGAAAATATTTATTGATATGATAATATAATATGAATTGTTAATCATAGTTATGGGTAGGTTGTGGTATTGATTTATAAGATCAATTATACGACACATGTATTTTTATGTACATAGGTTTTAGTTTTTATAGAAAAAAAATATCATTTGTTTTAGTTTGTCGTTTGGGTATAAATCTAATAAGGAATTATCTTATTTAATACTTAATTAAATGGTCTGTATTCAATTTACCATAGTAGCTACGCTGTCAAGTCGATTGTTAGATCAAATCACTGAAACGGACACGTTTAATTTACTCCGATCCTCTCTATCTAATATTTACAATACATATATAGTTTTTATCAAAGGAGCTTCGGCGTTATTTCATCTTTATTTATAGTCTTAATATCTGTAATTAAAATATCTAAATAAATTAAAACGCTATGAATCATTACTCAAATTAATGGTTCCGAGTTCTTTCTTTCCGTGTGGTGATGGAGTAAGAATATGTTTCACTATCCCTTCTCTTACCTGCGGGTGCTGTAAAAGACAACTAAGGGACGGCTATGCAGATAATATATATGCAAAAGAAGTAACACTTTCATATTGACTTAGGCTGGAGCCTGACAACGAAACTTACATGGGCTGTGTTGATGAGGAATCAAGTCCTTTCACGCAGAATAATGATTAATGCGATGTTTCATGAATATTGAAATATTTTGGCAGGTTATGGGGCGACGGAAGGCCGGCCCAAATTAAGGTACTGATCCTGAAGGAAAAATTATGGCAGGTTGGCCGCCTGCAATAGGCCCAGATATTTTATTTGCAAATATTATCGCACATTTTCTTTACCGTTTGACAACGTGGTATATACGGGATTTCAATTTATCCCGAGTTTGGACGTACCTATCGCTCGGTGCTGGTTCAACCAAGTTGATCTAATTTGACGCCTACATGAGGGGTGGTGTAGGCGTTATTATCTGCGCCTTATGCTATCCTAGCTGAGATTAGGTGATTACCCACCGTGAAGCCACATGAGCGCAATATCCAGGTGATTGAGTTCCAGGATATTAGGTAGGTTGACACCTGAAAGGGTAATTCTTCGGACGAGATCTTAGAGTTAAGAAATCGGTTCCGGTGAGATGCTCATTTGACGGTGAAGGGTAGACAGCAGGTCATGGGACCTTCGCCGCTGTTTCATCATCCTTGATGGTTCGGCCAGGGCCAAAGCATAGTCTGTCTAAAAGAGGGTCAAAAAACGACATTTGCCAATCAGCAGGCAATAAGGCAACCCTCACTATAACTGTATAACATCTCTCGTTCAGAAACTCGGACGTTTTGGGATAGTAATTGATTTATGATAAAAAGTTACTACAATAAATTGTAAAGACGGCCTCTGCACAACCGCGAAATACATTTAGAATTATTTTCAACAGCTTTTATTCTGGAAGGAAAGTTACAGTATTTGACATTCAAATTCCAATTAGGGTGTATATACCATCTCATAAAATATAGGCCGAGTACAGCTTAAGAATATGTACTGCCACGCAAATATCCTCATTAAAATTTCAATTACTAGATTTCTAGATCAGATGATATATTACTGTGGGTATATATATATATATATATATATATATATATATATATATATATATATATATATATCTCTTATGTCATATATTATGTTCTTATAATCTATATTCGTCTCAGCTCATTTACATTTCACTCTTACCTCCTCCATAATAGGAGGGAAATTGACCTACTACGCTGGTCGCTGGACAGGTTGGTAGAGGGTTTTATTTCGAGTTTTTTTACTCTTGCATAGACGTTATATGCATATTATATTCCTTAGTCATATTTTACGATATCCATGGGCACAATGAAATATGCAAGTTAAAGGAGTGGTGAATTGTGTTATTACTCGGTCACTACGCGGATAACATAAAAGCTTAATAGTTCGCTTTCTTATTTGAACTTGATTGATTTAGGAACTAATAGCCGGATTCTAAAGTTTATCTAAAAAGACTTATGTCTATGTCAGCTGCAGCATATATATAGGGAGCAAAGCAATGTTTATAAACATTAAGAAATCATTCTGAGAAGTCGTCGTTTAGCAACCACAGAGGTAACCAAAAATTGTAATTGATGTATTATATATATTTTGTTAATGTTGGTATTATTTAATAATATTTAATCGCTACGTGGACATTCATATAAAACAGTTGCTAGAAGTTACTTACTTTCCTGAAGCTCCCCTGGCCTGAATAAATGAAAGTTTCGCGAACAGCTAATCTTTATATATAAATTTCTTCTGTACATGTGTATGTCACTGAACTACTCCTAAACGGCTGGACCGACTTTAATTATTTTTTGAGCGTGTTCAAGGTGATTCGAAAAGAGTTTAGATTTACAATTGGACCCGGTAGGTGGCGTTTATTTAAACAAAACAACGTCTGTTGGATCACCTAGTTTAGTAAAGTATCTATTCATTAAAATACTATAATGTGATCTTATCAAAATGTATTGATATCAGCTGTATACAGTATGTTTTCTCTTTAGGCCTTGCATCTAAATAAAATCAGAATATAGGTATTGTTAGGGATTTGAGCTAAGTTTTACGACTGGCCGACTATTCCATACAAAATTACCTTGTAAGTACATATCTATTTATGCTGCCAACAATATTCACATAATAATTCTTACATTATTTAAAAATATATATTGAATGCTAAGTGGTAATATGTCTGTATAATCTTTTAGTTCTTTGATAAATAATACCTATAAACCAGTAAGATTTTGATATGTTTATGTTTATATTCGTTTGAGTTATTCTACCATTGTTTAAAAACGGATGCCACAATTTAAAAAGTCATCTAGTTCATTTTTTTTAGTTTTGAATTTGACGATATAAAATGAAAGATTTTTAACATTATCTGTTATATATAAAACAATTTTTTGGGATTTAATCCCGTTTATATTTGATTTTTGATTGCCCGGTGTTTAAAACACTTTACAGTGTTCATGGTCACGGGCGGACTAAGATGTCTCACGTCCAGCAAGTCATCGTTATTGCATATATTCATATCTATATACCCGGTACAAAATTAGTTATTAAATTTTACCCCATTTGATACAAATTTATTGCCAGTAGCCCCCCCATTTGATACATCACTCACCTTCGATTTGCAGACGATATTGTCGTTATGGCAGAATCCATTGAGGACCTTGGCACAATGCTCAATGATTTCAGCAGGGTATCCCAACTAATGGGTTTACGAATGAACATGGACAAGACGAAAGTCATGTCAATGCCCATGTCATTCCTGTACCGGTCCTAGTTGGCAATGCGATTCTCGAAGTTGTCGATCGCTATGTTTACCTAGGACAAACAGTCCAGTTAGGTAGATCCAATTTCGAGAAAGAGATCAGCCGACGAATCTAATTCGGTTGGGCAGCGTTCGGGAAAGTTAAGAGGATCTTCTCGTCCAACATACCTCAATGTCTGAAAACAGAGGTCTACGACCAGTGTGTGTTACCAGTGATGACTTACGGCACGGAAACGTGGTCTCTAAATGTAGGCCTCATAATAAGGCTCAAAGTCGCTCAGCATGCTATGGAGCGAGCTATGCTCGGGATTTATCTGCGAGATAGAATCCGGAATACGGAAATCCGCAGAAGAACGGGTGTAACCGACAGAGCACGAAGAATTAGCGCGCTGAAGTGGCAATGGGCAGGCCACATCGCTCGACGAACCGACAACCACTGAGGAAGAAAGGTTCTCGAGTGGCGATCACGTATCGGACGACGCAGTGTAGGATGACCCCCCACTAGGTGGACCGATGACCTAGTGAAAGTTGCTGGGCGTCGTTGGATGCAGGCGGCACAGGACGCACATTGTGGCGTAACATGAGGGAGGCTTACGTCCAGCAGTGGACGGCAATATGCTGAAATGATGATGATGATTATTGCCAGTAAAAAGAGAAAATGATTCTATATAAACAAATTATATTGATTTTGGTTAGTAAATATTAAATATTAAATTAATAGTAATTATTGAAAATATGCCAATTTATTAATTTAAACTTAACAAATCTAATATACTAACAGCGGATCGGAATGCGGCCACACTGCGAAAGATCTGATAAGAAAAAGAGGGCTAAATTATTATTGATTTTTGAAAGGCGGCTTAATTTACCTTATGCTGCGCTTAAACCGCCTTTAATACGGAGAGACGAGGAGATTACAAATTCTCCAATCCCTTTATATCGAGTATCACGAGTAGCCTTCTTGATCGTTAAAAACACTAAGATATACAAATGTCAGTCCACTAGGTCAAACCTTTCATCGCATGTTTAAAACTGCCATATTAACACGTGTGAAACAGTACGCGCAGCTACCGATTAATAAATTCATTCAAAAACTCCACGTAATAAATTACGTCTGTTTTTTTTATGAGATCACGCAACTGTTTATTTTTATGCTTTCTAAATATAAGCTTAAAACGATGACTACATTGTATGTATTGATATCTGTTATTGAAATTCAACTAGACATGACGATGAAAGGTATGAAGGACAGCATTTGCCAAATTACAGCTAAGATTCAGAAGTTTTGCGCATATGTATGTTGTTATTTGGTTATTATATTGCGTATTGCGGAATTTTATTACAATAGTTTATGAAGTTTACAGAAGTGCCTACACTTATAAAATAAAAGTATTTTACGCGTTTTATTACAATTTTATTTACATGTCAAAGAGTCTTCACCGTGACTATGAATGCTGTATAGTATTTATAACATCAGGAAAGCAAATGAAACTTGAAATGCCCTCGTGTATAAGCCAGGGTACTGCATAATGCATCAGCCCATTTACGTCCACTTTTAAATCGATTGGTAATCCTTCATCCAGTTATTACTATTACGTCAAAATAAGAATGGGGACAAACTGTATTTATAACAAATTCCCACAGAGAGAAATGCCGTAATAAAAATAAGATAAACATAACAATAAAAAATAAAAATTCCTTTTATTTCCTTGTAGATTACAAAAAAGAAGAAAACATGTAAACTCTACGTTAGTATTATAATTTCTTTTTTTAAGAACTCTGAAAACTTCAGCAAGTAAATGCCTCCAAAGACTGCCTTCTAGATTAAGCTACTTGAATCCAGTTGGGCCAGCTGTTTTTTTTCAGCTCATCTGCTCAACTAGTTACTCAACCTCCATCTTTTACCTTGTGGATCTGTCCATCTGGTTACCCCTTTGGACCATCACCGGTTTATTAGACACGCTACAAATCCACATTTTCATAAAGATCATTACTTAAATAATCATTACGTATTTCTTACCATCTGCAAATTTTGTAAAAAAACGTCTTACTACTTAGGATTATAAGAATTCGCCGCTGTGGCGAAAATATCATCTAACTACACCACAGCAGCTAAACTATGCAACGAGTAGGTATAGAGTTGTATTTTATTTTGACCTTTCCTTTTATTTACTCTGACATTAGTATGTTATCTATCTTTTGGTATGCTATGGTCGGAACACGCTCCGCTCAAACCATCCATGGCGACGAATGAGCTGCGCGCGACCCCATAACCCACCATATTCCCTCCCCGTCGCCGTTGGGCTGACCACTGGTACCGACTCCTTGACATCCGTCGCCGGGCCAGCGGGTTAACTTTGTGGGTACTGTCCCCTTTGACGCCCTAGCAACATCGCAGTGTTGCCGGCCAGGGTGTCACCCTCACGTGGTCGGCCTCTCTACGGGTGGCGCACTAATCCCCGGTCCGTCCACCCGGCGGTTGCGCCGCCCAACAAGCCGGCGGTGGAGCGTGTCGTCGTTCAGGAATTCCTCCCTGACCCGCTCCGCCACCTCCTTTTGTGGAAGAAATAAATAATACACTGTATAATAGAGAGAGAATATGAGAATTACGACGAAGACGTATAGGTAATCGTCTGAGCTGCTGGCGAAACTGTGTAACATGGTCATATTTTTAAGAACTATGTTTGTATGTAACCTACCTAATTGGATTACCTATTTATAGTGTCTACAGTCTTTTTGTTTAAAATGTATCATATTAGCGGAGACCTGTAATTAGCGGTCTGATGTATATCAAGTATTTTAATATTATTGTTGTGCTGTTGGTCTTCCAAAAATAAATAAATAAATAAATATTTGCGTAACCCAAATATGAATCTGATTGCAAGATTTTGAAGACGCTCGAGCTTATCTAGTTGATATTCAGCAAGATCCAAGTAGCTAACATCACCATATTCTAAAATGGCTAATAATAGACAATTAGCCAGCGTAATTTTAGTGGCAGTGGGCAGAAAGTTTTGAAGCCTTTTTAGAACTCCCGCTGAGGTAAACACTTTTCTGCTTACCTCTTGTAATTGCGGACTCCAACTTAAATTAGCATCAATAATTATAGTTCATATAATCAGAGAATGTTAACTAAAAAAAAATAAACACCTGCTCCTATCCCTCACCCTCGTCCATTATTCCGTCGGCAGCATACATGCCTGAATAAATTTATTATTCTAGGAAAAAACATAACGAAAGTTGAAGGTAATATTGATTCTACTAAAGATTTTATATATTTATGTTAAGAAAATAAAATTCTTCGAATATATTATTGAAAGGATTTGCATTAATATCTTTGTTAGTAATTTTAATGAAATTTAAAAAAATATAAACCATAAATGATTTTTCATAACATTTTTATTTCAAATATTTTATTAAAGGATGTGAGCAGTATTCACAAGTTTCTATATATTCGTAGCCTAAGTCTATAGGGGATTATTCGGGTGACATAAGAGATGGAACGTTAGATGTTAGCAGCTGCTCGATGATATGGGCAAGCTACTGGAGAGGGTAGTAGCTGCCCGCATCGAGCGGCACCTCGTCGGCACGGGGCCCGATCTGTCGGACGCCCAGTTTGGGTTTAGGAGGGGTCGTTCGACGATCGAGGCCCTGTTGCGCCTGAGGGCCGTGGCGACTGAGGCCGTCACCGGCGGGGGAGTGCTGTTGGTGGTGTCCCTAGACATCGCCAACGCATTCAATAGTCTGCCATTCAGCTGCGTCAGGGAGGCGCTCCGTTACCACGGAGTGCCAGCTTACCTGAAGCGGCTGGTGGCAGACTATTTGGAGGGGCGCAGCGTCCTCTATGCCAACCGAGTTCGGGACGTTGTGCGAACGCCCATGACGTGCGGTGTTCCGCAGGGGTCGGTCCTCGGACCCACCCCGTGGAACATCGGCTACGACTGGGCGTTGCGGGGGAGCCTCCCACCCGGGCTGGGCGTGATTTGTTACGCTGACGACACGCTCGTCACAGCCCGCGGTGGGACGCTACAAGAGGCGGTAAGCCTGGCGATCTCAGGCACCGAAGAGGTCGTCAGGCGGATCGAGGCGCTGGGGTTGAGGGTGGCCCTAGACAAGACGGAGGCCCTCTTGTTCCATGGGCCCCGTATGGACCCTCCCATCGGCGTCTCGATCACCGTCAATTCGGTTGGGATCAGCATCCAGGCCCATATGAGGTACTTGGGCCTGGTGCTCGACGGGCGATGGTGGTTTCGGGAGCATTTCCGCAGGCTCGTCCCGCGGCTCGTCGGCGTGGCGTCCGCCCTACAATGGCTGATGCCAAATGTGGGCGGACCGAGCGCGGCATGTCGACAGCTGTACGCGGGGGTCATCCGGTCGATGGCCCTGTACGGCGCACCGGTGTGGGCAGAATCCATGACCGCCCGACTTAGGGCCCTTCTGTGGCGTCCACAGAAGGTCATGGCGGTCAGGATCATCCGCGGGTACCGCACGGTGGCGACGGAGGCGGCGTGCCTATTGGCCGGGACTCCCCCGTGGGACCTGGAGACGGAAATGCTGGCCGACTTGTATCGGCGGGTGTCGAGGGTGCGTGGGGGGGGGCGGTGTGGTTTCCTTGAAGGAGCTCACCGCCTGGCGCGTCGACGCCTGCCGGGACGTCATCGCCCGTTGGGCAGACCGGCTGGAGAGGCCTCGATACGGTGTTTGGACCGTGGAGGCCTTCCGGCCGGTGCTGATGCAGTGGTTGGAAAGGCGGCACGGGGTGCTCTCCTTCCGACTCGTACAGGTCTTGACGGGGCATGGATGCTTCGGCAAGTACCTATACAGGGTCGCTAGGAGGGAGAGAACTCCGTCCTGCCACCACTGCGATTGCGACGAGGACACGGCGCAGCATACGCTCGAGGTCTGTGCCGCTTGGGCAGAGCCGCGTCGTGAACTCGTCGCAATCATCGGTGCCGACCTGACGCTGCCGACCATCGCTAGGGAGATGCTCGGCAGCATCAGGAACTGGGACGCGGTCGCATCCTTCTGCGAGGCAGTTATCTCGCAGAAGGAGGCGGCGGGTCGCGAACGCGAGGAGCACAGCCTCAACGAAGCGACCCGCCGCCAGCGACTGGGGCGGCGCAGGCGGGGTTACCTGCGTGCAATGCCGCCCTAGCCGAGGCCGCGGATGACGTGACCGGGGATTAGTCCGTCACCCGCCGAGAGGCCGACCGCGTGAGGAAAGACCAACGTCCTCCCCGAGGGGGGGACGTCGGTCGATGGGAGGGTACCCCGGGTAGGGGGTATTCCGGTATTTCGTCGGGCCGGCCACTGATGACAAGTAACCCTGCTCCAGTGGTCGGCCCAACGACGAAGGCAACGTGGTGTTCGGGTGGGTCGCGGGTGTTGCGTGCTTAAGCCCCTCTGTCGCCCCGGACGGAGTGGTGCGGAGGGACGCTGACCGCAGCCCAACCCTAAAAAAAAAAAAAAAAGATGTTTGCAGCTTCATTGCAAGAGAAGGCAATTTAATAATAATTTTATCATCATAGTGCCCCAATTATCCTGGCCAGTAATGACGATTATGCTCTAAACATCGTTTTCCTAAATATTTTCTTATTCCATACTCTAAAAATAAAATAGGGCGATTTTTTAAGTTATTGCCTTAGTTATTACCTACCTATTATATTTTAGGATAATTATTTTCGAATTTTAATATATTAAGTCTAATTCGAAACTGAATATATTATTAATTCGAATTTAATAAAATGACAAAGGAAACTCATAAATAAGTTAATTATAGTCAAGCTGACGTGTAACGTTGTTATTTACAGCTACCTAATAAAGTAAGGCGCATTAAATTATATCGACTATGAAATTATTTTGTGCCAGAGATACGAACGACTTTATTATGTGTAGAAACAATAGATTTAGTTACGCTTCCTTATCCCCGAAGCAATAAGAAGTGTATCTAGGCCCCATTTCGCCATATAAACTTTAACCCTATGTAGTACGGGTTAGTTAGGTTAGTATTGCCATTAAACGGGCATAGTTCAATTTTTTTAAAGATGATTAACAAAGTTGATTAAATCTACTACCTTAAAATCATATTAACATACCTGTGTCGACTGAAGCGGGCGGGTAAGAAGGCAGTTCAGCACCGATGAAAAGAAAAACAAGAAATGTCTTTGAAGTTTTTCCAAGAATATGAAACGTTCTCTAATAAATAAATTTTAGGATGACTATAGAACTTGGCATCCTTTATATCTGAATTCATTTATCGGTGAAGTTCTGAAGTCTACTACGTCATAATTATTACAATATTGAGCTTAAATAATCCTAGATTGTAAACGATGGCCTCACTGAGCTGAGAGTGCTTATTATGAATACGAAACGAAATACTAAATTTGGTAATCATTTCTATTAATGTTTCAATAAAGTTATGCTCAATATCAATAATATTCACAGAAAATTACTTTAAATCTTATCTTATATCTTTAAACGAGCAATTGTTGTATATATATATATATATATATATATATATATATATATATATATATATATATATATATATATTCAGGATCTCGGTAACGGCTTCAACGATTTTGTTGAAACTTGGCATACTAGAGGTTTCGGGTCCAAAAATCGATCTAGCTAGGTTTTATTTATAGAAAATGTTGTTTTGTCCGTGTTTTTAGTAAAACAATATAATGACATTAAATTTTAAAAGAATATGAATTCAAATTTCGTTATCACCGTCATGAGTCCTTCTCGCTTCAACACTTGCTGTGAACGGACGTTTGCTGAGTAAATTATTGTATTTTTAAGTTTGTTATAAAATTTGTTTTGTAAATACCCAAAGTTTAACACAAATTGTGAGTACTAATTTACATTTAAATCATTCTTTGAAAACGCTCAAAAAGTGAATAATAAGCTTCGTGAGGCGCGAACCGTCGGCGTGTGCGCAGTGATCGCGGGTCGGACCCGTTATCCACTACATCACAACGACTGGACGTTGAATTCGCAAATCGCTGATCAATATCAAGCTTCGTGCAGGCATTGCTCATAATATCATTAACAATTCGCCAGCTTAAGAGCGTTACCGGTAATAAGCGGCCGTAAACCCAAGAATGTGGTTTTTTGAGGACTGGTTACTCGTTCATCATAATAGCTTACTAAAAATTTATATAACCACTACATTAAACACATCTTTATATTGTGCTTGTACAGAATTATAACTCAATATTGTAACTATTTTATTAAAAGGCAAGGGTATTTTGAACTTAAGTTCATGAGATTTTACGAAAACGCTGAGTTTTGAAGTTCAGGTAAAAAATTGTAGATGTTAGGAAAATTACTGTTCTTGGGTATGTATAAAATGAAATTCAAGATTTCTTCCTTTTAAAACTAAAAAATAAATATTTCCTTAAGATTAATTTGACGAAAATGCCTCCTGTAAAACATTTAATTTTGTGAATAATACTAACCTTGGAATATTTAAAAAAATATCCACTATTTGTTCGACTATTGTAGAAGCAGTAAAAAAAAAACCAAATTGAAATACGAATAGTCACCCTCGTAATTAAATTTTAAATATTACTATAAATTGAACGGCATAATTGTTCATAAGCCAGTCGCGCCTTGGCGCTCAACGGAGCAGGGTCACGTCGCTCGAGCTCTCCGCTCACAGCGTAAAAGACGACAATACGAACTTCAGCGTATACTGCGACTGATCGGTTTTGATTCGTAAGTATTTATTACTACCTAATTCTTTTAATTACTTTCATGCGATCTCTATAAAGACTAATATAGAATCTTTTTACGTTTTAGGTGATGGGTCGAAAAAGCAGACTGTATCTTGGGAACAAAATCGGTTACAAGGCACACACACGATTTTTTTTTGTGTGTGTACAGCTGTTGGCCGCAGATGGCCTTGACAGCTTGACGCGGGCTATGACGCGGGGTGAGCGCTGAGGGCTCTCAACCCGGAGAAAAGTATGCTAAGCGACATAGCCCAAGGGCTCCCCCTGTGGGGAACGGACCTCGGCTTGGGGCGTCGCTGGAGGCAAAGTGGGCGTGCCCACGTTTTTAGTCGTGACTTTTGCGCGGCGCGGTTTCGCACCTCGACGGCGAGGGCGGAATCGCGGATATTTATTTGTTAAGGCCCGCGAGGCCGTGCAGGCTCTTTGTTGAGCGAGTGTGATATTGTCGTCCTCTTCGTCGAGGACGTGACGAGGACGTCGGTTGGATGAGATTTTGGAGGGTCTATAGGAAGCCGCCCCAACCACTAGTTGGTTGGGGTGTGTCATGGCAGAGTCAAAGTAGCTCTGAGAGCACCGTTTCATAAACTGCTTGATGGTCGGCAGTTCGAGGTCGATGTGGAGATCGACGTTTCGTATGAACCACGGTGCTCCCGTAGCTCGGCGCATGAAACGATTTTGTAGTGTCTGTAGCCTGTGGATCCTGTGTGGCTTTACGTGCGCGAACACCACGCTGGCATAGGTCATGATAGGCCGTATGCAGGTGGTGTAAAGTCGGACTTTGAGAACACACGACAAAACTGTAAGGTACTTATATTTTCAAAAGAGTAAACGAAAAGAGAAGTGAGCCGTCACTCAGGACGCCTGGCAGATGTGAAACATCAAAATTATTTTGAAGTCGTTACCGCAAAGCGTGGCGTTAACGCCGCTTTTAATGCCACGCGACGATCAGGTTCACCCCGCCTATAGATATTTCACATCAAAAATCCGAACGGAACATTTATGCAGCCTCATCTTCTGAAGATTATCAGCTAACTCAAATTTAATGTTTAATAATTACTAACCATACACAATATAATTTTTTCATAGAGAATCATTTTCTTCTTGTACTAGCAATAAAAATGTACACTGTGGCACTACAGCGACTTAAATAAATGCAATCAAGCCTGCTCGCAATCATGTTCAGGATACTGTTGGAGCTGGCCCGCACCCTGCGCACCAGAGAACCGCATCTCTTTCGCATTGTAGCGTAGAAGCAATCCACGTGTGCGTCGGCGAACATTCCTGATGCGCTACAGAAGCGGGGCAACCCCACCAGCACCCTGAACGCATTGTTGAATTGCACACGGATATAAATAATAATATGATCATATAAATAAAATTCTGTCAAATGTTTCTTGGTGTGATATTCTCAGTAAATTATCCGCCGAAAATGCAGTTGATACCTTCTATGAAAAGTTATACAACATAATTTCAACACATGTACCAACTAATATACCCAAATCTAATAAATACCCACCATGGTTTGGCCTATCTCTTATACATATATACAAAAACAAACAGAAAGCTTGGATTAGATGGAAAAGCTATAAGAACCCAAGAGATTATGAGTCATTCTCATTGTACCGAGTTAGATTTAAATCCGAGGCCAAAAAGAGTTATAATAAATACCTAAAATCCGTAGAAGACTCAATACCGAAAAATACTAAGTACTTTTGGTCTTAACTATCAAATAAAAGAAATAAATCAGGTATACCGTCAAATATGTCATATAAAAATACAAGCTCAAAAGATCCTGCAACAATATGTAACTTATTTTCCTCATTCTTTCAATCAGTATATGAACCCTGTACTCTAACACCATATTGGACAGCTCCAAATGATTTTTCTGAAGATTGCATTATCTTGAAAGATATTTCCTTTAGTCTAAAATCTATTACAGAATTTTTAAAGAAACTAGACCTCTCTAAGGGTCCTGGCCCAGACAATGTACCCGCTATATTTCTAAGACAAGCAGCTGAAACTATCAACAAACCAATATACATTATATTTAATAAATGCATTTCAGAGGGTATATTTCCTGAAATTTGGAAGCGGGCATATATTGTTCCAATCCATAAGGGTGGTTCTAAAAATGATATAATAAATTACCGTCCGATTTCTATTCTTTCTACAATAGCCAAGACTTTTGAAAAGCTTGTGCATAACGCAATTTACCACTTTATTCACAACTATATTATTCCAGAACAGCACGGCTTTGTAAAACAAAACTCCACCACAACTAATTTAGCCCTTTTTTCTAATTTTTTTATTTAATAGCGTTGACAATCGAATTCAAATAGATGCCGTATACACAGATTTCAAGAAAGCTTTTGATCGAGTGGATCATGAAATTCTTCTTAATAAAATAGCCTTTAACGGCATTAGAGGCAACCTATTACGGTGGTTTAGTTCATATATATCTAACAGAAGCCAGATGGTTGTAGTCAAAGGTTATAAATCGAAAGGTATAAAAATGACATCTGGTATACCCCAAGGCTCGGTTTTAGGAGCTTTGCTCTTTAACGTCTTTATAAACGACATAAACAGATGTTTCCATCATACAAAATTTCTCTTGTATGCCGACGATTTGAAATTATTCAGAGCTATTAAAAATATGAACGATTGCTTATTACTTCAAAGCGATCTTATTAGATTATCTGAATATTGCGAAAAAAAAAATTATAAATATATCAAAGTGTAACATTATTAGCTTTACCAAAAATAAAAATATCATTAATTTTGATTATACAATATTCGGGAACAAATTAACTAGAGTTACATGTTTAAAAGACTTAGGTATACTATTTGATAGTAAATTACACTTAGATCTTCACATTGAAAACTTAATTAGTCGAGCCTTTAGGATGTATGGTCTTGTGACTAGAAATGCAACCGATTTCAAACGCCCTCATACATATCTTTACTTATATCGGTCTTTAATCCGATCTCAATTAGAGTATGCTTGCCTAATATGGGATCCGTTGTATAGTAAATATAAAACCGCCATAGAAAAGGTACAAAAAAAGTTTTTGCGAACCATGCAATTTAAATGCCACCTTCCGCATTTGCCTTATGAAAAATTATTATCATTTTATAAATATACTTTCCCTAGAAAAAAGAAGAGTACTTCTACAGGTAGTGACATTGCACAACATATGTAATAACAAATTTAACTGTATAGAATTAAATAATGAAATAAATCTTGTTGTGCCGAGATCTGTCCACCCTAGTGCGTAAATATGCCCTGTTCGCCTTGCCTCCTTGCCGAACGAATGCGGGTAGGCGCGCACCTCTTCGACGTTTGATGCAATTTTATAATGACTTTTTTGGAGATATAGATATTTTTGCATTAAGTAAGAATGAATTTAAAGAACAGGTGATTGCTACACTAAGTATTGACTTAAATAAAAATAAAAGCAGTAATAACTAATTACAATATATACTTAGCTGTTGTCAATATTATTGTTAACTAATGACATACTAATAAGCAAACTAAAATATTGATTATACATTTGCAGCATGTTCGTTTTCAGCAAACCTCTATATGTTAATCAATAAGTGGAAAATGTTGTTGTTATTACATTTATTTGTATTGCTAATAAGTGTACATATTAAGCTAAAATATAATGTAATATCGTTTGTTTTCCCAAATAAAATAAAATAAAAATGAGTTACGATAGCTCAGTTGGGGAGACGGCCGGTTTTAATTTTGGGGTTTGTGGCATTGAAACAGCGTCGGTTCGTATTATTTTAGTATTATTATTATTCTCTTTTTGTAATTTTTTATATAATTTTCATTATTTATTTTTTATTAATATATATGTAAATAAATTCGACAGAAATATTCCGAGCGAAGCTCGGTCAACCAGATATCTTATATCTTTAAACGAGCAATTCTTGTATGTATATATATATATTCAGGATCGGAAACGGCTCCAACGATTTTGATGAAACTTGGCATACTAGAGGTTTCGGGTCCAAAAAATTGATCTAGCTAGGTTTTATTTATAGAAAATGTTGTTTTGTCCGTGTTTTTAGCAAAATAAACAATGACATTAAATTTTAAAAGAATATGAATTCAAATTTCGTTATCACCGTCATGAGTCCTTCTCGCTTCAACACTTGCTGTCAACGTCATGAGTTGCGATAGCTCAGATGGGAAGGTGGCAGGTTTTAATTTTGGTATTTTTTCAATCAAACGGCATCGGTTCGAATCTCGGTGTTGTTATTATTCTCTTTTTGTATTTTTTTATATAATTTTCATTATTTATTTTTTATTTTTTATTAATATATATCTAAATAAATTCGACAAAAATATTCCGAGTGAAGCTCGGTCAACCAGATATTTATAATTATACTAGAAGACGATTATTTTGCACCGTTAGTAGAGGATTTATAACTAACCTAACCTATCCCATAAATAGTAATATTATAATGTACGATCTAAAAGTTTGATTACTTTTTAAATTAAGTCAGTTGTCAGTAGTGTTTTAAAATGGAGTTTTACGGTTATACTTTTTGAATAAAAGCAATCCTTGTGAGATACTTAATTTTCGTCATTAGATAGGAAAACATAATGTATATTGGCATATTAAATATTAGAATAGAATCTGTATTATGGGTCATATCTCATAACGATAAAAGCACGAGAACTAACATTTACTAGAGGACCCAAGCGAATAAATCGCACGTTTATTAGGTCATTTATTATATCTATATATATAAAAGAAAGTCGTGTTAGTTACTACGTTTATAACTCAAGAACCGCTGTACAGATTTGGCTGAAAATTGGTGGGGAGGTAGCTTAGAACCAGGAGACGGACATATGATACTTTTTATTGCGTTTTGATATTTTTTATTCCGTTCTTCTTCTTCTTAATGGCAATGAGCTACTTTTTCTCCCGTTCGATCGTGTTCCCGTGTGACGTGACATAAAATGTCAGATAGATTTTTTTTTGTTTCTGTTTGTCCATTCGGACAGGGAAAGGGATCAAAGCCCATACAGCCAATTGTGATATAATTTTCTTAATATTATTTAACATTTCTTTATATAGAATAGCTTATTTATAATCATGTCGGTCAATAAGTCAAGTTTTTACCATTAATTAGGCGCTGAAAACCTAATTAAATGATTTATCAGGGAATTTCAGTAGAATATGAAAATACATTGAGTGTATTTTGCACCACTCTTATATCACATTCACCACACTTCAGTACCTTAACTGTATTATATTACATAAAATATCAGCAAAATTATTCAATATAACACTATAAAATACTAAAATAATGAATATAATACAAGAGCCTAACATGATATTTCCATATTCGCGCCGAAACTCATGTCAAAGAGAATACAAGAAACGTAGGATAAAAAACGCATTTGATATGTAATAACAAAATGCCAATGACAGCTAAACGTAATTTTGTCTATGTTAAGTATGGTTGAAAATTTGATAATTATATTTTTTTCAGAAATCAATAATCAGTAATTAGTGTTTTTAGTCTCTTTGAATCATCATTAACAATGCCGCGACCAAGACTATTGAATCATTCCTGACAAAGCTGTAATGTTTCTTCCGTTAGAGACTATATATTCGGCAATTTAGAAAATATATTTGCGAAAAAAATTATGGCGGTACGAAGTTCGCCGGGTCAGCTAGTTATGTATATAACTATAACCTAACTATGCTTACATCTTTTGTTAAAGCTATAATCTTTTACGCTCATAAATAATATATACGCGCGAGAAATTTTTATTGATAGGTAAAATTGAAAATTTTGTGTAAGCTCCGACATAAACTAAAATAATAAAAAAAGTATTACGTTCTCTTCAACAGGAATTATCAATTAACTGTCATTTATCGACTATACTGGTACGCGTGAAGCACTTAATTGAGTATTAATACGTTATTATATACTGGATTGCAGCTGATACTCTTACACTGCTGGACCGATATTAATCAAACATAGCTAAGAACCACCGCAAGGAAACCGACTTTCAAATGAAAAAAACTGCAACGAAATGGATCCATCCGTTTGAGAGCTACGATGCCACAGGCATGCATACACACATGCACACACACACACACAGAGACAGACATCGACGTCAAACTTATAAGACCCCTCTTTTTGCGTCGGGAGTTATTAAGTAATAGTAGTGGACAGCACTACAATCAAATTTAAAAAGATAATTCATATAATAATAGCAACTTAGGGGTTATCCTGGCCTATGATTTATCTCAGATGAATTGAATAGAACTTTAGTAAAATAATCGGTAGCCTGTTCTTATTTATAAATGAGATGCATACTTTCTAAGATTAGATATTGTCTTCTTTAGAAATAAATATTTAAGAAACAAATCTTCCGTGTGGTGATGTTATACTTATACAATACACCACCCCCTCTCTTGTATGTAGGTATCTTAAAAGACGCTTAAGGGATTAATATGCATAAAACATCTATACAAGAGAAGGCAAACTTGGAAATTAACCGTTATACTCACGTCTGATCAGCCTGGTATAAGATGTTAATTTCCCTCCTATTGTGGAGGAGGCCCGAGCCCAATAAAGGGACATGTATGTGCTGTGCTATATGCTAATGATGATAATGAGAAATAAAATTCCTATAAGCATTTTTTTTTTGAGATGGGTTACGGTCTACGCACATCGCCTTCGTCGTTGGGCCGACCACCGGTGCAGAGTTCCTTGACTTCAGTGGTCGGAAATTACTAATAGCTTTTTTTTCTTTTTTGTGGTGGACTGCGGTCGGCACGCTTCGGCACCACTCCGTCCGGGGCGACAGAGGGGCTTAAGCATGCAACTCCCGCAACCCACCCGAACACCACGTCGCCTTCGTCGTTGGGCCGACCACTGGAGCAGGGTTACTTGACATCAGTGGCCAGCCCGACGGAATACCCCCTACCCGGGGTACCCTCCCATCGACCGACGTCCCCCCCCTCGGGGAAGACGTCGGTCTTTCCTCACGCGGTCGGCCTCTCGGCGGGTGACGGACTAATCCCCGGTCACGTCATCCGCAAATTACTAATAGCTAAGCATGAAAATCACAAAATGTGAACATGTAACACGACTGTGTATCCCTTGGGGGATACAGGCGTGAGAATATATTTAAGAAATATAAGAAAATGAAACTAATCTGTGAACCTAAAGAGAAAATAATACAGATGGAACTTAACTCATAATAAATGTGGGTGTATGTACGTACATACCTTATTGTTTAACCAATTAAGCTACAGCGGTAATTTTTTTTGAACCCATTTTTTGTATACATTTTTCGTTTGGGAATGGAAATGGAAGACGTTATTTTATGTAGCTTCATATGTAACTGACATAAAAAAATAAAAGGAGTTATCTGTGTGAAGTGTTCTATTTTATGTACTTTTAAGCTTGGTGTTACGAAGACGAAGGGCGTAATTTTCAACGGTCGACGTTGACGATAACATTTATGACATTGTAAAGAATTTTATAAATATAATGTTCTATTATATCTTATTGTATGATAAATATCTTGAGAATATATTGTATTTTTTGTTATGTTAACGGATTGGCGTCGCATTTTACATTAATAGTAATATAATATAATATTAATCACATACATTTTTTTTGGGTAGGTTATAGCCCAGTTGGACCCAGTTCAGCTATCCGGAGCGACGTAATGGTGGCGTAAGAGCCCATAGCCGGACGTAAATCCTCTACCCACATGTACAGTAGTATATGAATAATTATATATTAATATGATTGCAGACCGGCAGCGATCCGGCTACCAACAAAAACGACCCTTGGCCCTGGTAACACACAACATTCGGACACTCAGGACAGACGAGAGGGTCATCGAGCTGGAAGAGGAATTGAACAAAATCCGCTGGTACATTGTAGGATTATCAGAAGTGCGAAGAGAGGGCGAGGGCACGATAATCCTCCAGTCTGGAAACTTGCTCTTCTACCGGGAGGGCGATCACCCGTCCCAAGGAGGTGTAGGGTTTATCGTTCGTAGGTCTCTCGTAGACAACGTGGAGAGGATCGAAAGTGTGTCGACAAGGGTAGCGTACCTTATACTTAGGATTACCAAGAGGTATTCGCTGAAGGTTATACAGGTATACGCACCGATCTCGACATACTCCGACTACGAGGTGGAGGCATTTTACGAGGACATCTCGAAAGCCATACACGCGTCCAAAACCCACTTTACGGTGGTTATGGGAGATTTCAACGCGAAACTAGGCAAAGGGAATGATGATGAGTTGAGAGTGGGGAAACATGGATATGGACAGAGAAACAAGAGGGGTCAGAAACTAGCTGATTTTCTGGAGAAGGAAAGCTTCTTTATGATGAATTCCTTTTTCAGGAAGCAGTCACAAAGGAAATGAACCTGGATTAGCCCCGATGGTTCAACAAATAACGAGATAGACTTCATCTTGTCAGACAAAAGACAGATATTCAATGATGTCTCAGTGATCAGCAGGATTAAAACTGGGAGCGATCACCGGATGGTACGAGCCACATTGAATATCCATACAAAAGTCGAGCGGTCACGCTTGATGAAGTCTACACTCCGACCTACATCTGTCCAATACCTGAACCTCGAAAGCTTTCAACTCGAACTACACAATCGCTTCCAATGTCTGGACGAGTGCGAATCTCCGAACGATATGAACAACAGGTTCGTGGAAACTGTCCACGCGGTTGGATCGAAATTTTTCAAGGCTCACCGCGTTAATACACCTAAGAAACTTTCTGACCAGACTCTCGAGCTCATGGAGCGGAGAAAAGAGATGACAGTGCAGTCTTCAGCCGATTGGTCCAAACATAGGCAGCTAAATAGGTAGATCTCCAGGTCTGTGCGTCGCGATATTCACCGATTTAATACGCTCCGTATCAAAGAAGCGATAGAGCGGAATCGTGGCTCGAAAATGTTCGCACAAGATCTGTCTATTGGGCAAAGCCAAACGACTAAACTGAAGACCGACGATGGCACTGTCATTTCATCCCAAAGTGAGATCTTGGGAGAGGTCGAAAGGTTCTATGGATAGTTATACAAATCATCGCGAAATCCTGTTGTCGGCTTGGTCCAAGATCCCAGATCCAAGCTAACTCGGCACTATACCGAAGAAATCCCGGAGTAAGCTTGTACGAGATCAGAATGGCTCTCAAACAACTACGTAACGTTAAGGCACCAGGAGATGACGGAATTACGGCAGAGCTTCTGAAGGCGGGCGGCAAGCCGGTCTTAATAGCCCTTCAGAAGCTATTTAATTCCGTTATCCTCGGGGGCGACGTTCCAGAGTCGTGGACCAGGAGTGTGGTGGTGCTGTATGGTCTTCAAGAAGGGTAACAAAGCTCTTCTAAAGAACTACAGACCCATCTCACTCCTGAGCCATGTTTATAAGTTGTTCTCGAGGGTCATTACCAATCGACTCTCGCGCAAGCTCGATGACTTCCAGCCGCCCGTACAAGCCGGCTTCCGAAAAGGCTATAGCACCATAGACCATATCCTCACGCTTCGGCATATTATACAAAAGATCGAGGAGTATAATCGGCCCCTGTGCTTAGCGTTTGTGGACTATGAGAAAGCCTTTGATTCAGTCGAAACTTGGGCGGTGCTGCAGTCCCTTCAGCGGTGCCAAATCGACCATCGCTATATCGAAGTGCTGAAGTGTTTGTATAGGAACGCCACAATGTCAGTCCGTATCCGGGATAAGAGTACGAAACCGATCAAGTTGCAGAAAGGCGTGAGACAGGGAGATGTCATCTCTCCGAAACTGTTCACCACTGCACTGGAAGATGTCTTCAAGCTCTTAGACTGGACTGGACTCGGCATCAACATTAACGGCGAATACATCACTCACCTTCGATTTGCAGACGATATAGTCGTTATGGCAGAATCCATGGAGGACCTTGGCACCATGCTCAACGATCTCAGCAGGGTATCCCAACTAGTGGGTTTACGAATGAACATGGACAAGACGAAAGTCATGTCAAATGCCCATGTCATTCCTGTACTGATCCTAGTTGGCAATGCGATTCTCGAAATTGTCGATCACTATGTTTACCTAGGACAAACAGTCCAGTTAGGTAGATCCAATTTCGAGAAAGAGTTCAGCCGACGAATTCAACTCGGTTGGGCAGTGTTCGGGAAACTTAAGAGGATCTTCTCGTCCAACATACCTCAGTGTCTGAAAACACAGGTCTACGACCAGTGTGTGTTACCAGTGATGACTTACGGCATGGAAACGTGGTCCCTAAATGTGGGCCTTATATCAAGGCTCAAAGTCACTCAGCGTGCTATGGAGCGGGCTATGCTCGGGATTTCTCTGCGAGATAGAATCCGGAATACGGTAATCCGCAGAAGAACGGGTGTAACCGACATAGCACGAAGAATTAGCACGCTGAAGTGGCAATGGGCAGGCCACATCGCTCGACGAACCGACAACCGCTGGGGAAGAAAGGTTCTCGAGTGGCGACCACGTATCGGACGACGCATTGTAGGACACCCCCCACTAGGTGGACTGACGACCTGGTGAAAGTTGCTGGGCGTCGTTGGATGCAGGCGGCACAGGACCGCACTTTGTGGCGTAACATGAGGAAGGCCTACGTCCAGCAGTGGACGGCGACAGGCTGAAATGATGAATGATGATGAAATGATGATTGCAGAATTGAAATAGAAGAAAATTATTAAACATCTTGTTATATGCCTTTCCGTGTGATGACGGAGTAGGAATCCATTTTATTACTCCCTATTTTGTCCATGGATTTCGTTAAAGATGACTTGATATTATTCCAAATCATGTACGTTGCACTTTAGGGCTCTAGCTCCCTTCCTAACTGAAAAGGAATTTGCTGCTAAACCCTGATCAAACTTATTGGCATAGGGTTGGTATCTGCATATTATATCGCTAAGTCTTTTGCGACATCTACAGACAAGATATAGTGTGGTAATTTGTATCCTTCCTCTGTCGCCACATGGATAAGGGATATAATATCCATTTAACATCTATGCTAGCAAAGAAAACTTGAATTAAAATTAAATACCAATACCCTTTTTTTTTTTTTTTTTTTTTTGGGTGGGTCGCGGTCGGCGCGCCTCCGCACCACTCCGTCCGGGGCGACAGAGGGGCTTAAGCACGTAACTCCCGCAACCCACCCGAAAACCACCTCGCCTTCGTCATTGAGCCGACCACCAGAGCAGGTTTACTTGTCGTCAGTGGTCGGCCCGACGGAATACCCCCTATTGGGGTACCCTCCCATCGACCGACGTCCCCCCCTCGGGGAGGACGTCGGTCTTTCCTCACGCGGTCGGCCTCTCGGCGGGTGACGGACTAATCCCCGGTCACGTCACCCGCGGCCTCGGCTAGGGCGGCATGAGGCGCAGATATATGCGCCTGCGCCGCCCCAGTCGCCGGCGGCGGATCTCATCATCGAGGCTGCGCTCCTCACGCAGGCGATCCGCCGCCTCCTTCCGCGAGATCACTGTCTCGCAGAAGGCTGCGACCGCGTCCCAATTCCCGATGCTGTCGACCATCGCCCTAGCGATAGCCGGCAGCGTCAGGTCCGTACCGATGATTGCGACGAGTTCACAGCGCTGCACTGCCCAAGCCCCGCAGGCCTCGAGCGTATGGCGCGCCGTGTCCTCGTCGCAATCGCAGTGGTGGCAGGACGGTGTACTCTCCCTCCTCACGACCTTATGCAGGTATTTGGCGAAGCACCCATGCCCCGTCAAAACCTGCACCAGTCGGAAGGAGAGCACCCCGTGCCGCCTCTCCAACCACTGCATCAGCACCGGCCGGAAGGCCTCCACGGTTCGCACCCCGAACCGAGGCCTCTCCAGCCGGACTGCCCAACGGGCGATGACGTCTCGGCGGGCGTCGACGCGCCAGGCGGTGAGATCCCTTAACGAGACCACACCGCCCTCCGCTCGCACCCCCGTCACCCACCGATATAGTTCGGCGAGCATCTCCGCCTCCAGGTCCCACGGGGGAGTCCCGGCCAATAGGCACGCTGCCTCCGTCGCCACCGTGCGGTATCCGCGGATGGCCCTGACCGCCGTGACCCTCTGTGGTCGCCACAGAAGGGCCCTAATTCGGGCGGTCATGGACCCCGCCCACACCGGTGCGCCGTACAGGGCCATCGACCGGATGACCCCCGCGTACAGCCGTCGGCACGCAGCGCTCGGTCTGCCCACGTTCGGCATAAGCCACAATAGGGCGGACGCCGCGCTGACGAGCCACGGAGCGAGCCTGCGGAAATGCTCCCGGAACCACCATCGCCCGTCGAGCACCAGGCCCAAGTACCTCATATGGGCCCGGATGCTGATGTCGACCGAGTGGACGGTGATCGAGACGCCGATAGGAGGGCTCATAGTGCGCCCATGGAACAAGGGGGCCTCCGTCTTGTCCAGGGCGACCCTCAACCCCAGCGCCTCGATCCGTCTGACGACCTCCTTGGTACGCGAGGTCGCCAGGCTTACCGCCTCTTCTAGCGTCCCACCGCGGGCTGTGACGAGCGTGTCGTCGGCGTAACAAATCACGCCCAGCCCGGGCGGGAGGCTCCCCCTCAATGCCCAGTCGTAGCCGATGTTCCACAGGGTGGGTCCGAGGACCGACCCCTGTGGGACACCGCACGTCATGGGTGTTCGCACGACGTCCCCTGCTCGGTCGGTGCAGAGGACGCTGCGCCCCTCCAAATAGTCTGCCACCAGCCGCCTCAGGTAAACTGGCACCCCGTGATACCGGAGCGCCTCCCTGATGCAGCTGAATGGCAGACTATTGAATGCGTTGGCGATGTCTAGGGACACCACCAACAGCACTCCCCCGCCGGTGACGGCCTCAGTCGCCACGGCCCTCAGGCGCAACAGAGCCGCGATCGTCGAACGACCCCTCCTAAACCCAAACTTGGCGTCCGACAGATCGGGCCCCGTGCCGACGAGGTGCCGCTCGATGCGGGCAGCTACCACCCTCTCCAGTAGCTTGCCCGTGTCATCGAGCAGCACGATAGGCCTGTAGGCCGAAGGCGACTCCGGAGACCGTCCCGGCTTCGGAAGGAGCACCAGCCTTCCCTCCTTCCAGCACCCAGGGAACCGTCCGGACGCTAAACACGCGTCGAACAGCCCCCTGAGGTGGGGTCCCAGGTGTTCGAGGACCAGGGCCAGCACGCGGTTAGGAACACCGTCGGGCCCGGGGGCGGTAGACTTTGCGCGCATGCGCGTCACCGCCACCCCCATCTCGGGTTCCATGATGGGCGGAACACTGTCGTCGTCGGCCTCCCGGTCAGTGTCTGGCGGAGCCATGACCGGGAGCGTGTGTTCCGCCCGCCGCGGGAACAGGTCCTCGATGACCCGGGTGAGAAGGCCGGGCTGGAGAGTCTCGGTGAGGGGAGGGCCCCGCGCGCGTAGCCTATTCAGCACCGCGCGATAGGGGCGTCCCCAGGGGTCACGGTCGAGACCGTCCAGCATCTCCTGCCGACTGACGTCCTTGGCGGAGCGGACGGCCAGCCTGAAGGCCGACCGCGCATTGCGGTAGCCCTCGTAAAGCACGGCCTCCCGCTCCGCGTCGCGATGGCGCCGCCGGCTGCGGGTGTAGGCCCTCCGGGCGCGGATACACGCGGCCCGGAGATCCGCCAGCTCCCGGGACCACCAGTGGACACCCCTCCTCGGGGGCAGACGCCGTACCCGGGGCATGGCCGCATCGCAGATCTGCGTCAACGCATCGCGGATGCGGCCAGCCTCGCCGTCCACCCCGTCCGACTGGTGGGCAGAGGACAGCCACGAGTATACGATGGCTGTCTCCGCTAGCTGGTCCCGGTCTAAGCGACCCACAGCCCATCGCGGGAACGCAGGACGCCTCTCCGCCCCGTGACCCCTGCTGGGCGTCGGGATTGCCAGGGAGACCTCCATCGGATATACCGGTGGTCCGACAAGGTCTCGACCTCCTCCACGACGCGCCAGCTCCCCACGCGTGCGGCGACCCCGGGGCTAGCGAACGAAAGGTCCACTATCGACCCGCCCCGTTGTCGCACGCACGTATGCACCGAGCCCCTGTTCAACAAACAGAGGCCCAGTGCCACCGCCCACTCCTCGATCGCCCGTCCTCGGTCATCCGTCCTAGGGGACCCCCACGCCACGGACTTGGCGTTAAAGTCCCCCAGGACGAAGACCTGGCGCGATGCCAGTCGCCGTAACGAGGCCTCCATGATGGTGAGGGAGGCCTTGAAATCGGTCACACTCCAGTTAGGGGAGAGATAAACTCCGAAGAGCGTAATCTCCCCCCAGTCCGCCGCGACGTATCCGACGCCCCTTTCCCTAAGGGTCAGAGACGACGAAGGCCACGACGTGGATGCGACGATTGCCACGGTGCCATCGGCGCTACCCAACCAGTTAATCCGGTCGGGCACCACATACGGCTCCGCGACTACGGCTACTCCTATCAACCACTCCGCCATGGCTTGCAGGAACACGTCCTGCGCACCGGCGGAGTGATTGAGATTGGCCTGGAGGAGACGAATGGATACGGGGTCCATTAACGGTCCGTATCCATCGTCACCTCCTCCGCGCTAACGGGCGATCGGGCCGCGCTCGGAGCGGGGACTGGCCCGGTCGATGGGCCGCCCCGCCCCTTTGGGGCCGATGCCGGGGGTCTGCAGTCCCCAGAGCCCATGCGGTGCTTGGCAGGCTTATTGCCCGCCGCATACGCGGGGCAGTGGGGCACCGCAGAGCACGATTCCGCCTGGTGTCCAGCCTGACCGCAACGGAAACATAGCCCGCTGCAGTCAAAGCAGTTCCTGCATGTCGGTCGGGTATGCCCGCTCGCCATGCACTTATAACACCTCGCAGGCCAGGGCTCCAGCACGGTTACCCGCGCCGAACTCCAGCCCACGAGGAGCCTGCCTGAGTCGGCCAATTGCTTGACCGACTCCACTGGGCACTGCACCCAGACAGCACCGACGCCGCCCGGACCAGGGCGGATGGCGCCAATCCGGACGGTGTCCGAGGCACACCCGGTACGCGCCATAATGGCCTCCCGGATGTCCTCCACCGCCACGGAGTCGTCCAGACCCGTGAGGCGCATATCTGCGCACTTGACGGGCCTGGCGACTCGGACTCCATCCTCCGGCCCGAACAGCCCCCTCAACATCGTGGCCAAACTATCGGCCGTCTTCGCGCCCTCGGCCCCAGGGAACTCGAGTATTCGAGCCCCTGTCCGGGCCTTGCGGGTCCTCGCCTCGACGCCCCCGATGCTGGAGACGTCCAGCTCCCGCCGGGCGCGTCTTAGGACGGCCTCATAGTTCAGGCCCCTCTCAGCCGCCTCAGGCAGTATGGTGATTACCACCGCAGCCGTCTTCGGCGACTTGAGGCCCCTACGCGACCTTTTCCCCTTTCCGCCGGCTCCCGCCTGGGGAGCGGCGGCCACAGCGGCACTCTTGGCCGCCGCTCTCCGCTATTGGCCGCGTGCCTTCCTGCTACGCTCAGCCACCCGCCAGCCCTGTTCGAGCCTGGCAGCAGCGCTGAGCGCAGCAGGCGCAGTCGCGGGTTCGCCGGCCGGCGCCTGCGGTGCAATCGCTGGCGCCGGCCGCGGCCCGGCCTTGGCGGGAGCCGGCGCCTTGCCGGCCTTCTTGGCCCCTTTGGGTCCCGCCGCGGCCGCAGCGTAGCTCACCACGCGGCCACCCTGACAGGGCAGCGGGGTGGGAGCCGACGCCTGCGGCCGCCTCGTCTTATCCGCGGCGAGCGGCGGTCGGAGGGGCGGCTCAGGCGGAAGCCTGGCCGCTACGGCCTCGATACGCGCATCCATCATTACCCCTACTCGGGCTAGGATGACGCGTATCGCCGACTCCGACACGCCATGCACCTCGTCGGGCGGCGGCTTCTCCCCCTTCCGAGGTCTCCCGCGGCCACGAGCCGGCGGAGGGACCACGACGAGGGGAGGCAGCGGCGAAGCCGCGACGGGCGCAGCCGGCGCAGCGGCCGCGACGGGCGCAGCCGGCGCCACGGACGCAGACGATGGGCCCGCCCTCGCTGGCGCGACCCGTTTCGGCGGCGGGGCCGGCGCCGGCGGCACAGCCGGCACCAGGCGCTCGAATTGAGACCGCAGGTCAGCCACGTCCTTGGCCAACCCGCGGTTCTCTCTCCGCACCGCCGAAAGTTCCGTCTCCAGCCTGCGGTTTCGCTCCCGCAAGCCGGAGACCTCCTCGCTTAGGCGGGCGTTTGCGGCCTGAAGGGCCGCCACCTCGCCTCATTGGTCGGCCGGACATGACGTCGCCGGTCTGGCCGCCACCGCACCTCTCCGACCCCTGCGCCCCCGGCGCGCGGTCGCAACCTTGGGGGGAGGCCTGATTGTGTCGCTCCCCTCCGATTCGGGTGCGGAGCTGCCACCCTTTGGCAGGGGGCGCTTCCGATCCCTCGTCGGAGGTCGGGCCTCCTCCCTTCCCATCCCAACACTAAGAGCCGCCGTTAGAACGGCGGCCCCCCTATCCACCACCTCCCTACCAGCGACATCCCTACCTACCATCCCGGACGACCCACCAACCATCATCCCGGACGGCCCTGCTGTACACAGCCCTTCGTCATCGGACGGCCCTGCGGTCCCACCGCCCTCGTCCGCGGACATCTCCTCAGCCGCATCTGGACTCACCACCGGTCCAGCAGCACTGCAGCCCTCCTCCCGCGACGGCTCTGCGGCTGTGCCGCCCTCGTCGCTCGACAGCGAGATGTTAGTGCTGTCGCTCAATCTCGAGTCACTCCGCTCTGGGTCGGAGTCACTCCCTCCATCTTCCCTGGACGGTCCTGCGGCCCTGCCGCCCTCGTCCCGCGACGGTCCTGCGGCTGATCCGCCCTCGTCGCTCGACAGGCCCGAGCTGTCACTCTTCTCCTTCGGCGCCCCGGCGATATCGCCGTTTCCGCCCCGCGACGGCTCTGCGGTAGCTGCGGATGCACCGCCCTCGTCGCGCGCGGCCACGGCGTCATCTTTTTGTGCCCGCCGTTCCGCTTCCCGCTTTAGGCGCAACCGGCGTTGATGCACGGTCTCTACGGCGCCCTGCCTCCTCCTCTTCCTCCTTCTTTGAGCCACCTGTTTCGCCGGGCTCGCGGCTGGAGCAGAGATTGCCCCCCCACCCATACGATTGGGAGCTGACTGTGCCGGAACTTGGGCGCGACTCCTCGTCGCGCGCAAGCACCGGCACAGCAAGGGATTCCCCGGCCTGGCCGGGACCCTCTGGTGAAGTCTTACTAGTATTGACCTCTGCCATCATGGTTTGGAAGTTTGAGTCCTCCTTGACTACTACTCTAACGACTGGACGCTTTTTTTTTTCGCGCGCGCTTCTTAACCCACCAGCCATACATCTCCTCGCCGAGTAGCAAAACTTGAGATTGGGGTGATTTTTTATAGGGGTTTTCTTCCCCGCAGTCCGCAGACCCCCGGTCCTGATCCCCCTACTCAGGATTACGGTTTGGGCCTTCCGGGTCTGGCCGCTCGCGAGCGACCGACCCGTCACGCCCCCGGGCCGTGACGCAACCGTCCCTGGTGACGGAGTGCCATGAGACACATCCGCCCCATTGGCCCCGGGCCAAATCCGCCGTGCGCTCTGCCTTCAGAGTCGGCACGCGGAGACAACCCCCCCCCCCCCTCCCGCCGGAATCTTGGCCGTCCAAATGGACGTTTCCAGGGTGCACCACGTGGAGGTGCCCCGGCCTCGCACCCCAAATACCAACCCTACTAATTTCTTTAAAATCATTGAGGTGAAATGTAACTTCTCCATACCTTTTTGAATATTAAAGATTGAAACTGAAGCTTTTCTTAGCTTACCAAAGTTACAAATTCAAGTAGCTATACATCTATTAAATTGTATCTAATAGTCGACAACAGACGGTAGTCGAACAATACATTAAATAGACGTAGGTCATAAAATTATATTAGTCATAAAACATTTAGTAATGTTAGTTCTTTTGTATTCTATAAGAAGTATGTAGTTATTTTAAGTTCCATTTGCTAAATAAACTTTTAATATTTGAAATCTTCTTATTTTACTTTTTAATTCTAGCTACGAATCAAATTTCATCATTCAAAGAAATTCATTATTCATTAAAATTCATTAATTTAAAGAAAAGTCATTTAAAGAAAACTATCAGATCTTTTAAGCTGGAAATCCTTACTAAATATAATGCGAAAGTAAGTTTGTTTGTTTTTTACGCTTTCACGCTTAAACCCCTGAACCGATTTCAAAAATTCTTTTAACAATAGAAAACTCCCTGAAATTATATCAGGGAGTAACATAGGCTATATTTTATTCCGGTATTTCTACGGGAACGGGAACTACGCGGGTAAGGCGACTGAAACCGAAGCGAAGCGAGGGCGGATTACTAGTAAATTTATAAAATTAAATATAAAATCCCTTCGGTAGTTTCAGAAATAAGCTCCTATGGACATCGTGATATTGATTTGATTATTTTTAAGTTAATCTAAAGTTCTAAAATTTACTCCGTTATTATCTTGCCTTGTGAGTACAGTATAAAATAGTAGTACCTTGCTTGCAAAATAGGTACCTTGCATGTCTATAGGTCTTGGTCTACACACGCACACAGACAACGTGACGGACGTTGTCTGTGTGTGTGTCTATTTATGGCATCGTAGCTATCAAACGGATGGACCGATTTCGATGCGGCTTTTTTCCTTCTAAGGCCAGTTTCCTTGGGTATTTTTGATTAATGTCGGCGCAGAAATGTAAGAGTATCAGCTCTTTTCCAAAACGATGTAATGACGTATGAATACTTGATTAAGTGCTTCACGCGTGTCAATATAATCGTTAAATAACAATTAATTGATAATTCCTGTTGAAGTGAACGTAATTCCTTTTTTTTATTATAATAGTTTGTTTCGGAGCTTATTAAAATTTTTAAATTTTTATATCAACTTTTCGAATACTTCTTAAACAACGTCAAATAATAAAGGGTTCCTAATACATATAGTTTATAACTACATATACGTATTAAGAACCCTTTGAAATATTGCCAGACTGGTCTAATTTTCTTCAAAGTTCATTACGCATGATAGAAACAATGAAAAATTGAGGCAAATATACAAATTATGTTACTAGCCATTAAGTGACAGCAACCCAGTCATGTAAAACGATATTTTTTTATTCTCACTGTGTTATGATAATGTCGAGTTTGGCGCTACCCTTGTCTAATAAATACTCCGAGATGAATTGAATAGCTTGGTGAAATGATCGAAGAGTCTTTTGTTATTTAGAATGACATAATGATTCGCGACATTTCCTATGCTAAGCGAGTCTATTTAGAAATATAAAATACAACAATTTACACAATCGCAGAAATGTTTGGCATAGTTTCAGAGAACCCTTATATTTTACATCTTTACATTCTGTAAAGATGGTTGTAGAAAATTAACAAAGTTGAAGCTTGATTTTGAATTTGTTCTTTTCTTCGATTATCTTATTTAAACCAGCGCTAACCCATGAACTTGCAGGATCTGCAATCAACTTGTTGCTACGATGTTACCCGAGCGCTATGGCTTGTCGTTCTTTAAACGAGATTTAGTAAGAGCAGTTTATTCACGGAAGGTAACGGCGCAGTCACACCTCTGGTATTGCTGAGGTCCATAAGCTGCAGTATCATTTAATATGGAAGTATGCTGCTTACGCGTTTGCTATCATGGGCATTAAATAAAAGTGAAACGCCTTAATCCACCCGTGACCTGAATGCTGAAAAATGCTTGTAACATCTGGATAGTAAACTAGATACTACACAACAACAAATACCAAAGCCATAAAATCAGTTAAAATCACATGATTTTGTATACATTTGTACAATGATATTTTTGTCTTCGGTGTTTGGTTAATGGCTAGGAATCTAATAGTATCCGTATTCTTATATAGCTCGTATGTGTCGTAAAAGACGACTAAGAGTATTACATAGACCTAGACCAACTACCATCCATCAACCACCAACTAGATCCAATGCCGAATAGTCATCAATTGCATTTCCGTGGGTAACGGAGTTCGAAAACAATTCCATCCTCATCCAAGCGCTCCCCCCCCCCCCCCCCGCTCACTTTCTTGCTCGTGGGTGTCATAAAAGACAACTAAGGGATTGTCATAGGCATATAATATCTATGTAAAAGAAGGGAACTCGAAATCCTATACCAATCCGTCTGACCAGCGTGGTTGAAGTAGGCGAATGTACCTAAATTTGAGGAGAAAGCTCGAGCCCAACTGTGGGACATATATATAGCTGTAATCAATTATAATCAACCACATTCCCAAGGAGGGTTGACGTTCAGGCAAGTAGCTGGTCATAAAATTATTACCAAAACTTTTTGCAATATTATACGGTTAAAGAAGGATACTTATTGCGTCAACTCCAAGTTATTGGGATAAGACCAGGATGATCATCAGATGATAATTATAAAATGGTATTAAATTTAATACATTTATTTTTTTTGTAAGAGAAGGATAACTCGAAATGAAACCCTATACCAACATGTCTGACCAGCATGTTATAGTAGGTCAAATTGCCCTCCTATTATGGAGGGGGCCCGAGCCCAACAATAGAACGTATGTGAGCTGAAATGATGATAATGATGAATTTTTTTGTATATAATAAATGTTTGTTTTAAAAAATATATATTTATTCAATATTAAGTTGTCACAATTTCATCATCATCTCATCTCAGCCCATATAGGACCCACTGATGAGTTCGGGCCTCCTCCGCAATTGGAGGGAAATTGACCCACTACATCGCGCTGGTCAGACGTATTAGTATAAGGTTTTATGTCGAGATTTCCTTCTCTTAATTACATCTAACTTAAAATTTCATTATTTGTGCACCAGTCCAATTTATCTGGAAGAGCATTATACGCTTATGTACAAAATTTGTGGCTAACAGTGAAATAAATAAAGTATGCCTACTTAGTTAATGTTTTTTTTTACGGTCGTCGCACTCCTCGCCCGACTGCATCCTGGGCGACAGAGGGCATAATCACGCACACCCATAACCCACCTGTATAGCTGGGTCGTTGGTCGACCACCGGTGCAGAGTTCCTTGACTTCAGTGGTCGACCCGACGGAATACTCCGAGGTGGTACTCTCTTCCGTCAACGTCCCCTACCCGCGAGGCTAACCTCTCCGCGGGTGTCCGGACTGAATCCCCGGTCCGGTTATGCGCAGCCTCTGCTATGCCTACTTAGTTAATGTTTAAAAACATACCCTCTAAATGTTAAGATTGTATTCTGTTTAAATTTTTTTATCATAACAGATAAAAATAAATAAAAGTATAATGTGTCTGGAAATTATAATTTATATGCAGAAAATTACCAATGTTTGTTATTTAAGTCAAAAGATTGTACAACGAATTTCACGCTTGAATGACGCTGGCTTATTCGTGATATTCACCAGCAGTTTATATACAAAAATATGAAGCTTCATGTATTATCAAAGATTATTAATAGCTAAAAGCCAAGATCTGTAGTGAATTGTGATTTTTTATACATGGAAATTAACTGTACGAGTTTTGAAATAAAACAAATGAATGAAAGGTTAGAACTCTCGAAATAAATGTTTTAAATAAAAGTGGTTAATTTTTATAGATTGAAGGAAATCTAAAAGTAAAACGTAAGTAGTTTTATAACTAAAATTTGACTAAGATTAATAATCGATCTTTGTAAAACGGCACTCGCTGCTCGCAATTATAAATTCCCCAGGGCCACTCGTACAGTAATCCTTCAGGTGAATATGATGGGTAAAAAAGGGATTGGTGAATAGTATTCTTATTTTGTCACCACACCGAGAAGCCAAAAAATGCAGGGACTAGTAACACCTTGTATTTTTAAGCCATTACGACTTTTTCCAATCCTTTCTTTACACTTTTAGTGCACATATTAAGAAATATCGTGAAACGATTTTGAATTATTCCATTCATCCCTCCATCAGCCCATAGATGTCTACTGTTGGACATGAGCCTCTCCATAACAATGCCACTCGGAACGGTACTTGAAATTATTATTTCAAAGTTATTTCATCAGTATTTTAAAAAATAGATACGATTATAGTATGTCCCGGCGATTTAGACCTTAAATATCTTATAACAATGAATATGCTTATTAGTCCATAGGCTCTCAGTACACCAACATTGAGATAATGTATTTAAATTGTGATATTTACAAAAGTCATTCAAAAATATAAAGCTGTCGTAAATATCACACACAGTACCAACGACCTCTCGCCCGATCTAACTCTATTTATCAGGGCGTTGAGCTAAGATCAAATGTTGACTGCACAGATGGCTTAGTGGTTAAGATATCGACCGAACATGCCAGTGTCGTGGGTTCGAATCCCATGCAGGACAACACTTAGTGCGATCCACAAATTGTTGTTTTGAGTTTGGATGTAAATTGTGACCATTAATTATGCTTGTAAAGTCCCCCACAATACAATATAATACAAGGATTATTTCCTTAGTGCAGCATATTATCTTTAAAAAGGGAGCCGTCGCTCAGGACGTCTGGCAGATGTTTAACATTGTGTAACAATTATTTTGTACAAGTATATATGCATAAAAGAATAAATTACGGCAGAAACTAATATAGCATAAAGTATTAATAAAATATCAAGTTTTTTTTTCAGAAAATGATGATTTTTTTTTTTTTTGTTTGGTACAGCTGTTGGCCGCAGATGGCCTTGACAGCTTGACGCGGACTATGGGTGAGCGCTGAGGGCTCTCAACCCGGAGAAAAGTATGCTAAGCGACATCGCCCAAGGGCTCCCCCTGTGGGGAACGGACCTCGGCTTGGGGCGTCGCTGGAGGCAAAGTGGGCGTGCCCACGTTTTTAGTAGTGACTTTTGCGCGGCGCGGTTTCGCACCTCGACGGCGAGGGCGGAACCGCGGATATTTATTTGTTAAGGCCTCGCGGGCCGTGTAGGCTCTTTGTTGAACGAGTGTGATATTGTCAGAAAATGATGATTTTTATGATGATTAATATATACTATAGTTATGCGAGCTCACTGCGGCGATAGAGATAGCACACAAGCGTTTGCACACAGCATCGCGTAGCTCTGTCTTAATCACACACTACTACGTATAGACTATGTATATACGTATATATAGCATAGCGTTAACACCACGCTACAATAATCAGGTTTACCCTCGCTTACTCCGTCATATATGACATATACGACGCCACGAGCTGTTTACGCCACGCCAACGATCAGGTTCACCCTCAACTACAGCAACTATAGATGTTTCACATAAAAAAAATGTAAATTGTACTGAGTATAACACAGTTATTACCTCTGTTAATGATATGATCTGCATCGCGACAATAATGTGGTGAGCATTGGGCGAAACGAAGTAGCTGTGTGAGGCACGTAAGTGCTCTAAGCGTATCTTGTACGCACCGCCATTCAGTTGGTAACAATCCGCATCAGAGTTGGCGGCTCTCGTTAACGCTTAAGCCACGCATTAATTACTACATACTCATTAAAAAATACGAGTATATATATTTGGTAGCGGATTAAGATTATTCATTAGCCATTTCCATTTCAGGGATGTATGCAGATAACGACATTGCAAAACAAGAAAACTCGATTTGAAACACAAATGACGATCTCTTTTATCCGCATTAGAATAATAGACTATATTACCTTTCATGAAAGTGCGTTTAAAAAAGTCGGACCTGAATATAAAGACAAAGAAAAATGAAGATATAATGTTAAATTATGATTATACTAGCTTCCTAGAATACTAGCATAATATTAAGCTAAACGCAAATTCAAAACTTAATGATTTCACATTTTCAATAAATTCTCGATTATTATCCATTATATAAATCTCAAAAGATGGATATATTATGGACTCATTTTCTTCATCACGTTTGGACCCGAGCAAAAAAAAACATAATACGGTCTTATTAATATTAAGTAAATCATAATTTGTCTTTATTATCTTCCAACGGAAAATGAGTAATAATTATTTGAAGAGAACAAATTTACTCATAATAAATTTATTTCGTGAACGTTAATTTTTATACATAGTTAAAAGGCGCTTTGTTTAAATCAATTAAAAGTGTACTTACATCTAATAAGCACTCCTTCAAAGGCTATACCTTTGGATATAGAATTGACAAGCTTTCTAATGAACATTTAGTATATCTATCATTCACAGTATTGGCAGCGCTCTAATGCAGTAAGTACCAATGGTAGCTAGTACAGATTGATTTATTTTGATTACGTTATAAAATCGTTTGTTAGTTATTAAACTACCTTATCCCTGTCGGAGTCGGATCGCTCGTGGATGCTACAAAGACGACTGAGGGATATAATATGCATATATATATATATATATAAGTTCTATGCAAGAAAAGGAAGATTCGGATTCAGGCTCGAGCCCAGCCTATTTTGGTACATTTTTTTATTCATCAAAACAATTTAAGTCAAATTCGAGAGTTGGCGGTAACCGACCATGCCACTCCCATATTAAAATTATGTTATTATACTAACTTAACCTTTTTTTTTTTTGGGGTGGGCCGCGGTCCGCGCGCCTCCGCACCACTCCATCCGGGGCGACAGAGGGGCTTAAGCACGCAACTCCCGCAACTCACCCGAACACAGCGTCGCCTTCGTCGTTGGGCCGACCACTGGAGCAGGGTTACTTGTCATCAGTGGTTGGCCCGACGGAATACCCTCTACCCGGGGTACCCTCCCATCGACCGACGTCCCCCCCTCAGGAAGGACGTCGGTCTTTCCTCACGCGGTCGGCCTCTCAGAGGGTGACGGACTAATCCCCGGTCACGTCACCCGCAGCCTCAGCTAGGGCGGCATTGCACGCAGGTATTCCCGCCTGCGCCGCCCCAGTCGCCGGCGGCGGGTCGCATCATCGAGGCTGTGCTCCTCGCGCTCGCGACCCGCCGCCTCCTTCTGCGAGATAACTGCCTCGCAGAAGGCTGCGACCACGTCCCAATTCCTGATGCTGCCGAGCATCTCCCTAGCGATGGTCGGCAGCGTCAGGTCTGCACCGATGATTGCGACGAGTTCACGACGCGGCTCTGCCCAAGCGGCACAGACCTCGAGCGTGTGCTGCGCCGTGTCCTCGTCGCAATCGCAGTGGTGGCAGGAC
Organism: Lymantria dispar; assembly: GCA_032191425.1. NCBI lineage: Eukaryota > Metazoa > Arthropoda > Insecta > Lepidoptera > Erebidae > Lymantria > Lymantria dispar. Next base: position 24,906,190 of record CM063448.1, read on the forward strand.
GGAGTTCTCTCCTATACTAACTTAACCTAAGATATCTAAATAAATATCCATGAAGATCTTGGCTTCATCTGATGCAGGTGAAGCCAGAATGCTATTACACTGACCCACATTCATCCAAATATGCTATCCTGTAGAAGATTATTGTTAAGTAGGGCATCGCCCCGGGCACATTCCATCAACAGATGTTGTGCGTCTTCAACCGATTTACAATACTCACAATTCGGTGAATCCACCTTGCCCATTAGGTATTTAAACACATTAGACGGAATGTGACCAGAGTGGATCCTCATCATGTCAACTACCTGCTTTCTGATCCTAGGTATCTTTTCGAACAATGGGTGACGAGGAGGCTCACACTCTATTGTTCTGTACCATATTCCCCTAGACTACAGTTAATGAAACCCAATCTTTGGACCCTAGTTACTATGTCCAATAATTTCGACGTGAACCTATCATACACCTCTCTCTACCTCAAAGTTTTAAATTTTACTATCGATTGCTGAAAAGTTCCAATATTCACCTCCTGATTCCATAATCAGATAACTTCAATAGTATTAAAGTATTATATTGCCAACAAGATTACCCTTTCGTGTTGCACGATTTTTTTTTTAATTAATTCCATCACACATTACCATTATTGTAATTCCTGATCTCCAAGGCCCATATGGCGACGGAATAGAATGCAATTGTCATCACCCCTCACTTGCTTGTGGGAATCGTAAGAAAACTTATAAGACCTCGGACACTTAGGATCGACGGGAGGATCACCGAGCTTGAAGAGAAATTGAGCAAAATCCACTGAGACATTGTACGATATGATAATAACCACATTTACTTCTCTTTTACAATTCTTTAAAAATACAATATCCGTAACTGAAATTAGGCGAAACTATCGAATAATCCGAAACAATGTGACATCAGAAACTTATTTTAGTTTATATAAACTTATATTCATCATTCATCATCATCATTTCAGCCTATCGCCGTCCACTGCTGGACGTAGGCCTCCCTTATGTTACGCAACAAACTGCGGTCCTGTGCCGCTAAACTTATATTATTCGAACATATCTATCGTGATTCGAAACTTCATATTCACAACATCTTTAGGTCAATTTCACTTTCATATTGGAGTCTTCTCTACCCAATATAGTAGCTGCCGTCATCTCACGGAAAGAGACGGCAAACCGTGCATGAGAGGAACTCCTCTTCGACGACACGGTCCGCCGCCCTCGACTCGGGCAGCGCAGGCGCGAGTACCTGCGTCTGATGCCGCCCTAGCCGTGGCTGCGGGTGACCGGACCGGGGATTTTAGTGCGTCACTCGCAGAGAGGCTGACGAAGGCGACGTGGGTATGGGTAGGTTATTGGCCCACGCGCCGTCCTTTCGTCGTTCCGGACGGAATGGACGGCATGTGCGCTGACCATGGCCCACAGATAAAAAAAAAACAATATAGCAGCTACCTGATTTGAAAAAGAAAGCATGAGAACATGTGCGAGTCTTGATCCCATTTATTGAAGAACTAGCAACCCGCCCTCGCTTCGCTTCGGTTATAGGTTATAGTCGTTTTACCTGCGTAGTTCCCGTTTCCTTGGGAATACCGGGATAAAATATAGCTTAGTTTACGCCCTGATATTATAGCTTTCTAATGGTGAAAGAATTTTTGAAATCGGTCCAGCCGTTTTGAAGATTACCCGGAACAAACAGACAGACAAAAATTTTTTAATTGCTATTTTAGGCATAGGTGTCGTACAAATAACCGTGTGAGCATGAAAAAAGCCTATTATTTTGACATTACAAACAGACATTCCAATTTTATTTATTGGTATAGAAGAGAAGTTGATTCTATCAGTATTGTTATCTTTTTATTATAATAACCATCATATTAATAGTATAATTCTTATCATCATCATCATCATCGCATCTCACATACGTTCCACTGTTGGGCTCGGGCCTCCTCCACAACGGGAGGGAATTTGACCTACTATACCATGCTGGTCAGACATGTTGGTATAGAGTTTCATTTCGAGTTTTCCTTCTCTCGCATAGATATTATGTGCACATTATATCCCATAGTCATCTTATACGACATTCACGGGCAAGATAGAGAGTGGTGAATTGTATTCTTACTCTGTCACCACACGGAAATTGTAATTATTATACACTCATTTGCAAAAAAAACGGGCACCTAAGCAATGAACCATTTCAAATGTTAATATTTCTTTGTTTGATAATTATAGGTAGTTTTATCCACACAATTTGCTAAATTAATAAGAAAATAATCGTTTTCATCAGTATTTCATAAAATTTAGATACAATTTATGGGAAATAATGCTAAACCTCGCTAGTAGTGTATATTCGCTAGTAGTGCATATGCTCATGAAGTAAAAATAAAAAAGTTTTTTTGTTTGTTTTTCTTTAATAAAGTAACAGCAGATAAATGTTTAGTATCGAGTGTGACCCCCTCTAGCTAAAATCACAGCTTGAATTCGTCTGGGCATGCTAGCGAGTATATCCCGGATACTTGCTTGCGGAATACGTTCCCACTCCGCAGTAATCACATTCTTCAGCTCTCTGATGGTCTGCGGAGCCGGGTGTACTGATCTCACACGCCGTTTCAGAACGTCCCAGACATGCTCTATGGGATTGAGGTCGGGACTTCGAGCTGGCCAATCCAAACGACGAATGCCGACCTCTTGCACATACGCATTAACATCGCGGGATCGGTGGGCGCGAGCATTGTCGTCCATAAAAATCGAGTCTTCACCTAGAGCGGCCAATGCGGGTTGTGCATGAGAAATTAGAACTTCCGTTATGTATCGATGCCCAGTCAGTGAGCCGTTTTCAATGAAGACTAACTCTGTACGATCCATTGAATTTATTCCTGCCCAAAACATAACAGAGCCCCCACCATAAGGTGTGATTTCTTCGAAACATGCCTCTGCAAAGCGTTCTCCTTGTCTTCTTAGCACTCGCCGACGTCGATCTTCACCGAACAGAGATATCCTGGCTTCATCAGAGAACAAAACCCTATTCCAATCGTCTTGAGTCCATGATTCACAATTTCTAGCGAACCTAAGCCTGTGAACTCTGTGCTCACGGAGTAATTTGGGGCCGCGGGCCGGGCGGTGACTGCGTATATTGGCAGCGAGAAGCCTCCTCCTGACCGTCCATAGACTAATATGCACATTTCTTACTTCTTGGAGGTTGTTCTTAAGATCCACATACGAAGATTTGCGATTTCTCAATGCGCGACTCACAAGAAAACGATCATCCCGTGGTTGGGTACATGGTTTTCTTCCAGAACCAGGCCTTCTCTCGACGGAACCAGTCTCCTGATATCGCTGCCAGGTCCTTTGGACTGTCGAGCGACTGACATTTAGCCTCCTAGCCACGAAACATTGGCTGCAACCCTCTTCAAGCAGCGCGATAATTTTGGTAGCTTTTACCACTTTATCTACCATTTTTGATACAGCCAAACAGCATTAAATAAAGCTTTGACAGTCAAGGATATGAAATTAATCGATAAAAATTTAATAAAAGTTATGAAAGTCGATGTTAACTTCTGGAACTTCGCGCCAAAAATGTAGGATAAAAAGGGGTTTTCTGTAAAAATGAACATCAAATGAAAAATTGAATTTAGAACGTACTTTTTTAAATACCACAGCATTTTTAAAACCGGCCAGTAACGTGTACAAACGATTGAAACCTTTTTGGTATTGTATCTTTTTAAATATGAATGAAAATCAAAACCGCCCGTTTTTTTTGCAAATGAGTTTATTAGTAGCTTATTCAAAAGTATAATTACATCTCAGACTCAGTTTAGGCCTGTACCTACTCACCAACACGTGGCCTGTTTCACTGCTATTTTGATTATACGCTTGCTCAAAAGAAATAATGTTGTTTTGTTATTCCCAATAGACATTTATTTAGACATGATATACCTATGGCAAAATATCGTAGAGATCAAATAGATAATGGCAAACGTCAGGGCAAAAGGATTTATAGAGTTAGATGTCAGGGCATGAGAATTTATAGAATAATAAACCGTAATTCGTAGCAATTCTTGGGATTGTATGAAGTTATTAGTACTTTGCTACTTCTTCAGTATCAGGATTTTGACACATATTATTTGTAAGGGCCAGCAGCTAAATTTACATGGATTTAATTGTGGTCATCATACGTATAGTATTAATAATAGTTATTAGTATTAAAAATACACATAATACAACAACAATGAGCTTTATTATCGCAACAGTTACTTATATCGACTACACATAATAAGTCTTGATAGCGATGATTACTAAATTTTGAGCGATTAGCTAATATTTATAGATTGTGCGCCATTTCTATATATTGCGGCATTATATATAATATAAACCTTCTCGAGATGTGATATATTAAATTTCTTTAAAATCCAAAGGATAATTCTTGAAGTTATCGAGTTCAATTAAATAAAGGTATGGTAATGTAGATAATAGTAACAGCCTATTAATTTAAGCCTAAAATCAATTATTCAGGTTTCGAGTGTGACTAATGCCTACATCAGGGCGAGTACGCGGACGCATATTCACATATTTTTATTATCCTCAAGAAAACCGCAAAACATTAGCGGCAAACTTATGCGAATACTTTTTGAAGGGTACGACATCGTAAGTTCACTTATAATCCTAAACGCTAGATAGTTTAATGTACGGAACGTAGGCTATGGAATTTGTACGGTATGTCATGAAATGAAACATTGGAGAGTCAAATGCCAATTAAAGTGTAATCAATAAAAATTGAAGTGTTTGTTTGTAATGTTAAAACAGTAGGTTTTTTTCATGTTGACATATCTAGTTGCACGATACCTATGCTTAAAAATCAGTATAATTCTGTCTATAAGTCTGTCTGTTTGTTTGTCTGTCTATTTATTCCGGGTAGTCTTCAATACGGCTGAACCAATTTTAATAATATTTTCGTACCAGATAGCTGCATATGTAAGGTGTAACTTAAGTTATTTTTCCTCTTAGCCCTCCCATCGGCGTCTCGATCACCGTCCACTCGGTCGACATCAGCATCCGGGCCCATATGAGGTACTTGGGCCTGGTGCTCGACGGGCGATGGTGGTTCCGGAAGCATTTCCGCAGGCTTGCTCCACGGCTCGTCGGCGTGGCGTCCGCCCTATCGTGGCTTATGCCGAACGTGGGCGGACCGAGCGCTGCGTGCCGACGGCTGTACGCGGGGGTCATCCGGTCGATGGCCCTGTACGGCGCATCGGTGTGGGCGGGGTCCATGACCGTCCGACTTAGGGCCCTTCTGTGGCGACCACAGAGGGTCATGGCGGTCAGGGCCATCCGCGGATACCGCACGGTGGCGACGGAGGCAGCGTGCCTATTGGCCGGGACTCCCCCCCGTGGGACCTGGAGGCGGAGATGCCCGCCGGACTATATCGGCGGGTGACGGGGGTGCGAGCGGGGGGCTCTAAGGGATCTCACCACCTGGCGCGTCGACGCCCGCCGAGACGTCATTGCCCGTTGAGCAGTCCGGCTGGAGAGGCCTCGGTGCGGGGTGCGAACCGTGGAGGCCTGCCGGCCGGTGCTGATGCAGTGGTTGGAAAGGCGGCACGGGGTGCTCTCCTTCCGACTGGTGCAGGTTTTGACGGGGCATGGGTGCTTCGCCAAATACCTGCACAAGGTCGTTAGGAGGGAGAGTACACCGTCCTGCCACCACTGCGATTGCGACGAGGACACAGCGCGCCATACGCTCGAGGCCTGCGCGGCTTGGGCAGTGCAGCGCTGTGAACTCGTCGCAATCATCGGTACGGACCTGACGCTGCCGGCTATCGTTAGGGCGATGGTCGACAGCATCGGGAATTGGGACGCGGTCGCAGCCTTCTGCGAGACAGTGATCTCGCGGTAGGAGGCGGCGGATCGCCTGCGCGAGGAGCGCAGCCTCGATAAGGAGATCCGCCGCCGGCGACTGGGGCAGCGTAGGCGCAACTATCTGTGCCTCATGCCGCCCTAGCCAAGGCCGCGGGTGACGTGACCGGGGATTAGTCCGTCATCCGCCGAGAGGCCGACCGCGTGAGGAAAGACCGACGTCCTCCCCGAGGGGGGGGACGTCGGTCGATGAGAGGGTACCCCAATAGGGGGTATTCCGTCGTGCCGACCACTGACGACAAGTTAACGCTGCTCCAGTGGTCGGCCCAACGACGAAGGCGACGTGGTTTTTGGGTGGGTCGCGGGAGTTGCGTGCTTAAGCCCCTCTGTCGCCCCGGACGGAGTGGTGCGGAGGCGCGCCGACCGCGACCCACCCACAAAAAAAAAAAAAAAAAGTTAGTTTTCCTCTTAGAAAACTCTAGAAAATTTTGTCCAATCCGGGTCTTTAACTTGAGGCCTTGAATATCCAAGAAGATATTGGAGATTTAAACACACATGAACATGCGCACGCACGCACATATATTTTTTTAATAGGGAATAATTACCTAATAAACCACTGTAACTCCTGTAAGCCAGGATCCACAATGTTCCCCGTATAAGAGACTGAGGTTTTACCCTCAGGAAGTCCAGGGAAACGCTTTTAATTATGTTCAGACAAGCAACAAATTTAATTAAAAGAAGAATAAGAGGAATTAGAAAGATCCCACTTCCCTCCTATGCAATGCGGGTTAATAAATCAGTAAATAGGAGGATGTGAAGCGCGTGAAGCGCAGCAGCACCACGGGTTAAAAAGGCTTAAATTTTTTTTTAAGAATTTAATTGTTGACCAGGCGGTAATAGGTGGAGTTCCAGTTCGATGTAAAGCTTTTAGTCATCTTTTACGACACCCACGAGCAATGCACCTACATTGCTACAAGTGTTGGCAGTATTCGTACACAATATATAGTTATAAAAAATAGTTTACGAGTTATGAATAAACAGTATACATATGAATTAAAATTATATTATTTTATATTGTCTTCGCTATAGTCGCGTATTTACAATTTCGATGTTTTGTTTTTTGTTTTTGTTCCAAATGGTACGTAAGATTAAACATAGTTTTCATGATTAGTAGTTTAATAATAAATAAATGTACTTTGGCTACTGTGTTTACGGAAGTTAATCAATATTTTAATATAAATTGACATCGATATATAATAATTTTTTATCCGGAATTTAAAAAAAAAATAAAAATAAAAAAAATAAAAAAAAAAAAAAACTGGTAATTTTGGTATGAATATGGTCTAAAAAATTAATTTTGAGAAAATATGGTTTTCTTTTGATGCGTTCTGTGAGTTCACAATAGTATCGCGAGACGGGCAGAAAAAACCAGATGATTACTTAACCAAATGATTTTTACACTTATACAAGAAAGGTTACTAGGTGTGGATACACAAACAACGATGCAGCCACAACTAGTAATACTTATTACCTATATCAATGCGATCTTATCAGATTTTCAATCTCATTACATTTGTGAAAACTTTTCAGTTTTACGCTCGTTAAAAATGTTCAATAAATATGAAAGTGAAAATCCTTGTTTTCCATAACGACTTGCTGATTATCTCACGTATTTAATCTAAAAAATTCAATATTTCAACGTAGATAAATATTTACAAGTTTAAAATTTCTCATTTAAATTATGCTAAGTGCTAAATTGAAAGACACGTTAAAATGAATGTAGCAGACGAAGCTTGTATTAAGTCGTACTTGTAGAGCTTTCAGCTAAGGACAACTTAAAAATAGATATTATAACTATTCAAGGTCAAACTTTACTTATTTTCCAATTCAAATAATCAATAAGTATATATAAATTTATTATATAGATATTGAATTGAAAAATAGTCAATAAACAGGGTTATCATTATCCTCATACGAGTTCCATTATTTGATGCGAATCTTTTTCATTGTCGGAGAAATGTCTGACCAGTCACGTCGTCATCTTATATACATACATAAATCTTCTGTTCGTGTGTTTGTAATTGAACTCCTTCTAAACGGTTGAACAAATATCGATGATTTTTGTGGCTGTTCCGTTGGATATGAGAATTGTTTAGATTAATAAGTAGAGCTGAATTTCTTTTACTATTTTTTAAGGTTCCGTTCCCTAAGGGTAAAACGGGACCCTATTACTAAGACTCCGCTGTTTGTTCGTCTGTCTGTCACCAGGCTGTATCTCAAGAACCGCGATAGCTAGAGAGTTAAAATTTTTACAAATTATGTATTTCTGATGCTGCTATAACAACAAATACTAAAAACAAAATAAAATAAATATTTAAGGAGGGCTCCCATACAATACACGCGATCTTTTTGCCTTTTTTTATAAATTATGGTACGGAATTCTTCGTGCGCGACTCCGATTCGCACTTTTTTATTTAAATTTAAACAGAACACTGTGTGTTTGGTCCACAGAAATATTAATATTTAATTTTTCTGTGGTTTGGTCAGCTAGTATGCAACGCATAGGCCTGGGTCAAATCTACTTTTAATTTTCTAAAAACATTCTTTAACAGAATTGATGGACGACGTGCATCGTATCTTATTGAAATTCCGCCCCTAACGAGGTTAAAAGGGGTAGAAAAAAAAACATTTTGAAGGCGATTTGCTTCCAAGTCAATATTCCTTATTTAGACGCATATTTGAAAATTCAATACGAATTTATTCAAAAGAGGTTGAAGTCATATAAAAGCTTGGTTCAATACAAATACTTAAAATTGGAATGTCTCGATAGTCACTGCACTATATAATATATAGCTAGTACCTACGGTATTTTAAGGTTTTTATGCTTTAGACATACACTTTTAAGATATGACCTCGTGTGGAGGTAGAGTTTGAAATTTGAAATGATAAAGACACTTAGATTATAAAATATACAAAATATTCCAAGTTCAAACAACAGAAATTATGCAATGGCATCGTGATGCAATGTTAATATTTGCAGTGAAAACATTACATCGCTTCGTCGTCACTTCGCGAAGACCATAAGCAAAGTTCAAGGTCAAACTCTTAAACTAGCGGGAGTAGACTTGAGGGAAAGCTGCTTCTCCTAGGACCAGTGGTTTTGGTGGATTTTCGATGTGGTGATGGATTAAGAATACAATTCACTACTCTCTATCTTGCCCGTGGATGTCGTAAAAGACGACTGATGTATATAGTACTTAACTTAGTAACTTTCACTGAATTAAAGGCCGGAGCTTCGTATTAAAAATATGACAAAATTTTATTTTCATATTTATTTAACCTACTAATCCCTACACACAAATATTTGGACGTAATAATATAAATTTTATAACAAAATTAATAAAGTAAAAAAAACAACAAATAAAAATCTCATTAGATACGGACGAAGTCATGAGCAAAAAATAGTTATAATATAAATAGAAAATGAATATTTTGAGTACACTTGTTACATATTATAACTTCTAAGAAAAGGTGCCATACAAATAATGTCCTTTTTCAATAAACTGGTCATACACATGTTCATAATAAAACTCGATATTGGTATCTGATACTCGTAATTCTTTTCTTCATGTCGTTGAGAGGGAAATAAAAGTTTATTTGTTTTGAAATTATGCTCAATTTTAAAGTATGTAGGCATATATGTTTTAATTAAAAAATCACTAGCAATTTTAAATCGAACATACCTAGCATACATCATTATTGTGCTTTACAAGTTCTAAAATAATACCTGATTTCGAAAAATTGCACTCTAAAATGTATAAAACATGAAAATATACAACATAATAATATTTAAAGGTGTTTTGATCATATGCCTTTTAATATGAAGGATAATAAGTATGAAACGTCAGCATCTCTTTCCCATTGGTACAAATCTTACAGCGATATGGTTGCTTCAGAAAATACTTGTACACAATCACAGGAATGGAGACACCTCCAACCTGCCGCCATTACGATTTCAGTAAGGACAAGATGCAGCATATATTCAAGGTTGATGTGCCATTTTGTTAATAATACGAGTCATCTATAGAGAAGTCGATATATCTCCGTTGCTGAGTAGGGTTTATCGTTGCTAGTTCGCTCATAAACATGGCAGAGCGGATCTTCAAAATGTCTCTTAAAATGCGACCTACTCAGTATCACGTAAAAGCAATGGTTTAATTGATATACCTCTCCGTGTACTGATAGAGAAAGAATAAAACTCATCATCAATTCTTGCTACTAGACAATTGCACTCGAAGCGCAAGAAAAAAAGTTATTTGAAATTTGTCTGACCATCGTAGTATGGTGGTATGATCCGCCCCTCAGGAAGAGAAGGCCCGAGCACAACAATGGGACGAATATGGATTAAAAAGACGAAAAAAGATGTAACACACTGAAGTAGCATTGAGTAAGAAACATCCCGTGAGTAAGGAATAAACGTTGGGACAAAATTTAGCTTCATTGCAATTAATAATAACACTATCTCCGTCAAATTAACATGTTTTTTTTTTATTACAAACGGTGGCAAACGAGCAAACAGTACACCTGATGGTAAGTGTTGCGGCCGCTCATGGAGCTTTACAAGGCCGCTACCTACCGCGAAGAAAGTGAAGGGAGTGTGAATGCGTGCATTGAGGCTCGGTGATACCAAGGGCACCACCAATAACCCTCCACACGCAAACACCCTCAGAAAGTTGGGCTTCCGGCTCTCTCGCTCACCGAACGAAGCGCAGTAACAAATCGCTACTACTCAGACGTCGATTTTCATGTATCGTAATGCTTGTGAAGCAATGCTAAAAGATATAAATATACTTTGATTAATAAAAAATTTAATGTCAAATCTATGGCATTGTTATGAGAACTGACTACATGCTTTATAATGAGCTTCACAGGGAGCCTTTGGTAGTGTTTATCCCAGTCTGGTAAGGTATAATAACAGTTATATAATTTTGACATGATTCCCAAATATACTAGGTAAGTGTTGTAGCGCTGATAATTATTTTAGTTTCCACGAAACAATACCGTCCATTTAAGAAATTTATATGTCTACATAGAATTTCACTCTAGTAACACTTAACTAAAGTGTATGACTCTCGTAGTGATTATTACAGTCTAGGGAGTTTTCGTCTAAAAAGGGTATGCGATAAACGCAAGCGTTCAAGTTAGCAGCACTTCAATGCTAATTAATCTTCATTGACTTTAGTCACTTGTGCTATTTATAGCTTTACGACATATATCTCCATTGTTTTACGTAATACATTTTGCGAGTTACATTTCTATTTGCTTTATATATAAATTTTTGATTTTGTCCGCGTTTTCGTCCCCATAGAAAGCATTTGTGACAAAGGTAATCACAGTGCATGTGGGCAAGTTATGAGAGAGAATCTTAGCTGCCCGTAACACCCAGCACCTTAACAATATTGGTTTTGTTCTATCGGACCTTCAATTCAGTTTTCGGAAGGAACAATCTACAATTGCGGTTTTATTGCGTCTGAAGTCCATGGTAACAGAGGCGGTCACCAGCGGATAGGTATTGTTGCCTGTCCCTTTGGAAATTGCCAACACGTTCAATCCTCTGACATTCACTTATTTTAAGGAGGTGTTCTATTACCACGGAGTGTCTTTCTAGTAGCAGACTATTTAGAGGGCTGCATCCTCTTCGTAAACCACCATGGGGACTTTCTGCGAACGACCATTTCGTGTGGTGTCCTACAGCGGTCGGTTTTAGGGCCAACCAACCTTTGGAGTTCTATTTCTATTTTTTTACTTAGTGAATCTCTATGTTTTAAAGAGAAACTACATACAAAATTGCATATTTCTAACTTACTTAGTTTCGGTCCTGCTTTGATAAGTCAGTGAACCAGCTTCTTGATTAAGAAAGAAATATTTTTCTCACAGGGACCTATTTTTAGAATATTCCTATTTTGATTTTAATAAGAAATCAAGTAAAAGTATTAAAACAAAATTCAATTTCATATTTTACACTCTTAAGGGATAAAAATGGCCCGAGGGGGGGGACGTCGGTCGATGGGAGGGTACCCCATGGAGGGGGGTATTCCATCGGGCCGACCACTGATGTCAAGTAACCCTGCTCTGGTGGTCGGCCCAGCGACGAAGACGACGTGCATCGTGGGTGGGTTGCGGGAGTTGCGTGCTTACGCCCCTCTGTCGCCCCGGACGGAGTAGTGCGAGGAGCGCGACGACCGCAACCCACCCCAAAAAAAAAAGGGATGAAAATTAACAAATGATGAACAGACGCGTATTTATTTATTTTTATTGTATCTTAATTTGGAAATACTCGACAAAGATTTTATTTCTCCCCCTACAAAATTTGCTACTGAGTTGCACCCTCTTTGGGTTTAAATTGCATAAAATCTTTTTTTAGTTGGTCCCTACGTCACAAAAATAAATCGCGGTCCCAATATCAAGTTTTTAGTAGCACCCTGGTAACAGTGATTATGATCCAGGCGTCGACGGGCAATCGTACTTGAAAAGGTAGCCCACGGATCGGTCACGGAAGTCAGGGAAGTTAGCCTAATGACGATGGGGAAATGATTTGGTAGGTTGCACGCCTTCTATCATCTCGGTCAGATCGGAGAGGGTATGTCCAGTATTTAGCAGCAGCCTGCAAATAAATATTGATTATGTATTCTTATTCATCGTGAAATAATGGGTTACTTGTCAAATGTCTTCTCTATGCTGACGATCATGTCCTACTTGCTTCGTCGGTGGATGACCTGCAAGAGAGGGTAACAGTAATGCATGACGCTTTTGAAAGGGAATGAATATTAACGTAAAGAAGACGAAAGTTATGGTATTTGAAAGGAGAGAATGTATACGGAGTGTAAGATACGTATAGAAGAGGAAATATTAGAACAAGTACAAGAGCTTATATATCTGGGATCTACTTTTGCGAGAGATGGTAAATGTTAAATTGATGTTGAAAGAAGAGTGTGTAAGGGAAATATGGTAAATGGTGCTTTGCGCATCTTTATGGGCAGACAGAGCCTGTCTAAGAAGACTAACCTGGCTGTGCATAGGGGAGTCCTTATACCAACCCTAATATATGGAAGTGAGAACTGAGTATGGCAGAAGTAGAATAAATGCTGTGGAAATGAGAGCGCTGAGGACCATGATTGGTGTGAAATTGAGTGATAGAATTAAGAACAGTGTAATCAGGGAAAATGTTGATGTAGTGACAAGGATTGAGAAAGGTATGTTAAGTTGGTTTGGTCATATAGAGAGAATGAATGAAAGGAGATTAACAGGAAGAATTTATAAGGCGAATCTAAGCGGAAGTGTTAGAAGGAAAAAACCCAGGCGGACGTTCCACGATCAAATCGAAGACGTTCTTAAGAAAAGCTAGGTTAGAAGTACCATAAACCGAAGAATATGCATGAAGAGATTAATGAATGTGGAGGAGGCGAAAGTGGTATGTCGAGATCGTAGCAAGTGGAGGGAAGTGGTCTCTGCCTACCCCTATGGGAAAGAGGCGTGAATATATGTATGTATTCATCGCACGTTCTGTTTTTGGTCTTTTTTTAGTTAGTAAGTTGAGGTGGTTTACCACCTGGTGACAGTAAAATAAGCAATTCACTCTTTTTTTACACATGCCTGTTGTAAAAGACAACTAAAGAATATGATATGAATATAAGATTTATGCAATAGAAGATAAACTCAAAGTAAATCTCTATGCCAACACGTCAACCAGCGTGGTGTAGTAGGTCAATTTTCCTCCCATATTGACGAAGTCCCGTGCCCAACAGTGGGACGTATGTGGCCTGAAATAATGATGATGAGATGAAATTGTTGTCATGCTGTTTACTTTCCACCCAGTATAACAAAACGTAGACGATACGCCAACGAACCATAAAATGAGACAACGAAAGTAATTCCGGAATATCTAATAGCCAATTTATTGACATCCACTGTGGGATATAGGCCTCTACGTGGGGGAAAATCTCATAATTGTTAAAACGCATACATACAGGCAGGCATGCGGGCAAGCAAGCACGCCTGCATGCACAAGCATATATACATATAGACTATATGACACCCTTCTTATTTAAGTCTTATTTCATTGATATAATAGGGGAACTTAATTAAAATATCAGTCTCTTAGAAACGACTGATTCTAGCATAAATCAATATGAAATAATATTAACAAGATAACTTTAAGAAAATCATCAATAAATTATTATATCATATTTCGAAATTTAGAAACGGGTTCTACTTAAACCCAGTACTTCATCCAGTTTCTAACTACGCCAATCAAATTTTCGCAGTTCGATGGCATGAATGACGAATGACGTAAATAAGTCATGTGTAAATGATTTACCAGAAGTTTTTAAATTCTTGAGTATTCACAATGATTGGATAAGATATTGATGTAACTTTAAATTTAGGTAAACGGAAATATATTAAGTTAATCAGTAACCAGATTTAGATTAAAATAACTAATTAACAATTTAATTGGATTCCATTTAACTTTAAAATATATACATTTTCAAAAAGTGATAACAACTGATTTTTTTTTTTTTTTTTTTATAATGGGTGGGCTATGGTAAGCGCACGCGCGGTCCTGTCCTTCCGGGGCGATGAAAGGACGGTGCGCGGGCCCATAACCCACCCGTACCCACGTCACCTCGTTGTTGGGCCGACCACCGGAGCAGATGTGACTTGTCATCAGTGGTCAGCCCGACGGAATACCCTTTCGGGTAACCTCTCACCTCTCGACGTACTGGGACGTCGGTCGCCATCGCGCGGTCAGCCTCTCTGCGGGTGACGGACAATTCCCCGGTCCGATCACCCGCGGCCTCGGCTAGGGCGGCATTAGGCGCAGATATTCGCGCCTGCGCCGCCCGAGTCGCCGGCGGCGGAACGTGTCGCCGAATAGGAGCTCTACTTGCACACGATCCGCCGCCTCCTTCCGTGAGATAACGGTCTCACAGAAGGCGGCGACCGCGTCCCAGTTCCTGACGCTGACGAGCATCTCCCTGGCGATGGTCGGCAGCGCCAGGTCGGCACCGATAATTGCGACGAGTTCACGGCGATCCCCCTCCCATGCAGCACACTCCTCGAGCGTGTGCTGCGCCGTGTCCTCGTCGCAACTGCAGTGGTGGCAGGACGGTGTGCTCTCCCTCCTGACAATCTTGTGCAGGTACTTCCCGAAGCAACCGTGCCCCGTCAGCACCTGCACCAGTCGGAAGGAAAGCACCCCGTGCGTCCGCTCCAACCACTCCATCAGCACCGGCCGGAGAGCCTCGACGGTCCTGACACCGTACCGAGGACTCTCCAGCCGGACTGCCCAACGGGCAATGACTTCTCGGCGGGCGTCGACCCGCCAGGCGGTGATCTCTTTGATGGAGACCATGCCGCCGCGGGCGCGCGTCTCCGACACCCGCCGATAAATGTCGGCGAGCATCTCCGCCTCCAGATCCCACGGGGGAGTTCCGGCCAGGAGGCACGCTGCCTCTGTCGCAACCGTGCGGTAACCCCGTATGGCCCTGATCGCCATGACCCTCTGTGGTCGCCACAGGAGGGCCGTAAGACGGACGGTCAGGGACCCCGCCCACACCGGTGCTCCATACAGGGCCATCGACCGGATCACCCCCACGTACAGCTGTCGGCACGTAGCACTGGGTCCGCCCACATTCGGCATCAGCCGCGAAAGGGCGGACGCCGCGCCGACAAGCCGGGGAACAAGTCGATGGAGATGCTCCCGGAACCAAAAATGCCCGTCGAGCACCAGGCCCAAGTACTTCATGTGGGCCTGGATGCTGATGGTGACCGACTTCACGATGATCGAAGCGCCGGCGGGAGGCCCGGCGGTACGGAGGCCATGGAACAAAAGGGCCTCCGTCTTTTCCAGGGCTACTCTCAGCCCCAGCGCTTCGATCCGCCTGACAATCTCCTCGGTGGCGAGAGTTGCCAGGCGTGCCGCCTCCTCTAGCGTCCCACCCCGGGCTGTGACGAGTGTATCGTCGGACTAACGCCACACCTTGCCTATCGATCGCTTACCTCGATGAAATGAAGACACTTCCATTGGGAATATGCTGTATTTTCCCTCTTCATCTATCTCTTGAATTATACATATCGGTTAACTACAGCAAAACTGCCATATTCTGAATAATTTTGTAATCACGTAAAAAATATGCACAAAATTAATATAGTGATAGAGCTTCACTGTAAAAGTGATCTTTAATTCAATTACTGTACTATAGTATGCACTTAAAGCTATTAATGAAAATCAAAAACTAAGTTAACACTTTCTTCATTCCTAATGTAAGTACTCTCAGCAAATATAGACCTCTAACTTGACTAGAAGCTTTTTAGTTGAACAAATATACATACGTAGAATTTTTAATAGACAATGTCTGCATAAGGAGATAAAACTTGGGGTTCACACTTTACGTCTGTATGAGTTATTAATTCAAGCCAAAATTATAACATTTGTTAATCTTACTTAAAGAGGCAGATTTAAGGTAAAAAAAAGTAACCTCATTCATAACAGCAACTTCTTTTTAAGTTCTTCAAATATAAATAAGACATTTTACGTTAAGTAATTTCTTTTTTGGGTGAGCTATGGTCAGCACCAGTCCAGCAGGAGTCCATTTTGCGTATACGCCGTCCATTCCACGCTCACATCGTCCATTCCGCGCACACGCCGTCCATACCGCGCAGGCGCCATCCATTCCGCGCACACGCCGTCCATTCCGCACATACGCCGTCCATAAATATTACTCAAACTTTTTTTTTGGGTGGGCTATGGTAAGCGCACACGTGGTTCATTTCGTCCGGGGCGACGAAAGGACGGCGCGCGGGCCCATAACCCACCCGTACCCACGTCGCCTTCGTCGTTGGGCCGACCACCGGATCAGGGTGACTTGTCTGTAGGCTGTAGATAGAAGACTAACAACAGTGTGGTCCTACCACTAAAGCAATGTACAAATTTTGCTACTCTAATGTTTTATTTATATTACTATTTTATAAGAACTGAAAAGATTGTATGTTGCTTTGAATGCGCAACTGCCACTGACATTCAATAATCTTATTGTGTAATATAACTGATTTACAGAGAATTAAAACAAAAGTGATTATCAAAGCCACGGGGTGACATGGAGGTCCTAACAAAATAATAACATTAATTAGGTAAGTAGTCCACGCAAGCGAAGCAGCTATCACAGCTATTTTGTATATATATAACGTAACTCTACAAGCTTGAAGCTGAATTCACAATTTCCGGCCAGTGAGCAGCTATGAAATGTAACTTAAGTCGTTGTGCCACTTTTACAGTAAAATGATTAATTAGATATGGCTTTTAAATTATAACTTGAAGATCTTAATTTCGCTAATGTACCTTACTTAAACATATTTCCATTAGACTCAATGTTATGATATCGTTGCTCCCTTGCTCTCATAATTATTATTCAACAATTCCCATTCTAATGTCTTTTCTCTTAACGATTACATTTTACTTACAAATCTTTCTATAAATACTCAAGATAACGACAAATGATGTCATTTTGGGTAGTGTTATCAATCATGTCTTTCATTGTGAGTTTAGTTAGATACGATTCAAAATATATGTAGAGAAATTTGTATTGTGGCGATGAATTGCATAACTTTTGTTTGTTGGCTATACTATGGGGTTAAGGGTATATATGATTAATAACATTCAATTTAAAAAATTTTCTTACGATTTTCGTAGCAGCTCGGCGGTATGTAGCTATAATAATTTAGCAATATGGGATATACTGTATACAAATACACATTCCTAGGCCCAATAGTTTCGGCTTTATACTTTACACCCTCTTAGAGGATGAGTTTCCAAAAATTATTTCTTAGAGTTTGTTTCTGCAACAATGTGTAACCGTATACCAATTTCCCCTTCCTACGCCTAATGATTTCATACCTGTTGGGCTCGAGTCGTCTCTGTAATAGAAGGGAAATTGACCTACTATACCATGCTGGTTAAAGGGATTGGTATAGAGTTTTATTTTAAGTTTTCATTCTCTTTCATATATGTTGTCTGCATTAGGAATTATTCCTTAGTCGTATTTTGCGACACTCATGGGCAAGAAAGGAGGTAGTAAATTCCACATCATCATACGCATACGCACACCTACAATCACGCACACACGAATACACATGGTATTTTTTTTATAATTTTCTGTACACGTTAATTTTTTTTTTACAAAATTCCGTATTTAAATCTTTATTTTTTATTTATAAAGTCACTAAGAATTGAGGGAAAATGAAAAAAAAATATATTTTAATAAAAATTTTGATGTTTTCGGAGCACAAATACTGCTTTTTAATTTTTTAAAAAGCAATATTTGTGCTCTTTTAAGTGACAAAAAGAAACGGTTGGTTGGATTAAATTGAACTTTTGAAGGATGTTTGTGGGTATATTTAAGTGTGGAAGGCGTACTTAACGTTAGTAGTTTCCACTATATTTGTGATTAGACGCTTGATTTTCAAAACTAACACTAAAACTACGAACACTTCTTTTTTGGTTGCATTTTCAAATTCATGTAATGATTGAAATTTTTTTTTCGAAATATCGATGACAGACCCTTGTAGATAATTTATTTCCATTCAAACACTGATATTACCTCGAGAAATGCTTGTATTGAGATTAAAAAAAAAATAATCTGAACAAACAAGTTATCCGCTCCATAAAGAGATAAAGTCAAAATTTAAAAAAAGAAAGAAAATCTCAGTGGTTTTCTTAAGAATACTCGAAAAAATTAAAAAAAAATTCACAAACAAGTCAGTTCCAAAAACTAAACACCTGTAGCTACAAGTTGCTTTTTTTATTTGCTGTACGACAATTTTTCTTTAAGTTACAGGCTGTTGAAAATCACCCAAACATAATTTTTCTTGCTCCCTTAATACCTATATATTATATATTACTAGCTCAGTTTCGTGCCCCGTGATGACACATATTTTTCTAGGTAACCGGTACAGGTATTTCGCAGCTCATTAGCTAAATAGTTTTTTATAGGAATATACTTATTTGCTAACTGCAAACGCACGCGCAATGCCATAAAAATACTTCTAGAAGTATCTCAATCCGAAACATAATAAACGCGGCTACCCTTTTGCAGAAGAAGAAGCGTAAATATTTCTTTTGCGTACTTGCGTAAACTGTACAGACCACATTTCTCGATAGATAGAATTTGGAGATTCCAAGGCTATTGTAACCTAGTTATGCGAGTAATGGCAAATATGCCTTGGATTACCAAGAAGTTCTATTAGCACTGTTTCATAACTGTTTAGCAATTTTAAACCAACGTTTCACTCGGAGATTTTCTTTTTCAATATACGTGTTTCCTTTTCAACCATTACTCATCCTTTATCTTTTTCATGATTGGTATTACTCTCAAGAACCATTTGTCGCTTGTGGACAACATCCCATATACCCACATCGCTATTATGATATAATCTCTGTAATAATATGCAACCAACGGGCACAAATCTGCAAAGTTAGTACAATCATTTCTGAAGCCCACAAAGAATTATCTCGTATGGGAGTTTTTAGTTTACGTTACTCGCCATGGGAAATCGCATTAGACTATTCTATCTATGCAGTCAAGCGAATTGAGATGGTCAAAGCCGCTTACTGCTTACTTGCTACTGCCGATTTTTCATAAAAAATTTCAGTATTTACGATATTTATGACCTGCTGAGAACCACATGGCACATACTCCAATTACATATATACTTAATATAGAATTAATTTATACTATAACCTAAAGATTTCAAAACAAACCTTGTAGGATCTAACCATTTCTCGCTTAATTACTAAGGGAAAACAAGAGAAATTTGAAATCGTGGCAGTCGGAAGATTAAATCAATGTTTAGATTTAATTAATGAAATTTGGTTCACTGTAAAGTATTGAAAGTAAAGAAGTAATATAAACAGTTATGATAAAATATTATTGAAGATATAAGAACATGTTGTTGTATTAGAATAAAAATATTAAAGTGGCTTAAACCCTTCATGAAATAAATGATCTCTGACATTGTATCTAAAATGTTGGTGAACCAAATTGTAATTAGTGCTATTCTTGTGTGATGACGTATTCAAAATATCACGTGAGAACTTAAAAACCAACTTAGGGACTACCAGTAAAATGGGCAGCAACACTCTTTTGGGAAACTCATAACACAAACTTCTTTGCAATTTATGTTAAACATTTTGTATGCCGTTTTTCTCAAGAAAATATGTATAACGCACCGTTAGTGGTTAAAATTCGAAAGTACACTTATTTATTTGCTCAATAAGTTAAAAAATGTACTCCAATAAATGACAGTATTTAGTTTTTTTTTCAATTGCAAACGGTGACAGTACACATGATGGTGTTTGTTGCTGCTGCTCATGGATCTTTGTAAGGCCGCTGCCTACCGCGAAAAAAGTGAAGGGAGTGTGAATGCGTGCAATGAGGTTCGGGATACTATAGGCATCACTAAAACCCACCACATACAAGCACCCTCAGAAAATTGGGCTACCGGCTCTCCGCTCACCGAATGAAGCGCTGAAACAAATTGCTACTACTCGGACGTCGATATTCTGCGAGGTGTGGTTCTACCACTACTATGTCCAATGTATTTGGCTCTAGTAAAAACCTCTAGTTTAGGCTTTAGTGTAATTAATTCATTTATGTTTGCAAATTGGCGATAATTTAAAAAGTGTCTGTCGTGCGTCAAAATGGATTTTACTAGAGAAATATTCACTCAATGATTTATTACGACATGCTCATTTTTACTCAACAGCAATGTTACATTAGACTTTGATTAAAATTTTATGATGATGTGCCGTCCTGTGCGACTTTTTACAACTAATGTACTAAGTTCAAACGTGGCCGAAGCAAGGTCACTGATGATTCGCTAGAAAAACGTCCCATAGCGACTACTGAAAATAGCGTGGGAGCAGTACTAGCTGCTAGGTGAAAAATGATAGAAGGTTGACATAACAACAAATTTGGGCAGCTTTAAGCATTGGTATCGGTCAAAAATAAAAAGAACATTAGAGTTGCCGATTTGTCCAGGACGAATACCTCAAAATTTGATGGTAGATAAAAAGGGTAGTCACAAGGGTTATCGTCACAAGTAATGTAAGCTAGCATAAACCAGTAACCCTAAGACAGTTTAAGCAATAGATATCTCTATTCGAAACTGCACTTTGGAAATGCAGAATAATCTTTGGATGGACGAGTTATGTGTCAACAGTTGTCCTAGAATATAAATGGACTGTTACTGCAGATTAATATGTCAGTCATTGTTTGTCAGTTGTCTTGGAAAATGTTAAACAACAACGCCCAAGAAGAAAGATCCCTCTCCACAAATACTCCAGCTCACTCCGCTGGACAGACTATTTTTTTTAATGTTTGTCCACCGAAGGTTGATGTTTCATCAACCTTGCAGTCCCAACCTTGCACCTTGTGACTGTAATTTATTTCGAAGAAATATAATGTAAATTTAGCGGTATATAAAAAACCTGCAAATAAAAGTGGGCCCACTGCTTCAGAAAATAGTTCCATCCCATGCGACGGTGCTTCGAAAGGTATGGAGGGTACTTCGAAAAGCAATAAGGATATTAATATTAACAAGCTTCTACATCATTCCGTTCTTTATTGCTGTGAAACATTTATTAGCTCGCCTTGGCAGTGATATAACTTCGAATGCCGTGACGGCAAACATCATGATGGTGTCATATCGTGACGATCCCACTACACCAACAGTATTCGAATCGTTTATGTGTATTCTGTACACTCTGTTACTTTTCTTTGTGAGTTGCGTTACTATTTTGCTATTCGGCTATAGTATACTCGACATGTATACCGTGTATATACACGTCTTGTATTTTCTTTCCAATATTATTGTTTTAAAGCGTTTAAAGACTTTGAATCGGTTATAATATTATCAATTTTGTATTTTATTCCATTTCTTTTTCTATTTTATTTTAATTATGAATTCTAATTTTAATTTAAATGATTCACATTTACTGAACGTCCTGTGATGCCCTACTTTTTATCTTTATAATTGTGCGGGACGGGCCTCCAGACAAATGTGTTGTAGTCGGCTGACGTCCCGGTTGGTCGCTGTTTCGGTGGTTTATGTGGACTGTATGTGTGGACTGTATCTTCGGGTTCGGTTCCCTACTGGCGGGTTTCAGTGAAGAAATAAAACGATCGATTTTGAAGTAACTTGCACATCGGACGAATATTACACCGTTGCTGCCTAGCCCCTGAATGTTAATGCTTGAAGTTCGCTATTTCTTCATACTATTTCTTCATACTGTGGTTTTCAAGCTTCCATCTCGCGCCGCTAGGTGTCTTCGGTAGTCTATGCTACGACGCTCATTAAAACGAGGGGCTTAGGCACCTCGAGGTGTTACCGTAACGACAGCCGCGAGGCGATTACTGTAAACGGTTGTCGCATTCGTCCGATTTGTGCTATGATTTTATTGAATAATTGACTATAACGCTAAGACTATTACAGATATGCTTACATTCTATATACTATTCTATTTATCTAAGACACATCTATCTGTTTCAGTAGTGGCCGCCCCCTAGGTAGTAAAATAGGCTTTATACAAGCACTAAAAAACTATTATTTTATACTATCAGCATTGTTTTTCTATCTTTATTACGCTATATCTCGCAAGTTATAATACCTAGGGTGTTGGTTCTTACTGCATTCGATAGGTCCTAGCGTATATTTCAATAAAACACCAAGAATATTTATGTTTATTGCAAATTTGACACTATAAATAACAAAAATTACAACGTAACTAAGTACAATTACGCTTTTACATAAATTAAGAAAAACAAACAGTTATAGGCTATTTTAATACTATTTTTACTACAATATAACGTATAATTAATCTACTTTAATGTTCGTTACTCACATTGTTTATTTAGCACTGTACACATTAATTCGTAATCTTTACATCTTACGAATTTCGCTATGTATTTGGAGCGCCCTGATTGGTCGATATTCGTTACGCACTCCTATCGGGCGATACACTTTGAGTTAGTTAATTTTCACGGTATTCTTATCACTATACTTTTTCTCAAAGATTCACTATTACCGCCCGATTAGTCTACTAAAAGGTCTAGGTAAGATCTACGAACGAATAGTTCTCAGTAGACTACGCACATTCGCCGAGGCTAACAACCTCGTTCCCGACGCACAGTTTGGTTTCCGAGCCAAACACAGCTGCGTACAACAAGTTCACCGCTTGGTAGAATACACAAGTAGTCAGTTCATCATGAACAGATATACGGGTGTATTATTCCTAGACGTAGCGAAAGCATTCGACAAGGTTTGGCATGAAGGCCTAATCTACAAACTCTATCTCCTCAAGATCCCTCACTACTTAATTCTTATTATACATGACTACTTAAGTCATCGCAGCTTTCGCTACAGGGTGGAAGGGACGTTGTCGACCTCCCACCCTATCAAGGCCGGCGTCCCTCAGGGTCGGTCCTCTCCCCATTTCTCTTCACGCTATACACTAGCGATATGCCCAAATTCAACCGGGTACATAAAGCGCTTTACGCTGATGACACCGCACGCTTTTGTGCTGGTAGATCCCCGACAACAGTAGCCAAGACTCTCCAAACAGCGGTTACCGCCCTAGCCAATTGGTTTAGGAAATGGAGATTAGAAATCAACCCCGAGAAGAGTCAGGCGGTCATGTTCACTAGACGAACTGCCCGTTCCTACTCTATCGATAGCATTCCTCCCCTTAAAATTTTCAACAAGCCGGTCACTTGGACCAGGCAGGCCAAATACCTGGGTGTGACCCTTGACGATCGACTCAGCTTCGCCCCTCACATAAAGCAAGTCCGCGCACGGGCAGCCTTTGTGATGGGCCGTCTCCACTGTCTACTCAACTCTAGGTCGCGTATGCCCCTGAGTAGCAAAATCCGACTATACATCACCTGCATACGGCCTATCATGACCTATGCCAGCGTGGTGTTCGCGCATGTTAAGCCACACAGGATCCACAGGCTACAGACACTACAAAATCGTTTCATGCGCCGAGCTACGGGAGCACCGTGGTTCATACGAAACGTCGATCTCCACATCGACCTCGAACTGCCGACCATCAAGCAGTTTATGAAACGGTGCTCTCAGAGCTACTTTGACTCTGCCATGACACACCCCAACCAACTAGTGGTTGGGGCGGCTTCCTATAGACCCTCCAAAATCTCCTCCATCCGACGTCCTCGTCACGTCCTCGACGAAGAGGACGACAATATCACACTCGCTCAACAAAGCCGGGTTGAGAGCCCTCAGCGCTCACCCATAGTCCGCGTCAAGCTGTCAAGGCCATCTGCGGCCAACAGCTGTACACACACAAAAAAAAAAAAAAAAAAATGATTCACTATTATGTTACAGTTCGTTTTTTAAGCACTATCACGGTATTTTACACTTGTCGCGAACAATAATGTTATTTTTGTACAGGTTATTATGGTATTCTAAGGCACTATTAATTTTATTGATTAGTATACTTGCAAACATTATTATAATGCCTTTTTGTTTTATTAAGGTGGTTGATTGCATTATATATGTTTATATAATGTGAATTTAATAATACCTTAAACATTATATGCTTATATATAACATCAAACAAATAATTTCGTAAGAAAAATTTACAATTAAATAAATATATTTGCACATTTTCTGTCAAAAAAGTAAGTTGTAGATGATACATACATTTTTTTTTTCTTATTTAACTTTAATTAAAATCTTAAATTTTGTTGATTTGAATAATTCTATTATAATTATTCTCTTCTTCCGAGTGGTGATGGAGTAAGAATATAATTCACCACTCCCTATCTTGCCCATGGATGTCGTAAAAGACGACTATGGTATATAATATATGTATATAACATCTGTGCAAGAGAAGGAAAACTCGAGACGAAACTTTATAATTAAAGAACAACCATTTCAAACAATAATTAAAGAACCACATAATTTCGTTTTATAATTACATTATTGTATTAAATGGATATCCATTTTGCAAATAAGTCTCATCGTCTTTGTCTCTTTTTTTTATAAATTCGGTTATTATATTATCCATTAGGTGTACGTGAGTGTTAAAAGGTTTTTTTTTAACATACGAGTATAAAATATGAATAAATTAATTTAAGCACAGCTTTGGCTAAGACAAATTTGAGCTTACGGCTCGGTTTTGGTTGGGAAATAAAATGATAAGTAAATGTAAACAAGTATGTTTTATATAGAGTATTATTACTCACTTTAAAAAGTTTGTTAATTTTTAATTAATGATGAAGCCGGTGTGGGTTGACTGAGCGAATAGAGATTTTTAACATGATGCAAGCTTAAATTATATATTTTCCACGACAGACCGAGTAATGTAGAAAATTATGAATATATAAAAGAAAAAAAAATTGTATAGACGACTTTATATATTTCATTCATCTAATAATCTAGTGGCATCCACTATTGAACATAGTCCTGCTTAAAGAAATAATACCATAATGGTATGCTTGGTTAGTAATCATAATCATGGGGTTAGTAATCATAGTTCGTATTACAAGTTTTTTATGTGCTGCTGGAGTAAGAATACAATTCACCACTCCCTTTCTTGCCCGTGGGTGTTGTAAAAGATGACTAAGGGATATGGTACGCATATAACAGTAAGAGCTGGGTATAGCAGAAGAAACACGAAAGTAGAATAAATGCTGTAAAAATGAAGAGTGCTGAGGAGCATGATTGGCATGAAACTGAGTGATAGAATTAAGAACAGTGTCAGGGAACGTGAATCAGGGAACGTTGTGGTATGAATGTTGATGTAGTGACAAGGATTAAGAAAGATAAGTTAAGTTGGTGAGCAGTAGTGTTAGAAGGGGAAGACCAAGGTGGACGTTCCACGTTCAAATCGGGGACGTTCTTAAGAAAGGCCAGGTTAGAAGTACCCTAAACCGAAGAATATACATGAAGAGATTAATGAATGTGGAGGCGGCGAAAATGGTATGTCAAGATCGTAGCAAGTGGAGGGAAGTGGTCTCTGCCTACCCCTATGGGAAAAAGGCGTGAATATATGTATGCATGTAACATCTGTGCAAGAGTAGACAAACTTACAATAAAAATATATACCAACACGTCTGCCTAGCATGGTATAGTAGGTCAATTGACTGCACAGATGGCGTAGTGGTTAAGATAGCGACCTACATTGCCAGTGTCGGGGGTTCGAATCCCACGCGGGACAACACTTTGTGCGATCCACAAATTGTTGTTCTGAGTCTGGATTTAATTTGTGTCCTTTAATTTATATGTTTGTAAAGTCCCCCGCAATACAAGGATTATTTCCTTACAATTTTATCATTCAGTAGAGCGCGCACTCCTAGTCATCATCAGTACCACATAAATGGTGAACTGCTGCAACGCGTTACTGAAGTCAAAGACTTAGGTGTTCGGTATTCAGCTGATTTAAATTTTAGACAACATGTTATTGATGTTTGCAAGAAGGCTTACCGAAACTTGGGGTTTGTTTTGCGTCAAGCAAATAAATTCACTAATATCAGGGCGTTAAAGGCGTTATTCGAGACATTAGTTAGAAGTCACTTAGAATGCAATTCGGCAGTGTGGGCTCCCCATGAAACTAAATATATAATAATGATGGAGCGCATACAAAATAAATTCTTAAGATTTTTATATTCAAAACAGTTCGGGGTATATCCAGGATACCCATTATTATATCCGACTGCATTTATATTAGGTATGGTAGGTTACTACAAATTAGAAATAAGAAGAAAAATGGCTCTTGTCATGTATGTATTTAAAGTGTTACGGGGCCTAATCCACAACCCAGCTATTCTGCAAGAGGTTCGGCTGTATGTACCAGACGAGTACGTTGGTAGGCGGCGGCGGCCTCCACTCTTGGACGTGCCACGGTCTCGCACCAACTTGTTACTGCAAGCACCACTCACACGCGTTCTACATGTGCTTAACGCTGTGTCACACACGCACACTGATATATTTTCGTGTTCACTGAACGAATTCATTATTTTAATTTTAAGTAAATAGATATAAGAATTTTGTGTTATTTATAATTATTACTATATGTTTGTATTTACTAAGACTGTCTTCCTCTATCGAATTGGGTTGTAATACCTGTAATGATAGCTGTGTATTAAATAAATAAATAAACAACTGGAAATAAATAAATAAATAAACTTAAAAAAAAAAAAAAATACCTTTTAATGTGGAGGAGGCTCGAGCCCAACAGTGGGATATACGTATATGAGCTGTGATAACGATGACGATAATGATTATAAGTAAGAGTACAGCTCTTTATTCTCTGGGTGATAAAAATATAATGTATATAAAGATATAGAAATATATAACAAAGTTCGCCCGTATGATAATAGGATGAAATCCCACTATCATAGGGGCGAACTTTATTGATTTTATTATCTTTAGAAATATATGCTTTCAAAGCATCACATTTTATAGCTACTAGATACTGAAATACTTTTGTACCGCGCACTTTCTTACTTACAGTAGGTCGTTATTTCGTACAACATCCTTATATTTATGTAATCCGTATAGTGACGGAATAAGAATACAATTCACCACCCTCTTTCTTGCCTTTGGGTGTCGTAAAGATGACTAAGCGATAAAATACGCATATAGCATCTATGCAAGAGAAGGAAAACTGGAAATTAATCCCTATACCAACCGGTCTGATCCGCGTGCTATGTTAGGTCAATAACCTCCCTATTGTGGCAAAGGTTCGAGCCCTGCAGTGTGACATATGAATTAAAATTATGAAAATAAAAAAAATGTATAAGTACATACTTATTCATCTTTATAATATCACTCATATTTATAAATCTCTATATATCTTTTATTCTATGTATCTATGAGTATGTGTATCTATGTGTATGTATATCTTTGGTATGTACTCTGTATTGCTATATATACCTATGTGTCATTGCAAAGTGTTTTTTTTTTACAATGATAAAACTATCTCAGAGCACATATCTCTTAACATGACTGCGTCACCCATGGTTGTCTGGTAGCGAATACCTAGGGCATTACTTAAGTCCGCCATTGTATTGTTGCATAAAGTTTAATAAATAAATATAAAACTATGGTATGTTTACTTAACATTTACGTGAATGTACATATAAAACGACCACCCATCTATCCACTATTAGCACATTGAAGCGCTGTATTGAATATTCCTCCCTCAGGGCAGGTTAGCGACGCCTTTCACCGAGTGTTACTTTAGTCGTTTTTAGACACATATGGTAAAAAATAATGATAACACGTCATATCTTAGTTTGTCACTACAAGAAAAATCTCACAACATTTTTTTTTATATAAATATTAGCTAGCTTGATAAGGGAAATGTCAATTAGCACGATGAATTGATGAATACCAATTGGAAAATTCGAGCACCGTTCGCGAGCACCCTCTCGGTGAAAACACGCACCTGCGTGCCGGTGTTATCTATGTAACGACCAACATAGACTTTCAGGAATTGTTTTAACTCTATTTTACAATTTTAATGCTTACTTTATTTTGTTGTTCACAGAAAATAAAAAATGAACTCCTGACATGATAAGGACAAATGACCTGACCTCATCATTTAATTATTAAAGTAATCTTTTGTGGAAAGTTTTAAGTATGAATGTCGAAGGTTTTAGTGGTAAGGAAACACTAAAGAAGAAATGGATGAATTGGATGAGACATTATGGACAGAAAGAAATAGAGAGATGACAAGGTTTTAGAAGGGATATGAGGAGGGCGATGATGATTTTTATTTTTATTGCCAGTTGATGGCAAATAAGCAATCCAGCTAATGGTAAGTAGTATTTTCCGTCTATAAACCTTAACAATACTAGGGCATAACATAGCGCTCAGAAAATATCGCAGCAGGCAGTTCTTTTCAGAGCTAACACGTGCGTGAAAGAAATGAATGCCGAAAACGTACAGTCGAAGATGATATCGTTTTCAGGTGGAATAGATGAATCATAACACGGTGTCCATTGGCAAAATGATATCAAGGAGACAACGACAACTAAGTCAAATCCGAAAGCGGTACCCTTTGCCAGGCTGACCATGGATGTCAAGGATTCAGTACCAGAGTTCGGCCCAATGGCGAAAGGGAGGTTATGCGGCAGGTTATGGAGGCGCGCGCCGCTCTCTCGTAATCCTAGACGGGATCAACAGCATGCGTCCGCACTATAGCATGCCAAACAAAAACACAGACAGTTCCTGAAGTAATAGAAAGAGCGGGAATTAATTTTATAAATTGACATATAGTATAAACAAGTACATGAACTAGTCTGCACCACGAAGAAATGTGTAGAGCAAATTGATACAAGACGCACTGTTTCGAAGGTGTGCACAAAGTGTATATTACAATATTTTGTTTAGGTATGTCCGCAATAGACATTCTATCTCCCTTTCCCCCTCTAAGGTTGCAAATAGGTATAAAAAAGTTGGTTGTTTGACTCATTAACGCTGAGCTAGAAACATTCAAGAAGAAGAAGTACGAAGAGAAGACGAGTTTATGGTGCTTCTCTGCCCAAGCGGCACACACGTCAAGCATATGCTGCGCCGCGTCCTCCTCACAATCGCAGTGATGGCAGAACGATGTGCTTTTACTCCTGACGACCGTGTGCAGGTACTTGGTGAAGCAATCGTATCCCGTTAATACTTGCACAAGTGTGAAGGAAGGCACACTGTGCCGCCGACCCAACCGCTCCATTCGCACCGACCGGTAGACCTCGACGTTCTGAATACCGGACCGACCTCCGCCTCTCCAGCCGGACTGCCCAATGGGCAATAATGTCACGATGGGTGTCATTCCGCCAGGCCATCTCGTTCACCGTGACTGAGCTGCTCCCAGCCCGTGTCTCCGACACCCGTTGGTAAAAACCAAAACCACCCATGTACGTCGAGCACCAAGCCCAACTACTTTTTGTGGGCCTGGATGCTGATGGTAACCAAATTGACGGTGACCGAAGCGCCCCACTGGGGAGGAATGTTACGGAGCCTATGGAACAATAATATTTCACCACAATAATAATAACTTTTGTTATTTAAACAGCTGGACCGTACTCACCAAAATTATATACATACTTTGCCAACAAATTTTTCATACGTTACCCGCAAGAATCCTTGTAGAATGGAGCACGACGGGTTTATGTGAGCGTGTTCTTTATCCCCCTTGGAATAATAGCGTCACATCAATCCAATGAAATACGTATACCATTCGTTACATGTATGTCGCCACAATTTCATCTCCATAAATTCATACTTAGTACCTTAATTTATACTTGCAATATCGAACTATTTTCACTGCTTCCTTGCTTTTACTCTCTCCGACTGCCAAATGTCTTCTAATCATTCGAGACCGTCTATTTATTCCCGTGATTTGCTATTAAACCACTCAAGCGTGACGCTACATGCTACCAAAGCAAACTCTGAGTTGACACCTTTCGATGGGCGTTAACATGTAATACTCGATTTAACATAAAAAAAATATACCCTTTTGCTTAGAAAGAATACGTGAAACTTATTCAAAGTAAATCAAATAATATACCTTTTAATGACAAGAAAAATGTCAAGGTAAAATATACAGTATTATATTAAAGGCTTCAATAGACATACGTCTATAATTGATATCTGTATTATACAATATTATAAGAACTTAGCTCAAAAGAAATAACAATCTTTGATATTCGTATGGACTTCAATATGCATTGACACAAAGCTGTACATACATTATTCTAAAGAATATTTTTATGTCTTCTACATTGTTTTACAGTGAATAACAATAGAGTTGTTTTTTTTTTGGTTGCGTTGCGGTTGGCGCGCTCCTCGCACCAGTCCATCCGGGGCGACAGAGGGGCGTAAGCACGCAACTCCCGCAACCCACCCACGATGCACGTCGCCTTCGTCGTTGGGCCGATCACCGGAGCAGCGTTAACTTGTCGTCAGTGGTCGGCCCGACGGAATACCCCCTACTTGGGGTACCCTCCCATCGACCGACGTCCCACCCTCGGGGAGGACGTCAGTCTTTACTCACGCGGTCGGCTTCTCGGCGGGTGATGGACTAATTCCCCGGTTACGTCACCCGCGGCCTCGGCTAGGGCGGCATGAGGCAGATAGGTGTTTGCACTCGTACAGGTCGAACGTGTGCACTGGGATGAATTGTTGGTTTAGGTCGGTCTTTAGCATCGGATTTCATTGGCGGGTTGTTGTCGTTGTCTTGTCGTGTCGTGTCTGGGGAAGGGAGAGGAGGGGTCGCTTAGGTACCGGGATTGCCACCACATTGTGGAGGCGCTCAACCGGTGTTAAAAAATTTGCGACCAGCTTGCTGGTCTTTTTTTTTTTTTTTTTTTTTTTTGTGTGTATTTAGCTGTTGGTCGCAGATGACCTTGACAGCTTAACGCGGGCAATGGGCGAGCGGAAGGCTCTCAACCCAAGCTTGCTGGTCGTGGCCGGCTTATATATATAAAATCTAAAAATAACTTTAATATCGCGATTCAGCCGTACTAACATTGTTAACAAAACTTAATATCGCGATTTAGCCGTTCTCTTAGGTTAGTGAATCAACACTTTTAGTATCTGACTTAGCTACTAAATGGAGGACGACTCGGAATTAGAGTCGGATACAGCATCAGCTATTGAATGTGACACATGTGAAACGGATGTCACCCCCACTGGGAGGAAGAGGCACTTTTTAAAAATCACCAACATTGAACGGAAGGATTTGGGCTCCGATACTGAAGCGGAACCCATATCAAAGGTGAATACCTCACGGCGGGGTAAGGCAATGCAGAGAGGCCATAACGTAGGGCTCACACGTGCCAAGGCAGATCTCAAACGCAGAGACGCCGAAGCCGAAGAAGTTGAGTATGAGCGTGTACTTAGATCTCGTGCTTTCCGTAAAGAAGTCGTAGCATCACAAATGGATTCAGCGGAAACTTCAGCATCAGAGTGCCTTATAACAGAGAACCTCTCCAGCATAGGGCCTGAGGAGATACGCGCCCGCGGGGGCCGCAACGCGGCAGTAATCATGGAGGTAACCCGAAAATCTGGCCATCTTCAGGGTCCTTTTATAAAAAAATTAAGGGATGCAGCAGCGGATATGCAAGCCCTGATCGAAGCTTTGTGTACCTCTAAATCGGAGGGAGAGGAAACCCGCCGACTGAGAGCGGAAAACAAAAGGCAGCGCCAGGAAGTAGAAGCCCTCAGGGCGGAACTCAAAGCATACCGCCGAGAGTTCTCAGAAATGAGGGCCTCTTCGTCCTCAATAGGGACAGACACAATAGAGGAAATAAAATCCTCTATCGTTAGGTCAGTTGGGGAGATGATGAACGCCCGGTTTGCGGGATTAGAGGATCGTCTTCTTCCCGCTAAGATGAACCGTCCACCTTTAGCTGCAGATAAAAAAAGAAATGCAGCAGCTGCCGTGGCCAAAGCCGCCGTTCGTACGACTGCATCGGTGCCTGCATCTGGTCAGGCAGTCCCCAGTACCTCAGCAGTTATTCCTACAGCGGACGTTCCTTCCGCAGTCATTCCTCCGGCAGTCGCCCCTTCGGTCCAGCCCACGATTGCGGATACCTGGGCAACCGTTGTTAGGAAGGGTAAGAAAAACCTTCCCCCTCTGCACCACCCTCTGCGGCTGTTGCGCTCCCCACGCCTCCCAACCCAGCTGTTCTGGCGCAGAGGAAATTGAAGGCGGCGCTTGCAGCCCCACGCTCCCCGGCTGTAATCCTGAAATTGCAGCCGGAGGCTGAAAAAAATGGGGTCACATACGCCGATGCAATGCTTCGCGCCGAGCAGGAAGTTAATCTCCAAGAGATGGGGATTAAGGAGGGTCTTAAAGTTAGGCGCTCCGTGACTGGGGCTAGGGTCCTACAATTGCCCAAGTCTCAGTCAATGGAAGTTGCTGATCAGCTGGCGATCAATTTGCGTACGGCATTGACGGGTATGGCGGATGTCATCCGACCTGTCAAACGTGCTGATATTCGGGTAACCGGGATGGATGACTCCGCTACCGAAGAGAAAGTGCGAGCGGCTGTAGTCCGTACATGTAGCTGTGACGCCGCGGATGTTCAAGTTGGACAAATCCAACGCGGACCGCGTGGTATGGGCATGGTGAAGGTGCGTTGCCCCGTCGCCGCCGCTAAAATGCTCGCTGATGCAGGAAGGCTTCTGGTTGGCTGGAGCTCGGCTGGCATTCAGGTGCTGGAGAACCTTCCACTGAGGTGCTACCGGTGCCTGGAACTAGGGCATACAGCTCCGCTATGCCCGTCTACTGTAGACCACTCCGAACTTTGTTTTCGGTGCGGCAGCAGTGGACACAAGTCGGATACATGTATGGCCATGCCGCAAACCGCGGCGCAAACCGCACAGGGTTTGCGCCGCTGCTGGCCGCCCAGCAGAGCACACAATGGGGGGTAGGCTTTGCAAAGCCCCCTCATCGAAAGGCAAGGTGGCCCAAGGACCTCAGGCCACAACATTAAGCAGTAGCCGCAGAGCCCAGGAGGAGCTCGAAATGTCCACCTAAGACATACTTCGCATCCTCCAGGCGAATTTGAACCACTCCGCCGGGGCTCAGGACCTGCTGCTGCAGTCCATGGCGGAGTGGAATACCGATGTTGCTGTGGCCAGCGAGCCCTACTTTATTCCCCAATCATCCAATTGGGTGGGGGATCTTAGGGAAGATGTAGCTGTCCTGACAAGAGGATGTGCCGGCCCTCCCCTCTCTTCTCTTGAGAGGGGCAATGGATATGTTGTGGTGGGGTGGCGTGATTTCGCCATTATTGGCGTTTATTTCTCTCCCAACCGCGGCCTGGCAGAGTTTAAATTATTTTTGGACTCTATCAGTGCCGCGGTTCGTCGTCAGTCGCCGAGAAGAATTGTAGTTCTCGGTGACTTTAATGCGAAGTCTCGCGCTTGGGGGAACCCTACCACAAACGCCAGGGGTACGGCTGTTGAGCAGTGGTCCTTGCTCTCCAGTCTGTCCCTTCTTAATAAAGGGAGGGTCCACACTTGCGTGCGACATCGGGGTGGGTCCGTGGTGGACCTATCGTTTGCCAGCCCCGGTGTCGCCCGTGAGGTGAATGGCTGGAGAGTTGAAGAAGGAGTGGAGACTCTTTCGGACCACCGATATATACGGTTCGAGATCTCCACCCCTCGAGGACCACTAGGGCCTCGGCGCGGAAGAAGAGGTGGACTTCCGAAATGGGCCATTGGCCAACTTGATCTGAAAATGGTCCGGGAGTCCGCCATAGTACAGCGCTGGGGTATAGCAGGACAGCTACCCACAGATGTGGAGGGGCTCGCAGGTCGAATAAGGAACGCCCTTGAGGCAGTATGTGATGCGGCGATGCCCAGAGCTCGGCGGATGCCGCCGCGTCGCCAGGTGTACTGGTGGTCACCCGAGATTGCTAATCTGCGGGTGGCCTCCAACAGGTCGCGGCGTGCCTACGTCCGATGCCATCAGAGGATCAACCGGGATGACGTCCTTGAGGGTCAGCTGCGAACAGAATACAAGACAAGGAAGAAGATACTGCAGCTGGCCATCAGCCAGGCGAAGGAGAGGGCCCGTGAAGAACTCCTTGCGGGCCTTGACAGGGATCCATGGGGGCGCCCATACCAACGGGCGCGGAACAAGCTCCGTGCCTGTGGCGCCCCCATCATTGAATCAATGGACCCGGGTCTCCTGTCGAGGCTAATGGGGGAACTGTTTCCGCGTTCTGTAGGGCACGTACCCCCCAGCATGGCTTCTTGGTCGGCGGTGGAGGTGGAAACCCCTATTTCACCCATTACCGACCAAGAAATGGAAGTGGCTCTCTCCCGACTTCGTAGTAAAAGGAAAGCGCCTGGTCCGGACGGGGTCCCGGGACTCGTACTCGGCGTCGCCGAGGAATACCTCAAGGGTGAACTCCGGGAACTGCTCAATACGTGTTTGAGGTCCGGCCAGTTTCCGGAGCAATGGAAGTGTGGACGGTTGTGTCTACTGCGGAAGGAGGGTCGCCCAGCTGACTCCTCTTCCGCATATAGACCACTGGTGCTGCTGGATGAGATGGCTAAATCATTCGAGAAGGTGCTTGCAGACCGTCTCGTCCAGCACCTCGAGGAAATTGGGCCGGGACTGTCAGAGAGACAATACGGATTCAGGAGCGGTCGGTCAACAATTGACGCGCTGGCCGCTCTGAAGTCCCTGGCCACCGAAGCAGTGGCCAAAAAGGAAGTCCTCCTGGCAGTCTCGCTCGATATTAAAAACGCTTTAAACAGTCTCCCTCACGAGACGTTAAAAGAGGCGCTCCGGTACCATGGAGTGCCTCCGTATCTTGGCAGGCTGTTGGAAGCGTACCTCGAGGAAAGGCACGTGCTCTGGGAGGGGGGCGATGGGCGTATACATCGCCATCGGGTGGAGTGCGGCGTCCCACAGGGCTCGGTTCTCGGTCCGATGCTGTGGAACGTCGGGTTCGACTGGCTCCTACGGGGTCAGCTCCTTCCTGGGATGGGGATCATCTGCTACGCGGATGACACCCTCGTCACGGTGAAGAGGGCGGACTTCCGGGGGGCTGTCCGAGTGGCAGAGGAAGGAGTAGCGCTCGTCGTAGACCGGATTGGGATGTTGGGTCTGAGGGTCTCGCTGGACAAAACCGAGGCCCTCCTTTTTCATGGCCCACGTCGAGGTCCCCCCCGAGGAGCACACATCAGTGTGTCTGGGGTTGCCGTGCCGGTGCAGGCCCATATAAAATATTTGGGTCTGCACCTAGATTCAAACTGGAATTTCGGGCCACACTTTGCCCAGCTCGTCCCTAAGCTCGTCAAGTCGGCCGCGGCGCTGGGAAGACTTCTGCCGAACACTGGCGGTCCCGGGTCGACATGCCGACGTCTCTACGTCGGCATCCTACGTTCCATGGCACTGTATGGTGCTCCTATCTGGTCGGAGTCCCTCACCGTCCGCAACAGAGCCCTTTTGCGACGACCGCAGAGGGCTATGGCGGTGAGGGCCATTAGGGGCTACCGTACTGTGTCATGGACTGCAGCGACACTGCTGGCAGGCGACCCGCCTTGGCCACTGGTGGCGGAGGCGTTGGCGGAAGTGTACCGGTTCCGCGCCACAGCACGAGCCAACGGAGAGCAAGTGTCCATAAGGGGACTGGGCAGAGCCCAGGAAGTGGCCCGAAGGGAAGTAGTCCGGTGGTGGAGGGAAGAGCTGGAGTCACCCGTAGCAGGGCGGGGGACTGTGGAGGCGGTCGTGCCACATCTCCACCGCTGGCTCAGGAGAAGGCACGGCAGCCTTACATTTAGAATGGTGCAGGTGCTTACCGGACATGGGGTCTTCGGTAAGTACCTGCACAAAATTGGAAGAGAAGAGGCCCCAGGATGTCATGAGTGTGGCGCGGCAATTGACGATGCGCGCCACACACTGGAAGTATGCCCCGCCTGGGGGCCTCAGCGCCACGTCCTGTCAACGGACATGGCAACAACAGACCTGTCGTTGCCGACCATCATCTCCAAGATGCTCGGCAGCGACAGCTGTTGGTCGTCGATGGCCTCCTTCTGTGAGGCTGTCATGACAAGGAAGGAGGCCGCGGAGCGGGCACGCGAGGCGCTTGCGTCCGCTGACTCGCTCCGCCGGCGACGACCAGGGAGGAGGAGACGCCGCTATGCGCTCCTCCACCCACCACTCTGAATGACGACAGGAAGTGGCCAGACGGCCAAGCGTTGGGGTGTCGGGGATAGAATGTTATCAGACGATCTCTCCGGCACCCCGTAAAAGCGCGGAAGGGGCCGCTGTGGTTTTAGTGGGTATTTCGGTCACTTCTGTGGCCGGCGAGTCCCACACTCACACCCCTGTCTGTAACCGGCGGGGGAATAGTGCGCAAATGCATTTCCACAGCGTGAAAAAAAAAAAAAAAAAAAAAAAAAAAGGGCGACATGAGGCGCAGGTGTTCGCGCCTACGCCACCTCAGTCGCCGGCGGCGGATCGCCTCATCGAGGCTGCACTCCTCGCGCAGGCGATCCGCCGCCTCCTTCTGCGAGATCACTGCCTCGCAGAAGCCTGCGACCGCGTCCCAGTTCCCCACGCTGCCTGCCATCGCCCTAGCGATAGCCAGCAGCGTCAGGTCTGCACCGATGATTGCGACGAGTTCACAGCGCTGCACTGCCCAAGCCGCGCAGGCCTCGAGCGTATGGTGTGCCGTGTCCTCGTCGCAATCGCAGTGGTGGCAGGACGGTGTACTCTCCCTCCTTACGACCTTGTGCAGGTATTTAGCGAAGCACCCATGCCCCGTCAAAACCTGCACCAGTCAGAAGGAGAGCACCCCATGCCGCCTCTCCAACCACTGCATCAGCACCGGCCGGAAGGCCTCCACGGTTCGCACCCCGAGCCGAGGCCTCTCCAGCAGGACTGCCCAACGGGCAATGACGTCTCGGCGGGCGTCGACGCGCCAGACGGTGAGCTCCCTTAACGAGATCACATCACCCTCCGCTCGCACCCCCGTCACCCGCTGATACAATCCGGCGAGCATCTCCGCCTCCAGGTCCCACGGGGGAGTCCCGGCCAATAGGCACGCTGCCTCCGTCGCCACCGTGCGGTAACCGCGTATGGCCCTGATCGCCGTGACCCTCTGTGGTCGCCACAAGAGGGCCCTCAGAAGATACGGAGTGGTGAAATGTATTCTTACCCCGTCACCACATAGAAAGACGGTTAATCGGGTAACCATGCGTAATTACATTATTTTGGGCAAGAGCTGATACTCTTATACTTCTTCTTCTTCTTTCCGCGTGGTGACGTAAGAAAATAATTCACCACTAAAAGACGACTATGTAATATAATATGCACATAACATCTGTGCAAGAAAAGGAAAACTCGAAATGAAACCCTATACCAACATGTTTGACCAGCATGGTATAGTAGGTCAAATTCCCTCCCATTGTGGAGGAGGCCAGAGCCCAACAGTGGGACGTATGTGGGCTGCGATGATGATGACTCTTACACTACTAGACTGATATTAACCAAACATAAACCACCGCAAGGAAACTAGTATTCAAATGAAAAAAAAACCGCATCGAAATCGAGCCATCCTTTTGAGGGTTACAATGCCACAGATAGACATACACACACACACACGTACGTATGCACGGACGATTGCCCGCCCGCCCGCACGCACAGGCGCACGCACAGACAGACAGACAGTTAGACAGACATTAACGTCAAACTTATGACACCCCTCTTTTTGCGTCGGGGGTTAAATTGGTGTACTATACAGCATGCTGACATGAATACGGGTTGGCATATAGTACAATTTAATCTATTCCGCATTCCTCATATTATGTAATTTTAAGTAGTAAAACCTCCAAATGCAAAGGCCGGGAAAGAATGTATTCAAAACATTCACAGATCACACGTTAAAATATTTTAATATACATAAATCAATATGTATTATAATTCAATATACCTACTTGATTTAAACTCCATTACATTACATTATAGTTGATTTTGTAGTATTAAAAGTTTAGTTTTGTAGCTACGGTAAAATTTAATTCCTTTATAGAAGGTATAAAATGATAATCTATAAATTAATACGTGAAGCAAAAACTTTGTGTCGCCGCCGTTACTACATTCATACACCCACGCAATCATTACCTTCATTAGATTCTTTCACATTCATTTACACATTCACTTCACTCATACAGACCACTAACCCGCCATCTTATACTTACACATTACACAAGAACACCGACACATTCGCACACAAAATTGTCGGGCTAACAATTATTGAATCTTATACAATATACCATATTATAAGATTCGCCTATTTTTATTTCTTTTGTTCCCATCGCGAACAAAAAGTGGCGACCGTGACAGGACCTGCCGGGTAGCAGTCTGATTGCAGGTCTCTTTGTTCCTGCAACGAAAAGAAGATTTGCCGTGTGGTACCTACATGCACTGCTGACTTTGGTGGCTAAACCGAAGCAATCCCTACTACGCGCAGCACAAGCCGAAATTCGTCAGGAACAGCCTACATTTCATCCCTACAAGCGCCTATCACTATACAGAGGGACACGTCATCGATCGGAAGAGTTTCGCAGCAGACGCAGATACAGCCAAGGAGTACTACAACTGCACTATCCTGTCTGAGTGAGCTCGTTCCTATCTATATTTCCTTACTTTCCGCTTAAATTCGTGTAAGCAGTGATTTGAGCGACCGAATGTTCAGCCTATCTAGATAAGACCTATTTCTAAGCTTACCTATTCATTCTATTGCAACAAACTTCATGCCTACTAGTGAATTATAGCTAGTTAGAGCAAATTATATGCAGTTTAGCTAACATAGCCTACCTACATATATATTGCACTTGCCTACCTACCTCGTTATAATTATACATCGTTTCACTCGCTTATCTTATTTGAAATTCTTATTTCAACTATTATTATTTCGCACAAACAGCGTTAATAACCGCACTATATAATAATTCTATGCACTAAATTATTCTGTCTATCATTCTAAAGCTTCCCTATTGCTCAAATCACATACATCCTCATCGATTCACTAGTAAAAACACATTATATTTATTTGCGTTGTTATCACATTCCAGTGCACTGCATGTTTTTATCGCTGCGGCCGGCCCGTGCGCTGTTGCATCTTTGTTTATCCCTACCATTGCAGCGCGTGATCAGCTGAGGTGACCGTGTGACGTCACCGGCTACCTGCGCCCGACTTCAGCGAACCTTTCGTGAGGAGCGTATCGTATGCAAATTCTATTCATTAGCTAATAGTTAACTTAACTACTATTTATATTTCATTGCGAGTTTTATAATGTCAGACGATAAGCTTAAAGAGTTAACATATAAACGCAGCTCCATTAGAGGACGCGTAACTAAATTTAAAAAACATGTTGACGATTTGTGTTCGTTAGAATCTGTTTCTGAAATAGAAATAAGTAAACTTGCAATGAAGTTGTCTAAGTTTGAAGCGTTATTCATATCGTTCGACGAGTTGCAAAGTGAAATAGAAGTTGTTAACGCTATGAATCAAACCGCTGACTCAAGCGCTCGCGACGCAATAGAACAAGATTTCTACCATTGTATCGCATTTGCTCAAAAATTAATCGAGACTAATTCCAACTCGAATCCTGCCGATATTAAATCTAAGCCTTCTCATAGTGTGACTTCGCATTGTCATCATCATGATGAGTGCAGCAAAAATAACCCTCTTGGTTTTAAATTGCCGGAAATAAAAATACCTAAATTCGATGGCTCATATTTTAAGTGG
Organism: Lymantria dispar; assembly: GCA_032191425.1. Taxonomy (NCBI): domain Eukaryota; kingdom Metazoa; phylum Arthropoda; class Insecta; order Lepidoptera; family Erebidae; genus Lymantria; species Lymantria dispar. The sequence continues at coordinate 24,946,400 of CM063448.1, forward strand.
TTAGAGTTTAAAGAAACATTTAATGCTTTAATTCACGAAAACGATGCTATTAAAAATATTCATAAATTCTTTTACTTAAATTCTTATTTAGAGAACGAAGCCAGGGGTGTTATATCTAATTTAGAAGTCACAAATAGTAATTATTCGCAAGCGTGGTTATTATTATGCGAACGATATGACAACAAACGCCAATTGATTTATGCTCATTTGAAATCTTTATTTAATTTTGAAACAGTGCGAGAGACCAACAAGTCATTAATATATATAATAGACCATGTAACAAAGAACTTGCGGGCTCTCAGCACCCTTGGTCTTCCCACCGATAAGTGGGACGTATTAGTTATTTTTATGTTAACTACTAAATTAGATAGTAGTACGATATTTAAATGGGAAGAGCATAGGAACAATTTGACGGATATTCCTACATTAAATCAATTCTTTTCTTTTTTAAAATCACGTGCTGATGTTTTTGAAACGGTTCATCGCAATAAAATTGAGAGGCAAGATAACAGTAATAATAGATCTAGATTTAATAATGTACCGTATTGTAAAAATCAATCTAAAGCATTAGTGATGACTTCGAGTGGCCCAAAGGCTCCCAAAGTAGTCTGTGTAGTTTGTCAAGGTAGTCATCGCATATATGATTGTTCAAATTTTAAATCAAAGTCCCATAAGGAAAGGATGTCTTTAGTTTCATCTCTCAATTTATGTACTAATTGTTTACGAGGTGGTCATGTGCTGTCACGTTGTCGATTACCTGGCACGTGTAGGCTTTGCAAACAACGTCACAATACCATGCTACATGACTCTCCACAGAATGAGGCAACAGAAATGTCTGACTCAATAGCCTTGTCATCCATTTCTACCTCAGAGGTATTGTTATGTACCGCTGAAATTCAGATTCGAAACCCTACCACTGGTAAAACTTTGACTATTCGTGGCTTACTCGACAGTGGTAGTCAAACTTCATTTATCACCGAGGAAATTAAAAACAAATTAAATATAAAATCTCAATCATGTAACACTTCTCTATCTGGCATTGGTGATACACCCATAAAATACAGTGCTGAAATCTGCATGGTTCACATTAGTTCTAGGTGTCAATCATTCCAAGCAGATGTGTCTTGCTTAGTGTTGCCTAGTATCACATCCAATATTCCTAAAACTAGTTTTGATATTACTAAACTTAACCTATTAGGATTCACTTTAGCTGACCCAAGGTTTAACCAGCCAGCTTCCATACAAATGCTAATTGGTGCTGAACTGTTCTGGAAAATAATAGGTTCCGAGCAGCACCACTTAGGTGACCAAGGGCTACTATTACAAAGCTCCAAGTTAGGATGGCTTATAGGAGGGCCTCTGCCAAGTAAGCTTTGTTTCCCATCATCAAAACAAATGAATAAATCGTCACTATTTTGTAACTTTCTTCTTAAAGAAAATCACATGTCTAACCTTCATGACAAATTAGAAAAATTTTGGCAATTAGAGAGTTTTCCGTGTGAAAACCCATTTACCGACGAGGAAAAGCTATGTGAAGAGCATTTCACATCAAACACAACACGGTTAAGTAATGCCCGTTTCTGTGTCGCTCTTCCACTCAAAGATACACCTGATAGTTTAGGCACCTCTTACAATCTCGCTAAAAAGAGATTTTTTAACTTAGAAGCTCGTTTTAGAAAGCAACCAGAACTCAGAGTACCTTATAGAAAGTTTATTCACGAGTATAAAGCTTTAGGACATCTTTCAGAATGTACAACATACAATACTTTTAGTTCATACTTTCTCCCACATCACCCGGTCCTTAGGGCTGAAAGTGAGTCTACCTCTTTAAGAGTTGTGTTCGACGCATCAGCTCGAACATCATCTGGGTTTTCGGTGAACGACATCCAGTTAATAGGGCCAGTTATTCAAGACCCACTATTTAATATTCTTCTCCGTTTTAGAAAACATAAATATATTTTAACAGGTGATATTGAAAAAATGTTTCGTCAGGTTGTCATGAGAGAAGCTGATCGCGACCTACAATTAATTTTATGGCGAGATAATGAAAGTGATCCTTTAAGAGTCTTACGACTAAATACAGTGACGTATGGCTTTGCAAGCGCCAGTTTTTTAAGCACTCGTTGCCTGTTACAAGTTGCTGAAGAGTCACAAGACGTGACTGCCAGTTCAGTTATAAAAAATGACTTTTATTGCGACGATTTAATTACAGGATCAGATTCTCTCGAAGATCTACGTCATATTCGTGAATCAGTATCAAATGAGTTGGCTAAGAGCGGATTTAACTTACGAAAATATCGCTCCAATTCAACAAGTCTTTTCGATGATAATAGAGATGCTGAAGGGGGAGACCTCATGATTAGTAACTCTACAAGTACTCTAGGTATCGGTTGGACACCTTCTACTGATCAATTACACTTTAAAATTCAAATATCTCCCATTATAAATACTGTGACGAAGAGATCAATATTATCGTCCACGTTTAAAATTTTCGATCCGTTAGGGTTATTATCGTTATGTACAATTAAGGCTAAAATCTTACTTCAAGAGCTGTGGAACATGAAGCTAGACTGGGATGACCCAGTACCTAAGGCTGTACATTCTACATGGCTCAATTTCACAAAACATCTAACAGCTATTTCTAGGCTAGAAATCCCTAGACGTGTTTTAATAGACGCCTCAGTCTGTATAGAGATGCACTGTTTTTGTGATGCATCACAGAGAGCATTTAGCGCTTGTATATATTTAAAATCGATTAATTCCCGTGGCCAAGTAAATATCGCTCTGTTATGTGCTAAGGCTCGCATAGCGCCCCTAAAACAGACCACTATACCTAGGTTAGAACTGTCAGCAGCTTTACTAGGTGCACAGTTAAGTTCTACGGTTTGTAAGGCTCTACATTGCAAAATCGATCGTCACATCTATTGGACTGATTCAACCGTTGTGTTAGGTTGGCTAAAGTGTCCAAATAGAACTAAAACTTTTGTAGCTAATAGAGTAAATAGTATACTCGAAATATGTGATTCAAGTGTCTGGCGCTATGTACCTAGTTCACTCAACCCCGCGGATCTAGCGTCTCGAGGTGTTGATCCTGAACAGGCAGAAAAGTCCTCCTTATGGTGGTATGGACCTGATTTTCTTCTGCAATCTGAGGTCTCATGGCCAACGCTTGAGCACAAGCAAGTAGATTTGCCAGAATTGAAAGCACATTCTGCTTTGGTTGCAGAGCTTTCACCATCACTACCTAGTGAAGACATATTAAACATGTAAAACTTTTCTAAGTTTAATACTCTATTAAGAGTAGTTGCTACACTACTTAGATTTGTCTATAATTGCAAAAATCCCAACAATAAAATGCTTGGTCCCTTTCAAACTACGGAGCTTGCTAGGTCTTTAAAAATATTAATTAAAATTTCACAAAATGAAAACTTTTCCACAGAAATTCGTTTATTAAAAGAAAATAAACCCTTAAAACCTAAATCATCAATTTTATCTTTAAATCCGTTTATTGATACTTTGAGAATTCTTCGTGTTGGTGGACGTATTAAATCTTCCTTTTACTCTTACGATAAAAGATTATTCTCTTAAATTCTAATAATCATTTCACAAAACTATTGTTTAAATACGAACATGAACGTCTTTTCCATGCTGGGCCACAACTACTTCTTGCCTCTATTAGGGAACATTACTGGCCTATCGGAGGTCGAAACATAGCTAGGCGTGTGGTTCGTCAATGTTTTATTTGTCGTCGCTTTAGAGGTCAGACAATGACAAATATAATGGGCAACCTACCTGCCGATCATGTGGAACCAAATTTCCCATTTAGCTCAGTAGGCATAGACTTTGCCGGGCCATTTTTAATCACAGATCGAAAGTGACGGTGTTGCAAGATAACCAAATGTTATTTATGCGTTTTTATTTGTTTCCGTTAAAGTGTATACACTTAGAAGCCGTCAGCGATCTAAGTAAGGATGCATTTATTTTAACTTTAAATAGGTTTATTGCTCGTCGTGGTTTACCTCACACTATATACTGTGACAATGGTAGAAATTTTGTCGCTGCGGCTAAGGATATTAAATATCTCTTTGCTTCAAATAGAGAGCATATTATAGACTTTGCGTCTCGTCGGGGTATAGAATTTCGCTTTTCGGCACCATACGCTCCTCACCAAGGGAGTCTCTGGGAAGCTGGCGTGAAATCCGCCAAGCACCACCTAAATAGAGTCTTAGGCAATGCTCATCTGACATTCGAAGAGCTCTCATCATTGTTTGCTCAAATTGAGGCAATCCTTAATAGTCGTCCTCTCTGTCCACTTTCACCTTCACCCAATGATTACGTGCCACTCACACCTGGACATTTTTTAATAGGAAGACCACTGACTTCACTGCCGACGCCGTGTCTCTTGGAGCACGGTACACACCGCATCAATCAGTTCCAGCGCCTCGAACAAATTAGGCAGCATTTTTGGAAACGTTGGGCTGCTGTATACGTCGCCGAGCTGCAGCAACGTACAAAATGGCGCACTAGATGTCGAGATTTACGTGCCAATGATCTCGTACTTATTAAAGAGGACAATACACCACCACTTTGTTGGCGTTTAGGACGAGTGCACAAACTGTACGTCGGCTCCGATGGTGTACCCCGTGTCGTCGATGTCTCCACAGCCAATGGCATCATACGTCGAGCCATCAATCGTCTTTGTCTTCTACCTACGGCTGAGGATCAAGAATGTTGAAAGGCTACTTTCAACGGCCGGGAGGATGTCGCCGCCGTTACTACATTCATACACCCACGCAATCATTACCTTCATTAGATTCTTTCACATTCATTTACACATTCACTTCACTCATACAGACCACTAACCCGCCATCTTATACTTACACATTACACACGAACACCGACACATTCGCACACAAAATTGTCGGGCTAACAATTATTGAATCTTATACAATATACCATATTATAAGATTCGCCTATTTTTATTTCTTTTGTTCCCATCGCGAACACTTTGTAACCCCTTTTCGCGAAAATTGCGAGGATGAATGAATATAAAATTTGGCTCAGTTGAAGTATATAATGAGGAGAAGTGCATAAAACTGAAATTTCATATAATAATGGATTAGAAATACATTAAATTGATTAAAAAGGCATTACGCACACTACCGTGCAATCACTGCACACAGCCCCACACACACCAACGCTTATATACTTTTGTTTATGGTTAAAATCTCTGGTCGAACTGAACGTCAAACAATCATAATTATGATGCCAATGTCTAATAGACTTTTGTACTTATATATTAGTCTGTTATTACTGAAATACAGCTTGTTCAATAAACAATTATACGTAAACTAGTAACTTGCCCTCGCTTCGCTTCGGTTTCAGTCGCCTTACCCGCGTCACAGTATAGTCATCTATCAGTAATGTATCTCGGTCGTAAGCTTGAATTAAATGCCTACATCCGCGCGGTACGTAAACATGTGATAGGGCTGCCCGCCTCCAGCATTTTAATTACATTTCCCTACTTTGTGTTTCCATTTAGTTTTTGTATATACTTTTCTTATATAAACAAAATACTATGTGAATTGAATAGGAAGTGTTCAATAAGAATGCGTGTTCATTTTTGATTGGTAGTTTTAATTTAAAAAACATGTTTATGTTTAAATAACAAATCGGTCTTATAAATTTGCGACCAAAAAATATTTGCGCCTCGACTGAGACGTACGTAATGGCTCCATCGAATTATAAGATGTTGTCACGTCAAAATTGTTTTGGAAAACATGGACAAGGTGGAGAAAAAGGAATGTCTTTTGCTTGGTTATAGATACCTGCAGCTACTTTACAATATATGTTTGGTTTTGAATGATGATTGGAATATTTCCTCCATTTTTTCTATATATTCCACAAAATCATCGCTGGGTAATCTAAAAGGTAATCTAAAAAAAAGTTATCTCTAGATTCGTTATTGACGAATTCATGCAACCAAAAACAGCACAATATATCCTACTTGTCATATTAAATATGTGTATAATTATGTATTTTTAGTGAAAAATTCGCGCCGTTATTGTTAAAGAAACAACACACCGTCCATTCCTCATAGGGATGTGAGAAAATAATCGATTTTTAAAAAAATCTATTATTTATCGTTTTTTTTTTGTAATAATCGATTTTTACAATCGATTATTTTTTTGTAATAATCGATTTTTACAATCGATTATCAAAATAGGAAAATTCGATTATTAATCGTTTATTTTTTTATAATAATCGCTTTATGCAATCGATTATCAGAATAGGAAAAATCGATTATTAATCGATTTTTTCGATTTTGAATCGATTATTAATCGATTTTTTACTATTGATTATTAATCGATTATTCACATCATCACAATCCTGTTGGGAGAAAAAATCGATTATTTTATAATCGATTATTTATTTTTAATTAAGCGATTATTTTATAATCGATTTATTTTAAAGAACAAAAATCGATTATTTTACCTCCAAGTCGCATCCCCTGCCGCAGTGACGAACTTCGTCACTGCGGCACAGTCGCGACTGTCTGCATGCCGAGCGCATGCCGAGATCGAGGCGCGTAGGTATAGCTCGCGTTTCGTCCGTTTGTATGAAGATGGATTACTGATAGATAATATTACCGTGCCCGCGTAGTTCCTGTTCCCATAGCCATACCGAGATAAAATATAGCCTATAATATTACTCAGGGATAATGTAACATTCTAATGATGAAAGAATTGTCGAAATCCGTCCAATAGCTTTTGAGTTTGTTTGTAACAAACATAATATTATGTTAGTGTAGATTACACCATTAGAGGGTGAAAATAAAAAAATGATGAAACACGTGTTTATTTATTTTCATTAGTGGTGTATTTGTGGACAATTTAATGAAAATCGATGAAGATTTTTTTTTCATTATACAAACTTTGCTGCTGCGGTTTAATTTCAGGGAGAGTACACCGTCCTGCCACCACTGCGATTGCGACGAGGACACGGTGCAGCATACGCTCGAAGTTTGTGCCGCTTGGGCAGAGCAGTGTCGTGAACTCGTCGCAATCATCGGTGCCGACCTGACGCAGCCGACGATCGCCAAGGCGATGCTCGACAGCGTCAGGAACTGGCACGCCGTCGCAGCCTTCTGCGAGGCAGTAGTCTCACGGAAGGAGGCGGCGGATCGCGCGCGCGAGGAGCGCAGCCTCGATGAAGCGATCCGCCGCCGGCGACTGGAGCGGCGTAGGCGCGATTACCTGCGCCTCATGCCGCTCTAGCCGAGGCCGCGGGTGACGTGTCCAGGGGGACGTCGGTCGATGGGAGGGTACCCCAAATAGGGGGTATTCCGTCGGGCCGACCACTGACGTGAAGTCACCCTGGTCGGCCCAACGGCGCAGACGTTATGTCACGCGGGTGTACGTACTTACGCCCCTCTGTCGCCCCGGACGGAGTGGTGCGAGGAGTACGCCGACCGCAATCCATCCCAAAAAAAAGCGGTTGAATTTAAAAAAATCCTTTCTTAGTGTGTTTCTACTTCATGCAAAGAAACTACTGTCAAAATTACATATTTCTGGCTTCAGTAGATGATAACTCAATAAATTAACAAATTTCTACCTATTATACACCCTTAGAGGATGAAAATGAGCCAAAAAAACATGTCCTTCTTTAAACGAGGTTTAAGAAGAGTATTTCCTATACGGTAGGCAACGGCCTGGGTGTGCCCCTGGTATTGCAAAGGTCCATGTGCGGCAGGATCACTTACCATCAGGTGTGCTGCTTGCTCGATTGCCACCGTTGGCAATAAAAAAAAAATATGGACGAACGCGTGTTTATTTATTTTTATTAAAGAGTATTTGTGTTTAAATTGAAAAGTTGTAAAGATTTTTTTTCTTTCCATACAGATTTTGCCATGGCGCTTCACCCCCTTAGGTGTGGAATTTAAATAAATCCTTTCTTAGTGTGTACCTACATCACGAAATGTAACTACAGTCCAAATTTAATTTCTCTAGCTTCAGTAGTTTCGGCTCACCCTGTCCTTTTATATGTATATTATTGTTAAAGCCCCGCAACACCCCTTGTAGGTGTCATTTCGTAAAATCCGTTCTTAGCTGACCTCTACTCGACGAAAGGAATGTTCCTGCCAAATTTCAAGCCTGTGCACCTTATGGTTCCAGAGATATGGTGATGAGTCAATAATCTCTCGAAAACTTTCATCTCCTATATATGTATACATACAGGATGGAATTTTGTAATGCCACCTGAAGGGAAAGTACTCTCAATACTGTAGATAGAAAATTTTACTCAAAGAAAACTAGATTTTATTTTTGAATAGAAAGAAAACGGCATTCAAAGATTTTCAAAAATTCGCCTATCACACCTAGGAATCGAACCGATTAAAATCTGTAAAAATTCCAACCTGTACTTTTACTGCATCGATCGTTAAGATCAATTATAAGGATGAAATCTCTCTAACAAACTTGATAAATTAAATAACAGGAAAATTATGCAATCTTAAATTATTTTAATTATTTACAAAAAATAGTAAATGTTTTTTTGAGCAAAATTTTCTATCTACAGTATTGAGAGTACTTTCCTTTCAGGTGGCATTACAAAATTCCATCCTCTATATAGATATAGATTAAATTAAAAGAAAATTATGTAGCAGAAAAATGAATTTAAATGAATTATGTCCGATTTTCGACCACTCGGCGACCACTAGTTTCAATAAATCCATCGTTTAAGTCGATTATTTTTAATAAATTTACTTTACATGTTTGAATGCCTGCTACATTCACAAATAATATGAAATTGTAGATAGGTTTGACGGACTGTGTCAGTAAAAACCTTTTTATGGGCAACCATATAATTAGGCAGTTGGTTTACTTTTTATGAAGCAATGCTAATAAAACCTTGAACGTTATCTGCATCACGCCCTAAAAATGTCGTAGTAAAGTCATCGTTATCTGGTATCGTTTTCTTCTTTTCTTTAGCTTAAAATAAAACTTATTCTATATCTACAAGCAACGATACAGATTTTAAATAAATTGTAATATAATTAAAATGTATCTCTGTGTGGTTGCGGAGTATGATTTTGTAATCATCAATAACAAAATCAATTCAATTCCGAAAATTGCCACGCAACTTGTTTTTACAAAATAACGCCGATAAAGAAGACTCCGATAAAGAAGACTCCGATGAAGATTGATACATTTTTTACAATAAATACAAACGGCTCTTTTAATGGCCACAATATAATCTTTGTTTCTTTACTTAACTTTTTTTTGTATAGGATATTTATTTATATATAGATAACTACATGTATCATTCCGTGTGGTAACGGAGTAAGAATACAATTCACCATTCCCTACTATCCTGCCCGTGGATGTCGTATAAGACGACTAAGGGATATAATATGCACATAACATCTATGCAAGAGAAAGAAAACTCGAAATAAAATCCTATACCAACCTGTCTGACCAGCATGGTATAGTAAGGTTGTGTGATACACATGTAAATTAAACTATATATACTGATATTTAATTTGGTATCTTGTAGTAAATAATTTCATACTAAATATCAAAACTTTGTTAACTCGTTAAATTTTATGAACAATGAACAATAATATACGCTACTCATCGATATACTTATTTTATTGTTACGCCCTTTACTAAGCGGCTCCATGAGGCCCGTAAGTGCAAGCGAGATACACATAGAGAAATGATTTATGGCTCGACAACTCGGATGATAACGCGCTTACTATAAACATATAAATTATACTGTACCACGCTGGTCGGATGGGTTGGTATACAGTTTAATTTCGAGTTTACTTTCTCTTGTGTAGAGTATCTGCGTTTTCTAATCCCTTACACGCCTTTTACGACAATAACGAGTAAAAGAGTGTATTCTCAAGGAAGTGCGTCAGATCAACTCCGGTATTATTACTGTACTGTATACTGTCAAATACTGTGTACTATAATACCCTGTTTTTTTTTTGGAGTACGCTGCGCGCGCACGGCCCCGTAACCCACCCATATAGCACGTCGGCTTCGTCGTTGGGCCGACCACCGGTGCAGAGTACCTTGACTTCAGTGGTCGACCCGACGGAATTAATAATACCCTACGGTATTATTCTAAACTATGTATATCACTAAAACAACTTTTCAATAACTTTTTACAGGTGATTCTATGCCTACCAATGATATAGCAAAATTAAATATACTACTTTATGACAATTATGATATTGGTAACTATTAATTTATCCCTGTTATTATTTTAGACTAGATATGAGCCCAAAGGGATATTATGCAGCTTAAAATTAATTAAAAAAAATAACCAAGTAAAACCAATTTATTGCTTCAGGTCTTCTAACTTTTTTTGTGTGTATAGCTGTTACTCAGATGGCTTTCACAGCTTAGTCCGGACTATGGGTGAGCGCTGATGGCTCTCAACCCGGTCAACCCTTCTAACTTTGAAAAAAAAAATGCTTTTGAAAAATTAAATAGTGAAATTTAATCTCATTTTATTTAAAAAATGCTAACAGCTATTTATATTCCTTAATAACACCATACAACAAAAATAGCAAGTGCCGCCTAGATATACCTACATAAATAACTCAACTTTCTTTAGCATTTTCTTTGATATGCTTGCTGACTTTCATTGGTGGCTTTAAAGATTTTACTTTAAACATTGAACACTGTGTTTTTCGAGTGAATTTTTTGGTTCTTCAGTATCTATTCTATCTTTATGCATCTTTATATATTTTTCTTGCATATTTAAAGCCTGACGCCTTTCTCTACCTTCAGATATTGTTTCATCCCACGAAAATGTTACTTTAAAAGGATTTTCTTTTACTGTGGTAATAGCAATCTTTTTAAGGTACTCATAATTACTTAAATATTCTTGTTTAAGTGTTTCTTTGTCATCTGATAGCAAGCTTTTTTTGTCCTTTGGAGGTTTTTTGATAGCTTCTGGAAACAAAATAGCAACGGTGTCATTAAATATTACTTTCTGATTTTTCATTATCTCTAACATTCTCCTTTCTTTTTCCAAACGCTGCGCTTCTAATTCTCGTAACGGTTTTTCATGTTCTATTAGCTCTGCTCTATTAATTCTTTTCTTTACTGCAATTGTTCGCTCTATTAACTTTTGTACAATTCTTTGCCATCGTTCCTCCGGCCCAATTACTTTCAATTTAGCTATTCTTCGAGCTTCAGCTTCTTCTTCTTCTATTCTTTCTTTTTCTTCTCTAATTCTGCGTTTTTCTTCCTCTTTTTCAGCTAAATGAGCACTTTCTTTCTTTTTCATATCTTGTAAGATATCTGGATTACTTAACATATATTTTTGCTGCCATTCTATAAATTGAGACTTTACTTTTAATTCTCTTATTATCATAGCTTCCATTCGTCCCATATACGCAGGATTTTCTAATTGAAATATTGCGGGCTTTAAATACATTCTGAAAGTAGCGTTTCCGTCACTTATTCCAATTAAATTCTTAGTCAAAGGTAGCGTGTGTAGAGTTACATGGGTTAGTATAGTACCAGAGATTGTTTGAATTGCAATAGGTTGATCACTTCTCAGTAACATATCCCAAGTCTCAATATCACCTTCGGATGTGACTATAAATAGTATACTAGGTTTATATAATGACCAAGCACCACCTGTTAACCTATAAGGACGTTTTTTCCAAATTAGTGGAACATTTTCTAATTTATCTGACCAAATAGCAAATACTTTGCCGCCAACTGTCAAGGTTAAACTATTTATCAGTGGATTTTTGGATGTACAAACTATAACGCCATCATGTATAGAACATTGAAATTTAATGTCACAGTATTCTGAATTTATTATTTCTCCGGTGTTAAACTCATGCCCTTCCCAAGATACTTTGACTAAATCACCATGCTGTGAACCACAATATATAGTTAACCTGTTTTCAGATGTATCTTGCGGCAAAATTTCACAAGTAAAGTACATTCTTCCTTTTCCAACGCTCTTAGGTGTATGAATATATCTTATAGCTGGTGGCATGGTATCAAAACTTTGTAAGCTCATTGTGTATGGCTGACCGGCCTTACCTATAATAATTTTAAAGCACGGTTGCAGAATACGGTCCAATATATGATAAGGAGAAACATCAACAAGTAATCCTGAAGGTCTTTTTGGAACTCTCTTTGACTTTTTAAGTTTCTTTCCTTCAAATACATTTATATTTTCTACAGATAGATTCCATATCAGAATATTTCCGTCTTCAGAACAACTTAGAAACTGTAAAGATTTTCTATTGTTTTCCATTGGCATAATTTTACCCGTAGGAGTTACTTCAAAATTTGGAGATAACCAACTAATGGCAGTTACTGGTCCATAATGACTTGTCATTAGATTACTTAAAACAGTAGCGCTTACTACAGCATTGTCTTGTACAGGTTTCATCCATTTCATATGAGCATTCATAGCAATTTTATGTTTTTCTCTCGTTTCACTTAAGACTTGCATATCTTCAACATTTTCCAGCTTATGTGTAATATCCCATAAAATTATTTGACCATTAATTAAGCCGCCAATTAATATATTCTCATCAAATGGACAAAATGAAAGTGTTTTAACCTCTCGTGGTGATTCTAAGAAAAGTTTTGGGATCAAACTATCTATATGGCTCCATATCATTACAGGATTTTGTCCATATACAGCTCTTTGAATGGGATCAGGACGTGTACTCAAACTTTTCATAATTTTTGGTGATCCATCCGAGTAACAAACAGCCACGATACCAGACCACATTGGATGAAAAACGGCGCAAGATACATATTTATTTTTAGCTCTAACATCTGTAAAACTAACATACTCTTCAAACTTTGTTGTAGTAAAGGTATTAACAGATTTTTGAACGACTAAATTTGGATAGTCGTTACTATATATATCCATTACTGTATTGAGTTCGATGATTGAGGTCATTGCCTGGCGGTGTAAAGATATAAAATCATTTATCAATTTAATATAGGATGGACGACGTAGACGTTTAAATGCAGCTCTATAAGAAGCAAGCTCCACATCATCTGATTCTCTCTTTTCTTTTATAACCTCTTCTTCAGAACTTATATCTTCATCTGATTTTTCAGTGCTTTCTAATGGTAATTTAACTGTGTCTCCACCTGCTCCTTCAGCATCTCCAACTTTTCCTAATTCATCTGCGATTGATTGAGTCCATACATTTTTAGGATATCTTAAAACGGTTTGAGCGGCTCTTTCTATTAAGTGGGGCGATACCTGTATTGCACAATCAACTCTGCGACGAAAAATATTACTAAATTTTTGTCTATATGGCAGTAATTCTACATAACCATCTCTGATATCATTGCAATCTCGAACGTGGAATTTTTCTGGTTCATATTCTGTAGGAAACTTTGACTTTACTTCTATTTCCATTAAATTACGAGCATTCATTGGTATAAGTTCGGTAATTTCTAGTTCACTACCGAGGCTTATCCATGGCTTGGCCTTTTTTTGGACAGCCTTCTCTAGTTTCTTTTCTTGTCTTCTTATAAATTTATCAGACTGCTGCTTACAGTGATCTCGCGCCTCTTTTGTACAACAAATATAAAATTCATCAGCATCATTTGATTCGTCGACTATATATCCCATGAGAATAAAATCAGTTGGGTAAGCTATAAGTTCTTCTCGCAATGGAAAAAATTCGGATAACTCACCCCCTATTTCCATATTTTCTATTATTTTAGCTTTACTGACTTCCTTCCAAGGATACTGTACATTTACATGCGTTCCTATAACCAACTCTATTTGTAGCTGTGTTTCTTCTCCTAGTGCAATTTTATAAACACCTTCAACTTCATATTTGGGTATGAATCTTTTTCTTCGTGGTTGAGGTGCTGCTAATTCTGACGACATTTTACATTCTTTCCCTTGGACTGAAACAAATTATAGCATGTATAATTTAAATTACTTATACACAATGTAACTTCTATACAAAGAATATATTCATGAATTTTGTGACGTTTGACATTAGCAATAATATTTTTAATTTATTGATTGTATCTAAACCTTTTTGGATAATTAAATATTTTTAACGAATATTTATTTACCAAGTGAATTATTCAAATCGAGTGTGCAGTATATGGATATATGCGATAAGAGGGTATAATAATGGAGGCATCCATTATTATACCCTCTTATTACACCCTCTTATTACACCCCATTGTTGGAAATGAGTAAGAAGAAGAATGTGTTTGAGGGCGGGACGCATAAATACTTGTTTCTTATTCAGAACCATGCGTTTATTACGACGAAGAAGACATAAAAATATTTTTAACTCTTTGAACGCCATGGGGAATACCATGTGAGCGACATTTATCTAGTATTACAACCCCCTTAGCGTTCAACGTCAACCTATTCAGATAATCACCCACGCACGCATTTAAAGAACGAACATGAAAATATAGGTACATACCTATATCTCTTTGTATAAGAACACTTAGGTAGATAAGAATTATCATGGATCATACTTTAGACCAATTTCATTATTTGAAAAGTTGTCTGTTTATCCAAATGACTCTAGACTAAATTCTCTAATACAACATTTATTTAATTTAACAACTATGAACAATAACATTTATTTAATTTCAAAAATTCTTACTATTATTATACTTAAATGCGAAAGTAAGTTTGTTTGTTTGTTACGCTTTCGCCCTCAAACCACCGAACCGAATCAAAAATTCTTTCACAAATGGAAAGCTACAATATCAGTGTGTAACATAGGCTATAGTTTATCTTGGTATTCCCACGGGAGCGGGTACTATGCGGGTAAGGCGACTGAAACCGAAGCGAAGCGAGGGCGGGATACTAGTATAAAATAAGTGCACCAACAGGCTGTCCTACATCTATGTATTCTAAAGCAAAAATATGTACCTGTAACAGGTATTATCGATAGAAAATTTACAGGCGTATATTTATAGATAATCGCCTACTTGAACTAGAATCAGACAATTAAACGTAGAAAAAAAAATCACTTTTTTTTTAATACCAATTAAAAAGTTCAATTACAAGCATTACTTCTTATAAACTATCATAACTATGACAACACGTAGTAGATAGGTAGATATTTAAAAACATTGCAGTAGCAAAGTTTTCAATATTTTATTTAGATCAAAGATCTCAATATTTTATCTAGCAATGGATAATTATGTATGTATATATAATGATATAACTAATATCGTTATCATTAAACCTATTTCTTCGTAATTCGCAAAGTTCTGAAAGATTGAATGTATCTGTAGAAAATAGTATAATAATATTTTTCCTGAAGACCATGGTTTTAAATATATTCATAATTCTCTCTAACTAGATTGACCCAAAATAGACATGTTTTTAAATTTTATTTATTCACATTTAATTTAATATAAAATTGTGACATCTATTATTATTGTTCCTAAGTACCTATACAACTAGTATCAATTAGTTCTCAATAAGTAGTTCATAGTGGTGTCAACAGATGGCACTTTAATAAGATATGTATTATTTTAGTTACAATGCTCATTTTCGATGTATGCTAATTTTGCCGACTGAAATTACTTTTGAATATTACTCGTATAAATATAATAAATTACATGGCAGTTGGAAAATCATCCATCGTATTTTTAAAATAAAAACCGTGACAGCACAGGAAAAAAGTCTTCTCATGTTACATAAATGAGGATATCCTCCACGATGTAGTGTTGAACTTATCCTATAGATTTATTTAGATAAAAAGATATTTTTCAATTATACAAATTACCTTAGAAATTTATGTATAGTCTGCGCCATCTATTGTATTAAAATGACAATGCTACCTCAACTCTAACTGTAACCTACATACGCTGTATTCATATTTTGCTATTGCCTGTTTGCTTAAATATAACCGGTAGATGTCGTTAAATATTTGAGGCTAGTCTACAGTATATTTAGTTACGATTATTATCTATACGCCCCTCTGTCGCCCCGGACGGAGTGATGCCAGGAGCGCGCCGACCGCAACCCACCCAAAAAAAAAGTTACGATTATTATAATCCTCGTCATTTAAATATCTAACTTCTATGTACATTTTTAATTGTAATAAAAAAAAAATATTTAAAAAATCAGTTGATTATTATAATAATGTAATTCTTATCACTGAATCCATTGATTTAACTTATATTGAAAATAACGCATCCTTATTAATATTATAAATGCGAAAGTAAGTTTATTTGTTTGTTACGTTTTCACTTTCACCCCGCGACCGGAGTATTCTGTCGGGCCGACCACTGAAAACAAGGAACTCTGCACCGGTGGTCGGCCCAAAGACGAAGGCGATGTGCCACGAGTGGGTCATGGGGCCGCGCGCCGCCCCTTCGGTGCTCCGGACGAAGCCGGGCGGCGCGACCATGGCCCACCCTTAAAAAGATTCGAGTACTGGCCACCAGGAGGAGGCAGCGCAATGAGTTCGGGAGGAATACTTCTACTACGACACGCTCCGCTGCCGCCGCGTTGGGAAACGCAGACGCGATTACCTGCGCCTGATGTTTTCTTGGGTGGGCTATGGTCATCGTACACACCGTCCGTTCCGTACGGGGTGACGAAAGAACGGCACGCGGCCCCATATCCCACCGTATTCCCTCTCCTTCGCCGAAGGGCCGACCACCAGTACCGAGTTCCTTGTCATCCATGGCCAGCCCGGTGGGATACCCTTCCGGGTAGCCTCTCTTTCTAAGACCCCTTCCAGGAACTCAGTAGCCCTCGCGCGGTCAGCCTTTCTATGGATGACGGTCTATTCTACGATCCAGTTACTAGTGGCTTCGACTAGGGCGGTATCAGGCGCAGGTACTCTCACCTGCACCGCCCAAGTTACCTGTGGCGCATCGTGTCGCCGTAGAGGAGTTTCTCTCGCACAGGCGCCGCCGCCTCATTCGGTGAGATAACTGCCTCACATAGGGCGGTGACTGCGTCCTAGTTTTTGACGCTGTCTTGCGATGATCTAGCCCTATCCATTTTCCTAGAAGGTCGGTAGTGTCAGGTCAGCACCGATCATTGCGACGAGTTCACAGCGATGCTCTGCCCGCGCGGTACCCACCGCGCGGGCATGTCGTCACAATTGCCTTGGTGGCAAGACGGTGTGGTTTTCCTTCTCACGACCTTGTGCAAGTACTTGGCGAAGCAGCCATGCCCCGTCAATACCTGCACCAATTGGAAGGAAAGCACCACGTGCCGCCGCCCCAACAAATCCATCAGTACTGGCGAAAAGGCCTCCTCGGTCCGAACACCGTACCGAGACCTCTCCAACCGAACTGCACTGCGGGAAATGACGTCGCGGCGAGATCTGTTACCGCCCTAGCCGAGATTGCTGGTGGACGAATCGGGGATTAGTCCGCCACCCGCAGAAAGGCCGAGCGCTTGAGGGCGACGCCCCGGCAACAGCGTGGTAGGCCCGATTGTGATGGAGAGGGAATATGTTAGGTTATGCGGCTGCTCGCTGCTCATCCGTCACTCCGACAGATTGGGCGGGGCGTATCCAGACCATAGCCTACGACAAAAAAAGGTTTGAGTACTGTATTAGGTCGTAACCCATGACACTCTTCACAAGGGTTCGATATTTAGATCACTTCACCATAGGTATGCGTAGTCAATGCCGGTTCACATGAATAAATTCAAATATGTTTTTAATTTTTTTACCTTCATCAACCAATAGGTATGAGAATGATACCCACTCATTAGAAATGAAAAGGATGATATTCTAATCTTATTCTGTCACCAAATAGAAAAAAATTGACCTGTAAGGATTGAAATTTCATATTTCGCTTCCTCAGCAACCTTAGTAATCCCTTCTCCAATGTCATCTTGGTCATCATCACAACTTGTATCCGAAGAAGAATTGCCTACGGGCTTAATATCATTTGTTTCGTTTTCACTATCCGAGTTACTCATGCTGTACTGAATAATAATTTCGTTTAAAGTGTTATTTGCCTGTAGCTCTTTAAATATGGATTTTATAGGTCGTTAGGGTAGAAACTGTTTACAAATCACTCGGTTGCCCTGGGTAGATATGAATGTAAGGAATAAGTAAGCGCATGCGCGGTGATAGGATAAATTTTAATAAATTTCCTTTCTGTTTTTTTTGAAGATGATCTTTTTATAAAATTAAATTATTTTTAACTAGTCCCTAAAGATATTATTCGTTATAATAATATATTAGAATGATTTCAAAATTTGTTTAACTTAGGTAGGTACCTATATAGTAAGCAATACATACAACGATAGTTCTTATGTGAAGAGAGTGAACGTTGAAAATATGGGATATCGTTGCACGAATATGGAATGACTCTGTATGAAAGTAATTTTCAAGAAAAATTCTAGAACGTATGTAATGATTTTAGAGAGAAAAAAAATGTTAAAGGATTTTGTGTAGAAAATCATATATTGCGTCGATAATAGTATTGCAAATACCCCCTAATGTGACTCTATGTAAAGTGTCATTGTACATATTCGCAAAATGAAAACAGTTCGCAATATACTTAGATAAAATAATGGCGCTGTGAAAAGGTACTTTTAAATGACATGTGTCACACAAAGCGACAATAACAATAAGAGCTTGACAAAAAGAACTTTGCGGAAATAACTACGTAGGTATAATAAGGATGGTATATACAGGTGTATTAGGTTATGGGGCAACTGGTCAAACGGGTGCTAGGCAATGGTGGTATTTAGGAACCCATGAAAAAATATTTTAATATAAAAATATCAATTCGTTAATGAATTAGAGACGTGTAGGTAGTTTTCAATTTAGTCATCGCTTTTTCGTGTAAATTTGATTGAAATGTATAAATTCAATGATACTTAATCTGCAACATATTCGTATTTTGTTAAATGTTCATTAGAAATTGAATAAATCAATGATAACGTTCGCATAAGCAAGACAAACTTCGCTTTAAATCAGCTAATCGACCGATTATCGTTGACGAGTCGCCTTTGTACCTACGTTACCGTTGAAGCGTTCGCGCAAATCATACCTATATATACTATCGAAGCTTTAAATGCCTACATGTATCCAGTTTGTATATGGCTACATAATACGTATCATTTAAGGCATAGACTCTTAGACAAACATTTTTGTAATCACTATAAATTTTAAGTTATACTGTTTTTGGTGTAATATATAATCTAATATGATCTATGACCGTTGAACTACAACATACTCGAACAGTTGCCCCATAACCTGATACACTCTGTATATAGTTATTAGGGATGATACAAAGCTCCGCAACTGTAACAGAAACTATACGATATGCGAAACGAAAATGTATCCGAAACAGTAAGTTTCGAATACGGTCCGTGACTCTATGAAACATGTTATATTTCAACTGATCGAACTGACAGCGTAAACATAAGCTTCTCATAAGATGAAGAATACAATAATCACCACTTAGCATCACAACGTAATATTTCCATTTTCCCTTAAATTATCCGTAAAAGTATTATTTTTCAAATCCGGTTATTTTACACACAGGCACATGATTCAAATCCGATTGAAATAGGTATACTGTCTCAAATCTGGTGTGTAATACACACACCGGATTCTAATACGCGTACAATTATTTCGAAACGGAATTTCAAGTTCACAATATTCCTTCCAGTTGATATTTTCATTATATTTATCTCATTATTATAATAAAGATATCAAACTGTAGTAGGTTCCTGTGAATACGGTACATCAATATATACATTTTTAGCGATATTAGTTTTAACATTAATATGAAATACGAGTAATATAGGGTCAGGTGGGGTGATTATAAGACACCCGATATTTTGGGTAAAAATAAGACACTTAAATAAAGCTACAAAAAAACTTAGATTTTAAATCCATTTTCAGTTAGTAACAATCCTAAAGGTTTATTTTATAACGCCAATAATTTTTATGACCGTAGCTCATAGTTTTGTTATACTTTTATTACATTTTGTATTTTGTTGACAATTCAGGCGCGAAAACTTTTGGTAGGGGTCAGCGAACTTTTGTTGTGGTCGCTCCCAAACAACTCGCGCGTGTACTTCTCTGCCCCCCGCGTATGCGGGAGGGGCAAAACTATCGTGCGTAGGCGGCCATTTTAATCTGCGATTCGCTAGCGCACAGAGCGGACGTGTTACTTTTGGGGGAAAATATAAGACAGGTCTGAGGGAAAATATAAGACGCTACAGAGTGTAAACATGAGACAGCTGCCCTTAGCAGCAAATCAAAATGCCGAGGAACTACGTGCCAGTGCCAAAGTCGTATACCGAATTGATGTTGAGCGAAGCCCTAGAAAAGGTACAAAGTGGTGAATTATCCTTTAGGGAAGCCGGATCGAAGTATAACATAGACAAGTCATTAATATGGCGAAAAATTCATAACCTCAACAATTCGAAGCAAGGAAGAAAAACTGTTTTAACAAAAGAAGAAGAAGAGGATTTAGCGGATAAAATAAGAACAATGGCAAAATGGGGCTGGGCACTTACAAGGAAAGAAATTAGAGAGCTGGTTCACATTTACGTGGTGCAAAACAGCATCAAAAACAACTTCAAAGGGGACTATCCTGGTAAAGACTGGTTACAGCTGTATTTTAACAGAAATGGCTTGGTGTCTAAAAAAATGGAACAACTGGAAAAATCTCGTCGTGAAGCCACAAGTGACCCTTTTATCATTTATAACTTCTACGAAATTTTAGAAGCGACACTCACTGCCTTGCAGCTACATGACAAGCCTTCACAAGTTTTCAACTTGGACGAAACAAGCTTTTCATCAGATCCCACACGCGTCAAAGGAGCTACCGGCAAAGGTCAAAAGGCTCACCGAATGATACAGGTAGGTACCTACTTGTATGAATCTTGATTTGAAATATAGGCTTACCTAAGTACATAGACGCTATGTTAGAAGATAAGAGTATCATAAATTCGTAGGTATTTGATTTCAGGGTTCCGGAAAAGACAATACAACAGTGTTGGGATGTATCTCTGCAGCTGGAGATTTACTACCACCGTTGATCATTTACAAGGCTCAAAATCTCTGGAGCTCCTGGAAAGGAACAAACGACATCCCAGGTACGACGTATGCTTGCTCTGAAAGTGGGTGGATGATGACCACAATTTTCAACGAATGGTTTGAAAAATTTTGTCAGACTGTGACAGCGAGACCGTTGCTTGTCATTTTCGATGGCCATGTGACACACTTGGATCCAGCGACAATAAAACTAGCGGTTCGCGAAAATGTGGCTATATTGAAGCTGCCACCGCATACAACTGACATATTACAGCCAATGGATCGGTGTTGCTTTGGTCCAATCAAATATAAATGGAACGAGCGTCTCATCAACTGGCAAAGGCTCAATCAAAGACCTCTCAACAAATCAGAGTTTTCTGATCTCTTAGGACAAGTGTGGCGAGATGGTCTCGCTAAGGAGTTAATTCAAAAATCCTTCGAAGTCACTGGGCTTTTTCCCGTAAACAAAGAGGCTTACCCAAAGGACCGCCTAGATCCTGTTAAATTAGAAAGATTTAACAAAATTAAATCGTCTACTGGGTCGGTTCCAAAGCCACTGAATATATTCGAAGAATCACCAGTTGAGAACAGAGGTGGCCGTGATTCTCCTTCAGTATTGGGAGCTGAAACATCAAGCGCACCCATTAACCAGGATATTGAACGAGAAACTAATTCTACAACCAGTTCAACTGAAATTGACCAAAATATTCAACCGGAATTGAGGCTTAGGACAACGAATTGTTTTGATTCTCACAACATTCCCAATTCTGAGGCATCTGGCTCATTCGAGAATCTCCAACCGGGACTGAAGTCTACGACAACGCCTCCTTCTGATTCTCACACTGGCTCATTCGAGAATCTCCAACCGGGACTGAAGCCTACGACAACGCCTCATTCTGATTCTCACAACATTCCCAATCCTGAGGCATGTTGTTCATTCGAGACTTTGTTACTAAGTAAAATTAGGTATACAAAACCAATGACTGGAAAGAGGCGAAAAATAGATGGCAAAGGAAAACTTTTGACCAGCGAAGAATACCTGAAAAGTATTGAAAATTTAGAAACCACCATAAAAAGAGGGAAGAAAACTGGACAGAGGAAAACAGAACCCAAAAAGAAAAAACAGAAATCAAAGACTACGAAGAGGATGTCTGACACTGACACAGATATTGAAGAAGACGAAACAGAACCTAAAAAGAAAAAACCGAAACCAAAGACTACGAAGAGGATGTCTGACTCTGACACAGATATAGGAGAAGACGAGATTCACTATGACGATGAAAGTGACCTAGAAAATGTTGATTTGGGAACACTTATTAAAGAGAGCCTAGATCAAGAGTATAATGAATCCGACCAAGATAGTGATGTTATCGAAAAACGTGAAGCAGCTAGTCCGCAATCTAAAAATGGATCTGCGGAAACTAATGGACCTGAGAAAATTCAAATGGATGACCTGGATTATGGAGTTGGCGACTTCGTCCTTTTAGTTCATAAAACCAAAAAGGGTAAAAGCTATTATATAGCTAAAATTGAGGGATCCGATGATGACAATAACATCTCAGTGATTTACTTAAAGAGAGCAAAAAAAAATTTCTTTGTCTACCCTGATACTCGTATCATTTACTGTATTTGCAGGGACGAAATTGTCATGAAATTGCCATCTCCGAAGAAAAAAGGCAAGAGAGGTGCACTTATGTTCGATATCGATCTCGAAAAATATAATGTTAAGTAGTTTAAAAACGTCTCATAATTACCTTGCCTTATTAGATTTTTTTATAATTAGAAATTTGGATGTAACCATTTCATTTGGTGCTGATATTTTGATCTCTTAAATACATACGTATTACAACAAAAACATTTGTTACTTTAATTCATATTATATTAATAATATTAACATTCCAAAGACTATAAGTGCCAAGCAAAATGTTGTATGTAACTGAATCTCCAAAAAAGTTATGCCAAATAAAAATATTTCCTACTTTGTGAATTATTTTTTCGTATTATTTTTTCCCGCTCTGTCTCATGACAACCCAGCCAGTTCCAAATTACTTAAGTTATTGAAGTAATAAGCTGTCTTGTTTTTACACTACGGTGTCTTATATTTACCCCAAAGTAGCGGGAAAAAATGAGACAGACATTTTATCATTTTGTATTACAAAGATAGGATTTACAGGAAAACTGGTAGCAACTTATGGTATGAAATTAGGGAGTGTAAAATACAATTACTTGAAAGATAGTTAAAAATAACTTTATCAACCTTAAAACTTAAAAGTTTACCTTTTTGTCTCATATTTACCCCACCTGACCCTACATTAAATAGAACTATTTTTACGGATTTACTGATGACTACGTGTCCGCAATGAGAAATATTTAGTAAGCTATTATTATTTGTAATAACGACACAACCTTTAATCACGTAGGACGTTACATAACTCAATCCTATCGCGTATCACGAATGCTAAAAAGTAAACGAAACCTCATTATAGTAAAAATGAAATTAAAACGATATAAAACTCGGAAAATATTTATAATTCATAGAATTAATATGAAATTTAAATGCCACATTTAAATAATAATGTATTATGTAGCTAATAGGGATTTAGTCAGAATACCTATTCTAATTACAGTAGCGTATATTTGCTAAAAATTATTCGAAACCTCATTATAGTAAAAATGAAATTAAAACGATATAAGTCTCTAAGAATATTTGTAATTCATAGAATTAACATGAAATGTAAATATAATATTTAAATAATTATGGATTTTGTAGGTAATAGGGATTTGGGCCCAGTACTCTAATTACAGGAACGAAAGAAACGCGAATTAGTAATTCAGCGTGGTAGGACCACACTGTTGACAGTTATCTGTCTACAGCCGCGAGCCGGTCCGTCCGGAGCAATACCACACTCTCGCAGAAAATCGACGTCTGAGTAGTAGCGATTTGTTACTGCGCTTCGTTCGGTGAGCGAGAGAGCCGGCAGCCCAACTTTCTGAGGGTGTTTGCGTGTGGAGGGTTTTGGTGGTGCCCTTGGTTTCACCGAGCCTCAATGCACGCATTCACACTCCCTTCACTTTCTTTGCGATAGACAGCGGCCTTGTAAAGGTCCATGAGCGGCAGCAACACTTACCATCAGGTGTACTGTTTGCTCGTTTGCCACCGTTTACAATAAAAAAAAGAATTAAATTTCGGGTCCAGATCATGTTACCGTTGTTAAAAAATACCTATGTATACCGTATTTTTATACAATACACATTATTTATCAAGATACAAGGGAATTTTATAGAGTCTAGAAAGTGTTTAACAAAAAAGGGATCCTCTTCACATTTATTTATTACCGGTTAAATTTGGAGAGAAAAGAGGAAGTACCTGACTTTTTATTTCACTCTAATCCAGTACAATTTTTCAGCAAAATCTAAGGCATTTTCATTCAAAAGGTTTGATAGTGATAAATATATTTTTCCTTTGTGAATATTTTTCTTCGGAAATGTAATTTCCCGAAAGTTCGCTTCCGTTTTTGAAATTGGAAGCTATTTATATTCTTCGACATGGAAATTGAAGTAATGTTAAAGTAATGTTCTGATGTTGAATTAACAAAAGAAATAAAAATGTTAGCTTTTGTAAGAATAATAAGACTCAAGTCTTGTTCTCGAAAGACTGTTAATACAATATGATACATACAATAAATACAATTACAAGGTAGCAGTGTGATTAAGCAGAGGAAGACAAAAAGGAAAAATATCATTGTAATTTACTGAAATAACTATGAAACTCTTAGACGACCCTCCGATAGTGGAATGACGACATCTTGAAAGTCGCAGGGAGCCGTTAGTTACAGGTAACATAGGACCATTCTGATTGGCATTCTCGTGAGGAGGCTTCTATTCAACAGTGGACATCTAAAGGCTGATGGATGTACAGTACATGCCTATCATGTACTGTGCATGTGGATTGGATTGCTTGGCGTGTAAGCCATGGTACTATTAGTAACTTATAACGTGCTTTATTGATTGAATTAAGTGATACTGGGTGGAAATCCATTATTAATTCCTCCATACGCGTTTTGTCATGATATAAGGTAAGTGTAAACCTAACTAGAGACGATTATATTCACTAAAAATCGCGGCTTCGTTAATTAAGGTGATAACCATTAAAGATGCTTTCAGTTAATAAAAGTCAGTGTTTAATTTACTCGTAACATCATTCAATCCTTTGCCGTTCACTGCTGGACGAAAGCCTCTCATACTTTACCACAAAATGCGGCTTGTGCCGCCCGCATCCAATAACTCCCAGCAATTGTTACCAAGATAGACATCCACCATTATGTCCTACTTACACTATATCATCTGATATGTAGTCGCCCCTGATATGTAGTGCTGTGTGGTAGCGGCTTCGAATACTACCAACCCTTGCTTTGCTCGTGGGTGTCGTAAAAGACGACTAAGAGCCCTAGATTGACCCGGACCAACTCCATCTGGTACCATTTGGGTCAACGATTACATTCCCAAGGAGGGTTGATGTCAGGCATGCGGCCGGTCATAAAAGTCATTGCCGAAACTTTATGCAATATGTCAAAACAGATGACATATTGCGTCGACCCCAAGTAATTGGGATAAGAGCAAGATGATGATGATGATGATGTAGTCGCCCCTTGAGAACCTTTCTTTCTCCGCAGTCACAAGTTTGTCGAGCGATGTCGCCTGCTCATATGTTTGTTATTCCTGGTATTCTGTGGATTACTTTATTTCGGCTCCTATCTCGTAGAAAAATGTCGAATATAGCCCGCTGCATAGCACGCTGAAAGATTTTGAGATTATTTACAAAGGTTATATTTAGGGATCACATTTCCGTGCCATATGGCATTACTGGTAACACGCACGGATCACACACCTGTGCATTCAGATATTGAAGAGATCCTCTCAAATTGCCTCGACAAATTTAGTTTTAAGAAGTAAAATTATGATATGTAGTAAAGGGTAATATAATAAGTATTAGCTTGTATTGTTTAGTATTCATGATAAAATTATGAACTAGACAAATGTTGTAAAATTTCATAAAAATGACATAATTATAATAATTAAAACAACTACAATACTTGTTCACAAAAGAGTAATATCATAAATAATTAACAATATAGAATAATATATACTAATATAAGAAACCGATGTGTTGTTAGTTTTCCAAGACGTATGTACAGGTGGATGGAAAACAAAGGCAATAAGTTCATCCCAGCTTACAAATTTTACACAATGCTGATCCTATTCGATGTTTAATAATATTATATTAACTTTCTTCGTTGAACATATTTTTAGGGAGAAATGGCATTGTACGTCTTGCAGCGAAATATTATATTTTAATGAATATTAAAATCTTACCGCGTTTTCTCTGATCTAAATAAAATATAATGAAATACGTATATCTCAGTTACGCACAAAGAGAAAAGGCAGAACTTTTTTCATTATTCCATCTTGTTAAATTAGGCAATAAAACAGAATAGTTACTTTGCAACAATAACAGTAGATATTTTGTTGAGTTGAAATGCTAATCCGTAAATGTTTTCATTTAAAAGGAATGTGATGATCCCCAAAGTTTGAACGATAAACATTGAAACGGTTGCCTGAATAAACATAATTATTTTGAGTATATTAAATTATTATTCTGCCCAACTACTTCATTCATGTACTGATTTATAATATGTATATAATAGCTTCTTTCAGATACAGGAGCACAATTTTTTAAATAAAACTCTGGGTTCATCATAATTTTTCTCTTATGGCTAATCCATTGTGTTTTAAAGTATAACTCAGATTTGTACTGAGACTTCGCGCCATAAGTAGAGGATTTATTACGTATTTTACGTTTGCTGTTATGCAATAGATAAAGTTCCTTAAAGAACCAACTGTTTTTAAGTAAAAGCATTATTTTAAAATATTTAAATATACTTCGTTACTGTAAAGGAAAATTATTTTCAAAATACCGTATTAAAGTTAATGCAGAATTATGTTTAAAAACTAATTAAACAAAAAGGTTCCTTGCTTCTTGTAAGATAAATTGTCAAATTTGTAGCAAAGAGCGATAACTAAGGTATCTGAAGTTTTCAGTGCAGAACTAAATATGCCAAAATTTTGTAGTTAATCTCTATAAAAAAATCGATATTACACTTAATCTATTTATCTTTTGTACTCTAAATATAATATAGAAAATTGAAACGATTTTATTATAGTCTTGCCTAGTTTTACCTAGTTATTTTACCTCATATAACAACGAACTTAACTGCTAATGCTTTAAAAAACATTTCCAGTAATTAATTGGTTTTATTTTTTAAATACTAAATGACGTTTTTTAAACAAAATTGTAAAAAAATGCTTTTGAATATGTACCATATGCAATAGATATCACCTCCACCCATACACGTCCCACTGTTGGGCTCGGGCCTCCTACACTGTGAGAGGGAAATTGACCGACTATACTACGCTGGTCAGACATGTAAGTATTTTTATTTAAGATAAGATAAGATAAAGATAAAACTGTTTTATTGACACTTAGCTTAAATTTAGATATTACAGTAAGTCGAATGAAATATAAAGGTTTTATAAGAAAATTAAAATAATAGCTAAACTTAACTGTAAATACAACACAAAGAAGAAAAACAAAATATGATAAGTGTCAATGAGGTTCCCATTCAGCAATAATGCTACAGTGCAATATGCTACACTGCAACGCTGATTTTCAATGGGTACCTTAATGACGTACGAATTAATCAAACGAACAAAAAGCCTAAGCGACAAGATAGCAATTACATAAATATACAGATACATAATAAGAATTTAATAAATAAGAAGTATATTTTAATAACAATTTAATACAAAAGAAGAATGTAATTATAAGAATTAGGTATATTGATTAGTTTTAGCCAAAAGTATTACTATGTTGAACATCATTCATAGTTATGATATATCATTTATTTAATCACCGAGTCCCGAACATAAGTCCAAACGTGTAGCCACAATTTCATAAATATATGTCACATGTTTTGCTGCTTTTTAAGATGATATCTTTTAAGGTATAATTTAAAAGAAAATTTGCTAGTTTTATTTTGACACTGTGGGGCA
Organism: Lymantria dispar; assembly: GCA_032191425.1. NCBI lineage: Eukaryota > Metazoa > Arthropoda > Insecta > Lepidoptera > Erebidae > Lymantria > Lymantria dispar. Next base: position 24,974,541 of record CM063448.1, read on the forward strand.
ATAGAATTCCAACACTTAGTTGCAGCAAATTTGAAACATCCCCTGAAAGCTGTAGTTTTAAATCGCGGTATAAATAGCGGATAGGTTACGGATCGAGGTGCATAATTAGAGTTGTCATGACGCCAACTGAGTTTGTCATATAGATATCTAGGCAATTTACTTCTAATAATACCAAACAGCAAAGTTGCAAGATGAACTTCGCGTCTGGCTGTCATTTTTAAAGCGTTGGCATCATTAAGGTAAGGTGTTACGTGGTTACGGCGTGGAATGTCAAAACAAAACCTTGCACAAGCGTTTTGTACACGTTGTATGAGCTTCTCAGTTCGCGAAAAAATACATGGACCGTATACAATATCACAATAATTAAATTTTACCAATATTAGGCTCTCAACCAATCGTTTTCTTATTTCGACACTAAGATATTGCCTAAGTTTGTATAATAATTTTATTATATTTCGAATTTTACTTCTTTTGCATACATATTAAATGCATATTATATCCCTTAGTGGTCTTTTACGACACCCACGGGTAAAAGAGAGGTTGTATTCTTACTCTGTCACAACGCGGAATAGATATATTTCAAATTATTTTTTTAAAGACGGAGTATGAAATACAATCCTTCCTTTAGTTTTTATCGATTACTCCTTCCTTTCTCGCAGGTATCGTAAATTGTAACTACGTTATTTAGTCCTTCAAGATAGTATTATTCCAATGATAAACTAGAAATAAAAGCTCCATGTAACTATGTCTTCTGGTCACTGTGGTGTAGATTTATATCAAGGAATCTCATTTCTAAAAGTGAGTACATACGAGCCATTCTCATCTGAGTCTATATAAGTCCCACTATTCGTACGAGAGCTTAATCAAATAACCCTTTATTAGCTAATATCCTATAGTTATGTAATTTCATGAATAGTTAAAAAAATATTCAAAACAGATGTGAAAAGATAATAAAAAAATTAAAATAAATATATAATATCTTCTGGAACGCTAAAAAGCAGGCTAGAGCCTTTAAGATAGCCGTATGAAGTATCATACGGCTATCTTAAAGAGTAGTAGTAGTAGAATAGGTATGTTCAAATTATGCATACTAAATTTCAAATAAATTTTTGTTACGATCAATTTAACAAGAAGGTAAAATGAGGAAACTAGTGATCCATCAAAGTTCGGTTCAGTGCGGTGGTTAGCGACTTGCGGTCACGATTTTGTTTGCTTGACTTGATAAGCCAGATATTATATAGGTCAACATTAATGGATGTTCATATCCTGAGAAAGTTGACTCAACACTTAATGACGGTCCGTATTAAGATAGATGAATTTTCTTTGATATTTTGGTGAATAAGAAATTCACATTTTTCCCTGAAAAAAAGAATAATATTTATGAATAACATGACATAGCAATTTGTCTGTGAAATCAAAAAATAAGTAACTATAAATTGCACCTAGATCTGTTCAAAACCAGTTAAGTAGGTACTTTAATTTTTAATCCGTGCTTTGTACATAGCAACTGTCTTGGCGGGAAGTACCGCTTGACTCTGTTCAAGACGCCTAAGTTTGTCATTTTGGCTTTGTTCTTCAAATGACTCTTAAATTGAACTTGATATTTTAACGCTAAGGATCTCAGTATTCTTGGATTTGGCAACTGCTGTTGGAACTAAGATACTGAACTGAGATACTTCTTTGTAATGAAGGTGAAAATTGATCTTTGTGGGATAGAACTGAACTAAGTCATAAGTGCCATTCACTATATCCTCTCAGAACTCGTTCCAGAAAGCGCTCGCCTTGAGGCACAGTTTGAGCCTGTCTTTCGCCTAACATACTCCAAGCAACATTTTGATATCTGGTGTATCGCTCATCATCACTCAAGTTATGATCTGGACACACGCCATCCGTTCCATTCAGGGCGACGAAAGAACGGCGTGCAACCCCTTAACCCACCGTATGCCCTCCCTATCGCCATTGGGCCCACCAGTAGTGGACGCGGACGTGAGCGTTCGTATAACGCCCCTCCACTTGCTTCGCATAGAGGATACTGCACCCATACCTATAGAAGACACTGCGTAGATAGTCTACCGCCAGCCATCTCGGGTGTACAGGCACCCCGTGGTACCGAAGCGCCTCCCTGGTGCAGCCGAATGGCAAGCTATTGAATGTATTGGCTATGAAAAAACACGCCACCAACTACTCCTCCGCCACTAACTGCTACCGCGACTACGGTTCTCAGGCATAACAAAAATATGACCATCCAACGCCCCATACTGAACCCGAATTAGGACTGCATCAGAAAAGGACCGATTTCTTTAGAGCGCTGGCCAACGCGTGCGGCCAGGAGGAGAGGCTAACAGTTTTCCTCATCGTCTAGCAGCATGATGAGCCTGTAAGCCGCAGCTGAGTCCGGAGGCACTCCTGAATTCAGTAGGAGCACCAGTCTCCCCTCATTCCAACACCAAGGGAACTGTCTAGGTGCTAGACACGCGTTACATAATCTAATGAGGTCTGGTTCCAGATGCTCGAGGACTAGGGCTAGCACCCCGTTTGGTACTTCGTTGGCCCGCGAGTGAAGGTATGCATCACCGGCACCCATATCTCGGTTTCCGATGGGTGGAACATATTCCTCAGCCTCTCGGTCACTATTCAGCAAAGCATAAACGGGGACAACTCTAAACCATATATATAGCAATCTAACAATCATTCCTAGGACCCTAATTGCCTTGACGAGGGTGGTCATTTCGCCGCAGGGCCGTCCGTAGTGCTGGTGAGGTTGCCGGGAACGACGGGCGGGTCGTCCGGAGTGCTGGGCAGGTCGTCCGGCGGTGGTAGGTCGTCCGGTGGAGGCAGGTCGCCCGGCGATTGAAAGGCTACCGAGGAGTCTGAGCCGCATCCTGCGGCGAGGGCTCTGATGGCGACTTTAGGTAACAAGGGAAGGGAGAGGGAGGGGGCCCGCTCTCTCCCGAGGGATAGGAAGCGCCCCCTGAAAAGGGAAGGCAGCTCCGCGTCCGACTCGGAGGGGACCGATTCCATCAGGCCTCCCCCCAAGGTTGCGACCGCGCGCAGGGGGCGCAGGGGTCAGGGCGGTACGGTGGCGGCGAGACCGGCGACGCCGGGTTCAGCCGACCGGGAAGGCGGGGTGGCGGCCCTTCAGGCCGCGAACGCCCACCTCAGCAAGGAGGTCTCCGGCTTGCGAGAACGCAACCGCAAGCTGGAGACGGAGTTGGAGGCGGTGCGGAGGGAAAACCGCGGGTTGGCCAAAGACATGGCTGACCTGCAGTCCCAATTTGAGCGCCTGGTGCCGGCTGCGCTGCCGGCGCCGGCCCCGCCGCCGAAACGGGCCGCGCCAGTGAGGGCGGGCCCATCGTCGTCTGCGCCCGTGGCGCTGGCTGCGCCTGTCGCGGCTTCACCGCTGCCTCCCCTCGTCGTGGTCCCTCCGCCGGCTCGTGACCGCGGGAGACCTCGGAAGGGGGAGGAGCCGCCGCCCGACGAGGTGCAAGGCGTGTCGGAGTCGGCGATACGCGTCATCCTAGCCCGAGTAGGGGTAATGATGGATGCGCGTATCGAGGCCGTAGCGGCCAGGCTCCCGCCTGAGCCGCCCCTCCGACCGCCGCTCGCCGCGGATAAGACGAGGCGGCCGCAAGCGTCGGCTCCCACCCCGCTGCCCTGTCAGGGTGGCCGCGTGGTGAGCTACGCTGCGGCCGCGGCGGGACCCAAAGGGGCCAAGAAGGCCGGCAAGGCGCCGGCTCTCGCCAAGGCCGGGCCGCGGCCGGCGCCAGCGATTGCACCGCAGGCACCGGCCGGCGAACCCGCGACTGCGCCTGCTGCGCTCAGCGCTGCTGCCAGGCTCGAACAGGGCTGGCAGGTGGCTGAGCGTAGCAGGAAGGCACGCGGCCAAAAGCGGAGAGCGGCGGCCAAGAGTGCCGCTGTGGCCGCCGCTCCCCAGGCGGAGCCGGCGGAAAGGGGAAAAGGTCGCGTAGGGGCCTCAAGTCGGGGTACTACGCCAGAAACCTCCGCGTGGTGTACCCTGGGCACGAGCGACAATTTCTTGGACTGCTCTCTGGAATTGTCGCTCGTGGCAAATATCTGGCCCGAGGGGGGGTCCAGTTTGTGGGATGCCCCAAATTCGCTCCATGTCCTCTAATTGTAGAGGGTATTGGATGCGAAAATTCGACGGGTCCAGTCACTCATTCATTTGAGGACTGGGCAGGCATTTGCCAAGGTGCGGAAGCGCCCCCTGCACAAGGGTGGCAGCACTGCATCTGACTCGGAAGGGAGTGGAGACATCATGCCTCCTCCCAAAGTGGCAACCTCACACAGGGGTCGCAGAGGGCGTGGGGCTGCGGTGGCGGCGAGGACTGGGGCTCCGTCTCCGGTAAGCCAGGCTGCAAGGATAGTGGGGGATCCTCCAACCACAGGAGTGGCGGCCCTGCAGGCTGAAAATGCCCGCCTCAGTGGCGAGGTATCAGGTCTGCAGGAGCACAATAAGAAGCTGAAGACGGAGCTGGCGGCGGTGAAAAAGGAGAACCGCAGGTTGGCCAAAGAAATGGCTGACCTACGGGCCCAAGTCGCGCGGCTGACGCCCGCCGCGCCCAATGCAGGGCCACCGAAGCCAACCCTGCCACCGATGCCGGCGACGAGGGCTGTCGCTGCCACCCCCCCTGCTCCGTCGACTCGCGCCACGGGACGTACCCCTGTCCCGGCTGCAGAGGTGCCACTTCCCGTAGTAGACGGCGTTTCGGATGAGGCGATGCGCGCCATTTTCACCAGAGTTGGTCGGATGGTCGAGGCGCGCATTGAGGCCGTGGAGGCGAGACTCCCTCCTGAGGCACCTCTCCGGCCGCCGCTCGCTGCGGACAGGGCGAGGGCAGCGCGGCCGACGGTAGCGTCGAGTCCCACCCCGTTACCATGCCAGGGTGGCCGCGTGGCCAGCTTTGCGGCGGCCGTGGCTGGGCCTAAGGGTCCCGCCACAACAAAAAAGGCGAGGGTGGCGCCAGCTCCCGCCATACCGCAGTCGGTGCCCGCAACGGTACCGCAAGCACCGGCTAGCGCGCCCGTGACCGCGCCCGCTGCGCTCAGCGCTGCTGCCATGCTGGAACAGGGTTGGCAGGTGGCTGAGCGGAGCAGGAAGGCTCGCGGTCAGAAAAGGAGGGCGGCAGCCAAAAACGCCACGGAAGCTGCTGCTCCCCAGGCGGGAGCCGGAAAAAAGAAGAGAGGCAAGAGGTCGCGCAAGGGGCTCCGGCCGCCAAAATCAGCCGCAGTTGTTATTACTGTGCTGCCTGAGGCGGCTGAGAGGGTCCTAAGCTACGAGGCCGTCCTGAGTCGCGCCCGGCGGGAGTTAGACGTCTCTGACATTGGAGGCGTCGAAGCTAGGACCCGCAAGGCCCAGACAGGGGCTCGGATCCTGGAGTTCCCTGGGGCCGAGGGCACCAAGGCGGCCGACAGTTTGGCCACGAAGTTGCGGGGTCTGTTCGAGGAGGAGGGTGGCGTCCGAATCGCCAGGCCCGTAAAGTGCGCATTACGGGTCTGGACGATTCCGTGACGGTGGAGGACGTCCGGGAGGCTATCGTGGCTAGAACCGGATGTGCCTCGGACACCGTCCGAATTGGCGCCATCCGCCCTGGTCCGGGCGGTGTCGGTGCCGCCTGGCTGCGGTGCCCGGTGGAGTCGGCCAAGAAACTGGCCGACTCAGGCAGGCTCCTCGTGGGCTGGAGCTCGGCGCGGGTGACCGTGCTGGAGTCCCGGCCTGCGAGGTGCTACAAGTGCATGACGGTCGGACACACTCGGCCGACATGCACTAACTGCTTTGACTGCAGCGACCTTTGTTTCCGCTGCGGTCAACCCGGGCATAAGGCGGCATTCTGCGCCGCCACCCCCCACTGCCCCGCATGTGCGGCTGGCAATAGGCCCGCCACACACCGCATGGGGGGCAAGGATTGCAGACCCCCGGCTTCGGCCCCAAAGGGGCGGAGCGGCCCGACGACCCCGGCCGCTCCCGTCCTTAGCGCGACCCGATCGCCCGCCAGCGTGGAGGAGGTGATGGATACGGCCCACTAATGGCGACCGAATCCTACCACCTCCTGCAGGCCAACCTCAACCACGCCGCCGAGGCACAGGACGTTTTCCTGCAAGCCATGGCGGAGTGGTTGATCGGTGCAGCCGTAGCCGCGGAGCCGTACGTGGTGCCTGACCGGCCCAATTGGCCAAACGTGCGTGCGGCAGCAGGGCGGGTCGATAGTGGACTTGTCGTTCGCTAGCCCTAATGTCGCAGCACGTGTGAGGAGCTGGTGCGTCCAGGAGGAGGTTGAGACCCTATCCGACCACCGATTCATCTGGATAGAGGTCTCCCGGACCCTCCTGTAGCCCAGCAGGGGTCACACGGCAGATGGAGCTCCCGCGTTTCCGCGGTGGGCTGTGGGTCGATTGGATCGGGACCTGTTGGCGGAGGCAGCCATCGTTCAGTCATGGCTGTCCTCACCGCCCCAGGCGGACGGGGTGGATGCCGAGGCTGGCCGCATCCGCTGTGCGTTAACGCAGATCTGCGATGCGGCCATGCCTCGTGTGCGGCGCCTGCCCCCGAAGAATGCGGTCCCCTGGTGGTCCCGAGAATTGGCGGACCTTCGGGCCGCGTGCATACGTGCCCGGAGGGCCTACACCCGCAGCCGAGCGCGTCACCGCGACGCTGAGCGGGAGGGTCAGCTGTACGAGTCTTACCGCAGTGCGCGGTCTGCCTTCAGGCTGGCCGTCCGTACCGCCAAGGACGTTAGTCGGCGGGAGATGCTGGACAATCTCGAGCGTGACCCCTGGGGTCGCCCCTACCTCGCGGCGCTGAACAAGCTCCGCGGGCGGCCCCCCCCCCCCTCACCGAGACTCTCCAGCCCAGCCTCCTCACCAGAGTTGTCGAGGACCTCTTTCCACGGCGGGCGGAGCACACGCCCACGGTCATGGCTTCGCCAGACAGCGACCGGGAGGTCGACGATGAAAGTGCTCCGCCCATCACGGAGCCGGAAATGGGGGCGGCGGTGGCGCGTATGCGAGTCAAATCCACCGCCCCCGGGCCCGTCGGTATTCCGAACCGCGTGCATGCCGCCCTAGCCGAGGCCGCGGGTGACGTGACCGGGGATTAGTCCGTCACCCACCTAGAGGCCGACCGCGTGAGGAAAGACCGACGTCCTCCCCGAGGGGGGGACGTCGGTAGATGGGAGGGTACCCCAACAGGGGGTATTCCGTCGGGCCAACCACTGACGACAAGTTAACGCTGCTCCAGTGGTCGGCCCAACGACGAAGGCGACGTGGTTTTTGGGTGGATCGCGGGAGTTGCGTGCTTAAGCCCCTCTGTTGCCCCGGACGGAGTGGGGCGGAGGCGCGCCGACCGCGACCCACCCACAAAAAAAAAAAAAAAAAAAAAGGACCCTAATTGCCTTAAATGTATTATGAAGTTTATTGTATATGTCGGCGTTGCGCCAGGAATTTGGTCGTCCATAATAAAATACCGAATTTGTAATCACTGTATTTATTAAGAGTTATTGGCGAAGAAGTGAGTGAAGTAAAACTGTTCTAATCTTACAATGTTTTTATAACCTCCGCTTTACAATGAAACGGTCTAGTCTTAGTAACTATAATTACTTTTTATAACAAACAAATAAAACATCTATAAAAGAACTATCGAAATATAGCTAAATAATAATGATAAATATTCTAATGCATTTAACATAATTCGAAATAGTCAATTTTACACAATTTACATTAATGTAATTAAAGGAAATATTATTCTCATATATTGTTCAACAGACGGCGCTGTAACTAGAAATCAATTTCAATGTTCATTGTGTAAAAACAACTAAATATGGTTACAAATAATTATATTAATTCTAATAGATTTTAATTTGATCATTTATATAAATATTTAAACAACTAAATCAAATATTTTTAGAAATACATTCAAAAAGCGTCTTTTAAATATCATAGCATGGTAAATAGCAGTGTTGTTATTACAAATAAATATTTAAATATTTGCTGCAAATATTTCAAACATGTTTATAATAATCTTTTAAGCTATAATTGATAACACATACATCTAAATTTACAAATATTGCCGATAGAGGGCGATATGCGCCAATACGGCCATACTGACTCCAGCGCGTCCCTTGCGCTGTTAAGGCGTCACCCACCACGGGATCTAGCCAACCACAAGGCATCACCCATCACGGGATCTAGCCAACCATAAAGCATCACCCATCATATACTAGAAACCCGACCGCGCTTTGCTTCAGTTTGAGCTGCTTTACCTGCGTAGTTCCCATTCCTGTGGGAATATTAGGACAAAATATAGCCTATGTCACTCCCTGATATTATAGCTTTTCACTGGTGGAAGAATTTTTGAAATCGGTTCAGTGGTTCAAGCATGAAAGAGTAACAAACAAACAGACAACCTTACTTTCGCATTAATAATATATACATAGGAGTAATATGATAGTTTATCGGATCTCTTACATCACTTCAGATGATTTATGCGTGATGTGACCAGATCACACTCAATTCAAAGAGGTGTAGAAGTTTGTATAGGCAGTGATTTATTTTGTAATAAGAAATTGTTAAATATTTCACTGTTCTTGGCTTAAATACAATGTAGAACTCTCAACTTCTTTCTATTGTTCAGTTACAAGAGAATTCGTGTCAGCAAGCGCTGCGAAAATAGCACTCGGGGCGTCAAATCGCCTCTCCTAAACTTTGGAAATGTTTACATCAACAGCGGTTTAATTCCCACGAGCGCAAAATACTGGCTCAGTAAAAATCCATCATATTATTAGACAAAATGGATATTTAGTTGAAATCTCTGCAAAAGAAAGTGAACTGAACCAATGTGTTTATGTCAATTAGGTCTGCTATATATTTAAAATTTTTCTGTGTGGTGAAACTGAGCTAAGAATACAATATGTCAACATTCTTTTATATATTTCATCATCATCATCATTCAGCCTATCGCCGTCCACTGCTGGACGTGGGCCTCTATCATGTTTAGCCACAAAATGCGGTTCTGTGCCAGCCGCATCCAATGACACCCAGTAACTATCACCAGGCCGTCGGTCCACCTAATGGAGGCCGTCCTACACTGCGTCGTCCGTTACGTGATCACCACTCGAGAACTTAAGGAGGTTGTTGATTCGTCGAGCGATGTTTTCTGCCTATTGCCAATTCAGCATGCTATATCGGTTACACTCGTTCTTCTAAGAATATCTATAATTCGCATTCTATCTCGCATAGAAATTCCAAGCATAGCCTGCTCCACAGAACGCTAAACGACTTTAAGGTTAGTTACGAAGCACACATTTAGGGACCACGTTTCCGTGCCGTAAGTCTGCTGACGTACGACACGGAAAGGGTTACAAACACTGATTGTATACCTGTGTTTTATATATTAAGGCGTTGTAAGAACCACCTAAGCAAACATTAGGAATATTAGCTGCAGACTCTTCTGGGAAACTCGTAACAACGACTGCGACCATTAACGTGCTTGCCGAGCGAATCGATGATCATGGAAGACCGTGGTCAATAGTGGACTATAGAGACTGATTAATAGACAGATTAGCGTTGGTTGTAAATGCATTTATAAGGAAAATTAGAATTACACATTCGGCAGATCATAAAATAATTGGCCAAACATTTGCAACATGTATGTGACTGCGCTTGCATTCGCTTGCAGATGGATGAAAGTTATCCCATCAAAGTCGTAAGAAAATCCTGATCACGAAAAAGGAATTTCACTAAAGTTTAGATAGACGTTTGATTTTTAACAGCATTTTTACGTTGATTTTCACTTATTAGAAAACCGGAGTAATAATGCAGAAATATTATTTATTTAGTTAGAAATAATACAATATTCTATAGATTAATATTACATCAATAATTCTTTATATTACTTACTTTTCTTTATCTCAACAAATATATTACATTGTTGAGTGTAGGTATCCTCCAGATCCCTGTACGGCGCACTGGTGTGGGCGAGGTCCCTAACCGTCCGACTGAGGGCTCTCCTGTGGCAGCCACAGCGGGTCATGACGGTCAGGGCCATACGCAAATACCGCACGGTGGTGACGGAGGCAACGTGACTGTTGGCAGGGACTGCTCCGTGGGACCTGGAGGCGGAGATGTTCGCCGAACTGGACCGGCAGGAATCGGAGGCGCGGGCTGGGAGCGGCCCAGTCTCACTGAAAGAGCTGAAAGAGATGGCCGCTTGGCCAGACGATGCCCACTGCGACGTTATTGCCTATTGGGCAGTCCGGCTGGAGAGATCTCGGTACAGTGTTTGGACCATTGAGGCCTTCTGGCCGCTACCGATGCAGTGGTTGGGTCGGCGGTATGGGATGCTTTCCTTCCGACTGGTTATTATTGACGAGGCACAGTTGCTTTGCGAAGTACCTGCACACGCTCGCGAGGAGGGAGAGCACACCGTCCTGCCACCACTGCGATTGCGACGAGGACAGCGCAGCACGCATTCGAGGTGTGTGCCGCGTAGGCAGAGCAGCGCCGTGAACTCGTCGCACTCTTCGATGCCGACCTGACGCTGCCGACCATCGCTAGGCAGATGCTCGATAGCGTCAGGAATTGGGACGCGGTCGCCGCCTTCAATGAGGCTGTCATGAAAGGAAGCGGTGGAGCGTGCGCGATAGGAACTCCTCTACGGTGACACCGTCTGCCGACGGCGACTCGGGCGGCGCAGGTGCGAGTACCTACGCCTAATACTGCCCTAGCCGAGGCCGCGGGTGACAGTACCGGGGAATAGTCCGTCACTCGCAGATAGGCTGGCCACGCCGAAAAGATATATGAAAGAAGATAACTAAGAGAACATATATCTGCCCCCTAACCCCTATCCGCCATAACCCCTATCTCATACCCCCTCATCAACAATTATATTCCCAAGGAGAGTTAAGGATAGGCAGGCGACGCTGATAAAACTATTGCCAATAATTTTTGCAATATAAACTACGAAAGAAGAGTGCATATTGAGTCGACTCCAAATAATTGGATGAAGAGAGAACTTTATAAAAAAAGATATTTGCATAACCTGTTTTCTATTTTCTAATTTAATAATAAAGCCATATACGAAGAAATAGTTATCTTTATTTTAAGCACCTTTCCAAACATACATTTGCAGATTATAGAAATAATTATTTCATGTACCATTTCATGAACCCAAGACGCTCAGGGTAAAAGGGTCGTTACTTAGAATACTACGCCATCTTTATATTCGATATTGAAGACATCTCGTAAATTAATTCAATTTGTTTGTGTATTGTTGATGATATGATATGTTTATCCAATTTAAGCATACAACCATGCGAAGATTTATTATATAAAATGATGTTCAATTGCAGATATGGGTATGTAAATTATTTTATGACTACGTCGAGATATTAATATCGATCATCAATTTAATTTAATATGAATATCAAATTGATACAGGTTATATACAAGGTTGATGAGTTAAATATTAAAAGCTGATTTGTTACATTAGAGATTGTTTTTTAGATATTAGTTTGTAAATAAAGCTTTCAGGGAACACATCAGGCAAATTAAACAGTTTGAACTTTCATGCTTCGGTGATTTTTACTTTATAGATAGACCAGTCCAAAGTCAATACATAGTTACGAACATCAATATAACAAGTTTTTTTTATTGCAAACGGTGGCAAACGAGCAAACAGTACACCTGATGGTAAGCGTTGCTGCCGCTCATGGACCCTGCCGCCGCTCATGGACCCTAAGGCCGCTGCCTACGGTGAAGAAAGTGAAGGGAGTGTGAGTGAGTGCATTGAGGCTCGGTGATAACAAGGGCACCACCAAAACCCTCCACACGCAAACACTCTCAAAAAGTTGGTCTTCCGGCTCTCTCGCTCACCGAACGAAGTGCAGTAACAAATTGCTATTACTCAGACGTCGATTTTCTGCGAGAGTGTGATACTGCCCCGGACGGACTGGCCCGCGGCTGTAGACAGATAACTGTCGACAGTGTGGTCCTACCACTCTTAAAGTTTGCCAATGGTTTTTACATTACATAAAATAATTTAAATATATTTTAATTTTTTTACGGATTCAGAGTCCAAAAGGTGAAGGCCTACCGAGGAAGTGTTAAATGATTTTGTTGCTAGAATTGTAGATAACAATAAACAACAATAATAGATAGCATAACCGACCATAGATGGATTTGCGGTAAAGGGCATAAGATGTGGGTAGTACACGATTTAAAGGAACCGGCACCAATGATTGGCTCAAATGGGGATAGTGAGGTAAGACGGCAGGTTATAGGGCGTAGGTCAACCTTTCAACTCATTGGCTAGTATGGGTTGGCTATCCCGCCTTGGCCTCTTGTAGCTGAGACGTTGGCGAATGTTTACCAGTTCCGTGCTACAGCGCGGGCCAACGGCGAGCAAGTCTCTGCAAGGAGATTGGGCAGAGCACAAGAAGTGACCTGGAGGGAGGTTATCCGGCGGTGGAGGGAAGACCTGGAGTCCTTGTTAGGATGGTGTAGGTGCTTACCAGACACTGGGTCTTCGGTAAGTACCTGCATATGATTAGAAGAGAAGAGGCCCCCGGATGTCATGAGTGTGGCGCGCCAACTGATGATGTACGTCACACATTGGAAGTATGCGCCACCTGGGGGTCTTAGTGCCACGACCTGTCGGCGGTACTTGGAGCGGACCTGTTTCTGCCGACCGTTATCGCAAAGATGCTTGGCAGCGACAGGAGCTGGTCGTCGATGGCCTCGTTTTGCGAGGTCGTCATATCAAGGAAGGAAGCGGCGGAGCGGGAACCCGAGTTGCTTGCGTCTGCTGACTCGCTTTGTCGCCGGCGACCCGGGAGGATGAGGCGACAATATGCCCACCTACTCCCACCGCCCTGAGTAGTAATGACAGGACGTGGCCAGACGACCATGCGTTGGGGTGTCGGGGATTGAATGTCATCAGACGACCTCTCTGACACCCCCTAAAAGCGCGGAAGGGGACGCTGTGGTTTTAGTGGGTATTCCGGCCGCGGATGTGGACGGCGAGTCCCACAGGCCCCCCCGTCCGTCACTGGCGGGGGACAGTGCGTGAATGCATTTCTACAGCGTGATCAAAAAAAAATAAAAAGTATGGGTTGGCTGTGCTCTGAATACAGGTTGTGAAAAATAAGAAGAACACTACTAAAGAATCAAATTATATTACATCGAATCGAACGAAACTAAGCAAATCCAAACAAAAAACAAAACGAAATGAAACGTACGAAGTCAAAAGAAAAGATACATATATTGACAATTTTACACTTTAATATCGAAATAATTAATTAATAAATATTCTACCACACCAGTCTATCGAAGGCTATAAGTGCGGATGCACGCTGAGAGATTTGGTTAGAAACTTAGTGGTTTAAAGTTACTACTTTTAAATTAAATAATTATATGCAACACGTATACATGAACTATCCTAGTCCATTTATACATATTGTATGTAATAATTTATCATATTTATTTATTTTATTTATAATATACACAAAAAAATGCTGCACCAGATCGGCGGCAGCCGATCAGGACTTATCTGAAACAGCCATCATTAAAAACTTCAAATTCATGCATGTTCTTCGGTTTAGGGTACTTTTAACCTGGCCTTTCTTAGAACGTCCCCGACTTGATCGTCGAACGTCTGCCTTGGCCTTTCCCTTCCAACACTTCCGACACGTATCATATAGATACAAATGTAGGTAACATTTCAATGTATTCGCCTCGAGATTTTAGTTGATATATGCGACAATGTTAGTAAAAAGGAATCAGAATTCACGGCGATTTTACAATTCCAAGCCCCTTGTCAACTTATCAAATGAATTAAATTTACATTTCTATGGCTATTATTGAAAATCGATGACCACAGTAACTTCTTTTTTTTGGTATCGCAGCACTCTTGATCTTTAAAATGAAACAAATTATTTCAATAGATGCGTATTTAAATTATTCCATAATTTATTTCATTAAAATCAGCCTAAATTTCATAAAATTTCAGTTTTATTCTGTGAATCGCTTACTGATTTTCGTTTAGAGCTTCTGGATTGCATAATGCTACTATAACATTCACGTCCAAAACACAGCGTTAAAGTACCTTCTCATAAATATTTAAATAGATCTTATTCAGTTGTGGTTAACCTTTATCCGTAGCGATTGTTCACCGTATAGATTATTGTATATACATAGTTTATAATACTATCTAGTGTTTGTAACATTATTTTTATAAGTTTTCTGTTTTTCCAATGAAAATTTGTTATGATATAATTACGTAAATTACGTAATATTCCGACCAACCTGTTATTGTCCACTGGGTATAAAATTTCTCCAGAGAGTGGTCCAGCCTATTTTCTAAGTGGTCCTGTAGGCGGTTATTACGACTCCCTACGAAAGAATGACATATGAATATAGAAGTAATACATATTTCTCTGTTAACAATTGATATTGTATAAAAAAGTGGATCAAAAATGATTATTAGCTGATAACTATTTTTATTACGTTCTACTTATTCAGTTTTCACTGTTTGTATTGTTATGGTATAAAGTAAAGACAGTACTCATAAAAATATCAAATAAAAAGTTTCACACGCAAACGCAAGTGCAATATTATGGAAAGGTATTCAATTTTAAAAGGTATCAAAATCTATATTTATTAGCTAATATCAGAAATGATAATGTCTATGTCAGCAAATGTCTACAAATTATTATCGATCACATGAAAGCTTATGGATATAATGAGTAACTTTGTAAAGTTGTAAGTATAGTTCGCGTAAGTTTACATATACATAGTATATAGCTATATATGTATATAGCTATGTCATTCATTTTCTCTCAGTACTAATTTTGCTTAATTGAAAGATGCTCAAAAGTCTCTCGCAGAACAACGTCATTACTAGCTGACCCAACAGACGTTGTTCTGTTCAAATAAAATAAAAGGCTATTTCAGAGCTACCTACTGGGTCTAATTGTGAATTTAAACCATTCTTGTATCCCCTTGAACACATACAAAAAAATTCGACGATATCGGTCCAGCCGTTTAGGCGGACTTCAGTGACTTAAAGACGTACACAAGAAATTTATATATAAAGATATGTACTATTGAGCATCTTTCAGTTGAGCAAATTTAGTACTAATAGATTAAATTTATGTAAACAAGGCAATAGAATGGTAGATGACGCGTTATTCTTATATCATTTTTGTACAGTATTTTGTGTTTTAATGATCAAGTGTAAGTTGTTTCATTTTCCCTATAAATAATGTTTTCATACAATATTGAGAATGTCGTCTATGTTCAAAAACAATACTTCTGTTTAAATAAGATCTGTTACCTAATCAACATATCGCGTCCAAAGAAGTTTTACTTCAGTAATTATAAACCTTTGGCAAAGCCGAAATTGAAATTCTCTTCCAACTTTTCTTTGACTATCTATAATACATAGATATATTATTAATATGTTCACATAGACTAAACCGTATTTAATTATTCAATTCAGACTAAATATACATTCGTGGATAAGCATACGGGACGCCAAAAACAGTTTTCAAACTTTTGGGTCAAAGTTAAACATCATTTCAGCGAAATCGAGAACTGACCCTTTGATGCCTCTGAATATTTGAACAAAAAACAAAACACTATTACGATCATAATAGTATTTATGTTATATTTAAATTAACTATTCGTAAAATATGTTAAATATGTCCCAAATACACATAATTTTGAATTAATGGCCGTTGTTATTTTGGGTTTCATTCTATAAAAAGCTTTACTCCTATTAATCTTCAACATACTGCTAGTAATGTTTTAAAAATTCAGATCATATACATCAAGTTCATCTTAGTTCATATACGTCCATACCACGAGGTGGGATCCAGCCTCTTCCACAATAAGAAAGAACGCTACACGAGAAAAGGAAACATTGACGTAATAATCCCTATTTATTTTTACTATACTAGAATCAATAATCTAAAAATGTCATTGGGTCAATCATCATTATCATTTCAGCTCATTTACAAGCCACTTTTGGGCTCAAGCCTCTTCCACAATAGAAGCAAAATTAACTCACTATACCACATGGTAAAGTAAGGTCAATTTCCCTCCTATCGTGGAGGAGGCTCGAGCCCAGCAGTGGGACGTTTATGAGCTGAAATGATGATGATGATGATACCACACTGGTCAGACCTGTTGGTATAGGGTTTCATTTCAAATTTTCCTTGTCTTGCATAAATGTTATATGCATATTTAATTCCCAAGTTGTCTTTGACGGACAAGAGAGGGGGCGGTAAATTGTATTCTGACTCCGTCACCACACGAGAAGATGAGTCAATAATATCAACAAACAAAAAGACACTAATTTGAAAAATTATTTTAGCGTTTTATAGCCCAATAAAATCAATGAAATATGA
This sequence comes from Lymantria dispar, assembly GCA_032191425.1. Classification (NCBI taxonomy): domain Eukaryota; kingdom Metazoa; phylum Arthropoda; class Insecta; order Lepidoptera; family Erebidae; genus Lymantria; species Lymantria dispar. The sequence goes on from CM063448.1 coordinate 24,990,962, forward strand.
AATCTTTGCTTTGTGTTACGAGGGCCAACTGTAGTACTAATCCCTTACTGCTACCGTGGCTGTATACAACGTATCCCAAAATTCAACGATAAGCGGGCACCAACTGGTGGACCTACTTATGACTGCTGCTGAGAATGCCCTTTCGGCCTCTACACTGGTCGATTTTAGGGTCATTAAATACTCATAAACCATAGATAAATGTTCACCTCGCACTCCTTCGGTCTCATAAACGCTCATCTGGGGGCACGGTAGTGCCCCAGCCAAGTCGAGCAAAAAAAAAGTCGGGCAAAACGCAATACTGACGTAACATACTTTTCTCGAAGCCATTCAGGCCATTTTCGACCCCCTATAACTTCGTTGTTAATAAAGCTAGAAAGCTGAATTTTTAGTAACCTAGCAGGAATTGTATACACATTGTGTATTTCGAATTTTATTTAATTTGAACTTTAAGAATTATAACTAGTCAAAATTTCGTAATTTTGTCACTCACTGACTGACTGACCGATCATCAATATTAAAGTGGCACTTCTAGCAAACATAGAAGCTTCAAATTTAGAATACAATTAGTGTTTAGTGTATAAATGAAGGAAAAATTATGAAAAATTATAATTTTCATCCAGTTTCCGAGATACACTCACTGTATAAATAATTTTGTAAACTCATATAAATATATAGGATTACAAAGTTACATTTGCAGTTATTGAAATGTAACTTTGTAAAAAATAAGAATACATTTGTCGCCATCATTGCTTCTCTATGGGAATCGTAACAACCAGCTAAAGACTACGCAGATGACGTAGTGGTTATGATACCAACGTACCGCGCTAGTGTCGCGGGTTCGAATATCATGCAAGACAACTTGTACGATCCACAAATTCTTGTTCTGAGTCTGAATGTAATTTGTGTCGGTTCTTTCCGTATGGTGACGAAGTAAGAATACAATTCACCACTCTCTATCTTGCCCGTGAATATCGTATAAGACGACAATGGGATGTAATATGCACATACCATCTGTGCAAGAGAAGGAAAACTCGAAATGAAACCCTATATCAACATGTATGACCGCCATGGTATAGTGGGTTCGATTCTCTCCCATTGTGGAAGAGGCCCGAGCCCAATAAAGGGACATATGAGGGCTGCAATGATGATGCGATGTTGAATTACATGTTTGTAAAGTCCTCCATAATATAAGGATTATTATTACCTTACTGCAAGGCATTGGTCATTTAAAAAAAAGATTGAACAGGAAGGAGAGTGGGCAGCAGCTCTCGCCGGGGAAATGTATGATATCTCACTGCGAAACCAACACGCCCACTAAATGTGGTGACTACGTCATTATTCCTCATAAGGCGAAGAAAAATGAGCTCTAATCATGGCAACTCTGTTACCCTTGAGCGTCGTTGGATGCAGGTGCCACAGTACCGCACTTTATGGTGAAGCATGAGGGGGGTCTATATCCTACAGTGGACGGTGATAGGCTAAATGATGATTGGCATAATAGGTGTAGACAGATACGTAGATATAATTATGTTCAAAGATAACTTGTAAAATGGTCAATCAACTTAATGAAAAAGCAAGAGTGGGACGTGTCTTATGAAATTGTACCAAAATCTCCCAAAGTATTAAGCAAACTAAATTGCCTCAAATTTATCTGAAAGAAAGAACGCCATCATTAGGCTCGACTGGCATCAAAGCGGAGAGGAGACTAAAGGAGATGTGTTTCGAAAAACCAATCAAATTTCTTTATTTCCACATCTCTCCGCTTTGTTTAGGTAGAAGTGACTCAAGCGGAAAGGAGAGATGTCTCATTTTTCAGAGTGTGCTCTAAGAAAATCCTTTGTTTGTATTCAAGAAGTAAAAGGTACCGGAAAGGCAAATAAGTAGGTCTATCTACAAAAAGAAATGAGATACCATCAAAAACAAGACTTGTAAAAAGAAGCCAAGCCTCGCAACTGAGTTCTTCTACCATAAAAACTTGTGAGATCCATGTTATTCCAAGTCGGTTAACTCATTGAATCCCTGCTTAAGGGACCTTTCTACTTAAGTTATTACGTAAATAGCTAACCTAACAACTTCTTATAGTGACTATATCAATATTAAAGATCTTTTATGTTTTAAATATATAGATTGACTTGGAATTATAAATTTTCTGCAATAACGAAGACTTATTGGACGTGAGACATCTTAGTCCACCCGTGACCATGAACGCTGCAAAGTGTTCGAAACGTCGGGCAATCAAAAATCAAATACAAACGCGATAAAATCCGTAAAGTAGTTTTATTTAAAATATAGTTAGTTTAATCTGGCGAATAATATTCTGTTGATGATCAGGTTGACGTCATGGGCTTGATGACCAAAAGTTATATCATACTTTATTCTTCTGTTCAAATCTAAAAAAATAGTAGAATGAATTCTCCTTGCAATCGATCGCAGTTCCTAATGGTTACAATTATTAATTTAAACCATTCACATATCCATCGTAACAGATTCATATTCTCAAATCCACAAAAAAATCGATACAGCCGTTAGCCGTTTAGAAGAAGTCTATTTATGATTATAGCGTGGTGACGAGATAAGAATACCGTAGTCCTTCCCCTTTTCTTGCCTATCAGAGCAGTAAAAAGTGGTTGAGATTTCACCCGGACAGTGGCAGGATCATTTTTCTGGAACGTACGCCTAACATCAACTAACAAACCTACATAGATATAAAATACTTCACAAAACTTAAATTTGATTATTAAGTTACTTTTTTAAAACAACATTTTATGTGATGATAATAAAAAGTATATTTTCCATTTAAGTAAAGTTGCTGTTACAACTACTATTCTATGAAACATTCTTTTAAAAGACCAAGGGATTTCTATTAAATATTTCTGTACTGAGTGATAACTTTTTATAGAACAGCTGGAAACATAAGTGACTTTATTAATATTTATTTTTCATTCAATGTATAGGTCGAAATTTCAATTAAGGGAGATTACTTCTTCGTTTTTTTTAATGAAAAGAAAATATATAAACCGCACAACGTTTCGTTAGAATAAATGAAAATTAAAGAACTCTTTGTTAGGAGTAAATTCAGATATTTATTTTACTATATTGCTAATAGCTTTTGCCTACGCCGTTGTTCGTGTAGAAGTCTAAAATGGTTTTAATTTTAATTGGTTTCATGCGTTATTAATATTTTTTATAACATATAAATTATTATGTTTAGATGTTTCATTACTTTTTAATAGTGATTTGTTTTGTTTGTGTCAAAACAAAATATAATATAATCATAAACACCAAAGAGTATTGATATCAATTTCAAAGCAGCTCAAATTAACTTTCTACCCCCTTTTTTAACACAATAGGGGATAAATTTAATAAAATATTAAACACGTCTTCCATTCATTCTGTTAAGGAATATTTATGTAAAATTTGAAGTAGTTTGGAGCAAAGAATCACGGAAAGAAATGTCCGTCGCATGACAACTGCTGAGATAACGAAAACAGTTATTGATATGTAGTTATTAATGTGAATATTATTATTTGACATGGATTTGTAATTAAAATAATAATATTAAATACATAAGTAGTCAATCGACGCAAGCAAAGCTGCTGTCAAAGATATGACGTGAAATATTTTTGTCAGATTTTGTCGTGTTTTAATTTTATTTTCACGATGGCTTGAGCATGCCAAAATTACAATTTACCAATTTTAATTGCACAATACTCAAGATATTATTTTTATATTTCTCATAAAATAACTGTTATTATATGATCCAATCAAATAAACACTCAACACAATAAAACCTATTGACCTTTCCTCGCGAACCTAACCAATTGATTTCTGATGAAGTCGGTCACTCATTGCTGTTGACTCACTCTACTTATAATAATAAAAGTTCCTAATTTGAGAAAACCTGTTTATAAATACAGGTTGTCAGAAATTAAACACCACAGTTGTGTTTACTTGCATGTTATATTTTATATTAGGGAACAGATTTAGAATAACAAGTCAGAAAGTAGGCAAATAAAATTGCAAAAAGATAATATTCCCTGTGCGGTGACCGAATAAGAATACAATTTGTCTTGTCTGTGGGTGTCGTAAAAGATGACTAAGGAATGTAATATTTATGTAGCATCTATAAGAGTAAATCTCAAAATAAATACCTCTGCCAACACGTCTGACCAGCGTGGTATAGTAGGTTAATTTCCCTTCCATCATGGAAGGAAAATTAATCTGCAGGGGGCCCGAGACCAGCGATATATATTATATAAATATACTAGCTGACCCAACAGACGTTGTTCTATTCAAATAAAATAAAAGCCAGACAGTAGCGCCACTGACAGGGTCCAATTGTGAATTTAAACCATTCTCGAAGCCTCCTGAACACACACAAAAAATTTCATCAACATAGGTCCAGCCGTTTAGGAGGAGTTCAGTGACGCACACGTACGCAAGAAATTTATATATAACTAGCAACCCGCCCTCGCTTCGCTTCGGTTATAGGTTATAGTCGTTTTACCCGCTTAGTTCCCGTTCCTGTGGAAATACCGGGATAAAATATAGCCTAGTTTACGCCCTAATATTATAGCTTTCCATTGGTGAAAGAATTTTCGAAATCGGTCCAGCCCTTTTGAAGATTACCCGGAACAAACAGACAGACAGACAGACAGACAAAAATTTTTTAATTGTTATTTTAGGCATAGGTGTCGTGCAAATAACTGTGTGAGCATGAAAAAAGCCTATTATTTTGACATTACAAATAGTGTTGCCCAAATGCAAGACCAAGACGAGACTTGGACCGGTCTTGGTCTTGGTCTTGCAACATCACACCTGGTCTCGTCTTGGTCTTGGTCTTGCGCACCCGGGTCTTGGTCTTGGTCTTGGTCTTGCGCACCCGAGTCTTGGTATTGCAGCAAGAGTCTCGCAAAGTTTTGCAGTTAGAATAACGTAACAGTAATTTATCATGGCAATGAAAAATCCAACTAAATTAATCAAATATCCTATCCTATCTATCCATCTGTTAGCCTATAGTTCACTATTGAATACAATACTTACCACTGGAGAAAATTACTCTTCTATTCCCCTGGTGTTCCATTAGACAGCGTTACTACTCTTATGACAGGACTTTCGACCCTATTTTCTTAAGACGTCACCACACGAGGCAGTTGATACAATAAATTTTATGTCATTTTATAATCAATGCGATATTTTACAATTAATGCGATTGTTTATATTCCCCTTCAAGTTAAGTGGTATGTATCTATTGTATTTCCAGTTTAGTTACTGATACTCTGGATACTTGAAAAAACCTGTTGCTCTATTGCCTATATAAATACTTTGGCCGCTGGATCCATGTAGCTCTTAATATACTATTTTTCAAGAACATATAAAACTGATTTAAAATTTTATGGTTTTAATACTTGTAAAATGTATGATATTCGTCGTCATCGTCACAGCTCATAAAAGTGCCACTGCTGGGCTTAAGCTTCCTTCCAGTAAGAGGAAAATTGATCTACTATACCACGCTGGTCAGACATGTTGGTACAGGGTTTTCTTTCTAGTTTCACTTCTCTTGCACATATGTTATATACACAGGGTGTATCAGGTTATGGGACAACTGTTCATGTATGTTGTAGTTCAACAGTCATAGATCATAATTAGAATGTATATTACACAAAAACAATATAACGTAAAAGTTATAGTGATTACAAAAATGTGTGTCTAAGAGTTTATGCCTTAAATTTTATGCATTATGTAGGTATGTACAGACAGGATATATGTAAGCATGTAAAATAATTTTTGACAGTATAAATAGGTATTAGATTTGCGCGAACCTTTCAATGGTTACGACAAAGGCGACTCATCAACGGTCATCGGCCGATCAGCTGATTTATGTTAAAGCGAAGTTTGTCTTGCTTATGCAAACGTAATCATTGATTTATTCAAATTCTAATGAACATTTAACAAAATACGAATATGTTGTAGATTAAGTATCATTCCTTTATACATTTTAATCAATTTACACGAAAAAACGATGACAAAATTGAGAACTTACATGTCTCTCAATTCATTAACGAATCGATATTTTTATTTAAATTTTTTTTCATGGGTTCCTAACACCATTGCCCGATCCGATTTGATACGACATCCACGGGTAAGAGAGTGGTGAATTATATTCGTACTCTGTCTTTTTTTTGTGTGTGTGTGTGTGTAGCTGTTGGTCGCAGATGACCAAGACAGCTTAACGCGGTCAATGGGTGAGCGCTGATGGCTCTCAACCCGGTAAGTAAGTTAAGCGAACATCGCCCGAGGGCTCCCCCCTGTGGGGAACGGACCTCGGCTCGGGGCGTCGCTGAGAGCAAAGTGGGCGTGGCCAAGTTTAGGTTAATGACTTTTACGCGGCGCGGTTTTCGACCTCGATAGCGAGGCCGATACCGCGGAGTTTTATCTGTTATCCCTGCGCGAGCTGTGTAGGTCCTTTCTTGGGCGATCATAATAGCGTCATCTTCTTCTTCAAGAAGATGATGAGGACATCGGACCGCGGATATTTTTGAGGGGACGTAGTTTACCGCCCCAACCACTAGTGGATTGGGGTGAGTCGTGGCAGAGGCAAAATAGCGCTGGGAGCAACGCTTCATGTACTGCCTGATGGTGATCGTACTCTGTCCCTACATGGACATTTATATAGATTAATTGTAGGCATATTTCTATGTCCAACAGTGAACGTCGTTGGGCTAATGAATAAACGGATATATAAATATGTATAATGGGCAAGAGCACTCTCGTGATTACGGTATTTTTGTCCTTAAGCCTTTCCGAAGAGTAATTCTGAAAAGCCAACACCAACATTGGGAATCGATTGGCCAATAGATGGATATCTCAAGACTGATTTGACTTGCCGTGTAGTGACGGAGTAAGAATATAATTCATCACCCCCTATTTCACCCGTGACTGCGAACCCACGACTAAGGGCTATAATATATAACATCGGTGCAAGAGAAGGAAAACTTGACATGTATGACCTGTAACAACACAGCCGATCACCGTGGCGATTCCCCTCCGGCCACGGCCGATTCTCCTCCTGTTATGTAGAAAACACGAGCTCAGCCGTATATAAGCTGAAATGGTGATTTGAATTAAATGCAAGACCGCGAGACTCTTGCAGGCCCAGTCTTGGTCTTGCTCAAGTCTTGCAGGGCCAGTCTTGGTCTTGGTCTTGCAAAAATTAAGCGGTTTTGGTCTTGGTCTCGGTCTCGCATTTCTCGCAAGACCAAGACCAAGACCACAAGACCAAGACTTTTTTGGGCAACACTAATTACAAACAGACACTCCAATTTTATTTATTGGTATAGAAGATATAACATAGTACTAAGAAATCAAATTAATAATAAAAATTGATTTAAAAGTGAGTTGACAATATACAAATTGTGATTTGTTAATTGGCACGAGTTATTAACAAGTAATGAAATCCATCGCCTAAATAAAACCCTTTTTAAGGAACTATTTTCTTTTGTATGATTAGATATTAACAGCGTAAAAAATTGCTTGCTTCAATTGCTTATGAATACTCCATGTTATAAAGTTAAGTCGAGGTGAACTAAAAGTAGATTGAAGATCTGGATGAGTTAATAGAGCTCTGAGTAGAAGGTGTAATAGACAAATTTACCATCATGAAGAAGGCTCAAATCCAATAGACTTACATCTATACTCTATACTAAGATATAAAGCTGAAGAGTTTCTTTGTTTGAACGCGCTAATCTCAGGAACTACTAGTCCGATTTCAAAAATTCTTTCAATGTTAGATAGCCCATTTGTCGAGGAAGGCTATAGGCTATATACCATCACGCTAAGACTAACAAGAGCGGAGCATCAATGAAGAATGTTTCCAAATCGGTTTCTTTTTCTTTTGAGAACTTCCGCTGCGTAAACGGCTAAATTTTCGCAAATTAATGTGTGAGGGAATCGTATTATTAAAAAGTATTGTCACTTGCTATGTAAACAAAGTTTTAGGTTAAAGTTAGCGTGAGCCCAAAGTATCCATACCACGCGGAGGATGTCAGTGGACTATAAAGATGAACGCAATGTTTGTTATCCAACTTACAGAGTTTCCGTGAAAGTATTAGAACTGATAACACATATCAGTGTAAACTTTTCCACGGTTCTGGATTACGGAGATTAGGTTAGCATTTAACACATAGGTTATTGATAAAATACTTATTTACGAGTGAAAATTATTTAAATTAACTTATTTACGAATTATTATATTTTTTATATATTAAAAAATATTATATTTTTTAATTATTATATTTTTTATATATATCTAGCATATTAAATGCTCAGTAATTTAGATTATATAACAAAAAAATGAAATTGAAGTGTTTGTTATGTCAAAACTGTAGGTTTCTTCATGCTCACGTGGTTATTTGCAACAGGCATTATGCCTATGTCTAAAAACCAGTTAAAAATTTTATTGTCTGTCTGTCTGTTTGTTTCGGGTTAGTGGTTTTATCGTTTAATACAATTCTAACTGAAAAGTTAGAGTACCAGATCAGAACAACGTGTATATGTGCCAATGGATGACGCACGCCTCTCATAGAGACGACAATCCTAGTGACAATTTGATTATCATACCACAACTCTAATCAACGTTGGTCTAGTTGGTAGGATAATTCGAATGGGTTTCCAATAGGTTTAAGCTTGTGCCCTATGTATGGCAAACATTATATGCCAATAATCAAGCTTTTATAAACTTGCCAGCAGTTATAAATATATGTTAAACTAGCAATCCGCCCTCGCTTCGCTTCGGTTATAGGTTATAGTCGTTTTACCCGCGTAGTTTCCGTTCCCGTGGGAATACCGGGATAAAATATAGCCTAGTTTACGCCCTGATATTATAGCTTTCCATTGGTGAAAGAATTTTTGAAATCGGTCCAGCCGTTTTAAAGATTACCCGGAACAAACAGACAGACAAAAAATTTTTAATTGCTATTTTAGGCCTAGGTGTCGTGCAAATAACCGTGTGAGCATGAAAAAAGCCTATTATTTTGACATTACAAACAGACACTCCAATTTTATTTATTGGTATAGATATAGATATACGTCATACCCTTATTATAAAGTAATAACCTTCGTAATATATTATCCCGTAATTAATATTACAAATATTTAATATTTGTAATATTAATTACATACGTGATACGCCGCAGTTAGCGGATAATTAAAGCACTTCTAATGATACCTCATTTGATTTATTCTGGCTAGTAGTGTATTCTATAGAAATATCACAATTATCAAATAAATACGAACAAAGTCACGGGTAAATGCTAATAATATTTATATTTTTAAAATTTACAATTAACACAGTTTCCAATGATATCAAACAAGTCTATTTATCTCAAATTTATTTTTTAAAGGGTACTTTTTGGCCGCTAGAGGACGCTACATTATATTCAGTGACATGTCATATAGCTTATAGCGGACGATCAAGACGCGTCTAACGATACCTAATTTGTCCAGTTCTAATAAGTAGTTGAAGAGCTATAAGGAAGAAGATGAACATACATATATACATAATCAGTCAAATTTATAACCCTCCTCCATAGTCGGGTAAAAATTAAGTCGTAGTAGAAGCTATTATTTTCTAAACGCCAAGCGATGAAACGAAATTGTTATGGGCGTGAGCTTTACAAACTATTGAGGATAGAACAAAATAAAGGACTATGAGTTTATAGATCTTATCTGTAAAAAAGTCTGCGAGGAAATCTGGGGGCACGGCAGTGCCCCCGCCAAGTCGAGCAAAAAAAAGTCGGGCAAAACGCAACACTGCCGTAACATACTTTTCTCGAAGCAATTCAGGTCATTTTCGACCCCCTATAACTTCGTTGTGAATAAGACTAGAAGCCTGAATTTTTAGTAACCCTACAGGCATTGTATACATATTGTGTATTTCAAATTTCATTCAATTTGAACCAATAGTTTAAGAATTATAACTAGTCGAAATTTCGTAATTTTGTCACTCACTGACTGACTGACCGATCATGAATATTAAAGAGGCATTTCTAGCAGACATAGAAGCTTCAAATTTAGAATACAATTAGTGTTTAGTGTATAAATGAAGGAAAAATTATGAAACATTGTAATTCTCGTCCAGTTTCCGAAATACATTAACTGCATAAATAATTTTGTAAACCCATATAAATAAAATAAATATATAGGATTACAAAGTTACATTTGCAGTTAATGAAACGTAAATTTGTAAAAAATAAGAATACATTTATCGCCATCGTTGCTTCCCTATGGGAATCGTAAAAACCGGCTAAAGACTGCGCAGATGACGTAGTGGTTAAGATACCAACGTACCGTGCCCGTGTCGTGGGTTCGAATCCCATGCAAGACAACACCTTATACAATCCACAAATTGTTGTTCTGAGTCTGAATGTAATTTGTGTCGATTAATTATACCTATGTTCTTTTCATGTGGTGACGAAGTAAGAAAATAATTCACCACTCTCTATCTTGCCCGTGGATGTCGTATAAGATGACTATGGTATATAATATGCACATACCATCTGTGCAAGAGAAGGAAAACTCGAAATGTAACCCTATATCAACTTGTCTGATCAGCATGGTATAGTGGGTCAAATGCTCTCCTATTGTGGAGGAGGCCCGAGCCCAACAGTGGGACGTATGAGGGCTGCGATGATGAATTATATGTTTGTAAAGTCCCCCAAAATATAAGGATTATTATTCCCTTAGTGCAAGGCTTTATCATTTAAAAAAAAAAGATTCAATAGGAGAGTGGGCAGCAGCTCTTGCCGGGGAAATGTATGATATCTCACTGCGAAACCAACCCAAAAGCCAAGCCTCGCAACTGAGTTCTTCTACCATAAAAAGTTGTGAGATCCACGGTATACCAAGTCGATTAACTCATTCAGTCCCTGCTTAAGGGACCTTTCTTCTAAGTTATTACGTAAATAGCTAACCTAACAACTTCTTATAGTGACTATATCAATATTAAAGATCTTTTATGTTTTAAATAAATAGGTTGACTTGGCAATCGCGCTATATTTAGTATCATCATTCATAATTTCAGCCCATACATGTCCCACTGTTGGGCTCGAGCCTCCTCCGCCATGGGAGGGCAATTGACCTACTATACCACGCTGGTCAGACGTGTTGGTATAGGGTTTTGTTTCGAGTTTTCCTTCTCTTGCACAGATGGTACGGTATTTAGTATAATTTAATATAATATGTATTACTTGTGAGGTACATTGTGTTTTCATGCGATTGCCAAGTCATTCTGTTTATTTAAGACAAAAGATTTTTAATATTGATATAGTCACTATAGGAAGTTGTTAGGTTAGCTATTTACGTAATAACTTAGAAGAAAGGTCACTTTTTTTTTTTTTGTTTTTTTTTTTTATGGGTGGGCTGCGGTCGGCCCGCCTCCGCACCACTCCGTCCGGGGCGACAGAGGGGCTTAAGCACGCAACTCCCGCAACCCACCTCGCCTTCGTCATTGGGCCGACCACCGGAGCAGGTTTACTTGTCGTCAGTGGTCGGCCCGACGGAACACCCCCTACGTGGGTTACCCTCCCATCGACCGACGTCCCCCCCTCGGGGAGGACGTCGGTCTTTCCTCACGCGGTTGGCCTCTCGGCGGGTGACGGACTAATCCCCGGTCACGTCACCCGCGGCCTCGGCTAGGGCGGCAGGAGGCGCAGGTAGTTGCGCCTGCGCCGCCCCAGTCGCCGGGGGCGGATCTCCTCATCGAGGCTGCGCTCCACGCGCAGACGATCCGCCGCCTCCTTCTGCGAGATCACTGTCTCGCAGAAGGCTGCGACCGCGTCCCAATTCCCGACGCTGTCGACCATCGCCCTAGCGATGGCTGGTAGAAGAAAGGTCCCTTAAGCAGGAACTGAATGGGTTAATCGACTTGGTATACCATGGATCTCTCAACTTTTTATGGTAGAAGAACTCAGTTGCGAGGCTTGGCTTTTTTACAAGTTTTGTTTTTGACTACCATGAAAAACAAAACTTATTTATCTACTAGCAACCCGCCCTCGCTTCGCTTCGGCTTTAGTCGTTTTATCCGCGTAGTTCCCGTTCCTGTGAGAATACCGGGATAAAATATAGCCTAGTTTACGCCCTGATATTATAGCTTTCCAATGGTGGAAGAATTTTTGAAATCGGTCCAGCTGTTTTGAAGATTATCTGGAACAAACAGACAGACAGACAAAAAAAAATATAAAGTGATTTTTAGGCATGTGCAAATAACCGTGTGAGCATGAAAAAAGCCTATTATTTTGACATTACATACAGACACTCCAATTTTAGTTATTGCTATAGATTATAATTGTCTCAATAACAAGTATTACATTCTGAAATTTTATTAGACCATTAGAAACAAAAGTGGGATATATTTGTATCGTAGTTTTCTTATCCAAATAATTAATATAATCATCAAGGATTTTTACGTAATTCGATTCTGAAACTTCATTTAGAAATTCGTCATCATCATCTCAGCCCATACACGTTTCACTGTTCGGCTGGGGCCTCTTCCACTATGGGAGGGAAATTGACCTACTATATATACCACGCTAGTCAAAAGTGTTGGTATAGGGTTTTGTTTATAGTTTTCCTTTTCTTGCATAGATATTATAAGGGTTTCCTTCTCTATACATATTATATTCCTTAGTAGTCTTTTGCGACACCCACGGGTAAGAGACGGGTGTAGTGAATTATATTCTTACTCCGTAACCCTAAGGAAATTTAGAAATTATGAATTAATTTTAAAAATAATACATTCAATATTCATTAAATACGTGAATCTTCGAAGGTTATTATCGATCGAAAGTTACTTTTTACGCGGGAGATGCCGCGGAGAGAAACTAGTAATTTTATCCATTCCTTATTTTTTATTATAAAGATGCGACATCTTAGCATGCAAATGATGTTAAGCTGTCTTTGTTGAAATTACATTTGTAAAACGTTTGTGTACCGCAAGCTTTCATAGCACATTAAAGGGTTTCACAAAATAGAGGACCATTTACAAGGATTTTGATTCGATCAAAGGTGGATTTCGCCAACTCTAATATGCGTAAAGGTAACGAATGAACAACTGTATTTTAATAATTATCAACATAAATTGTGTATGTGTATAAAACGTTAGATTATAAATAAATAATTTGAGATTAAAACTCGTAATTAAATGGGAGATAACTATAAAATTTTCTTTACAAGCGGTTTATAGACAATAATGATAACAGATGCTCAAAGATATTTAAGGATTCATAAGATAAACGATTCTCAATAATTATAGTTTTGTTCGTTCGTACTTTGCCCAGTCTGTAGAGTGCTGCGACCTATCCATAAATTGACTGCACAGATAGCGTAGTGGTTAAAATACTAACCTAAGATGCAAATGGGTTCGAACCCCACGCAGGACAATATTTTGTCATCATCATCGCAGCCCACATACGTCCCACCGTTGGGCTCGGGTTTCCTCCACAATGGGAGGGAAATTGACTAACTATACCATGCTGGTCAGATGTGTTGGTATAGGGTTTTATTTCGAGTTTTTTTTCTCTTGCACAGATGTTATGTGCATATTATATCCCAAAGTCGTCTTTTACGACATCCCCGGGCAAGATGGAGAGTGATATATTGTATTCTTACTCCGTCACCACACGGTGTGATCTACAAATCGTTGTTCTGGGTCTGGATGTAATTTGTGTCGGTTAATTATATATTTATGAAGTTCCCCACTGGGACGGCGTAGGCGCAATTACCTGCGCCTGACGCCACACTTTTTTTTTTGTTCTCGCCGTGGAAATGCATTTACGCAATGTATCCCGCCAGTGGGCTGGAGTTATGTGGGACCCACCGGCTACATCCGCGGCCGTAATACCCGCTAAACTACAGCGGCCTCTGCCGCGCTTTTACGGGGTGCCAGAGAGATCGTCTGATGAAATTCAATCCCCGACACCTCAACGCATGGCCGTCTGGCCTCGTCCTGTCGTCATTATTCAGGGCGGTGGGAGTAGGTAGGTAGGTAGCGCATATTGTCGTCTTCTCCTCCCGGGTCGCCGGTGACGAAGCGAGTCAGCAGAGGCAATCGCCTCGCGTTCCCGCTCCGCCGCTTCCTTCCTGGATATGACGGCCTCGCAAAATGAGGCCATCGACGACCAGCACACTATGTCGAGCCGAGGCCGAGGGTGACGTGACCGGAGAATTAGTCCATCATCCGCCGAGAGGCTGACCGTGTGAGGAAATACCGACGTCCTCCCCGAGAGGGGGACGTCGGTCGATGGGAGGGTACCCCTAATATAGGGGGTATTCCGTCGGACCGACCACTGACGTCAAGTCACCCTGTCCCGGTGGTCGGCCCAACGACGACGGCGACGTGTTACGGGTGGGTTACGGGTGTGCGTGCTTACGCCCCTCTGTCGCTCCGGAAGTGGCGCGAGGACTGCGCCGACCGTAAAAGAAAAAAATACGAGGATTATCATCATGAGTGCAGGGTCTTTAAAAAAAACCTATATAATCTATCTTGCTTACTTCACGATTCTTACGAAAGAAAAGGAGCAGAGACATCGTGTATCACCAACAAGTACATAATACTGAGGTTAACCCTTACAATCCACCGTGCAACGTCTCTTGGTCGTTTGGGCGGTCCACGAGTACTTCCGTCTTAAATTTTGTCATTACGATGTCTAATGGGCAGATAAGAATTTCATTTAGCCTAGCCTAATAATTGAAAAATTACTTCACCTTGTAAGAAACTATTGATTACATTATTAAACGAATAAAGTTGTTTTTTAATTTAATAAAATGGGACGTTATCTAAATGAACTCTATGTATAATAAGAGCATTATAAGAAAGGCGTATCTATCTTTAAAAAGCAATTGTTCTAATATCGCGCACTGTTTACTGTAAGTAAAACGTGTATATCAACGTATGATAGCTTTTTCATGTTAGAAAGAAAGAATAGAATTATTCACGAGATATAATATCTAAATATTCCTGGAGTGTAAATGGAAAGGAATATGCGTAATATTTATATCTTTATTGAATTGGTGCCTTTGTGATATTTAAATTTACTAAGTTTTGTTATTCTGGCCATGTTATCCCGGTCGAAGTCGCTGGTGCATGGACCGTGGATTAGTCTGCCACCCGCAGAGAGGCTAATCGTGTGAAGACGACGTAGCAGCCATACTATTTTTGATGCCGGAGCATCGACGGGTATGGTACTCGAAAGGGTAATCCGCGTGGACAGGCCACGTAGATCAACGAAAAGATACTAGTGGTCGGCCAAATGACGATGGGGAGAATACAGTGGATTTTTGGGCCGCATTTCCATCACCCTTGATGGAGTCGCCTGGCCGCTTCTAGGCCAGGCCCACCCCAAAAGATAAAGAAAGGGGGCACACATAATGATATAACATGAACAATTAGTGTTTAGACTAAATCAGAAATTGTAAAACTGCTTAAACAACTCGTGAAAGTAGATTAATGTTGTACGGTTACCTTAAAATTAATATTATTTATAGAAAGTATTCTTCTATTTTAGAATACATAAAGATCATTAACTAAAAAATACAGGTCATCTACACAATTGTAACTCCAATTGGCAAAAGGCCTATTATTTGACAAATAAATTTTTGTTTTAAATAGGTTACATAGAACTAGGTTTTGAATTTTATTTTTGTTACTGTAATGTTGTTTATTTACATTCATTTTATTACTAAAAGGCATAAAGGAATGTTAGGAAACAACTATATTGTGGTGTGGCAAAAGTTTAAGTTTGCAAACAGAACTAGTCCTGTTTAGTAAACTTTTACGATACCCATGAGAAAGAGAAAGGATGTGTTATATTCTTAATTATCACTAGCAATCTGCCCTCGCTTCTCTTCCGTTTTAGTCTTTTTACCCGCGTAGTGCCCGTTCCCGTGGGAATACCGGGATAAAATATAGCCTAGTTTACGCGCTGATATTATAGCTTTCCATCGGTCAAAGAATTTTTGAAATCGGTCCAGCCGTTTTGAAGATTACCCGGAACAAACAAACAGACAGACAGACAGACAGACAAAATTTTTTTAATCTGTATTTTAGGCATAGGTGTCGTGCAAATAACCGTGTGAGCATGAAAAAAGCCTATTATTTTGACATTACAAACAGACACTCCAATTTTATTTATTAGAATAGACTATATAGAAAATATTTATCATCGTTATCACTCCAACTCATAAACGTTCCTGAGCCCGAGCCTTTTCAACAATGAGAGGGGAATTGACCTACTATACCACGTTAGACGGACGGGTGCCCACCAGGCAAGAAGGGGATGGTGAATTGTATTCTTATTCCGTCATCACATTGGTACGTATAAAATAAAAAAAAAATCTGTGTGTGTACTTCTCTACGCACGTAAGAAGTTATACTTTTTGTCGTAACAAGATAAAAATATTTCTAATAATTTTATTTTTCTCCTTATCCTACGTTTGTAGAAAAAAAACCAACATTAATAATAGAAAAAAAAAAGTATTTAGTGTTATTATAAAGCATCTAGGTGGCATTTGTGACGGTGAGCCGATACGCACTATCGGTAAAAATGTTGATTAGCTAAAAGGCTTATTACACTACACGATATTCAGGGCCCTGAATCACTAGGGGTGCTCCACAACAGCTAAATTGTGAGACCTGTTTCAATTGTTTCAGTTTTAGCGAAATAACAGTTTCAAAAACCTGTTCCAAAATAACAGCCTGTTGTGCTGTAGTACGAGAAAAAAGGAGAAATAACCATTCTTTAGGAATAATGTTAAAAGTGGTTTCAGTGTTTGTTCCTAAAATGAAAACGATCCTTCCTGCTTTACATGCTTTAGGACTGATTTATGTATATATTTTGGACATGAGCGTTATTTCACGTCATTAATTACAATAACCCATTACGCAACATGTAACAATCACTATTTACGAGTCGGCAAGTAAAAGAGGTGATTTTTGTAACTACGTTATACTTAAGTATATGACTCACAGATATGGGATAACAGTATTATATTCGAGCGAGCGAGAAAGAGCCGACCACACAACGTTGATTACGCTAAGTACATTTCTTTCACATCGCGGCCGAGCGAGCGAGCGAGATGGCTAATCGAATGGCACGAAATTATTCGAAGTAATTCGACCAAATACCGAACACTCACGTGCCGTGGTATGCAACAAAGACCTAACAGCGTAACAATACATATTATACCTTTAATTTTCATACGTAAAATTGCATTTATTGATAATAAAATAGAGTGATTTTGTTTATAAGTAATTTCAACGGCTTGACGTTGTAGGAAACGAAGCGAGTGTTACTTTGAAATTTGAATTTAAAGTAATGAATTTAATTTATTTATTGTTTTAGTTTGTTGTTTTACTAATAAAAACATCATACATTATAAAGTGCATATAACAGTGAAAAAAACTGTAAATATATCAAAAGTGTAAATAAACTGTAAATATAATCATTGTATATACAATCAATTTACTTTTAAATACGTCTGCATTAATACAAATTTAATTAAAATAATAGTTTAATTATAAACTCTAATAAATCGTAAATACATATAATGCAGTCAGTCCTCAGCCTGAAAAAAGTATGAAAGGAAGTTAATTTATTGATTTAACTGTATAGCTATAAATTTATTTTCGTTTCGCGTGTAACTGTATATAGTTAGTGCAGCTATTCACACAATTTGCAAACAATCAAAGTAGCTCTATACAAATAAGTCGTTACAAAAATCACTAGTTTTGAAACACGTGACGTCGAACAAGTCACTAGTTTCGTTACGTTTCTTAAAAATAACGTAACGACCCACGTCTAATATATTTATTAATAATAATATTATTATTACATACAATATAATATTATTATTTATGTATATATATATATGGAACAGTGTGGAACAGTTTTCTGATACTATTATTTCACTGAAACAGGTGAAACAGGTCTCAAAATTTAGCTGTTGTAGAGCACCCCTAGTGATTCAGGGCCCTGAATATAATGTAGTGTAATAAGCGTTTAACTTCAGAGTGTCTGTTTTTCGTGAAGGTGTGAGCGCGGATCGTAAAAATTTACTCTAAACATACCGAAACGCGTCAAAAGATGTACATATAGCTTCAATAATATAGTAATAATAACGTATAAAATAGTTATCCACATAGCGGGTTCTACAACATAATCATCTATTATTTCTCTTTGTCTTCTTAATTGCTTTGAAAATAACAGAGGTTAATTTTCTTTTGAATTTTCCTCACATAATGACTCATAAATTTCATATGAGCCCTGCCTCGCCATCTAGCGGTAATTGCAGACCTTGCCAGATTACTTGTGAAATGAAACTAAGATAAAATGTGCGCTGAGACTTTATGTTCAGTCATAAATTTGTTCATTAATTTGATGAATACTGTTTATATTTATATCTGAAATACGACTTTTAAATGCAATCAGAGGTTGATCTTTAATGGCAATAAATTTAATGTCTGTCTTCGTCATTTTCTGCAAAGCAATAACCGAGCATAAAGAGACAGCTTCACGAGTGAGGTATTCGATGTAGCGACTGAATAAGAATGCTATGTGTGACCAACAGTTTCTTTTCCTTCGATGGTATCCGAGAGGAATAAAAAATATAAATATACTACACCAGTAAGAAATGTAGGAAATACACACATACACATCACACTCTTATCCCAACTAATTGGGGTCGAGTCAATATGTACTTTTCTTTCAAGAATATTCCAAAAGTTTTGGCATTACTTTTATGACTGGCCGCCTAACTCATGTTAATCCTCCTTGAAAATATAATTATTAACCAAACGACATCAGAAGTAGTAGGCTCAGGGCTATGTAGACATCTATTACGTTATTTTTAAGCAATGTATATAAGTACTCGAAGGTATTACCACATTTTTTTTTTGGAGATGGGCTATGATTAGCTCACACGCCGCCCAGCTCCGTCCAAAGTGACGAAGGAGCGCCGCGCGACCTCACAACCCACAGTCTCCTCTCCTTCGCCGTTGGACCGACCACCGGTACGGAGTTCCCTGTCCTTCCTTGTCGGCCCAAGGCTACGCTACGCTACCACATAGCATCAAACCACAAATATACACATTCACAATAATTTTATGCCAACGAGCCTGGGTAGCGTATTATCTAAACAATGAACTGTTTTATATTTAGTACGATCCGTGAAAAAAAAAAGATAACAGACATTAAATGGATCTATGATAATATTCATTTTATTAAGAAATATAAGTAAACAAGTGTACTTTATTATTCATTCATTTAGTATATTATATCTTTAATACCGATCGAATGGTGTATCGTAAATTTACTAGAGATATTTTGCTACTAAAATGTATTTAGTGTCAATACGCGACCTTATTTGTTAGATTACCACTCTTGTGTGGACACTGTATTTTATGACGCCTTATTTAATAGATTGCGATCGTATAGGTTTTATTTAAGTGCGAAATGCGTAAATCGATGGATGTGCTATTTACTTGCCGTCATTATATTAGTCCCTTAAAATAGTACTTTATATAAAAAATATTGCATTATTAGCCCAGTGATGTAAACATGCAGAATCATGGGTTTTACATCGGAACTCGATAATTTAGTGTCGCCACATATTATCGTTGGATGCAGGCGGCAGGATCACTCTTTGTGGGGAAATATGCCTATGTGGGAGGTCTACGTTCTACGTCCAGCAGTGGACCGCCGTCCACTTCTGGACGTAGGCCTCCCACATAGGGCTGAATGATGAGATCTTATTTGTGTGGTGACGAAATAAGAACACAAATCACTACCCCCTTCTTGTCCGTGGATATCGTAAAAGACGACTAAGTAGTATAATATGTGTATAACATTTACGCAAGAGATGGAAAGCTCGAAATAAAAAATGTACTAATACGTCTGACCAGCGTGATATAGTAGGTAAATTTCCCTCCTATTTTGAAGGAAGCTAGAGCCCAGCAGTGGGACGAATACAAATAGAAAAGTTGATGATAATGAATTTAGTATCATGTAAAATAATTTTGTTGTAATGAAAGTATTAAAAGTATCAAATAAAGCTGTTTTTCTTTTTACGAATTCTCCGGTTAATATTATGATGCATTAATATGAACTAAAGTTAAAATTTAAAAAGATAAATTATTTGCCTGATAAGAATATGTTGAATATCAAATATTTTACTCTGTAGTAGTGAATCAAGGGGGAGGTCTACGTTCAGCATCGGACGGCTATAGGCTGCATATTGATGAATATTATCTGGTAGTAGTAGTAGTAATGCCAGTGCCCGAAGCTATAGAACTGATTCTATTAAAGCAAAAGGTAATAAGCGAGCACGTTCTAAGGAAGATGAAAATTGAGAAGTAATGAAAAAAAATGGAGAAGCTACTTATATTTTTGTGAGTTCATTATGTCTTAGTCCGGTCCGACGCAACAATTATTGTAATTCTATTCTATTATAATTACCAATATTACTCAAAAAAGATATCTGATAACACAAGTTCCTTAAAATTAAGCTGCAGTCAATTACTGTAGTAAATAAATACGCATTCTCATGTAAAATATATATTTTTATGGAACAATATTACTTTAACTGCAGCAGTCTAAAATATTGACTGTATTGTAAGGTTGGAAAATTTTTTCCACAGCTGTAATGGCGTCTTCAACGTTTTCCTTTTATCATTATCACAATATAATACAAAAAGCTTCAAGTAGTGAATTATATGTACGTTGTGTACAATATTTTAGCATAAAACCATATTTATTACATTTCCATGTGATAATAATACGTTTAACCACCACCTATCCTGCTTGTAACTGTCATAAAAAACGACTAGGTAAGTGATATAATGTGCATATAATATCTTTCCAAGAGAAGAAAAACTAAATATAAATCTATACTAACGCCTTTGACCAGCGTTTTTATAGTAAGTCAATTGCCCTCCTATGTTGGAAGAGGCTCGAGAAGTCAACAATCGCACGTATTATATGATAATAATGATTATATTCTAAATATATTACATAGTACTACTTCCACTCGGTTTTAATCTAACCACATGGTCTAAAATTTACTTATTGATATTAAATTCTAAGGTAAGACGTACATAAATACTCTAATCCACCTTATAAGTAGATATTGCGCCCAATAGGCGAATCAATAAGAGATTTGTCATTATTGTTGTGGCTTAGTGGACTGTATGGGGCAGCTTATGCCAGCAATATATCGACTTGGGCTAGCCGATGGACCAGTGAGAAGCCAATCCCACTAGTGGGACTGATTCCCACAAAATGAGGGTTTGTTAGGGAAACGGTGGGAAGTAAGCGGAGAACTTACCTCATTTCTCCCGTGCTTGTGGAGCTGCAGACCTGCTGTGCTGAAAGTGGTGTTCCCGACGAGCTAAGTTGGGCTGAACGCGGGCACTGAATTTATAATCTCTTTAGTCTGTGATCACTAAGACGGCGCAGATTTCCAATGCACTTGCGCGTGTGGGTTACTCGACCAGTGTAGAATTCTTTCGGGGTCTTTTAATGCGGAACGATACAAAATGCGTGCGCCACGGAACAGATACGTCACGGTCACGGTAGTAATTGTCAAAATGACGGTTAGGCGCTGGCGCACACCGAAACTTATATGAAATTAGCCGCATGTCACACGTCGTGACCTTTGGCGCGAACAATTATATTATACAGGATGACTGGTAAAAGATTGTACATATTGAAGGAGGGTATTCAGTAATCGATTCTGATACCGAATATGTAAAAAAAAACGGTACTTAAATTTTGAACCAATTATCTTATAAAGATATTTAGTTAAAGACACATCTGACAACAGCTGTATTATAAGTACCTACTTATAGGTCAACGCACTTGAAATAAATAGTTGCATCACATTGAACTCACAGTGTTTCCACTATCACGTTGTAGTTTTACCCTAGATTTTTTCATTAATTTGCCCTAAATACCCTAATCAGTCTCCAAAAATCCTTGATTTAGGGCGCAAAATTTAAATGAGTTTGAAATAAAACAAAACTTGATGGTTTGATTTTTATTTTTATTTGCATCTATTAAGCAAAGGTAGTAAACATGTAATCATAAAAAGAATTCATTTTAATATGTGGAAGAAGTAGATGGTGAACAATATGATGCTGTTGCTGAAGCTGAAGCATTTGGCTTAAGTTTTTTAGCTGCGTGTAAAAGTTGAGTACATTGTCTGTCGGGTTCTTAAATCGAATCTGTCATATTTAGTCTTGTGTGCAACAAACCATTGAGGGTTTCATTATGAAGCTTTTGTCTTGGGTTGGGTTGTTTTTTTGAGCCAACGCATACTCCGTCAATTTCTTCCGGGGGTGATGAAAAGGTGACGCAAGTCTCATAACCCTCCCCTTCGCCATTGGGCTGATGGATCCTCGTCGCAATCGCAAAGTTGGCAGGACGATGTACTCTCTCCTCACGACTGTGTGTAGGTACTTGACGAAGCAACCGTCCGTCGTCACTACTTACGCTAGTCAGCAAGAAAACACCCCGCCGTCCTCAATACTCCAAGAGCACCGGCCGGAAGGCTTTGACGACCCCAACATCGTAGCGGGGCCTCTCCAGCCGGACTGCCCAATGGGCAATTTTCCTATACCAGCTATTAGTATCACACTAAAATATCGACATCTAAACACTGCAATATTTAATTTAAATTCTATTATCGTGTCTTACACAAAGTAATTTCGGTGAACTCTGGGAGCCCATAGAGGGTAACCATTGTTTGTGATCGGCAAAGTCTATGATAAAATAGTGTTTGCTATTTTTATATTAAATTTTACCCCAAAATTACCTTAAAACCCTAAAAGTATTAAATAGCCCTAAGCCCTATTTTAAATTAGTAATTTCACCCTAAAATAGGGCGAAATCCCTAAAAGTGGAAACACTGCGCGCTACTCCCATTGGGCTCAGTGTGACCAGATTTAGCAGAATTCTGCGATTTTAGCCGAATTCGATCCCTAATTTAGGGCTTAGCAGATTATGTCACAGATTTCGAAAATTTGGCAGATTTTAGCATAATATTAAAAAGCCTTGCAGGAAAGTAGCAGAATTAGACATTGACTAAATAAATGTGTTTCACTAGGGTAGTTGCCCTAAACATATTTAAAAATATATTTTTCTTAAATAGTGTAAGTTTTTTTCTGAACTTTTTCTTTCTTTTTTTTAAAGGCAACGCACTAATGAAATAGTTCTTGTATTGCTGGGGACTTCACAAACATATAATTAACGGACACAAATTACATCCAGACTCAGAACAACAAGTCGCACAAAGTGTTATCCCGCATGGGATTTGAACCCGCGACACTGGCACAGTAAATCGATGTCTAACCATTATGCCATCCGTGCCAGGTAACTGGCAATTCTCATATACATTCTATGTTTAATACATCTTGTGAGTGCATATTTTCTCAATTGAACAGTATAAAAAAATTACGTGCGAAACAAATTTAAATATGAATATGTATGAATGTTGCTGCAATTCTACATGTCAAACAGGTAGTTAAAGAACAGGGTGAATGCGTATATTTTACGAGCTAGCTTAAAACCCTATACAGGTGTATCAGGTTATGAGGCAACTGTTCGAATATGTTGTGTAGTGAGTTTTCAAAAATTCAAAAAGTGATTTCAAAAATGTGTGTCTAAGAGTTAATGCCTTAAATGTTACATATTATGTAGGCACGTACCGACATGATACATGTAGGCATGTAAATCTTCGACAGTATAAATAGGTATGAATTGCGCAAATGCTTCAATGGTAGCGTAGATACAAAGGCACCTCGTGAACGGTCATCAGCCGATCAGCTGATTTAAAGCGAAGTTTGTCTGTTTATGCAAGTGTAATCATTGATTTATTCGAATTCTAATGAACATTTAACAAAGTACGAATATGTTGTAGATTAAGTATCACTAACTTTATACATTTCAATCAGATACACTACTACACGAAAAAGAGATGATAAATTTGAAAATGTTACATGTCATTAATTCATTAACAAATCGTTATTTTGCCTTAAAATATTTTTTCATGGGTTCCTACCGCCATTGCCTAACTCTCGTTTGACCAGTTGCCCATAACCTGATACACTCTACATACAAATGTGAATAGAATTTAGAAACTTTTTGTTGATAAACATTTGAAAATATTAAGTTGCGTTTTCCTTTAATATTCATGCACATTAAAACTTCATTATAGTAGAATTTTAGCATTTCTTTCGAAAAAAAAAATAGCACATTTTAGCAGAATTCAAATGAGTAGATAGCATAATTTAAATCTGGTCACACTGCAACCTAAAATAACATAACCTAAAATAATTACGGAATCGTAATAATGTATTTCTAATCCTTGCGTAGCTCCGCACGCTGTATTGTTTTTTATGCAGTTCGTTATTATTTATTTAATATTATGTCAATAACAATTTAGCAGCGATTACACATATGTCATTTTCAACGTGTTCAAGACTTTGGTGATAAGTGTGATTCAGTGTGTTATCATATGTTAAGTGTAGTGTTTTTTGGTTTCTAATGCGCCCTCGTCGTGAGACGTATGGTCGTAACAAGGTACACTGGCAAAACTATTCTTTTGACAAGAAACAAATCACGTTATTTCGGGATTGGTATGAGCTGAGTCTGCAACTTTTAATGGTTTTTATGACATTATTCCTACACCTAGTTTTAATAATTTTAGTAATAAATATAAAAATCTTGACAACCGAAGAATCACCGTATCGCCTATAGCAGGGATGCACAGACTTATTAAGACTAGGGGCCACTCGGGCAAATAATGAACTAATGGCGGGCCGCCACAAGTATAGGTAATTAAAGACAATAAAGAATTGATAATCTGGAATAGAATTCAATATTTTTCGAATGTACGAGAGTATTATTTTTGCTGTCGGCGGGCCACCAGTATTCAACCGGCGGGCCGCATGCGGCCCGCGGGCCGCGGTCTGTGCATCCATGGCCTATAGGGTGACCAACTGTTTAGGAGTCTTGCGGCACTAATGTTGTTGATGTTTACTATGTGGTTCATTAATATTGTCTTCTTTTTACATTTTTATTGGTTACTTGTGACCATTGTCTATAGTTTCCTTCAATATGTACAATCTTTTACCAGTCGCTCTGTATAATACTCATATATTTTGCAGCGGTTGCCTCAGAACTATAATAATTATTAAAATTTGCATACGTACGTAAACATAAGACATTCAGTTGACTCACTAGAGAACTATTGATGCAAATATTATTTCGTAATTGTACAGCAAAATATACTATTTACACAAATACGATACATGAATACCTTTATAAATCTATCGTCTTTAATGGCATTGGATTTGATAACTAGGAAAGGACGTTGTCTGCAGAGGTACTAAAAAGGGATAATGATATTCTGTCCTTGGCAGCTAATGGCTTAAGAATAAAATATGACCCATCTGGGAGAAAAAGATTACTGGTCGAATTCACTTTATTAAATAGAATCACCTGTGACTAGAATTAAAAATAATATGTTAGTGTAGTTGATCCAATTTTATATCTGTTCTCCTTAGCTATAATGTATATACTACCTACTAGTGGGCTCGAGCCTCCTCTGCTATAAGAGGGAAATTGACTCACTATCCCATGCTAGTCAGATGTGTTTATGTAGAATTTTATTTCGAGGTTTCCTCATCTGCATATTAAATGCCTTAGTCGTCTTTTACGACACCTACGGATTAGCGTGACTGTGTGGGCTTGTTATATATTTATTCTTACATAGCCACCACATGAAAAAATGTATCTATCATAAACCAAAATTAGGTATTCTAAGAGAAGTAAACCTCGCAATTATTTTATTTATTGATTTTTTTATTTATAGTACCGAACTTGGATAAAGTACTGTAAAGTGCAGTGAGTGAGTTTTTAATTATATAAACGTTACTCCAAACGTATAAACTTTTTAAAACATTAGCAGTCATATAAATCTTCGGGTAGTAACAACATAAAATGAGTGTCAAATATTGAAACGTACTCGAGACTCTGTGTTTGCAGCGCTTTGAATCTTTTAGCGCTCTCGAGTATCTCATCATCATCATCATCTCAGCCCACATACGTCCCACTGTTGGGCTCGGGCCTCCTCCACAATGGAAGGGTAATTGACCTACTATTATACCACGCTGGTCAGACGTGTTGGTATAGGGTTTTATTTCGAGTTTTCCTTCTCTCGCATAGATGTTATATGCGTTTTATATCCCTTAGTCGTCTCGTACGATCACCCACGGGTAAGATAGGGGGTGGTGAATTGTATTCTTACTCCGTCACCACACGGATCTATCTACTACAGCGTTATACTGTGAACATCGCGAGTGTCGAGACTTTTAAACGAGCAAGCTTGATAAATCGCTGCAAGCGTATACATCCAACTACCGGCATAGTGAAGAAGTTATATAAAATATTATTAAAATATTACTCAAGTGTATAAAATTAATTACAATACATCGTACAGACCCAAATAGTTAATAATTATGCCTAATACTCAGCATACTCCGCCTAAAGCGTCAAAAAAAACACTTAAACAGGATCAATTACACTTCACATCTAACGTACTTAATTCTTCCACCAACAAGTCTGATAATAATACCACAATTCGTAATAGTAAACGAATTCGTTCCGAGAGTACACCTACCAAACGAAATACGGCCCAGTCTTCTTGTGGATGTGCTGATTTAAAAGATGAAGTACTTCTTATGTTGCAAACATGGAAAACCGACAATGATGCTATGTTATCGTCATGGAAATCCGATCAAGACACAACATTAACTGCCCTTGCCAAAGATGTGTGTGAACTTAAAAAACAATGCGAAGATATGCGAAATACTTACATAGAATTAGATAAAAGCATGATTTTTTTTAACGAGCGTTATGAAGGAATCAATAGGAAAATAGAGAATTTGGAAAGTCATAAAAAAGAAAATAACGAGTGGATCAAGCGCATAGATAAACAAATCCAGGATATTCAACTAAGTACACGTTCAGCTATTGTTGAATTACGTAATATACCATGCAGAGAAAATGAAAAATATGAAGACTTGTTGTCAATTGTGTGTGGCATTGGTAAGGCGATAGAGGTGGAGATATGTGAAAAAAATGTTCGAGATGTTTATCGCCTACCCGGTAGACAGGGAACACCCAGGACTATCATTGCAGAGTTCACCACTGTCCCATGCAGAAACAACTTTCTACTCAATGTCCGTCAATTTAATAGGAGGCATGATATAGGAGATAAATTGAATACATGCATAATTGGACTCCCTGGTGAAAAGAAACGCATTTATGTTGCTGAATATGCCACGCCAGCCTTGAGAAAACTTTTTTATGAATCTCGCCAATTTGCTAAGTCACGTAACCACACCTGCTGGTTCCGCAATGGTAAGATCTTCTTGCGGAAAAGCCTGGAGGAGAAACCGACACAAATCAAAACTGATATGTGCTTGTCTGCTTATATTAACAAGTATTGATTATTTTATTTTCTTTTTTGCATTTTACTATTTTAATTTTTATATTTTACTATTTTGTTATGTACTTATTGCCGCTCGTCACTGTCTTCGACATGTATTCTATATGATACTTATTGACACAACAGTTATGTCACAAATAATCTTAACTTTCTACTTGATTTTAATTATATTTATACTGCCCTACAATTATAAATGTTATATGCATGTGTTGCGGATCGTTCTGTTTCGCCTGCGGTTGCGCTCAGCCTATATTATGGTAAGTCTGTTGTCGAATTAAACTATGGCAAATAGTTCTAGAAAAAATAAAAAATATCTTACGCTAGGATTATAAAATGTTCGCTCATTAAATACGGGATGGGATGAACTAAAGTTAAATTTAATCAACTACAAATTAGATATACTTTGTTTAAACGAAACTTGGTTAAAACCTAACTCTGATATTAAGGCATTTAATGTGTCAGGTTATAGGTTGTTACATAAACTTAGAAAGGGTAGGGGTGGTGGTGTCGGGGCCTATGTCCACACAGAGTTACAGGCCAGTATATTGGATCATCCTGCCAGTAATTTGGAGCAATTATGGCTAGAGATTCTTTTAAAATTACATAAAATAATAGTAGGTATCGTTTACCGACCACCCAGAGTCAGCTGTACAGATGCCATTGATTCTTTATTCGATTCCTTATCTGTTTTTGCATCGCAATATGATGTGTTATTTTTAGCGGGAGATTTAAATGTCAATTGTTTAGATGAGAATAAAACTATCATTACACCTACATGTTTCGAACTACTTATAAATACATTTAACTTACACCAAATTGTTAAAGAACCCACACGAGTCATGGCATATAGCGAATCTCTTATCGACGTCATCTTTACGAAAAAACATATTTGTCCTAATTCTATACACATCGAACATAATGATGACTTGAGCGATCACGCGTTGATCATTGCTACTTTTCCCGTTACTTTAAGTAAATCTACCCCACGAATGGTAACCTATAGGCCTATAAAGAATAATGCTGAATTGATAAATAATGCGGCACAATATACTGCATGGGAACTTATTTCTCAATATAAAAATATAAAAGATATGGTGGCTATGTTCAACTACCTGATAACTGATCTATTTGACACTTTTGCTCCGACACAGAAACGTATATTTAGGGGCGCGCCTACACCATGGATTACAGATTCAATAAAAATGTTGCGATCGCGGCGAAACGCGGCATGTAAGAGAGCAAAACGTATTAAAACAGACGAAGCCATTAATTACTATCGGCGTCTACGAAATACCGTTAACTTCGCCATTTTTCATGAGAAAAAAAAATATTTTAGTCATTTTATAAACTGCAATAGCGGTAACCCTAAAATTATGTGGCGACATATAAACAATACGTTAAAACCATCACCATCTCATCGCCTACCAGCTCATTTCACCAACCCACATCTTCTCAACACTCATTTTATACCCAGTATCCCACAAACCGGTCAGCTTGGAACATATATCCCCCCGAATAGGTTTGTCTCGGATTCGGTTTTTAATTTTAAAAATGTATCTGACGATGAAATAATGCGTATTATAACAACGAACAGTTCTAACTCGCTTGGCTGTGATGATATTTCGATGCAGATGATTGCATTAACACTGCCGCATTCTTTATCGGCACTGTCCACTATTGTCAATAAATCATTGCAATCAGGTACATTCTCAGACATCTGGAAATGTGCTGTAGTAACTCCCATTCCTAAAAAAAACCGAATTGATAGTGTAAATGATCTAAGACCTATTAGTTTACTACCGGCCGTGTCAAAATAATTGAAAAAGCGATTCAAACACAGATCTCATTATATCTGGTAAATAATAATATATTACCAATGTTACAGTCTGGCTTTCGTAAGAACCATAGTACAACTTACGCCCTATTACATATAGTGGATGATATATTGGCCGCCTCCGACCAGGGCCACGGGACTCTCCTTGTATTGCTCGATTACACTCGTGCGTTCGACTGCGTGCATGTGCCAACCCTAATCGAGAAACTTAAATTTTATGGCTTTTAGGATAATGTTTGTGCTTGGTTTATTTCTTATTTTTCTAATCGTAGCCAAATAGTGAAAGTTATTAACTCTGAAGGAATGATCTTGAAATCTACTCCCATTCCCGTCACTAGGGGTGTGATTTAAGGTTCGGTGTTAGGGCCGACGTTGTTCGCCATCTATACATCCGACATCTCTCAAGTAATTAAACATTCAAATTACCACTTGTACGCGGATGACACTCAGCTATACATCCCTGTATCACCTTCTGCTCAAGGTGTCCAACTAGCGTTAGGTAAGTTACATCAAGACTTAAATTCCTTAGTCGAATGGTCTGAGAGAAATGGGCTTGTTCTTAATCCCTCTAAATGTCTGAATATTATCTGCGGGACCAAGAAACAGATACACGCTGTCAAATCATTTAACCCCGATGTAAGAATAAAAGATCTGAGCATCCCTCGAAGTAATTGTGTTCGTTCTCTGGGATTATCATTGGACGAAACATTACGGTTCGAGACGCATGTTCAACAAAAAATCGCGAAATGTTTCGCATCTCTAAGTACACTATACAAACTTCGAACTTAGATAAACACCAACATACGTAATCAACTGTGTAACAGTCTAGTGTTGTCTCACTTGCAGTATTGTGACATTGTGTACGGCCCGTGTGTCTATAAAAAAACAGCCCACGCAATTCAAAAGGTGCAGAATGCATGTATGCGGTATATATATGATATTCGTAGAAGGCATCACATTTCACCTCATCTAATTGAACAGGGAGAGCTGGACATGACTGACCAACGTTTGGTGAAACTGGCATGCTTTATTCAGTCATTACTCAAAGCAAAAAAACCAATTTATCTATATAACAAACTGGAATTGACTTCAGACGCACACACTTACGCGACAAGATCACGTAATCGCCGGCTAGTTATGCCCCGGCACTCCCTGGCCAAGACCACAGGACGTTTCAGAATTGCCGCTTCTAAATGTTGGAAT
The DNA here is from genome assembly GCA_032191425.1 of Lymantria dispar. NCBI lineage: Eukaryota > Metazoa > Arthropoda > Insecta > Lepidoptera > Erebidae > Lymantria > Lymantria dispar. Next base: position 25,021,560 of record CM063448.1, read on the forward strand.
GTATTACTACCACCAACATATTCTGTCTCTCATTTCACTTTCAAAAATTATTGCTATCGAAGGTTAATTCTGAAACGATCTCTAATTCAGGCTACAATGTGACATGAAGATAAGTAGAAGGTGAAATACATGTACATGGATGAAATTATTTATAATTAAATTATTTATATGTAAATTATTAATATGTTTCTGTTTTGTGTTCGGGAGGGCAGTATAACATAGGCTTTAGTTTGTAAGTTTGGCTTGGGCTGAAAATCAACGGCTGGGGTGCGTACTGTTATACGGGATCACCAAATACGGTTTTTAAAAAAAAACTTTTATTGTAAACTAAAATTAAACACACAGAAAGTAGTACATGAGATATAGTAAGACTTAGTATAAGGTAACAACGTTGCTTTCCGACGCGTACCGACTTTGAAGGAGTTGAAATACAGACTAACTGCGCTGTTCGGGATGGTTGCCTTTTATAGACTATAGGATGCTGACTAAGGGATAGTATCTGGTTGTCAGCCCTCTTAGTAACATAGGGTGGATATAACAACCCCCCGCAGAAGATGGAAGTTTGGGAAAGAGCCGAACTTCCGGGTTCAACAGGCTTATACGACTTCCCTCAACCTTGGTAAGTTTGGGGAGTTTTCGCGTGTATGAGTGTCGTCATCGTTGTCGGTACGAGTTGGATTGATAATGGATATATTTAGTTTTTTCTTATATTGTAAAAATATCTTAATTAACTTAAATACTATGAAAGAAATAACAATAATAGAAATTAATGACGAGAATATAGTATAGTGTGTCCCATACCTTACGAGAAACGAATCTTGATTTATTATTTTATTCTATTCTGGAAATAATTTATCATTCTGATTGGTTTTTGATAAATCGTCTAAATCGATATTTTGTAGTAAGGTAGGGGACATGGTACTTAGGCTATTAGACTTAAGATCTATTTGACAACAAGAGTCATCGATTATATTAAAGTCTAGGCTAGGCGTAGGAACACTTATATTTAATGTCTTGAGGGATGATACGAGTCTCGTACTCTTAGTGTACACTGTGCACTGGGTAGAAAGGTTCAATATGCCGATTCCAGACACTATCACTTCTCGCAATTGTGAATCGTTGCAGTCAATAGAGATTTTAGTTGGGCGCGATTGCACAAAAATCCACTGATTGTTTATGAGTGGTTTCCAAATGTCTAATTCGCCCATTATCGTTTTAGTAACGCACTGCACTGGGATGGTACTAATTGTTTTGGTTAATAGTTCACTTTCACAGGTGGGGTTGCTTCCCGTGAGTAGTACCGTTGTCATTGCGCACAGATAAAACTCAGAGTTTATAGTCTTACATTTATCTAAACTATCTAGGTTACAAAAACTTAACTTATCCTTAGAAATAGCAGTATACGAACTAGAGGGTGAAATAAGGCTAAAGGTGTCGGCATTAGCCCCGTGAGGGGTTGGTAACGCCAATTTATGATAGAGAATAAATTCATCCATAGAGGCTAAAGGAATGTGTAATACAAATACTAACTTAGAATCATAGTAATAGCATGATACAGTGGATATACTTAATATTACATGAATATTATTTAAGCTTAAAAATATAGGAATTTCGGTGTCTTTAGGTAGGTGTTGATTATTATTCGCAAGTTCTTGGAACAACTGGCTCGGACTTAGTATGTTAGGATGTAGGATGTTTTGACTACATAGTAGAATTGCGTTGGTTAAATCTTCCAGTTGAAATGACAGCGTAAGCAATGAGCTCTCGAGGCTAGTTAATATGGAATGGACTTTTGTTTCGGAAATTAATTTATTAGAGATTTCGGTAATGTTATGGATTTGGTTTACAAGCATGTTCACCCCGATATTTAAGGTTTCCTCGTTTATTTTTAATTTATCAATTGTTTGTCTATAAGATTCGAGAGTTGACGTGGTAATTAAAATGTTTTCCTTCATTAACTTTGCGAGTGTTTTCTCGTCGTTTTGGACAGATTCTATAGCGGAATTGTATTTGGATGTGTCATCCTCGTCGAGGGTGCCGAAAATGTGTTGAATACGGTGCCTATTCCTCCGAACCACGCTGCGCGCTTTTCACGTTTTGAAATAAGATGGGATATGGATTCGAATTCACGCTTGATATCATTGTACCGTACTGCAAGTGGAGATAGTATACTTCTACAGTTATAATCGGTAGTTTGTTGACACGCAAATCTCACTGTACCTATGACTTCATTAAGTTTCATAAGATGAGGGTTTATATAGGAAATATCCACGTAGCTCACCACATTTAATTGACCATGCATTATTTTTAGTTTACCTAGGCCCTCGAAGTAGATGCCGGAGTTGGTGGGGTAGGGCTTGACAAGATCCGGTTGAGCTTTCATTGAAGGGCTGAAATAGGAAGGAGTCGTATTTAATTTAACTTGTTGTCGCGGGTTTGATTTGGTCGAAATGGTGAGTTACATGCCTTCTATTGATAAGGAGGGTGACTGTGTGATTACTATGAACTCGTATTATTTTATAAGGTCCCTTCCAAAGGGGTGACAAGGCTTTTCTGAGTCTTAAATGATTTTTTAGGTAAACGTAGTCAGTCATATTCTCGCGGAAACGCAATGAGTTTCAAAAATTAAAAAACTGTACGAATGGCGGCGATGTGGCTCGCGACACGTCACGTCTCGTTTCCGTCGGGGGCGAAAAGTGGCCCACAGAGAACCGCTTCGCTACGCTGAATATGTCAAAAGATCGTAGCAGGTGGAGGGCAGTGGACTCTGCCTACCCCTATGGGAAAAAGGCGTGAATATATAAAAAAATAAAAAAAAAAAGTAGTCACCGGGTTTGTATTTATGTGGAGTTCTTGTTCTGGAGTCGTAATAAGTTTTGGAAGTTTCTTTGGATTGTAGGATATTGTCTATTGCCTTTTGTCTCGTGTACTTGAGTTTGTGTTGTAACATCTTAATATAATCGGAATAGGTTGCGTTTGGCTCACTTCCATAGAGAGAGCTAGGTATAAGGGGTTTGTGACCAAATACTAATTCGTAGGGTGTGAATTTTGTCGTAGTGTGTGGTGTAATATTGTATGTAAGTATGGCGGTATAGACGTATTTCGGCCAGTTATCCTGGTTCTCATTAGTAAAGGATTTTAGGTACTCCTTGAGTGTGGAGTGGATCTTCTCAAGGGCTCCTTGAGTTTGTGGGTGGTACGGCGATGACCACAGCTGTTTGATTTTCAAGAATTGACAGGTATTTTTAAAAAGTTCGGAGGTGAAGTTGGTACCTTGGTCTGTGAGGATTGATTTAGGTATGCCAAATAAGGATATGAAGTGTATTAAGCAATCGCTTGTCTCTTCGGCTGTTGTACTTCTTATTGGGTAGGCTACAGAATATTTGGTAAGATCGTCTTGCAATGTGAGTATATACTTTAGTTTGGCAGTACCGGATTCTGGTAACGGTCCGACAATATCCAGTGAGATACGTTGAAATGGAGCGGTAGACGTTGTGGTTATCTCCATAGGAGCTTTGTTGAGTCTCCTCAAGGCTTTGTTTTCTTGGCATAGTTTACATTTTTTAACGTAATTTTCTATATCCGTTCTCATTCCTTTCCAATAAAACTGCTCATGGATTCTGTTATACATACGTGTGGAGCCCAGATGTCCTGCTATAGGAATGTCGTGATTTTCGCGTAGAATTTTCTGTCTTTCACTTAATGTTGGGTAAGCTATCTTATTCAGATGGACATGTATGTTGATTTTAGTGTTATGAAATAAGTGGGTAAGTATGTTGTATATTTTAGGATATGAATGCTTGTCAAAGGGACCTTTGAAATCGGAAATAGCTGTCTGTCGGTTGGTCTTACTGTAGAACTTCATTTCTGACTCGTTTAAGGCTCTCGAATATGTCTGGATAGGATGATTCATCGAAGTAATGTACTTTGGTGAAAATGAAATAGATGGTTTTGTTTTCATATTTCACTTTCAGACAGGAGTGTAACTCTTTCTCGGCACTAATGATTTCATCTTTGTCTTCGTAGCTCAATAGTATTTCTGCCACATAAGGGTTTGATTCGTCTAGATCTATTGACGTGGGAATGATGACTGTCTTAAACGTAGTTTTTAGAAGAGGCTCATTGTGTTCTCTCAGTATTGTGTTTGTGGAAGTTTCATTTTTTGAAATTAATTTTAAGAAGTCGAAGTAATTTCCATTGTGTATATCAATGTTTGGTTGGTTAGGCGATTCTGTGGGTGAAGGAATTTCCAGGTTCTCGAAGTTAAGGTTTAAGTCTTCACTTCTAGGACTTAGATTTAATGGTCCCAAGTCATTAAAGTCTGGCAAATGTTGCAGTGTTTCGTTTTGGTCTTGGGGACGGTTCGGTGTCGTATTAGGCGCGTTTGGCGAGTTAGAGTCGGTATTATTTTGATTTAGTACTTCGTCGTTATTGAATGAGAATGGAATAGGAGATGGTAAATCTACCGTTAAGTCTTCTAAGGGGTTGTCGAGTTCTTCGTTAAGTTCGGGCATTAAACGTTCAAGTGGTGGTGAATGCTCGCTGTCTATTGGGAATGTAGGAAATCGTGACAGTGCATCGACATTGGTGTTCATTTTTCCTTTCTTATGAACTATTTTGTAGTCGAACTCTTCTAGTTTAAGGCGCCAACGGATCAATCTTGAGCCGGGGTCTTTGCAATTAAATAGCCACTGTAGCAGTTTGTGATCTGTGACTATTGTGAAACGGTGTCCATACACATAAGGTCGAAAGGCTTTTGTGCCGAACACTATAGCAAGGCATTCCTTTTCTGTCACACTATAGTTACATTCCGCTTTGTTAAGTGTGCGGGAAGCGAAAGCAATGGGGCGATCCTTACCAATTGGACCTTGGGATAGAATGGCAGATACGGCGTAGTTCGAAGCGTCACATGTTAATATAAATGGTTTAGTGAAGTCAGGGTGAGCGAGGACTGGTGATGTTACAAGCGTGTTCTTCAGTGTTTCGAATCCTAATTGTTATTCATTCTTCCATACGAATGGGTTATCCTTTTTCAAGAGCGACGTTAAAGGTTTTGCTAATTTAGAGAAGTTGGGTATAAATCTTCTGTAGTATGAGACAAGTCCAAGGAAAGATTTTATGTCCTTGGGACATTTCGCCACTGGGAAGTTGGTAACGGCTTGTATCTTATCCGGGTTAGGTTTTACTCCGTCCTGATTTATGACGTGACCCAGATACGCGACTTCCTTACGCAGAAATTCACACTTATCTGGTTGGAGTTTCAGATTATAGTTTCTAAGTCTTTCGAAAACGGCTGATAGATTCTGTATGTGGCTTGGTAAGTCCGGAGAGTGGACAACGATGTCATCAAGATATACAAAGCATCGCGACCCTTGAAGTCCGGCTAAGCAGGTATTCATTAATTTTTGGAATGTTGAAGGGGCATTCTTTAGCCCGAATGGCATTCGTGTAAATTCAAAGTGTCCTTGGGGCACTGAGAATGTCGTTTTAGTAGCGTCTTCCGGTGAGATAGGGATCTGCTGAAATCCAGAAGCTAAATCTAGGGTGGTGAAGTATTGGCTTTTCCCCAATTGGTCTAATATCTCGGTTATTTGCGGTATGGGGTATGTTTCACCTATCGTGATGTCGTTAAGTTTTCGATAGTCGATTACGACTCTCCATTTGCGTTCTCCTGAGGCGTCTTGTTTCTTCGGCACGACCCAGATTGGTGAGGACCACGGTGAATTTGATACTTTTATTATATTTTGCTCTAGCATTTTGTTTACTTGTCTCTCAACTTCTTGTTTGTGACACTCTGGAAATCTGAATGACTTTGTCTGTATGGGAACTTGCGTGTTGGTGATAATATTGTGTTTCGTTGCGGTGGTAAAAGTGAGTTGGTCATGTGGTAAATGGAAGATGTCCGAGTAGTCCGTGCAGACTTGCAGAAGAGCATTCTTTTCTTCTTGATTGAGGTGTGATATACGTAAGTGTTTGATGACTTCTGTAGTCCTATCGAGAATGTTGTAAGAGGAGTTTTCGGAGAGAGTCGTGCAAAGTTGGGTTTCTATAGGTTCTAATACGAGATTAAGATCAGGGTGTAAAATGACAGGTTCTTCGGAAGTGTTGACTACTGTTATATTAATTCTATTGTTGTCCTTTACTTGAACGATACAATTGGCGACTAATAATGATTCAGAGACGTGCTGGTCGAGGATAATTCCTTCTTGAACGTGTGGATTTGCTACAGTGCACTCGATTACTGATTCTGAGCGAGGAGGTATGGTGTATACTGGTTCGCAGAAGTTTAGTTTAATCGTGCTGTCATTTATGCGCAAAACTCCTTCGTTGTAGTCGATTTGGCACCCAAACTTCTTCATAAGGTCGTTGCCGATTATGCCATCGTGGCTTAGACTGATGTCTTCGACTACGTGGAATTCATGTTTATATAAGTTAGGAGTATTTTGAAACATAGGCATATAGAAGCTACCCATGGTTAGTGTTATATCGTCACCGGGATCGATTCCTTTTAAAGATATTATTGCATTGGATAGTTTGGGCACTTTTGACATAGATTCCCGTTTTAGTAAACATACACAAGAGCCAGTGTCCACTAAGAAGGAAAGTGGTTGGTGAGAGACAGGGGTTTGAAGTATGATATGTGGTAAGTATCTTTTTCCTGAATTCTTGTTTATTTCATAAATTCTCATCTCGTGATTCTTCTGGTTTCGATTTTGTGGAGAGATAGAGACAGATTTAGAAGTTTGAGTTAGAACACGATTTGAAATAGTATTGGATTCAGTGGTTAAATTGTGGTTATGTATTCTAGTATTTTCCTTGTTAGAGATAGTATTTGATTTAGTAGATTTATTTTTTATTAGATTCAGTGGATTCAGAGTGTTTATTGGATTCAGTGGATTCAGAGACAAACTTTTGTTGATCACAGGCGCCGGACTATTCGTATGATGCTGGTAATTATTATTCGATACAGTGGATGCAGAGGATACAGTGTGGTTTGTGGTATCGTCTTTGGTTTTGTAGGCGTAATTTCTCGAGCGATACCGGTCAAGAAATTTTACTCGTTTAAATAGTGGTTATCAATTTCATCAACACCGTTATCATCGGGTTGGGTGACAGTGAAGGTCCCCCTAGGGTTGTTGAAGTCCGAGGTTGGTGGAGGATTATTAGGACGCGCGGATGTCATCTGAGGGTTCATTTGGTTTCGGTTGTTATTGTATTGTCGTTTGCGACAATTCTCTATTGTATGCCCTATGTTCTTGCAGTACCGGCAAATGATGTCATTCGTATTGACGTTTCTAAAATTGTCGTTACGGGGAATATGGGGAACTGGTGGTCGGTTAAAATGTGGTTGATACTCGCGTCGTGGTGGAAACTTCTGTCTATCGGGAAATCCCGTGTATGGTTGAAACATTCTCCTATTTACGCTAGGAAGTAGTTTCTCTTCTGCTACTGCGAAATTGATAGCGGCATTCAAGGAGTCAGGGTTTCGACATCTTATTATTTGGGATAATCGCGGTTGAAGGCCTACCGTAAACGTGTGGAGAGCGAGGTCTCCATTGCTGCGACATGGGCGGCTATTTCTTTCTTTTTAGTTGGGTTTGAGATTTTTATTTCTGTTAATAATTTAGCCAGACAAGTTTCGATTCTGAGAGCGAATTGATTAACGCCTTCTGTCTGTCCTTGGCGACATTCTTGTAATTCGGAAAGCAAGTGACTATAGTGCTTTCTTTCTCCGAATTGTTGTTTGAGAAAATCTATAAATTGGTCGAAGTTTTCGAATTCTTTTATGCTACATGATGTTTCAGCGCGACCTATCAGTTGGCTTAGTATATATTTGAATAATATGGGTTTTTGGCGTTTGTCTGCTAGGGAGTAGGCGCTTTGGCAGTTTGAGATGAATGGGTTGAGCTTATCCCTAGAACCATCAAATGGTTTAATAAATTTTAAGAGTACATTGAGTTCAACCTTTTCCTCGGTCTCGGAGCGACCGGGTGTGCTTCTATGAGCACTAAGTAGGTCTTCCTTAGCGTCTAACTTCGCGGTCGCCATAATGTCGTAAAATTATATTTGTGAAGGAAATTTGAAATTTAAATAAAGTTAAAATTATTTATAGAGTCTTATCCACACTAATCTAGCTTACAGTACTGACGGATGTTTATCGGTAAGTGTATGACGTAGTTCTGATACTTTGTAAGCGTATGAGAGTATGGTGCTTAACTAAGTTGGCTTATCTTAGAAATAGTACAATGATAATTGATAAAAATAACTAAAGCTATACAATAACTAATACTATGAATATAGAAACTAATTAAAGGACTCTGAGTTAAATTGTGCATTGGTAAAGACAACGGCAGTTAAGGTTATTCGACTCACAGTAATGCGATCTGGAGCAGGGTGAAAATCAGCATGTTGACTGCCGCTGGTTGATGGTTGCTCCTCATGGCCTTGGGGTTCTGGTATTCTTGTGTAGAGTTAATCGTAACGTGTTATAAGGTGTAGCACTTCACTGGCACTATTATTTCTTTAAATTGGTGCACTTTCACTTCTGTATCTTAGTATGTTTCGGAGACGTATTCGGGTGATAATTATGTGTGGGGATGATCGTTAATCCCACCGCTGCCACCAAAATGTTATACGGGATCACCAAATACGGTTTTTAAAAAAAAACTTTTATTGTAAACTAAAATTAAACACACAGAAAGTAGTACATGAGATATAGTAAGATTTAGTATAAGGTAACAACGTTGCTTTCCGACGCGTACCGACTTTGAAGGAGTTGAAATACAGACTAACTGCGCTGTTCGGGATGGTTGCCTTTTATAGACTATAGGATGCTGACTAAGGGATAGTATCTGGTTGTCAGCCCTCTTAGTAACGTAGGGTGGATATAACAGTACGCATCCCAACCACAAGTTGAGCCCAAGTCCATTTTGTTTTTACGTGTTTTATTTTTTTGTTTTTGTTTTTTTTGTTTCTTAATTTTTATGTTTTCAAGCACTAAAAACAAATAAAGATCTTTTCTTTCTTTCTTTCAATTATGGGTGACGGATCCAAAGATGTGTCGTTCCATTTCTCGGCGGGATTAGTTACCGTGGGATTTACTAGTTGCAACAGCAGTCCAGCTTAAACCCTATATACGTTCAGTGTGTATAAATGTTGAAGACTGAGATGGGTTCGATGGTGGTGCATGGCAAAAAATGCATGCCAAAACCACCGCTCTCGGGCCGGACGGTGTATTATACAATAGTCTGCTATTCAGCTGCACGGGATGCTGCACAACCTGAGGCAGTTAGTGGCAGACTATTAGAATGCTCATATCATTCAGTATTCCACAGGTGTCAGTCTTAGCGCCTACTCTATAGAATATCGGCTACGACTAGGCATTGCGAGTTAGCCACCCTCCAAGTTGGACATAATTTTTCACGCTAACTGGTGAGACTATAGAAGAGGTGGCATGCTTGGCAGCTCTCGGCACCGAGGAGATTGCCAGTCGGATCAAGCGCAGCGTTATCAACTGGGCCACGGTCACTGTTTTCTGCGAGGCAGTCGCAAAACGAGGCGATGGAGTGGGTCTGGGAGGAATTTCTCTACCGCGACACGCCTCGCCATTGGCGTATCGGACGACCCAAGTGCGAGTTTCTGCGCATGATGCCACCCTAGTTGAGGTTACAGGTAACTGGACCGGAGAGTAAGCTGCCACCCGCAAGGAAATCAACCGCGTGCGATCAACATCCCGGCAACACTAAACTTTTGCCGGCAGCTCTGGTATCTGCTTGGATTGCCGGGCGATGTATTGTCAGCAGTAACTCCTACATCGAAAAAAAATCTATATCATAAACTACAAACTGATTTAAATTACATACCTGTAGATTGTAAGTAAAACTACTTTACGGATGTTATCGCGTTTGTATTTGATTCTGTCGACGTTTCAAATACTTTGCAGTGTTCACGGTCACGGGCGCACTAAGATTTCTGATGTCCAACAAGTCATTGTTATTACAGAGATTTATGATTATCTACCCGCTACAGAAAATTAGTTATTAATTATTGACCCATATTTTGGTACAATTTTTTTGCAGGTATAAGAAGAAAATGATTCTATGTGAAAAAAAAATTGTTTATGGTTAGTAATTCTTAAACATTAAATTAGTAATAATTATTATGTCAATTTATTATATTAATTTAAAACATAACAAGCTAGTATATGTCGGCGTTGCGCCAGGAATTTGGGCGTCCATAGTAAAATACTAAATATGCAATCACTGTATTTATTAGGAGTTATTGCCGGAGAAGTGAGAGAGAGAGAGAGAGAGAAAGTAAAACTGTGTTCTATTCTTTTTTTTTTTTTTGTGTGTGACTTAGTTGTTAGCCTCAGATGGCTGTGACAACTTTACCCGGACTGGTGGGTGAGCGCTGAGGGCTCTAAACCCGTGTGTTCTATTCTAATCTTATAACGCTTTTATACCCTCCGCTTTATAAGGAAACGATCTAGTCTTAGTAACTACAACTACTTTTTACAACAAACGAATAAAACTACTATAAAATAATTATCGAAATATAGCTAAATAATAATGATAAATATTCTAATGCATTTAACATAATTCCAAATAGTCTTATTTTACGCAATTGACATTAATGTAATTAAAGGAAATATTATTCTCATATATTGTTCAACAGACGACGCTGTAAGTAGAAATAATATGCAATGTTTATTGCGCATAAACAACTAAATATGATTACAAATAATTACACTAATTCTAATCGATTTTATCTTGATCATTTATATAAATATTTAAACAATTAAATCAAATATTTCTAGAAATATGTACTTTCAAAAAGTGTCTTTTAAATATCATGACATTGTAAATAGCGGTGTTGTTATTACAAGTAATTATTTAAATATTAGTTGCAAATATTTCAAACATGTTTATAAAACACATACATCAAATTGATAAATATTGCCGATAGAGGGCGATTTGCGCCCACATCTACCGATCTGAACGCGGCCACACTGAGAAAGATCCGATAAGAAAGCTCTTAAATTAATATTAATTTTTAAAGACGGGGTATTTTATCTTACTTAGAGGTTTATGATTTATAAAATTATCTTTAACTATTATTACAATGCGTAATACTCACGTAAACATCAGAAATCATTATATACCTGTAGTTTAAAAGAGTGTAAGTAAGTACATACTTTATCTAAAGAATTACAGTACTAGTACGCTGAAAAAGACACAACAAAAGATCTCATTCGTTAGCAAATTATGATTATTATTGATATAAAATATAGTAAATAACAAATTTGTTCAAAGCTTTTAAAAGCTTTACAAAACTTTAAAAAGTAAAATAAAATTAATATGATTATCATGATGATATCTGATGTTTACGCGAGCACTACACATTGTAAATAAAACTACTTTTACGGATTATATCGCGTTTGTATTTGATTTATGATTGCCCGACGTTTCGAACACTTTGCAGCATTCATGGTCACGGGCGGACTAAGGTGTCTCACGTCCAACAAGTAATCGTTATTACAGACATTTACAATTATCTACCCGATACAGAAAATAGTTATAAACTTATTAAATTGTTACCCACATTTTAGTACAAATTTATTGCCAGTGTAAGAAGAAAATGAATCTATATGAAAAATTATATTGTTTATGGTTAGTAATTATTAATTATTAAATTTGTAGCAATTATTATTACAATTTGTTGATTTAAAACTAACAAAACAAATATACTACCACCGGATCGGAACGCGGCCACACTGAGAAAGATCCGGCAAGAAAACTCAGGGGACATGATGCTAAATTAATATTGATTTTTAATTTTAGATGCGGCTTACTAAAAGATTTTATAAATCAAAAATCTTTTTTTTCTGTATCGGGTAGATAATTGTAAATGTCTGTAATAACGATTACTTGTTGGACGTGAGACACCTTAGTCCGCCCGTGACCATGAATGCTGCAAAGTGTTCGAAACGTCGGGCAATCATAAATCAAATACAAACGCGATATAATCCGTAAAAGTAGTTTTATTTACAATGATTATCATGTTTCGGTACTTCAACCATTAATTCACAGTTATTTGTTGTGAAAAGGTCAGATTGTTAAGAGACTGCCTTACACTTTTTTGTTGAATTCTCACTTAAAACTTTAAATATATATATATCGTGTACTTTTGCTCTTAATTCTTAATTTGCTCTCTAAACGAATGAGTACCTATAAAATATTCATCAAAAATATATTGTGCTTCATATCAACTGACAGCTGACCCTCATTAAACCCAGATCCATATCTTCTAGTCCATAAATTATTGTTAGTATTGTATATAAAGGATATGGCTCTATCAGAATCCAATTCCAACTTAGATATAGTCTCTTAAGGAATACTTAGAACAGGGAGTAACGTACTCCTAGCTAAATATTCTATAGAGACAGGTCGTAAATCTTTAGATTAACTGATGCAGAGGTTAAAGATTTGCTCTGATGCAAATGGAAGGTTATTTTAAGTACCTAAAATTATTTGCAACTAGCAAACCGCCCTCGCTTCGCTTCGGTTATAGGTTATAGTCGTTTTACCCGCGTAGTTTCCGTTCCCGTGGGAATACCGGGATAAAATATAGCCTAGTTTACGCCCTGATATTATAGCTTTCCATTGGTGAAAGAATATTTGAAATCGGTCCAGCCGTTTTGAAGATTACCCGGAACAAACAGACAGACAGACAGACAGACAGACAAAAATTTTTTAATTGCTATTTTAGGCATAGGTGTCGTGCAAATAACCGTGTGAGCATGAAAAAAGCCTATTATTTTGACATTACAAACAGACACTCCAATTTTATTTATTGGTATAGATGAGTAAAATAATAATAAATACTGCTTATAAGTTAATGTACGGTTAAGTACGAATATTTTTTATTCACGATATATTATTTCTTTAAGTAAATATTTTATACCATCAAAAACAAGACTTGTAAAAAGAAGCCAAGCCTCGCAACTGAGTTCTTCTACCATAATAACTTGTGAGATCCATGTTATTCCAAGTCGGTTAACTCATTGAATCCCTGCTTAAGGGACGTTTCTACTTAAGTTATTACGTAAATAGCTAACCTAAGAACTTCTTATAGTGACTATATCGATATTAAAGACCTCTTATGTTTTAAATAAACAGAATGACTTGACAATCGCATGAAAACATACCTCACAAGTAACACATATTATATTAAATTGTACTAAACATAGTGCGATTGCCAAGTCAATCTATATATTTAAAACATAAAAGATCTTCAATATTGATATAGTCACTATAAGAAGTTGTAAGGTTAGCTATTTACGTAATAACTTAAGTAGAAAGGTCCCTTAAGCAGGGATTCAATGAGTTAACCGACTTGGAATAACATGGATCTCACAAGTTTTTATGGTAGAAGAACTCAGTTGCGAGGCTTGGCTTCTTTTTACAAGTCTTGTTTTTGATGGTATCTCATTTCTTTTTGTAGATAGACCTACTTATTTGCCTTGCCGGTACTTTCTACTTCTTGTATACCAACAAAGGATTTTCTTAGAGCACACTCTGAAAAATGAGACATCTCTCCTTTTCGCTTGAGTCACTTCTACCTAAACTAAGCGGAGAGATGTGGAAATAAAGAAATTTGATTGATTTTTGAAACACATCTCCTTTAGTCTCCTCTCCGCTTTGATGCCAGTCGAGCCTAATGATGGCGTTCTTTCTTTCAGATAAATTTGAGGCAATTTAGTTAGCTTAATACTTTGGGAGATTTTGGTACAATTTCATAAGACACGTCTCACTCTTGCTTTTTCATTAAGTTGATTGACCATTTTACAAGTTATCTTTGAACATAATTATATCTACGTATATGTCTACACCTATTATGCCAATCATCATTTAGCCTATCTCCGTCCACTATAGAACATAGACCCCCCCTCATGCTTCACCATAAAGTGCGGTACTGTGGCACCTGCATCCAACGACGCTCAAGGGTAACAGAGTTGCCATGATTAGAGCTCATTTTTCTTCGCCTTATGAGGAATAATGACGTAGTCACCACGTTTGGTAGGCGGGTTGGTTTCGCAGTGAGATATCATACATTTCCCCGGCGAGAGCTGCTGCCCACTCTCCTTCCTGTTCATTCTTTTTTTTTAAATGACCAACGCCTTGCACTAAGGGAATAATAATCCCTTATATTATGAAGGACTTTACAAACATATAATTCAACATCGCATCATCATTGCAGCCCTCATATGTCCCATTATTGGGCTCGGGCCTCCTCCACAATGGGAGGGAATCGAACCCACTATACCATGGCGGTCATACATGTTGATATAGGATTTCATTTCGAGTTTTCCTTCTCTTGCACAGATGGTATGTGCATATTATATCCCATAATCGTCTTATACGATATCCACGGGCAAGATAGAGAGTGGTGAATTGTATTCTTACTTCGTCACCATACGGAAAGAACCGACACAAATTACATTCAGACTCAGAACAAGAATTTGTGGATCGTACAAGGTGTTGTCTTGCATGATATCCAAACCCGCGACACTAGCACGGTACGTTGGTATCATAACCACTACGTCATCTGCGTAGTTTTTAGCCGGTTGTTACGATTCCCATAGAGAAACAATGATGGCGACAAATGTTTTTACAAAGTTACATTTCATTAACTGCAAATGTAACTTTGTAATCATATATATTTATATGAGTTTACAAAATTATTTATACAGTTAGTGTATCTCGGAAACTAGATGAAAATTATAATGTTTCATAATTTTTCCTTCATTTATACACTAAACACTAATTGTATTCTAAATTTGAAGCTTCTATGTCTGCTAGAAGTGCCACTTTAATATTGATGATCGGTCAGTCAGTCAGTGAGTGACAAAATTACGAAATTTTGACTAGTTATAATTCTTAAACTATTGGTTCAAATAAAATTTGAAATACACAATGTGTATACAATTCCTGCTAGGTTACTAAAAATTCAGCTTTCTAGCTTTAGTAACAACGAAGTTATAGGGGGTCGAAAATGGCCTGAATGGCTTCGAGAAAAGTATGTGACGGCAGTATTGCGTTTTGCCCGATTTTTTTTTCTGCTCGACTTGGCGGGGCACTGCCGTGCCCCTAGAAGCAATTTAATTTGTGAAATAGCAATATAGTTATATAAGCATTATTTATTCATCATCATCAGAGCTCATATACGTTCCACTGCTGAGCTCGAGCCTCCTCCACAATGAGAGGGAAGTCCTCCTCCTCCTCGTCCTGTGGGAGTAATTGTAATGGAACTGTTGCTGTCCACAGTTTTCAACAAAAAAGGAGGGTTGGAGGTCACAGTTATAAGGATAACAATAAACTGCTCCTGCCCATTCACTTGGCAATCCCTAAAATTGCTTTTATGACTACCATGAGAAGGTAAAAAGATGCGATACAATGTTTTAAGAATACATCCGTCACCACTCTTTATATAATTAGCTAACATAACACGTTGTTGTTTTTAACCCCCGACGCAAAAAAAATGTTGATATCTGTCTGTCTGTGTGTGTGGGTGTGTCTGGGTGTGCCATCATAGCTCTTAAACGTATAGACCGATTTGGATGTGGTTTTCTTCATTAGAAAGTCAGTTTCCTGTTGGTGGTTCATAGCTATGTATGATTAATATCGGACCAGCAGTGTAAGAGTATCAGCTCTAAAATGCTGTAATGGCGTATGATTACTCGATTAAGTGCTTCGCGCGTGCCAGTATAATCGTTAAATGAAAATTAATTGATAATTACTGTTGAAGAGATAGATTAATTAATAATTTCTGTTTTTTTATTATTTTAGTTAGTGTCCGGGGTTTTTAAAAATTCTCAATTTTACTCATTGAAATAGAAAATTCTGCTGTGGATATTTTAGGACTGAAGTCCTCTAAAATGATGAAGATTTTTGCGTGTGTGTATATTGAGTAATGGAACAGTTAACTACTCCCCTGTCACCATACGAAGCATTTACCTGGTCTTGTATTTACAATACTAAGTTTAAGATTAAAGATTTTAATCTTGTATGTAAATAAGGTCAGGTTTAGGATGTCGCAATTAGCAACATGGAATCTCTTGTAGTTTGAATATAAAGTATCTCCATTTGTACTTACTAGCTTTACCAGTGAATACCTTATTGTTATTATTTTGTTTGAACACCCAAGTCATTCCAAGACATTAGCAATATTATCATTAGTTATATTTATAATACATTATAACTTTTGTTGTCAACTTTTGTCTTAAAAACAATGACTTCGCAAAATGCTTGACAGCTATTGTTATTAAATTTTGGATGATTGGTTAAAATTTAAAGATCCGCCGTAAACTGACGTAATAAGAATACATTTACAACCCCCTCTCTTGCCCGTGGATATCATAAACGACGAATAAAGGATTAAATATGCGGATAACCGGACCGGGAATTTAGTCCAATTCCCGCGGAGAGGCTAGCCTCGCGACGGCGATCAGCGTCCCGATAGGGGACGTCGATGGGAGAGAGTACTCCCTCGGAGTATTCCGTCGGGTCGACCACTGAAATCAAGGAACTCTGCACCGGTGGTCGGCCCAATGACGAAGGCGTCGTGTTATCGGGTGGGTTACTCTGTTGCTCCAGATGGAGCCGTGCGGCGAGTACGCTGACGGTAGCCAAACCGAAACAAAAGGGATTAAATATATATATATACATATAACCTCTATGCAAGAAAAGGCAAACTTGATATGAAACTTTTCATTAACCCGTCATACCAGCGACATATATGTAGTAAGTCAATTTCCTTCCTATTATAGAAGAAACTCGAGCCTAGCAGTGAAACATAGGCAGGTATATGGGCTGAAATGAAGATGAAATGAAATATCTCATATGTTATATAATACCAAATTAAAAAAGCCCACAAAGTCAATATGATCACAAAAATTATTCGTGTATACAGTACAAAAACAAAACACGTACATTGGTAATTTATTATATCAACTAGTACCTTCCAATAAATTTAGATATCCCTGGGGTAGACCCATGTTTTGCATGTGACATTTATCAGTATCATCATCATCTTGCTCTTATCCAAATTACTTGGGGTCGACGCAATATGTCATCTGTTTTGACATATTGCAAAAAGTTTCGGCAATGACTTTTATGACCGGCCGCCTGCCTGACGTCAACCCTCCTTGGGAATGTAATCGTTGACCCAAATGGTATCAGATGGAGTTGGTCCGGGTCAATCTAGGGCTCTTAGTCGTCTTTTACGTGACCCACGAGCAAAGCAAGGGTTGACATTTATCAGTATAATAATATAAATACAACATAGACTTAATAGAGAAAAGAGAATTAATATAAACATAGTAAAAGGTCATATTATTAGTTTATTTGAATAATAAAAGGCTTTTGGCCGAGGTCACTGATTCAAATATTTTATTAAGTACCCTCCTGGCGCCAAAGT
This sequence comes from Lymantria dispar, assembly GCA_032191425.1. NCBI lineage: Eukaryota > Metazoa > Arthropoda > Insecta > Lepidoptera > Erebidae > Lymantria > Lymantria dispar. The sequence continues at coordinate 25,039,041 of CM063448.1, forward strand.
TTACTATTTCAAGCCAACGTATACTCTTTTAATTTCAACTTTCAACTTTATTCGGACATCATGCATCAACATCATTATTACCTCAGCTCATATACGTAATACAGTGCCAATCGGCTTCCTCCATAATAGAAGGCCAATCTGCATATTATACCACACTGGTAAAACGGTTTTGTATAAGATTTTGTTTCGAGTTTTCCATCTCTTGCGAACATGCTGTATGCATACAACATTTTTGGAACAGAAGGAAAGCTCGTAATAAAACTCGAAATATAATTATAACCCTTACTCGTCTTTTACAACACCCACAAGCAAGAATGAGGGTAACGACTATTATTTTTATTCAGTCAACATACAAAGAAATGAATAAAATCTATAGTAGAGTTTATTTAGACAGTCAATGATTCATAACGATAAAATTATATTCACGTGAAGAATTCTCAAGATGATAAACGTACTTGCATATTGTTACTACAGTATTTACAGAGACAAGCTTATTACCGGGCACAATACTTTATACGTGTTATTTGATGAAAGAGAAAATATGTTTTGTATAATATACGGAGGCCGGGCCACATAGAATTCAGCGGTCGCATTTCGTTTACTTTTGAATTAGTTTGACTTTGTAGGCTATAGGTATATTAAGGAGAATGATCACTAAAATTATATAAGCATATTCGTCGCAATGTTGGGCTAAAGCCTTCCTAACCATGGGAAGGAAATTTACGTACGTACGGTACGGTAAGTATAACTTTTTATTTAAAGTATTCTTTCTCTTGCATAGGTGTTTTAAGGAATATCATTCCCTTCCTTAAATATCTTTTACATCCTACCTATCCTACATCCACGGACAAGAGAAGTGGTGAGTTGTTTTTATCTCTTAGAGTAAGAATACATTCTTACTCTAAGAGATAAAATATGCTTATAACATCAGTGCAAGAGAAAACTCGAAACAAAATCCTATACCAACCAACAGTCTGACCAGCGTGATATAGTAGGTCAATTACCCTTCTATTGTGGAAGAGACTTATAAAAATATCATATACCTATGAGCCGAAAAGAATTAATGCATGAAAGTTTCATTATCTCGGCTCATATACGTCGAGCTCGAGCCTCCTCCACTAGGAAGGAAATTGATCTTTATATACCATGCTGGTCAGATAGGTTGGAATTTTCTTTTACGGTTGGGCTACCGTAAGCGCACACGCCGCCTATTCCGTCCGGGGCGACGAGAGGACGGTGCGCGGGGCCAAAACTCACCCGTACCCATGTCGCGTTCGTCGTTGGGTCGACCATAGTGCCGAGTTCCTTGTTCTCAGTGATCGGCCTGACGGAATACCCTTTCAAGTACCCTCACCTCTCGACGTCCCTGTCCCGGGACGTCAGTCAAGATAGATTAGTATAGGGTTTTGTTTCGCGTTTTCCTTCTCTAGCATAAATGTTATATGCGTATTATATCCCTTAGTCGTCTTTTACGACATCAACGGGCAAGATAGGGAGTGGTGAATTGTATTCTTACTGCGTCACCATATGGAAGAAGTGTGAATTTGAAAGTTTAAATTTAAATAACTTCAAATATTTTTAGCACACGGTTAACAGGTATATAGTGTCTAAAATTATCCAAAAAGAAATTTACTTGTTTTGTGTCATCGCTGTTAATAATTCTAATGAAATCATCACTGAAGACGTTATTTTAAAATCTTTATATATAAAGTTCTTGTCTACGTGTGTATGTCACTGAACTCCTCCTAAACTGCTGGACCAACGTTGATGAAATTTTCTATGTGTGTCCAAGGGGATTCGAAGATGGTTTAGATTCACAATTGGCCCCACTAGGTGGTGCTGGTGTCGATTTATTAGAACAGAACAACGTCTATTGGGTCAGCTAGTCTTAATATATATAAATTACGTGTCACGTTGTTTGTCCGCGATGGACTCCCAAACTACTTAACCGATTTTAATCAAATTTGCACACCGTGTGCAGTTTGAGGCAAATTGAAAGATAGGATAGCTTACATCTTAATTTATAGTCGCAATATTATTTTATTGCAAATTATTTGTATTACCTATATGGTATATATATTATTTGACATTCACAATTATCTGTTAACTCCAAACGATTTCAACAGATGGCGATATTATATAGTGTTGGGCATTTTTGTTTATTTACAATAAAAAGATATGAGATTTCGTTATTTAATTACTATAATTAGTGGTCGCCGTGTGGTCGAAATTCGGCCATAATGGACGCCATACACGTTAGATTTTGCATGATGGTTTTGCTTGTGCATGCATAACCGACAGGCAAGCCCTAGCGTGTATGTGATAAAACTGTACAGTTATCGATGCATGTACATGCAACCGAGCAAATATGAAAATTGATATTTTATGCCGCTCGGTTATGTTCGCGCGCGAGCATAACCGAGCGTGTGTGGCGTCTGACGAGCTTGCCTGCACAGTTCTCATACATTAGTAAATAATTGTTGTAATCTGTTGGTATAAATCTCAATTCATTTATCAAATTTATGTGGGAGAATTGCTTTCTTTTCAATAACCAGCGTTTAGAGTTAGACCATTCAGTGTGATCTCTTTTTCTTGTTCTGTTCTGCAGAACAAGTGTTAAGCCAAGGACAGCTATCACATCGTCATCGTTCATTGTAGTTAGGTATTAGTGTTCTACACACACCGTCACGTACTACGTAGCTCAACTGAGAGGGAGGCGTCCTACACAAACCGTCACGTAGCTTAACTGAGAGTTAATGGCATAACTGTGCATGCAAACCCTAACGTGTATGTGCAATATGAAACTCGGTAATGCCTGTCGGTTATGCATGCACTTTTTTAATGAACTAATGCCTTTTTAAATTAATTTAATGCATTTCTAATCCATTATTGTATGAAATTTCAGTTTTATGCACTTCTCCTCATTATATACTTCAACTGCGCCAAATTTCATACTTGTACATCCACATACAGCACTCGCCAATCTTTATGGCCGGTCCGAATGTAGCCGTCGGTATGAACTTGCGCATGGTACAGTCGGGTGGACATTTCATAACCAAGATTTTCTTTTTTAATTATTGAAAATTAAAATGACTAAATTAAAATCTTCAGTTACGTTGTTAGATTAGCTATATTATATTGTTTAAATACTTATTCAATCAAATTCGATTAATGTAAATTCAGTTAGGTGAAGGGACTTCTAAATTAAAAAAATACATTGGTTACGACAAAACAACATTTATTTTTTTATATCTATTTATAATGGGGCTACACCTTCCGTAGAAACATCTTCCCTACTCGTAGAAGGTACCTCATCTGAAGAACTTTCTTCGTCACTTTCTTCACTTATTTCGGAATCCTCTTCCTCCGATTCATTTTCGCTCACGTGTATGATAAATTGATCGGTTAAGTCATCTATCACAACATCGCTCTTTTTATAGTATTTCTCAATGCGTATAACTTTATCACATAACGCAGCCCATTCATGTTCACCCATTGCATTGACCTTCTCCTCCACAAGTTTCATGACATTATTAATATTCCCGGTAACGTTTTTTTAGCTACGTAGCCTTTTAATGCTGCCCAAGCCATTTCTATTGGATTAAGATCGGGATGGTAAGGTGGAAGGCGCAAAATCGTGTGGTTGTGTTGCTGCAGAGTTTTGTCGATGTTATATTTCTTAAAATTTTCTTTATATAGTGTTACTAATTTGTACTGCTCTGGCTTTAACACGTTGGAGCTGCAAGGTATGTCTTTCTCCATAAGCCATGACATCATTTCTGACTTCTTACTATTTGATGTCGGCGCTGCGTCCTCTAACTTGTTATGGTAGGGCGCATTATCTATTACCACAACTGAATTTGGTGGGAGATTAGGAATTAATTGTGTGCGAACCCACTTTTCATAATTCTCGTAATTCATATTACTGTGGTAGTCACGTGTTTTTGTACCAGCCTTAAACATCAAAAGGCCGTTGGGTATAAAACCTCCTTGATATCCGGCATGCACAATAACAACACGCTCGCCTTTCGATATATTTTTCTTTAAGCCCTTTGTGCTACCATCAGTCCAGGTGCTTGAGGTAGTATGCGACGAATCAACATACGATTTGTCTGTATAAATTATAGGTCTTCCTTCCGCGCGATATTTTGATATTTTCTTTAAATATTCAATTCGCTTTAGACGAATATTTGAGTGCTCAATTAAAACCTTTCTGTTATCTTCAGTCTTCTTCCATTTAAAACCTAAATCTTCTAAAATTCTCCTCAAACTTGTTGAGACCCTTCAAAACGTATTTCTTCTTAAATTTTTTTTAAAAGTTGTGCTATCGTCGGCAATTATTTTTCTGTGATATGGAAAAAGAGTTGTGTATACATCTTTTGATAAAAACTTGATCAAAGTTGTCGATTCCAGTCACCCTTTTTTTCCCCCACCCTTTTCTTGCCAGGTGTACGAAAAACTGCTATCAAACTCGAGCTAGGGTCATTTGCAACCGCCGCAATTCGTCTCACCGTTCTTTCAGACACACCTGTAGCTGCTGCAGTCCGCTTTTGGACTGACTTCAAGTTATACTGAAGGCCTTCCTCAGCTTCCTTCTTCATAAACGTTAATACGTCAAACACCATTTTCCGCATTTGGCGACGTAAAACATTATAACGACCGCGAGGCATGATCAATAAAAATGGTAATTATAACAGTACAAATAACAACAAGAAACAATAAGAATAACAACAAGAAACAATAACGATAGCAACGAGAAACAAATAACAAAGAAGTAACAATATGAAATTATTCTGAACGCGACGATACCGACTAAGCTCAGCGAGTCTGTGATTCGTGTACGAACGTAGCACTCACACTAACGCGCGGGTGGAAGACAGCGCGCGCAGGCGTGCCCTGCCTCCACGCCCCGCGTACATCAGCTGATGCCTGATTTTGACGGGGCACGGGAGCTTCGCCAAATACCTGCACAGGGTCGTAAGGAGGGAGAGTACACCGTCCTGCCACCACTGCGATTGCGACGAGGACACGGCGCGCCACACGCTCGAGGCCTGCGCGGCTTGGGCAGTGCAGCGCCGTGAACTCGTCGCAATCATCGGTGCCGACCTGACGCTGCCGGCCATCGCTAGGGCGATGGTCGACAGCGTCAGGAACTGGGACGCGGTCGCAGCCTTCTGCGAGACAGTGATCTCGCAGAAGGAGGCGGCGGATCGTCTGCGCGTGGAGCGCAGCCTCGATGAGGAGATCCGCCGCCGGCGACTGGGGCGGCGCAGGCGCAACTATCTGCACCTCATGCCGCCCTAGCCGAGGCCGCGGGTGACGTGACCGGGGATTAGTCCGTCACCTGCCGAGAGGCCGACCGCGTGAGGAAAGACCGACGTCCTCCCCGAGGGGGGGACGTCGGTCGATGGGAGGGTACCCCGCGTAGGGGATATTTCGTCGGGCCGACCACTGACGACAAGTAAACCTGCTCCGGTGGTCGGCCCAATGACGAAGGCGAGGTGGTTTTCGGGTGGGTTGCGGGAGTTGCGTGCTTAAGCCCCTCTGTCGCCCCGGACGGAGTGGTGCGGAGGCGCGCCGACCGCGGCCCACCCACAAAAAAAAAAAAAAAAAATGCCTGATTTTGTGTTCTGCGCAGCGTAATGCGGCTAAGTTCGGAGCGGTCATAAAGTTTGGCGAGTGCTATAATTTTCGTAAAAAGTTTTTGCTTCAATATATAGATAGGTATATCGGCGCACGATTGATTATTTTATAAACTTGAATTATAATTTACAGTTAAAACAATTAGGTTTAGTTCAAAATAATTAATTCCCATACTTAAGATGGATAGTACAACACATGTTATCATAAAACAGTTTTTATAGATTGTTATCGGGAGTTCCCCGCTCTCGGCCTTACTATAAATACGACCATTTGCTTTTTTAACGGGTTGAGAGCCCTCAGCGCTCACCCACCAGTCCGGGTAAAGTTGTCACAGCCATCTGAGGCTAACAACTAAGTCACACAAAAGAAAAAAAAAAAAACTACGACATTCATTCGATCGCTAGCAGCCGAACAGTGCGGAGCTCTAGACTCCACTTAGTTTTAAACTAGAATTCAATAACACGAGTACTGTTTCAACTTTATTGTTTCAATTACGTTTATCATGGAACACCATCAACACTATCAACATTGTAGTGAGGTAGATGACGTTAGCCATGCTGACGTCATTGCTTTTAAAAACAACACGGCGCTACCCCTGCTACGTCAGATATTATCTGTAATATATTTCATCATCATTTGCCTGCATTCATCCTACGCTTAGTGGGGTCAGCACAACATATTCTTAATTTTTATATACATAGCCTTCTATCACCCGTCATATCTGCACTCACTAGTTTCATACGCATATCTTCATTTTACAATTCATCCATCTCTTTTTGGGTCTCCCACGCTTCTTACATCCATCCACAATCATATTGATAACCCTCCTTGTCACATGTCTTTCATCCCTCGTCATGACATGTCCATACCGAGACAATCTCGCGCTCCTGATCTTCTCTATCACTGGTAGTATTTTTAGACTTTCCTTGGTGTACTTTTATTAAATTAATATATAACAATACTAATAACTAGTATAGGTATATTGTTTAAAATTCACGACTGTTGAAATAGTTTTACTTTGTAAAAATTCTAGAATTCTCACTTCAACTTAGTACTAAAACGATGTTAAAAGCTTATAAACATTAGAATTTCATAAATGTAATACTCAAATTCTTTTACAAATTACCTATGAACACATTTACTTGGGACTATGTAAATAAGTTTTAGCGAGTGTTTACATGAGAACAGGTAGAATTTGTTTAAGTAAATAACAGTTTCGTTAAACTTCAAAGGTACGCGCTTAAAGGTTATCTCATCTCAGTTTATATATATCCTGTTGGGTCATGAGCCTCCTGCACATTAGAAAGATAATTGATCTACTAATACACACAGGTTATACGAGTGAGTATAGAATTTTATTCCGAGTTTTCCTTCTCCTGCATAGGCTTTAACTGCATGTTATATCCCGTAGTCCTCTATTACAAGGCAAAAAAAGAGTGATGAATAGAATTATCTCATTACACGGATTTTACTTAAAATTTATTTACATTCACTCAATACTCAATGAATGAATTTTAAATAATAATTCATATTTTATTTTCTGTAGGAAATTCCTTTTTGAAGCTAACACTAGAAGTATTTTCATTTTGCTAATAGATTTTAATTTTATAAGGAAATATTTTCAATTTTTTTACCGGTTTTGCTATGAATCTTGGTAGATGAGCCAATTTTTTCCTTGATGGTAGAATATACCATAACATTTTGTGAATATTGTTTTTTTACTTTGATATTTGCTAAAGAATATAAGCGCCAACAACAAAAGATGGCAGAAATAAAACTATATACCAAGTCGTGTGATTAGCGTATTATCTTATTAATGAGGGACTAGCCCGTGGTTAACTGAGAAAAGAATGAATAAAATTATTATTAGATTATCCATTAATAACCATTTTAATTTACGAATTCATTGTACATTTTAATCATTAAAATTGTAAAATCTTTAGCTTTATCTTTACGCTCAAAACTCCACCAAGCCTTCGAATATTATTTATTCCTGTTACACGACACAACCATTTCAAAGCTACAATGGCATAATATTCAAATAATAGCTCATAAATTATATTAATCGCTCGGTCGCGCTGTAATAAAAAAGGTATTAAACTTTGCTGGGGTTTTCAATCGTCTTTGTATCCGAGGCTCTTTCGCGACTACATGGTTCAATACTTTCTAGTGTTTATCTGTTATAATCATTTTTGAAAAATTTAAATAATAATCTTATATATAAATTTCTAGCGTACGTGTGTATGTCACTGAACTCCTCCTAAACGGCTGGACCGATGTTGACGAAATTTTTTGTGAGTATACTGGTATACAAGGTATCTAGATTATTTATCCATACTGCAACTAAACGTCTGGATGAATTTGAATGAATTTTTGTGAATGTATTCAAGTGGGGGCCTGGATGATTTAGAATCACAAACCAGCCCGGCAGATGGCGCTGCAGTCGGTATCTAGGTTATTTATCTATACTGCAATTAACGGCTGGATGGATTTAAATGAATTTTTCTGAATGTATTCAAGTGGGAGCCTGGATGATTTAGATTCAGATGATGATTCAGTCTCTATAACTGCTGTCGATTTCAAGGAGAATTCTGTTTATTTTATTTGAACAGAACAACGTCTGTTGGATCAGCTAGTCTTATACAGGGTGTATCAGGTTATGGTGTCTGTCCGTGTGGTGACGGAGTATGAATACAATTCACCACTCCCTATCTTGCCCGTGGATATCGTATAAGACGACTATAGGATATAATGTGCACATAACATCTGTGCAAGAGAAGGAAAACTCGATATTGAAACCCTATACCAACATGTCTGACCAGCATGATATAGTAGGTCAAATTCCCTTCCATTGTGGAGGAGGCCCGAGCCCAACAGTGGGACGTATGTGGGCTGCGATGATGATGATGATGATCAGGTTATGGAGCAACTGTTCGAGTATGTTGTTGTATACCGGCCATAGATCGTAATTAAAATGTATATTACACAAAAAACAATATAACATAAAAGTTATAGTAATTTCAAAAATGTGTGTCAAACAGTCTACGCCTTAAATGTTACGTATTATGTAGGCATGGATAGACAGGATATATGTAGGCATGTAAAGCTTCGACAGTATAATTTCATTTATACATACCTAGAATTGCGCAAACGCTTCAATGGGACCGTAGGTACAAACGTGACTCGGCGACGGTAATCGGCCGATCAGCTGATTTAAAGCGAAGTTCGTTTTGCTTATGCGAACGTAGTCATTGATTTTTTCAATTTCTATTGAACATTTAACAAAGTACGAATATGTTGCAGATTAAGTATCACTGACTTTATACATTTCAATCAGATTTAAACGAAAAAAAAATGACAAAATTGAAAACTTTACATGTCTCTAATTCATTAACGAATCGATATATTTCCTTCAAATTTTTTTTATGGGTTCCTACTACTATTGCCTACCTCCCGTTTGACCAGGTACCCCATAACCTGATACACCCTGTATATAAATTTCTGGCGTACCTGTGTATGTCACTGAACTCCTCCTAAACGGCTGGACCGATATTGACGAAATTTTTTTTGTGTGCTCAAAGGGATTCGAGGATGGCTTAGATTCGCAATTGGACCCGGTAGGTGGCGCTGTTCAGGCACGACAATAACATAACTTGAGAACGACTTCACCGATTTCATCCATCTTCCTTTTTAATGTTTCTAATACTTTGAAAAAGGCTTTTACGGAAAAAAAATAAGGAAGTTGGGCAGAAAATCAGAGAATTTAAGAAAACTTAACGACTAGGTATCTAGGTTATTTATCTATACTGCATTTTGTGCATGTTTAAGGAGATTCGAGGATGGTTTAGATTCATAATTGGATCCGGTAGGTGGCGCTTATTTGAACAGGACAACGTCTGTTGGGTCAGCTAGTATATGATAATATTTAGAGTACAAAACGTTTACTTTATAGCTTTAAAATTGATACTTTTAGAGTATTGGCGCGGGCCCATAACCCACCCGTACCCACGTCGCCTTCGTCGTTGGGCCGACCACCGGAGTAAGGTGACTCGTCGTCAGTGGTCGGCCCGACGGAATACCCTTTCGGGTACCCTCACCTCTCGACGTCCCTGTCCCGGACGTGTGTCGGTCGCCGCCGTCGCACGGTCAGCCTTTCTGCGGGTGACGGACTAAATTCCCCAGCAATAATACCCTATACTAAACCGTCTGACCAGCGTGGTATAGTAGGTTGATATCCCTCCTGTTATGGAGGGGCTTGAGCCCAGCAGTAATTATGTGCCAAGATCATGATGATGACTTAGACGAATAAGGAACGTTACGTTCCAATCGATATTAACACGTTTGACCAGCGTGGGGTAGCAAGCCAGTTACTTTTAAATTATTGCATTAGCTTTTATCGCGAGCTTTGAGCGCGGTGACCGAATCATGAAATTCCGTAACGGAAATAAAACCTAACACGTTCGGTGTGACGGTCGTCGACATTCTGCGTTCGTCCGCCTCGGTGCGCACACGTGCCACTGCTTTGCGTAGCTTACGTCAAAAAGTGTTTTCACGCGTTTTCTAACGGTCCCAACAATCTTCAGCGGACGACAGTGGTAATCCAAACCGCCTTTGATGTTATACATATAGTACATTTGTTTTCGTATCGGTCACCACGCTCAAAAAGTGTAATTTGAATTAATATCAAAGAAAAAACTTATATTATTATCAAAGAAAAAAATACTGTATAAATAAAAAATAAATAAATAAATATAATAGCATAAGTCGATAAAAAATGCTATGAAATAGCTTTACCGCGGCAATCCCCGAGTGCCACACGTTTTTTTATTGTCTCTCACGGCAAACATGCAATCAGGCCATAGTTATAACAGTGCAAAGGGCCTGGCTAAATCAGTTCTATGTCATTAGAGAGAATTCAACCCATATACACCTACACATTACCTAAACACATAAAATTCGTACTTTTCGTGGTTCTCTGGTTATTCCCTGTTCAGTGACGATAATGATAATAAAAAATACTTAGGTACAATTGACACCTCCTTTGTTTTAATAGATTAAAAAAATGTCTTTAAAATTTTGTGTTAATAAAAATATAAACACATCTCGATGCTGCTTTTTATATTTATGTTTTATATAAATTCTAACAACTACGAGTACAAAATTTTCACCTAGATACAGTTTGACTTCTAGATAAAACTATTTTTACGGATTTTATCGCGTTTGTATTTGATTTTTGATTGGCCGACGTTTCGAACACTCACTACAGCATTCATGGTCACAGGCGGATCACTGAATTGCTTGATATAAGTACTTCTAATAGACAACGAAAAAAATTTAAATAAAACTACTTTACGGATTTTATCGCGTTTGTATTTGATTTTTGATTGCCCGACGTTTCGAATACTTTGCAACGTTCATAGTCACGAGCGGATTAAGATCTCACGTCCAACAAGTCATCGTTATTACGTGTACTTGTTTTATTTAAAATGTGTAATACTCGCGTAAACATCAGAAATCATAACGAAAAAGTTAGTAAGTACTACGGAAACTACATTATAAATTATTTTTCATTCAATCCATTATACTTCACTAGTGCCTTCACTTGAATAATACAAGATGGCCTCAATAATGTTCAATATGTGATGTACTGCATGACACCATGATGGATTGAGGGTTGTGTGATTCATTAGATGTGATTTAGGGTAAAGATTGTTCAGGTCGTTGTCACGTTAAAGGACATTGCCCAAATGCCCTGCGTGTAAAATTAAAATAGTCGAATGCTTGTATCCTTAGAATAATAACTCATAGAAGCTCAATTCGCACACAAAATTTGAGGCATTTAAATTGGAGCCAGGAATAGCTCCCTACACCGGATCGTGATGTAGTGTACAAGGTTACTGCGTACACGGTAACTCTATTGTATAGTGGTGTGCGTGTATACATGTGTAATCGCTTGCACGCGTTTAGGATTTTTGGCTTCACGTTTTCGATCACTTAAGTACCGACACTATCCCTCTATACATTATTATTCTAAGGTTTGTATCATTAATGCCAAAAGTACATAATAATGTTCATCATCATCATAATTCAGTCTATGGCCGTCCACTGCTGAACCAAGATCTCCCTCGTGTTCACCATAAGGTGAGGTCCTGCGCCGCTTGCATCCAACGGCGCTGAGCAACTTTCACCAAGTCGTCGGCCTATCTAGTTCTGTCATCGGTTCGTTGCCCATTGCCACTTCAGCATGCTAATTCTTCGGCACTATGTTGGTGACACCTATTCTTCTATGCTTTGCCGTATTTGACGAGATCTTGCAGAGAAATCCCAAGCATAGCCCGCTCCATAGCGTGCTGAGCGACTTTGAACTTGGTTATGAAGAGTATATTTAGGGATCATGTCTTCGTGTTGCAAGGCATCACTGGTAACAAGCATTGGTCATAGACCTGTGCTTTTAAACACTGAGGTATATTGCCGCAGAAGATTCTCTTAAATTTCCCGAACGCTACCCAGCCGAGTTGGATTCCTCGACCTCTTTTTCGAAATTGTCAGCACACACGCCAGCCATTCCGTCCAGGGTGACGCAAGGGCGGCGCGCGGCCCAATAACCCATTATATTCCCTTCCCTTCGCCATTAGGCCGACCAACGGTACCGAGGTCCTTGTCGCCTATGGCCAATCCGGCGAGATACCTGTTCGGGTAATGTCCCTACCGGATGCCCCACTCGGGGCATCAGCCTCACACGCTGAACATCCCTGCAGGTGACGTACTATTCCCTGGTTCAGTCACCGGCCTAAAATATTGGACAAACAGCTCACCACTGCACAGTTGCCGGCCTTATGACAGACAGTTTGCAAGTCACGTTCAGTTGCATACAGCTCCATCGACAGACAGACATCGACGTTAAACTTATAACACCGCTCTTTTGCCATTGGGGACTAAAAATTTGTATCATTCATGGAGACTATTGTGAATCCTGGTTTCTAGAAGCTAGATGTAGTGTGAGACGGAAGGATTATCTATACCAATAAATAAAATTGGAGTGTCTGTTTGTAATGTCAAAATAATAGGCTTTTTTCATGCTCACACGGTTATTTGCACGACACCTATGCCTAAAATACAGATTAAAAAATTTTTGTCTGTCTGTCTGTCTATTTGTTCCGGGTAATCTTCAAAACGGCTGGACCGATTTCAAAAATTCTTTCACAATGGATAGCTATAATATCAGGGTATAAATTAGGCTATATTTTATCCCCCTATTATATTCCCACGGGAACGGGAACTACGCGGGTAAAACTACTAAAACCGAAGCGAAGCGAGGGCGGGTTGCTAGTTACCAATAAACAAAAAGAAAAAATTGGAGGTAATATTATTTTAGGTTTATTATTATAACTACGATACCTTGTCTTTTTTATAACAATATATATAAGGTCCTCATATCACATCTCTCTATACGTCCCTACCACATATCATATATTTTAATGAACTCAGTGAACCCTACATAGCGACCCCGTACGTACAAACATAAGGTTTTACAACACTCCCGGATTATGTGGTAAATCTCTTGAGTACCTTTACTAAATACGACCAGCGCGAAATCGCGTTGCTCTGTCAACTCATTATACCCGAGCATTCCTAATACAAATAAAAGTTGGGTATATAATATCATATTAGAAACGCTTGGCAGGCAGATTAGTGATACCTATTCATGTGGTGACGGTGTAAGAATACAATTCACTTGTCGTAAAAGACTACGAAGGGATATAGTATGTATTCAACATCTATGCAAGAGAAGGAAACCTTAAAATGAAACCTTGTACTAACGCATCTGACCAGCGTGGTATAGTAAGCCGATTTCCCTCCCACAGTAGAGGAGGCCTGAGCCCAATAGTGGGACTTATATGGGCTGAGATGATGATAACAATGATGAGGTATTTCTCAGTATAGAGCCGCTGCTGAGTTTTTATTTAGCCAATATTTATGAGTCTAACAGAAAAGTAAGGGCGTGACGACAATTATACTTTTATCCTGTCGCCATGTGGGGAAATTATGCGTAATGAAAGTGTAATTGCTCAATCAGCTCGAGTTTACATGAGATTTCTTTTTCGTTTTTTCCTACCCTTGAAAATATATCAGTTAATTACATCTCGCTATCTTATGACTCTGAAAAAGGCTGTCGGACAAATTGTATTCTTAGACTACTTATCTCAATTTTTTTTACAATGTAGAACTTTAAAGCAGAAAGAAAAAGATTTTCGTTAAGGTACATGTATGCGTATATTCCACTGTATGAGATTATATTACTGCTTATAATTAGATAGCTATATGATCATTAGATAATAAATATATTTTATGATGGTTTTACTATTCATAAAGGTGTTTTAGTGCAAAAAGAAAGTAATAAAAATTCAAAAGAACAGTCATAAAAAGGACGAAACAGATGAAATAGTAAGTAAGTTTGGCAGAGGTTAACGAAGTCAAAAAATCGATTCTGTGACCAATTTTATAAGGAGATAGATTTAATATGAAGGGAAAGAAAACTCGATATAAAACGCTATACTAACTTGTTTAACTAAGAGTGGCATATTAATTTCTCACCCTTTATGAAGGAGTTCCGTCCAGGGTAGCACCACACTCGCAAAAAATCGCCGTCTGAGTAGTAGCAATTTGTTACTGTATTTCATTGGGTGAGCGACTATCTTAGTCGGAAGCCCAACTTTCTGAGGGTGTTGCATATAGTGGGTTTGGTGATGCCTTTGGTATCGGCGAAACTCATTGCACGCATTCATACTCCCTAACTTTGGCCTAACAAAGGTGCATTAGCAGAAGCATCACTTAGCATCCATTAGGGTTTCCAATCCCGCAGCCTGAATTCAATCTCGGTATTTGTGGGCCTACAAATTTTCAATCCCGCGGGATCTCGGTATTTGCGGGATTTAAAAACTATTAACATTTATATAAGGCAAATAAAACAATGACTTAATCAACTCCACATTTATTTACGTACAATTTACTATTAATATGAGATCATTTAAATTATACCGTTTATTTGTAACAAAAAAGAATGAATTAATCAACTAACTACACATTTATTAAAGTATTGCTATTAGTATGAGGTCAGTGTAATAACTCCGTTTATTTATTACAAAAACCCTATGAATTATCAAGTAACTCCATATTTAATTACACCGTTTCACCGTTCTTTATCACACAAAAAGAGTGATTTAATCAACTAACTACACATATATTTACATAATACTATTAGTATGAGATCAATCAAATTATACCCTTTTTGATTCCCAAAAAACAGTAACAAATATTGAATAAAAAACAAAACAAAACAAATCTTCTTCAAAAAATACACAAATAAAATTAAAAAATCAACAAAAACACATTTTAAACTATAAATTATAAATTTATATAGGCTATTATGTTACTGTTTGAGTTTGAGAGTTTATTAAGTTTGAGGTTGCATGCACGCTTTTTTTCAATCCCGCAAATCCCACGGATCCTGCGCCCGTAATCCCGCATCATGTGGGATTGGAAAATATCGGTATTGCGGGATTGGAAGCCCTAGTTGTACTATTTGCCACTATTTGCAATAAAAAAGAAAAAGAGTAAGAGTCCTTGACTTTATTAACCCGATAACCAAAAATCTGTCAATATCAATATAATCCTTAATTCATATGAAGCGTTACAATATACCCCTATAATGCATGACATTAATATGAATAAAACAGATTTCGCAATTCACAAGAGCTTAAAGGCAACGTAAGAATTACGTTACGTCCTATATTTAAACACAGCCCTCTTAGAAAGGTACTACAAAAGCGAATCAGCTTATCGCGCCACGTTAAGTCACAAAGAGTTTTGTTTTAAGTTTTTCCTTTTACTGATGTTGAATATCTACTTGCTTTTCTTCTTAGTCGTCTTTTAAGGTACCTTTGCTAAGTGCCAACAAATACAAAATAAGCACATTCAGCTTTTGATTTTTTTTTTCTTTCTTTAATGCTTTCAAGAAATAAAGAATAATCGGCTTTCAAATACCAAAAATTAATACAAACAAAAATTGAAATAATATATAGTTCATGTTTTTTTTAGAAAGATAATATTTAGAGTACAAAACGTTTACTTTATAGCTTTAAAATTGATACTTTTAGAGTATTGGCGCGGGCCCATAACCCACCCGTACCCACGTCGCCTTCGTCGTTGGGCCGACCACCGGAGTAAGGTGACTCGTCGTCAGTGGTCGGCCCGACGGAATACCCTTTCGGGTACCCTCACCTCTCGACGTCCCTGTCCCGGACGTGTGTCGGTCGCCGCCGTCGCACGGTCAGCCTTTCTGCGGGTGACGGACTAAATTCCCCAGCAATAATACCCTATACTAAACCGTCTGACCAGCGTGGTATAGTAGGTTGATATCCCTCCTGTTATGGAGGGGCTTGAGCCCAGCAGTAATTATGTGCCAAGATCATGATGATGACTTAGACGAATAAGGAACGTTACGTTCCAATCGATATTAACACGTTTGACCAGCGTGGGGTAGCAAGCCAGTTACTTTTAAATTATTGCATTAGCTTTTATCGCGAGCTTTGAGCGCGGTGACCGAATCATGAAATTCCGTAACGGAAATAAAACCTAACACGTTCGGTGTGACGGTCGTCGACATTCTGCGTTCGTCCGCCTCGGTGCGCACACGTGCCACTGCTTTGCGTAGCTTACGTCAAAAAGTGTTTTCACGCGTTTTCTAACGGTCCCAACAATCTTCAGCGGACGACAGTGGTAATCCAAACCGCCTTTGATGTTATACATATAGTACATTTGTTTTCGTATCGGTCACCACGCTCAAAAAGTGTAATTTGAATTAATATCAAAGAAAAAACTTATATTATTATCAAAGAAAAAAATACTGTATAAATAAAAAATAAATAAATAAATATAATAGCATAAGTCGATAAAAAATGCTATGAAATAGCTTTACCGCGGCAATCCCCGAGTGCCACACGTTTTTTTATTGTCTCTCACGGCAAACATGCAATCAGGCCATAGTTATAACAGTGCAAAGGGCCTGGCTAAATCAGTTCTATGTCATTAGAGAGAATTCAACCCATATACACCTACACATTACCTAAACACATAAAATTCGTACTTTTCGTGGTTCTCTGGTTATTCCCTGTTCAGTGACGATAATGATAATAAAAAATACTTAGGTACAATTGACACCTCCTTTGTTTTAATAGATTAAAAAAATGTCTTTAAAATTTTGTGTTAATAAAAATATAAACACATCTCGATGCTGCTTTTTATATTTATGTTTTATATAAATTCTAACAACTACGAGTACAAAATTTTCACCTAGATACAGTTTGACTTCTAGATAAAACTATTTTTACGGATTTTATCGCGTTTGTATTTGATTTTTGATTGGCCGACGTTTCGAACACTCACTACAGCATTCATGGTCACAGGCGGATCACTGAATTGCTTGATATAAGTACTTCTAATAGACAACGAAAAAAATTTAAATAAAACTACTTTACGGATTTTATCGCGTTTGTATTTGATTTTTGATTGCCCGACGTTTCGAATACTTTGCAACGTTCATAGTCACGAGCGGATTAAGATCTCACGTCCAACAAGTCATCGTTATTACGTGTACTTGTTTTATTTAAAATGTGTAATACTCGCGTAAACATCAGAAATCATAACGAAAAAGTTAGTAAGTACTACGGAAACTACATTATAAATTATTTTTCATTCAATCCATTATACTTCACTAGTGCCTTCACTTGAATAATACAAGATGGCCTCAATAATGTTCAATATGTGATGTACTGCATGACACCATGATGGATTGAGGGTTGTGTGATTCATTAGATGTGATTTAGGGTAAAGATTGTTCAGGTCGTTGTCACGTTAAAGGACATTGCCCAAATGCCCTGCGTGTAAAATTAAAATAGTCGAATGCTTGTATCCTTAGAATAATAACTCATAGAGGCTCAATTCGCACACAAAATTTGAGGCATTTAAATTGGAGCCAGGAATAGCTCCCTACACCGGATCGTGATGTAGTGTACAAGGTTACTGCGTACACGGTAACTCTATTGTATAGTGGTGTGCGTGTATACATGTGTAATCGCTTGCACGCGTTTAGGATTTTTGGCTTCACGTTTTCGATCACTTAAGTACCGACACTATCCCTCTATACATTATTATTCTAAGGTTTGTATCATTAATGCCAAAAGTACATAATAATGTTCATCATCATCATAATTCAGTCTATGGCCGTCCACTGCTGAACCAAGATCTCCCTCGTGTTCACCATAAGGTGAGGTCCTGCGCCGCTTGCATCCAACGGCGCTGAGCAACTTTCACCAAGTCGTCGGCCTATCTAGTTCTGTCATCGGTTCGTTGCCCATTGCCACTTCAGCATGCTAATTCTTCGGCACTATGTTGGTGACACCTATTCTTCTATGCTTTGCCGTATTTGACGAGATCTTGCAGAGAAATCCCAAGCATAGCCCGCTCCATAGCGTGCTGAGCGACTTTGAACTTGGTTATGAAGAGTATATTTAGGGATCATGTCTTCGTGTTGCAAGGCATCACTGGTAACAAGCATTGGTCATAGACCTGTGCTTTTAAACACTGAGGTATATTGCCGCAGAAGATTCTCTTAAATTTCCCGAACGCTACCCAGCCGAGTTGGATTCCTCGACCTCTTTTTCGAAATTGTCAGCACACACGCCAGCCATTCCGTCCAGGGTGACGCAAGGGCGGCGCGCGGCCCAATAACCCATTATATTCCCTTCCCTTCGCCATTAGGCCGACCAACGGTACCGAGGTCCTTGTCGCCTATGGCCAATCCGGCGAGATACCTGTTCGGGTAATGTCCCTACCGGATGCCCCACTCGGGGCATCAGCCTCACACGCTGAACATCCCTGCAGGTGACGTACTATTCCCTGGTTCAGTCACCGGCCTAAAATATTGGACAAACAGCTCACCACTGCACAGTTGCCGGCCTTATGACAGACAGTTTGCAAGTCACGTTCAGTTGCATACAGCTCCATCGACAGACAGACATCGACGTTAAACTTATAACACCGCTCTTTTGCCATTGGGGACTAAAAATTTGTATCATTCATGGAGACTATTGTGAATCCTGGTTTCTAGAAGCTAGATGTAGTGTGAGACGGAAGGATTATCTATACCAATAAATAAAATTGGAGTGTCTGTTTGTAATGTCAAAATAATAGGCTTTTTTCATGCTCACACGGTTATTTGCACGACACCTATGCCTAAAATACAGATTAAAAAATTTTTGTCTGTCTGTCTGTCTATTTGTTCCGGGTAATCTTCAAAACGGCTGGACCGATTTCAAAAATTCTTTCACAATGGATAGCTATAATATCAGGGCATAAATTAGGCTATATTTTATCCCCCTATTATATTCCCACGGGAACGGGAACTACGCGGGTAAAACTACTAAAACCGAAGCGAAGCGAGGGCGGGTTGCTAGTTACCAATAAACAAAAAGAAAAAATTGGAGGTAATATTATTTTAGGTTTATTATTATAACTACGATACCTTGTCTTTTTTATAACAATATATATAAGGTCCTCATATCACATCTCTCTATACGTCCCTACCACATATCATATATTTTAATGAACTCAGTGAACCCTACATAGCGACCCCGTACGTACAAACATAAGGTTTTACAACACTCCCGGATTATGTGGTAAATCTCTTGAGTACCTTTACTAAATACGACCAGCGCGAAATCCCGTTGCTCTGTCAACTCATTATACCCGAGCATTCCTAATACAAATAAAAGTTGGGTATATAATATCATATTAGAAACGCTTGGCAGGCAGATTAGTGATACCTATTCATGTGGTGACGGTGTAAGAATACAATTCACTTGTCGTAAAAGACTACGAAGGGATATAGTATGTATTCAACATCTATGCAAGAGAAGGAAACCTTAAAATGAAACCTTGTACTAACGCATCTGACCAGCGTGGTATAGTAAGCCGATTTCCCTCCCACAGTAGAGGAGGCCTGAGCCCAATAGTGGGACTTATATGGGCTGAGATGATGATAACAATGATGAGGTATTTCTCAGTATAGAGCCGCTGCTGAGTTTTTATTTAGCCAATATTTATGAGTCTAACAGAAAAGTAAGGGCGTGACGACAATTATACTTTTATCCTGTCGCCATGTGGGGAAATTATGCGTAATGAAAGTGTAATTGCTCAATCAGCTCGAGTTTACATGAGATTTCTTTTTCGTTTTTTCCTACCCTTGAAAATATATCAGTTAATTACATCTCGCTATCTTATGACTCTGAAAAAGGCTGTCGGACAAATTGTATTCTTAGACTACTTATCTCAATTTTTTTTACAATGTAGAACTTTAAAGCAAAAAGAAAAAGATTTTCGTTAAGGTACATGTATGCGTATATTCCACTGTATGAGATTATATTACTGCTTATAATTAGATAGCTATATGATCATTAGATAATAAATATATTTTATGATGGTTTTACTATTCATAAAGGTGTTTTAGTGCAAAAAGAAAGTAATAAAAATTCAAAAGAACAGTCATAAAAAGGACGAAACAGATGAAATAGTAAGTAAGTTTGGCAGAGGTTAACGAAGTCAAAAAATCGATTCTGTGACCAATTTTATAAGGAGATAGATTTAATATGAAGGGAAAGAAAACTCGATATAAAACGCTATACTAACTTGTTTAACTAAGAGTGGCATATTAATTTCTCACCCTTTATGAAGGAGTTCCGTCCAGGGTAGCACCACACTCGCAAAAAATCGCCGTCTGAGTAGTAGCAATTTGTTACTGTATTTCATTGGGTGAGCGACTATCTTAGTCGGAAGCCCAACTTTCTGAGGGTGTTGCATATAGTGGGTTTGGTGATGCCTTTGGTATCGGCGAAACTCATTGCACGCATTCATACTCCCTAACTTTGGCCTAACAAAGGTGCATTAGCAGAAGCATCACTTAGCATCCATTAGGGTTTCCAATCCCGCAGCCTGAATTCAATCTCGGTATTTGTGGGCCTACAAATTTTCAATCCCGCGGGATCTCGGTATTTGCGGGATTTAAAAACTATTAACATTTATATAAGGCAAATAAAACAATGACTTAATCAACTCCACATTTATTTACGTACAATTTACTATTAATATGAGATCATTTAAATTATACCGTTTATTTGTAACAAAAAAGAATGAATTAATCAACTAACTACACATTTATTAAAGTATTGCTATTAGTATGAGGTCAGTGTAATAACTCCGTTTATTTATTACAAAAACCCTATGAATTATCAAGTAACTCCATATTTAATTACACCGTTTCACCGTTCTTTATCACACAAAAAGAGTGATTTAATCAACTAACTACACATATATTTACATAATACTATTAGTATGAGATCAATCAAATTATACCCTTTTTGATTCCCAAAAAACAGTAACAAATATTGAATAAAAAACAAAACAAAACAAATCTTCTTCAAAAAATACACAAATAAAATTAAAAAATCAACAAAAACACATTTTAAACTATAAATTATAAATTTATATAGGCTATTATGTTACTGTTTGAGTTTGAGAGTTTATTAAGTTTGAGGTTGCATGCACGCTTTTTTTCAATCCCGCAAATCCCACGGATCCTGCGCCCGTAATCCCGCATCATGTGGGATTGGAAAATATCGGTATTGCGGGATTGGAAGCCCTAGTTGTACTATTTGCCACTATTTGCAATAAAAAAGAAAAAGAGTAAGAGTCCTTGACTTTATTAACCCGATAACCAAAAATCTGTCAATATCAATATAATCCTTAATTCATATGAAGCGTTACAATATACCCCTATAATGCATGACATTAATATGAATAAAACAGATTTCGCAATTCACAAGAGCTTAAAGGCAACGTAAGAATTACGTTACGTCCTATATTTAAACACAGCCCTCTTAGAAAGGTACTACAAAAGCGAATCAGCTTATCGCGCCACGTTAAGTCACAAAGAGTTTTGTTTTAAGTTTTTCCTTTTACTGATGTTGAATATCTACTTGCTTTTCTTCTTAGTCGTCTTTTAAGGTACCTTTGCTAAGTGCCAACAAATACAAAATAAGCACATTCAGCTTTTGATTTTTTTTTTCTTTCTTTAATGCTTTCAAGAAATAAAGAATAATCGGCTTTCAAATACCAAAAATTAATACAAACAAAAATTGAAATAATATATAGTTCATGTTTTTTTTAGAAAGCCTGCCTATGCTGCTTATTTCTAAACATTAAGCAGAAATTCTTATAGGAAAGTAACATTTTGTGTCTAATATTGTTCTCACATAATGGTAGTTAGCCTTATAACGTTTTCTAGATATACCTAATTACAAAACTCTGTGTGTGCTAGATCTATGGTCTGTAGAATATAATAGACTTATCTTCATGATATGCATAAAATTACATAGCGATATAAATAGATTACAATATCTGCCTAATCTTTTTTAATTTTCTTAGATAGATCTGGCCTTACCTTGCCAACTATCAAGAGCAATGTTAGGGCAGTAAGTGGTTTCAGAAACTGCCATATTTCGCGTCTCCTCTTCATCAGCTCATGGACGTCCCACTGTTGGACTTGAGGATTCTCCACAATAAGGGGATAATTAACCTACTATACCACGCTGGTCACGTTTGTTGGTATAGGGATTAATTTCAAGTTTTTCTTTTCTTGCATAGATGTTATACGCATATTTAATTCCTTATTCGCCTTTAACGATACCCACGGGCAGGAGAAAGGTGGTTGTTTTCTTACTCCATTACCACATGGAAAAGAAAAAGAATTATTATGAATAAGTATTATCTATGCCGAAAGACTTTGATTTGTTTTGGAAGGAACCTGAAATAAAAACTATAACTTTCTATGGCACCAACTTTCATAAAAATGTGTACTTAAATCTGCTTGAATATTTTCACAGAATATAAGATATATTAACTTAAATTATTCCTAAGAACTTTAACTACTTTAAATTATTACTCTCTCTATGAGGGTAAAAATTTATGATTTAATTACGTTCATTTAAATGTAAGTTTGTACCGAACGTAAGCAAAACCTTTCAAATTCAACATTAAAATATCGTCCGCCCTTATCTCTATGTAAATGAAACACCGGCCTCTGTTACACATGATTTAAATTTAACACAATTACAATTTCAACGAGTAACTAATACCTCAGTTTGTGGCAACGGAGTAAAAATACCATCTACTACCCTTACTTTGTCCGTGTTAATTAAAATTAATGATATATTAAAGACGACTAAGGGATAGAAGCAGATATCATCACTACTAGAAATTATCAATTCGATATAAAACCAAATAATAATTCGTCTAAAAGCCGTGGTAATAGACCAATTTCCATCGTATTATGGAGGAGGATCTAGCTCAGTAGTGGGCCATATATGAGCCGAGATGATCCAAATGAGTCGAAACGATTTATTTGGATACGTACTAGTAGTTAATTTTGGGTTATTATTGAATAGTTTTTAAATAGTTACACCCGCCTCTGTTACTCATTTATATTATTTATCTTATTTTAAATTATCATTAATATATGTATGTATCTTCTTTTGGTTCACGGATATTTTCCAAGGGAAGATACCCGGTCCTTTGAAAGGCAACAGGGGGGCAACATTGGTGCAAGTAGCTAGGGGTGTCGAGCGGTGCGCCGCCGGTTTCACCATCGCAAGTCCCCGATACACGGAGACGCAGTGATTCCCCCGTAGTTATGCCCTTGAAAATGATACTGCCACCCCCGAGCATAAAACTCTAGCTGGATACGAGGCCCTGGCCGAATCTCTGGGACATTCAGGACCGCAGTGTAGCCACTCACATTCAGCACGCCACAAGCTGCCCTGCGGTTTATTGGCTTTTTTTTTTTTGGGTGGGTTGCGGTCGGCGCGCTCCTCGCATCACTCCGTCCGGGGCGACAGAGGGACGTAAGCACGCACACCCGCAACCCACCCGAACACCACGTCGCCTTCGTCGTTGGGCCGACCACCGGAGCAGGGTTACTTGTCATCAGTGGACGAACTGCGGTTTATTGGCTTGCCTATAAATCTTGTGATACATTTTTTCTTTTATATCAAAAGAACTAAGTGAGCCATATAATGTTTCTTCGAGGTTTGCGTTAGTCTCATGGTGAAAAAAAAAAAATGGTGAGATAACGACTGGCCCAGAGGGTTACGTATGTATTATTATTAATACTAGTGGTCGCCGTGTGGTCAAAATCGGCCATAATTCATTTTAATTAATTTTTGAGCAAGCTATATTTCACTAATAACTGATATATTATAAAGCACTAAGTGAAGAGTTTTTCAACAAGAACTTTGTTTTCTAAAGCAAAATAAAACAAGAAATTTAGATGAAGATGATTCAAATTTTTATTGTATTACGAAGAGAAAAGTTCGGTAATTATGAATGAAAAATGATATCTGGCAAATGTCCACCACGACCACGCTGAGAGATGTCGATTCTTTCATCAAAGTTTTTAATCACTTTTTGGCAAAATGGCGGGTCTATTTCGTTAATCACATCACGGATTTTGAGTTTTAAGGCTGCAATCGATTCGATTGGCTCCGTATAGACTCTGTCCTTAAAGCCCCACAAAAAATAATCCAGTGGTGTTAAATCACACGATCTGGCTGGCCACATAACAGCTGATTTTCGTGAAATTATGCGATCGGGAAATTTGATTTGCAATAAATTGATCGTTTCATTGGATGTGTGACATGTGGCACCGTCCTGTTGAAACCACATGTCAGTGATATCCACGTCATCAATAATAGGCCAAAATTGAGTTGTTGTTGAACAACTCAATTTGGCCTATTCGAAAATAATGTGTGTGTGTGTGTAGCGATTGCATCGTAGTGTCCATAATGCCTTTTTTAATTAATTTAATGTATTTCTAATGCATTATTATATGAAATTTCAGTTTTATGCACTTCTCCTCATTATATACTTCAACTGTACCAAATTTCATACTTGTCCATCGACTTAATTTTCGTAAAAAGGGGTACAAAGTTTTCGCTTCACGTATTAATATATAGATATGCATGTATATATTAATAATAATATATACGTATAAAACGTACGTATAATAATACACACGAAAGGTTCCTGACCACGCTGGTCAACCTGTCTGACCAGCGTGGTCAGGAACCTTTCGGTAAGGGATTTTATTTCGATTTTTCTTTTCTTGAATAGATGTTATATGCATATTACATCCTTCAGATGTCTGATGTATTCTTACCCCATCATTACAATTACCCCATCATTACAAGGATTCTATTAATCTATATACACTTCCATAAAACTACAAGTACTAATCATGATTCTACTTGGTCTATATTATTTTAGTCTACTTGATTTTGATTTTAATTAAGTTTATGTCAGGATTATTACCGAGTGCCAGATAGATACATTGACAACATAATTAATATCGTTTGAAAATTTCGATTACCAATTAATAACTGATATTAGTGTCCCTTTGTGTTGATGAGGTGAGAAAATAACTCTTATTGCCTCGCGTGTATTATAACAACTCCACACTCCTAGTCCACCTCCGGAATAAGAATACAACTCACTACTTGCCGGTGGGTTTCGTAAAAGATGACTAAGAGATATATAATATGCATATAACATATAGAATTTAATATGCATATAGAAGAAAAACTCGAAACAAAACCCTGTACCAACACGTCTTACTGGCATGGTATAGTAGGTCAGTGTGAGGGATCACAGAGTAGAGGCGGCCCCAGCCAGTCAGTGGGACGTTATGTGCTAATATGATGATGATGATAATGATATTATAAATACTGCCTGAGAAATCGTTAGAAGAATAGATTCCTGTATTGTCCTAGGAAACTCATAACATCAACTACAAGCGCTGAAACGCTTGTCAAGAGTTAACGCGTTATTCTCCCCTTTATGCATACTATGTGTAACTATGTGCAATAATAGAGTTCAATGGACTAATGAATGGTTAGATTATTAGTTCTTCCAGGAACATAGATGGTAAAATTAACCAATTCTCTTGAGCTAATAAAAAACGTTTATTGCCTACCATTTCATATTTTTTCTGACATAAAGAACCCTTTGCCATTTGTTAGACCAACGGACTATTGTATGTTCATAACCTCCAAGATTTCCTTCAAAGCGGGCCAGGCCAGGATCTAAGCATAGTATCGTTCATCGTCTAGGGATCCTATTATATTCACTCATGCCGATTCCTTTGTGTACTCAATCCTCAAAAAGGACTCGATATCGTTCGTTATTACTTCTAGGTCATGGCAGTACAACTCAGCGATTAGTCTACGACGCTACTCTATATAGGTACTGATTCAGCACTCGTCCTTCGTGTGTAGAAGCTTAGGTTCTCAGGACAGCCTTCATAGTGATATCATAGTTCTTTGACCCTTTTCGATCAGTGCGACACAGGTTCTTGCCCAAGCAATACGCTCTGAGAATACTTAGCGTTAAGAGAGGGGTCACGACGTCCTAGCATTCAGTCATGACAGTATTAATCGCCACATAATATACGCTCGGTCTTGCAAGTCAATGCTTTCATTTCGCTATTGGGACTCGGCGAAGCATAAAATGGCAGCGGACTTTGAAGCATCAGCCGTTTGCTTCGCTCTATGGTGAACTGTGACGAATATCCTCATAGAGGGCAAGATTTTTTTTTTTGTAATGGGTGGTCTATGGTAAGTGCACGCGTGGTCCATTCCGTCCAGGGCGATGAAAGGACGGCGCGCGGGCCCATAACCCACCCGTACCCACGTCACCTCGTTGTTGGGCCGACCACCGGAGCAGAGGTGACTTGTCGTCAGTGGTCGGCCCGACGGAATACCCTTCCGGGTACCCTCACCTCTCGACGTCCTGGAACATCGGTCGCCGTCGCGCGGTCAGTCCCTCTGCAGGTGATGGACAATTCCCCTGTCCGATCACCCGCGGCCCCGGCTAGGGCGGCATTAGGCGCAGATACTCGCGCCTGCGCCGCCCGAGTCGCCGGCGGCGGAACGTGTCGCCGAAGAGGAGCTCTACGCGCACATGATCCGCCGCCTCCTTCCATGAGATTACGGCCTCACATAAGGCAGCGACCGCGTCCCAGTTCCTGACGCTGTCGAGCATCTCCCTGGTGATGGTTGGCAGCGTCAGGTCGGCACCGATAATTGCGACGAGTCCACGGCGCTCCCCCGCCCACGCGGCACACACCTCGAGCGTGTGCTGCGCCGTGTCCTCGTCGCAATTGTAGTGGTGGCAGGACGGTGTGCTCTCCCTCCTGATAATCTTGTGCAGGTACTTGGCGAAGCAACCGTGCCCTGTTAGCACCTACACCAGTCGGAAGGAAAGCACCCTTGCATCCGCTTCAACCACTCCATCAGCACTGGCCGGAAGGTCTCGACTGTCCTGAAACCGTACCGAGGACTCTCCAGCCGGACTGCCCAACGAGCAATGACTTCTCGGCATCCGTCCGTCCCTACGAGAATGCTACTCTGAACGGTCCTGTGCCACTTTCATCCAACGCGATCGGTTCGATGAACGATGCCTACCCAATGCCATTTCAACATGCTGACTTTGCGGGCTGTGTCGGTTACACCCATTTTTCTACGGGTTTACGTATTTTGGATTCTATTACATAGAGAAATAGTGAGCATATCATTATGGAGAGCATAATAAGTTGAGCGAATTTGAGCCTTTTTATGAGGCCGACGTTTAGAGACTAAGTTTTAATGCCGTATGTTATCGATGGTAACACAACGGTTTTCAGACACTACGGAATATTGAATGAGAAGATCCTCTTAAGTTTCCCGAATGCTGCCCAGTTGTGTTGGATTCGTCAGCTGACCTCTTTCTCGAAATTCAATCTACATAACTCGACTACATGTACTAGTGATCAACAACTTCGAGGATCGTATTCCCAATTATGATCGATACAGGAATGGCATGAGCATTAGACATGACTTTCATCTTGTTCATGTTCATTTGTAGACCCACTAGTTGGGCAACCTTGCTGAGGTCATTGAGCGTGGTGCCAAGGTCTTCCAGGGATTCTGCCATGACTACGATGTCATCTACCAATCGAAGGTGAGTGATGTGTTTGCCGTTGATGTTGATGCGAGGCCAGTTTAGTCTAAGAGTTTGAAAACATCTTCCATCGCAGTAGTGAACATTTTCGGAAACATCTCCCTGTCTCACACCTCTTTGCAACTGGATTGGTTTCGTACTCCTACCTCGGATGCGGACCGTCACAGTAGAGTTTCTATACAAATACTTCAGCACTTTTATGTATCGATAGTCGATTTGGCACCGCTGAAGGGACTGCAACACTATGAAAGTTTCAACAAAATGAAAGGTTTTCTCATAATCCACAAACGCTAGACATGGCGGCCGATTATTCCCCGATTATAATACATATATTTTTTTTATATATTACACGTTCCTTATTGCAAAATACGTAAACGTGGATATACTCGTTTCACCACATATATAACATCTATGTAAGAGAAATAAAACTCCAAATCCTATAGCAATCCGTATTTACACCGTGGCACGATCTTTTACTATGTTCGACAGAGGGTCTGTTGGTACATATATATCTCTATAGAGTATGATACACGAACATGCGACTGAAACTTTAAGTATTTTGGAAATGACAAACGGCTCCATACTTACTTTTTGCGAAACGCGTAATAGCAAACGCGCTCCAAATTTACGACCGACGTCCTCCCCGAGGGGGGGACGTCGGTCGATGGGAGGGTACCCCAATTAGGGGTATTCCGTCGGGCCGACCACTGACGACAAGTTAACGCTGCTCCAGTGGTCGGCCCAACGACGAAGGCGACGTGGTTTTCGGGTGCGTCGCGGGAGTTGCGTGCTTAAGCCCCTCTGTCGCCCCGGACGGAGTGGTGCGGAGGCGCGCCGACCGCGACCCACCCACAAAAAAAAAAAAGAAAGCTATAGATATAATGCCTGTAGCTAAATAAAATTCTGCAGAATCTAAATATTAATATATCACCATGAAATATAGCGAACATTCTAAAAGCTCTAAGTAATTTAAAGTAAATTTGATCATAGGAAGAATTTCTATTGACTATTGCCAATAATTTTTGCAGGAAATAATATGAAAGAAGATTACATATTGAGTCGATCCCAAGTAATTGGGATAATAGCATGCACAATGAGGCTGATGATGAAGAATACTTGTGCTAAAATCTTTTTTACGAACATATAAATAACAAGCACATGTTAATTTATTAAAATTTTTAATGTTGTACTCATATAATATTGTAAATACCAAATAAGTACACTTACATCAACTCCACTAAATAAATTACACTACGCTGTTCCCAGAACCACTCAAAAGGGTAAAGTGGGTGCTAGCGAATGACTTTTTTTGGTATATACCGATATAATTTAAGACCCGGCGCAGACTTATTCACCATGTAATTACAATAGAATCAGATTCTAATCAAATTCAAAGCATTTATTATGCATTTAATACTGTCAATTTTACACAATTAAAATGAATTAAATCACATATAATACAATTAAATCATATATTCATACCGGCTGACCCAACAGATGTTGTTCTGTTCAAATGAGAGCAGCGCCACCTATCGGCTCCAATTGTGAATCTAAACCATCCTCGAATTTCCTTGAACAGACATAAAAAAATTCATCAACATCGGTACAGCCGTTTAGGAGGAGTTCAGTGACATACACACGTACACAAGAAATTTATATATAAAGATTTAAATACACTTAGATTTAAGAAATAAATTTCAAGTATGAAATAGCATGCTATCTTGCCATCTATGAGCTCTGTACGGCGCACCGGTGTGGGCGGTTCCCTGACCGTCCGTCTGAGGACCTTCTTATGGCGACCACAGAGGGTCATGGCGATCAGGGCCATACGCGGTTACCGCACGGTGGCGACGGAGGCAGCGTGCCTCCTGGACGGAACTCCCCCGTGGGACCTGGAGGCGTAGATGCCCGCCGGAATCGGTGTCAGAGACGCGCGCCCGCGGTGGTATAGTCTCGTTGCAGGAGATTACCACCTGCCGCCTAGTCCAACAGTGGAAGTCTAAGGGTTGATGGAATGGATGTGTATTTTTATTGTGTATGATTCATCTGTGTATAAACACTAATTTAATAGTTTTTATAAATAAATTAAGTTCAAATTGGAGCAATATTTAGGCATCGTTTGATTGAAATTTGATGTCAGTAAAAAAAAGTGAAAAAGCTAAGAATTTTTATAAATATTTTCAAACAAAAGTGCGTAATAAAACTGAAATTCACGTGGGTGATGTAGGAGACACCAGCTAATGAGACTATGATATAACTACAATAAAATATACAATAATAAAAAGAAATAAACATGTGTGCCTATTTATAAGTTAATTGAAACGTGAGCGGCTTTAAAGCTTACCTTCACATAAAAGTTTATATTAATATTTTTGAAATTTCGTCTGATTGCTACGTATACACGTGCCCGTACCTACGAAATCCGAGCTTATATAATATTGAACGTTAATTAGAGCGATGTTTATTAATGATGCTGACGTAAATCACCATAGCTGCGACACTGCGGTGTACATATTGACGATTTCTTTTCTTATTTATACGTATTACGCCTATATTTCCTTATATAAGGATATAGCCTTGTATAGGAGTTAATTAATAAAGTAATCAATACACTGTATTATTTGTGCGTATGTATAGATGTGTGAGTTGTCGAACTCTCATTAATACCTAATTTACATACATACGTAGCCTCGCAAGCGTAATCAGTCTTAATTATTATGAAAATATTAATTGTGTAACGTTATTTATAAACAAAATTAATTTAAAACATTGAGTAATATATAATAAAATGGATGTTTAATTAGTAGCCTAAAGCCATACATTTTCAGAAATCTTTATATTTGTTATTGATCTACTGCTGGCAAGTTTATTTTTTTTTAATGGAGAGTATTTTTGAGCGTAGATCGGCATCATAAAATACAATTACTTTATTTGGGGCCCCAGATTTATTTTACAGTACACTACAAAAAGATCTCGGCGACTTATTTCAATTGCTAAACTTAATAAACTGTAAACTTAATAGGCCGCGGAAGAAATTTACGGGTTTATTTTTCTCCAGTAACCGTTAAACAATTGCTATGTTTGATCCGCTAAAATTCATACAGCCAGACTTTATACTAAGAAATATTCTATGAAATGATTTACCCACCATAAAAATAATGTAAATAAAATGAATACAATACATATTAAGTAAAATGAATATAAAAATATATGGCAATTTCTTAGCTTATTTACAAGATTACAGACAAAAAGAAAGTTGACGAGAATGAAGAAGCTCGTATAAAGGAAAAAAAAGGAAAATAAAGTCAAAATGTTGTCAGAGAATTTCTTACGAGAACAAAAACTGACATTAGGGACTAAGTAAGCTTTTTGTGGAGTTCGATAATTAGTTAGGGTCACATTGACAAGGTCGTATTTATAATATTACGTTAATAATCACTTTAGGTATACGAATATAGTTTTTAAGACCAAAGGGTTTTGCATTTCCATACATTCATTTACTTCTTTTTTATACCCGCAATGTATAAAAACAGTCGCACTATTGAAAGTGGAATATGCCACAATGGGAAGTAAATTGAACCATACCATGGTGATCTGGCGGGTTGGTATTGGGTTTTATGTCGTGTTTTCATTGTTTTCTATCAATGTTATTGTATAACATATCCCATAGCCGTGTTTCGTTCAACTATGGTCAAGAAAGAGTTTGATATATATGCTCAATTACAAAACTATTTTTACTAAGATATTTAAACCACTTTCTTCATTGCTGTTTACCATCAATCCATGGTATTTATCGTGGTAGAATCAAATGTTTATAGATATACCAAATTATATTTATGGTGTCTTAAGTGCTATTTACTTCACATTTCTCTGTTATCGTTATCTCAGGCCAAATAAGTCCCACCGTTCGAGCTCGGGCCTCCTGTACTGTTGGAGGATAATGGATCTATATTACCATGTTGGACATACATATTTGTATAGGGTTCTATGTCGAATTTTCCTTTTTTGCATAGATGCTATCTGCGTACCTTATACGTTAGTCATCTTTTACGACACCCACGCGCAGAAGGGTGGCGAATTGTATTCTTTCATTGTCATCCCATAAATATCGAACAATAATTAAATAAAAAAACCCATAACCTTTTTATAACCTTCTGAGATATAACATCTTTTAATCACACAATTTATTTTCTGTGGTGCCTTTTATAACTATGTACATACATATAAATATTTTCTATTATTAATTCTAACGATGTGTTCTGTAGTAATTTTGAAGCATTTGAAACACAAGTCACACATTGATTATGCAAAGCACATTTATCGCAGCATAATAAAGTGGAACGGAAATGCGAAAAGGAACCAAGTGGTAGATATGGCGTTTGTAATAATCGATACCATTGATAAAAGGCTTCAAATCTAACTGGCTCAAGTTTCATAGCATTTCCTTTCATCTTAGCCATAAAAATACCGTGTTTTCAAATAATACAAAAAAGTGAATCTTTGATATTAGATTTCTAAAAGAATTTATGCTATTAGATAATATTTTTTAATATTTGCGCTCGATTTAATATGGCAATTCGACATTTGTATATAGGCTCTGAGATTTCGTGGTTCTAGCGAGTGGTATTTCGTGCTTATAATTTTTATTATTGTATTAGCAATAGGTGGCAAATGAGCAAACAGCACACCAGATAGTAAGCCATACTGTCCCTCATGGAGGCCATGCTATGCCGCTACCTACCGTGAAGGGAGTGTGACTAAGTGCAGTGAAGTTCGGTGATACTAAAGGCATCCACCAAAACCCATCACACGTAAACACTTCAAAAAGTTGGGCTGCCGGCTCTCTAGCTTACCGAACGAAGTGCAGTAAAAAATTGTTACTACTCAGACATTGATTTTCTGCGAGAGTGTGGTACTACTCCGGACGGACCGGCCCGCGGCTGTAGACAGAAGACTGTCGACAGTGTGCTCCTACTGCTAAACATGTGTATTTATATCTAATAAATATGTATTATGTTATTCAATACGTTAATTTAATATGGCCGTGAGATATCACTATAAGTATTGTTGACGACAGTACTTGACACGTTACAGAAATTTCAATATTCTGTTCAAGTCTTATTATATATGGCCATCAAAACAACGATAATTAATAATCCGTTTTATGATAAAATAAGAATACAATTTACTCCATTCTTACTTGTAGGTGATCGTAAGTGATATAATATGCAGATAGTATAAATCCAAAAGAATGCCGAATCAAATAAATGTACCAATCCGTTTGGCCAATTCTCCTATTGTGGAAGAGGTTCCTGCTCAGCAGTGGAACGTATATGAGTTATGTTGATCATAGTTTCAATCCACTTGCAAAGTTTTATATTTGTGGCATTACCACGAGGAGACATGTGAGGTCCTATAATCAACAATGCACCTCAAAAAGCTGACGAATCATAAATCTATATGCTAATAGAATAATTACAGATTGCGTTAACACCCTTTCTAATAATTAACGCAAGAGACTGTGTATGTAAATTGTAAAGAAGAGAGTGAATGAAATTAAAATAATTTAAGATTTCAAAATGTTTAGTAAGTTTTTTAAACCATTATTATTGCAGCTTATATACGTCCCACGTCTATTGCGGAGGACGCTTGAACCCAACAGGTTCAAGCGTCCTCCGCAATAGAAGCAATTGACTTACGCTGATTAGACGTATTGGTATAGGGTTTTATTTTGAGTTTTCCTGATCTTGCTTAGATGTTATATGAATATTTAATCCCTTAGTCGTCATTCACGGCACCCACGGACAAGACAGAGGGTGATGAATTGTATCCTTACTCCATTACCACACGGGAAAAATACGCTAGGATTTAAAAATACACACATAAATCTCCTGTTGTAGAGACTAATGTTACTATTCATCGCATGCAGCAGCTATGTGTATTAAATAATGCAAGCCTGGTCATGAATATATGAATACGCATATGTGTACACGTCTTCTCATAATCACATCCTTTTATTATTTCCATTTACCCTATTTAAGGCGTCTCGCATCAAGAAATAAATTATTTTAAGATGAAGTACAAACATCCTTTTTATCCAGTCACGTAAAAGTGGATCAAGTCAAGCTCAAGCGAAAAGCACTAGCGATCCGCACCGTTTGTAAATTAACACGAATAATTTCGAGCTACTTTTGAACTCGAAAATAATTTAACATACACGAATACGCCAATTTATTTGTGTTTACATTTAAGTTTTAATTATTCTACTTATTGTAAGATTCTGTTATTCTAAATATTCGATTTGCTGGTAAAGACTAGCCAAGTCAAATGTAATGGTTAAGAATATATATAATTATATATAAAAACATTTTTTTTTTATATGTCCTTTATAGAATCGCAAATACATATTTGATCATGTGATGATTTTCAGCAAGGTGTTGTGCATGAGCCCACAAAGGTTTCTGTGTTGGTGCGACCTTACCTGGTGGTACCGGTAATTGGCATGGGGATTGATTTCAAGGAGAATTCCCTTTACTATTGATTTAGATTTCCACAGAACAATGTCTGTTGGGTCAGCTAGTAGATCATAAATTATTTGCGTTATGTGAATAATCCACTATTTGAATTTAAAGTGTAAGTAAAAATTAAAGAATTTATACATAGTTAACATTTTTGTAGTAGTAAATATTTTATATAAAGAAATTTGTATAAAAAAAATTAAAATATTAAAAACTTTTTATAATAATTCTTTATTATACATAATTTTTTTTTATTTTAATTCTTTCATTTTATGATTTTCTACAGATTTTGGCACCCATTTAAATCTAAATTCTTGTCGATGAACTCGACCTCATTATCGTCATCATCATCGCAGCCCACATACGTCTCACTGTTGGGCTCGGGCCTCCTTCAGAATGAGAGGGAATTTTACCTACTATACCATGCTGGTCAAACATGTTGGTATAGGGTTTTATTTCAAGTTTTCCTTCCCTTGCACAGATGTTATGTACGTATGATATCCCATAGTCGTCTTTTGCGACATCCACGGGTAGGATAGGGAGTGGTGAAATGTATTCCTACTCCGTCACCACACGGACAACGAACGAACGAACTCGACCTACCACTTGATATCGTTAAAATATATTAAACTTGGCCTCCATTTAGGTTTTTCATGGTGTAGATATAAATATATCCACAATGGAGCAATTTTGGCTAAATATTATCTTAATAAACTAAAACATTCTTATGCGTAGTTGTTACTTTTTCATGTATTAAGTCCTAAAAGGATTAGTATTACAAATGGATTTGCTTAGGGTTTGGTTCTAGTTCTCCTTTAGTAATGTTATATTTAAAATGTTTTAGTGATCTCCTATATGGTCCTATATGTTTTAGTGATCTCCTATCTTTTTGAGAATAAATTCTTTAAACCTATAAAATATAAATTATGCATGATTTTACGAATATTTACAAAAAAGAAATATCAATTTCTTCTGACTACATTTTTTGCAATAAAACAATACATATAACTCGCGGAAAATAGGTGTTAAAATCTTCCCAAATATAGTCTTTAAAATAGCCTTTACTAGTGGAATTTCGTATATTGATGCTTCATGAATTGATTAAAGATTCACAAAGGAGAAGGTCCAGCAGTATACCGAGCCATTATTTATTACTTTGTTAGCTAGCTATAATAAAAGTTCTATAGCGTTGAAGAAAATCCTTACAGAGACAATGTTTTTATTGGATGTCAGGGGTTATATTAAAATTTTGAAATATAGCGTGACTATGACTGTAACAAATTCATAAAAATATAGTTTAGATTTTTCAAAATTCATCTACGTGCGATCAATAGGAGGACTTTTTATAAATGTACTAGCTTTTGCTCGCGACTTCGTCCGCGTAGAAAACTTGTGTGGCAGACGCAATCACTGATAACTGTGTAGTGCGTCCAGAGTTCCTCAGGCTCACTGTTGCTCTGGATGATTTAATGCCAATCTGGTATATCAGGGAGGTGCTGCTATCAGGGAGTGCTTCTATACCTAAGGCGGCGGACTCTAGACTATGTGAAGCGGCGCAGTGGCCACTGCTTGAAGTGCGCAGAAGACTTTGTGCTAACACTTATGTTGTTTTGCTCCCATCTGAGCTCGTACTTGCGGGTAATTGTATGGTACATTAGCTGAGGCTGGACCCTCTACGGGCTGGCCTTAATTTAATTATGCAATATGTTTGGCCACAATCGGTATCGAGGTGGTGATTCGACGAGTCACGATGTCGCCAAGAGTAGCCCTATATATAACGAAGGATTTGCTGTTTCATAGATCCTGTAGCTATACACGCGTCGGCACAGCAATCACCGTTGATTTGGTTCCTCTCGGTTTAGGACCAAATAATATATTTGGGTTTAGTACTCGACGGGCGAAGGTATTTCAGAAGCATTTTTATCAAATTACTCCCCGGCTCGTTAACGCAGTGTTAAATGCTGACGTCTATACGGGAGACTGGTTCGACCAATGGCCTTGTACGGTACGCAGAAAGCCATGGTGTTTAGAGCTACACGCGAATACCACGCCATGTCGACCGAGTTAGCGTGTGCTTTAACCTTAACACTCCCGTAGGACTTAAAGGTAGGACATCGCCTCAGGAAGCTCTTCCACAATTGAAGCCCTTCCACAGTTGTGGCTCCAGCTAGGACACAGCAAATATATTTATGAGGTCTGTGTTGCCTAGTTAGAGCAGCGCCGTGAATTCAACGCAAACATCAGTGCCGAAGCTGCCAACCATCACTTAGATCATAGTCGACAGGTCAGGAACTGGTATAAGGTCGCCATCCTCTACTTGCCAATTATCTCGCGTAAGATCTTCGGAGCGAGTCAGGAAGAAAATCTTCCAAGCTGACTCGTTCCACTGCTGTGGTGTCGGGTAGCGGCTAGCCAGAGTGCTTGCACTTTCCTATCTTTACGTGATAGAATCATACTTTCGACAATCGTCTAACTAATGCCACAGTCTATCCAAAATGAGAAAGCTGGAAGCCCAACTTTTTGAGGGTGTTTGCCTGTGGGGGATTTTGGTGATGACTTTAGTATAACCAAATCTCATTGCACGCATTCACACTCCCTTCATTTTCTTCACGTTACGCGACCTGGCTAAAGGCCATGAGTAGTATCATTTACCATTAGGTGTGGTGTTTGCTCGTTTGCCAACAATTGCAATAAAAAAGCCAATCTAGCCAAAGACATGAATGGCTAAAACGGGGAGTAGTCCTCCATCCGTAGAGAGACTGAATGCGCGAGATCGATACCATGACAACATAGTTTGCTGCCTGGGGTCAAAAAAGGGGTGTTCTGCATTTTTTTTTTTTTTTTTTTTATGGGTGGGCTATGGTAAGCGCACGCGCGGTCCAGTCCGTCCGGGGCGATGAAAGGACGGCGCGCGGGCCCATAACCCACCCGTACCCACGTCACCTCGTTGTTGGGCCGACCACCGGAGCAGATGTGACTTATCGTCAGTGGTCGGCCCGACGGAATACCCTTTCAGGTACCCTCACCTCTCGACATCCTGGGACGTCGGTCGCCATCGCGCGGTTAGCCACACTGCGGGTGACGGACAATTCCCCGGTCCGATCACCCGCGGCCTCGGCTAGGGCGGCATTAGGCGCAGATACTCGCGCCTGCGCCGCCCGAGTCGCCGGCGGCAGAACGTGTCGCCGAATAGGATCTCGACTCGCACACGATCCGCCGCCTCCTTCCGTGAGATAACGGCCTCACAGAAGGCGGCGACCGCGTCCCAGTTCCTGACGCTGACGAGCATCTCCCTGGCGATGGTCGGCAGCGCCAGGTCGGCACCGATAATCGCGACGAGTTCACGGCGCTCCCCCTCCCACGCAGCACACTCCTCGAGCGTGTGCTGCGCCGTGTCCTCGTCGCAACTGCAGTGGTGGCAGGACGGTGTGCTCTCCCTCCTGACAATCTTGTGCAGGTACTTTGCGAAGCATCCGTGCCCCGTCAGCACCTGCACCAGTCGGAAGGAAAGCACCCCGTGCGTCCGCTCCAACCACTCCATCAGCACCGGCCGGAAGGCCTCGACGGTCCTGACACCGTACCGAGGACTCTCCAGCCGGACTGCCCAACGGGCAATGACTCCACGGCGGGCTTCGACCCGCCAGGCGGTGATCTCCTGCAGGGAGACCATACCGCCGCGGGCGCGCGTCTCCGACACCCGCCGATAAATGTCGGCGAGCATCTCCGCTTCCAAGGGGTGTTCTGCATGACCTTCTTTTTCTATTCATTCTACAAACTATGAATTTTGCGCTACACCCTTCACTAAGGAACTTCACAAACATATAACTGACAGACACAAATTACACCCAGTCTCGAGCAATAATTTGCCGATCACACAAAAATATGTCCGGCGTTGGAAACTTAACCACTATGCAGTGCAGTTAATTAATCATTGGGTTGTATGAATTTATTACTTGTATATTAGAGTGAAAATATCAAAGCATAATTCATTCCCTATTTTACACCCTTAGAAAAGAATAGGTATTCAGCGATAGTCACGTGTCACACACAATGTCCCATTTGTCGTACTACTGCTCAATTATTTAATAAGTTTTGAGGGATCAAATATAACGCCGTTTTGAAACTATGTATATATAAATTTGTTGAATGTAATATCAATTGAAGTTGAGTTATAAAGTCTGAAAAGATATTAAGGTATGGAAAGTTATGAAATATTGACCTGTGTATTAATAATTTGAAGCAAAATTATTCTATACGAATTTCTGTTGAATTTAAGGACTTTTTAACTAAGATCTGATGAAATGATATATTTGATTTTGTACTTCAAAAGTTGGCAAAGATTCTTGCGAAAGATCCTTCTCCATTTAAGAGCACTGCAATATATATATATATCTTAGATTGGCGATGTTTACACATATATTGAAATGATGTTTATAAATACAATTCATTTTACGGATTATATCACGTTTATATTTGTATTGGGTCTCGTGATTTTTTTACTCACCTGTTTTAAAGTCGCTTTCACGAATATTTTTCTAAGGAATCCTTAGACAAGTAGGAAAGAGATCATGGTAACGACATCTCTTCAAAAAACTTAGTGATATTGTATAATTGTCTTGTGCGCTTATTATGATGATACTCTAATCGGCGTATTTTATTTGTAAATTCTAGCCTATATTGGTTCACATAATAATTTCTGGTGTTTACGCGAGTATTACATATTTTAAATAAAACGATTTATACGGATTTTACCGCCTTTTTATTTGGTAAATACTATTATTTTTATGGATTTGATCGCGTTTATAATTGTTAAATTCAAACGAGATAAAATGCGTAAAATAGTTTTATTTATAATCTGTAATACCTGCTTGCGTAAACATCAAATGCTCAATGCACCTGATTTCGATCCAATCATGGCCGCGAGTGATCGGACCAGAAATGTGTACACCAATCGCAATAAATCTACTCGTGTGGTGACAATATTAAATCCTTTTTTTTTTTTTTTGTGGGTGGGCCGCGGTCGGCGCGCCTCCGCACCACTCCGTCCGGGGCGACAGAGGCTTAAGCACGCAACTCCCGCGACCCATCCGAAAACCACCTCGCCTTCGTCGTTGGGCCGACCACTGGTGCAGCGTTAACTTGTCGTCAGTGGTCGGCCCGACGGAATACCCCTAACTGGGGTACCCTCCCATCGACCGACGTCCCCCCCTCGGGGAAGACGTAGGTCTTTCCTCACGCGGTCGGCCTCTCGGCGAGTGACGGACTAATCCCCGGTCACGTCACCCGCGGCCTCGGCTAGGGCGGCATGAGGCGCAGATAGTTGCGCTTACGCCGCCCCAGTCGCCGGCGGCGGATCTCCCCATCGAGGCTGCGCTCCTCGCGCAGGCGATCCACCGCCTCCTTCCGCGAGATCACCGTCTCGCAGAAGGCTGCG
Organism: Lymantria dispar; assembly: GCA_032191425.1. Classification (NCBI taxonomy): domain Eukaryota; kingdom Metazoa; phylum Arthropoda; class Insecta; order Lepidoptera; family Erebidae; genus Lymantria; species Lymantria dispar. The sequence goes on from CM063448.1 coordinate 25,078,800, forward strand.
ACCGCGTCCCAATTCCCGACGCTGTCGACCATCGCCCTAGCGATAGCCGGCAGCGTCAGGTCCGTACCGATGATTGCGACGAGTTCACAGCGCTGCACTGCCCAAGCCCCGCAGGCCTCGAGCGTATGGCGCGCCGTGTCCTCGTCGCAATCGCAGTGGTGGCAGGACGGTGTACTCTCCCTCGTAACGACCTTGTGCAGGTATTTGGCGAAGCACCCATGCCCCGTCAAAACCTGCACCAGTCGGAAGGAGAGCACCCCGTGCCGCCTTTCCAACCAGTGCATCAGCACCGGCCGGAAGGCCTCCACGGTTCGCACCCCGAACCGAGGCCTCTCCAGCCGGACTGCCCAACGGGCAATGACGTCTCGGCGGGCGTCGACGCGCCAGGCGGTGAGATCCCTTAACGAGACCACACCGCCCTCCGCTCGCACCCCCGTCACCCGCCGATATAGTCCGGTGAGCATCTCCGCCTCCAGGTCCCACGGGGGAGTCCCGGCCAATAGGCACGCTGCCTCCGTCGCCACCGTGCGGTATCCGCGGATGGCCCTGACCGCCATGATCCTCTGTGGTCGCCACAGAAGGGCCCTAAGTCGGACGGTCATAGACCCCGCCCACACCGGTGCGCCGTACAGGGCCATCGATCGGATGACCCCCGCGTACAGCCGTCGGCACGCAGCGCTCGGTCCGCCCACGTTCGGCATAAGCCACGATAGGGCGGACGCCGCGCCGACGAGCCGTGGAGCGAGCCTGCGGAAATGCTACCAGAACCACCATCGCCCGTCGAGCACCAGGCCCAAGTACCTCATATGGGCCCGGATGCTGATGTCAACCGAGTGGATGGTGATCGAGACGCTGATGGGAGGGCTCATAGTGCGCCCATGGAACAAGAGGGCCTCCGTCTTGTCCAGGGCGACCCTCAACCCCAGCGACTCGATCCGCCTGACGACCTCCTCGGTACCAGAGGTCGCCAGGCTTACCGCCTCTTCTAGCGTCCCACCGCGGGCTGTGACGAGCGTGTCGTTGGCGTAACAAATCACGCCCAGCCCGGGCGGGAGGCTTCCCCTCAAAGCTCAGTCGTAGCCGATGTTCCACAGGGTGGGTCCGAGAACCGACCCCTGTGGGACACCGCACGTCATGGGCGTTCGCACGACATCCCCTGCTCGGTCGGTGCTGAGGACGCTGCGTCCCTCCAAATAGTCTGCCACTAGCCGCCTCAGATAAACTGGCACCCCGTGATACCGGAGCGCCTCCCTGATGCAGCTGAATGGCAGACTATTGAATGCGTTGGCGATGTCTAGGGACACCACCAACAGCACTCCCCCGCCGGTGACGGCCTCAGTCGCCACGGCCCTCAGGCGCAACAGAGCCGTGATCGTCGAACGACCCCTCCTAAACCCAAACTGGGCGTCCGACAGATCGGGCCCCGTGCCGACGAGGTGCCGCTCGATGCGGGCAGCTACCACCCTCTCCAGTAGCTTGCCCGTGTCATCGAGCAGCACGATAGGCCTGTAGGCCGAAGGCGACTCCGGAGACCGTCCCGGCTTCGGCAGGAGCACCAGCCTTCCCTCCTTCCAGCACCCAGGGAACCGTCCGGACGCTAAACACGCGTCGAACAGCCCCCTGAGGCGGGGTCCCAGGTGTTCGAGGACCAGGGCCAGCACACGGTTAGGAACACCGTCGGGCCCGGGGGCGGTAGACTTTGCGCGCATGCGCGTCACCGCCACCCCCATCTCGGGTTCCGTGATGGGCGGAATACTGTCGTCATCGGCCTCCCGGTCAGTGTCTGGCGGAGCCATGACCGGGGGCGTGTGTTCCGCTCGCCGCGGGAACAGGTCCTCGATGACCCGGGTGAGAAGGCCGGGCTGGAGAGTCTCGGTGAGGGGAGGGCCCCGCGCGCGTAGCCTATTCAGCACCGCGCGATAGGGGCGTCACAATATTAAATCCAGAGGCGATATCGAAGCCTAGGGGTAATTTAGAATCTAGTACGTCAATAAGGGGTAGTTTTGCTACAAGGTCTAATCAAGTGCAGATAGCAGTATCGGTGGCCCATTCGAGAACATAGGGTTGATTATGAGTACCTGTCACGGCCGTGTCATAAAAGGCTGCAAGAAAAGTCACTTGGACTTAAACAAACTTAATGGTTTCTGATGTTTACGCGAGTATTACATTATAAATAAAAATATTTTTACGGATTATATCGCTTTTGTATTAGATTTGTTAGGTTTAAATTAATAAATTACAATAATGAGTGAAAATGTATTGTAATAATTACTGATCAAAAACAATATTAGTTTTTGATATGCTTTCATTTTTTTTTTGTAATGGAAATAAGATTTATATCAAAATGTGGGTCATAATTTATTAACTAATGCTGTAGGGGGTAGATTTAAATCTCTGTAATAGCGATGACTTGTTAGACGTATCCTAGCCTGCCTGGAACCATGAACGCTAAAAACTGCTCGAAACGCGATAAAGTCCATAAAAATAGTCTAGTTTTCATCAGTCACATTTTTGTTAAAGTTTATTCATGACCATGGATACAAGTCCTCTCCGTAGACCATCAGTAATTGAAGTCATTACAATTGATTAGGAGTGGTAGGAATTGAGTAGGATTGAGTTAGGAGTGGTAGGACCACACTGTCGACAGTTATCTGTCTACAGCCGCGGGCCGGTCCGTCCGGGGCAGTACCATGCTCTCGCAGAAAATCGACGTCTGAGTAGTAGCAATTTGTTACTGCGCTTCGTTCGGTGAGCGAGAGAGCCGGAAGCCCAACTTTCTGAGGGTGATTACGTGTGGAGGGTTTTGGTGGTGCCCTTGGTATCACCGAGCCTCAATGCACGCATTCACACTCCCTTCGCTTTCTTTGCGGTAGGCAACAGCCTTGTAAAGGTCCATGAGCGGCAGCAACACTTACCATCAGGTGTACTGTTTGCTCGTTTGCCACCGTTTGCAATAAAAAAAAAAAAAAAAAAATGCTGACAACCGAATCATGAATTCACTGGGAATTTTGGAGGAATACGAAAATGCATGTAATTCACCATTATATCATATTTACTACACTTCAGAACTTTCTCTGCATTATATTACATTAAAACGAAAGAGACGAAAGATACATCACTCATGTATTACCTTGTCTCCCTCCTCCGTTCCTCCTCTCCTGCTTTTCTCCTCTCTCCTAGGAGGAGAGCCTTCTTCCTTTCATTTACCTTCTTTAGTCTATTTTTTACCTTCCCTACTCATTCTTTATTCACCATAGTCGTATGAGCTAAAAATGGATGCGGACAGCATCTACAATGCATTAGCAATCAATTCATTCAGCGTTGTAAATCATGACAATTTCTTTCCGTTTGTAGAGAAGAATTTAGCGCTACTGATATATGTTTTTTTTCTTTTATTTTTTCTTTTCTTCTTGTTGATGGTCCACAGACTTATTGTCCGTACCTTTGTTACATTTTTTGAGTTTAATTGTTAAGGTGAGTTTATATAATTCAAGTTATTCTTCAAGTGGCGTTATTACAGTTAGATGTTAAGATAGACTTGAAGTTGAGCGCTGTTCCATGTGCCATTGCTGTTGATGGACATCATGTGTTTCGGGGTTTTCTACTTTGCGCTATTACTTTAAGTTGGTGAAAACCCCTCTGTTATTTTGTTTCTGTTGTCTTCTATAGTATTGTTTTGCTGAGTTGTTATGTTTTTATTTTATTTTCTGTTCCTATTCTGTTAATATATTGAGTTGTCTCGTTATGTTGTTTTTTATTAGTTGCTGTTGTCCTTTTGTTTTTTTTATCTTTTGAGTATATGTTGTTATCTCGGCAATCCGCAGAAGAACGGGTGTAACCGACATAGCACGAAGAATTAGCGCGCTGAAGTGGCAATGGGCAGGCCACATCGCTCGACGAACCGACAACCGCTGGGGAAGAAAGGTTCTCGAGTAGCGACCACGCATCGGACGACGCAGTGTAGGACGCCCCCCCCCCCCACTAGGTGGACCGACGACCTAGTGAAAGTTGCTGGGCGTCGTTGGATGCAGGCGGCACAGGACCGCACATTGTGGCGCAACATGAGGGAGGCCTACGTCCAGCAGTGGACGGCAATAGGCTGAAATGATGATGATGATGATATGTTGTTATCTATACTTTAATTGTTTGTTTCTCTGTGTTTGCTTCACTGATATATGTTTAGAATCAAAAAAATTCTACATTTGCCTTACTTTTTCTTTTTCGTCCATTGGAGACTAGTCTTCTCCACAATGATTCGTTATACGACACAAGCTGCAAATACCAGCACAGAGAGCTACGGATTTTTTTTCTTTTTATTTCAAATTTGTTTTTATGAAATGAAACTTCTTTGCGCGACTGAGGGTATTTTTTTACGGATGAAATGCAGTTTAGTGACACGAAAATATTTTTGTCCAAGAAGAGGAGGAGAGTGATTGAGAGCGATTGAGAGAGAGAAAGTGACAAAGGGCGAACATAGCACGAATCACATAGCCATGGAGCGGGAGTAGGGAGCAAGCGAGTGAAAAAGATCAAGAGAAAGAGAGAGTGAGAGAGTAAGTATATTTTTTTTTTTATATTGACGAAAAACACGTGGCATCAAAAAAGTTTCACTTCTGACATGCGTACTTTGTACGCACGCTCGTATTTTTACTGCATTAATATTTTCTAAATAATATTCCTTAATCGTCTTTACAATATTAACCGAAAAGAAAAATGTGATGAATTGCATTCATAATCCTTTATTACATTGAACAATAAACTGTTTACCGTGTAATTTTCTGCTTTCACAAAATATTATACAAAATGAGTCCGCAAATATTTCTGGCTTTATGTTTCAACCCCAGTAATTAGTACACCAAATTGACGCGAGTTAGCTATTATGTTATGTAATACAAAATGACTACAGTAATATTAAAGCTCGAAAAAATAAAGTGATTGAGCTCTTGATATTAAAACTGCATGCCATCTTCAGGATTTTAGTTGAAGTAAAAATTTTATCTTTAAGCATTTTTATTAAGAACTAGCAACCCGCCCTCGCTTCGCTTCGGTTTTAGTCGTTTTACTCGCGTAGTTCCCGTTCCCGTGGGAATACCGGGATAAAATATAGCCTAGTTTACGCCCTGATATTATAGCTTTCCATTGGTGAAAGAATTTTTGTAATCGGTTCAGCTGTTTTGAAGATTACCCGGAACAAACAGACAGACAAAAATTTTTAAATCTTAATTTTAGGCATAGGTGTCGTGCAATTAACCGTGTGAACATGAAAAATAGTGAGCCGTCGCTCAGGACGCCTGGCAGATGTGAAACATCGAAATTATTTTGTACTAGCAACCCGCCCTCGCTTCGCTTCGGTTATAGGTTATAGTCGTTTTACCTGCGTAGTTCCCGTTCCCGTGGGAATACCGAGATAAAATATAGCCTAGTTTACGCCCTGATATTATAGCTTTCCATTGGTGAAAGAATTTTTGAAATCGGTCGAGCCGTTTTGAAGATTACCCGAAACAAACAGACAGACAGACAAAAATTTTTTAATTGCTATTTTAGGCATAGGTGTCGTGCAAATAACCGTGTGAGCATGAAAAAAGCCTATTATTTTGACATTACAAACAGACACTCCAATTTTATTTATTGGTATAGAGAATTGATTAAGCGTACACCTTACTTGGAATTAATGTCACTTAAATTCTTTCCAATGCAAAAATTTTAAAACTACATATTACTAGCAACCCGCTCTCGCTTCGCTTCGGTTTCAATCGCCTTACCCGCGTTATTCCCGTTCCCTTGGGAATACCGGGATAAAATATAGCCTATGTTATTTCTCCTTTTTCTTTCCATTGATGACAGAATTTTTGAAATCGGTTTGGTGGTTTAAGCGTGAAAGCGTAACAAACAAGCAAACTTACTTTCGCATTTATAATATTAGTAAGGATAAAATTAAAAATGGTTGTAAATATAGCACACAACTAATCATCTACTGGGTAGAAGAAAACTTTTGCTTTTGAAGTATATTACCGTCATCATTATCAGCTGTCATATGTTCCACTGGACTCGAGTTTGCTCCACGATAGAAGGGAAATTGACAAGTATTAAAGTCAGAATTCCTTTTCTTGCATAGTTATTATATGTATATACAGAGTCTATTAGCTTATAGGCCAAACGGGAGATAGGCAATGGTGGTAAGAACCCATAAAAAATTTTTTAAGGAAAAATATCGATTCGTTAATAAATTAGAGACATGTAAAGTTTTCAATTTAGTCATGCCTTTTTTTGTAAATCTGATTGAAATGTATAAAGTCAGTGATACTTAATATGCAACATATTCGTACTTTGTTAAATGTTCATTAGAAATTGAAAAATCAATGATTACGTTCACATAAGCAAAACAATCTTCGCTTTAAATCAGCTGATCGGCGATGACCGTCGCCCGAGTCGCGTTTTTACCTACGCTACCATTAAAGCGTTTGCGCAATTCCTACCTATTCATACTGTCGAAACTTTTCATGCCTACATGTATCCCGTCTATACGTATCCTACATAATACGTAACATTTAAGGCATAGACTGCTTAACACACATTTTTAAATCACTATAACTTTTATGTTATATTGTTTTTTGTGTAACATACATTTTAATTACGATCTATGACCGGTAAACTACAACATACTCGAACAGTTGCCCCATAACCTGATAGACCCTGTATATATATATATATATATATATATATATTATATATATATCCTTACTAATATTATAAATGCGAAAGTAAGTTTGTTTGCTTTTTACGCTTTTACGCCGAACCGATTTCAAAAAATCTTTCACCAATGGAAAGCTATAATATCACGGAATAACATAAGCTATATTTTATCCCGGTTTTTCCATGGGAACGGTAACTACGCGGGTAAGGCGACTAAAAACCGAAGCGTAGCGTGGGCGGGTTGCTAGTATGATTATATTGACAATAGCTTAGTCGTCCTTTACGACTCCCACCGTACCTTCCCCAGGGAAGACAGAGCTTGGTGAATTGTATTCTTATACCATCGCCGTTAGAAAAATGATGACGATGATAGTATATTTCGTTTACAATAAATGGAAATTAAAATATACCCCGCGCTAACACTTACATACTTTCAATTTTATTTTAAAGTAATCCAATAAACTACCACCAGAATGGAATGCGAACGCTACAAAAAAAAAAATCCGACAACAAAATTAGCGGACTTGTCTATTTTGTTTTTTTTTTCTGGTTTCTTTTTGTATAACATTTTATACAACCTGCTTAATAAATATTAGCTGTCCGAATCAGGATAAAATATAATTGGGACATTTTACGTGCAGCGGACAACGAAAAATTTGGATCCTGAAATTCGTTATAATGTAAATGGCACCCATTATATTATAAATTTGACTGAACAGATGGATTAAGATACCGACCTACCATGCCAGTGTCATGTGTTCGAATCCTACTCGAGACAACATTATGTGCAATTCACAAATTGTTGTTCTGAGTATGGATGTAATTTGTGTTCGTTAATTATATGTTTGTAAAGTCCCCCGCAAAACAAGGATTATTTCCGTAAGGTCATTGTCTTTAAAAGATAAATATTCTACATATATTCTTCATATTTATTATGTTTTAATTATGTACATTTGTTGTCCTTCTATTGCCTCTTAGCGTTGAAGAACAGTGACCAATAAATTTTAGTTATTACTGAAATTGTATTCGATTCAGCAACCTCATCTTACCTAAGGGTGTCTTAAAAGACGACGAGATTAAATATGCACACCTGTAATATTTATCCAAGAGAAGAAAAACTGAAAATAAAACCCTATACTGACCCGTTTGATCGTCGTGAAATAGTAGGTCAATTTCACTATCGAGGAGGCTTGATCCCAGCGATGAGACATCTTCCATTATCATTCATCATTCAGCTCGTATACGTCCCACTGTATTCCTCCATAATAGAAGGGCAATTGACCTTACTATACCATGCTGGTCAGACAGGTTGGTATAAGGCGTTATTTCGAGTATACCATCTCTTACATAGATGATATATGCGTATTATATCCCTTAGTCGTTTTACGACATCCACGGGCAAGATAGGGAGTGATGATTTGTTATCTTAATCCGTCACCACACGGAAAAGCGTATGCTGCGCCGTGTCCTCGTTGCAATCGCAGTGGTGGCTGGACGGTGTACTATCCCTCCTAACGATCGTATACAGGTATTTGGCGAAGCATCCCTGCCCCGTCAACACCTGCACCAGTCGGAAGGAGAGCACCCCGTGCCGCCGTTTCAACCACTGCATCAGGACCGGCCGGAAGGCCTCCACGGTCCGCACCCCGAACCGAGGCCACTCCAGCCGGACTGCCTAACGGGCAATGACGTTTCGGCGGGCGACGACGCGCCAGGCGGTGAGCTCTTTCAAAGAGACCACACCGCCCTCCGCTCGCATCCCCGACACCCGCCGATACAAACCGGCGAGCATTTACGCCTCCAGGTTCCACGGGGGAGTCCCGGCCAACAGGCACGCTGCCTCCGTCGCCACCGTGCGGTATCCACGTATGGCCCTGACCGCCATGGCCCTCTGTGGTCGTCACAGAAGAGCCATGAGTCGGACGGTCAACGACCCCGCCCACACCGGTGCACCGCCCACACCGGTGCACCGCCCACGTTCGGCATAAGCCACGATAGAGCGGACGCCGCGCTGACGAGTCGTGGAGGGAGCCTGCGGAAATGCTCCCGGAACCAAAATGTATATGATGTAGATTATCAACCAACCCATACAGAAAAATGTGATACCATGTGGCAAACATTTAATTATATAGTTTATTACCATCCTTAAATTGCCCGTAAGAGTCGCAAAAAATTGTTGAGGGTTCACCAGGAAAATGAGCAGCGGCAATATCTTGGGAAATTTACTAAACAAACTACGATATTTAGACCTATAAACTAACTACTACTTTTTTTTTATTTTTTTTTATTCGGAGTGGGCTGCGGTCGGCGCGATCCACGCACCACTTCGTCCGGGGCGACAGAGGGGCGTATAGCACGCAACACCCGTAACCCACCCGAACACTCAAGTTATCGTTACTACAGAGATCTATAATTATCTACCCGCTTTTTTTTTTTGGGTTGGTTGCGGTCGGCGCGCTCCTCGCACCACTCCGTCCGGGGCGACAGAGAGGTATAAACACGCAACTCCCGCAACCCACCCACGATGCATGTCGCCTTCGTCGTTGGGCCGACCACCGGAGCAGGGTTACTTGTCATCAGTGGTCGGCCCGACGGAATACCCCCTACGTGGGAGGGCCATTGACCGACGTCCCCCCCTCGGGGAGGACGTCGGTCTTTGCTCACGCGGTCAGCCTCTCGGTGGGTGACGGACTAATCCCCGGTCACGTCACCTGCGGCCTCGGCTAGGGCGGCATGAGGCGCAGGTATTCGCGCCTACGCCGCCCCAGTCGCCGGCGGGAGATCGCCTCATCGAGGCTGCGCTCCTCGCGCAGGCGATCCGCCGCTTCAATTATCTATCCGCTACAGAAGTTAGTTATTAGATTTTGAGCCACATTCTGATACAAATTTATTGTCATTTTAAGAAGAAAATGATTTCATATGAAAACAATATATTGTTTATGGGTAGTAATTAATAAACATTATATTTGTAGTAATTATTATGACAATTTATTACTTTAAATCTAACAAATCTTGTATAGCATACCACCGGATCGGAACGCGGCCACATTGAGAAAGATCTGGCAAGAAAACTCAGACAGCACGATGAATCCGGTCGATGGCCCTGTACGGCGCACCGTTGTGGGCGGGATCCATGACCGCCCGACTTAGGGCCCTTCTGTGGCGTCCACAGAAGGTCATGGCGGTCAAGATCATCCGCGGGTACCGCACGGTGGCGATAGAGGCGGCGTGCCTATTGGGGGGGGGGCGGTGTTGTTGCCTTGAAGGAGCTCACCGCCTGGCGCGTCGACGCCCGCCGGGACGTCATCGCCTGTTGGGCAGACCGGCTGGAGAGACCTCGATACGGTGTTTGGACCGTGGAGGCCTTCCGGCCGGTGCTGATGCAGTGGTTAGAAAGGCGGCACGGGGTGCTCTCTTTCCGACTCGTACAGGTCTTGACGGGGCATGGATGCTTCGGCAAGTACCTGTACAGGGTCGCTAGGAGAGAGAGAACTCCGTCCTGCCACCACTGCGATTGCGACGAGGACACGGCGCAGCACACGCTCGAGGTCTGTGCCGCTTGGGAAGAGCCGCGTCGTGAACTCGTCGCAATCATCGGTGCAGACCTGACGCTGCCGACCATCGCTAGGGAGATGCTCGGCAGCATCAGGAATTGGGACGCGGTCGCAGCCTTCTGCGAGGCAGTTATCTCGCAGAAGGAGGCGGCGGGTCGCGAGCGCGAGGAGCACAGCCTCGATGATGCGACCCGCCGTCGGCGACTGGGGCGGCGCAGGCGGGAGTACCTGTGTGCAATGCCGCCCTAGCCGAGGCCGCGGGTGACGTGACCGGGGATTAGTCCGTCACCCGCCGAGAGGCCGACCGCGTGAGGAATGACCGACGTCCTCCCCGAGGGGGGGACGTCGGTCAATGGGAGGGTACCCCCAAGTAGGGGGTATTTCGTTGGGCTGACCACTGATGACAAGTAACCCTGCTCCAGTGGTCGGCCCAACGACGAAGGCGACGTGGTGTTCGGGTGGGTTGCGGTAGTTGCGTGCTCAAGCCCCTCTGTCGCCCCGGACGGAGTGGTGCGGAGGCGCGCCGACCGCAGCCCACCCAAAAAAAAAAAAAAAGACAGACGATGAGAAATTATTATTAATTGTTAAGGGCGGCTTACTTTATCTTTATAAACGGTTTCTTGATTTATAGAATAGTTTTTAACTATTATTGTGGGTCAAATCTATACAACTCACGGTGTCTTGCAGTCTTCTGTTGGTTTTATTTTTAATTATGTTTATAACAGGATCCTAGTTTAATAGCCTCGCGTACTAGAAATGCACATGCATATTATCAGACCTGAGGTTATGGCGGGCGCGGTCCTGATTATATTCACCGACTGCAGACCTTTTTTGGAGTGTGTGTGGGACTCGCCGGCCACAGAAGTGACCGAAATACCCACTAAAACCACAGCGGCCCCTTCCGCGCTTTTACGAGGTGCCGGAGAGATCGTCTGATGACATTCTATCCCCGACACCCCAACGCTTGGCCGTCTGGCCATGTCCTGTCATCATTCAGGGCGGTGGGAGGAGGAGCGCATAACGGCGTCTCCTCCTCCCTGGTCGCCGCCGAGTCTGCGGACGCAAGTGGCTCGCGTGCCCGCTCCGCGGCCTCCTTCCTTGTAATGACAGCCTCACAGAAGGAGGCCATCGACGACCAACAGCTGTCGCTGCTGAGCATCTCCGAGATGATGGTCGACAACGACAGGTCCGCTGTTCCCATGTCCGTTGACAGGACGTGGCGCTGAGGCCCCCAGGCGGGGCATACTTCTAGTGTGTGGCGCGCATCGTCGATTAGCGCGCCACACTCATGGCATCCTGGGGCCTCTTCTCTTCCAATTTTGTGCAGGTACTTACCAAAGACCCCATGTCCGGTAAGCACCTGCACCATCCTAAATGTAAGACTGCCGTGCCTTCTCCTGAGCCAGCGGTGGAGATGCGGCGCAACCGCCTCCACAGTCCCCCGCCCTGCTACGGGGGACTCTAGATCCTCCCTCCATCGCCGGATGACTTCCCTTCGGGCCACTTCCTGAACTCTGCTCAATTCCCTAGTGGAGACTCGCTCGCCGTTGACTCGCGATGTGGCGCGGAACCGGTATATTTCTGCCAACGCTTCCGCCACCAGTGCCCAAGGAGGGTCGCCCGCCAGCAGTGTTGCCGCAGTCCAGGACACAGTACGGTAGCCCCTAATAGCCCTCACCGCGATGACCCTCTGCGGTCGACGCAGGAGGGCTCTGTTGCGGGCGGTGAGGGACTCCGACCAGATAGGGGCACCATACAGTGCCATGGACCGCAGGATGCCGACGTACAGACGCCGGCACGACGACCCAGGACCGCCAGTGTTCGGCAGAAGCCTTCCCAGCGCCGCGGCCGACTTGACGAGCCTCGGGACGAGCTGGGCAAAGTGTGGCCCGAAATTCCACTTTGAATCGAGGTGCAGACCCAAATATTTTATTTGGGCCAGGTGTTAAGAATTGACCAATATTCCTCTGTAGCTTACTATAATTTCTATGGAATCTCGTTTCAGGATGTAGCCAATCTTGTCAGTGACTCTTTTCACATAAGATAGTCCTGCAGGAAAGCGTTCAACTGTGGGTGGTTTTACGCAGATTCTCTAATTTATGTAGCCGGTAGATAATTATAAATCTCTGTTATAATATATATATGTTGTGGACGTTAGACATCTTAGTCCGCCCGTGACCATGCTCTAAAGTGTTGGAGACGTCGGGCAATCAAAAATCAAACACAAACGCGATAAAATCCGTAATACAGTTTCATTTATATTGTGTAATACTCCGTAAACATTAAAAATATTAAATAACAATATTGTTAATTTTGTATTCTATTAAGAGTTAACGATGTTAATGGTACGTAAATAAAGGTCCAGTAAGTACCTAATCACTATACTAATTTCGCAAAAACCTTGACCAGCAATGTCTGGAATATGAGTTTTTAATTGCTGCTCTTTGGAATTAGGAATTTTTTTATCTTATAAATGTTTGCAACCGTCATAAAATATTTAAATTTATTCCCCGTTTGTTTTATAATTTATGAGGCATATTAGGCTTATGGTTAGTGTTACTTGTTTTTGTTATTTATGTGGTTAATATTACCAAACGAAGATGCTACGAATTATACGTAGCAATATTTTTTTTGTTCTATATCATTAAATCATTTGTGTAGTGACGGAGTAAGAATACAATAAACCATTCCGTTTCTTATCTGTAGGTTTCGTTGAAGATCATTATCATCATCATCATCATTTCAGCCTATCGCCGTCCACTGCTGGACGTAGGCCTCCCTCACATTACATCACAAAGTGCGGTCCTGTTCCGCCTGCATCCAACGACGCCCAGCAACTTTCCAGCAACCGACCACATCCGCGGCCGGAATACCCACTAAAACCACAGCGGGCCCTTCTGCGCTTTTACGGGGTGCCGGAGAGGTCGTCTGATGACATTCAATCCCCGACACCCCAACGCATGGGCGTCTGGCCACGTCCTGTCATTACTGTTCAGGGCGGTGGGAGTAGGTGGGCATATTGTCGCCTCCTCCTCCCGGGTCGCCGGCGACGAAGCGAGTCAGCAGACGCAAGCGCCTCGCGTTCCCGCTCCGCCACTTCCTTCCTTGATATGATGGCCTCACAAAATGAGGCCATCGACGACCAGCACCTGTCGCTGCCAAGCATCTTTGCGATAACGGTCGGCAGCGACAGGTCCGCTCCAAGTACCGCCGACAGGTCGTGGCGCTGAGACCCCCAGGCGGGGCATATCTCTAATGTGTGACGCGCATCATCAGTTGGCGCGCCACACTCATGACATCCGGGGGTCTCTTCTCTTCTAATCATATCCAGGTACTTACCGAAGACCCCGTGTCCGGTAAGCACCTGCACCATCCTAAATGTTAGGTTGCCGTGCTTCCTTGTGAGCCAGCGGTGGAGATGCGGCGCAACCGCTTCCACAGTCCCCCGCCCTGCTACGGGGGACTCCAGGTCTTCCCTCCACCGCCGGATAACCTCCTTTCGGGCCACTTCTTGTGCTCTGCCCAGTCTCCTCGCAAAGACTTGCTCGCCGTTGGCCCACGCTGTTGCACGGAGCTGGTAGACCTCCGCCAACGCCTCAGCCACAAGTGGCCAAGGCGGATCGCCTGCCAGTAGCGTCGCCGCAGTCCAAGACACTGTACGATAACCCCTGATAGTTCTCACCGCCATGACTCTCTGCGGTCGACGCTTCACTATCACCCTAAGGTTGACTGGAAGAAAATACCTATGGCATTAAGTCCGCCTATGTACTTTTATTTTTGCGCATGAAGATTAAATAAATAAATAAGATCCTCTTAAGTTTTCCGAACGCTGCCCAACCGAATTGGATTCGTCGGCTGATCTCTTTCTCGAAATTGGATCTACCTAACTGGACTGTTTGTTCTAGGTAAACATAAAAATCGACAACTTCGAGAATCGCATTGCCAACTAAGACCGGTCCAGGAATGACATAGGCATTTGACATGACTTTCGTCTTGTCCATGTTCCCCTGCTGAGATCGTTGAGCATGGTGCCAAGGTCCTCCATGGATTCTGCCATAACGACGATATCGTCTGCAAATCGGATGTGAGTGATGTATTCGCCGTTGATGTTGATGCCGAGTCCGGTCCAGTCTAAGAACTTGAAGACATCTTCCAGTGCAGTGGTGAACAGTTTTGGAGAGATGACGTCTCCCTGTCTCACGCCTTTCTGCAACTGAATCGGTTTCGTACTCGTATCCCTAAAACGGACTGACATTGTGGTCTATGGTACATATAGCATTTTCGGAAGCCGGCTTGTTCGGGCGGCTGTAAGTCATCAAGCTTGCACGTGAGTCTATTGGTAATGACCCTCGAAAACAACTTGTAAATATGGCTCAGGAGTGAGATGGGTCTGTAGTTCTTTAGAAGAGCTTTGTCGCCCTTCTTGAAGAAGAGCACCACCACACTCCTGGTCCACGACTCTGGAACGTCGTCCCCGAGGATAACGGAATTAAATAGCTTTTGAAGGGCTTTTAAGAGCGGCTTACCGCCTGCCTTCAGAAGCTCTGCCTCAATTCCGTCAGCTCCCGGTGCCTTACCGTTACATAGTTGTTTGAGAGCCATTCTGATCTCGTACAAGCTGATGTCCGGGATTTCTTCGGTAGAGTGCCGAGTTAGCTTGAATCTGGGATCTTGGACCAAGCCGACAACAGGATTTTGGGACGATTTATATAACTGTCCATAGAACCTTTCGACCTTTCCCAAGATCTCACTTTGGGATGAAATGACAGTGCCGTCATCGGTCTTCAGCTTAGTCATTTGGCTTTGCCCAATAGACAGATCTTGTGCCAACACTTTCGAGGCACGATTCCGCTCTATCGCGTCTTTAATACGGAGCGTATTAAATCGGCGAATATTGCGACGCACAGACCTGGAGATCAGCCTATTCAGCTGCCTATGTTCGGACCTATCGGCTGAAGACTGCACCGTCATTTCTTTTCTCCGCTCCATGAGCTCGAGAGTCTGGTCAGAAAGATTTTTAGGTCTATTAACGCGGTGAGCCTTGAAAAATTTCGACCCAACCACGTGGACAATTTCCACGAACCTGTTGTTCATATCGTTCAGAGATTCGCACTCGTCCAGACATTGAAAGCGATTGTGTAGTTCGAGTTGAAAGCTTTCGAGGTTCTGGTATTGGACAGATATAGGTCGGAGTGTAGACTTCATCAAGCGTGACCGTTCGACTTTTGTTTGATATTCAATGTGCCTCGTACCATCCGGTGATCGCTCCCAGTTTTTATCCTGCTGATCACTGAGACATCATTGAATATCTGTCGTTTGTCTGACGAGATGAAGTCTATCTTGTTTTTTGTTGAAGATGACTAAGAGATATAATATATAAATGAAATATTAACTATGGAAGAAAAAAATCTCACAATAAAACTATTTACCAAGCCCTCTGACCAGCGTAGCATATTAGGTTAATTAACCTAATTTTATGTTATTGTGGAGGAGGCTCAAGACCAGCAGGGAGACAGACATATGAGTTGTGGTGATGATGATATTATAAAAAGATTTTTATTCGTACGTCCTGAAAAGTATTTAAGAAAGTCCTATTTTGTTTTAGGATTTAATATCATCACCATAATTTCAGCTCATATAGTTCCACTGCTGGGCTCGAGCCTCCTCCATACTATGGGAGAAATTGACCTTACTATACCATGCTCGTCAGGCAGGTTGGTACAGGGCTTTATTTCGAGTTTTCTTTCTCTTGCATAGATGTTATATGCATATTATATCCCTTAGTCACCTTTTACGACATCCACAGGCAAGATAGGGAGTGGTGAATTGTGGATTTAATAAATTTTATCTTAATTGCTCTATAAAATTTGCAGTCTAACATATTCAAGTGTCAACCATCTATTGTCTTAAATTTCACACAAGCATTAACTGGAACACAACTTCTCTCATTTAGCAGCATAGCGTATTAGGTGAATAATAACCACAGAATAAAAAATTAAGTGGAAGTGCAAAGTGGGCATAGCGCTGCGTCAATACCGAGCACAGCTGCGCATAATGGCATCAGTAAAGTTATGTTAATAAAGAAATATGTCTGTTTCGCTGCGTTCATAACTATGGTGTACTGTTTTTTATTAGAGTGTAGAGATAATATATTAATTAGGTAAAGATTTATCTGTGGTAAATCAAGTTTATTACCCGACTACGGAGGGTTATGATTTTGATAGGCTATCTATGTATGTATGTTCATCTGTTCCCTCATAGTTTATCAACTACTTATTAGAACCGTACAAATGAGGTATTGTTAGAAGCGTCTTGATTGTCCGCTGTTTATAGACTATAAGATGTGTCACTAAATCTAATATGGCGCCCTCTCATCATCATCATCTCAGCCCACATACGTCCCACTGTCGGGCTCGGGCCTCCGCCATAATGGAAGGGTAATTGACCTACTATACCACGCTGGTCAGACGTGTTGGTATAGGGTTTTATTTCGGGTTTTCCTTCTCTCGCATAGATGTTATATGCGTTTTATATCCCTTAGTCGTCTCGTACGATCACCCACGGGTAAGATAGGGGGGGTGGTGAATTGTATTCTTACTCAGTCACCACACGGAAAATGGCGCCCTCTAGAAGTCTTAAAGTACTGTGTTAAAAAAGTAAATTAGAGAAAAAAAATGTCGTATTTCATATCATTGGAAAGGGCGTTACTTTTGCATTTCAAATATATAAATATATATATACATATTATTAGCATTTGCTCGTGACATTATCCATATTTATACGACAACTAGTTTTTCATCGTAGTTGGATTTTAGTTTTTACTTTTATTTTGAACTAGCAACCCGTCCTCGCTTCGCGGTTTCAGTCGCTTTACTCGCGCAATTTCCGTCCCCGTCGGAATATCGGTATAAAATATAGCCTATGTTACTCCCTGATATTGTAGCTTTCAATCAGTGAAAGAATTTTTGAAATCGGTTCGGTGGTGCGCGTGAAAGTGTCACAAAGAAACAAACAAACTTACTTTCACATTTATAATATTAGTAAGGATTGATATTTTTATCAGTTGACAAAATTAATAATTAATTCATTTCCTAAATTACTTTAATATTCGTTTAGTGATGCAGTGAGATATTCAATTCATTCATTCAATTCAGCTCATGTACGTCCCACTGTTGAGTTTGAGCTACCTCTACAATGATAGGGTAATTGACTTACTATACCACGCTGGTCAAACGTTTTGTTTCGAGTTTTCCTTCTCTTACACAGATGTTATGTGTGTATTATATCCCTTAGTCGCCTTGTACGACATCCACGGGCAAAATATGGAATGTGCATTGTATTCTTATTCCCTCACCACGCCAACAAGAACAGACAGAAATGCTAGCAATATAATGAAATTTATGTCAGCTTCTATTTTTATGATAATACAAGTATACTGATCATATGGTACCAGGTCGTCATCTTAAACAAGAGAAAATAGAATTAAGCTTTGCTTGGAAAAATCTCAATAGCAAACAAACATGAAATTTGTTCTCGGTAAACGACAATTTCCCGGTACAGGGCCATTCCATATTACATGTAGGTACATAGAGTACCTCAAAATGAATATGCTCTAAGAGATAAAAATAATATAAAAACGTTACGACTCAAAACAGAGATATATGAACTCTCTGCAGTCTTACATTTTTGCAGCCTTTTTACGGCTTCTTACCCTTTCCGGTACCTACACCTTTGAATAACGTCCTAGAGTGCGTCGGGTGTTCCTCAATTATGCTAAAGCCGGCCGGCCCGTTTCACGGTGAAATTGCTTTACTTAGAAATTTAATAGCGTTATGATATCTGATGTTTACGCGAGTATTACACATGAAATATCGAGGTTTGGGGGCGCCGCCGTGCTGCATCACTATCAGGTCGGTCACACATCGCGAGGGGATATAATAATACTTCGGATGGCTACTTTTAAACTGTATTCAACAATTAGCGTTAACACTTTTCTATCATAACCACTAATTACATGGATACCGACAGCTAACTAACTTACAAGTTAGGGAAACGCGGTGAAGTTGATACAACACGGCAGCGACAACGACCGATCGCTCTCTTGTCTCGTTCCCAACTCAGTATTCAACGGACCGCTCTCAATAAAGAAAGCTCGGTAATATTTCAAACGTTAACGGTCAAACGACAAACATCAAAAATCATTGCCAACGTTGTATCAAAAACACCCAAGTATAATACTTGACGTTTCCGTATTCGATTGATTCTTAAAAACTATTAAGATATGGTCACATGAATGCTGTAAAGTGTTCAACTGTCGGGCAATCAAAAATTAAATAGGAACGCGATAAAATCGGTAAAATAGTTTTATTTATAATTTAATAGCGATTCAAAAACGAAAATCGTATGCATTTTAAATAAATTAACATTTATATTATACGGTCATAATTCATTTAAATTAATTTTTCTGCTGTGTGTATGGGTGTGTGCGCGTGTGTGCTTGCGTATGTGGGTGGTGTGTGCGTGTAGCGTGTGTTTATATGTGTGTGTGTGTGCTTGTATGCGTGCGTGTGCGTGCCGCCCCTCTGTCGCCCAGGACGGAGGCGGGCGGCGGGTACAATAACCATAGCCCAATCCAAACAAATGTAATAAAATACATTTTGTTGTTATATTATAATTTGAATACGTTCTCTTATTTATTAATAATACAATGTAAATAAGCTCTTCATAAAGCAATTAAATATTGGAAGTCCAAGTTCGAGAATGTTTACCGTTGAACATTCTTGACCTTGGATTTCTTCATCTCTCGATTTCTCAAACTTCTCGATAATTAAAACTTTCTATGTACATAACAGTTTTTTTTAGTTAAATATTGTTTTAAAAAACAAACTAGCAGAAGTCAATTACCTTATTGTGTATTCCTAGAATAAATATCGCGACCTTTCATAAAAAGGTCTGGATGAAGCGAGATATGGCCTTGCGACAAAAACATCTTTGTAAAATAATACAAATGTTGAAATGAGAATAGTTATTTGATCTTTTATTATAAGTAGCATTATATATTAAAAAAACCTGATAATTTTGATTTGTAGATCTTTTTATTGTTATGACAATTTATTTTTGGTATCCATTCTATAGGTAAATGGTTATATTTTTTAGGATTATTATATTTTTTAGGGTACCGTACCTAAAGGATAGCAACGGAACACTATTGATAAGCCTCCAACTCTTCGGCTATTCATCTGTCCATCTATTCATCAGCCTACACCTGCGCCAATCTTGCATCCAACGGTTCCCTGCGACTTCGAGAATCGTCAATCGTCGTCAGTCCACCTAGAGGGGGTGCGTCCTACGCTGCTTCGTCCGATTCGTGGTCACCACTCAAGAACCTTTCTTCCCCAACGGTTGTCGGTTCGACGAGCGATGTGGCCTGCCCATTGCCATTTTGCCACTTTTGTTTTCAGACACTGCGGAATATTGGACGAGAAGATCCTTTTAAGTTTCCCGAACACTGTCTATCATCGAGCTTTATTTCATTTACCATAATAGTTATCGTTTACCATATTACACATTATAGGCGGTTGAAATTTTGAGTGTTTCTAATGCCATTATAGCTGTAATAAAATACCCATAGTACTTTATACATAACCAGCAACTCGCCCTCGCTTCTCTTTGGTTTCAGCCGCCTTAGCCGCGTAGTTCCCTGTTCCCGTGGGAATACCGAGATAAAATATAGCCTATGTTACTCCCTGATATTATAGCTTTGTATTGGTGAAAGAATTTTTGAAATCGGTCTAGTAGTTTCGGAGCCTTTTCGTTACAAACATACATACAAATCTTTCCTCTTTATAAAATTACTAGCTGACCCAACAGACGTTGTTCTGTCCAAATAAAGCGCCACCTACCGGGTCCAATTGTGAATCTAAACCATTTTCGAATCCCCTTAAGCACACACAAATTACTTACTCAATCCAGTCAACAGATATCATCATCATCATCGTCGCAGCCCACATACATACGTCCCACTCTTGGGCTTGGGCCTCTTCCACAATGTGAGGAAATTTAACCTACTATACGGTGCTGGTCAAACATGTTGGTATAGGATTTCATTTCAAGTTTTCTTTCTCTTGCACAGATCTTATGTACATATTATATCCCTTAGTCGTCTTTTACGACATCCACGGGTAAGATAGGGAGTGGTGAATTGTATTCTTAATCCGTCACCACACGGAAATCAGATATCGCCATCTGTTAAAATCGTTTGGAGTTAACAGATAATTATGAATGTCAAATGCTGCGATAGACAAATGATTTGCAATAAAATAATATTGCGACTATAAATTAAGATGTAAGCTATCCTATCTTTCAAATTGAGGTGAGGTTACCCGAAAGGGTATTCCGTTGGGCCGACCACTGACGACAAGTCATATCTGCTCCGCTGGTCGGCCCAACAACGAGGTGACGTGGGTACGGGTGGGTTATGGGCCCGCGCGCCGTCCTTTCATCGCCCCGGACGGACTGGACCGCGCGTGCGCTTACCATAGACCACCCAAAAAGAAAAAAAAAACCTATCTTTCAAGTTGGATCAAACTGCATACGGTGTGCAAATTTGATTAAAACCGATTAAGTAGTTTAGGAGTCCATAGCGGACAAACAACGTGACACGTAATTTATATATATTAAGATAGTATAGATGTTTTTAGCGGTTTTACATAACACTTATTAAAACTATACACATTGTTTAATTTAATAATATTAAGGCTTTTACAGAATTTTTTAACAGAATATATATATGTATTAATAATAATAAGACTTGATTGAATTAGGCGATACATAGCGGCAATCCATTTTTATTTTAAAAAGGAAGGAAGGAACGGGGACAGCACACAGCTGTGTGACGCACGATTCAATCTACCCCGTACTCTTTCTATTGTGGTGTGCGGTATATTGATTACCGTGGAAAAGTGGTGGGTGCCCCTTCCTTCCTTTTTAATATAATAAGACTTTTACAAAATTATTTATTTACAAAAAAATAAATAACAAAATAATAGCTGTAAAAAATATATGTTAAATTAAAATGTGTAGGTAGGCATTTAACTAACTAATCCTCAGAATCTTTTACGTAAAAGTAATTATTCAAAACATATGTAAACTATTAATTCCTTTAGATTTATCTACTCACATATACTCGTAGCTGAAGTCTTCACCATGGTTATTCTTTTTATAAATTGTTTGCATAAAAGTAACTGAATTTCTTAAAATTAAATTTCTTAAAAATAAATCACCAATTTATTGAAGCAGTAATTTCTCTCAGCGGTTTCACTATTACATTCTTTTCAAATTAGTTTTGTTACAGTTAAACTTTATATTAGCTTTGCTAGTACAAATTCCTTTATATTTTACAAAACTGCGAAAAAACTTTTCCTCTGAAAAAATGTTAACGAATGTCTTAATCTCTGTGGTTGGTGACGGAATAAGAATACAATTCAGAAACACTTTTTTTGCCCTTGGCCGTCTTAATGTTATCAAAGTCTAAGTAATATGCAGTTAACATCTATGTAAGAAAAAGAAAACAGAAAATAAAATCCCATACTAAAACGCCTGATCAGGGTGGTAGTAGGTCAAACTCCCTGCTATTTCGAAGGGGGCTCGATCCTAACAGTGGGACATATATGGGCTATAAAAATGATGATGGATAATTTTAATCGATATATTTTAGAATGTTGAACTTTCATCTAATTAGTCTTTCCCAGTATATTTAAAAATTCAGTGACATATTAACATATTTTTAGCTATGATGCAATATACGAGTATCTAAACAGTAATTATAAATACCTGCTTTGGCATCATGCCTTAAACTTGTGTGAAGTAAACTTATAGTTATAAGCCTATGAATTAATGCGGTCATCATCATTCAGCCTATCGCCGTCTCTGCTGGACGTCCTCCCTCATGTTTCGCCATAAAATGGAGTCCTGTGTCGCCTGCATTAAATGACGCCCAGCAGCTTTCACCAGGTCTTCGGTGCACCTAGTGGAGGGCCGTCCAACATTGCGTTGTCTGATACGTGGTCGCCACTTGATAACTTTTCTTCCTTAACAAATGTAGAATGTACTACCTACTCATATGAATATAGATATATTTATTCGACTAGACTCAGATTCTATATAATCTGATCTATCCTTTATGTAACAATATTCATGAGAAAATATATGTTCACTAATTAAATAAAATTGAAGTGTGTTTGCTATGTCAAATGAATACTTTTTTTTTTCACGATTCCTATAAACCAATTTAAAAATTTTTGTCTGTCTACCTATCCGTTTGATCTGCGAAATCTTCAAAACCACTGGACTGGTTTTGATAATGTTTTACTATTCTATTTACTACCAGGTAGCTGTCTGTATAAGGAGTAACTTAGACTATTTTTCCTCTCATAAAAGCCTATAAAATTTTGCCTAGTCCGGGAATCAGACCAGAGACCTCAAAGAAATGCTCAGACACATGGAAAGCTAAACTATCGGTAAGTAACAAACGCTATATTTTATTCCTGTATACGGGAATGGAAATCACGCGGGTGAAACCACGGGAATTTGCTAAAACAACTACCTTACAGAAAGCGAAGACTGCGTCCCAGTTCCTAACGCTGTAGAGCATCGTCTTAAGATTGGTCAGCATTGATGATTGCGACGATTTCACGGCACTGCTCTTCTTCCGCCACGTAAACCTTGAGCGTGTGCTGAGCAATCGTCGCAATCACGAGGTGTGAGTTATCTCCATCTTGGCGACTGTGTGCTGGTATTTGCCGAAGTTATCATGCCTGGCCAAGACTTACATCAATAGAAAGCACCCCTGCCGCTAACTCAACCACTCCATCACCTGACGGGCTTCACCCACTAGGCGGTCAATGGCGGCCCGCTGGATGAGACATTGCCGCTTCCTACCAGTGTTGCCTAGACCCGGCGATATAGTTCAGCGAGCATCTCTACCTCCATATCCCACGTCGGCTCCCGATCAGCAGTCATGCTGTCATTAGCGTGAGTTATCCGTGTATAGCTCTGACTGCCATGGCCCTCCGTGGTCGTTACATGAGGGTCATGAGACGGATGTTCCGG
This sequence comes from Lymantria dispar, assembly GCA_032191425.1. NCBI lineage: Eukaryota > Metazoa > Arthropoda > Insecta > Lepidoptera > Erebidae > Lymantria > Lymantria dispar. The sequence continues at coordinate 25,102,157 of CM063448.1, forward strand.
TACTCCATCCACATTGATGCATTGTACAGGGTCATGGACCGAACCACCCTCGAGCACCAGACTCAGATATTTCATCCCGGACGCTCGTCGGGTACATAGATAAATTCAAAATTTTATACATAAAAATACAGTTTGAGTTGAAATAACAAAATACAATATAATACTTAACTTCGAGTCTCATATCAAACTTGAATTTAGTAACAATTCAAACAAAGTTTTCTGTTTAGTAGGGAATAACATCAAAGAACTTTGTTCTATGAACTTTGAGATATTTGGAAAGAGGTATAATATACTAGCCGACCCAGCGAACTCCGTATCGCCTTTTTTTTGTTTTTTTTTTTGCAAGCTATGGTCTAGAAGTCTAGACACACCCCGCCCTAACGGTCCGGAGGGATGTGAAAAATAATCTATTTTTATAATCGATGATCTAAATAATAAAAATCGATTTAAAAGAAATCGATTTTTTTATATTAAATTTAATAGATTATTTTAGTATTTGCTTTTTTGTTTAAATTTAAAGTTTTCTATTATATAGAAAATAAATATTACTGTCAGATTTCCTAAAAAACAAGGTTACCACAATTCTGCCAGGAAAAGTGCTCGATCGAATGTCAGTGTTTCATACTATATTATTAGAATTTTATCGGTCCCGCATCAATTCTGTGCCTTACCGCATTACTCTGGATAATAGAACTCAGGTATCCAAAGTTGGAGCATACTGGTATACATAATCCATCTAGGGGTATAAAATTGAAGATAACGCCGAAATCGCAGAACATGTTTCAGGTCTGCTGATTCTCAAGCTCTCTGTAGGTGATAATTTGTAATTTTGTCAATACTTATACTTTACAATAGTTTCAGTCCGCCCGTGACTATGAACGCAGTAAAGTGTTCGAAACTTCGAGCAATCAAAAATCAAAAGCAAACGTGATAAAATCCGTAGTTTTATTTAAATGTAAGTAAGACGAAAATAATGGTCTTTGAAAAGGATGAATGTATGTCAGACTGTAATATATTTATAAACGGGGTGAGAGTGGAACAGGTTAAAGAATTTGTATATTTGAGCGTAGTATTTACTGCATGATAAAAATGATAAACATGTTGAAAGAAGAGTAAATGCTGGTAATAGAGTTAATGGTGCACTGCACGCCTTTATGAGCAGCAGGAATATGTCTAAAAAGGCACGTCTAGTAGTACATAGGGAAGTGTTAATGCCCAACCTCATGTATGGCAGCGAAAGCTGGATCTGGCAGGGAAGACGTGAAAGTAAAACAAATGCTGTAGAGATTGGAGCTCTACGTAGTATGTATGGTGTAAGACTGAAAGACAAAATTAGGATTAGTGCTATAAAAGAGCGCTGTAAAGTGAACGAAGAAGTGACAAAGATTAAAAAATGGTTTCGAAATGTAAAAATAATGAGTGAAGAGAGAATGACGAAGCAAGTATATAAAGCAAGGCTAAGTGGAACGGTTGCAAGAGGAAAACCATGCCGCACGTTTCTGGATCAAATTGGAGTTGTGCTGGTGAAAGGTCATGTTAAGAGTACGAGTAACCTTAGAGAATGCATGAAGACTTTGACGATGGAAGTATGTCAGGCTTGTGGCTTGTGACAATCCGTAGTCTTTGCCTACCCCTCTGGGAAGCAATATTGTATTATGTATATTGCACATAAAATGAAACGAAAATGTGTAAAAAACCAATCCGTCCAGCCGTTTTGGAGTTGCCTTGAAATCGATCACACTGCCACCTACCGGCCACCTATTAACTTTAATCATTTCTGAATTCATCTGAAAATACACAAAAATATCCTCAAGCCTAGCCGTTTCATAGGCGTTCAGTCACATACATACGTACAGAAGAATTATATATATCTATAGACGTGTTCATATTTTAATCTATAGTATCAATCAATCATTGATTTGTTGTTGGTGGCGTTTAAAGACGTAATGAAAATATCCATACTAATATTATAAATGCGAAAGTAAGGATGTTTGTTTGTTTGTTTGTTTGTAACGCTTTCACGCTTTAACCACCGAAACGATTTCAAAAATTCTTTTACCAATGGAAAGCTATAATATCAGGAAGTAACATAGGCTATTCCCACAGGAACGGGAACTACGCCACGGGTAAAGCGACTGAAACCGAAGCGAAGCGAGGGCGGGTTGCTAGTATATTTATAAGTACTAGCTGACCCAACAGACGTTGTTTTGTTCAAATCTGTAAAAAAATAGAAAATTGAATTCTCCTTGAAATCGATCGCAGCGCTACCTACCGGTTCCAATTATTAATCTAAACCGAATGGTTTGGATGTTCTGAATGGCTATACCGATGGATATGAGAATTCATATCCATCGGAAGTGCCACGAAAAAATCATCAAAACTGGTCCAGCCGTTTAGAAGGAGTTCAATTACAAACACACGAAACGAAGATTTATATATATAAAGATAGAAAAGTTCATATAGTCGAAAAAAAGGTTACATTAGAGAAGTATATATAAACGTTAAGTTTTCTTAAAGTTTCTAATTTTCTGCGCAACCATCTTATTTTTTTTTTGTAAAAGCCTTTTATATTTTAAATATTAGAAAACTGAAAAAAAAGATAGACGAAATCGGCAAAGTCCTTCTCAAGTTATGTTATTGTCCTGCCTGAACAGTGCCACCTACCGGGTCCAATTGTGCATCTAAACCATCCTCGAATCCCCTTGAACACACACAAAAAATTTCGTCAATATCGGTCCAGGCGTTTAGGAGGAGTTCAGTGACATACACACGTACGCTAGAAATTTATATATAAGACTAGGTGACCCGGCGAACTTCGTACCGCCTGTTTTTGTAATTATGTTGTTTAATATTTATCAGTTTGGTTTTAGTATTATCCGTGTGGTGACGGAGTAAGAATACAATTCAGCACCCGTTGGTGTCGTAAAAGATTACTAAGGGATATAATATGCATATAATATCTATGCAAGAGAAGGAAAACTGAAACAAATCCTTATATTAACACGTCTAACCAGCGTGGTATAGTAGGTCGATTTCTCTCCCATAGTGGTGGAGGTGCGAGCCCAACAGTTGGACGTGTATGGGCTGAGACATCAAATGTTTGACAGGTAAGATCAGAATGTATGGGAAAATAAAATTATTTTTTTTAGTATTTTACTTGCAATTTTCCATATTTTCTCACCGTATAAACCTTCCCTGTACTTCCACGAATAATTCAAGACCAAAATTAGCCAAATCTGTCCAGGCGTTCTCGACTTTTAGCGAGTCTAATGAACAGCAATTCATTTTTATATGTATAATAGCTGACCCGGCGAACTTCGTACCGCCCTTTCTTCGTAGTTATTTTGTTTTAGTATTTATTAGTTTAGTTTTAGTATTATCCGTGCGGTGACGGAGTAAGAATACAATTCACCACCCGTGTGTGTCGTAATAGCCGACTAAGTGATATAGTATGCAAATAATATCTATGCAAGAAAGGGAAAACTCGGTATAAAACCCTATGCCAACACGTCTGACCGGGGTATAGTAGGTCGATTTCCGTCCCATAGTGGAGGAGGCCCGAGCCTAACAGTGGGACGTGTATATGTTGAGACTATGATGATAATTTATCAGCCTCCTAAAAATGGCGTAAAGTTGCGGATTAAGGAAATATAACACTTTCCGTAAATTCAATCCAGTTAGATTATTAATAATACAATTATATCGACATGTTTGGGGCCGAGGTCGGAGACCGTCCTACCTTCGGTAGGAGCACCAGGCTCTCCTCCTTCTAACGCCCAGTGAACTGGCCAAACGCTATTTAAGCGTTGTACAGACCCGTGAGATGTCGCACCAGGTGCTCAAAAAAAATTATCCAATTCAGAAAGAAAGAAAGAACTCGTTTATTGGCACATACATACATACAATACAGAAAAATAATAGGTAAGAAGAAAATTGTCACATGACATATGTGCCAAAGGGCAGGCAACTCAGCACAATATCAGGAGACATTAAAGTTACCTGATGCTGGTTTTCAGTTGCAACCCAAAGTTTAATTTAACCCAAAATTTAATGCAGTCGATAGGAAGTTATAGGCGTACTTAATATACCGTCTTTTCTTATCGATTCCAAAACCTTTTTTTTAATCTAAATCTACATATAATTATGCTAAAAATAACTAACTGACGGGACGAACATCAAATGTTTAACACGTAAGAACAATTTGTACGGGCAAATTGGTTGTTTTTTAAAATTAATTTTTTTAGTATTTTACTCGTAAAATTTCCATATTTTTCTTACCGTCTAAACCTTCCCTGGACTTTAGCAAATAATTCAAGACCAAAATTAGCCAAATCGGTCTAGCCATTCTCGAGTTTTAGCGAGACTAACGAATAGCAATTGATTTTTATATGTATACTAGCGTGATTTAGCAGGTCAATATCTCTCTTATTATGGAGGAGGTAGGAAAATGCCCAACAGTGGGATATATATGAGCCAACATGATGAGATGACGATAATTATATAGTGCGGTATTATAGAACTTATGGTGTTCTAACTCGCCTTTTTTGCAAGAACGTAAACAAAACTAATAACTACATTTAAAAATATCACTTACTAGCTGACTCGGCGAACTTCGCACCGTCTTTTTCGTAATTATTTTGTTTTAGTATTTATCAGTTTGGTTTTAGTATTATCCGTGCGGTGACGGAGTAAGAATACAATTTACAACCCGTGTGTCGTAAAAGACGACTAAGGGATATACCGCCTTTTCTTATCGATTCCAAAACCTTTTTTAACCTAGATCTACATGTAATTATGTCAAAAATGCTGAACCGACGGGATGGTCATCAAATATTTGACAGGTAAGAGCAGTTTGTATGGGAAAATAAAATTATTGGTTTTAGTATTTTACTCGCAATTTTCCATATTTTCTCACCGTATAAACTTTCTCTGGACTTCCACAAATAATTCAAGACCAAAATTAGCCAAATCAGTCCGGGTGCTCTCGAGTTTTAGCGAGACTAACGAACAGCAATTCATTTTTATATATATAGATATATATATAAACTAGCTGACCCAACGGAAGTTGTTATGTTCAAATAAAATAAAAGCAGCGCCACCTACCGGATCTAATTGTGAATCTAAGCCCTCCTCGAATCCCCTTGAACACGGACAAAAAAATTTGTCAATATCGGTCCAGCCGTTTAGGAGGAGTTCAGTGACATACACACGTACTCAAGAAATTTATATATAAAGATAGACTAGCTGACCTAACAGACGTTATTCTGTGCCATTAAAATAAAAGTAATTATCCTTGAAATCGACAGCAGCTTCACCTAGTGGGTCCAATTTAATCTGAATCTAAACCATTCTCGAATCCCCTTAAATACACACGAATTTTTATCAACATCTGTCCAGCCGTTTAGGAGGAGTTCAGTAACATACACACGTACACAAGAAATATATAAAAATGAATAATAGCTGTCAAAAATATGTTACCGAAAAAATGCACTTCTTAAATAAGAGCATTATGGTACATACAAAAGGCTGAAAGAGATGAGGTTAGTCACCTTCGATTATTCATAAGATTAGTAAAACTAACAAACTGAAAAGATATTTTATTTGCATGGATGGTTTATTTCTGTGTTTACGTCTACAAAACCGAACATCTTCAAATATTTGCAGTATACCCAAAATTCATAAGTCAAACTAAACGTTATTTAGTTAGTCAAATAGTTGGCTATTTCGCTTGTTAGTTCAACTAGCGATATAAATATTCATTATTAGTCCTATTATATGTCAAACTCCAACATAAAGGTTTTCAAAAAGACAATTCATCAAATTATTGAAGTATATTTAATGGAGCCCGTATAATAATAAGCTTAATTTTTTTTTCTATTAATATAAGAGGTACACTGACAATTTTGATAAAAGCTGAAAGTATTGATATTCAAAAGCGGTTCAAATTTCGATTAATGTATTATTTTAAAATAAATTCTTAGCAAATAGTTAATAAAAGATGAGGTCTAAAATTAGCTATCATTTGTTTGTATATTTCAGAACATTGATATTTACATGTTTGTATTTTGATGCGTTTGTTTTTAAAGACTAAAAGGGAATAGGTCAACCACTATACCACCGTGGTACCGGCGGTCATGTCCTGGCTGATAAAGCCCGGTGAGCAACTTCTCCTCCAGGTCCCATGGGGGAGCAGCTCCACCGGCGATCGCCTCATCAAGCACGGCCCTCATGTACAACATGACTGCGATCATCAATAAACTCTTCTGGAAACTGAATTGGATGATCGACAAATCAGGGCAGACCTCGCTGGCCAGCATGGCCAATGCGGGTAACCAAAACCCTTTTCAGCTTTCCAGTATCACGATGGGCTTGTAGGCCGTGACCAAGTCCGGTGACCAGGACGGTCACCGACGGTCACCGTTTGGCAGGAGCAACAGCCTCCCCTCTATCCAACACCCAGAGAGTGGTCAGGCGCTAGACACGCGTTGTACAGTCTTCTGAAGGGTGATTCCTTGTCCTCTTGAGGACCAAAGCCAGCACCCGGTCTGGTACAGCGTCTGTCCCTGGAGCGGTGGATTTTGCACGCATTTTCGCCACCGTATTCCCCATCTCCATCACACAGGTGGAATATTATCGTCAGCACTTGCGTCCTCCGGAAAAGCTTGAGGGTTTGTGCTCCGCCCACTGTAGGAACAGGTTCAACCACTCAGAGGACTAATTATTTTCTTCTAAGCTTATAACACCAACTAACCTCGACAACTCCATTGTTAAAGGATGGTGATTATAGGCATTTATACCTTTGGAGTGAGCCTATGTGATGCAATAAAAATACGCAACCAGCTTTCATTTAAACTTTGCACACTCGTCAAAGGCTCATGACAATGCAATAATTTGATCGAAATAGCCGAATATCCTGATTAAATTCGCCAGGGTTTAGAAATTTTAATTGTATCCTTTGCATAAAAGCAATAGGGATAGAGCTTGTAAGCGAACTACGTATGCGCGAAATTCGAAACTTCTATGATTCGGGCTGTCAGCTTATAAGCATTTTTATTTAAACTACAATTAAGTTATTATAATATAAAATCGTGCTACTTGACAGTAAAAAGCGTTTGATTTAAAAGCAGCTTATCTCAGCGCCATAATACAAAATCATAACAGAAAACAAACGTTCTGTAATATTTTAAAGCAAACAAACAAATGGCCTCCCGGCATATCGCAACCCAATTATTTGACGACAACTGAGGTTATTCTACGCCGTGTCGGTTTTAATTGTGTTAGATACACAGATATTATATGCTTTATTATTTAAACTAGAATTAAGAAATATCATATACTCTACATGTAATTGAAAGTGCGTTCTATATGTAATTGAAAGTGCGTTCTTGAACTTTCTTTTGTCTTTTATAACCAAATTTCTATCGTTTTGTTGCTGTCATTAAACGTTATTATTAAAAGAATTATTAATAATATATAATTAACATTTAACATGAGAATATCCCCTCTACTTTTTTGACACCTTTAATTTTTACTATACTTTTTGCAAATAATCATTTATAATCTAGAACTGTCCATGACTTATTTAAATATAACAAAAAATAAAGGCCACGGTTTTTCACATTGAGGTTTGTACATCGACTATGTTAGGACAGCAGAAACGATTTGAAAGGTAACCTGCCAGACAGACCACCGAATCATTGTCAGAATTGGTCCTGGTGGCTCAGCGTGGCGATTATGGTATAATATCCTGGATATGCCTTTGCCCAACACTGCACTTCAATCGGTTGAGGGATATATGGTGGTATTAGCTGAGATGGTAATGAAAGATATATAATAATATATCTTTCATTACCATCTCAGCTTAAATACCACCCACTGTTTGATTCAAGAGAGAGAAATTGACTTACTATCAACTCTGTCGGACAGGCTGATATAGAATTTTATTTTAAGATCTTTTTTTCTCGTATAGTTGTTTTCTTATGGTACTAATTAATATTTATCAATTAATATTTCTGTTACTTATATTTGCTTACAATTACAATCAACCCAAATATTAATTTAAATTAAATTAAAAAAAACAATGAGCCACGGCAAAGTTCATTACGAAGGTATTATTTGTTGATACTTCTTGATATCGACAAGTATTAGTTTAATCTTTGTTTTAATCTCTACCTAAAACCTAAAAATAAACATTTTCATTTGGAGACGAAGTAAAAACTCGTGCCCTTTTAATCATTGGAAGCCGTGTTGGGACTTGTCAACAAATGAAATTTTGATACGAAGAAGACTTATATATTTTCCATATCTATTTATAAATAAGACTTAAAAGTCTTTAAGTATTATGTAAATTAAAAAGATAATAATATAATACATATAATACGTTTTTATTTACATATTTAAAGAATCTAATTCAAGGTATCTTCTTGAGTGCGTGATTTTATATACCTATATTTTCAGCTAAAATATATTCTTATATAGCTACCGGTCAGATATTTATCACATGGGAGACTATACACATAAGATATGAATACTTACTCTTTTGTAAATGACTCTATTTTGTGTATGTATGTGTTGTATATTATTAATATATATATTATAATTTTACACCTTTATTATATTGTATTGTTGTATTATATGATACAAATATATGTATGTTGTATTTCAAGATCGTAAACGTCAACACTTTTTGTGTTGTAAAAATTGATTTAATATCTGTTTAAATATATAGCTTTATATTTTAATACATCATCATCATAATCATTTCAGCTCAGCTAGGTCTCATTGTGGGGCTCGAGCTCCTTCACAATAGGATAGAAATTGACTTTACTATACCAGCTGGTCAGGTAAGTTGGTATAAGGCTTTATTTCGAGTTTTTCTTCTCTTGCATGATGTTATATGCATATTTTTATAATTTTATCCCTTAGTCGTCTTTTACGATATGCACGGGCAAGATAGGGAGTGGTGAATTGTATTCTTACTCCGTCACCACAGGGATAATAATAGAATGAAATACATAGTACAGTAATAGAAGTGGCCGTCCATAACAAACTTTCATACTAATGGGTTTCCTTGAACGATAAAGTATTGATCAGAAACTGGTTCTGTGAAGATTTATGCCTTGAGTCCTGCCCTTGCCTTAAAAGGGGCTTTATGTATTGTGACACAAAACGGGAGCAAAAAGCAGTGTGCCATCATTGTCATCTTCTGGTTGTCCCATTGATCAGTTAGTTTCCTAAGTACCAGCTATAGTGGTTCGTGCTTTACCACTAGAGGAACCGCCACCAGTCTCATTGCATATACTGAAAAGGATTTAAGCCATTGGTTTAAAGAAGATAAGTAGAAGCGTAATATTTATCCCCTCGTCAGTTCTTTCTCTACTTATCAGAGACACGGCCACAATCTTCACCAGACTGTCCGATCTACTAAGTGTCTCCACTTCGTAGCTAGGACAGTCTGGTGCAGATTACGCCGTTAGAGAACCCGGCGAAACGAAGTATATATTATCGCTAATACACATTCCATTATTAAGCAAGAGCTTCTCAAATAAGGTAGAGTAAAACCTAGAACCGCGGTAGCGTGTCAAGCCAAGTTCAAGCTAACAGAAAGGCGAGCGCTACAGTGTGTAATATTACACGAACCATTTGAAGCCACTTTTTACCTTCGTATAACTCAAAGACTTCGAACTAACCAAGGCATACCTTCAGCTTCAATTGTTATCCAAAGTTATAAGAAGAATTCATATTTTAAGTCGTTATAAAATATATTATGTTGTTATAAATAAATTTCAGGACTGACCATTGAACTTGGCACCCATTTGGCTCCTACTTGTTTTGTCGTTGAAATCAACAACCAAGATATATCTATACCAATAAATAAAATTGGAGTGTCTGTTTGTAATGTCAAAATAATAGGCTTTTTTCATGCTCACACGATTATTTGCACGACACCTATGCCTAAAATAGCAATTAAAAAATTTTTGTCTGTCTGTCTGTCTGTTTGTTCCAGGTAATCTTCAAAACGGCTGGACCGATTTCAAAAATTCTTTCACCAATGGAAAGCTATAATATCAGGGCGTTAACTAGGCTATATTTTATCCCGGTATTCCCACGGGAACGGGAACTACGCGGATAAAACGACTATAACCTATAACCGAAGCGAAGCGAGGGCGGATTGCTAGTATATCATAATATTGAACTTGGCTCTCATTTTATTTTACCAAGGTTCAGAAATGTAGGGATATAATACACATATATATAATATCTATACTTCTAACCAGCGTGATAGATATGGTCAATTTTCCTTCTATTATGAGGTAGGCTGGAGCCCAGCAGTGGGATGTGTATGAGCTGAGATAATGATGATGATGAAATAGGGTGTGTTATAAAGACACGATAGAAGTGAAACTTTTGTATTACAGATAAACTTTTTAATTATTCCTCAATAACTTTTAAATTGCATAGATTGTGTTTGTCATTCATTTATTTTCATTTCTTTACATAAAATTATGAAAACGAGAAGAGCGCATGCCTCATTCTTCACAAGATCTCTTAATACTTTTCACTTGGTAGGAGTACACTGTTAATAGTCGTTTGTCTACAGCCGCGGGCCGATCCGTCCGAAGTAGTACCACACTCTCGCTGAAAATCGGCGTCTGAGTAGTAGCAAAATGTACTGCACTTTGTTCGATGAACGAGATATGAAAGTGCAGCTTTCTGAGGGTGTTTAAGCATAAGCCTCTCCATGGTCATCCCTATACGGTACATATTTTATTCATAAAAATATCATCTCATAATCTCAGCTCGTATACGGCCCACTACTAGGCCCGAGCTTCCGCCACGATAGGAAGGCAATTGACCTACTATACCACGCTGGTCATACGGATTGGTATAAGGTTATATTTCGATTTTTTTCTTCTTTTAACACATTTATATATTGAATACATGTTATATCCCTTAGTCGTCTTTTACGATAACTATGGACAAGATAGAAAATGGTAAATAATACTGCTTATATAACGGCCTTATAACCAAGCTTGAGGTCGCTCAGCGTGCTATGGGAGATTATGAGATTTCTCTGCGGGATAGTATCCGAAATACGATAATCCGCAGAATAACGGGTGTAACCGACATAGCACAAAAAATTAACACGCTGAAGTGGTAATGGGCAGACCACATCGCTCGACGAACCGACAACCGCTGGGGAAGAAAAGTTCTCGAGTGGCGATTACCTATCGGACGGCGCAGGGTGGACCAACGACTTGATGAAAGTTGCTGGGCGTCGTTGGATGCCGGCGGCACAGTACCGTATTTTGTGGCGTAACATGAGGGAGGCCTACATCCAGCAATGGACGGCGATAGGCTGAAATGAAAGAATAAAAATACTTAATTAAAAAAAAAAATCTTTAAATATTAAGACGAACATATTGAGCGTCACATTATTCTTATTTGGATACATACCTCCTGTAATATATTATTACATATAGACTTCACAATTTTATTTCTACAAATCTCACTCAGTTTTGGGTCGTAAAGAAAATCAAATTGAGATCCAACGTGCGCAATGTTTTATTCAATGTAATTCAAACGAAAGCGTCAAATAAAACGGTAGGTTCAAGCATTCCCGCGTTCGATGAAGAAAATTTCTGATGTAAATTTTAATGTGAGGTGAAAATAATGGTTACGATTATACGAATACAAAAGTAAAACTCGTGAAGCATTAACAGCTATTTCTTCTTTATAGCCCATATATATTTCTTTTTGGGTATAGACTTGTTCAAGCAGAAGGAAATTAGCCTACAATATTACGTCAGTAGGATAGATTGGGTCTTTATTTCGAGTTTCTTCTCTTACAGTGTAATCTGCTTAACAATCTAATGGTTTTTTTACGATATCTACGAACAATAAGTTTGGTGACCCTTAAAATTACAAATGTACAATATACAAACCAAGCAATTTACCTTTTTTTCTTACTATGGAACTTATCGAATATAGTAATTTATTTGGTTAAATTTTAGGTAGATGATATTTAGATGATTGATTTTTTAGGCAAACATTAGTTTTTGAAATTATTCTTTCCTAAAATTAAACTATATCCTAAGGGAATATATTACCGTGATAAAAAGTATTCTGTATTAATCTAGGAAATACTCTATCGATGTGCCAATTTTCATCTAAATCTGGTCATGCTTGAGTAATGAACATCCAAACATTTTCACAAACTTTCACAGTCATTATGTAACTTCCACTCACATAGTTCAGATTTTCGTGGCAATACGGTGATAAATATAACCTTTCTTAGTTGCTGATAATGTAGTTTTCTATTTGTAAAATAATTTTTAAAACTGGTTAAATTGCCATGGTTACACCCGCGTAGGTGTCGTTCCCCGGGAATAAAGAAATAAAGCATAGCCTATGGTACTCGCTGGTAATATGATTTTTCCATTAATGAAAGAATTTTTATAATAGGTACATTGTTTTCTCGCCGTTGCACTCGCGTATTTTCCGTTCTCGTGGGGATACAGGGATAATAAATTACCTACATATTACTCGCTGATAACGAAGCTTTGTATTGGTGACAACATTTTTAAAATTGGTCAACATTCAGCGGCTTCACTCGTGTAGTGTCCGCGTCCTTGAGAATAACTGGATATGAAATGGCCCACATATGTTACTAATTGGTACCTAATGTAGTTTTCTATTAGTAAAAGAAGTTTTAAAATCAATCAACAGCACAAAATTTCACTTACATAGTTCCCGTTCCCGTGTGAATACCGGGATAAAAGATAAGCCTATACATGTTATTCGCTGATAAGGTATCTGTCAATTTCTAAAATTAGTCAAGTGCCACGGTAGTACTCCCATAGTTCTTGTTCCCGAGGACATACCGGGACAAAAATTGCCACAAATGATAATGTAGTTCTATATTTGAGAAAGAATATTTAAAGTCGTTTATATTCCGGTTTATTATTTGTATCGTATACTTAATCTGTAACGGTAAGAAGCCATACTTAAATGAAAGCATTTCTCATATACAAATCTTAATACACTAACTATATGGATAAAGATATGATATATAAGATCGCATCCTTATAAATAGTTAAATGTTCCATATCAGGTCACGAATATGAAATATCAGCACTTTACCATACTCTGAGAGTGTGATCTCTGGTGAAACGAGCGCGACCTTATGCTAGATAGTTTGTTAGTCACGTCTGGAATTGCTTATTATATGGCCTATATACCTTGTAGCAAATCGAGAAAAATTTCATTGTTCAGAGGTTTCTGTCATACTTACTTGCATCAATCTTAAGGTTCACATGTAAACCCCGTTAAGCTCTTCCGTATCCATAGTGCTGAACAAATGTGCTTATCGTAGCTGTAAACATACCCTTTTAATTAATTATTGGCTGACTAGTCGATTTGCTTCTTGTCTCCCGCATTAGATAGGAGAGAAGTGGAATCATTCATTTCAATACTCCTCCTTAACTTCTCTTTTGACCTTGCCAATTAAATATGTTGTGGGTCTAAAGATGATTAAAAGTATATCCCGGGATTGCCTGAGGATCGAACTTCGATATCGTCCATGGAGACCCTTGCAGATCCTGATTTATAGGTATCACCGTGGTGGCTGTGCATGGTGGGATGAGTTTTAAATAGAAATACTATACGGATATAATTCGCCACAAGAATTTAAACATGAAAATTAATCTAAATCCTAAAACGACCCACCATTGGCCTTTTTTTTGGATGGTACCTCACTATGTTTATTTATTCATGGGGACTATGTGTAAGATGTCTACTTCGTAGATGATAAATATTTTATAGTTTGTAGGTGTCAGAGACAAATACCTTGTCTCAAACTTTTTGAAGCACGAGTTTTTCGTAATTGGTTTTCAGTTTTTGAAGTTCGTATTTTTGATTAAATCATTATTTTAAATAAATATGAAATTTGGTTTTCAAAATTAAAAACCTGTCATACTGCGTCATAATAATCGCACATACAACGATACTTAAGGATAGCCAAGAAATATCAACGTAATCATCATCATCATCTCAGCTCATATACGTATTAGGACATATTGCTGGGCTCGAGTCTCCTCCAAAATGGAAGGCAAATTGATCTGCTATACCACGCTGGTTCGAAGGGTTGGTACAGGGATTTGTTTTAAGTTATATTTCTTTTAAGGATTGATATTATTCGTAGCACCACCAAACAGTTCTATCATCTTCATCAAATAGAAGCATAAGATGAAAACCATGCTTGTATGACTTTTTACATGTGTAGGATATAAGCCTAGTACAGGATATATGTATGTATATGTAGGTGTAGGATATAGGCCTAGTACCAATTACGGAGCATAGTTCATACTTAAGCAGATAACAAACGCAAAAAATATTGTTGCATAGGGCGTGGCTGGAGAAAAATGGTGTTAATTATACGCCAATAACATTCATAAATTTCTTAACGCTTGTAGTGGAAATTCATCCTTGGAGTTACATTACCAGAGACCCATGAGAACCTAGAAAAGCGGCAAGTATAAAAAGAAGTAGTTATATTTTGGTGCTGATGACTGTTTCAAAGACACTTCTTTTAATGATTATAAATGTAATTATTAAGAGAACGTTCCCTAGATTAAGGTCTTAGTAATCACATTTTTTTTTTTCATATTTTATTGCTCTGTATTGACAGTGCTGTGTGGTAGCGGCTTCGAATACTACCAACCCTTGCTTTGCTCGTGGGTGTCGTAAAAGACGACTAAGAGCCCTAGATTGACCCGGACCAACTCCATCTGGTACCATTTGGGTCAACGATTACATTCCCAAGGAGGGTTGACGTCAGGCAGGCGGCCGGTCATAAAAGTCATTGCCGAAACTTTTTGCAATATGTCAAAACAGATGACATATTGCGTCGACCCCAAGTAATTGGGATAAAAGCAAGATGATGATGATTGCTCTGTATTGACACATATACAAGGTTTTAAAAAGTTTCGATAACTAAAATTTTGTTCTGTTATCCCCTTAAAGTAGGTAGGTAATATACAGCATATTATGCTGACTGGTGGCATTATTAATGGTTCAATTTAGTTCCATTCACTCGCAAAAGAAAATAATGTTCTTACCATTCAAAGTTTATTATTATTAACCTCTTTCTTTCGGCCTGATATTTTATTCTTATAAGTATATTTGAATGAAAAACAAAAGAAATAATATTCCATATTTTATTTAAATCAGTTTTCAATTAGATATGTTTATTAATGAAACATACATACAATATAGTTTTGATAGTTTCTTGGCTCTAAATAAGCTTATAAGTAGATGCAATTTAAGATTTTTCAAGAACTTAACAATAAAGTTATTTTACAATCAAAAGGACGAAGATTCGTAATAAAACTCAGGATAACCTATAAGACTAATTACCCTCCAATTCTGTTTGAGGCTTGTGGGCGACAGCGAAATATAAGAAAACGTACATATATGGGCTGAGAAAAAACGAAGCAGTAATAAAATTAAATGCTTACCAAGATCCTGAATCTGTCTATTTATTACCTTTTTTTTTTTGCGGGTGGGCTGCGGTTGGCGCGCCTCCGCACCACTCCGTCCGGGGCGACAGAGGGGCTTAAGCACGCAACTTCCGCAACCCACCTGAAAACCACCTCGCCTTCGTCATTGGGCCGACCACCGGAGCAGGTTTACTTGTCGTCAGTGGTCGGCCCGACGGAATACCCCCTACGTGGGGTACCCTCCCGTCTATTTATTACCTTAAAGCATAACGATTTTAAGTTTTGTTCTGTATTCTATTTAATTAGAGAAAATGTGGTTGTATACATAACATAAGATGTATATTAGAAACGTGATTGTTGACAACGTTATTAATTTTATTTGTCCTATAAATTAGCTCATAATAGGTACTATACGTTTCTCTGAACACAATAAATAAATAAATAAAAAGATATTAGGCAAATATAAAAAAAAAAGGGTCTTAAAATTTTAATCGAAAAGACAAACTCTTGTTCGGATCGATTTGATGGCAGTGTGAAATCAAATAGGTGGTTAGATAGATTAATTAAGATTACTTCCGCCACACTGCAAATCATTCTCATTGTGAACAGTACAAGTGACAAGACGTCGTGTTGGCTATCTTGAATCGGCACAAACTTCAAACTGATCACTAGATCGTCTTTTTAATTAAATCCTCTTTTATTTTAAAGTGCTTTTGAAGTAGAATTGTAACTTTTTGAAATTACTCAGATTTTAGGTTCTTAACTCCTGTAACTGTTAATCTCAATTAAGTTATGGGTGAAATCTTGTGAACGCTATTAAAAAAAGAAAAAAAAACTTATTTGACGGTTATTTATTGTTCAATTTTAGTATACCTGTAATGAACCTATAATATTTATAGTGATCCAAGGTACCTGATAACCAGATCCGGACCTGCTGACGATAGCATTAACTAGAAGGTACATATTTTTAAACCAAATAAATTAACATATATAAATAAATATTACGAACAATTGAGAACTTCTTTCTTAGTAGTCATTTCAAAGTTTTAATAAAAGCAATATATTTTTGATAAAATAGGACATGTAAAGAGTATAAAAATGTATAGAATTTAGTTGAAATATTATGTTTTTGTCTATACACACATATTTACTAACAGAATTCAACAGTTGGTTTATTTAGATTTTCGATGATTTGTCACATTTACAGTATATTATATTCATCACAATTAGTGCACGAATATATAGAGAGAAAACAAGGCTTAATAATAAATATATAATATCATATGGTTTATAATAGTAATAATAATTATTATATAAACTGTAATTAAATATTATTTTTTGTACATTATTCTTTTCATTCGCACTTCTATACACTTCAACGCCTATTTATACCTAAATTAAAATTCCTAAAGAATATTTACAATGTTTTTCTAGAGTTAATAAAATAATATTCTGTGCGTTTATTAGCTATGTACCCGTGAATTATTCGTCACATGGAGTTATAATTGTGGAGAGATAGCAGAGCACTTAAAAATGAGTCTCGCTAAGAGCTTGCGTAAGCTTTTAATGCTATGAGGTGTGGTTACACTCCGCGCACTCCAATTTTGAAGGCCTGTATGGTAAATCATATTACTAAACAGAAAATTGCTATTACTTAGTAACTTTGCACAGACGAGGTAGATAACCATTTTAAATAAGTAAAGATTATTGAAAAATCTTCAAATAGAATCAAACATCAACGGTAAGGTATACATTTTATGTAAATAAAAACATAGAGAGTTTTGGAAATAACTTATACTACTGAAATAATATATTTATATTTTTGTATTTATTAATTAGCATGCTAAATATTTCTAAAATTTACCTTATATTATTTATAATGAAAAATATATTTATGTATACAAAATTTAAAACAAACGGTTCGAAATATTTTGCAATCGAATCATATAAAATTCTGTTGGATTCTGATATTATATGAACATTATGTAACATTCACTACAAAATATATACCTATTAAAAAGATATTATTTACTGAGACTAAAGGTTCTACATATAATTCATAACATTTAACATCGACGGTTTTCGGGTACAATTATCATATCTTATATACATCAACGAATTATTCATAGATAGAAATAGTTTACACACTTGTGTGATTATTCTAATTCTCTGTAGGACTCTACTCTTAGTGTAATATTTATATTAACCAAGCAACACGACTACCCTCTCGTTCAACGATAATTTCCTCAGGTGGCGATACATTGCAGTCAACTGGAGCAACGGCGATAGGGGGCGCTTCGCTAACGCGTCGACGCGTCAGTGTGCGCTGGGGCTCTCGTCATGTGCCACAATCAATTCGAGCGCATATTGCCGCACTAACTAACGTTGCGGCTGCTAATGCAATTTGAACGCAGGCGATTACCACTAAATCACGTGAAGAAGGCGTTGTATCCTCATCCGTTGGGCCATCGCTATAAATAAAAACAAACAATAGGCTTTATTTACATAAATATTTATGGAAGTGTATTAAAACTAAAAGGAAATAGAAAACTATTTCTTCCTTTTGGCTTCAATCAGCATTCATCATCATCGTTTCAGCTCATATATTTCTATTATTGGACTCGAGCCTGCACCCTAATAGGAGGGAAATTAACCTACTGTACTACGCTAGTCAGACGTATTGGTACAAGGTTTCATTTCGAGTTTTATTTCTCTTGTATAGATGTTAAATGCATTAAATATGCATACTATATTTCTTAGTCATCTTTTGCTAAATTCATAGGCAATGTAGGGTGTAGTGAATTTTATTCTTACTCTATCACCACACAGAAAACGAAAATCTCCAATATAATTATTTAATTAAATGAAAAGAAAGAATTTGTTATGAAAACTATTAATAACATGCAAACATGTTCAATACTTTAATGAAAAAGAATCCTTGAGAGTTGTAAAGAATAAAATTATTAGGAGGAAATAAAGTATTTTTTAGAATTATTGTTACCTACATTATGTATTCGTTTTATCGATCGAACACTAGTTGGTAGTTTGTGATGAAGATGCATACATACTGAGATCTTTTAAAATTTTATCACATTTCAGTTCATTACAGTTTTATGTATATTTTTATATTTTTATATCATTCCGAAAACCATGTTGTCTTGCAGACGAATAAGACTATGTTCCTTTTCAACAGTATTACAAGCGTATTAATGCGTATTAATTCACTGTTTCTTTATTTGAATCCATTATTATATATATATATATATATATATATATATATATATATATATATATATACATACATATATATATATATATATATATATATATATATATATATATATATATATATATATTACAATGCTACCCATAAGCACAATTTTGCTGTCACTTGAACCTATATGTAGTAACAAATGAGAATAGAACTATATCGGTATGTCAAGAAGACAAATATGTCTTCTGTTAAATCAGAATCATAGTACATGTATACTTTCTATTTACGTATATGAAAAATATGTAACTGTGATAAGTAGAAAGAGAATGAGTCGATGATGTCAGTCAGTAAGAATAATATCTTCAAAGTCCTTGCAAATTTAATTGTACCTACGGCAATTCAAGGCAGATACAACATTTGCTAATGATGCTACTCTAGGTAAGGGTGTAATTCAGTCTATCGAGGATTATTTACTAACTAGCAACCCGGCCTCGCTTCGCTTCGGTTTCAGTCTTTCCTGCGTAATTCCCGTTCCCGTGGGAATACCGAGATAAAATAGCCTAGTTTACTTCCTGATATTATAGCTTCGGTCCAGCCATTTTGCAGATTACCCGGAACAAACAGACAGACAAAAAAAATATAAAGTCTATTTTAGGCATATGTATAGTGCAAATAACCGTGTGAGCATGAAAAAAGCCTATTATTTTGATATTACAAACAGACACTTCAATTTTATTTATTGGTATTGATATAGATAATAATCAAGAGGTAGTTTCAAATAAAATACAAAAACCTCAAATACCCGAATAGTGTAGTAAATACCCAAAAAGCGCGGTGGCACAACATAAGAACAAAGTAGAATCCATTCTTCGAATTCTTCTTGTTGACCTTTTCCTATTTAATTTATTGTAACAAAGGAAATTGCTTTCCAGAACTTTTTGATCTTAAAATTTGTCGTCATATATGAAAGTCCGTGTGGTGAGTAATAATACAATTCACGACCCTGTCTCTTGCGTCGCCCGTGAGTGTCGTAAAAGACGATTAAGGTATTAAATATGCATATAACATCTATGCAAGAGAAGGAAACTCGAAATAAAATACATAAGCCCTATACCAATACGTCTGACCTGTTCTCTTATTATGGACGAGGTTCAAGGCCAGCAATAGTGCACCGTTGTTGCCGAGGTCCCTGACCGCCCGACTCAGGGCTACCCTGTGGCGACCACAGAGGGCCATGGCGATCAGGGCCATCCGCGGGTACCGCACAGTAGCGACGGAGGCGGCGTGCCTGTTGGCCGGGACTCCCCCGTGGGACTTGGAGGCGGAAATGCTCGCCGATTTGTATCGGCGGGTGTCAGGGGTGCGAGCGGAGGGCGGTGTGGTCTCTTTGAGGGAGCTCACCGCCTGGCGCGTCGACGCCCGCCGAGACGCCATTGCCCGTTGGGCAGTGCGGCTGGAGAGGCCTCAAGGTATCTGGACCGTGGAGGCCTTCCGGTCGGTACTGATGCAGTGGCTAAAACGGCGGCACGGGGTGCTTTCCTTCCGACTGGTGCAGGTCTTGACGAGGCATGGATATTTCGACAAGTACCTGTACACGGTCGCTAGGAGGGAGAGTACACCGTCCTGCCACCACTGCAATTGCGACGAGGACGCGGCGCAGCACACGCTCGAGGCTTGTGCCGCCTGGGCAGGGCAGCATCGTGAACTCGTCGCAATCATCGGTGCTGACCTGACTGCCGACTATCGATAGGGCGATGCTCGACAGCGTCAGGAACTGGGACGCGGTCGCAGCCTTCTGCGAAGCAGTGATCTCGCAGAAGGAGGCGACGGGTCGCACGCGCGAGGAGCGCAGCCTCGACGAAGCGATCCGCTGCCGGCGACTGGGGCGGTGCAGGCGCGACTACCTGCGCGTCATGCCGCCCTAGCTGAGGCCGCGGGTGACGTGACCGGGGAGTTAGTCCGTCACCCGACGAGAGCCCGACCGCGTGAGGAAAGACCGACGTCCTCCCTGAGGGGGCGACGTCGGTCAAGGGGAGGGTACCCCAAATAGGGGGTATTCCGCTGGGCCGCCACTGATGACAAGTAACCCTGCTCTGGTGGTCGGCCCAACGACGAAGGCGACGTGGTGTTCGGGTGGGTTGCGGGTGTGCGTGCTTACGCCCCTCTGTCGCCCCAGACGGAGCGGTGCGAGGAGTGCGCCGACTGCAGCCCACCCCCAAAAAAAAAGGCCAGCAATGGAACGTATAGGAGCTGAAATGATGATATAAAGCTAGTCGATCACGTTGGAGAGTTTTGAATGATAATGTGTGGGAATACCTTTAAAACATAAATACCCGTGATCTATTCCAGGTGGATCGAAGATAGTTCTAA
Source organism: Lymantria dispar (assembly GCA_032191425.1). Classification (NCBI taxonomy): domain Eukaryota; kingdom Metazoa; phylum Arthropoda; class Insecta; order Lepidoptera; family Erebidae; genus Lymantria; species Lymantria dispar. The sequence continues at coordinate 25,123,241 of CM063448.1, forward strand.
AGCACTGTACAACCAATGCTAGCAGTAAACACGCTGCTGTCGCCCAGAGTATGCTTGCAGCACCTGCACCGGCGCCGGCTACGCCAGACGAAGCTGTCCACCCTCGTGATGTGTGAATGGAGACGGCTGTAAATTACGCAGTTTTATTTGGATAACATTTTTTTAGTCATCATCATTATACCTTGCCCGTATCCCAATTACTTGGGGTCGCCTCACTTTCACTCACTTCGATCTTTCTTTCATAGTACCTATTGCAAAAGTTATTGGCATTTTTACAAACACCTCTTGCCTAAGGTTAACCCTCCTAATGTAATTATAGACCAGACGGCATCAGATGAATCACTGGTCTATATAAAGTTCGTAGTCACCTTTTACGATATCAACGAGCATTGTAAAAGCTGATAGTAGTCGTAGTCGCTACCACACAGAACACAGCATATTTTAGTCTATAATAAAAAACTTCTTTTCTACAACTTTTAATGGTAATGATTTCAGATTTTTATGCATGTATACTGTAAATAAAACTGCCGCTTGTCCGCCCGTGACCATGAACGCTGTGAAGTGTTCGAAACGTCGGGCATACAAAAATCAAATACGCGATAAAATTCGTAACATAGTTGTATTTACAACTTTTAATGGTAAATACGGGCCTAGTCTATTATATAAGGAAAATGGCCTATGAATTGCAAATTCAACCCACCAGTGTTATTCCCACATTGTTGGTTTGAATCTGCATAAAATTTTATTTAAACTTTTATTACTATCAGTCCGGGTAATGTTGTCACAGCCATCTGCGGCTAACAACTAAAGTCATACAAAAAAAAAACTTCTAAAGAGATGTTTTCTCTTTATATTCATTAAACATTTCTTTCAAACACCACACAGTAAAAATAAATATACCATAATAGATGGTTATATAGAAAATAAGATTCTCACAAATAGGTATTGAACTCAAGGAATTATGTGCAAACCTATGCTATAGACGGAGTAAAATACGTCTAGCGTGGAGATGAAATGGAATTTCATTACTGCGATTCATGTTACGGTAACTTATTCGATTAAAGCAATTGGAATGTACTTTTAAAAGATTGTGTGTTCAATTTTGTGTTAATTTATTTTTCTATTATAACTCAAAATTTAGTTCCTTTAATCTGTATGTATAACTAAAATCACTATTAATCTATAAGACTCAAGTACTCTACAATAAATAATAATTCCGTACAGTGGTAATATGAATAGGAAAAATAAAAAAGTTTATTACAAAAAAAAGTTACTCAAGTCGAAGATTTTTCTTGATATACTTAGTAGATAGACTATATGGTTATTCTATTAACATAAATAATATTATTAAAAGTAATACGAATCCTCAAGAAGGCAAAAATATTTATTAGCCTTTCTTCAGGTGTTTTGACGACCGGTCAGCCCTATCAAGACCCAGACCAGATCTAAGGGCAATTTTTAATATGATAGTTTATGAGCCGCACGCTGTCCATGCGTCACCCCGGACAGCTTGGGTGGGGTGTATCCAGATAGCCTACTACAAAAAAGGTCTTTTGAATAATTTCTCAATATCAGTATGTTCATGTTACAATATTGAATATGGTATACAAAGGTAAGAAGAGCACAAAGCATCTATAAATTAATACATGAAGCAAAAATTTTATACCCTTTTTACGAAAATTACGTGCACTGACAAGTATGAAATTTGGCACAGTTGAAAAATATATTGAGGAGAAGGAAAAAAAACTAAATTTTGATATAAAAATGCATTAGAATATTAATTAAATATAATTAATACATAAATAATAATACAAATAATAAAACATGACGCACACTAATATGCAATCGACGCACATATATTGCACTTTTATTCCAATAACGTCACTATCATAAATAAGCAAATTATGCAGGAAAGCTTTTAATAAACTCGGCGACCACTAGTTTAAATTAATTGTTTAATCAATCTATATATATAAAAGAAAGTCGTGTTAGTTACTACATTTATAACTCAAGAACGGCTGTACGGATTTGGCTGAAAATTGGTGGGGAAGTAGCTTAGAACCAGGAAACGGACATAGGATATTTTTTATCCCGTTCTTCTTCTTCTTCTTTTTCTTAATGACAATTTATCCCGTTCCATCGCGTTCCCGTGTGACGTGACAAAAATGTCAAATAGATTTTATTTTTTTATTTCTGTTTGTCCATTCGGACAGGCAAAGGGGTCAAAGCCTATACAGCCAAGTCTGATACAATTTCCTTCATATTATTTAACATTTCTTTATATAGAATAGCTTATTTATAGTCATGCCCGTCATTAAGTCAAGTAATTGCCATTAATTAGTTAAGTATGGTTGAAAATTTGATAATTATAATTTTGTCAGAAATCAATAATCAGTAATTTGTATTCTCTTTGAATCATCATTAACAGTGCCGCGACCAAGACGATCAAATCTTTCCCGACAAAGCCGCAATGGTTCTTCTATTAAAGACTATATATTCGGCAATTTAGAAAATGTATTTATGAAAAAAAATATGACAGTACGAAGTTCGCCGGGTCAGCTAGTTAATAAGAAAATGTAAATTAAAACTTTTTACATTTATCTGATTTTGACATCATTGGCTGAGATATAGTGACTGACATAGTTACAGAAAAGTGTTAGCATTAACACGTTACGTGACGTCGCTGACGACTTACATGCATTGACTCCTCATTGAAACCTGTCTATAGAAGTTTTCATTTCAACAACACAACCAAGGTTAGATAATAAGATAGTTGATAGATAAGGTTTAAAACTATGGCTGAAACGCGGATAAAAATTGTACGATAAAATGCGTCTGTGTTACTCCTAATTGATATGACGGAGACACTATAAAAAAAAATTATTACGAATTTCAGGTTATAAAATTTAAGCACGCACCTTAAAAATAAAATGTACTTTAATTCAACACAAAGAGAAAGTGAAAATGTATACTAATTTAATAAGATTATTTAAGGAATTTATTCATAAGATATATTAGCTAATTAAAGGCGAAGTTTCTTGAAAGAAAATTAATTATTTATGTTGTTATTTATGAATACATAATTACTTACACATAATCTTGGTGATTTAATATCAACCTCTAGTTTCTTTAAGTAATTTAAAATATTACCTGCTGCCAGAACGCTGACACCTCCAGCGGGAATACCTAGCCCCATGTTAAACTTTTGCCTTTCTTCTATAAAAGCTACGCTTCCCATTACCATAGCAGATATGCCGCATACTATCTGTAAAAAAAATTTAATTAGAATATGCTGGGTTTTCCTGGATATCCTAATATACAGAATGAGCTAGGTTGTATTGGTGTTACAATGATCTAAGCCAGCTCGTATTTATATTACAATGACCTAAGACAGCTAATGTAATACAGTATAGCACCACTCATAACTTTTGTATGGAAGTCGTAAAAATTGTCATTTTTACTAAAGATTAAGGTCAAGACTTCTTCGATAATTTTTAAGGTCAATACTTTTTCAAGAATATTTAGTAAAAATGGGCAATTTTGGGAAAAACAATACTGTTACCCCTCTGGGCTACAATATTGTTTTGGGTACAATATATCAGCAACTACAGTCACCTCTACAAATCGCCTACCAAGCATTATAAATATGGCATTATCGCCCCATAATAGGTAGGTCCTCGTCCAACAAACGACGGTATGCTAATGAATGGATCGATCTTCAATATTTTAATAATCTATGAATGTCAGCTATTATTATAAAAAAGATTAAAAGGTTGTTATTAATAATAAAAAACTTACTTGTAATACCCGTAGTCTCAATACCAAAGCAAGGGGATATCCAAAACCATTAGAGAATAGAGTGCCATCACGTTCTCCTGTCAACGGTGCCGCTGACTCCTTACGTCGAGACAGAGCAGCCTGTACAGATTGATTATATTAAGCTTTAATATACCCATTTTGTAAAACAGATCCAATATATTTTTCTTTGTTTGTTCCTTGTGGTGACGGAATATTAATACAATTCAGGACCCTCTTTCTTAGTCATAGGTGTTGTAAAAGACTACTAAGGGGTTATAATATGCATACAACATTTATGTGAGCAAAGGGAAAATCGAAATAAAACCCTGTCTGTCTACTAACCCGTCTATCCAGCATGTATAGTAAGTCAATTGCCCAATTCTCCCAATATGGAAAGGGCTCGAGCCCAATAGTAAGACCTATTTGAGCTGTGATGATGCTGATAAGATATTTTAAACTATCCGTAGTGCAGATATGTTAAACTATCCGTGTACATTATCTACAGTTTACGTATAAAAATTGAATCCGGAATCAGAGCAATTATTTAAGAATTGCTCTGATGAATTGCTTTTCTGCCTGCAGCCATATTAGAACGTGAGTCTTCTCAAATACGAAAGGATCACGTTTAACTTCTAGCATTATGCTACTGTGCTTCTTTCAGTAAGCGAGATATCTCTTCAGATATCTCAAATCCTACCTTGAGACAACCAGAGACCTGATATTGCAGAGGTCCGTATGTGATAATCACTATTAACCAGACGGTGGGGTACTTGTGTACCTAAAATCAATAAAATAAAATCTGTAGGAGGCCGAACCCGACATTGAGTCTTATGGGTTAACAATAGTACCAGATCGGGGATATAGTCCGGCACCCGCGGAGAGGCTTTTTTTTTGGGGGGGTGGGTTGCGGTCGGCGCACTCCTCGCACCACTCCGTCCGGGGTGACAGAGGGGCGTAAGCACGTACACCCGAACACCACGTCGCCTTCGTCGTTGGACCGACCACCAGAGCAGGGTTACTTGTCGTCAGTGGTCGGCCCGACGGAATACCCCCTGAGGAGTACTTTTCTCGGGCACCCGCGGAGAGGCTAGGCTCGCGACGCCGATATATAGACCCCCTCGGGGTATTTCGTCAGGCTGACCACTGAAAATAATGAACTCTGCACCGGTGGTCGGCTCAACGACGAAGACGACGTGCTGCATGAGTGGGTTACGGGGCCACGCGCCGCCCCACTGTCGTCCTGGACGGAGACGGGCGGCGGATACGCTAACCATAGCCTACCCCAAAAAAAAAAGGGTTAAAAATAGTAGTAGCAGGTCCCCAAAAGATCGACCATCACCCATGCTTGCCAGGAGAAAATCTCATTATGTCAAATAAAAGATTTTTCGGAATCAATATGGTTAATATACCAATAGGGTTATCTAATAAATTTGTTCATGGCTATAATTTATTAAAACTAAAAACAAAATATTATAAATATATTTTTTTCTTATTGTATATAATACTTTTTAAATATATTTATACAAGAAAAAAATATTCTATTTAAAAAAGTGTGTGAGTATTTATATGCGCATATAAGAAATTATACTACTTTAGTGTAACAAGATAAAAATCTTTCTAAAATTTTTTTATTTGCCTTATTCTACGTTTCTAGTATACGATACTAATAATAAAAAAGGTATTGAAGACATTGAAAGTTTTATTTTAACAAATTATCTAATTGACATTTGTGACGATGTACGCGCGCATCGTAAAAACTCTTTACTCTTATATATTTTTCCTAACATGCCAAAAGAAATATAACGTCAAAGGTTTTTTTTAATTTAGTTAACTAAACTTTTAAATATGTATTTTGGAGCAACCCTATGGGGATAGGTTCAGAACTATAAGGCAACCCTATTGAGATACGTTTGTAAACATATTTTATTTATCACATATGAGTTCCATCTGGAAATCAGATGAATGAAGGTCTATCTTTTAGGGATCTTAGGCAATAAACGTGTATAATTTAGGATCGTATCGCTATAAAACATAAGTCCATAAACTATTACCCAATAAATTAATATTATCATTATACGAATAATATTATATTACTATCTATATTGTTACTATAATAATACTCTCACAATAATGGTATTGTTGCGTTTCACTCAGGATTATGTTAATGAATCAGATATTTGTTATTTTGATATATCCAGAACTACACCCTCAATTTGGTTTAGATAATTGAGGATATGTATTAGTTTGTGCTAAAATAAATAGTTTAATATTATTAATAACTTTCTGTGTGACAGAATAAGGATAAAGTTCATAGTGTTTTAAAAACGAATAAGGATTATAATATATCGATTACATGAAACCAGATAAAAAGAACTTGACATAAAATCCAAATCGTTTTACCACCGTAAAATAGTAGATAGATTTATCTTTTAATCTGAAGGAGGCCTGAACCTAGCAATGGGTCGTATATGGGCTGAAAGGGAGAAGATATGTATAGATTTGGACACATATAATGGTAAAAGCGTGAAAATGATACCATTATCGCCATATGCATCCATTCATATCTAATCTTCGCAGATGGCAGACTTGTTAATGATCATCATCATCATAATCATTCAGCCTATTGCCGTCCACTGCTGGATGTAAGCCTCTCTCATATTTCGCCACAAAGTGCGTCGTCGGTTCACCTACTGAGGGAAGGGTCCTACAAGTTGTCCGATACGTGGTCGTCAGTCGAGAACCTTTCTTCCACAGTAATTGTTCATCGAGTGATGCGGCCTACCAATTGCCACTTAAACATGCTAATTCTTTTTGTGTTAGTGATGTATGATAAGGTGTAATAAGGAGCCCAGGAAACTGCCCATTATTCTGACAACCCGCTAAAATGGTTTTTATGACTCTCACGAAGAAGTTAGTGACTTACACTATATCCAATCCGTTACTACACGGTTAATGTATGCAAGTATTATAAAAGAATATAAAAATTTAATATTCATTTTTAAAAGTAGCGTTTTCTGTTCCCCTGTTATATGTATATATCAAAGGAGAAGAAAAGGCTCTGTTTAATTATCAAAACATTAAACAATTTTTTAATTTAAGTAGTACATTATGTATAAAGTCTTTGAACCGAATTCTCGCTTTCCATTGGCTGTATACTTATTTATACAAAAGCAATGAAGTTAGCGTTACAGCTTAATATTCGTTCCGGTGCTTAATTTTTGCCAAAATAAAGATCTTATTTTATAGATTTTTTTTTTTTTTTTTGTGGGTGGGCCGCGGTCGGCGCGCCTCCGCACCACTCCGTCCGGGGCGACAGAGGGGCTTAAGCACGCAACTCCCGCGACCCACCCGAAAACCACGTCGCCTTCGTCGTTGGGCCGACCACTGGAGCAGCGTTAACTTGTCGTCAGTGGTCGGCCCGACGGAATACCCTCTGTTGGGGTACCCTCCCATCGACCGACGTCCCCCCCTCGGGGAGGACGTCGGTCTTTCCTCACGCGGTCGGCCTCTCGGCGGGTGACGGACTAATCCCCGGTCACGTCACCCGCGGCCTCGGCTAGGGCGGCATGAGGCGCAGATAGTTGCGCCTGCGCCGCCCCAGTCGCCGGCGGCGGATCTCCTCATCGAGGCTGCGCTCCTCACGCAGGCGATCCGCCGCCTCCTTCCGCGAGATCACTGTCTCATCTTATTTTATAGATTAATATACTTTTTTATGCGACGTTATGACAATCATTCCACTGTCACCGTCTACTTACTAAAACCTAAAGAGATACGTTCCGCCCGGCTATTGTCGAGGTTTAGGATTATTATATTCTAACCCCAAGGGCAGATCTTGGTTCTTATTTCTAGTGACGCCTCTCACTTTAAAGAGATTGACTTTTCCTTTAAGAGAGGTGGCTTGGATACTCATGCGCGCTTTCGCCTACTAAGGCGGTGAACTGCCTTGGATTTACCATCCTCATGGAGCGCTTATAGAGATCGGAGGTCATTCAGTGCATTTCAACATCCGATGCATCTTCTGTGAAACTATAATAGTAGACTACTACTCTACTCTTCTGTTTACGCTCTACCACAATTTTTGCGTACGCACCTCTTCGCAGAATGATCCCACACATTCTCGCTTTCTACCACAACTATGGTAATCAATATGGAGACTTAATATCATTAAATGTGTTTATGTTACTCAGAGAAATTATATTCTATTGAATCTACTTAGCCTAGAAAATATTCTTCAATTATAATAGAATATAATAAAGGCACGCAGACTAAACGCAACTTGGCTGTTAGCCAATACCATGTTTGGATTAGATCGTAACTCCTATCGCAATTCTAAATTTTGATTTTTAAAATAAGTTTAGCGTGTTTTTGTAATACGTATGTATGGTGACGACGTTAGCTAGCTAGTGGGTCCTAAACAATTTCCCATTATAACATTTTCTAGCAGTGTTTGAGTACAGAAAAAAATGCAAACTATCATTGGATACCTGATAATAATAAAAATAAAAGCAAATATTTTTTTTTCTGGGGGAACAAATAGAAAATAGCTACTTTTGTATAATTCGGCTTTTATATATAGCTTCATTCTTCCCCATTATATTCTTTAAATAATTTAAAATGTTATAATGTACCAGCTGACCCAACAGACAATGTTCTGTTCAAATATAAAAGAATAGTAAAAGGAATTCTCCATGACATCGACCTCTACCTTCCGGTTTCAATTATTAATCTACCAAACCATTCTCATAGCCATTCGAATAGCCAAAAAAAATCATCAAAATCGGTCTAGCCGTTTAGAAGGAGTTCAATTACAAACACACCAACGGAATATTTTTATATATATATAAAGAAGATAAGAAGTACATATACTTGAATAAAAATAAGACAGTAACTTAATTTTTTTTTCATATTTCTTATCACAGTTTCGATATGATTAAATCTATACCAATAAATAAAATTGGAGTGTCTGTTTGTAATGTCAAAATAATAGGCTTTTTTCATGCTCACATGGTTATTTGCACGACACCGATGCCTAAAAGACCGATTAAAAAATTTCTGTCTGTCTGTCTGTCTGTTTGTTCCGGGTAATCTTCAAAACGGCTGGGCCGATTTCAAAAATTCTTTCACCAATGGAAAGCTATAATATCAGGGAGTAAACTAGGCTATATTTTATCTCGGTCTTCCCACGGGAACGGGAACTACGCGGGTAAAACGACTAAAACCGAAGCGAAGCGAGGGCGGGTTGCTAGTTAGGCATATATTCAGAAAAAAAAAACAGGTTAAGTTTTCGATCACTGCGTATCAGGAATCTTAGTCACTTGACTGTTATATATAAACAGCCGATATATTAGATTTTTACACTTATATATCCTGACACTTGCTCTTAGCTGTATAATTTGAATCCTCTTGAAATTGAAGGGATTCGACAACTTTAAAATAGTACTTAACTACATATCTATTTTCATTTTACGATTAGCCTCTAATAGAGAAAATTATTGCAGAAAATTTAATATTTTGGTATCCTTTCGAATATAAATTGCACATCTGAATAAAATAGTACTAGTGAAGTGATGTAGGAGAATAATAATAATTATATTTATGTTGTAATGAATATTATTTAATTATTTTTTTATTCTTATTTAGTGGGATACTTCGTCATTTTAGCTCATATGCGTCTTACTGCTTGGGCAATGCATAATATGCTCCAGAATGTCTAAGATTTCATTCCAAATTGTCCAAGTATAGTTCTACTGTTTATTATTATTAGACGATTATTTCCAACTTCGAGATGATGTAATAGCGTTGGAGTGTCAACGCATATTGCATACTACATTGAAGCCCATCACATTTTGTACGTAATTAATGTTACATTTATGCAAATCAGCTGCAGTTAGAATTTATCCTGTATAATTATTAATTCACTTCTAAAATAGCAACGCAATGATATGAAAAAAAATCATTTTATTATTTAAATTCTGCTTTGTTAAATATGTAGAGTACATTAATAATATTGCTATTAGTCTATATTAAGTAAAGGCAAGGTAATAGCAGGTATAGCAAATGGATTCACTCACGTTAATCACAACCCTTTCACAGAAGATCTTTTAGGCATAGCGGCGCCAGGCCAGGCAAGCAAGACGCAAAGCTGCTGTATAAGATGTGACACCTATGGATAGTACAGTAGCGTCTTCAAAAACTAAAGGTGCTTTTGAAAGCTGAATATTTATAGTTGAAAGTAGATCTTCTAAGATAGAGTTTCACAAATTGGTTTTGTTTGCAGCATTCAGAAAAATTTTAATCAATGGTAATACATAAATTTCTACCATTAAAATTCGCATTAAGAAGTGCTCAAGAATATATTTACAATAATTCTGATAACTATGCAGATTAATTAATAAAATACATTGGAACAAAAATTTTAAATTATAATTTTGGTGTGTTGTAGCGGCTACGAATTGTACCAATATTTACACTAATCGTGAATGTCGTAAAACACAACTAAAGGCTTTACCTGGGTAAACTGTATCTGATACCGTCTCGTTAACAATTATATTTCCAAGGACTCACGTTAGGCAGGCAGCCGTCATAAAACTTGCCATAATTTTGCAAAATGTTCTATGAAAGTAGAGCACATATTAAGTAGACTCCAGCTAATTGGGACAAAAGCAGGGTGATAATGACGACGGAATATTTTTTTTTAATATTAATTAATTCACTATTACTTCGAGTATTCCAACATTTGTTGATTAGCTGATATTTTTTGCTGTTAAAGGTCACTTTTCTATTTATGTAGTGCATCGTTTATTTGATATATATATAATTTATAGAAAGCGGAAGCGAAATTAAGGTAAATCGAGCATCGTAAACGAGAAATGATAATTAAAGCAAGACGCTTATGTCTCTAAAGGGCCAAAAGATTAAGTCTTATATGCAACATTGCGAAAATTACTTTTATTTTTCATTCACTTCAGCTCATATACATCCTGGCTCGAGCCTCCACCTTCATAGGAGTAAAATTGACCTAATATAGCATGTTGGTCAGACGATTTAGTATAGGGTGTTATTTCGAATTTTCTTTCTCTTGCATCATCATCATCATTTCAGCTCATATACGTCCCACTTTTGGGTTCGAGCCTCCTCCACAATAAGAGAGAAATTGACCTTACTATACCATGCTGGTCAGATAGGTTGGTATAGGGTTTTATTTCGAGTTTTCCTTCACTTGCATAGATATTATATGCATGTTATATCACTTAGTCGTCTTTTACGATATGTCGTGGATATAATGGTGAATGGTAGATAGGTGCAAGATAGTGAATGGTGAATTGTATTCTTACTCCGTCACCACACACCACCACACGAAAAGATAAGGATATAAATAAAGATAGGGATATAAATAAGGAATAATTAATAGTATTATTACTCTGTTACCACACGAGGAATATTGTAGTATCTCATTTTTATCATGATTAAAAGGTTTCAAATAAAATAATACCCAAATAATTTATTAAATAGCACCATTACGCAAAGATATCTCAGTTTCGTATTTCCTTTGTGATAACATCAATCAGGTCTTTCTTTGTGATATAAATAAACTGAGGGATAAATTCTCTTAGGTTTATTTATATTTCAAGATTTACGTGTGATCATGGTGTAATAATACGGTTTCTTGTCTGTTGATGTCGTAAAAATCGATTAGGGGATATAATATGCAGATAACGGGGATATAATATGACTGCACAGATGGCGTAGTGGTTAAGATAGCGACCTACAGCGCCAGTGTCAGGGGGTTCGAATCCCACGCGGGACTACACTTTGTGTGATCCACAAATTGTTGTTCTGAGTCTGGATGTAATTTGTGTCCGTTAATTATATGTTTATAAAGTCCCCCGCAATACAAGGATTATTTCCTTAGTGCAGGGTGTTGTCTTAAATAATTAAAATTAAATTAAATATCAAAATATAAACATCTGTACAAGAGAAGGAAAACTTGAAATAAAACCGTATACCAAACCGTTTGACCAGCGTGGCAGGTTAAAACCAGTTAAGTCATCATCATCATCGCAGCCCACTTATGTCCCACTGTTGCGCTCGGACCTCCTCCCACAATAGAAGGGAATTAGACCTACTATACCATGCTGATCAAAAATGTTGGTATAGGGTTTCATTTCGAGTTTTCTTTCTCTTGCATAGATGTTATGTGCATATTATATCCCATAGTCATCTTTTACGACATCCACGGGCAAGATAGGGAGTGGTGAATTATATTCTTACTCCATCATCACATGGAAGGTCAAGTCCATTAGTTGGGCATATATGACCTGTGATAATGATGATGATAGTAGGACCTCACAAAACTGTTTGATGAAATAATATAGAACATAGAAGAAAGAAAATTCTTATCACAATTTTTTTTTTTATTGCAAACGGTGGCAAACGAGCAGACAGTACACCTGATGGTAAGTGTTGCTGCCGCTCATAGACCTTTACAAGACCGCTGCCTACCGCGAAGAAAGTGAAGGGAGTGTGAATGCGTGCATTGAGGCTCGGTGATACCAAAACCCTCCACACGCAAACACCCTCAGAAAGTTGGGCTTCTAGCTCTCTCACTCACCGAACGAAGCGCAGTAATAAATTGCTACTACTCAGACGTCGATTTTCTGCGAGAGCGTGGTACTACCCCGGACGGACCGGCCCGTGGCTGTAGACAGATAACTGTCGACAGTGTGGTCCTACCACTATTATTCTCTTATTTTCTCTTGCATAGATGCTATCTGCATATTATATCCCAAAGTTGTCTTTTACGACATCCACGGGCAAGATAGGGAGTGGTGAATTGTATTCTTACTCCATCATCACATGGAAGGTCAAGTCCAGCAGTGGGGCATATACATATGAGTTGTGATCATGATGATGATAGTAAAACCTCACAAAACCGTTTGATAAAATAATATAGAACCTAGAAGAAAGAAAATTCTTTGCATTATTCATGCATTTCTATTCTAAGACTAAGAATAGAAATATATGAATGGTGCAAACAATTTTCTTGCAGAGAATTTAAACTAACGACAATTAATATGGTCGCTATCTAAATCACAACGTTATCTCTACTAACTTAGTAATATCCACTAATTACAAAACTGTCACTGATTGTAGTTGAAGATATAATTTATTACAGACGAGAAATACATGTATTATATTAATAGTTGAATAAAATTCATATATCTTCGTCCTTCAAATCAGGTCGTTAATTATGATATTAGACGATTACAAATATTATATTTAACTAGTTGGCCCAACAGAAATTCTACTGTTCAAATAAAATAAGAGGACTTCTGCCTAAAATCCATAGCAGCGCCACCTACCGGGTCCAATTGTGAATATAAACTATTCTCGAATCCCGTTGAACAAACACAAAAAATTTCATCAACATCGGTCCAGCCGTTTAGGAGGAGTTCAGTGACATACATACGTACCCAAGAAATCTATAACAATAAATAAAATTGGAGTGTCTGTTTGTAATGTCAAAATAATAAGCTTTTTTCATGCTCAGACGGTTATTTGCACATCTATGCCTAAAATAGCAATTAAAAAAATTTTGTCTGTCTGTCTGTTTGTTCCGGGTAATCTTCAAAACGGCTGGACCGATTTCAAAATTATTTCACCAATAGAAAGCTATAATATTAGGGCGTAAACTGGGCTATATTTTATCCCGGTATTCCCACGGGAACGGGAACTACGCGGGTAAAACGACTATAACCTATAACCGAAGCGAAGCGAGGGCGGGTTGCTAGTTTATATATAAGTAACAGTGTGACCATTCTTATATGGCACTATATATATTTTTTTTGAAGTGAAATCTTTAACCGCCTTTAGGCGTATGAGCTAAGATAGAGAAAAAAAAAACCGAGAACAGAAATTAAAATTAATCTATAAACTTGGTTTAGAAGACAACATAATGAGATGAAAGTCTGCCCTCCTCCTAATCTGAGCTCTTCTTCATAATACAGTTGTTGACCGAACGACATCAGACGAAGTTAATCACACGAAGCACATACCACCTGCTGGACTGGTCATTGAGTCCAAGGAATCAGTACTAGTGGTCATTACAATGGCAATGGAGGATACGATAAGTTATAGAACCGTCCATCCCAATTTGGTGTCCCGATCAGATTGGATGGGATATGTCCAGACCATAGGTTTACTACAAGAAAAAGGGTGCGTTAGTTACTTTTGTGATAGGCACAAGCTCGAATATGATTCGGACGTCGAGGATCTGACGAGCCTTCACGTTGAAAACATCGCGTATTTCTAAGACAGATATTTAGATCAATATCCATACTAATATTATAAATGCGAAAGTAAGGATGTTTGTTTGTTTGTTTGTAACGCTTTCACGCTTAAACCACCGAACCGATTTCAAAAATTCTTTCACCAATGGAAAGCTATAATATCAGGGAGTAACATAGGCTATATTTTATGCCGGTATTATCACAGGAACGGGAACTACGCCGCAGGTAAAGCGACTGAAACCGAAGCGAAGCGAGGGCGAGTGTCTAGTACATTATATAGATGAATTTAAAAGAAAAATATTTTTTTTAAAGACAACAACCTGTACTGAGGTAACAAACCTTGTATTACGGGGCACTTTACAAACATATAACTAACGGACACAAATTATATACATACTCAGAGCAACAATTCGTGGATAGCACAAAATGTTGTCCTGCGTGGGATTCGAGCCCCCGACACTGCAGTCATTTCCGTATCATTTACTCAAATTCCTTGGCATCGTTTTCAAAATATACAATACTTTAAAAATCCTTATCTTTTATTATATTAATATCTGGTTGACCGAGCTTCGCTCGGAATATTTTTGTCGAATTTATTTAGATATATATTAATAAAAATAAATAATGAAAAATATATAAAAAAATTACAAAAAGAGAATAATAATAACACCGAGATTCGAACCGATGCTTTTTAAAGCACAAAAATAACAAAATTAGAACCTGTCAACTTCCCATCAGAGCTATCGTAACTCATGACGTTGACAACGAAATTTGAATTCATATTCTTTTAAAATTTAATGGCATTGTTTGTTTTGCTAAAAACACGGACAAAACAACATTTTCTATAAATAAAACCTAGCTAGATCAATTTTTTGGACCCGACACCTCTAGTTTGCCAAGTTTCAACAAAATCGTTGGAGCCGTTTCCGAGATCCTGAATATATATATTATTTTTATTTTTTTTTATTACAAGCAGTGGCAAACGAGCAAACAGTACACCTGAAACCTATATATATACAAGAATTGCTCGTTTAAAGATATAAGATAAACTAGCTACCCGCCCTCGCTTCGCTTCGATTTCAGTCGCCTTACCCGTGTAGTTCCCGTTCCCGTGGGAATCCCGTGGGGATAAAATAGAGCTTATGTTACTGCCTGATATTATAGCTTTCCAATGGTGAAAGAATTTTTGAAATCGGTTCGATGGTTTGAGCGTGGAAGCGTAACAAACAAACTTACTTTCGCATTTATAATATTAGTAAGGATTAACAGAGAGAATTTGTCCCCTTAATTATACTAATCTTTAAACAAAATGTTGTCTTTGAGTTGTAAAGGTTTGACTATGGTCAGTCTTAGAAAATGATGTTTTGTGGCGAAGTAGAATGCAAATGAGAATAATAGATGATAGTAAAATTACAATTCATACAAAAGTAACGTCTCAAATAGAAATGTCATAAAATTTATGAGCAAAGAATATCTCATTGATTATTTCCTACCTACTCCTATCCTGTTATCAGTTTACATTTTGTCCGATTTGTCACATTCATGAATTATCGCTTTACTCACATGAATTACAACACGATATCTAACTCATCTGTATATGTTACTGCAAACAAAAATCTCGACAGCTATCAGCCAATGATATAGATGGCAAATGACAACATATAATCCTGACAATCCTGATAATCTATCATTCCAGTCTTATGAATTCCATATTGATTATCTTTTATGAGTACCTACACTGGATTAACTGTAATATCAATTTAATACGTGAATATTTATTAGTAAAATTCTCATTATTTATTTACACAAATAGAAATTGTTTTTTTTTTGTAAATGTCAACAAAAGAGGTGATAGATGTCTCTACCTCTCTACATATGTGTATACTAGCTCTTACCTTTATAATATTTAAAGAGCAGATTTTAATATCAATAAGAGCCTATATTTGGTTGAATCAGAGAAATAATATTAACACATGTCAGTAAAAATTTGATGATGAAGTACAAATAGGTAACATCACTAAGAGCTATACAAGACTCATGTAAATTATTTTACCTTGCTCGTGTCTGTAATCTATTACACCCTACACCACCCTATCTTGCCAGTGGGAGTAGTGTAATGCTTCAGTCATATCATCATACATATGGATACAAGAGAAGGAAAACTCTAAATAAAACCCTGTACCAGCCCGTCTGACCAGCATAGTCAATTTTGCACCCATTGTGGAGGAGGTCCGAGCCCAGTAGTAGGATATGTATGCATGTACATTTCCCTATGAAGAATGATTAGAAGATTTGTTAGATCGTTGGAGGCGAGTTATATGTTCCTTATTCCGAGACATACAAATTAATTTCGCTCAAAATTACTAGATCGTTGATATGTGTTCTGAACAAGAACTATAATAAAGATAATCTCGAAGAAAACGAGAGTTAAGGCTTCTTATATTGTGATATACGATTGTGAAACGTTCAATTAGATATTTTCTCGATTTCGTGGTCTATTTCTAAGACTAAGAATTGCCTCTTGGACAAGTTGTGTCCATTCCTCTACAATGTATTCATTTCAAATATTAGTGAGAAATAAATATTTTATGTCATTTTGTACTATTATCTGTTAGTATTCTTATTTTCTAAACACTAACTTTATTATCTGGTCTACCGAATTTTCTAAACGATCATTGGAAAATTGTATCGATTTCTTCTATGATAATTATATAAAACTTAGACACGAGTATATACCGTCCCGAGTAGTTAAGACGAAACGTTATCCCGCGTGGTATACCCAATCTTTAATAAAAGCTATAAAGGAAAAACAGAAATACCATCGAAAGTTCAAAATCTATGGTAACATAACGGATTCACAATCTTTTAAAATTCTCCGGGATAGAATAAAAATGTTGGAACGTGTGTGTTACAACCAATATATTAGAACAGTAGAGGATTCAATTGAGACAAATCCTAGAATGTTTTGGACGTATATGAGGAATCGCTGTAAATCTACTGCTGTACCCAATTACATGCGACACGGAGACATTTTGGCTGACACGGGAGTTGATATTTGTAATATTTTCTCTAACTTTTTTAAATCAACAATTCTCAATCATGCACCATCTCCTAACTTTACCGACTCTGCGTATGGATGGTCTAATAGCGAATCCGATAACTCTTTTATTTCCTTTATCGAAATCAATCGGGAAAAAATTTCTGAACATCTCGCAAGGCTCGACGTACACAAATCACCGGGACCTGATTTTTTGCCTGCCCAATTTCTCGCTAAATGTGCATATACTATATCCTATGCTCTATATTATTTGAACGGTCTCTGAGAGAGGGTACGGTTCCTGACATATGGAAAAAGCTTTTATCACTCTGGTGCACAAGAAAGGCCCAAAAACAGAAGTATCGTATTATCGCCCAATATCTAAATTATGTATTATCAGTAAAGTGTTCGAACGTGTTATATATGACCAAGTCTATGCAGCAATAAAAAGATCTCTTAATGCTTCTCAGCACGGTTTTATTAAAGGCCGCTCAACAATTTCAAATTTAATTATTTTTAATGAATTTCTAACCGACGCGATGGATAACGGTAAACAAGTTGACGTAGTTTACACAGACTATAGCAAGGCGTTTGACCGTATTAGTCATAACATGCTTTTAAGGAGGTTAGACAACATTGGGATTAAAGGCGACCTCCTTAGATGGTTCACATCTTATCTTACTAATAGGTCACAAGCCGTAGCCATCAATAACTACGTCTCTGGGTGGATACATATACCTAGTGGAGTTCCACAAGGATCTTTGCTAGGTCCTCTGCTCTTTAATATCTTTATTAACGATATCGACAAATGTTTCAAGTATGCACAACTTCTGTGTTTTGCAGACGACATGAAAATATTCGCTACCATTAGCTCAATCGATGATGTCAATGCATTACAATCTGACTTGAATCGCCTCACTGATTACTGTACTCAAAATCAACTTGACTTAAATCCATCTAAGTGCGCCCTATTAACATTTACAAGAAAAAGTAATATAATAGGATCTAAGTACATCATAAAGGGAGAAGAACTTTGTAGAGTTGATAGTATATGCGACTTGGGCGTTGTTCATGATACTAAGTTGTTATTCGATGAACATATTAATAATATTATAAATAAAGCGTCGAAATCTCTAGGCTTCGTATAACGCAACTCAAAAGCCTTTACTAGGATCAAAACTATGAAAATAATTTATTGTATGTATTCAAGAAGCAATCTAGAATATGCGTCTCAGATATGGAATCCTAGGTACAATACATATATAAATAGAATTTAAAATATACAGAAAAAGTTTCTTAGGTATGTTAATTTTAGGCTTGGTGTTTATTATAATTCTTGTGATTACCCTATCCTCTTGTGAGAACCCTATATCAACACGTCTGATTAGCGCGGTATATTAGGTCAATTTCTCACCCATTGTGGAGTAGGCCCGAGCTCAACAGTGGAACTTATATGGACTGAGATGATGATGATGACGATGACTAAGATATTTTTTACAAGTTAATCGTGCTTTTTAAGTAGTCACATGAACATATTTTTCTCTGTAAAAATACATTATATTTCACACATTAATCTACATTCATACATAAGCAACTTTGAAGATCAAAAACACAGTCACACGTATTTAAAAAACGAAAAAAGTATTCTAAAAAACAAGCATAACTTCCTCATTAACAAGCGAAATTAACGGAACTAGTTAAACCGAATTCAATAGGTGCAAACTTAATGGATTTATTATTAGGTAATTTAGAAATGCATCTTCTATTTTCGAGTTCCATCATCCGAGTAGTTCAGTGATATCATCATAAATGGATGTTTCAAATGTTAAGTTTCATACATTTAAAAATTAAGTATACTCATAGAAACATAGTCTTAGATCTCCACGGTAACTAATAAAAAGAGTTGATGACCTTGCAAAACCTAAACAGATATACGTAAATAAAATTGTAATTATGAAACATCGATCGTTCACGTCAATAAAAAACCGCATCATCATCATCACTCAATTTCTTCAGGAGCTACGCCGATCTATGCCATCTACGCCGCAGCCAAACAGATACACAGCCACGTCAAACTATAACACCATTTTTTTTATTTTTTTTTAGCGGTGGGACATGGTCAGCGCACCTGCCGCCCGGCTCCGTCCGCGGTAGCAGAGGGGCAGCACGCGGCTCCATGACCCACCCGCAGCAAAGTCGTCTTCGTCATTGGGTCGACCACCAGAGCAGAGTGACTTGTCGTCATTGGTCGGCCCAACGAAATACCCCGGTCGTAAGGTACCTTCTCCTCTCGACGTTCTGCTTGGGGACATCGATGGCCGTCGCGCGGTAAGCTTCTCTGCCGTTCCTGTCACCCGCGGCCTCGGCTAGGGCGGCGTTTGGTGCAAATACTCGCGCCTGCGCCGCCCGAGTCGCCGGCGGCGGATTGCGTCGTCGTGGAGGCGTTCCCTCCGCACGCGCTCCACCGCCTCCTTCCGCGAGACGACTGCCTCGCAGAAGGCGGCAACCACGTCCCAGTTCCTGATGCTGCCGAGCATCTCCCTAGCGATGGTCGGCAGCGTCAGGTCGGCACCGATGATTACGACGAGATCGCGGTGCCGCTGAGCCCACGCGGCACACACCTCGAGCGTGTGCTGCGCCGTATCCTCGTCGCAATCACAGTGGTGGCAGGCCGGTGTGGTCTCCCTCCTGACAATCTTGTGCAGGTACTTGCCGAAGCAATCGTGCCCCGTCAAGACCTGCACCACTCGGAAAGAGAGCATCCCGTGTGGCCGCTCCAACTATTCCATCAGCACCGGCTGGAAGGCCTCGACGGTTCAGACACCGTGCCGGGCCTCTCCAGCCGGACTGCCCAACGGGCAATGACGCCTCGGCGAGCGCCAACTCGCCAGGCGGCTATCTGCTTGATTGACACCATGCCGCCGCAGGCTCGCGTCTCCGAAACCTGCCAGTAAAGTCCGGCGAGCATCTCCGCTCCAGGTCAAACTGTAATACTCCTACTTTTACGTCGGGAATCAATAAAATTATTTGTAACTTCCATTTTATCAGTAAGAGCCAGTAAATCAAAAACATTTTTTTTTATTCATTTAATATTTCATTCATTCATTCATCAGTTCATAGACGTTCATTATCAGACATAGAAAGTGCTCTTGACCACTCTCCCAATGATTTTTTTCTTAAACTATTCTTAAACTATCGTACACATGAATCAAAAAAATTATAAAATAATTTCAATATATAGGTAATTCAAATCTTCTATGTGAATACAATCTGTTTCGGAATTTGGGTAGCGGTAGATGCCGATACAGCTCAAGAATCTCAGTACATCACCCAATTGACTGAAGGACAGATGGACTTATACCCTAACTATAGTGCACACAAATAGTATCGTGTAGCTTTGACAAAATGGAAATAAAAAATATCATCATCATCATTTCAGCCTATTGTCGTCCACTGCTGGACGTAGGCCACCCTCATGTTGCGCCACAATATGCGGTCCTGTGCCGCCTGCATCCAACGACGCCCAGCAACTTTCACTAGGTCGTCGGTCCACCTAGTGGGGGGGCGTCCTACACTGCGTCGTCCGATGCGTGGTCGCCACTCGAGAACCTTTCTTCCCCAGCGGTTGTCGGTTCGTCGAGCGATGTGGCCTGCCCATTGCCACTTCAGCGTGCTAATTCTTCGTGCTATGTCGGTTACACCCGTTCTTCTGCGGATTTCCGTATTCCGGATTCTATCTCGCAGAGAAATCCTGAGCATAGCCCGTTCCATAGCACGCTGAGCGACTTTGAGTCTTGATATGAGGCCTACATTTAGGGACCACGTTTCCGTGCCGTAAGTCATCACTGGTAACACACACTGGTCGTAGACCCGTGTTTAAAAATATATTACATAATATTTAATACACACCAATTTATTAACTTTCTGCACTTCTTCTTCATTATATGAACGTTTCTCAAGTACATATGAATTTTTACTTCGTATCTAATCGTATAGTATCCCTAACTGCGCACTGACTGCTAGTCTTTTCACTTGTATTCCACTTAAGCAAGTGGTATACAAGTAAAAACAGTAAGTTCTATAAACAATAATTTTAAAGAATTGTAATAAACCCGAAACATTAAAATATTCTAGTATATTTATTAATTTCTTCCAATAAATACAAAATAGGTATTAACGATAATAATTAAATTAGCAGGACATTTGTTTACAATATAAATGTTGGAAACTACGGAATTTATACTATCTAAGAGGTTCATTTTATGGAATTTGTACTATCTAATAGCCTCCTCGACAATGAGAGGGAAATTGACCTACTATACCACGCTGGTCAGATGTATTGGTATAGGGTTTTATTTCAAGTTTTCCTTATCTTGAATAGAGGTTATATGCATATTATATCTCTTAGTCGCCTTTTATGAAACTCACGAGTAAGAAAGGCGAGCGGTGAATTGTTTTCTTACTCCGTCACCACATGGAGGACAGGACGATATTAAAGGGTCTTAAACTTATAATATTCATCTATACAACTTGTATATGAATAAATTTATTTAGGAATAAAAAAGTTAAATATTTTACGATTTTCTTAGGCGGGTTATGGTCTGGCAACGCGCGGCCCCATAAACCACCCATTCCCTCCCCTTCGCTATTGAATTGTAGACACATTCACATTAATATTACAGACACATTGTATGCTAATAATAATATTAAAACATAGTAGTAAGTCACAAATAAATGCGAAATCAAGAACACCATCCGCGCATTACAAAATTATTAGAATGAATGCGATACACAAGGAAGACTGTCATACATGAAATACTCATTGTGTTATGCCCCAAGTATTGTTGCCAATATCAAAGCTTTTGGCTACCTAACCATTAGTTACTTGTTAGTTATTTAGAATATTTTAAAACTGACTTAAAACTTTTACGCGTAGATTCTACTTTATTTATTGAAAAAACCTTAATTTTTTTTAACGAATGTCCCAAGACTACTTAGTACGTCTATATAATATATTAGACTAATAGACAAATTTTCATAATGAAGTTTATTCGGGTGAGTTTAATCTTTGTTCTCCCAAATATATTTTGTACTCTGCAATTATTTTCTAGAAAGTTACAGACGTTAATTTGGCAATTTTGAAGCAAACTCCGTTTAATCTTTTTAATTTTACGGCTTAAGAGGCACATTGAAGGAACATTCAGCTTGAAAATTGATGAATTAATAAAAGTTTATAACATTTTGCAAGAACTATTTAATAGCTAATTTTGTAAGCTTAATAGCTATATGTCCGCGTGATAACGGAGTAAGAATATAATTCACCACCCTTTCTTGGTAGTGGGTGTCGTAAAAAATAATTAAGGGATTATAGTATCCAGATAACGTCTATGTAAGAAACAAAACTCGACATAAAACGCTATAGCGACACGACTGACCAGCGTGGCAGAGTAAATCAATATCTCTCCCATTATAGAGGAGGCTCAAGCCCAGCAGTTGGCAGTATATGAGCTGTGATGACGACGACGATTAGCTATATTACTTATCTAATGCATTAACCGATAACTAGTTAACTAGTGTGCTCTCATATTACACTATAGAATATTGTCCAAAGTAAGAGAGAAAAATTAAAATTTATTTTTCATGATTGACTATAGGGTATAAGCTATTATACGGACAAGACATGAATTTAAAATCTAAACTGAAATTATTTTTACATTAAATGTTGTAAATGTACTGAATGAAAATTGACAACCTATTTCGGTGGAAGACAATGTTTTATTGCCGAAAACTATGTTATTATTAGACATCGGATTATATGCATTTGCATGTTTGCATATGCGAATACATAAAATTCCATTTTTATAGCATTATTGTACATTTTGGTACTATTTCACTGATAGTGGTTTTTTCATTAGTTAGGTATACGTGTTTAGCATGTTGTATTACGTAGTCGACATGATCGGCTGGCAGTTGAAGATTTTTTAATAAAAAAAAATTGCTATTATTGCAACACATTTCAGCAATATACCCGATGTAATTTTGAAACTAGAAACTAAAAACTTGCCTCTGTCTCCAGTCCTTGGAAATAATAGAAAAAATGATTGAACAGAGTAACGCCGTTCCGAGTTCACTATCGCAAAAGGTTAGTGGCAAATTAAATGCAGTTTTGTATAAAAACCCCGGTTTTAATAGCATAAAGAAAATTGACGCGTTTATCAACGGCACCGAATAAAATTTGCCTGAAGAGGTATCTGCAGAAATGGCGCCAAATTTTAAGTCCTGTCCAGTAACGTCAGTTGACGTTGAAAGGTAATTTTGCTATAAATTAATACTTATTAAGTGACTAACAGCACAAGTTTGCTGCAGAAAACCTGGTAAATATATTATTGTTTACTGTCACAAGAATTATAATAAATATGTTTATTATTTACGTTATAATAATTTATAGTTCATTAAATATAATAATAATAATAATACCCTCTGGGCCAGTCGTCATCTCACCATGAGACTAACGCAAAACTCGGAGGAACATTATATGGCTCTCTAAATTCTTTTGATATAAAAGAAAAAATGTATCACAAGATTTATAGGAAGGCCAATAAACCGCAGAGCAGCTTGTGGCGTGCTGAATGTGAGTGGCGACACTGCGGTCCTGAGTGCCCCAGAGAGTCGGCCAGGGCCCCGTATCCAGCTGGCCTTTATTGGCTGGCTGGAGTGGAAACCGAAGAGTGCCCGCAGGATTCTCAACTCTGGCTTGCCTTAAACGGCTGGCAGAGAGGGGTCGCCAGAGCTATATGCTCGGGGGTGGAAGTGTCATTTTCAAGGGCATAACTACGGGGAAACCAATGCGATGGTGAAACCGGCGCCGCGCCGCTCAACACCCCAAGCCACTTGCACCAATGTTGCCCCCCTGTTGCCCTTATGGCCTGCGTGTCTGTGGCGACCGTTTGGGGGGCCCATTCAGTGAGTTGGCGAGTCACCGTCTGCCAAAGTTCAAGACGATAAAGGTATTGAAGGCAGACGACAGTTTTAAATCAATAGTTTACCATTAATCCAGTCCATCTAACCTTCAACCCCATAATCATGTATTAGATAACATCAACACACAATAGTTTTACACCTACCGTTGGCAGTCCACGTGTGTTATGTGCAGACGTGGAGTGTCATCGGTAGACGTCCCGTCCCATTTTTAGATTAAATTTCTTCAAAGGCTTCTGCGTGTTGGATCCATATCCCCATGTAAGCCTTTCAAAGGAACGGATATCTTCCCTTGGAAAATATCCGACCAAAACCAAAAGGAGATACATGATAACCAAAAGGAGATACATGATAATAACTAATGAATATGAATAATTTTTAATTGTAATTACAATTAATTATTACAATATGTTAATAATAAACGTAAATTCTAATTGCAAATATTTTTGATTGGACATTTTTTATGCATATTACGCCCTTTTTTAGTGCATATTTGCATGCATATTTTGGCATTTTGATAGTAGGTACATATAATCTGATGTCTAGTTATTATAAAAGAAACTAGGTGACCCAACTGAGAGCAATAAAAATATTCTAATGACGATGTTGATTTTAATATTATCACATTACTTGTTATAATAAAAATAAAGAAATTGTTTTATATTTAGCCAAAGTACATCATCATACAAATGTACTAAGGAATATACATAATATGGAAATACAATCTATGAAGAGAAGAACAACTTTAAATAAAACCCTATTATATTATATTTTCTTTATTACATTCTTTCTTCTTTCTATCTATACCAACCCGTCTGACCAGCGTGGCATAGTAGGTAAATTTCATACATGAATATGAATACAGCATCTAAACCCTATTTTTTTTTTTGGGGGTGGGCTGCGGTCGGCGCGCTCCTCGCACCACTCCGTCCGGGGCGACAGAGGGGCGTAAGCACGCACACCTGCAACCCACCCGCGATGCACGTCGCCTTCGTCGTTGGGCCGACCACTGGAACAGGGTGACTTGACGTTAGTGATCGGCCCGATGGAATACCCCATATTTGGGGTACCCTCCCATCGACTGACGTCCCCCCCTCGAGGAGGGTCTTTCCTCCCGTGGTCGGTCTCTCGGCGGGTGACGGACTAATTCCCCGGTCACGTCATCCGCGGCCTCGGCTAGGGCAGCATGAGGCGCAGATATTCGCGCCTACGCCGCCCCAGTCGCCGCTGGCGGATCGCCTCATCGAGGCTGCGCTCTTCGTGCAGGCGATCCACCGCCTCCTTCCGCGAGACTACTGCCTCGCAGAAAGCTGCGACCGTTTCCCAGTTCCTGCCGGTGCCGACGCTGCCAACCATCACCCTGGTGATGGTCGGCAGCGTCGGCACCGATGATTGCGATGAGTTCACGAAAAATAAAACCTTATACCAATATGTCTAACTTACATGCATATTTCAATTTTAGTTCTATTATAGAAGAGGCTCAAGCCCAGTAGTGGGATGAATGTGGGCTGAAATAAGATAATAATGTGTAATCTAATTTATTTTGTCTATTTAGTAAGATAATATTGCTATCAAACATCATCCATCAATAATATTTGCTAAGGCAAACTTAATAATATAATAAGGCATTATTTAACTAGCTAACATACCGTCTTGTAAGGGAAGTAATTACATAAATCCCTACATATTATAAGAATATACGATTATGGTATATGTATTTATCTTATTGTCTCATAATGAAATTAATTACATAATAATCTCTATAAATTATAACATTAAAATTGTATGCTTTTTTTTTGGGGGTGGGTTACGGTCGGCGCACTCCTCGCACCACTCCATCCGGGGCGACAGAGGGGCGTAAGCATGCACACCCGTAACCCACCCGCGACACGTCACCCGCCTTCGTCGTTGGGCCGACCACCCGAGCAGGGTGACTTGACGTCAGTGGTCGGCCCGAAAAATTGTGTGCTTAGACCTAACTTTAAAAACTTAATATTGTAGCTATTGATTCATCTCGGCTCATATATATCCCACAGCTGGGTTCGAGCCTCCTTCACAATGGGAGAGAAATTGACCTTATTATACTATGTCAGACAGGTTGGTATAGGGTTTTGTTTCGAGTTTTTCTTCGCTTGCAGAGATTTTATCGTATTCCTTAGGCATCTTTTATAACATCCACGGGTAAGATAGAGAGTGGTGAATTGTATTCTTATTCTGTCACCACATGGACGTTATACCAGTTTACATATCTGAAATATTATATTAAAATTTGTTGCCATTATTTCAATATTTTCACTTTATTTGAGTAGAAATTAAACAATATATTGCCTGTTATTGCCTAATAAAGATTCTTAATAAAGCTATAACTATAAGTTATTAAAGAGATAAAATAATGATCTATATTCATATACTCTTATCTCGTAATCACACGATGATTAAAAATACAACATATCACCGTTCCTTTTTTTTACTGTAGCTGTAGTAGTCAATTAAGGAAATGAGTATAATGAGATTAATGCCCTATTTACAAAGCACATGTTTACTGAATTATCTTGTCCGATCTTTCTCGACGGTAGTAAATAAATTACTGAGAACATTTTACATGCTATTTATAAAAACTTATTTGCGAGTGAAAAATAATTACCACACGTGAAATTTGAAGCATGTTTTCTGATAATATTCATAAAATTTTATAAAATTTATTTGCAGGTATATGTCTGTTTATGTATGTATATATGTATTTATATATATATATATATATATATATATATACGGCAAATTTATTCTTATACTCAATATATATATATATATATATTGAGTATAAGAATAAATTTGCCGTATTTGAATAACCAAATTTTATAAATCACCATTTACATGAATTGCACCTGCCTAAATTATTTCTGCTCCACTCGAGGTTGACTGGTAGAAAATGCTTAAGGCATTAAGTCCGCCTTGTACCTTATTTTTGTGTGCTAAAGTTTGAATAAATAAAAAGAAAATAATACCCTTTTAATAGTATATCTACTAAATTAAAATAATATAAAAAATACTATATAAGAAATCAAAAAGTACTGTGGAAAAGTAATTACATAATGCTACTGAATAAGCTGAAGGTTAGACTTCCCTAAAACAGTTTTCCGTGTGATAACGGAGTAAGAATACAATTGACCACTCCCTATCTTGCCCGTGGATGTCGTAAAAGACGACTAAAGGATATAATATATATTTATCATCTATGCGAGAGAAGAAAAACTCAAAATAAGCCCTATACTAGTCTGTCTGACCAGCGTGGTATAGTAAGGTCAATTTCCCTTCTATTGTGGAGGGGGCTTGAGCCCAGCAGTGGACATATATGAGCTGTAATGATGATGATGATGATGATAATTTTACATTGTTACTCACATTACTACAATAACTTAGTGTAGATAGAATATAACTTCAAATAATAACGGAGTTCGATGAAATTTGTAAGAAGAAGATGATTATATTTGGCTGAAATTTCCTGAATTAAAGAAAATTGCATTATTTAAATACAAATGACCTAGCGAAACCCAAGCTTAAGTTCAACATCACTGTATGAGTGTCTCTATTCTATCTATTTATGCAATAAATAGCTACTTTCAACATAATACATAATAGTAGTATATATGGCCGAATTAGAAAGAAAATAAGTTAGGGACAATAAATGTAAGTCCGTATAACTTCAAAGATCTCGAAAAGGATCTAATCGCTGATAGACTCCGAGAGACCTCGCGACGCTTGACCGATTGTTGTAGGAATCATTGAAGGTTTTATAGTCGATATTTTATACGTTTATCGGTATGTTCGGTATGAGATATAGGTAAATTATCCCTGAGTTTTCATTACAATTCGATGCACCTTTTGTTTTCCTCTAGATATCGAGAAAGATTGTTAAGGAATGTAAGTAGATAACAGTTAAAAACGATAATGCCATTATATAAATAAACATGAATAGAAAAGCTAATAAAATATGTGAATTTGTTGTCGTTTAAATATATTTTAAACTAGCAACCCGCCCTCGCTTTGCTTCGGTTTCAGTCGCCGCGTAGTTCCCGGTCCCATAGAAATAGCGGGATAAAATATAGCCTATGGTACTTCCTAATATTATGGCTTTCTATTGGTGAACGAATTTTTGAAATCGATGGGTTAGTTTAAGCGTCAAAGCGTAACAAATAAACAAACTTACTTTTGCATTTATAATATTAGTAAGGAAGTAAGGATATATGCAAGATGACTCCAATACTAAAATTCTTACGTATTGCTAAATCCAAAAGACTAGTTTTTAGTTATCTTTATTTTTATCCTACAGTTAAACTCGAGCCTCTTCCACAATGTTAGGTAATTTATGTATACTACAGTATACTGTGGAAATATTATTCGTGTGATTATTGTTAAAAATATAATAAATTACAATCCGCTAATTGCCCAGAGAAAGTCAGTCATGCGGCTAAGAAATCAGGAGAATGAATACAAGCAATTTCGTGGACAACCGATGAGATCACCTACGATGGCTTTTTTTTTTTGGGGTGGGCTGCGGTCGGCGCGCCTCCGCACCATTCCGTCCGGGGCGACAGAGGGGCTTAAGCACGCAACACCCGCAACCCACCCGAACACCACGTCGCCTTCGTCGTTGGGCCGACCACTGGAGCAGGGTTACTTGTCATCAGTGGTCTGCCCGACGGAATACCCCCCACCCTCACCTACGATAGCTAACGTGACAATCATGGCACACTCTTCACTAATCTCTTCTCCACATTAAACAGTCATAAATCCTTGTGATCATTTGATCTACAGATTAATATAATTTTAGAAGTTAATTTTAAGGTGGCAATTTGTATTACTTGTTTCACGAGTAGAGCTTATCTAACTGGAACTGCATAAACGTCTTGATTTGCCGACGTATACAAATAATACATGATAAATAATTTCGTCTCACATACGTCCCACTATTGGGGTCGAACCTCCTCCGTAATGAGGGTTATTGAACTACTATACCACACTGCTCAAACGGATTGGTATTCTTTTTTTATGGTTGGGTTATGGTAAGCGCACAGGCTGTCCATTCCGGCCGGGGCGATGAAAGGACGGCGCGCGGGCCCATAACCCACCCGTACCCACGTCGCCTTCATCGTTGATCGTCCGACCACCGTACCTAGTTCCTTGGCCTCAGTGGTCGGCTCGACGGAATACCCTTTCCGGTACCCTCTCCTCTCGACGTCCCTGTCTCGGGACGTCGGTCGCCGTCGCGCGGTCAGCCTCTCTGCAGGTGACGGACTAAAGTCCCCGGTCCGGTCACCCGCGCCCTAGGCCAGAGACGGGTTGCTATAGGGTTTTTATTTAATTTTCCTTCTCTTGCATAGATGTTATAAGTATATTTTATCCCTTAGTCATCTTTTACGACAGCCAAGGGCAAGAGAGGGGTTAGTGAATTGTAATCTTACTCCGTCACCACACGAAAAATGTATTATACACACATTTAATAAAAAATTTACTGTTATATTTTATAAAAAGTATACTGACCACATTGAGTTCCTCCATATCGTCACAATTAAATGTTGCTTTGCATAATTTCCGCTTCATATGTAAAGATTTTTAAAACTGCAGTTGAAATTTTTCAAATTAAATAATTGGCTGCACCTAAAAAAGGAAAATTTAGTTAGATATAAAAAATTACAACTTATTACGATTATAATAACTTGCTGTGTTTATATTAATATTAAAAGCACATTCGCGCTTTAAATGAAACGCGAGGTGAGAAGTAACCGTCATTCGTCACCAGCAGAGTGCACGTTAATACTGCTTAGCTAAGCAATGTTGACAGGTTTTACCTGAGAGATTTATGCAGAGTAGCATCTACTTGACATAGACATATACGAGTACTATGAGGCTGCTATGTTTTTAAAATTTCCTTTTGTGATAAACGTGCAACTTGATGGTAAGTGGTAACTGCTTGGATTTCTATGTTACTCTACTTGGGGTAGGTTATGGTCTAGATACATTCCGCATAAAACATCCAGGAAGACGAAAGGGTGACGTGCGGTGCCGTAACCTACCATATTCCCTCATCATCGCCACTGGACTGTTGTTGTATTGATTCCTTGACTTCAGTAGCCAGCCCGGCACTTCTATAATACTAGGGACACATTTGGGCCGATAGACTGAAATGACGATGATGACTGATGAGTTGGGTCGATGCCTGCTATAAGAGGGGATTTAAATATTCCACTATTGTTTTTTATAAAAATGTGGTAATGTGACAACCCACTTGTCTGTATACGGCAATCTGTTAGCAATAAGGCCCTCCTACAAATCAATGTTGCATATGGAGGTTATGAAACCGAAACGAGTATTCATCATCTCGGCTTATATACGTCTTGTTGGTGGTTAAGGGTCAAGCCTCCTCCGAAATAAGAAAGAAAATGGCCTACTAAACTACACTGCTCAGACTGTTTGATACCCCAGGTACCCCATAAAAATACGGTTTTCAGTAAATAATAGCACATATGACGATACGTCAATAAATCCTATTGATTATTTGATGATGATGATTTATCGTGATTTATCGTGCTATACATTTATTGTGGTACACACAGGTCTTTTAGATAAATATTTTTCTCCGATAAGAATGTCTTTCATTAGTATTTGTACCAATGAAAGACATTCGACACAAGACAAATTTAAAAAAATATTCTAAAAATAATCTCATCATATTAGCTATCAAACTAAAGATTTTTATTAGTAACTACTGAAGACTGCCGCTAGTTACCTGTCGGTTTCACAATCACTCTCTAGTTACTGTGCCCAATCTATTAAATTCGTGGATATGAATCATTTGAATCCAAATTCAAGGTTGCTTAGTATCGGTTGCTTGCTTATCTACCGACTCACTATTCAACTCCTGTTTCCATCATAGGCTCTTGTTAACTTACCTAATCTATTGAAGTTGTTAATAAGAATCGTATAAGCCTAAGCTAACCCCTATTAAAGAGTTCCACTATACACTACCTGACACTAAGTTAACTATATAGTACCAAATTATTGATTTATTAACAGGCTTAGACGTGTTCGCAAAGTTTCATATCGATACAACTATTAAAAGAAAGTCCAAATTGATTAACAAAAATTTATTACAAAGTCATAATTAATTCCGATTGACCTGTAGCTAACTACGAGTTCGTTAAGAAAACGTGTAAAAAAAACGTGACTGTTCTGTTTATTTCAACAGAAACATTTTGTAGAGTTGGGTTTGTGTTATACATAAAATACTTATTCAAATAAATTATTTCGACAACGCTAAAATAAAATACACTTTTAGACAGTTTAATTCGTGTGATGTCGTTTGAATAAATAGTTATTTTATTTGTCAATAAATATTTAATTCTTCAGAGACTAGACATCTTTGTGTGTCAATAAATCTTTTGTTATGACTTTATAATGGATTTTGTTGCGAAATATATATACAGTTGTCAAATGTGTTGTACCTATTAAATTATAGTAAAGAACTGAATAAATAATCGATTCCTTTTTGTTAATTTAGGATAATCAGCATCATCATAGTTCGTATACGCCACTATTGGGCTCGAGCCTCCTCCACAAGGTAAAGAATTTGTCCTCGCTTTTTTTCTTTTTGATTTGATCGCGTTGTTATAAGATTTTATTTCTACTTTGCCTTATATAGATGTCAGCTATATATATTAAGCCCTTAGCATTTTTTCATTTTTGATATTTCCAATAGATATGCGTTAATATAAGTTAATACTCTCCTTTTCGTTTACAAATTATTTTTCATAAGGAGCTGTGTATTTCAGGTTGATGAAAAATGATGTTGTATTTATAATTTTCTGTAAACATCTCCCTAACGAACTCCATTAGGTTTTTAGAGTAGTCCTAAACATTACTCTAAATCTTTTATATTATAGGCTTTCCCAGAGTAATGGGGATGGGCAACTTTGCAGCAATTATGAGAGATAATTTTAGTAAGACCTCATTGGTCTTTCTGTGTGTCCAATTTAATGAGTGAGTGGGTATGCGAATCTAGTGTATAGGTACAATAACTCCTTCCTACTAACATTAGAACTCGGAATCGGTTGATTTAATCTTCTAAATCGAATATTGTCTCGGACACTTCTCTTCAACTCACATCACCATATTTGTCATGTATGATAACTAATGATGAGTTCGATATATCAAAACGTAACTTATATCGGATATGTGTTAGATATCATACCATATCGATATCTATATCAATGTAGCCGATATCACAAAAATCGTATCGAGTCAAAACGTTTACTAACATGCGAGAATTATTAAGTCAAAACTTAAAACTATGTCGATACGAACAAAACACAAACTACACAAACGATATTGAGATATGAACCATATTCATTCCTCTCGTTCTAAGTATACATTATTCTTTTATTAGTATAAAAGAGATGAAAAGAATATGAAATAACTTTAGCTATGTTTGCGTGGTTAATATATCTTACTATACTAGCAATAAGGTTTAGTTTCCATTGTATAGTTATAGTTATGATAACGTTTCCGGCGGCTACGGCTACGGCTACTCGATATTAGTGAGACACTTACTCTACAAAATGGAACTAAATATCGAATTTATAAGGATGAATTTGAGTTGTTACAATATAGACACAGTACTGTAGGTAATAATAATAATTGTTGTTGTTTCGTACATTATTTTGATTTGCAAAACAAATTTTGTGTTGTTTGTGATAGTTTTTAATTGCATTATATATAATCATTGTAAATATGTCAATTTTTAAATGCGTCAGAGAAGTAATCTCAGTTAACAATTTTTAACAGTTACTAGTCAAAAACTTTTCTGTTAGTCCTAAGCCTAATAAAGCATGAAGAGAAATCGCCGTAGTTATAATTAGCTAATTGTTAAATAACTTTAGGTAAATACCTACACCTAAGAACTGCATCGATGTATCGCTGACAGCTTAACTGTAAATGTGACAGTTTGTGTTAGTTCGCATTCATAGTTAGTTTGCTCATTTTGATATCAATGTTAACGTTTCAAAACTGTACTACTGATATCGATATAAGAAAACCGTTTTCGATATCGATATACAAACTGTATATCGGATACATAACCGTTTGTGGCACAAACCGAAAACGCCCATATCTAATGATAACGCTATAGCTACGCTATCTTGGTTCGAATACTAACATTAATAAGTTTTCTGAGCATGCCACCCTAACTGGCTATCCCAAACAAGCACGATCTAAGCTGTTCAACGCGTCGTAGAGTCTACAGTATACCTTTGTTCTCATAAAAGGTCAAGCCTTTTTATAGGACCCTTGTACTAATCATATTTATTAATTACCGTGTATTATATCTGTACTATTCATACCCACAGAGATTCTAAAATTTCACAATTATAATAACCATTTGTGTAAATATATTTTTGAAATGAATTCAAAAGCCCTGGGGCTTGATATTCCATGCTTTACAAAGAGATAAGGAGATGACGTCACACAAGATCAAAAGGCTGTTTTACGCTATTTATAAGATTAGCATTGCCATATAATATGGAAATAATAAGTTTCGCATCAACAGAGACTTAGATGACTTGTTAATTCTTTCAATTATAATGTTAAATTGCAAAGTAGTCCAGGTGAGATATAAAATAAGGATCCTATGTTACTACTTACTGTATATCACTTTGAGGTTATAATTTTCGAAAAAATATCAATCATTTTCATTATGTTACTAGCTGACCCGGCGAACCTCGGACCGCCAGTCGATGGTATGGGTTATTCCGGCGTCAATCATCATTCTATTTGCCACAAAACCCTATTTTTGCTCTTCTACAGTCTCATTGTTTCGAAGTATGTGAACTCGATTTGCATTACGCGTACCCCGCTGATATTTTGGTGGCATTTGCTTATAAATCACTAACAATAAATAACACTACGATGAGACTCCAAACACACGAAACACTGACATTACTGTTGCAAAAGAAAACTCTATTCAATTATAAAAAATAAATTAACAATTTAATAAAACCCCACGTAAAAAAGGTAGTTTAAGGAACAACCCTTAAAAAGTAAAAAATAATTATCCTTTATCAATAGTTAGAAACCATAGAAACATATGTTTATCAAAATACGAATTGAAAAGTATTATAAAGCCGTCAAGCCAAACAATAATTTATATACTCAATTTAACCATATTTTGTTTTACAACATTTCGAGAAATATTTGTAGCGATTTAAAGTCGCGGCGAGGTATCATTAGTTCAGAATCGATAGTGTTGCTTGTCCACATACATGTACACCAGAGGAGCTCATGAGCCACTCTGAGAACGCAATCAAGGTGGCAGCGTACTGGACCAATTTGACGCCTAATATGCCACTGATGCGATAGAAGAAGAATCGATATTTAAAATTTCTTACATAGCGATACCATAGCGACTCGTCTTTTAGTATATGATTATTGCCTAGTCGAGGCCGCGTGTGATGTGACCGGGAAATTGGTCCGTCACCCGCCGAGAGGCCAACCGCGTGAGGAAAGACCGACGTCCTTCCCGAGGGGGGGACGTCGGTCGATGGGAGGGTACTCCTCAAGAATTATTCCGTCGGGCCGACCACTGACGTCAAGTCACCCTGCTCCGGTGGTCGGCCCGGACGGAGTGGAGTGAGCAGTGCGCCGATCGTAACCCACCATCAAAAAAAATATCATTATTTCCGAAAGGTGCTATTATCAGTATGGAATATTTTCTATAATATAGCATCTATAAGTCACTTTGAAGAATATTTTTTGTACTTGCAATAAACATAATAAATATCAAAAATAATCATTTCAAGGGCCATATAAAAAGTTGTTTTTTCCTGTAATGAAAATTGGAAACGGCTCCATAAATAAACCTATTAGGAAGTAATAAATAGACTGGAATAGCCAAGTCGAGTAAGCTCGTTTACTATGATCACATTCTTTTAAATTGTAAATCTTTATTCGCCGTTATTTTATTGTAGAGAATGGTTATTTTATGGAGACTTATACATCCTACTTAATATAACAACTGTTAATCCAATAATTTTACTCTTTATCTTCATTATCATTTCAGCTTATATACGTCCCACTGCTGGGCTCGAGCCTATTCCACCATAGGAGGGAAATTTCCCTTACTATACCATCCTGGTCAGACAGGTTGATATAGTTTTATGCCGAGTTCGCCTTTTCTTTCATAGAGGTAATATGCGTATGATATCCCTTACTACTAAGACTACTCTTTTGCGACATCCACGGGCAAGATAGGGAGTGGTGAATTGTATTCTTATTCCTTCACCACACAGACTCTTTATCTTACAACTTATTATTTGTACGAATTATAGTTAACGAGAACTTTTAAAATGTTATTCTAATCTCATCACAGCTCATATATGTCCCACTGCTGGGCTCGAGTCACGCTGGTCAGTCGCATTGGTATAGGATATTAAATCGTGTTTTCCTTCTCTTGCATAGCGTATGATATTCCTTAATCGAAGCAAGGAATATTAATACACGACTATATAAAATAATTAATTTCAAATATTTAGAAATACAAGAATGAAGAATAGTTTATTCTTCCCTCGCTCGTGACCTAAGCTATTTATGTTCACTAAATAGTGAACGTTTTTTATGTAGTGACGGAAAAAGTATACATTGATTACCATTCCTTAATTTCTCGTTAGTTTTTGTAAAGGACAACTAAGGGGCAAGCAGATAACGTCACGACCAGCGTGATATAGATAAGTTAACTTCACTCCCTTTGTGAAGGGGACCCCACCCCAAAAGTCGTATATACAATCAAATTGATGATTAAAAATAAGGTAATGTTCTGCTGAAAGCCAACATGGTATATTTTGACTATAAATTTTTATAGTCAATCTTCGAAATAGCTGAATCGTTTTTGATTATAATTTAACTATTAGTAGATTTTATGTAAAGTTACAAGCAAAACTATGGACTCGACTAGTATTAAATGGAATATAGTCATTCACATCGCTATCACTTCTAAATGGTCCCTACTCAAAATGATATCCGTTCCTTTCGATTTCCCGAGCAAGAGAGCTTTCAATATGTCATGATATTTAACCAAAAGACTGAGCAGTGGAACATGTACAACTTTGTGAAAATGTTATTAAATTCTTATAGCAAGCTTCATTTAATTCCTGTTTTTTACAGTTCAATATTTATAATTTTTTTATGAAAGTATGCTAGCAAATCAAAGCAGATTTGAAATAAAACAGTTTTTTTTTCGTATTTTATCGCGTTTGTATTTGACTTGAAAACTAAGTGGACATGATATGATTTTTTTCTTGTAGGGTCTATCTCAGTGTAGCCGCGTTCTGATCTTGTGTTAGTGTATTTAGTTTTAATTGAATAAATTATCATAATAAAAATTTACCATTAATTTAATGATTAATAATTACTCACCAAAAACTATTTTTTTTCCCATATAGAATCATTTTCTTTTTGTACTGGCAATAAATGTGTACCAAAATAGGGAGTCAAAATTTAATAACTAATTCTGAAGCGGGTAGACATACATACATCTCCGTAATAACAATAATTTATTGGAAGTGAGACACCTTAGTCTTCTCGTAACCATGACTGCCGAAAAGTGTTCGAAAGGTTGGTAAATCAAAAACCAAATACAAACGCGATAAAATATGTAAAAGTAGTTTTATTTCAAATATGTAATACTCGCGTAAACATCAAAAATCAAGATTAAAGCAGTATTTTTAACAGAGTTTAAAAAGGAAGAGGTTCTCAATTCAATTGGTATTTTTAAGATTCCGTACCCAATGGGTAAAAACGGGACCCTATTACTAAGACTTCGCTGTCTGTCCGTCCGTCTGTCTGTCATCAGGCTGTATCTCAAGAACCGCGATAGCTAGATAGTTGAAATTTTTACACATTATATATTTCTGTTGCCGTTATAACAACAAATACTTATAATAAAATAAATATT
Organism: Lymantria dispar; assembly: GCA_032191425.1. Taxonomy (NCBI): domain Eukaryota; kingdom Metazoa; phylum Arthropoda; class Insecta; order Lepidoptera; family Erebidae; genus Lymantria; species Lymantria dispar. The sequence goes on from CM063448.1 coordinate 25,160,343, forward strand.
TAAGGGCCATACTATACATACATCTCATACAACGCGATTTTTATAGATAATGGTAAGGAAATCTACGTGCGCGATTCCGACTCGAATTTAGCTGGTTTTTATTTATATAAGTACCTACACCGATTACGCTGAGATTAATGATTCCATTTACGTGATTCTTGTTTAGTGGGATGCAGAATAGTTGCCATTTAATCTCATAGAAATATAATATAGTTTGGCCCAGTAGTTTTATCTTATGAACATTATTTTATTAAAATTTTTGTTTAGGTAGACGAGTAATTTTAGTTGCTATTTTTACGAGTTTTCATTTAAGTTGATTATATATTAAAGATTTGCATTTTATAATCTACTTTATTTAATCTAGAAAATCCTGTTATTATTTAAAGAACAACCTATATCAGACACTGAATATAATAAAAAAACTACGTTTTATAAAACCGACTTAAAAAATTAAAATATCTACACTAATATAATAAAGAGGAAATTTTTGTATTTTTGTGTGTATGTGTATGTTTCTAATGAATAGACTCAAAAACTACTGTGCCGATTTCAAAAATTCTTTCGCGATTGGAAAGCTACATTCACCCTGACTATTCCTAGGCTATATTTTATCTCGGTATTATATATTTAGACAAAAAACAGTTATACATTACAGCATTGAACTTATTATTCTGACATAATTAAAATAACGTACAAATAACCAGCACCTCTGTCCACGGCTTAACAAAAGATGGTGGTAAAAAAAAAAACTACACGGAGCATATATGGTAGTAGAAAAAAACTTATTATTTGTATGTACTGCCTATTGATAAGTTTGAAGTCGGTGCCAAGCCAAATGTAATATTAGGTATCTAAACTCGGTATAAAATATTAAGTTATATTTTGTTTAGGGCTTTAGTTTAGTTATTTCATACATTTTAGTTTTTGAAGTCGGTTTTTTATACTTACTTTTATTATTTTCTCCATCTATCTAAAAAATTCTTTAATTTTATAAACTTATCTAACGTACTTCATAATTTTCATAATAATAGTTTTTCATAATAATAGTAATATTACTAGGACAAGCTAATTCATTTCTCGATCTATAAATGTCCACGGTTAGATATAAGCCAAGCCTATTTAAGGAGAGATAATGACACCATCGCCACGCTTGGCAGTCGGTTTAGTGTACGCAGTTTCTATTGTAATTATCCCAAAAGAATGATAACCATTCTGTAAACGATTGGGCTTTATATTAGCCCGATTAGGTCGTTGGTGAAGCAAAAGAATTGTACAGCTTAACTTTTTACCACTTTATTCAGCGAAGTAGACTAGAGTGAGTGACATTCAAAATTTAGCGGTCACAGACCCTATTATTATAATAAACGCCTGATATAAACATTGCAGCAATACAATATACTAAGTTTGGTCATATTGTTAAGGAATTAAAATAAAATCTATACCAATAAATAAAATTGGAGTGTCTGTTTGTAATGTCAAAATAATAGGTTTTTTTCATGCTCACACAGTTATTTGCACTATACACACGCCTAAAAATCACTTTATATTTTTTTTGTCTGTCTGTTTGTTCCGGGTAATCTTCAAAAGGGCTGGACAGATTTCAAAAATTCTTTCACCAATGGAAAGCTATAATTGCAGGGCGTAAACTAGGCTATATTTTATCCCGGTATTCTCACGGGAACGGGAACTACGCGGGTAATACAACTAAAACCGAAGCGAAGCGAGGGCGGGTTTCTAGTAATAAATAAATATAAAATAAAAGTAGTGTCGTTACAAAGGCTGAACACATTCTCTTTCAGGCTGTTTTGCACCACTCCGACTGGAAAGTGACAAGGCTATGATACCGGCATTGTATTATTAACCCTTTATCACATGGGGAGTCTAATCAGTTAATGTAATAAATAAATGTAGTGGTTTACTATAATGTCTGATATTATCTGACAATTCATTTGTTCTGAAATATTGACTAGTATTAATTAAATAGAAACAGCCTCGTGGGTATTATTATCCAGCCATCATCATTATATAATTATAATGATGATGGCTGGATGGTAATCCATTCACTGTATAATCATATGATTTATCATTATCAACCTTTTGATTTCCATAATTGATCGTGTTCCAAAAACAGCTCCACATAGGGCGGTCCTGTCCCTTCAGTAGCTCTTCGCGGCTTTGGCCAAGTCAACATTTTATTCGATAGACGGTCGTCCTACACCGCTTCACGTCTGATATGTCGTCGCCTCTTAAGAAAATTTGTTCTCTAACAGTTATTAAGCATCGAGCAATGTAGGATCTTACTACTTTAGCCTTTTGTTGCCATGCTTTGGTCTGGTCACAGACACAAACACACTCTGACCGTTCTCTCCGGTGTGATGAAAGAGCAGCGTATAGTATCATAACCTACAGTGTTCCTCCTCATTGCCTCTAGGCCGACCACTAGCACCGATTCCGTCCATGGTCAGCCTGTCAAGTCACTCTTTTGGGTACGGTACCTACCCATCGCAACCACGGCAACAATCAACAGTATTGAGAATATCGCCCTCCATTTCAGCCTTTTTTTTTGTGACTAATCCCACCACACATTCCCACCATTGTAACTCCTGTAAGCCAGGATCCACAATGGTCTCCATAAATGACACCGAGGTTTGACCCTCAGGCAGTCCCGGGATATGACTTTAATTGTCTTGGGACCCGCAACAAATTTAATTAGAAAAGATTAAAGAGGAGGAGTTCATTTCAACCTACTAATACTTGACTTTTTATTCTCTTTTTTGGCTATATCGGTTCATTATCATTATTATATAAATCCCGTTACTAGACTCGAGCCTCCTCCACAACAGAAGGGAATTTGGTAGGTGTACCTATTATACCACGCCATTCAGATGGGTTGGTATAACGTTTCATTTCGAAATTCCTTCTCCAATGGTCTTGTCGGTTACACAATTACGAATTACCGTATTTTATAATATATCTCGTAGATGAATACCAGCATAGCACTTTCCATAGCACGTTGAGGGACTTTGCGTTTCATTATAATGTCGATGCTTAGATACAATGGTTTTATACCATACTAGCAATTCGCCCTCGCTTTAGCGTTGCGTAATTCGAATCATTCGTTTTCTATTCAACGAATAGAATTCGTTTTCTGTCCCTCACGCGATTTAATGTTTTCTTGCTTTTGTTGACTGCTCGTTTACGTAATTTTAAAATAATAGTGATTAATATGAGTACACCTGAGAGACCTGAGACGTATAAAAACGCATTTTTTTTAAAGATGATTTATCGGGTAATTACTAATTAGAATCAGACTTTATTTAAAAAAAAGTATTTATTTTGTATATGATTTTGTTATTACTTTTTGTTATTTAGTATGCTGATTTTAATCATAACAATAAAAGAGTATTGTCATTACCTACGTGTTTAAAGTCAATATACCTATAAGTCCCCATTCCGTAACCAAATACCGAGCACACTGCTATAACTGAAAATCTCGACTCATTCGTAATGCAAACCGATCCGCAAAAAAAAACTCGCTTGAATAATAGTGTAAACTAATTATAACTCGCCAACTCGGCTTCACAGGCGGATGACTTGACATACGAGTACGAATTTGACTATAATGCTGACGTGACGAATGTGACGATTCGAATCAATTCGAATTGCAATTCAAATCAACAGTAATTTTAATTCGATTGATTCGAATTGAAAAAAAAGCAATTCGTCTCATCGCTACCTCGCTTCGCTTCGGTTTCAGTCGCCTTACCCGCATAGTTCCCTTTCCGTGCGAATACCGGGATAAAATATGGTCTATGTTACTCCCTGATGTTATAGCTTTCCATTGGTGAAAGAATTTTTGAAATCGGTTCAGTGGTTTAAACGTGAAAGCGTAACAAACAAACAAACTTACTTATGCATTTATAGTATTAGTAAGGAAGTCATTGAGGGTAGCACTGCTTAGTTAAATGATTAGATCTATGAGACCTGCACTTTCAGACACCTAAATGTTTTAAGCTTTTAGAAGTCTATTGAGCTGAGTTGGAATTATTATTAGATTTCAAAAGTATATGACTACATAGTGAAGTCTACAATTCGAATCCTCTATTAGGCAAAAATAACTGAGATTTTCTCGCCAAGAAATTATCTGCCCCAAGCATCCAGTAATATCTTCTTATCTTCACGTTGAATAATACCAAATTTCAAGGCTGTATTAGATAAGTTTATGTCAGTGGTCGATATTATTAATTTCAAAGAAAATAGATGCCATGAATTGCGATGAATGGAATTCAGGACTGTAAGATGATGATCTTCGCTCGATCAGGGTAATATTCAAAGTTTTCCAAACTTTCTCAAATTTTGTATTTGATATTTCGCTTCATTTTCGTTTTCACGATTGTATTACGGTACTGGCTTTTGTGTACTGTACTGACTGTGAATTCATGCCGTTTTCACAAACGATACTTAAGTATTGACTTTATATTATACTTGACATTTAATATCAAATAATCATTGAAATCTTGGGTCATATACATGTTGGTATTTATTGGTGGTTAGGGTTACTTAATTCTGTTCTTTTTATAAAGACCACACTCTGCACTAAGGTAATAATCCATGTATTTCAAAGTCCCCTCCACAAACATATAATTTGACGGGCATGGGTTACATCGAGATTTAGAACAACATTTTTTCTATTACATAAAGAATTGTCCTGTATGGGCTTTGAACTCACTACACCGATATGGTAACTCTGTAACTTAACCACCACTTCATCTGTGTAACTTCACTTTGGAACGTGCTAGATAACATAGTCTGTTTTTACTTTACCACTGATTATTGCAATTACAATGTTTACAATTGTATATATCTGAACCCGAATTAAATGGCTGAAATATGTTATCAATATTTCAAAGATCGATTAAATCATTGGATCATGAATTGGTATTACCGAGGTCATGGATCTGGCAAATAAATTATTGTAGTACATTTCAGAGATATACGATTGAGTTCTGTCAAATATGAGAATATTCGCTGGTTTTAATTCATGTCAGTCGATTTATTCTATAAGAAAAGAAACGGAATAGTATAGTGTATCGTATAGGTTTTTAATTACTCATCTAAATAAAAAATGATGCCATATTGCCATCTACAACATAACTTGTAAAAAAACCAAGTCTCGCAACTCAGTTCTTCTACCGTAAAAAGTTGTGAGATCCATGTAATACCAAGGCGGTTAATTTATCCAATCCCTACCTAAGGGACCTTCTGTCTCAAATAATTACGTAATTGTATCCTAAAAACATCGTATAGGGAACATATTAATATTAAAAGTCTTTTGATTTAAATAAATAGACTGACTGCCGTGCCCCCAGAAACTTCCGCGCTAAATTAATTATACCAGTCTATTACGTAAGACAATTTTTATTAGCCTACTAGCAACCCGCCCTCGCTTCGCTTCAGTTTCAGTCACCTTACCCGGGTAGTTCCCGTAAGAATACCGGGAAAAATTTATCATATGTTACTTCCTGATATTATAGCTTTCCATTGGTGAAAGAATTTTTGAAACCAGTTGGATCGTTTAAGCGTGAAAGCGTTACAAACAAACTTACTTTCGCATTTATAATATTAGTAAGGATCCCAAAGCCCGGCAAAGTTTTTATTTATGAGTGAAATATAATTACCACACATATGACTTGAATACATATAGGTATATTGAAAATGCATTCCAAACATCTTATCAATTAGACTAGCGTGGATCATATGACAAAATTGTAATTTGAATATAATATCTTAATGGAGATTTTTACACGCCATCTAGTAGAAAATATTAATGATCTGTAATCCGACTTCTCTAAACATGAGCTTGATTTATATGGTAGGACCATACTGTTAACAGTTGTTTGTGTATTGCCGCGAGCCGGTGCGTCCGGGATGTTCAATGCACATTGAACATGCAACGCAGCAAACTCAAAAGTAGAGCATGTCAACATACAAGTAAAGCATGTCAACATACAAATGTGCAAAATTAGCACTGACATGATTTAAAGACACTGCGTTATACTTTACACGTACGACACACTAACACAAAATGGTATATGTGTGTATTAGCAATAAGTAGTATATAAGGTGTACATTGTGTAAAATAAATCAGATTTGAATTTATTCATCTCTCAGTTACATCCCTCTCACTGTGGCCAAGACACCCTTAGCCGTCAGTTCTGACCAGTCCTGTGAGTCTGCTTGACTGGCAGTGAGAGTCACCAATCCTCCACCCAAACCTCCATCTCACTGTGGCCAAGACACCCTTAGCCGTCAGTTCTGACCGGTCCTGTGAGTCTGCTTGACCGGCAGTGAGAATTACCAATCCTCCACCCAAACATCCATCTCACATCTACCTGTCACCTTAGGTAGCACGGTGCAGGTATCCCATCATATAGGCTAGGAACTTAAGGGCTTTAGGTACTTCAAACTATAACCTTAGGTTCTTCTGTCAAACACGGCGTTAGTCCACTAGCCCAGACTACGCCTGTACATTTGATCCTTCGATACATTTGGTCCTTCGAGTAAAAGTAAAGATTTTTCCTCCCTCTAACCCCCCCGTAGGTTTGACATAACAGACATACGAATCAGTTAAGAACGGGCTGGTGTACTCAACAAAGCATCAGTTTCGGAATTGACTGAAGGACTTTTACTTACGTACTCTGTCAGAAAGCCTCTCGTTGCGGTTCGGTCACTGGCCTCCCACAAGCGGGACTCACCAGCTGATTGAGAAGTCGCACCTTCAGGGACGTGTTATAGCGAGAGCGCAGGTACGATAAGTATTGACTTAAAACATTAGTAGTAGGGAAGTTAGGGTAGGGCTATTAGGGAAGAAGACAAAAGAAGCACTATGGACATACAAGAAATAAACACAGCAATCAGGAGCCAGGAGGAAGATTATAACGAGATCAGGAGGATAATTACAAACATTAAAAAGGACTCCGTGAGCCGAAGAACACAAAAATACATTGACGAAAAAAGACAAACACTAACTACTATTTTCCAACGGGTGCAAGAGAATCACTCGAAACTGGAAAAACAAGAGATGTTATCATCTCACAAATATATCACTACAAATTACTTTGGAAATATCCAAAAACAATACAACGAGGGCTTAGCCCACCTACAAAACTATGAAGCAAGACTTCAACTTGTTCAGGCGATATATGAACCTGAAGAACAAAACACAAACGAAGAAGAAGGGAGAGGGAATCCCAAGACGTTTATACAAATGTTCAGGATATCCCAGATGTCAAAAAGGCTAATTCAGGCGAAAGAATCAGTCACTGAAAACAAACCTATATGGCATTTACAAACTACAATAAACAACTTACAAAAACGATGGCAGGATATTGAAGAAACACACATTGAATTATTATTGGAGGAGGATACATCGGGACACCTTTACTTCAAAAATAAATATTTTGAAAACACCCAAATTGAGTTCGATACTACAATGGAGATGCTGGAAGAAAAAATCCATGACAGTTCCAGCGAAAAAATAACCTTAACACAGTCGTCAGGAAAACTACCCCGTATCTCTATTCCAACTTTTACTGGGAGTTATGACTCATGGTATACTTTTCATGATTTATTCAAAAAAATTATTCATGAAGATAAAAATATTTCATTGGTAGAAAAGATGCAATATTTAAAGACAAATGTAAAAGGTGACGCAGCAAAAATTATACGTCATCTAACGATAAGTGAATCGAACTATGAAACCGCATGGAAATTGCTTACGCAACGTTATGAAGACGAACGAATGATATCAATTAAATTCATCGATAAATTATTAGATTTACCCAAGCTAAATGTTGCGAATGCAGCGGGTTTAAGAGACATGCACGACACCATAAAAGAATGTTTGGAATCTTTAAAACATCAAGGAATTGACATTTCAACATGGGACCCTATTTTGGCTAGACTTTTGGCCAGGAAATGGGACCAACAAACTGATTCAAAATACGAGGATCAGTTACAACACCCAAACAAATTGGAATCGTTTGAAGAAATGTTACAGTTTTTAGAAAAAAGATTTAAAAGTTTAAAGTCCTACGATCAGCAAAAAATTACGTATAATCACCTGAGTAATAACTCGGTGAATCATACAATAAATAAATACCGGGGAACACTCGTACCAATAGCAGAATCATCAAAAAGTAAACATTGCTGGTACTGCAAAAGCACAGAACATAATATAAATAAATGCCCTAGTTTTAAAACCTTGAACGTGACGCAACGATATAAGGAAGTCTCAGACAAAGAAATGTGCAAACGCTGCTTAAATCATGATAAACAAATAAAATGCACGAGCGAGTTTTATACAAAATGTGAAATATGTCAACATAAAGGTCATAACACACTATTACACCGAACATTCGATTCAATTAAAAGACAACCAGAGTCTTCTGAGTATACGAAAAAGTTCACTCCTAAACCAACTATGAGTGATAAAAAACAAAACACAACGTTATCGAACTTATCAGCTACCAATTTAGAGGCAAAAAATACGGTCTTATTAGCCACAGCGCTATTACAAACCACGTCGTATGATGGAACACCACAATTATTAAGAGTATTGTGTGACCAAGGTTCAGAAGCGTCATTTTGCACGGAAGAAGTAGCACAACTGCTATCGTATCCAAGACAAAAGGTTCGAGCCGAAATAAAAGGCATTGGAGACAACGAACCTAAGACATCGAAATATACAATTAACATAAACCTACAACCAAGGTACTCTAGTGAGTACAGACTACCTGTAACACTTATAGTACTACCGAAGCTTACAAACTCGTTACCAAGAAGTAACTTACAACAATTACAAGAGTTGGACAATGTTCTATTGGCAGACCCAACGTACAACAAAAAGGGACCTATAGACATAATTTTAGGTGCCCAAGAATATAGTAAAATACTATTACAAGGTTTTAAACGACTACAAGGCGGTATAATCGCTCAAGAAACAGAATTGGGTTGGATTTTATCCGGGTTATATCCGCAAGACACAAACGGTGGCATCAAAGTATTAAGCATGATGACTCGCACCGACGACATACAACAATTAACAAAATTTTGGGAATTAGAAGAAATTCCACGACACTATGCACTCACCAAAGATGATGAGTTGTGTGAAAATTACTATACAAATACTACAATACGAAGTTTCGACGGCACTTATACGGTACGACTACCGTTTAAGGACGCGAACATAAAATATGGCGAGTCAAGGAAAAAAGCCGTGGCTCGACTATTACAACTAGAACGTCAGTTCGAAAAAAATGAAAATTTACGCCAACAATACAAGGAATTTATGTACGAGTACCTAAATATGGGTCATATGAGAAAAGTACCTAAACCAGAATATTACACAGGAGAGTATTATATTCCCCACCAAGCGGTAATAAAAGAAGACTCTCTTACAACAAAACTACGAGTGGTATTTGACGCTAGTAGTAAAACAAGTAGTAAAATAAGCCTTAATGAAAATTTACATAAAGGACCACGACTTCAACAAGACTTATCAAACATATTATTACGCTGGAGAACGCATAAGATTGCTTTCATGGCCGACATTATGAAAATGTACCGGTTCATAAAAATAAACCAAGAAGACTATAAATATCAAAGAATTTTATGGAGATTTTCTCCAAAAAAGGCCATTAGTGAATACGAACTAACAACGGTCACGTATGGCACAACAAGCGCGCCTTATCTGGCCGTGAGAACATTACAACAACTAGCATTAGACGAACAAGACAATTACCCTATCGCCAGTAGAGTAACGTTACAGGATTTCTATGTTGACGATATTTTGTCAGGAGAATCCCAGGAAAGCTCCGTCAAGGAATTACAAGAACAATTAATAGCAATGTTAAACAAAGGTGGTTTCCAACTACGAAAATGGTCTTCAAATAGTTCGGAATTGTTGAACAATTTAACATGCGATAAAGAAGAAAGTCGGATGCTGAAACTTCCCTTAGACGAAACAAGAAAGTCGTTGGGAATTATATGGTCTCCAGGCGAAGATAAATTCTGTTTTCAAATAACTATAACAGAAAACACAAAACCCACCAAACGGTTCATTATGTCAGAGGTGGCGAAAATATTTGATCCGTTGGGCTGGTTGGCCCCCATCATCATAAGACTAAAATTACTAGTACAACAACTGTGGACGTCTGGGATGGAATGGGACCAACCAGTAAATGACATAATACGAAATAAATGGACAGAAATACAAAAACAGTTAAAAAACATAGAAAATATACAAGTACCACGATGGTGTCACACGATAGACAGGACAAAGTTTGAGCTGTATGGATTCTGCGACGCCTCAGAAAAAGCATACGGGGCTGTCGTCTATAGCAGAGTAATGGTGAATAACAGTTACTACATAACATTGCTCCAAGCTAAGTCAAAAGTTGCACCGAAAAAACAAAAAACAACATTACCGCGTCTTGAGCTATGCGCCGCAGTATTATTGGCTAATTTAATAGAAAAAATAAAAAATGCTCTAAACGGTGATAACAATACCGTGATTTCATGCTGGACGGATTCTATGATCACGTTGGGATGGATAAAAGGAGATCCTGGGCGATGGCATACGTTCGTGGCCAACAGAGTGTCAGAAATTAACAGCATAATACCTAACGCTCAATGGAATCATGTCATATCGTCTGAAAACCCAGCGGACATTATATCAAGAGGATTGGAGCCAGAAAAATTAATAAACTGTTCCTTATGGTGGAACGGCCCACCATGGTTACAGACGAGTGATATACCTATTACAACAACAGCACCACAGCCAAATGAAGAAGCCAAGTACTGTTTATCAACAACAATTAATACTACGAATGAAAAGTATGACATCTGGAGTCGATTTTCTAACTACAATAAAATGATAAGAACATTAGCGTATTGCTACAGATTTATCAGCAAGCGCAAAAAGCACGAACCATTATCCTGTACGGAACTAGAAGAAACAGAGAAACGAATTCTATGCATATTGCAACAAGAAGAATTTTACGATGAAAAAGAAATTATTCGAAAGAAAAAATCACTGCAGAAAAACAGTAAATTATCCACACTAGATCCATTTATTGATAACGATGGATTATTACGAGTTGGAGGTCGAATAGAAAACGCTGACTTGCCATATAATCAAAAACATCCTATACTATTACCACGCCGACATCATATAACGTCATTAATAATACAAAACGCACACATGAAAACATTACATGGAGGAAATAAACTAACTACAGCTGTCCTACGACAAAAATACTGGATTATAGGTGGAAAACAAGTTGTCAAAGGTATACTAAAAAAGTGTGTCAAACGCGCGAGATACAGGTCCGAAACGCATGTACAGAAAATGGGGATACTTCCAAAAGCAAGAGTCACGCAATCATATCCATTTAGTCACACGGGAGTGGATTATGCGGTACCAATACAAACAAGGACAATAAAAGGAAGAGGTCACAAGAGAGTAGTGACACTCAAAAAATCGACAGGTTTATGTCAAAAACGATCAATACATACATTAATTCCTTTACCCGTATATCAGGAAGAATTAATGACTAACACGAATACATTAAGAAAAAATACCGAAACGCCTGTGAATAGTAACATAGCAAATAACATAAATAAAAAGTTTAAGACACTTAAGTCAGGCGTGTTACTCTATACTACATTATTATTGTGTATCGGACAAGTAACAAGTACATCAATGTTTACTATGAAACATTTAAATCCAGGCCTATATGTAGAACAAATAGGTACTTCAACAATAAACAGAGGGAGTTTTAGAATAGAAACTAATTACGACAGGAGTGATTTGGAACTGAATTTAAATAATACAATAAAAATAACTAATCAGTTTCAAAAGTTATGCACTGACACGCAACAGTATACAAAAGACACCCATTGTGCAGAATTTTATTATCATTTGAACGAAGAGAAAGCACGATTTGAGAAGATAAAGGATTACCTTACTGGGATAAAGATTTCTAGAAGGAGACGTGAATTATTAGGACAAATGTTAACATACGTGTTCGGAGTAAACGATGAAGTATACAGAAGTATTGACTCATTGAGTAGCAATCAACAAGAACTTATAAACGCCGCCAATCATCAAACAAACATAATGATATCTACAGTATCCGCTGTAAACCAAACCGAGGAGCGGATTAAGAAAAAGTTAGAGAATTTTGAAAAGAAGTTAAATGAAGCTATAGCATTCATGTACGATAACGACGTATGGTATAAGATGGTAGACGCTAACAATGTGAAAATACAAGTAATACAAACGTATCAATTAGCGAGCAATTACATAACAGAGATTATTCACTATTACAACGGGTTACTTGAGATATACCTAAATAACGCATCGATATACACGATTTTGAGTCCTAAATACGCTAATGATATAATACAAACAACCAATCAAAAGTTACCTGGAAACTTAAGGATAATTCAGGATCAATTAATACAGACTAACATGGAAATAAATGCAACACATATAAACGTATTTGCGTACTATCCTATTCATGACATAAGAAAATATACACTAATACACATAACGGCGATTCCTCAAAAGTTGACCGGGAGTTCTTTTGAATGCTTGTCAATCCCAAGAGCATTCATAGGCTTCGACTATAACAATGAACGATACTTTGAATTAAGTAAAGACGAGTTCAAAGATTGTTTACACAAAAAATCGGAGTTTGTTTGCTATCCCGTGGCTGTTAAGAACATGCAATTGAACAAGAATTGCATTGTTGACCAGCTATTCAGCAACAATAATAACACTAAATCACAATGCACATCAAGAAGATACAACATTCAATCTACAATTCTATGGAAACAACTTTACATGCAGAATACGTGGATGTTTATCACTACAAAAACACAATCAGCTTCGATAATATGTGATGGACAAAGACAAGAAATTAACCTAGAGGATATAGGAGTACTACACATTTCAGAAAGCTGTGTAGTAAAGACGTTGAACAACATTCTTGCAGCTAAACGAATAACAACAACAACTGTGCAAGCATCATATTTTAAAAGGAGTAATTTTACTCTAGACACACAAGTAGTCCAATCAGAGATACCAGACATACCGAAGGAGGAAGTATTAGATAGCTCCACCAGTATATTTGACCACTTAGCCGCTTCAGAAGCAAAGCTAAAAACAAGATTAGATAACACAATATGGAGGCGAATAGAGTCTCATTCCTATGTGGTTAGCACCGTGACATCTCTTTCTTTAATAGTATTAGCTTGTCTTTTAATTTATTTCAGACCACTCAAACAATGTCGAGATAGACTTACGAGAAGACAAAACAAGGAGACAACTACAACACAAGCCACAGAGACAGACAAACAGCGGGCAGCTCCACCACAACCACGGCCACGGTATGGGAAACCTCGTCCCCAGACTACAGTCCAAACACCACAAACGACGGAAGGACACATTGGACCATATGAGGTTATCGAATTATACGACTTGCAGTCGTGTTCCTGAGAGACCCCAGAATGTTCAATGCACATTGAACATGCAACGCAGCAAACTCAAAAGTAGAGCATGTCAACATACAAGTAAAGCATGTCAACATACAAATGTGCAAAATTAGCACTGACATGATTTAAAGACACTGCGTTATACTTTACACGTACGACACACTAACACAAAATGGTATATGTGTGTATTAGCAATAAGTAGTATATAAGGTGTACATTGTGTAAAATAAATCAGATTTGAATTTATTCATCTCTCATTTACATCCCTCTCACTGTGGCCAAGACACCCTTAGCCGTCAGTTCTGACCAGTCCTGTGAGTCTGCTTGACTGGCAGTGAGAGTTACCAATCCTCCACCCAAACCTCCATCTCACTGTGGCCAAGACACCCTTAGCCGTCAGTTCTGACCGGTCCTGTGAGTCTGCTCGACCGGCAGTGAGAATTACCAATCCTCCACCCAACATCCATCTCACATCTACCTGTCACCTTAGGTAGCGCGGTGCAGGTATCCCATCATATAGGCTAGGAACTTAAGGGCTTTAGGTACTTCAAACTATAACCTTAGGTTCTTCTGTCAAACACGGCGTTAGTCCATAGCCCAGACTACGCCTGTACAGGGATAATACCACATTCTCACAGAAAATCGACGTCTGAATAGCAGCAATTTGTTATTACACTTCGTTCGATGAGAGAGCCGGTAGCTCAACTGCCTGAGGGTGTTGGTGTTTGGCGAGTTTGGTGCTTCTAGTATTACTGAGCCTTATTGCACGCATTCACATCCCTTCACGTTCTTCAGGGTAGGCAGCCGCCTAGCCAAGGTCCATGAGCGGCAGTATCAATTATTATCATCAGGTGAGCTGTTTACTCTTTTGCCATCAACAATAATAAAAAGAAAATAGATTTTACTAGCTGACCCAACAGACATTGTTCTGTTTCAATAAGCGCCACCAACCGGGTCTAATTGTGAATCTAAACCACACAAAAAAATTTATCAACATCGGTCCAGCCGTTTAGGAGGAGTTAAGTGACATACACACGTACACAATAAATTTATATATAAGATTTATCTGCGCGTGACGAAGTCAGCATACAATTCACCACTCCCTATATTAACCGTGGGTGTCGTAAAACACGACTAAGGGATCAAACATGCATATAACATTTATGCAAGAGAAGGAAAACTCGGAAAAACCCTATACCAATCTGTCTGACCAGCATAGTAAGGTCAATCTCCCTCCCATTGCGAAGGAAGCTCGAGCCCAGCAGAACGTATAAGAGCTGAAATTAAGCGATGATAAGGTCCAATAATCTAAGTTACCGAGAGTTAATAATTGACGGACGAGGCTATTTATATAATCTATTTTCGGGTCAAAAATGATTACTATATGTAAAACTTGAGACCACATCTATTGGAAATTCGTCCCAACCGTTGGAAAGGTTTCCAGCTGTGGGACCATTAATTAATTAATAAATCATTTTATTTCCTAAATTCTGTAGTTACTCCCAACATTAATTGAACCATACCTAACATTCAACTTACCTAATCTATACAAATAAATAAAATTGAAATGTCTGTTTGTAATGTCAATATATGTGTTTTTATGCTTATACAGTTTTTCACATGCTACCTCTGTCTAAAAACTGCTTTAAATATTTTCTGTCTGTACAGACAAACAATCAGTTGTTTGTTCCGGGTAATCTTCAAAACGACTGGACCGATTTTGATAATATTTGGCTACCAGGTAGCTGTCTGGATAGGGAGTAACTTAGGTTTTATATTAACATCCTACTTGGGAACGAGAACTACGCAGTAACCCGCGAAAATGCTAATATTAAATAAAAAAGGAACTATATTATTTGATTAATTGATATTTATTTAGAAACAGGTAAGATTAAGTAATAAGAACAAATTAAATAAATTTATAAAAATATTTACAGTAAGTACTAGTTTTATAATCTTGTACAAAATGTCTTTCATGAGTATAGCTGTAGATACGGTTTTAAGGTCTATTTGAAGATATCTATGATGTCTTATCTCAATCATGGATTTTAACATTATGTGTACAATCTAATGGAAGACAATGTGTCCGGTGATGCCAAATTATATCATTTTATCCATTGAAAAGTAGGCTAACGTGCATATATCTGGAAGGTTTTAAAAATAGTATAGCAAATCGAATTTTGTTAAAGTATATATTTCAATTATCCGTATGGTGACGGAGTAAGAATAAAGTTTACCATCTTGCCCGTGAATGGCGTAGAAAATTACCAAGGGATTAAATAATATACTATATGTATGTGCATCAATACAAGAGAAGGAAAATTCGAAATAAAATCCTGAACCAACCTGTCTGACGAGCGTGGTATAGTAGATCAATTTCCCTCCTATTATGCAGGAGGCTAGAGCCCAACAATGGAACTTATATAAGCTGAGATGATGATATGATAACGATGATTAATTTATTTTAAATTTGAAGAAAATTTTCAGTTACTTTGGAATAACTTTCCATTCGTCAGTCCATATACGTCCACTATTGGATATAGACCTCCCTACGAGAATGCCACTCGGAACAGTCCTGTGCCTTGCACTAACTTGCATATGACGGTTTCTTGCGACTTTCAAGATGTCGTCAGTCTACTTATACAGTCTTACCCTTAGTATAATTGTATACAATCTTAACATATTTGTTTTGGGAATATGAGCTAGAGAACATGGGCTAGATTCAACTCAGCCCCATCATATGATCGTTCTCATCGTCGCAGAAAAAAACCTCTTTCTCCATATTGTATCTACCTTGACTAATTGTTCTAGGTTAACTTGGAGACCGATAATGGCGACAAATGCATTGCCAATTAACCGTTGCCATAGTAACCGCAATTATTGTGGTCATTGACAATTTAAACGTTGCTATGGTAACCATTGCAATCGTAAATATCCTTATCCTTACTAATATTATAAATGCGAAAGTAAGTTTGTTTATTTGTTTGTTTGTTACGCTTTCACACTTAAAACACCAAACCGATTTCAAAAATTTTATCACCAATGGAAAGCTATATTATCAGGGAGTAAGATGGGCTATATTTCATCCCGGTATTCCCACGGGAACTACGCTGGTAAGCGACTGAAACCGAAGCGAAGCGAGGGCGGTTTGCTAGTTGTTAAATAAATGTAGTTAAAAAAGTTTCACTATAAAAAAGAAATTATAATATTTAAGAATGTTTTACTTTGACATTTTTAATATTTCACAAAAATTGGGCAAATTTATTCCTTTGGAGAGTTTCTAGCTCGACTCTCTCTCTTTAACCCTTCCCTTCTCTTATGCAACATAAATGAAGTTACGCGGCTATTTATATTAGCTAGGAAAAGATCGCTTTTCAATCTAACATCGTCGCCAGCTTTACTCTACATTGATTTTACGAAGGAATTTAATACAATAATCAGGTACACGTTTGATATTCATATTTTCACTTTGATAGAAATAACAATCTCAAAAATATTTTCAGGCCTTTGATACCTATAATAATAATGAGCCTAAGCCGTTAATTAAGCATCAAATTGTTAACATTACAGACTAAATATATATTCCTATCACCTATCTTATAGCAGGTATTTCTAAATCTCATAATATATTTATGTGTGGCACTAATTAGCACGTAGGTATATCAATTGTATGCCTCTAAAGGGAACGAAACTATACGACGTGACTTTATTTGGTACTACAGATTATCACTAAAGGAGGTAGGCTAGAAATTCTAAAAAAATGTGCCCGCAATATGAGTAGATACGTTAACTAATTTACAGTAATATTTTTATATGAATGTGTTGTGGATAAACTTATATAATTACTAGCAATGCGCCCTCGCTTCGCTTTCAGTCGTCTTACCCGCGGCGTAGTTCCCGTTCCCGTGGGAATATTGAGATAAAATATAGCCTATGTTACTCCCTGATATTATAGCTTTCCACTGGTGAAAGATTTTTTGAAATCGAATCGGTGATTTAAGCGTGTATGCGTAACAAACAAACAAACATCCTTACTTTCGCATTTATAATATTTGTAAGGATTATAAAAGAAAACAATGAATTAACATAAAACAATACGCTTTAGAAAAACCTTATTGAAACCAGATACGGTCAATGTTAGTGCCTGAAAGAATCATACCTATACTTCTTTATGTAGGGACTATCTTAAAGTCTATAATAATACTGAATATAATATCAAAAGAAAAAACCCTCGAAAAGGGATAAATTTGTTAAAACGTTAGTCTGATAAATTTGTTCTCAATTAATTTTGATCTTTTCACAATTTTACATTCAGAAGAAACGCCTGAGGTCGTTAAAAGTATTTCGCGATTATTGGTTTTATTATTGAAAAGCACGTTTTGCTATGATTGGAATAATGAAAATGCCTTATAATTTCCTAGTTAAGATACAGTTGTATTAATTATTATTATAATAGTCAAGAACTAACCCAATTACCTATTGATCACCTTAAATAATTACTAAGGATTAGAATTGAGACTAAAATATTAAATTCTAATGAAGGTTTTTTTTAAAGTTATATCATGCTGGCAATCATTATTAGGGCATTAAAATGAATATCACAAAACCACTCCCGTCGTAGGGCCGACTATTTTCTGCGTGCACGAGTCATACGAGTCAGCTTGAAAATTAAAAAAAGTGTGTGTATACTTATACGTAAGAAGTTATACCTACTTCTTTGGCATAGATAGAAGATAAGAATCTTTATGAAAATTATATTTTTACGTTTGTAGAAAAAAACAATACTAATAATAGAAAGAAGGGTATTTAACACATTGAAAGTTTTATTTTAACGTATAATCTAGTTGGTTTTGCGGAATGGTGTGCGTGCGCATCGTTAAAATTTACGCTCATTATTCTCTCTTAAGGCGCCAAAAGAAGTAAAACTTCAAATCATCATTTCAGCTCATATACGTCCCACTGTTGGGCTCGAGCCTCCTCCATAATAGGACGGAAATTGCCCTTACTATAGCACGCTTGTCAGACATGTTGACATAGGGATTTATTTCGAGTTTTCCTTCTCTTGCATAGATGTTATGTGCATATGCTATCCCTTAGTCATCTTTTACGACATCCACGGGCAACATAGGGGGTGGTGATTTGTATTCTTATTCCGTCACCACACGGAAGAAACTATTAATAGAATAATAAAATCTGAAATACGGAGATCTGTACAAAAACGGATCTAAAACAAAAAAATAGGACGTTAAAGTGGCAATGGGAACGTCACATCGCTCAACGAACCGATAAATATTGGGAAAGACAGGTTCTCGAGTAGCAACCATGAATCGAACAACGTAGCGTAGGACGACCCCTGACTAGGTAGACTGAGGACATCGGAAAAGTCACCGGGAACCGTTGGATGTAAATAGCACAGGACCGTTCTGAGTGACATTCTTATGCGAAGGCTTATATCCAACAGTGGATCTCCATAGGTTAACAGAGTATATTACGCTGTATAAGTATGCTGAACCGTACTCTTAGAAATAAATACTTCAAAG
The DNA here is from genome assembly GCA_032191425.1 of Lymantria dispar. NCBI lineage: Eukaryota > Metazoa > Arthropoda > Insecta > Lepidoptera > Erebidae > Lymantria > Lymantria dispar. The sequence continues at coordinate 25,179,443 of CM063448.1, forward strand.
TAATTATTCATTTACGTCAATTATTATTTATTGAGATATATGTATATATACAATTACAATGCATAGTTATAATACAAGGATTCCGACACATAATTTTCATAACATTTGGACTCGGTGCAGCCAAGTTTTAGTAAAATTTAATAAGAAATGTCTTAACATTTGAAATTTATTTATTCATACCGACGATTGCTGATAAAACGTTAAAAAAGGTAAAATTATTCAATAAATATACTTAAAGTTAATTTACTTAGTTCTGTGTAAAAATAATAATCATATTTGTCATATGAATCTCTCTTCAAATAGTATGAAATTATTATATTACGTCATACAGTTTTAATCAAGTTACCTTTTGCGTGTACAGTTTGTGCAGAATAATTCGGGACTAAATAGGGCCAACGTCAATAAAATGAGATTGAGTTATTGTAGACTTTGTAAACTGCCCACGGCAGGGTATTGTAACAAATCTCATTACTGTACATACTTCTCTAGACACAATAGTAAAAATGCAAATTTTTCATCACTATCTAAAATGAAGACATTATCTTGAACCACAATATAATTTATGGGCACTAAATTCAAAATTTAGTCAGTGATATAAATTTTGCGTAAAATAAAATTAAACGACTTTTCTGAAATTTTCTTTTCTTTTAGATTGTACTAATTTATGAACGCTTCACTTGTCCTAATAGAAACCCTATCAATATGTCTAACATATTCTAGACATAACATATGCTAGAATAACATGAGTGCAAATCGTCCAGCAACTCCAAGTATAACGATATTAAATTTCCAGTTTTTTAATCACAAATGGTGACATAAGTGCAAGGAGCATACTTTATGGTAAGTTATTCTGCCACTCATAGATTTTTGCAATAACAAGGGCACGGCCAGGCCAGTACTTGCTGTAGATAGAAAATACTCTTTTTAAACCTCGATTAAATAAGGCTATATCGTAGGGGGAAACCGAGTAGCAGGTAGTTCGTTCCTGATTCTACTCGTATCTGGAAGAAATGTTTGCTGAAAACATACAGCTGTAGACCATATTAAGTCGAATGGATGAACCCAGTTACAATGTCGAGTGGTAGAGTGTTGAAAATATGATAATGGTACCAAGTCAAACAGCTCTTCACCCGTGGAAGAGGCTGTAATTATTATCAGTTTTAAATAGCTATTTGTAAAGCTGATGGACACATCTTCAGCATACCTACTGGGCCGGGATGGCTGTCTAGAACCTCGGTACCAGTGATTGACCCGAAGGGGAAGGACTACGGTTGGGTACGGGGCCACGCGCCGCCCTGTCGTCACCCCGGACGGAACGGGTGCCGTGCGTCCAGACCATAGACTGCCTATAAAGAAAAAGCATGCCTACTACAGTATGATGCGACGATTGTTGTTATATGCACGGTAGTGTATTTCCGCCTGTAAATGAACTAGTAATGAACTGTTGTGAGTTACGGGCAATATCGATCTCTCACATCGAAGTTCTTATTACAATATGTGGACAAAATAAATACATAACAACGTTTTTTTTAAAAGACTACACTCTGAACTGAGGAAATAATCCTTCTGTTGTCGGGACATGAGAAGTTTATAATTCATCATTATCAGTGAGCCTATCGCCGTCCATTCTTGGACGTAGGCCTCCCTTATGATTAGCCACAAAGTGTAGTCCGTCTGCATCCAACAACGGCCAGGAACTTTCACCAGGTGGATGGTTCACTTAGTGGGTGTCTTACAAGTGCTTGCGTCGTCTAATACGTGGTCACCACTTAATCATTTTTCCCTAGTGATTGTCGATTCGATGAGTGATGTGGTTTGCACAGTGCCACTTCAGCGTGCTAATTTTTCGCGCTGTGTCGGTTACACCCATCTTTCTATGAATTTCAGTATATTAGATTCTACTTCGTAGAGAAATCCCTAGCATAGCCTGCTCCATAGCACGCTGAGTGCTGAGTCTGTTTATGAAACCTACATTTAGGATATATAATTAATAGACACAAATGACAGACTTAAAACAACAATTTGTGGATCGCACGAAAAGTTGTTCTGCATGAATTTCGAACCCACGACACTTTAATTAGGATTGTAAAACCATTAACAGCCCTTTAAATTTACCTATGTTATGTTAAGAGTAATAACCTGTATCAATTAATAAGGGCAAGGAACTTTTCAATACTCAATTAACGGAACTTAATTACTTCCAAATTGTAAACAACTATTTTTAGATTTGACCTTTTTTGTTTAAGAAGAAATTAACCTGCGTGTAGTCAGTTGTACCTACCGTGGCCAGTATGCGTTGAGAACTACGCTATTTATACAGTCATATATACGATGCGAATCGAAGCCATGACACTGATATCTTAGGTCAGTATACTAATCATTACACCCACTATACCATCTGCGCATTTATACTTCCATTTCCTGTATTATAATGTGAGATCACTACGGTGCAAACGCGCATAGCTAAAGAGAAGGACCCGCGGATAAGTTTTGTACCTATCCAAAGTTACAGCTTATCTATACCAATAAATAAAATTGGAGTGTCTGTTTGTAATGTCAAAATAATAGGCTTTTTTCATGCTCACACGGTTATTTGCACGACACCTATGCCTAAAATAGCAATTAAAAAATTTTTGTCTGTCTGTCTGTTGTCTGTCTGTCTGTTTGTTCTGGGTAATCTTCAAAACGGCTGGACCGATTGCAAAAATTCTTTCACCAATGGAAAGCTATAATATCAGGGCGTAAACTAGGCTATATTTTATCCCGGTATTTCCACGGGAACGGGAACTACGCGGGTAAAACGACTATAACCTATAACCGAAGCGAAGCGAAGGCGGGTTGCTAGTGTGAAATATAAAGACAGAAAATGAAAAAAAAAAGTACGTATTTATAATGAAATATGTTAAATTTATGTTGTAGTACACAAATTAGTGCCTGTTTTCTATTTTTAGTTCACAAATATATCCTAATCCTAATGCTGTGCGGTGGCTGAAAGGAATACTACCAACTCTCACATTGCTCGTGGAGGTTGTAAGACGCCTAAGAGCTGTATATAGATCTACGCCAAATCCATCTGATATCATTTGATTAACAATTTCATTCACAAAAAGGATATATGTGAAATGCGACCAGTCATAAAACTATTCCATCCATCCATCCATCAGCCTACAGACGCCCACTGCTGGACATAGGCCTCCCCACGAGAATGCCACTCGGAACGGTCCTGCGCCACTTGCATCCAACGGTTCCCTGCGACTTTGAGAATGTCGAAAGTCCACCTAGTGGGGGGTCGTCCTACACTGCGCCGTTCGATTCGTGGTCGCCACTCAAGAACCTTTCTTTCCCCAACGGTTGACGGTTCTACGAGCGATGTGGACTGCCCATTGCCATTTCAACGTGCTAATTCTACGGCCTATGTCGGTTACACCCTTTCTTCTACGGATTTCCGTGTTCCGGATTTTATCACGTAGAGAAATACCGAGCATAGCCCTCTCCATAGCACGTTGAGCAACTTTGAGCTTTTTTATGAGGCCGACATTTAGAGGCCACGTTTCAGTGCCGTAAGTCATCGCTGGTAACACACACTGGTTATAAAACTATTGCTAAAACTTTATTCAATATATACGAACGAGAAAGAGTACATATTTCTTCGACCCCAAGTAATTGGGTTAAGAACATGGCAATGATGATTAAATATTTCTAAATATACGAGTCTAATATATATGTAGTTTCATATAAACTCACTCCTTCAAAACTCATTTTTAACCCCCAATGCAAAAAGATGAGTGTTATAAGTTTGACGTCGATGTCTGTTTGTCTGTGTGTGTGTGTGTCTGTCTGTGACATCGTAGCTGTAAGAGTATCATCTCTTTTCCAAAATGATATATTAGGGTATGATTACTTCATTATAATAGTTAAATGACAATTAATTGATAATTCCTGCTAAAGAGAACGTAATATTTTTTTTAATAATTTAATTTTGTCGGGGTTATTCAAAATTTTCAATTTTACAGTTATTATTCGATAATTTTCTGTCCAACCTCGGTTAAAGTACAATATACAGACCGTATGATATTCTCGTAGTGCCTCGATTACCTTGGCTCAGTAATGATAAAATGCGTTTCGGCGCTACAGTTGAAATGTACCTACAGTATAAATAATATTTTTTTTTGTGTGTCGCAGCTGCAGATGGTATTCACAGCTTTGCCCGAACTATATGTTCCGGTGAGCGCTGAGGATAATTTATATACACATAATGTTGTATTTATTTAATACTATGATTGCGAGTTTACTTGCGTTGTTAAAGTAGATTATATAAATAAAATTTCTATGCCTCGGGAACAGTGTTTTTCCGTGGTGAAATTAGTACGTTGTGTCTTTCTATAAATCTACCAACTTCCTCTTCCTGTTATGGTTTCAACATTCCAACTTGCATAACTCTCGTTTGACCTATTTCTTAAAAATATTCTTTCATTGTGGACAACATAACTCGCACGCGGTGCGACAGGCTATGCCTATTTTTCGCTGGGACCGAACGCTGCCTTGTGGTAAGCTGCAATTACTTGGTGGCAAGCAATGCACCTGGTGGTAAGCTTCAATCCCTGTCATTGCTCAATTTATTTTCACATATATCAGAATTTATCATTATTATCATGTTAGCTTATTTATGTGCCAGTGCTGGGCTCGAGCTTCCTCCATAATAGGCGGACAAGGCTGGTCAAATGGGTTGGCATAAGGATTAATTTTGAATTTGCCCTCTTTTGTTAATTTTGGCAATACTTTTATAGCAAACTGTCCGCCTTTTACCAAACGAAGGCTTGGAAGTATTCTTAACCACCACCACACGATAAATATATATAGCCTATGCGTAAAAGGTAAATTATAACATTAAAATTGAGATTTTTTTAAAAATAGACGCAGTTAAATTCAATTTTAGAGATTACTTTTCACAAAAACACTCACACGAAAAGGAGAGCCGCAGTCCCACAATATGAAAAAAATAAACATATATATGTATCAATATATTGTTTATATCTTGATAGAATATTATTTAATAAAACAAGTTTATCATTTCACTAGCTTTAGCTCTGAAAGAGTAAATGAAAGTGCATCCCACTTAATATATTTTATCAGTAGTTCAGTAAATTGCCTAATAAATGCCTTTCTTTTTGCCAACCACAGTGAAGATATCATGCTTACTATTGATTGGGTATTTTTATACGGTGATACTTAATAACAATTTTTAACCAACTCAAGGATCAACCTTGGGCTATTCGTTTGATCAACTTACATTTTTATGATAGCCACCAATGAGGCATCCGTTATTATTTATTACTAAATGTCGTCATAAAATATTACAATTATCTTTTAAAATTATTCACTTATTTATATAAATACTGAAATTTCAATCAAAAAATTGTACTAGAATGAAGTTATTTCATTCAAATATGAATATAAACTGTAAAGTTATTTAAAACTTACCTTATCGAAATATATTTAAACACAACACCTTCACAAAAATATTGTCACTTTAACCGAACAGTAATTGCATTAAAAGCTAATATAAATTAAAATATATAAAGAACATTCGCAAAACGTAATCTTATTAAACGCAAACAGTGAGTCAACGTCGACTCAACTCGGAGTCTGCTGAACTACTGATGGAGGTAAACGCTTCTCTCAAAAGCTTTAGACCTATTTCATCTCGCAAGATTCGATATTTTCACGAAACATATTTTCTTGTTATCAAATAAAGAACAATGTTATTTATTTTATTTCGAAATAATGTTAATAGAAAGCTTTTGAAATAAATAATATTTTCATGTAATGATATTAAAAAAGATTTTATAGCTAACGGCGTTCCTGTACTTTTTGAAGTAAAAGCAAATTCTTGAATTTATTGCTATATTGAGTTTGAGATGTACTGGATCAAGTAAATACGTATTTACTTTGCATTAAGATTTCGTTTGTACAGGAATAGTAGATATTTGATCTACACAAACTTCTTGGATTTCTCATTCGATTTGTACATATAGATTTATTTATAACACCTTAACTCGAAATAATATTTAGATTTAAAAGTGGAGGATTATAAAATAAACTGTTTGGGATTTCTATGCCTTTTAATTTTGTTTTCGTATAGCTCTATGAATAACATTGCCTTGGTATGGTAGCAGAGTAAATGCAAAATATAGGCCAACGTGGTATATTATGATTTTTTTCTTCCATTGTAGTAGCGCAACGTGCCCAATAATTGGACATATGAATATGCGCTTTAGTAGAAGAAAAAAGAATGCCAACTACCTATGTGTACAGACAGTACAGTACAGATTTTACATGAGAAAGAAAAGTCTGACCTTTCTTTCTCATGTAAAATCTGTACCTAAATTAAAATCTCTGTATTTTATTTGCGTAAAATATGTTTTCAGCAATTAAAATATTGCTCAAAACAGATAAAAGGTAAACGTGTGGACTTTATAATCAATAAAATTTTAAGGGCAACGTAGATTTATAAAATACTGACTTCTGCCCGCGCCTTCGCTCGAGGTAATAGAAACTTAATATAGAACTTTATCCAAAATTTCTCAACGTTTGATTGAATATTAAGTATAGTTGAACTATTACCATAAAGGAAACACATTACCAGATTCAAATTATCCTGTAAGTTATGCTAACAAATGATCTACCTATGTGCTACTTTTCACCCAAATCTGTTCAACAGTTTATTCGTGATTGAGTAAAAAATATCGTGACATCTAAACATCATCACAAACTATATATTAGGTTTTGAGTGGCCAATTTTATAGAACAAAATCAATCGGCTACTGAATTTTAACAAGATTATTACACGAGGCAACTCAATTACTCATAATTGCGTGATGTTAATTAAAACTGAAAAAAATACCGTATATATTGCTACCGTATATATTAATAATTGCTTTTACTTAATTACGGCGACTATAAAAGCGCCGCTCTTTTTAATGGCTATCTTGTCATATATCATCTAATCATCTACTACATCTATCATTTCTCATTTAAGAGAAAGAAATTTTTATTTAAAGTCCTCATTATAACGAATATTTGTGAGTGAGAAACGGTTAATAATACTATTAAAACTATGAGATAAGTAAAAAACCCAAAGCAGTCAAGAGAACAAAAGTGAAAAATTAAAACTATGAACATACAGTTAGGTATTATGTTTGGATCTTCAATTAAAATTATCTAATATTTGAATGAAAAGTTTTTGAATTGTACGATGTCTGTCTTTCATTTAAGATTCTATAGGATTAGCCAAACAAAACACTATTTCAACAATACACAGTATATACGCATTGAACTTTCCACTAAATCTAATCAATTTCACTTACAATATACATATATGTTACGTTAAATTTGATTAATTAGTAATTATTAATAATTTTCTATCATTATTACCCAGCTGGTGTTTATTTGTAGTATCATATATAACAAAAATTTACATGCAACATAATTTATTATGTGCTGAAATTTTATCTTTTTGGGGAGTGGGTTACTGTGGGCGCGCTCCTCGCACTACTCTGCCCAGGGCGACAGAGGGGCGTAAGCATGCACACCCGTAACCCGCCCGTGACACGTCGCCTTCGTCGTTGGGCCGACCACCTTCTCATCCTCGTTGCAATCGCAGTGGTGGCGGGACGGTGTACTCTCCTTCCTAACGACCGTGTACAGGTATTTGGCGAAGCATCCATGCCCCGTCAAAACCTGCAACAGTCGGAAGGAGAGCACCCCATGCTGCCATCTTAGCCGCTGCATCAGCACCGACCGGAAGGCCTCCACAGTCCGCACACCGAACCGAGGCCTCTCCAGCCGGACTGCCCAACGGGCAATAATGTCTTGGCGGGCGTCGATGCGCCAAACGGTGAACTCCCTCAAAGAGATCACACCGCCTTCCGCTCGCACCCCTGACACCCGCCGATACAAACCGGCGAGCATTTCCGCTTCCAGGTCCCACGGGGGAGTGCGGGCCAACGGGCACGTTGTCTCCAGCGACACCGTGCGGTCTCCGCGTATGGCCCTGACCGCTATGGCTCCCTGTGGTCGCCACACAAGAGCTCTGAGTCAGACGGTCAGGGACTCCGCCCACACCGGTGCGCGGTGCGCGTACAGGGCCATCGACCGGATGACGCCCGCGTACAGCCGTTGACATGCAGCGCTCGGTTCGCCCACATTCAGCATAAGCCAAGAAAGCAAGAAAGGGTGGACGAGCCGTGGAACGAGCCTGCAGAAATGCTCCCGGAACCACCAATGCCCGTCGAGCACCAGGCCCAAATACTTCATATGGGCCCGGATGCTAATATCAACCGAATTGACAGTGATCGAGACGCCAATGCGAGGACCCATACGGGGCCCAATTATGTGCTGACATGAAATACTAATTAACAAAAAATTAAACAATTACAGATTCATCACAAAATCAACACTACAATCCTAATAAATTGTTAATATTAAATAATGTTTATTTTTGGAAGAAAGACTTTTGAGACACTTAGAATTGCAATGAACGCTGTGGCCACCCACCGCGTTCATTGCAAATCGTTGTGGGTCCCATTAAAAAATAGGGCCTCCGTCTTATTTAGGGCCACCCTAAGCTCTAGGGTCTTGTTGCGCGTTCACGCATAAACCACCGAACCCAATTCAAAAATTCTTTCACCAATGGAAAGCTATAATATCAGGGAGTAACATAGGCTATAATTTATCCCGGTATTCCCACGGGAAAGGGAACTACGTGGATAAGGCGACTGAAACCGAAACGAAGCGAGGGCGGGTTGCTAGTAATTAATATACAAGTAATAATTGATTAGTCACAGCACAGTCACAGAACAGCTTACACAAAAATCCTAAGAGAACGAGAGCACTGTTGATTTCACTGAAAACACTTTATCAACCGTATAAACCTCTTGAAAGCCTCACTCTTGCCCGATTTGACGTTAGGAATATCGAATCTGACAAGCAATGATGGAGCAATTAATGATCTATTTAAATAGACTAGTGGTAGCCAAGTAGTCGAAATTCAACCATATTTCATTTAAATTTATTTTTCTGCCTTACAATTTTCTTATCAATTAAATCATCAACAATCAATTAGTATTTATGTATAATTGTATATTGAGCAAGCTATATAACACTAATAACTATTATATCAGTACAAATTTCTATTAGACACTAGCTGAACCGGCAAACTTCGTACTGCCTTTTTTCCTAATGTTTTTATTTATTAATTTCAAGTATTTTCAATGCATTACTTTATCATTTTTACTTTTACTTTTTTTTTTTTTTTTTTTTGTGTGACTTAGTTGTTAGCCTCAGATGGCTGTGACAACTTTACCCGGACTGGTGGGTGAGCGCTGAGGGCTCTCAACCCGCATTTTACTTTTACTTTTACAAAATCCGGATACATATATCTACAATTTTGTAATAAAACCATGGTGCGATTTCAAATTATGTACAGCGCCATCTAGTGAGCTTAAAATAAATTGTTGCTTTAATGAGGGAGACAGAGCGACGCTATATTGTTCGTAAGCGACTGTGCGGTGAATTAATATTATTGCTGTGTAATATTTCAAATAATAATAGAAATCGTATTATTTTATTCAATACTTTATGCCATATTAGTTCCTGTTGTAATCTATTCTTTTATGCATATATACTTGTACAAAATAATTTAGATGTTTCACATCTACCAGGTGTCCTGAGCGACGGCTCACTTTTTCTTTCAAGTGCTCTTACAGTTTCAGTTTCCAGATAATTAATTTATTTCCAGATATTAATTAAAAAAGGAATGTTTTAGAACAACTTTTATTTTACAGTTCTAGTGGTAGGTATATTTTTGAAAATACACGTAAACTACTTAACATGGCCTCATCACTCAGTTGCGAATAACAACTTTATTAGTACTTTTTATAACAGGAAAGCGAACCACGTGGTTTATGGTTCATATAATGTTTATGGTAAGAGTTTTACCCATGTAAATAAAATAGTTGGAACTTCATATGAGGCAACTGTCATTTTACTAATTTGTTCCTATTTGAATTAATATAGCTATTCATTATCACAATAGTAAGTAGTAAAATAATAATAAGCTTAATTCTTTCGTACAGTGACGAAGTAAGAATACAGTTCACCGCCCCATTTCTCTTTGTGGGTGTCGAAGAAAACGACTAGGGGATATGATAAACATAAAGCATCTATGGAAGAGAAGGAAAATTAGAAATACATAAAACCGTACGCCAACCCGTCATCACCAGTAGGTAATTTTTTCTTCTATTATAGAGAATGGTCGAGCTCAACAGTGGGACGTATAATAGATGAAGTTATTATTACCTATAATCTAATTTTATTAGGAGAAAACTATTAACATTTGACACTAATTAGAAAATAAATTAATAATCAAATGCTTAGTGATACAACAAATTTATTTCATACTAGCAACCCGCCCTCGCTTCCCTTTGGTGTCAGTCGCCTTAACCGCGTAGTTCTCGTTCCCGTGGGAATACCGCGATATAATCTAGCCTATGTTACTCCCTAATATTATAGCTTTCAATTGGTAAAAGAATTTTTGAAATCGGTTTGGTGGTTTAAGCGTGAAAGCGTAACAAATAAACATACGAACTTACTTTCGCATTTATAATATTAGTAAGGATAATTATCTTTACAACATATGTACATAACATTGTTAGTTTGTTATTGTCATAGCATTGTTAGTTACCTGAGCCATTCCATCTGATGCTGTCTAGTCAAAAATAATTACATTTCCAGGGAGGATTAAATTCTGACAGGCAGCAGGTCATAAAACTATTGTCGCAACTTCTGCAATATTTACTATGAAGGAAGAATGCATATCGCAGTGTGATGACGATGATGACTATTTTGAAAACATATTTATAACATATTTCAATTTTTAGTTTTTTTCTGGGACAATAACAGTAATAAATTAAATAACGACACAAATGAGTGGAACACGTGAAAAAATTTGTTTACTTGATATGATAAAAATGATAAGGATGTTAAAAGAAGAGTAAATGCTGGTAATAGAGTGAATGGTGTACTACACATCTTTATTATCAGCAGGAATGTATCTAAAAAGGCACGTCTAGGGAAGTGTTAATGCCCTCATGTATGGCAGTCAAAGCTTGATCTGGCAAGGACGACATGAAAGTAGAATAAATGCTGTAGAGATGAGAGCTCCACGTAGTATGTATGGTGTAAGACTGAAAGATAAAATTAGGAATAGTGTGATAAAAGAGCACTGTGGAGTGAACAAAAATTTATGATAAATATTAAAAAAAGACATGTTGAGGTGGTTTGGACATATGAAAAGATTTAGTGAAGAGAGAATGACAAAGTAAGTATACAAAGCAAGTGAGAGTGGGACGGTTGCAAGAAGAAGACCACGTCGTTCTATTCTGGATCAAATTGGAGATGTGCTGGTGTACGGTCATGTTAAGAGTACGCGTAACCGTAGAGAATGCATCAAAACTGTGATGAGTGAAGTGAATTGAGGCTTGTGGCAAACCGTAGTCTTTGCCTACCCTTCTAGGAAGCAGGCGTGAGGCTATGTATGTATGTACATATGATTAGTCTAAGACCTCAGTAATCTTAACCTCATCAGTGTCCGAAATAGTAATAAAACCTTTATATCTATACCAATAAATAAAATTGGAGTGTCTGTTTGTAATGTCAAAACAATAGGCTTTTTTCATGCTCACACGGTTATTTGCACGACACCTATGCCTAAAATAGCAATTAAAAATTTTTTGTCTGTCTGTCTGTCTGTCTATCTGTCTGTCTGTTTGTTCCGGGTAATCTTCAAAACGGCTGGACCGATTTCAAAAATTCTTTCACCAATGGAAAGCTATAATATCAGGGCGTAAACTAGGCTATATTTTATCCCGGTATTCTCACGGGAACGGGAACTACGCGGGTAAAACGACTATAACCTATAATCGAAGCGAAGCGAGGGCGGGTTGCTAGTTTATACATAAATTAGCAATCCGCCCTCGCTTCGCTTCGGTATAGTTTATACATAAACTAGCAATCCGCCCTCGCTTCGCTTCGGTTATAGTTTATACATAAACTAGCAATCCGCCCTCGCTTCGCTTCGGTTATAGGTTATTTATTTATTTATTTATTTATTTATTTATTTATTTATTTATTTATTTATAGGAAAACCAACAGCTATCAAAAACATCTTAGTAACTAAATTCTAGTAACATAAAGCCAATTACAGGTTCTCACGAGTAGAGATACACTAGTAAAACAAATATGTGAATATTACAACATTAAGTATGCTAAATTAATTAAATACATACATCAATTAGTTTGATTGAAAAAACGCTTACTCAATTGCTGTCTGGCAGAGGTAACACTGGTACAAAATATGTCTAATTCTAAATCAGTTTCTTTACTAAGTTTATTGAATGCGTTAGATGCTCTCCAGAAGAACGAATTTTGTCTATAATTAGTATTAACCAATGGGATATGTATAGGAGGATTAAAACGTACAAATCTGTTTGGAACGTTGAATTTGAGGTTAACTAATAATTCCGGGCAGTTTATTGTGTTATTTGCGATACTAAGCAAACTGGTTATATCAGCAATTTCACGTCTGAACGACAAAGGAAGTAAATGAAATTTTTTACATAAAATTAGATAATCGCTAGATTTATATTTTATTTTTTGTGTAAAACAAAGAAATTTAATAAATTTATTTTGTATTTGTTCGATGCGTAACACATATTTATCATAGCATGGATTCCAAATTTGAGATGCGTATTCAAGAATACTACGAACAAGCATACAATAAATAATTTTTATAGTTTTGGCTTTGGTAAAGGACATAGAACTTCTCATCAGAAAGCCCAGTGATTTGGATGCTTTCATACATATATTATCAATATGGTAATTAAATATAAATTTTGAATCATAGATTATGCCAAGATCACGAATGACATCGTCTCTTGTTAAAATTTCATTCTTTAAAATGTAATCAAATTTGATATCATTTTTTTTACGAGAATAGCTTATCACACTGTTATAGTCGTTTTACCCGCGTAGTTCCCATTCCCATGGGAATACCGGGATAAAATATAACCTAGTTTACGCCCTGATATTATAGCTTTCCATTGGTGAAAGAATTTTTGAAATCGGTCCAGCCGTTTTGAAGATTACCCGGAACAAACAGACAGACAGACAAAATTTTTTTAATTGCCATTTTAGGCATAGGTGTCGTGCAAATAACCGTGTGAGCATGAAAAAAGCCTATTATTTTGACATTACAAACAGACACTCCAATTTTATTTATTGGTATAGATTTGTTATAAACATATAGTAACATATTAAAGTTAATATTGCAAGGGTATCATTATATCTTCGAAAACAACGAATCGGTCACGGTAGTCCCCTCAATCGTTAATGAACAGTAAAAAGGCGGGTAATACCGCACGTTAACATTCCGTCAAGTAAGGTCTGTACGATTTAAGCAGCTTTTGATCAGATAATAACCAAACAGATACAAGAGATTCTTAAAATTAAGGGTTCAGCAGCTTAATGAAATCCTAAGGCAATCATCATCTCGGCAGTTATACGTTTCACTACTTTCATATAATATGTATATATATATATTATTAAATTGTACCAAACATAGTGTGATTGCCAAATCATTCTATTTATTTAAGACATAAAAGATCTTTAATATTGATATAGTCACTATAAGAAGTTGTTAGGTTAGCTATTTACATAATAACTGAAGAAGAAAGGTCCCTTAAGCAGGGACTGAATGAGTTAACCGACTTGATATAACATGGATCTCACAAATTTTTATGGTAGAAGAACTCAGTTGCGAGGCTTGGCTTTTTTTACAAGTTTTGTTTTTGATGGTATATTCTTATATGTTCATTACACGGAAAATCTATAAATTTCTTCGAATAGGAATAAACATACGTTCATTGTACGCCGTACGTATTTATATTACCTACAACTAGTTGTAAATATCGCGAAAGGATTTAAACTATGTAATAAACAAACAAATATATACAAACAATCCATTCTACAGTAAATATTGTTGACTTACTCATATGAAATATAAACATTGTTATATTACGCATGATCACGAATTTAAATATGTATTTTATTTAGTTTCATTTAGGATGAAGGAAATATTTATTATACTTGACATGATATAAAGAAGTCATTTTTTTTATTGCAAACAGTGGCAAACGAGCAAACAACACACCTGTTGGTATGTCATACTATTGCTTATGGACCTTTTCTAGGCCATTGCCTACCATAAAGAAAGTGAAGGTAATGATTTCTGATGTTTACGCGAGTATTACACATCTATACTCTATACCAATAAATAAAATTGGAGTGTCTGTTTGTAATGTCAAAATAATAGGCTTTTTTCATGCTCACACGGTTATTTGCACGACACCTATGCCTAAAATAGAAATTAAAATTTTTTTGTCTGTCTGTCTATCTGTCTCTTTGTTCCGGGTAATCTTCAAAACGGCTGGACCGATTTCAAAAATTATTTCACCAATGGAAAGCTATAATATCAGGGCGTAAACTAGGCTATATTTTATCCCGGTATTCCCACGGGAACGTGAACTACGCAGGTAAAACGACTATAACCTATAACCGAAGCGAAGCGAGGGCGGGTTGCTAGTGCCTAATATACAAATTAAAAAATTTTTGTTTGTCTGTCTGTCTGTCGGTCTGTCTGTCTGTCGGTCTGTCTGTCTGTCTGTCTGTTTGTTCCGGGTAATCTTCAAAACGGCTAGACCGATTTCAAAAATTCTTTCACCAATGGAAAGCTATAATATCAGGGCGTAAACTAGGCTATATTTTATCCCGGTATTCCCACGGGAATGGGTACTACGCGGATAAAACGACTATAACCTATAACCGAAGCGAAGCGAGGGCGAGTTGCTAGTTTTAAATAAAACTGCTATACGGATTTTATCGCGTTTGTATTTGATTTTTGATTACCCGACGTTTCGAACACTTTGCTGCGTTCATGGTCACGGGCGGACTAAGATGTCTCACGCCCAACAAGTCATCGTTACTATCATCGATATCAGGGAAGTAACATAGGCTATATTTTATCCCGGTATTCCCACGAGAACGGGAACTATGCGGGTAAGGCAACTGAAACTGAAGCGAAACAAGGGCGGGTTTCTAGTCCTACAATAAAAACAACCGAAGCCACAAATAATTAAGTTTCGGCATTACAAATAATCGTTCAAAAAGCCTCTCCATTTAATATTTTTTTATTCTTTCTCGAACACAAGGCAATTACGAGTAAAAAAGAGACCAATTGCTGGTGTAAGTCATTTCGATTAATGAGTAAGTAAAAGATTTCTTAATTACCAATAAGAAATGGCTACACTGAAAACGTTTCAGGTAAAATTAAAAGCTTTCAAGTTTTTTAAATAAATACACATTTAGTAATGGGTATATTTCATATATTAGTAGATTTATCTATTCCAACGCCACCATCATCAGTTTGATCGTCGTTATCATCATCATTGACTTATACACGTTGACTATTAAATTTAGGCCTCCTGAAATGCGTGTGTAGACTTTCTTTTTTTTTGTGCGGGCACAGATTATGGCCTACACACTTCCTATACGTTCCGTCCGGAGCGCCGAAAGGGCGATGCGCTGCCTTGTAACCCACTGTATTCGCTCGCCGTCGCCATTAGGTCGACTACTGGAAACGAATCCTTGACGTTCGTGGCCAGCCCGGCGCAGGTTTTCCGTATTCCTAAAGGGTTTTCCGTATAGTGATGCAGTAAGAATATAGTTCACCACCGCATTTCCTGCAAGTGAGTATCGTTAAAGTCGACTAAGTGGTATAATATGCAGAGAACATGTATACAGGAGAAGAACAATCTGCTATAATAGGCCTACACCAACCCATCTGGCCAGCGTGATACAATAGGTCAGTTTTCCTTACATTATGGAGGAGGCTGGACTCCAGTAGTAGGACATGTGTGATATGAGATTTAATGGGTACAATGCCATAACCACCATGCTTAATAAAAATGTTAGCAAACGCAGTTAGTGTAATAAGTTTACCAAGGACAGTAGTGAAGTCCATTTTTCTGGTGACCTCTCAGTCGACCTTCTCGATTCTCACGGGAAATAAGGGATAGTGACGCATTATATTCAAACATTTGTAATAAATGTGTATAACAATATTTCAAAAATAAAACTACTACAATCCTAGTCGTTCCTAAAGAGAGAAAATTTTTTCGTTCATTGAACATATTAAAACTGTAGGTGAAAAAGCCAAACGAAATTTCTATGCGCTTACCAAAATTTCAACTTCCACCAGGGGCATTCGTTTTAACACACTTAAAATTATATATACAGCCACAAATCTGGGCTGTATCTGTTATGGTGCACCAGCCTGGGCTAATCGTACTACCATAGGCGCGGCTCGGCGTAAGTTACTACAGAGTCAACGATTAGCGCTAATATTTCTGTGTAAGGCATACCGAACAGTTAGCACAGAAGCCTTACCAGTACTTGCAGGTGTACTCCCGGTCGACTTGGAGATACAAAAACGTGCGTCCATGTATTATTCCACTAGAGAAGACATGTCTAAAAATTTTCTTTTACCACGCGATCGTAATAAAATTACTAGACTTTTTGCGCCGCAATCCGTCGTTAACGATAAGCTCCTGACCGAATGGCAGGAAAGATGGGATTCGTCAACAAAAGGTCGTCATCTATATCTATTCTTTCCATCTGTTCGTGAACGTTTGGAGAAAACTTAGCTAGAAATTGACCACTATGTAGCCCAATTCCTCACAGGCCATGGGAATTTTAGAAGTAAATTATTCTATTTTAAACTAGTAGATTCACCATTTTGTCAATGTTCGACCTCAAACTCCGATTTTGAACAAACAGCTCATCACATCCTTTGGAAGTGCATTCTCTGGCGCAACGAGCGGAACGTCATGTTAGATAATGTGCATGTCACGTCTGGGGTAGTATACTATTCGGATCTTATAGCAACTCGAGAAAATTTCCGTGCGTTTAGGCGCTTTTGCCATATATATTATTGTAATCAAACCTAAAGCTCACAAATAGGTCCATTTAGCTTTGTCCAATCTGTGGTGCTGTACCGCTGCGTTTCACGTAGTTGTACAAACTCTTATTTACTGGCTTATCAGCCAACTTTGCTTCATATCTCCCGCTTTGCATAGGAGGGAAGTGGAATCTTTCCAACTCCTCCTGTTTTTCTTTTCTAATTAAATTTGTTGCGCGTCCAAGTCAATTAAAAGCGATTCCCGGGACTTCCTGAAGGTCAAACCTCAGTGTCTTATACGGAGGCCATTGTGGATCCTGGCTTACAGGAGTTACAGTGGTGGGAATGTGTGGTGGGACTAGTCCCAAAAATAAAAAGTCGTTCCTAAAATTATACACATTTATTACAAAGTAGCTTTGAAATTCCTCGCCAATTTTGCTTGTAGTGGTATAACAGTGAAGCTGGGTAATGCTTCTATCGGCAGCATTAAAAGCTAATTTGCTCTAGTTAATAGCTTGTTTTAATAATAATTTGTATAGAGAAACAATATTCATCTTTAAATATTATAAAACAAAGTCCCCGGCGGCTTCTGTCTGTCTGTCTGAAGGCGATGAACTCAAAAATTACTGAACAGATTTTCATGTGGTTTTCACCAAATGACGGAGTGGTTCATGGGAAATGTTTTTATGTATAATACATCAATGTTTTGTGTAAATTAGTTGAAATATGATGATAATTGTCGAAGAGGTCGGCAAAATTCAAGCCTCCCGGGAGCTTTTATCGAAAACGCTGTCTGATCTGTTGGAGATATATCAAAATAATGTATGGTGGAATTGTGTATCTTTTATAGGTCTACAAAAAGTCCCCAATAGCATGTCTATCTTTTACGGATAACGTACAATATCTATTTAATATTTAAGAAAATGGCCACAGTATAACGTGATAATTTGAAAGTTATTTAGACGCAGAGGATATTAATCCTTATCAAATAAAATACGATAGTTACCTTAAACATTTCATGCACTATATAATCGCCTTTTACACCATACATTTTTAACTAATATCTTAGGAGTTATCTTAAAATTAAAATAACAACTGAGGCTAACAACTAAGTCACACACAAAAAAATAAAAAAAAACGCGCGTTTCCCTATAGGCAACAGATTTTCAGAACGGTAGCTACGCGGGTAAGGCGACTGAACCCGAAGCGAAGCGAAGGCGGGTTGCTAGTCAAATATAATAACATAACTATATTTTCGTAAAATTCAGATGTTTTTATTACGCCTTTCCTACATATCCTCATTTCCTATAAGACTACTTAAGTACTGCTACTTAATTTTACTTACTTATTATTAAGACTACTTGTTAAAGTCTTGGGTCCAGTTAAGCAATATCTGCGATTTTTATATGGAAAAGTATCTTTTTTAAAGACAACATTCTGCGCTAAGAAATAATTTCTTGCGTTGCAGGGGAAGTTAACAAATTTTTTAACAAATAATTTTTGTTTCATACAAATAATTTTCCTGCGTGAAAATCGAACTCACAACACTTGGCAAGAGTAGTACTTGGGCCACTAATGATGTAATAGTCCAAGTACTACTATGGTCTGTACAGTCCTGTTTATTTTTAACAAGCAAATACCTGATGTTTCACCCGCGTAATTCCCATTCAGTTGGGAATACGGGAATAAAATATAACCTACTTACTGATAATGTAACTTTGTATTGATGAAAGAACTTTTAGAATTAGTAATCGCTGCGGTTTTACTCGCATAGTTCCTGTTCCCATGGAAAACCAGAGATAAATGTAGCTTATGTTCCTCACAGCTCACTTACATCCCACTGCTGGGCTCGAGCCTCCTCCATAATGGGAGTGAAATTGTTAGCATTGGATATTATTTGGAGTTTGCCTTCTCTAGTATAGATGTTATCTGCATATCGCAAACCCTTAGTCGTCTTTTACAACACCCACGGGCTGGAAAGGGGCTGGTGAATTTAATTCTTACTCCATCACCACACGGAAGAGCTTATGTTACTAACTGCTAACGTTGCTGTCGCTGCCCATTCGTAACGGAATTTTTAAAATCAGTTAAATAATTTAGAAAGCGTAATGAATAAACATATTCCGTGATATTCCGTGTGGTGACGGAGTAAGAATACAATTCACCACCCCCTATCTTACCCGTGGGTGATCGTACGAGACGACTAAGGGATATAAAACGCATATAACATCTATGCGAGAAAAGGAAAACTCGAAATAAAACCCTATACCAACACGTTTGACCAGCGTGGTATAGTAGGTCAATTACCCTTCCATTATGGAGGAGGCCCGAGCCCAACAGTGGGACGTATATGGGCTGAGATGATGATGATGATGATGAATGAATAAACAAACCAACATACTTTCGCATTTATAATATTAATTATTATTATTAATCATTTAGAAAGTAATCGTGCAATATTGTGATTGAAGGGTCTACGAAGACCTTTAAAACTCTCAGTGTAAATTAAAGATTGAAATTAATAGCTTGAACTCTGTCTTACACACAAATATAAGTTTAAGCCAAACACAGCTATAAGTTTTATATACGAAACTCAAAACATGATTTGGTATTCTCTTCACAACCATATCCGATGACTCACGTCACATCATGAGAATAATATAGTGACCATCATCATCATCACAGCTCATATATGATGGGCTCGAGCCTCCTTCACATTGGGAGGGAAATTCACCTACTATACTACGCTGGTTAGACGAGTTGGTACAGGACTTTATTTCGAATTTTCCTTCTCTTGCATAGATTTTGTATGCAGGGCGGCGGGTACACTAACCATTGTCCACCCCCAAAATAAAAGGTAAAATAAAACCAGTGATAAAGTTTCAGCGTTAAATAAAAAGACAAATAAATTTTATCAACACATTACATCGTTGTATTTTATGAATATTTGGCATCCAATAACGTCTTTTAATAAAGCTATAAGATTGCAGCGCTAAATAGTATCTGAAATTTATTGTATCATTGCATTTCATGAATATTTGACATCAAATAACTTCTTTAAATAACGTCTGAAACTCACTCAAGTCAATGAAACCAAATTATTTATATTTATTTTCAACATAATTTTTACAATGGAAGATATTTTTAATGAAAATCGTAACATATATATTCTTTCAGCGAAATTATTCTATAGAGAATATTAATTCATCAATCCTTAGTCTTCTGTTGGAAATTAGGCGAACCCAAAAGAATACCACAGAGCAATATGCAGTAGCAAACCCACGCCACAGCATTAATGACAAAGCTTATCGTCGTCCATATCCAACAGTGAATCCAAAAATCGAAATGTTTTATGTGCGGATAATGGGTTTCAGTATGGTTAATACCACACTGAACACCTCCCAAGAGATAGCTGTTGCCCACTGCCCTATTATTTTCTTAGCCGATTTTATGACACCAATAAAAGCATCGTATTCCTAGGCCGTCACCACACGGACATAAGTTATAAATATATAGCTTAAGAAAAAAAATATGTGTTCATCATATTTGTATACGCGAGGCAAACATTTTGTACCCATATTTTACGAAAAGTATGAAATTTGCCACAGTTGAAGAATATATTCAGAAGTGAACAAAACTAAAATTTGATATACACTACAAATACGTCTAATAAAAACATGACGTACACTCTGTAATCGACACAGACTCACATTGTTTATGATTAAAGTATCTGATTGAACTAAATGTCCAAAAATCATAATTATGATGACAATGTCTAGTAGATATTTGTACTTATGTATTAGTTATTAATAAAATACACCTTGATCAATATACAATTATACATGTATAATCATGCATCATCATGAATAATGATATATGTATAATTGTATATACATAATTGTATATAATTTTATATACATGATTATATATATAATCAAAAAGAAAATTGTCTAGCAGCAATATAATTATTAATTAATTTATATGAATTATGGCAGAATTTCGATTACTCGGCGAACAATAGTTTAATTAAATAAACAACGGCTATTTTAATAAACTTTTGTTGTAATCACAGCAAGTATATATAAAACAGAGACAAAGACTTAAATCTTAGTATATAAAAAAGACAAATATATAGAGATAAAAACAATGTCAGACATAGTCTTAAACTTAAAATTGAATATGTACAACTGAAGACTGAGAACAATAAAATTGGCGTCCACGAAAAATAAGAGTGAATGACGGTTATACAGATGATAATAAAATCTACATTGAGTAATGCGTTGTCTTCAATGTGATTCAATATATTACATTGAGTATTGCTGAAGGGCAATTTATCATTTTAAGCAGCGATAATTTAGTAGAGATAACAATAAACTATCACATAGAGTTATGTGCTTTTAGTCCACAATGGCCGTTAATATTTTAAAATTAAACGTTTACATAATTTCAATAAGTTAGATAATAAATATTTTTAATAGAGGCTACGAAACGAATACTATAAACTCTTGCATGGTTCGTGGATGTTGTAAAAGTTGACTGCCTGATGTAAAACCTTATTGAAAATGCCAAGATGGTTTGATGCTAGGCAAGTCACTGATTATAAAACTAATACCAACAACATTTCCAATATATAACAGAGAAGAGGAGTACATACTTCGTCCTTAATTAACTTAATTAACGTCCAAATCAATGAATTAGAAAATACAAAATTCCTAGGGATAATGCTTGATAAACATGTTGATTGGAAAACTCAGATCAATGCAGTTTGCAATAAAATCAATAAATTTGTTTATTTGTTATTTGTCTATTTTATGTGAACAATAAATCATTTCATTTCATAATTAATTGGGATAAGAGCAGGATGATGATGAGTTCTTGAATTGTAAATTATTGCCAAAGGAAAAGATTGTAAGATAACATGTCTGAGAGATCTGTAGAAAAAATGTTTTCACATATTTATGAGATCTGTTTCGAAAATATATGGTAACATTTCCAAAATTAAAATCATTATGGTAGTTAATATGTTTCCGTGTGGTGACGGATTGAGAATACAATTCACTACTCCCTATCTTGATCGTCGATGTCGTAAGGGAAATAATATGCCTATAACATCTATGCAGGAGAAGTAAAACTCGAAACCAAACCTTATACCAACCTGTCTGACCAGCATGGCATAGTAAGGTCAATTTCTCTCCTATTGTGGAGGAGGCTCGACCCTACAGCAGTGGGACGTATATGAGCTGAAATGATGAAGGAGTTAATATATATATATATATATATATAGATATAATAATTTATGTAGCAACATTTTGGAGAAGTAGAGGTTAAATGATAGCTTCTCTACGGAAAATGATATTTCATCGTATTTAATTAGACTAAAAGGCAAAGCATAAAATGCATGTTTATTTTAAATAATGTTGGAATGTAATATTTTTTAAATTAACAATGCCAATAATGAGTTGCGCGCTAATCTGTAACGTAACATAAAATATTTAATTTCAAAAGATAAAACTTGTTTTCAATTTCTATATTTTAATTTTATTATACCTGTAAAAATATCATACAAATAATAAAACATAAATGCTTTAAAGTAAAAACAAATGTTTTGCCTTTTTTTTATCATAAAATTATTCTAGAGATATTTTATTATAAATATGTCATATTTCGGGTCACTCTTATAAACACACAACATAAAGCTTCTTCCAACTTGGTTTGTAATACGTATTGTATATTCATTTGGTGATGGTATGGTGATGGGTTTAGAATACAAAGCGTCGCTCTCATTTTTTTGCGCGAGCCACGATCAGTACACACGCCATCCATTCCATCCGGGACGACACAAGGGTGGCCCCATAACCCACTGTATTCCTACCCCTTCGCCATTGGGCCGATCACTGGTACTGAGTTTCTTGTCGTCCTGACGTCCGTGGCCAGCCTGATGGGACAGCATTTCGGGTACCGTCTCACCCCGACGCGTCTTCCGGGCCGTCGCCCTCATGCTGTCAGCCTCTCTGCGGGTGACGGCTTATTCCCCGTTCCAGTTACCCACTGCCTCTACCGCTACTTCAGTATCAGTCGCTCGCGCCTGCGCTGCCTAAGTCACCAGCGGCAGAAAGCTGCCTCTTTCCACGAGATGACTGTTCAGCAGAAGGTGCGACCATGTCCTAGCTCTTGAGGCTGTTAAATATCTCCCTAGCGATGATCCACATTGTCAGATCCTCCTCACGAGATTATGTAGGAACTTGACGAAGCAACCGTATCTCGTATGGACGAGATACGGTACCTTCACTAGTCGGAAGGAAAGCACCCCGTGCCGCCAACCCAACCACTCAAATCCACCCAAGGTGAATACCATGAAAGGGCAGACGTCGCGCTGACAAGCCGCAGACCAAGTTGGCAAAAAGGCTCTCGAAATACCATCGTCCGTCGAGTACCAGCCCTAGATATTCCATCTGGGCCCAGGTGATGAAGTTATCGAGGTGCCGGCAAGTGGACCGTTGCGGGGCCAATGACCACCTGACAATCTCTTTGGTGCCAAAAATTGCCAGACGTGTGGCCTCTAATAGCGGTGTGACTACCTCTGACTTTTCTATTTAAGAGAAGGAAAATTTGAAATAAAACCATATACCAATCCATCTGTCTAGCGTGGTCTAAACTGACCTACAGTTTCCCTTCCATTGTTGAGGAGGCTCTAGCCCAGCCAGATGTGTATGAACTGATAGCGATAATTATTCAACTACATTATAAATCTCAAAAATAAAATGTATTTTAAATTTAACGCAAACAGAATATCGCATATAATCTCTTGTTATGCCATAAATTTCAAACACACCAGTATAAGCTCCAATTTAAATTTTATGCGCGCATTATAAGGTCTTTCACAGCTTAATAAAATGACAATTCTAGGAGATGACAAGGCTTAATTTAATAGCAGAAGTAATATAATATCATTGGGTATAACTTTATAAAGTTAATATTCAATTGCATAGATATGTTACTGATATGATTCTTTATGTTCATAATAATTAATTTCGGAAATCCTGATGCGCCGATCCAACAAAGGTAGCGTAGTAGTCAGGTAGTATGGTGACGATATAGTTTGTGCTGAACGGTGCCAAATATGCAATAAATACTATCAAACCTTGCATAGATCGTGGGTGTTGTAAAAGACGACTATAATCTTTACAATGACTTGGGCAAACTCTGTTTAATGGCGTCTGGTCAACAATTACATTCTTAAGCAGAGTGGATAGGCGATCAATTGTAAAACCAAAATAATGGCAAATAATGCCAAAAATTTTACAATATATACGATGGAAGAACGGTACATATTGTATTAGCCTAGAAAAACGGTACATATTGCATTGAGCAAAACAATGATGATGATAGTAATAATTTAAGAAAGCAATATATCACCAACTCTTACTTTCCAACAGGTATTCTGATGTATGCAACCATCATAACCATGTCCAATATATACTGTCATTGCAAGAGGAGAATTAACGAAACAAAAACTTAATATATATGTACGTCAGGCCGGTGTGAGGCCAGTAATCCACTGGCAATTTCTCTTCTACTTCAAAGAAGTCAAGTATTTATGTGTTCCATATTAAATAGTATAATGTTGGAGGTAACTTTTTTCAGTATATTTTTATAGATTTTCAACGTGAAAGGCAATACAATGAGTATCACTTAGAGTTATGAATAAAAGATTTACTTACCAGAATATCCGAATACACTTTCTGTTATACAGATATAACTTTATCATAAGGATGGCTGTAAATATACTGTCGAAATA
Source organism: Lymantria dispar (assembly GCA_032191425.1). NCBI lineage: Eukaryota > Metazoa > Arthropoda > Insecta > Lepidoptera > Erebidae > Lymantria > Lymantria dispar. The sequence continues at coordinate 25,204,315 of CM063448.1, forward strand.
CGTCAAGATGTTTTGTGATTGGATATTTTACAGATGATGAACAATAAATTTATTAAAATATTACCATCAAGCACTAAACAGTGTATTGTCATATTTTACTACAAGATCGCGACTAGGTCCTAAAGAAATTGTGCACTATTTAAGTATTAATAACGAGATAGGACTCGTAAAAGGCGACTTATTGGCATCGTTTGTTTCAAAATAATTAATTCGTTGCCGTTATCCATAAAATGCTATTTAGATAAAATAGAAAAAAAATCCTAGAGAGTTATATTCAATTTCAATATTGATGCTATATATTATATATTCTTGGGTCAAAAAGAGTTTATGAAATACCTTTTATTCCATTTTGATAACAAAAGCTCATAAACCCTACTTCTGGCCGCATACTAATACCACCTATACATACGCTTGCTTCACAAAATATATCGTAATATATTTTGTGACGTATCACACAATTTTGACAGGGTCTTGCATAATAAAAAATAGCTTCGCTTGCGTAAAATATTACTTTTCGTGAACGTGGGACTCAATTTTTATGTTGAATCCTGTTGTGACGGGATAAGAATATCAAGTGAACATCTTAGTGAACGTACCAAAAAAAATGTTTTGACAATTTATCAAGTGGACAAATATTGCATGTAATAACTATCCGTGTAGTGACAGATTAAGAATACATTTCACCACCTATCTTGCTTTGGATGTCGTAAAAGCCGACTAAGGGATATTATATACATATCTTATCTATGCAAGGGAGAGAAAAGTCGAAATAAACCCCAATACCACCCTGTCAGTTCAACGTGGTAATGTTACTTAATTACCATTTCCCTTAAATTGTGGACGAGGCACGAGCCCAATTACTCGTATATAGCTGACGTATATAGCTGAGATGATGATGATGATATAATAACTTGTACTTTTGCAGGATATAAACGTATAAATAAGACAGTAACCCCTACTAATAATTATGATCGGATCTCATGTCTTCAGAAAGGTTAGTTAATTCATTATACTTCATCGTCCAAATAGATATCTGTGATCTTAGTCAACTTACACGACTATCCTTACCGAAAGGAATAGTGCTATAAATGCCATGATTGATTCGCGAATTGGCGATTGTGATTAGTATTTTAAGATTTGCAGGTGAGTCCTGCTATTCATTCTCTTTATGTAAGATATATATTTCCCTACAAGGGGACGGGATAAGATCACAATAAGTTTTCACCCTTATTTTAATGTGCTATAAATAAGTATTAAAATACAAAGACGCGAATCTGGTGATCCTTCAAGTTATTTATCTTCATTAATCTAATATTGTTATGAAATCGGAGATTTTCCATTAAAATATTAAGTTGCTCGGTTTTCATTTTCCGCATGTTGATTGAATCCGCGGCAAACTTAACGAATCACTGATTTTATTCAGAGGCAGGCAAAATCTCAACAAAGGATCATTACAATTTAGAAAGGCTTTTCTTAATAGTTTTAATTTCCTTTTTTCTTTTTGTAATGCTGTAACTATACAATAAAATGATTCTTTGATTTTGGTTCTTTAAATTTAGGCAAAGTTAATCTAAATGCACCTACATTCAAAATGAATATTTGTAATTTACAGAAATATTTTTCCGTGTGGTGACTGAGTAAGAATACAATTCACCACTCCCTATCTTACCCGTGGATGTCGTAAAAGACGACTGAGGGATATGATAAGCATATAACATCTATGCAAGAGGAAAACTCTATACAAAACCCTATTCCAACACATCGAACCAGCGTGGAATAGTAGGTCAATTCTCCTCCCATTATCGAGGAGGCCTGAGCCCAACACTGGAATATATATAGGCTGAGATGATGATGATGATGATTTTTGTGGGATTTCGTTACTTAGACGACTACTACTATTATTTTTGTACTTTAATACTCTCTTCTTTTACAAACAATGGTCACACACTCTACCTATTACGTCAGGTCGACGGAAAGTGCGACTTTCAGTCCCATATCCTTCCATATTGTACCTCTTTGCTGCCATTTGGTCTGACCACTGGTATCGTGTTACTTTACAGGTACTCACCCAAACAACCATGCCCGACAAGACCTGCAAGAGGGCGGCCTACCACTGCTGTATCTACTCCATTAGGCCTCTCCAGACAGATTATTACCTCATTATTACTTGCTCTTGAGAGGTAAGCATCGGTTATGTGTGTGTATCCATTCCAGTTTGGCAATTATGCCGTTATTCTGGGGAGGCGTTTGTCTAGTAGTGGACGTTAATAGCCTGATGAACGGATAGATGGGTGGACTGTCCATCCAGCCTCAACCTATCTACCACACGCTATGGACTTTATTCTTGCATTTATTACCTTATTCGGCCCCTAATGAAGATTAATGAAAAAGATTATTTATTACCAAATTTTCTCAAGCTACGAGGTAATTAATCTTTTTGACAGACTATTGAATGATAATGAATGGAGCACCGTTTGATTTGGTCTTTGGGTTGAATTATATTTCCTCTTCTTGCTTAAATCTATGAGATGAACTCGAGAATATTATATTAATATTCAATGTTATATTGAAGTTTATTTTAATAGTTTGTGTTCTTTAAATTTAAACGACTATATATGATCACGGTTTTGTTTAATGAACTTCTATAGGCTGGCTCTATACGTTTCCGTGTGGTGATGGAGTAAGAATACAATTCACCACTCCCTATTTTGCCCGTGGATGTCGTAAAAGACGACTATGGGATATAATACGCACATAACATCTGTGCAAGAGAAGGAAAACTCGAAATAAAACCCTATTTTTTTTTTTTATGGGTGGGCTGTGGTCGGCGCGCCTTCGCACCACTCCGTCCGGGGCGACAGAGGGGCTTAAGCACGCAACTCCCGCAACCCACCCGAAAACCACGTCGCCTTCGTCGTTGGGCCGACCACCGGAGCAGGGTTACTTGACATCAGAGGTCGGCCCGACGGAATATCCCCTATTGGGGTACCCTCTCATCGACCAACGTCCCCCCCTCGGGGAGGACGTCGGTCTTTCCTCACGCGGTCGGCGTCTCGGCGGGTGACGGACTAATCCCCGGTCACGTCACCCACGGCCTCAGCTAGGGCGGCATGAGGCACTTGCGCCTCATGGCAGTTGCGCCTACGCCGCCCCAGTCGCCGGCGGCGGATCTCCTCATCGAGGCTGCGCTCCTCACGCAGACGATCCGCCGCCTCCTTCCGCGAGATCACTGTCTCGCAAAAGGCTGCGACCGCGTCCCAATTCCCGACGCTGTCGACCATCGCCCTAGCGATAGCCGGCAGCGTCAGGTCCGTACCGATGATTGCGACGAGTTCACAGCGCTGCATTGCCCAAGTCGCACAGGCCTCGAGCATATGGCGCGCCGTGTCCTCGTCGCAATCGCAGTGGTGGCAGGACGGTGTACTCTCCCTCCTAACGACCCTGTGCAGGTATTTGGCGAAGCACGCATGCCCCATCAAAACCTGCACCAGTCGGAAGGAGAGCACCCCGTGCCGCCTTTCCAACCACTGCATCAGCACCGGCCGGAAGGCCTCCACGGTTCGCACCCCGAACCGAGGCCTCTCCAGCCGGATTGCCCAACGGGCAATGCGTCTCGGCGGGCGTCAACGCGCCAGGTGAGATCCCTTAACGAGACCACACCGTCCCCCGCTCGCACCCCCATCACCCGCCGATATAGTCCAGCGAGCATCTCCGCCTTCAGGTCCCACGGGGGAGTCCCGGCCAATAGGCACGCTGCCTCCGTCGCCACCCTGCGGTATCCGCGGATGGCCCTGACCGCGATGACCCTCTGTGGTCGCCACAGAAGGGCCCTAAGTCGGACGGTCATGGACCCCGTCCACACCGGTGCGCCGTACAGGACCATCGACCGGATGACCCCCGCGTACAGCCGTCGGCACTCAGCGCTCGGTCCGCCCACGTTCGACATAAGCCACGATAAGGCGGACGCCGCGCCGACGAGGCGAGGAGCGAGCGTGCGGAAATGCTCCCGGAACCACCATCGCCCGTCGAGCACCAGGCCCAAGTACCATATGGGCCCGGATGCTGAGGTCAACCGAGTGGACGGTGATCGAGACGCCGATGGGAGGGCTCATATGGTGCCCATGGTACAAGAGGGCCTCCGTCTTGTCCAGGGCGACCCTCAACCCCAGCGCCTCGATCCGCCTGAAGACCTCCTCGGTACCAGAGGTCGCCAGGCTTACCGCCTCTTCTAGCGTCCCACCGCGGGCTGTGACGAGCGTGTCGTCGGCGTAACAAATCACGCCCAGCCCGGGCAGGAGGCTCCCCCGCAACACCCAGTCGTAGCCGATGTTCCACAGGGTGGGTCCGAGGACCGACCCCTGTGGGACACCGCACGTCATGGGCGTTCGCACAACGTCCCCTGCTCGGTTGGTGCAGAGGACGCTGCGCCCCTCCAAATAGTCTGCCACTAGCCGCCTCAGGTAAACTGGCACCCCGTGATGCCGGAGCGCCTCCCTGATGCAGCTGAATGGTAGACTATTGAATGCGTTGGCGATGTCTAGGGACACCACCAACAGCACTCGCCCGCCGGTGACGGCCTCAGTCGCCACGGCCCTCAGGCGCAACAGAGCCGTGATCGTCGAACGACCCCTCCTAAACCCAAACTGGGCGTCCGACAGATCGGGCCCCGTGCCGACGAGGTGCCGCTCGATGCGGGCAGCTACCACCCTCTCCAGTAGCTTGCCCGTGTCATCGAGCAGCACGATAGGACTGTAAGCCGAAGGCGACTTCGGAGACCGTCCCGGCTTCGGCAGGAGCACCAGCCTTCCCTCCTTCCAGCACCCAGGGAACCGTCCGGACGCTAAACACGCGAACAGCCCCCTGAGGCGGGGTCCCAGGTGTTCGAGGACCAGGGCCAGCATACGGTTAGGAACACCGTCCGTGATGGGCGGAACACTGTCGTCATCGGCCTCCCGGTCAGAGTCTGGCGGAGCCATGACCGGGTGTGTGTGTTCCGCCCGCCGCGGGAACAGGTCCTCGACGACCCGGGTGAGAAGGCCGGGCTGGAGAGTCTCGGTGAGGGGAGGACCCGCGCGCGTAGCCTATTTAGCACCGCGCGATAGGGGCGTCCCCAGGGGTCACGGTCGAGACCGTCCAGCATCTCCTGCCGACTGACGTCCTTGGCGGAGCGGACGGCCAGCCTGAAGGCCGACCGCGCATTGCGGTAGCCCTCATTCAGCAAGGCCTCCCACTCCGCGTCGCGTTGGCGCTGCCGGCTGCGGGTGTAGGCCCTCCGGCCGCGAATGCACGCGGCCCGGAGATCCGCCAGCTCCCTTGACCACCAGTGGACCGCCCTCCTCGGGGGCGGACGCCGTACCCGCGGCATGGCCGCATCGCAGATCTGCGTCCACGCACTGCGGATGCGGCCAGCCTCGGCGTCCACCCCGTCCGACTGGTGGGTAGAGGACGCACACGAGTATACGATGGCTGTCTCCGCCAGCTGGTCCCGGTCTAAGCGACCCACAGCCCATCGCGGGAACGCAGAACGCCTATCCGCCCCGTGACCCCTGCCGGGCGTCGGGATTGCCAGGGAGACCTCCATCCGGATATACCGGTGGTCCGACAAGGTCTCGACCTCCTCCACGACGCGCCAGCTCCCCACGCGTGCGGCGACTCCGGGGCTAGCGAACGAAAGGTCCACTATCGACCCGCCCCGTTGTCGCACGCACGTATGCACCGAGCCCCTGTTCAACAAACAGAGGCCCAGTGCCGCCGCCCACAATAAAACCCTATACCAACATGTCTGACCAGCATAGTACCTTTAGTAGGTCAAATTCCCTCCCATTGTGGAAGAGGCCCGAGTCCAAGAGTGGGACGTATGTGGGCTACGATGTTGATAGGCTGGTTTGGATGGAGACTAAATTCATGTAATTCGTCATTGAGATGGTCACGTAACGTGTTAACGGTAACACTATATCTGTAGCTATATAAACGTGAATCGTTCTTTGCCAATTGTGGCAAACGAGCAAACAGAACACCTGATCGTAAATGATGCTGCCGCACATGGGGCTTTGCAATACCAGGAGCACAGTCAGCCTATCGTGAAGAAAATACTCTTCTTAAACCTCGTTTAAAGAAAGACATGTCATAGCACTCGGAAAACACAGCAGCAGGTATTTCGTTCCAGAGCTTGCATTTACATGGAAAAATTATCGCTGGAAACGTACAATTGTAGACCATAACGTTTCTAGGAGAAATAGATGAAAACTGCTACGGTGTCGAGTGGTGCGTTGGTAAAATAGTGACGGTGGTACCAATTCAAACAATTCCTCGGAGCACCCTCCATGAAAGAATCGGTAGAGTACACAAAGTGCCCCAAAGTCTGTCTGCCGCTCCTCCTCCTTCCGCCATGACTCTATCTGTGACGATAGATGTCAAAGCTAGATGAATATAAAATATTTTAATTTGAGATCAAACAATTTATTTGATTATCTAAAAATATCAACTGGTGGTTCATAGTTTTGAATTATCACTTCCATTGGTAGTCGTCATGTCTGCGTTGTGTTCTGTTTTTCCTTCTCTCCTTTGGGGTGAGCACTCCTTGCCTTAATAACAGGTATTCTTTAAACGTGTACGAGTAATTTTTATGTAGTAAAAACGTAGCAAACAACCTTATTTATCTTTTATAGTATTAGTTGTAGTGGTAAATTTAAAGGTATTTGAACTGTCCGTGTGGTGGAGTAAGAATACAATTCACCACTCCCTACCTTGTCCGTGGATATCGTAAAAGACGACTAAAGGATATAATACGCATCAAACATCTATTAAAGAGGAGTAAAGTCGAAATAAAAGCCTATACCAACTTATTTGCCCAGCATGGTATAGTAAGGTCAATTTACCTCCTATTGTGGAGGAGGTTTGAGCCCAATAGTGGGACGTATATGAGCTGAAATGATGATTACGATGATGAACGAGCACACCTCTATACATATATGTGGTATATAGTAGGCGTTTCCAGCTGCAGTAGAAGACGACGAAAGTTGTGTTGCGTGATTACGACAGCTAAGTGTTATGATTGTTTGTAATTACAAATTCTTGAATTCAAGGGGTTCTGGTTTTCATGAAAGACACAGAGAATTAAATCTCAGAAATTCTTAGAAAGGGCTCTTAATATAAATTAGTGAGATTTAGCATTTCTACCAAAGTAAATTATTGGGTCGTGTTATCGTTTCATATAATTCTAGCTAAATTGTTAGAGTATTAAAAATATTATTAAAACGTGTAAAGTTTTCCAATATATTTTTTATTGCTGTTGATGGCAAACGAGCAAGCAGCAAACCTGATGGTATCTAAGTGATACTGCTCATGGCTGTTGCAATACCAGCAACACAACTAGTACTCAGCCTGAACCTCGTTTAAGAAGGAAACATCGTTTAAAGGTACTCGAGAAAGACAGCAGCAGATTGTGCATTACAGATCCTGTACTTATATGGGAAAAAATTATCGCTGAAAATGTACAGTTGAAGATTATACCTAACGATTCCGGGTGGATTAGATGAACTACAGTGTCAAGTGGTACATTAGCGAAACCGTGATGGTGATTTTAAGTTAAACAGTTTCTCAGAACATTCCCCTTGAAAGAACCGGTAGAGTACACAGACATGGCGTTTGAAAGGGCTCTCGTAACATGGCAATGCGAGCGATAATTTGGTTATCATAAATATCATCCACACTCGCCTAATCGTTAGGATAATTGGAGTGGGTTTGAAATAGATGTAGGTTAGAGTCCCACGCGTGAAAAATAACACTCGCAAAATAAGCATTTGTGTTTTTGAAAAGTTTTTATTAACTTTATATGACAAACAAGAGATATGAGAAAAATTATTTTATTTCCTTTCCATGAAATTCGACAGAAATAACGTAAGATTAATTGGGCATCCAATAGTCTTTGTATGGGTTTTGAATGTCTTCTCTTATTTGCCCTCAAGAAATATAAAATACCTAGGCATAGTCCTGTGTATATTGACTTTCATGTTCAACAGTGGAGGGCGATAGTCTGATTGATAATAATTGACCCAGTAAATTATAACACTAAGAGACCTGAATATATGTAACCTCCAATAAGATAAGATTTATTCCAGTAAATAGTTATTAGACTATATTGCTCGTCGAACCGATTACCGTTGGGGAAGAGAGATTCTGAAGTAGCAAACATGAATCAGACGATCCCCTACTAGATGGATGAATAATTATTTTGAAAACACTTAATCAAAAGTTACTACAAACCCAGACGCGGTTAGTCAAATAATAACTTAAAGTTGTGCTCGGTTTGCTTCGGGCTGCACATTCAGATAAACTTGTTTTCGGATTATTCATATTCGCAGTTAGTTTTGGGTAAGTTACTATACCAAAGATAAAAACGTAACACTGTTTTGATACAACTATTGAAGGCATTGTAATGAAACTATAATATTTTTTTTGCACAACCAGCCCGTTAAAGTAAATAATATTAATTAAAAAATAATCAAAAACAAGTTTTTATTTAAATGATCTAAAACGAAGAAAAAATGCTTGTCAAGACTATTCAAACGAGTCCAATCTCGACGGTTTTGTTTAGTTTAGGAGTCCCTATGGCCACTTTCCAACGCCATTTTGAGACCAGCTTCATGGTACCATATTATTACGTTGTCACCGAATTTACTTAAGTAAACCAAATTTCAACCTAATCTCGACAGGAAGTGGTTCTAATTTAAATCGCAAGAATTGTCCCATACTAACAGGGCAAGTTAAATAAAAGCTTTTAATAAATGCTAAACCCAGTCTGTATTTTTTATGGTAACATGAATAAATCGTTATCGACGTGTTCGTCACAGCTCTTATACGTACCCATTTCTGGGCTTGAATCTCCTCCATAATAGAAGGTCTACACCACGCTGATCAGACATGATGATATAGGGGTTTATCTTTCAGAAGGAAACTTCTTTTGAAATCGCTTAAATAAAAATGTATAAACATTAATGTTTAACTTATGTTAAAAAGTTAAATAAAAATGACAAAGTTACTGATGTTGAAATAATTAGGTACTTCCAGTTAAAATTAGCAAAAGAAAAAAAAATATCCAGCTCGAAAATTAAAAAGTGATATATTTTTTCTACAAACCTAAACCTAAAAATAGGTAGTATAGCAATGTTGCATCTTTGCGTGGTGACGGAGTAAGAATACAATTCACCACTCCCTCTCTTGCCCGTGGACTAAAAGGTGACTAAGAGATATTGCATATAACATCAATGCAAGAGAAGGACAACTCCAACTAAAACTTTATACCTGTCTATATCTGACCAGCGAGGTATGGTAGTTCAATTCCCCTCTCATTTTGTCTGTCTGTTTGTTCCGGGTAATCTTCAAAATGGCTGGACCGATTTCAAAAATTCTTTCACCAATGGAAAGCTATAATATCAGGGAGTAAACTAGGCTATATTTTATCCCGGTATTCCCACGAGAACTATGCAGGAAAGACGACTGAATCCGAAGCGAAGCAAGGGCGGGTTGCTAGTTTTACAATAAAAAAATGCGTGTATAACACTCGTAAAAACACAAATATAATCAATACAAAAGAACACAGTACCTAGCTTTTTTCGTTCTCCGCCTCATGTAAAATACGATCTACCTATCGTTAATAGAATGTTCGCCTGTAGAGCATCGAAGCTTATATTATTAAAAATATTTGTGTTTCAAAGACGGTATCTATAAAATTCAATCAATGAGTATTCTGTAGTGTAGGTATAAGGCCTTTTTTTAGCGGATTATGGTCAGCAAACTTAGTGTATAAAACTTGACTCATTGAAGGTTTTAGTTAATCAGCATTTTAATCTAATAATAATTAAAGATTGGGTGGGGATAATAAAGAATACTAAGTTAAAATAATTAAAAGAATATTTTATTTAGTAAAATGGTATTAAATATTATCAATAACATATTACTAATAGAAATTGTTACAGTTTAATGTGCTAAAGATATTCCCAATTTTAATTAAATAAATTTTACAACTAACATTAAATAATTAAGATCTAAAATATTCTAATTATTTGGTGTATTTTTACTAAATATAATAATATTTCTACTGCATACAAAATCACAATAATCGCAATCCTACAATCAAAATAAATATCCTCTTTCTCATTTATATGGCAAAGTAACATTTCTTACAAACATGCAAAAAATTAACTGAGTGTAATATTATTACCTAAGTAATAAAAAAATATACAAATAGTTCGAGATTTCCTCACCTACGTCATTTAATTAATAATTCTACATTAAAATATATTCTCCAAATATTAAGCAGCTATCTTAATAATAGTATGTATAAAAATGGTAGACTATTCCAATATCTTTAGAGCTTAATATATTGTATAAATTGTATAAATTTCATAGTCAATCATTTTATATACAAATATAAAAATCACTACTATTATAATTAATACGCTTTTTTTTTATTTAACAGTTGACACAACTACATACAACTTTGCAGAATTTTTCACGTTTATGTCGAAATAAATGGAAAAAATTCTGAAATTAGTTACATTTGAGGTGAGGTGTAATCTTTTACTTTAAATTATAAAAATATGCTATAAATAATATGCCTTCAAGTTCAATCATAAATTGCAATTCTCATACAATCACCAATGTATTTTATCAGTCATTTAAAGTGGCTCCTAATTATAATTAATCTAATCCACTTTACTTGTTTTTCGGATTTCCAAAAGTTTCAATATGTTTAAACACCAAAACATGGCAGATATGACGTAAAAGATTTGAAGCCCTGTGGCTAAACCTGGGTTGGCCACAGCTACACTTCTTGTAAGGAAGGCCAACGCGGAGCATCTAATGACTTCTAAAACGGCAGAATATTTGGAATTATCAAATAACATTCCCATAATTGTCAAAGACGCAATGACATAGAATACGAAGATCAGCACTGAAATTGGAGTCATGCCCTGTAACAAACAACATATATTTTAGGCCAGTTCGTAATATTTAAGTTCGTAATATAGCTACATAAATATAAATAAATCTTCATGTTTGTCTACATTTGAAAATCTTAAAAGTTCCCTATCTACTTATAGTTTGCGACATATACTTTTTTATTCAGGTTCTCATAACAAAAACCAAAATCTAGAAACTTTAATAACTGTAGGTGTATCTACGTATATTTCTATATATGGTGCAGAATATCTGTTGCCCTAAACTTATATTATCTCACTCATTTTCTACGGCACATTAATTTTTCATATAGGTATGTATATAACAAAATAGCAGCTGGTTAAAAATGCCATTACTATGATTACCTACGCAAAATATGCATAATTAGCTGTACTGTAGTATTGATTATGCAGCTGTGGATAAAAATGTGTCCTTAAAACAACTAAAATAATATTATTCCTATTTAGGAACATTTCAATAACAAGTTGACTAGTATTGATAGAATAATGTTAAAATGAAAATATTTACTTACGATATACTTGGATGATAGTTCCAAAAATCCATAAAGAACAATGGTATAATGTGCTATAATATATATATTGCACCAAACTGGTAACTGAACATCGAATTTTTCTCTATTTTCAACCTGTAATTAAAAAAAATCGTTTAAACCAGTGGTTCCCGTACTTGATTAAGCCTTTGACCCCCCAAAACGGCCAAATTTGGGTCTTATCTCTTGACCCACTTAGAAAGGGGTCCAAAAATAATAGTAATGCTGAGATTCCCTAGTCTTTGAAAATATCCGCTGACGCGAACTTTTACAATGTGCACTGACTGAGAGTTTGTTTCAAAGTACCTATCTACCATTTCATTTCGGTTTATCTTATAATTCAAGGTCCATCCAATATACGTTCGCGATCCACCAGTGGTTTTAGATCTATAATAAATCTCGGGAGGCCGAAGACGACAGTGTTCCGCCCATCACGGACACCGAGATAGGAGTGGTGGTGGCGCGCATGTGCGCAAAGTCCACCGCCCCCGGGCCCGACGGTGTTCCTAACCGCGTGTTGGGCCTGGTTCTCGACCACCTGGGTCCCCGCCTCAGGGAGCTGTTCGACGCGTGTTTAGCGTCCGGACGGTTCCCTGGGTGCTGGAAGGAGGGAAGGCTGGTGCTCCGGCCGAAGCCGGGACGGTCTCCGGGGTCGCCATCGGCCTACAGGCCTATCGTGCTGCTCGATGACACGGGCAAGCTACTGGAGAGGGTGGTAGCTGCCCGCATCGAGCGGCACCTCGTCGGCACGGGGCCCGATGTATCGGACGCCCAGTTTGGGTTTTGGAGGGGTCGTTCGACGATCGCGGCTCTGTTGCGCCTGAGGGCCGTGGCGACTGAGGCCGTCACCGGTGGGGGAGTGCTGTTGGCGGTGTCCCTAGACATCGCCAACGCATTCAATAGTCTGCCATTCAGCTGCATCAGGGAGGCGCTCCGGTATCACGGAGTGCCAGCTTACCTGAGGCGGCTAGTGGCAGACTATTTGGTGGGGCGCAGCGTCCTCTGTACCAACCGAGCAGGGGACGTTGTGCGAACGCCCATGACGTGCGGTGTCCCACAGGGGTCGGTCCTCGGACCCACCCTGTGGAACATCGGCTACGACTGGGCGTTGCGGGGGAGCCTCCCGCCCGGGCTGGGCGTGATTTGTTACGCCGACGACACGCTCGTCACAGCCCGCGGTGGGACGCTAGAAGAGGCGGTAAGCCTGGCGACCTATGGCACCGAAGAGGTCGTCAGGCGGATCGAGGCGCTGGGGTTGAGGGTCGCCCTGGACAAGACGGAGGCCCTCTTGTTCCATGGGCCCTCCTTATGAGCCCTCCCATGGGCGTCTCGATCACCGTCCGATCGGTTGACATCAGCATCCGGGCCCATATGAGGTACTTGGGCCTGGTGCTCGACGGGCAATGGTGGTTCCGGGAGCATTTCCGCAGGCTCGCTCCGCGGCTCGTCGGCACGGCGTCCGCCCTATCGTGGCTTATGCCGAACGTGGGCGGACCGAACGCTACGTGCCGACGGCTGTACACGGGGGTCATCCGGTCGATGGCCCTGTACGGCGCACCGGTGTGGGCGGGGTCCTTGACCGTCCGACTTAGGGCCCTTCTGTGGCGACCACAGAGGGTCATGGCGGTCAGGGCCATCCGCGGATACCGCACGGTGGCGACAGAGGCAGCGTGCCTATTGGCCGGGACTCCCCCGTGGGACCTGGAGGCGGAGATGCTCGCCAGATTGTATCGGCGGGTGACGGGGGTGCGAGCGGGGGGCGGTGAGATCTCGTTAAGGGAGCTCACCGCCTGACGCGTCGACGCCCGCCGAGACGTCATTGCCCGTTGGGCAGTCCGGCTGGAGAGGCCTCGGTTCGGGGTGCGAACCGTGGAGGCCTTCCGGCCGGTGCTGATGCAGTGGTTGGAAAGGCGGCACGGGGTGCTCTCCTTCCGACTAGTGCAGGTGTTGACGGGGCACGGGAGCTTCGCCAAATACCTGCACAGGGTCGTAAGGAGGGAGAGTACACCGTCCTGCCACCACTGCGATTGCGACGAGGACACGGCGCGCCACACGCTCGAGGCCTGTGCGGCTTGGGCAGTGCAGCGCCGTGAACTCGTCGCAATCATCGGTGCCGACCTGACGCTGCCGGCCATCGCTAGGGCGATGGTCGACAGCGTCGGGAATTGGGACGCGGTCGCAGCCTTCTGTGAGATAGTGATCTCGCAGAAGGAGGCGGCGGATCGTCTGCGCGTGGAGCGCAGCCTCGATGAGGAGATCCGCCGCCGGCGACTGGGGCGGCGTAGGCGCAACTACCGGTGCCTCATGCCACCCTAGCCGAGGCCGCGGGTGACGTGACCGGGGATTAGTCCGTCACCCGCCGAGAGGCCGACCGCGTGAGGAAAGACCGACGTCCTCCCCGAGGGGGGACGTTGGTCGATGGGAGGGTACCCCGCGTATGGGGTATTCCGTCGGGCCGACCACTGACGACAAGTAAACCTGCTCCGGTGGTCGGTCCAATGACGAAGGCGAGGTGGTTTTCGGGTGGGTTGCGGGAGTTGCGTGCTTAAGCCCCTCTGTCGCCCCGGACGGAGTGGTGCGGAGGCGCGCCGACCGCGGCCCACCCACACAAAAAAAAAAAAAAAAGATCTATAATAAATCTGGGCATTATCATATAATCCTCATGATCTACGTGATCCTACTTCTTACCTTCAAATTAGATAAAGGTTATAAAAAAATTTCAACTTAATGAATGATTGTTTAAAAATGTTGAAGCCATAATTATGTTGATTAGTAAATAGGCATAAAATGGATTTGAATAAATTTGATGCTTAACAATTTAGAAAAATAATAATTTCAAATTCATTGATTGGTATACGAAATTTGATACGCAGTTTGAAGTCCACAATCCAAGGAGTGGCTGTAATTTACCTATAGACAGTAGAAAAGAAGTGTAGATTCGTTAGATTTCACTTAGCCTCTATTTAAACTTTTGTGTAAATTTATATATAGTTCAGAAAAATACATGTATATAACTTCACTTTATACATATTAAAAACTACCTTTAGAAAATATTTGAATCTTATAATTAAAATCTATTATACGTATGTTGTTCTACGAATTTTGAAGAGATATATGTATAACAATTTTCGTGTGGTGACAGAGCAAGAATACGATTCACCACTCCCTATCTTGCCCCTGGGTGTCGTAAAAGACGACTATGGGATATAATATGCACGTAACATCTGTGCAAGAGAAGGAAAACTTGAAATGAAACCCTATACCAACATGTCTGACCAGCATGATATAATAGGTCAAATTCTCTCCCATCGTTGAGGAGGCCCGAGCCCAACAGTGGGACGTTTGTGGGCTGCGATGATGAGGATGATATATAACAATAAATTACATTACAGGATAACGATACCATTCAATCACATATAATATTACCTCTATTATATTTAAATAAAAATTATTTACATCAAGTATTTAGTTCTTCTTAAATGTTAGTTAACTGATAAGGATAATAACTGAGATAATACTTACGTCCACCTTTAAATCTTCATCACCGAGACGTGGCGTGCCTGGCTCCCAACTTGGTCCCCAGAAAATTGCACGGAATTTGTCACCGCAAGTTTTCATCTGACGAAACTTCTCAATGACGTAACTATTGTAGAAAATCTGCAAAAAATATGCATAATACTATAATTACAGTACCTATTGCTAATTTATATAATTGTATCTATAAAAAAATATAATAGTTACATCAACTTGAAAATTAAGTAATTTGTTTACGATTTCTAGGTTTCACGTATTTTCCTGTACTCTCAATTAAATTTTGCATACCTATATATAATTTGTGCCAATTATATTTGGAGAAAAACAAACTAATTAAAAGTTTTGTTACTTTTTGTATTAGTTAATTACACTTTATTTGATGAATTTTGCTATTTATCATATAAATGGGTTTTCTAAATTTTAATTTTAACATAAAACAAGAGTCCACACTGAGTTCACTTAAACTTTAAATTTTAAGAGCAATATATAATCTAGACAATATTTTTAGTTTGTAATAGTATAATTTTATGGTGTAAATGTATGTAAAGGAAAATTTCTAAAAAAAATCATACCTGTAGGTAAAAAGGGTTGAAAGAAGGCTGGTTATAGATAAGTCCATAGACGATCTCAATCTTATCAGTTTCTGGTCTAAAGGTGCCAAATAGACGATCCCATATAATTAGAACTCCGCCGTAGTTTACGTCTAAGCAGTATTTGTTGCTACCTGATGGAGTTAGAAAACTTCCGTAAGAAAACAGAGTAAACAACATCTTTATGTTATTACTGACAAACTTTACCTTCCCTCCTTATTTATTTATTCGCGTTCGTATGTTTTTATTCTTAGACCGTAAATGTGTCATCGTTTGGGATGAGTCTCCTCCACAACAATAGAAAATTGATTTACTATACCACGCTAACCAAATGATTTGTCAATAGCCTTTTATCTTTTTTCTTTTACTGTAGATAAACGGATAAGTGATGTTTTATATAACCTTTTACGAAATCCACGGCCAAGAATTCAAATTGACAATGTTCAATTTTCTTTTACTTTGTCACTACGCAAAATTTATGCATATTAAAGTTAAGTAATTTCAAATTTTCAAAATATAAGCTTTATAATAGGTAATTGTATTATATAAATTTGTTGAAAACTCTCAATCTAGCAGCCCTCGTTGGGATATACTGATGAATTTCAGCTCCCCACAAGGAGCATTACCTACAAACTTTCTGCTAAGTAGTTTCAAGTTATAAGCAGTATATAAAATTAATAAAGTTGAGCTTATTAAGTCAATTTAATTATATAAAAAACATACCGTGATGAACTCTATGATGACTAGGCGTATTGAAGATATATTCTAGAGGTCCCAAGCTTTTGATAGCTTCAGTATGAATCCAGAACATGTAGAGGTAACTGAACTGATGATGCATCACAAATTGCGCCGGAGGTATAGCCATGGCAAGTGGAAGGTAAAAAATCTGTAAATTAGTAACTACATATAGTATATAATATAAAATCCATACTAATATTATAAATGCGAAAGTAAGGATGTTTGTTTGTTTGTTTGTTTGTTTGTTACGCTTTCACGCTTAAACCACCGAACCGATTTCAAAAATTCTTTCACCAATGGAAAGCTATAATATCAGGGAGTAACATAGGCTATATTTTATCCCGATATTCCTACGGAAACGGGAACTACGCGAGTAAGACTGAAACCGAATCGAAGCGAGGGCGGTTGCTAGTAATATATAAAGCTGAAGTGTTTGTTTGAACGCGCTAATCTCAGGAACTACTAGTCCAATTTGAAAAATTCTTTCAGTGTTAAATAGCCCATTTATCGAGGAAGGCTATATCATCACGCAAAGACCAACAGAAGCGGAGCACCGATGAAGAATGTTTCAAAACCGGTTTTTTTTTCTTTTGAGAGCTTCCGCTGCGTAAACGACTAAATTTTCGCAAAAATCACGTGTGACAGATACGTATTGTTAAAAAGCATTTTCACCTTCTACGTCTTAGGTTAAAGTTAGCGTTAGCCCAAAGTATCTATACCACAAGGACAAAGTCGCGAGCAGAAACTAGTACAGTATATATCAATTTTTGGATATTGTTTATTTTAAAATCATGTTATGATGAAATATTTATAAATATCATTTATACCCATGAGTTCGCAGAATATTTTTAAAGTTTATAATGTAACACAAATAGGTCAGTATAAAATTAATAAATAAATGGTGTTGTATATAGTCTGGTTTGTTTCATTGTCTAATTCTATTAATAGAAAGAAGTTGTAATTATAATGTATTAGTTGTCCGTGTGGAGACGGAGTAAGTATACAATTCGCCACTCCCTGTCTTGCCCGTGGATGTCGTAAAAGACGACTATGGGATATAATATGCACATAATATCTGTGCAAGAGAAGGAAAACTCGAAACCCTATGCCAACATGTCTGACCAGTATGGTATAGTAGGTCCAAATTCCCTCCCATTGTGGAGGTGACCCGGGCCCAACAGTGGGACTTATAAAGACTGCGATGATGATAATGATATATTAGTAATATATATACATATGAGGAGGAGGCCTATGTTCGACAGTGGGACGGACGTCGAGAGAATACCCGAAAGGGAATTCCGTCGGGCCGACTACTGACGACAAGTCACCCTGCTCCGATGGCCGGCCCAACGATGAAGGCGACGTGGGTACGGGTGGATTATGGGCCCGCGCGTCGTCCTTTCGTCTCGTCGTCTCGTCGCGTCCCCGGACGGAATGGACCGCGAGTGCGCTTCCCATAGGCCACCAATAAAAAAAAATATGTCCAACAGTGGACGTCTATGGGCTGGTGGATGGATAGATATATATTTTCCTTTTTTAATACTTACAAATCCACACCATCCTTGTAATACAGATTGGCGAATACCAACGCCCATGTTAAAATCTTCCGACGTATGATGAACTTGATGTTGAGCCCAGAGTATATGAACTTCTGTAAAAGAAACATGCTATTTTAATTTACATAGATTTATCATATTTCATGTCTTTCTCCTAGTAAAAATACATAATGCTACGTAATTTTAAGTTCAAACTAAAATAGAGGGTGACTGCTCTCATGGACAAGCATATATCATTGCCGAGCTTTGCTATTAAAAAAATTCAGGCACACTATAACAAGTGCTCGATGCAATAACGCAAATCTAGATTAATATTTCACACATATTTCTTTAGTTGACTAAAATGATACAATCAAATAAGACTCTGTCATCACTTATTTAATAACTTCAGTAGTAAATATATGAGAATATAAATTAATAATCATTACTTACCATGACAAGCTCTATGCATCCAGTAATAGCAGAAGTCAACACCTAAAGCCGCCATATACCATGTAAGTGTATGGTCCCAAGGAAGATCTACGATTCTATAGTTTACATATATCCATGTATAGAGGTAGGATTCAGCGCCTCGCCACAATAGTCTGTAAAATATTAGAATTTTAGTATACATATATACCTTTTGTATAACGAAGGATTAAGATATTCTACACTACGTCATCCAATACGCCACTTGGAAAATTTATCCTCATAACGGTTTTCTGTTTGTCCAGCGATATAGTTATCCATTATTATTGTAGCGTACTAATCCTTCGGGATATGTCGGTTACACCTGTTCAATTATGATTGCCGTATTACGGGTGTAATCTCGTAGAGAAACTTTAGGGATAGTACTTTACCTAGCACGTTGAAACAATTACAAAACAGCCCAAATATAAAAATTGCACTGAAGTCCTTTTCATGTTAATTTAATTAGGATCTCCATTCAGCTCAAGGGAATATTTTATCAGGATCGTAAAATTATACGGGCTACAGGGCTATAAAGATAATAAAGACATTATCTTGAAAGTACAGATATCGAGATAAAGTGCTATTTACCAAAACTGATATAAGTTTATTGTATATACAATTTTTTAAAATGGTGCGTAAATTTTTGTAATGCTATTTTTTTATTCATACAATTTAATTTTATTATATTACTAATATTATTTATGTAGTAACGGATTAATCCAATTTGAGATTGAATAGGGTGGCAATACTTATTAAACAACCTAATAACAAGTGTAAATGAATGAATAGGGACATTAGTTATAAACTCCAAGTAGCACAAGTATGTAAGCTCTAACGGTGCTATGTTTGATGCCTGGGTTAGATATTACTTGAGGTCTCATTAGGTAATTTATTTCTAGACAATTATATTTTTCTACGTTTCGCGTGTGACAGAGTAGGAATACAATTCACCATATCCCTTTTTTGGTCGTGGATATCGCGAAAGGCGACTATAAGATAGGATATGCATATAACATATGTGCAAGAAAGGGAAAACTCAAAGAATAAACCCTATACAAACCTGCCTGACCAGCGTGGTATAGTAGATTGAGCTGAGATGATGATGATGAAATATATTTACTCCATACATATGTATATATGAAAACATAAAATATGTTTCTAGTTCGGTTATAGGCTTTGAAATCGTCTAACCGATGTATTCTAAACCAGTTTCATTAGGTATAATGCGAAAATGGCTTTAGACCACTAATAGTTCAAGGATTTACGGAATTCTATTTATATTTTCTTCAAAAATTAAAAAAAAAACAGCGTGTTTGGTCAGCTAATAGATAAAAATTAATTCATAACAATGCTGATGAAGCAGATACGATATAGTTTTTGTTGGAATATCTAGATAAATGTTGACATTTTGTAAATCTTTTACAAATAAATAACTTGACTTGACTGCACAGATGGCGTAGTGGTTAAGATAGCGACCTACAGCGCCGGTGTCGGGGGTTCGAATCCCACGTGGGACAACACTTTGTGCGATCCACAAATTGTTGTTCTGAGTCTGGATGTAATTTGTGTCCGTTAATTATATGTTTGTAAAGTCCCCCGCAATACAAGGATTATTTCCTTTGTGCAGGGTGCTGTCGTAATAAAAAAAAAAAAATAACTAGGCATGTTAAATTTTTTACATAATTAATTCCAATATTAAATTTGAGTGATATTATGTCATTCCAAATTAATATTGGTATAAATGATTAAGAGATTTTTGTTCAGCCCTATATTTGTATAACAGAATAACGTTATTTTCGTATTTATAAAAGAGGAAAATTGAATAATATCGTGAAAGATAAGCGACAAATACGTTTCGAAATTGCTCATTATCTTGTTGTAAAACATACATTATATATACATAGAACAAATATAATAATTACATATATTACTGATTATTGTTGTTATTAATATTATAAATAAGGTAATAAGGCTTTAACTAGCAAGAGAATTCATAATTCTACATTTCATCCAATCAATAACCCATCAACGACCACTCTTCCTCCAAGAAAGAGTGGAATGATTTTACGGTTACCACGATTTACAGAATCACTATCCGCTGGTTGTATGAGTTTTAAAACGATTCGAATCCAAGTTCCTTATTCCTTCAAAAATTTTTTATGACACCTATAAGATAATTAGGGATAGTGATAACACTATATTCGGCAAAAATCACCCACAGCTGATTTTTTGCATCACAGCTCCTTGGTTGCCATTTTATTTATATATTTATAGCACTCCAAATATGTAAATATAAGTGTAAGAGTTTAAAACCCACCTGCCACATTCCTGGAAGATACCGTGCGATATACTTGTTATGCCATCGTTAAGCCGGATACCTGGTTTTCCTTTTAGCCTTAATACTATATGCTCCATTATCATGAAGAGGAAGAAATACGGCCATGACTGCAATGAAAAAAAAAAAATACATTACAGCAACTTACAGCAACGTCGACCAGAAAATTAAAGGTTTTGCATTTAAAGAGACACCCACGTTACTGACAGTTTGGTGTATGGAACCTTAATGGACTGCATATCCATAGGACATATACGGGTTGAGAGCCCTCAGCGCTCACCCACCAGCCCGGGTAAAGTTGTCACAGCCATCTGAGGCTAACAACTAAGTCACACACAAAAATAAAAAACATAGGACGTATGCTTGGACGTTTGTAATAGCAATTTGTTGCTACGTTTCGTTCGTTGAGCACCGGCACCCCAAACCTCAAGTTTGTTTAGGCAGGAATTAGGTTGTGCTCCTGGTATGACAGCACTCCGTGTGCGACAATTAGTAGTTACTATTAAAAAAGCAGCTTGCCCATACGTTATTAAAGAGAATAAAAAAGAAAACCACTTTCAAACAAAATGTAATAAGTATCGGGTTCCGGGATAATTTGTATCCGTTAGTTGTGTATTTATAGACTATTTCGCAATACAGTAATTAGTAATTTATCACAATGTGTTAAGTATTGAAAAAGAAAATGAGAAAAGAACTCGGCAGTGTGTTTGTGAAGACACAATAAAAGTAGAACATTTGTATTTCAGAGGACATATTATTCAAGCATCGATCATTTTTGTACAGCATAGATTTGTATTTATCATTTACTAGCAGCCTGCTCTCGCTTAGATTCGCTTTCAATTGCTTTATCTGTGTATTTCCCCTTCGCGTGGGAATACGGGGATGAAATATAACCTATGTTACTCAGGGATAATCTAGCATTCTAATTGTGAAAGAATTATCGAAATCCGTATAGTAATTATTGAGTTAATAGTGACAAATAGTAACAAAAATACAAGGTTTCCTCTTTAATATTAGTGTATATTTATTTACCTATAAAAACGAAAAAAGCGTATTTGTCTTTTCTCCAATACCCAATGACAAGTGAGACACTGCTCCCAGTCTGTCCTATATAGTGTTTACACACACCAGAATTACACAAAAATAGAAAAGAGACATTTAAAAAAAAAATAATCTCCAGTCAGTTTTACTTAACCTGTCTAAAAAAAGTATCTCATTGCAAATCTCCTTGGATCCCAACTATAAACCTTATCGTCTATTTATATGTAACATACATATGTGTCGTGCTTAGTATCATTTTTCATTTTCATTCAGGTGTTATGCTTATGTGTATAGTTTCACCAACATCGATATATTACATTACAATTTCGCAACGATTGCCACAACTGCGTTGGTTAGCATGAAATAATGCTTATGCTTTATGTTTATTATAGCTATATACTTATTTGTTCTACTTTTTAATGGCGAATGATTATAATTTTGTTGGCTTTGCTTTATTTTTTCATATTTTACCCCAAAAAAAAAAGAAAAAAGAAACCTGATCAATAATTATATTCCTAAAGGGCTTTTGACGTTAGGTGAACGGTTATAAAACGTTTATTATCAAATTATTATTTATTATTTTTGTTATCAAACCTTTTGTATTATGTACGATTGAAGAAGAGTAGATTCATATTGTCTTGAGCTCAAGTCATTTTTATATCAGCATGATGATGATGATGACTATATATTAAAGTCAGATGATCATTTGAGCTCATATATGCCACATAGCTGGGCTCAAACCTCCTCCACGATGGAAGAGAAATTAATCTACTACGCTCGTCAGAAGGGTTGATACAGAATTTTATGCCGAGGTTTATGTTTCTTGCAATAATATGAATGTTATGTATTTTACAATTACGGTGATAATACTTTATACACTCTCTCCATTATATGTGATATCTAATTAGTATTAGTAAAAAGATAATTATTATAAATTCGAATTCTAATATATTTAGTACTATTTTCTTCTTCAGTAAGCTTTTTGTAATTCTATTGGCATATAAATTTAGAATCAAAATGTATCATTTAAATAATATGATTCATAAATACGTCGACGATATTAAATTTATTCTTGTCTCGTATACTTAATTGTTATTCAATGTAAGGCGGATATTTGAATCCAAGAATTAAGCAAAACGCTCGTAAAATATCCTCCTCGTTTATAATAATTACGAATAAACGGGACAGATGAAAGTAATAAAAAGGATTACAATTGCTGAAACTACTATAAATATTCTAATAACTTTTAGGAATGCGTCATTTTATAAATGGATTACAATAGTTATCGATTTAAAGATAACAAAAAAAAAAAATTTAAAGTAATGAGATGAGAATCATAAAATTTATTTCTTTTAAAAAGCAGTAGCGCCTTGAATTGACGTAATTGATTTTTATCCTAATATAATATTATGATAGAGTTTGTATTGTTTGTACGCTAACTTAAGAAACTACCATATATACCTAATTAAATAATGCGTCAAGACTGTATTTGCATCACGTTTAGCAGGCTTTCTTTCCAATGAGAAGAGAAGTGGCCTCCTATACCGCGTTGGTCAGACGAGTCTTCAAGTTCTTTCAAGTATTCCTTCTATTGGGGTGATTTTATTTACTTACATCTCTTAGTAGTATAGTCTTCCTTCCAAAAAGGGTAGGGGCGAATGAATTGTATTCTTATTCCAATACCACATGTCAGTCTGGTGACGTAATAGGAATACAGTTCATCACTCCCTATCTTGGTAGTGGATGCCGTAAAAGACGACTAAGAGATATAATATGTATATAACATTTAGGCAAGAGACGGAAAACTCGAAAAAGAAGCTATATCAACCTGTTTGACTAGCATGGTATAGTAAAGTCAATTTCTCTCCTATTGTGGCGGAGGCTCGAGCCCAGGAGTGGGACGTATATGAGCTGAGATGATGATGAATACCACATGGATAATTAAGTAAAGTATTTTTTTTAATTTAATGATCTTTATCTAATACCTGACGAATTTGTGTGTCATCTTAAAATGCTAAAATACTGGCAATGACCTCTAACATTTGCTATAGTATTTTATATATAAAAAATAATTCTGTTTCACATTTCTTTAGAACATTAATTGTTCGAATGAAATTAATAACTACAATTATAATACACGATCTTTCGAAGAAGCTGTGACATAGAGGAAAACAATAATTTATTACCGCTGTGACTCCATATGTCAAAAAGTATCCGTAACAACGATATCTTCTATTTATTCTTCTTTTGTCTTCTATAAATAAAATTGAAGTGTCTGTTTGTAAAATCAAAATAATACGTTTTTGCTTACATGGTTATTTACACAACCTTTTTTTTTGGGACTAATCCCACCACACATTCCCACCATTGTAACTCCTGTAAGCCAGGATCCACAATAGTCTCCATAAATGACACCGAGGTTTGACCCTCAGGCAGTCCCGGGATATGATTTTAATTATCTTGGGACCCGCAACAAATTTAATTAGAAAAGATTAAAGAGGAGGAGTTGGAAAGAGAGATTCCACTTCCCTCCTAGGCAAAGCGGGAGACAGGAAAACAAAATGACTAGTCAGCCAATAAGTAAACAGGAGTACAGCTACGATAGCGCAGCAGTACGGCACCACGGATACGGAAGAGCTTAACGGGGCCTATATGTGAGCGTTAAGATTGATTGCTACAGTAGGTATGGCAGAAACGCATGAACGCACGGAAATTTTCTCGAGTTGCTACAAGGTCCGTATAGTATACTACCCCACAGGTGACTTGCAAACTGTTTAACATAAGGTTACGCTCGTTTCGCCAGAGATCGCACTCCCAGAGAATGTGATGTGCTGATTGTTCATACTCGTGGTCAGATGTGGAACATTGACATAATGGTGATGGTACGAGTTTAAAAGAAAATAATTTACTTTTAAAGTTGCCATGGCCAGTTAAAAATTGGGCCACGAAGTGGTCAACCTCCAGCCATACCTTTTCCAGGCGCTCCCGGATGCATGGAAAAAATAGATAAAGATGACGACCTTTCGATGATGAATCCCATCTTTCTTGCCATTCAGTTAAAAGTTCCTCAGAAACAATGGATTGTGGTGCAAACAATCTAGCAATTTTACTTCGGTCGCGCGGTAGAAGGAAATCTGTATTCATAGTTTCCTTTGTGGTGTAATACATTGACGCTCGTCTCTGAATTTCCAAATCAACCGGAAGTACACCCGCGAGTACTGGTAAGGCCTCGGTACTAACCGTTCTATAGGCTTTACATAAGAATATTAGGGCCAATCGTTGGCTCTTTTTACACGATCTCTTTAAATCTCTTTAAACAATTTTTGTCTGTCTGTTCGGTGTAATCTTCCAAACGGCGGTACCGATTTTAATAATATTTTAATAACCTATCTATATAAGAAGTAACTTAAGCTGTTTTTCAAGAAACCCCTAATAAATTTTGTCCAGTCCGAGAATCGAACCCGACGTCTCATGGACTACAATCGCATCTCGTAATATTTTGGACGATATTGGAAATTTAAATGCAAAGGCCAGGCGACTGACACTTTAGCGAAGCGAGGGCAGTATATATATATATATGTATGTGTGTGTATGTATACATACATATATATAACTTAGGTATATTTAAATAAGTTACAATGTATAGATAAAGATGCACTATTTTGTTTGTATATATATATATATATACGGGGGTGACATAGTCACTGAGTGACTAAACCCCTTTTCAATAACAAAGGTAAAAAAGAAGCGAGGGCAGATAGCTAGTAGTGAAATAAAAACTAAATTTATATTAAATTCGTACTATCATTTATTTTATAACGTATCTCTTTTGTACATGTTCCACTGCACAGATTACTCATTCCACAAAGTATATGCTTTGTACATGGTATAATATCCCACAAGCTTTTACTTACACTAAATTTTGGTTGGAGAATTAATAGGACTGAAAGCATAAACCACATTACTCTCACCTAAATCTCATATATAACTTGTTTGTGTAGTTAAGTGTCATTGAAATAAGATATTCTTATCATTATTATCGTAGTCGTCGTGAATTTCTACTAAGAATTCCATACTGACCATATAG
Organism: Lymantria dispar; assembly: GCA_032191425.1. Lineage (NCBI taxonomy): Eukaryota > Metazoa > Arthropoda > Insecta > Lepidoptera > Erebidae > Lymantria > Lymantria dispar. The sequence goes on from CM063448.1 coordinate 25,230,155, forward strand.
AATATACGAATTATTGCGTTACCAATGAGGTTTAATTTAGGCAGATGGCCGCCCTTAAGTCGTAGCTAAAATCTAATGCGCCGTGGTTTACTTTTAAAGTAGATACAAACAAAATTAATTTATGTTTATATGTCAAGTTCACTATTATTAAATTACATACCTGCACCTAAAATTGAGACATAACCTTGAATAGTTTATCTTGCGAAATGAAATTACTGCAGATAGTTATTTAGTAATGATGTCTGATTTTTGTAGCAACCTTATTTAATAATTATAAAGATCAGTATTGATTGACATTGATATCTTGGAGTTATAATAATGTTTCGTACCGATAATTTGGTCAATGAACTTTGGGGCCATTTATTAATTACGTAATACTACCTAGGGTGAGGTTTTAAAAGTCTCTACATAACTTCATCTCGGTATAAAAGTTATTTTGTTATTGACACAAAATGGTTATAATTATACCCAAAACTGTAAGTGCCATTTTTCGTATAAAGTAGGAGGATAAAATCCTCCTGACTTAATGATTAAAAGAATGCCACTATATACCAATGTTTTTGACGAAATTATTATTCTTTTTAAACTACACATTGGACTAAAGAAATAATCCTTAGATTACGGGAGACTTTACAAATATATAATTGACGGCCACAAATTACATCCAGGCTCAGAACAACAATTTGTGGATCGCGCAAAATGTTCTTCTGCATGGGATTCGCCGGTATCTTTATCACTTTATCTTTGCGACTTTACCATCTTTGCGCACAATATATATTTGTCTTCTTTTCTAAAGATATCGTATGAAACGATTAGGTAAGTAATAATATCACAAGAGAAGGAATTTATCTATCTGCCTATCAACGTTCAACGCTTTTTTTTATGGGTAGGCTATGGTAAGCGCACGCGCGGTCCATTCCATCCAGGGCGACGAAAGATCGGCGCGCGGGCCCATAATCCACCCGTACCCACATCTTCTTCGTCGTTGGGCCGACCACCGGAGCAGGGTGACACTTGTCGTCAGTGGTCGACCTGACGGAATACCCTTTCGGGTACCCTTACCTCTCGACGTCTCTGTCCCGGGACTTCTGTCGCCGTCGCCAACGTTCAACGCGTAACATAAGTTTTTCTATCAGAGTATCACCTGCATTCAAAGCAATGGATATTGGGAATGAAATTCCCTGTATTTACTGTACGAAGAGTTACGACGAAGAGACTTTTATCATAGTCTGTACTGTAAAGACTATGATAAAAGCTTCTTCAATTATGGTGGCTATTTAGGCTTAAAAATTGGAAGCCTTGATAAAAAAATATATGTATAAAGTAAATACCTGTTTGAAAAAATTTGGAACGTCTTCCTTTCTTTCATACATAGTGTCCTTAGGGGAATGGAGGTAGAATAATCTTCCCACTCCCTTCATGTGATCGCTGATGATATTTGAGAAGCCATTCTCAGATGTTGCGTTGGCGAATAAAATGTCCACCATGTTTATCTGTAACAATTGAAAAGTAACCATTTAATAGATTTTTCAATATATGTATTATTTTTGTTTTATTTACGAGTACGTTTAAATATTCATTCATCAGTTTATTCCTCACCAAGAGGGAAATAATGTATCATTCCCCTCTTGGTGAGTTGACTACCAATCTAATTATCTCAGTTGATATTATAAGTTTGCCAGGGCAATTTGCTGTCCAAGTAAATGTCGCCAAATCTTACATCACGCTAAAGTTATAAATTGGGTAACTTAAGATGGAATAACTATGTTAGCAATTTTTTTTATTCTGCAACGTCTCCAATTTGTAACTATTCTGAAAGAGATATAGCTTATACGCTGGGCTTTAATTCAGAGATGAGCCTCAGAGTGTGACCTATCTTTATTCCAGGCAAATCCTGCGATGGCATTGGGGTTCTCAATGGTAGAGACGGGTTGCTAGGTGAATTATGGATTGCAATGCTACCCTACTCACAGCTAGATAGTCTTATCTCCAAGAATAAGCTACAAGGCTTTATTCTGAAAAAATAACTGTCTTTATAAGACGATAATAAACAGTTACTTTCGTGTCGTAAGGATAGCTATATTCAATTATATACTTATTACTTATAATGTCCTTGTAAGTGAATAGTAAATAATAAAATGGTTTTCTTGTTTAATCTTTTATATGTTTATGGACATATTGAACTTCTATTTTATTAAAGTTGGTGTATAACGTCACCTCTTGGAAAGTGGTTTAATTTAGATTATTTGCTTATGGACATTACACTACACTCTTAGTATTTTTTGAAACTGTTTTTTACGAGTAATATTAGTTAGAATTTAATAAGAAATTTGAATCGAAATGAAAATTATAATTAATATTATTAATTGAAACCATGAAGCCTCTTCATGGTGTGAAGTGAATGAGTAGTATTATACGAGTAGGTTACTGGTCATTGAATTCTTTGCAATACTGTTAACGCACGTATTATGATAACTATAGGAATTGGATCATATTATGTAATTGAAGAATTTAATTTTTAAATTAGCCTATTTAAGTATTAATATTGGCCACCGCGTTCTATAAAAATGCGTTCGATTTCTTTTCGAACGCGATTTGTATAAAGAAGAAAAAGGTATATTTTTAATCTACTAGAAAATAAACACGGGGTAAATGTTGTGAATGATTTCTATAATTCTGTTTGATGTATTAGAGCTAAGTGTATTAAAATTAATTATTCTTTGAACTATGTTTATTTTATTTCTATAACGATTTCTTTGTGTTTGTTTTCTCATACGACATATGATACGGTAGTATCTTATTGATAACGATGATAGTTACTCTCTTATTTTACATAATCGCGAGTCTCATATATTTTATTAATTAACATGAACAGTAGTCATTTGAAAAAAAATATTACTTAACTGTAAATAAGTATATCTACAGTTAAATAATATACATTTATCAAACAGACTTTATTATAAAAATAGAATAAAAAATAGCAATGAATAAATATATAAAGGCAAATTTTAAACAAATAAAAATATTTCATTAGACAATAAATTAATATTAAGCTAATATTTAAATGATAATTTTCCACACAATTAATTTGCATGTCAACATTGTGGTGATTGCAAATAGTATTTCAACATTTCAAGCAGAACATTGTTTTGTAATTCATTAATTCATATGCGGTTTTAATGTATATATAAATGCAGTGGTTTTTTTTTGTAATATCATATTACAAATAATGTTACTTGTAATTGGCCTTCTATCATTATTATTTTAAACCTCCTACTTTGAAATTGATTTTGTCCTTAACAATTTATAAAAGGATGAAACGAAAGGTTTAACCTTTTATAATATAAAACATCATCATCATCATCATCTTGCTCTTATCCCAATTACTTGGGGTCAACGCAATATGTCATCTGTTTTGACATATTGCAAAAAGTTTCGGCAATGACTTTTATGATCGGCCGCCTGCCTAACGTCAACCCTCCTTGGAAATGTAATCGTTGACCCAAATGGTACCAGGTGGAGTTGGTCCGGGTCAATCTAGGGCTCTTAGTCGTCTTTTACGACACCCACTTTTATAATATAAAATATTTTATAATATAAAACAAAAGCTAAAATTAGAATATTTTGGATGACCTTTTCACTTTGATAAGCTCTTTTAGGTGAATAACTTTAACCTAATCCCGGCAACGTGATTTCAAAAAACTGGCTCTATATTTTAAAATTTTAACACATGCTACATTCCACTTATTAGTAAGTGATGATATAATTTTGGGAGGTATCCAGCTAAATAAAATATTTTTACTGTCTACTAGTATACAATATGTCTACGAGATAATGATGACTAAGGTATATTAATGTATATATAACATATATGCAAAAGAAGGAACATTCGAAATAAAATTCTATACCAGTCCGTCGCACCAGCGTTTTATTGTAGGTCATTTTCTCTTCTATTATGGAGCAGGCTTACCCTTAGCAGTGGAACATATAGTCGCATTGTACTCAAACGAGAATAACTAAGTTTGCAATTTTATTTCAAGTAAGGACTAAATAAAATATAATGGCTGACTTTTCATCTAGACCTTTTTTTTTTCTTTTGAGCTCATATACATTTCTCTGTTGGACTTAGATTTCCTCTACAATGCGAAATAAATTAACCTACTATACCACGTTGGTCAGACTAATTAGCATAGGATATTGTGTCAGGTATTCCTTCTTTTGCATTGATGCTATATGCACATATATCTTTGTCATCGTTTACAACACCCATAGGCAACGAAGGCAATGGTGATTTATGTTCTTACCCCATCACTACACGCAAAAATCGACTATACTAATGATATTTTAAGAGCAGAAGATAATACGAGTATTTAAGAAAAAAATAGATAAACCTAATATAAATATTTGTAACAATTGTTATTCAAATGTAATAGGGCGTCTACATGTTGGCCGAGTGCAAGCGAGCGATGGCGAACGCCAACGTGTGTACACCCGATTTGCCTTAGTTGGCCAACGCTCACCGTCGCTCGCCTAGTTGACCGAGTGAATACAAGCGCCAACGTGTGGACAGCTGATTTGTCTTCACTCGCTGTCACTCGCCGTCGCTCGTGATCACTTGCCTCACTTCGCCTCGGTGTCGGTTTTTGTGCACAAATCAAAAGCACACGTCTACGCTCGGCCAATGCCGTCTACACATTGGCCGAGTCGTCATTACACGGTTGACATCCATCGCGGTTAGACGTGTTTAATGTGATATTGTCGCTCAATATAAATGATTATATTTTCAAATTTGCATCATTACTTCTAGATATGCGACGTAAATAATAAGATCCAAGCCACCCTATATGTTACCTATAGTATCAAAATGTATCTTCATCATTCATCATCATTTTAGCTAATATACGTCCTACTGTTGGGATCGAGCCTCCTCCACAATAGGCGGGAAACTGACCTTAGTATTCCAAGCTAGTCTATAGTATAGTATATAGTCTATAGTCTTGGTATAGGTTTTTATTTCGAGGTTTCCTTCTCTTGCATATATGTTATATGCTTATTATGTATTATATCCCTTAATCGTCTTTTACGACATTCACAGACAAGATAGGGACTGGTGAATTTTTTTCTTACTCCGTCACCACACGGATATATCTTACACTGTTCTATTTCTGTGAATACTGAGTATCAACCACCTTCTTTTTTCCCACTTTACTGCGGTATACACTGAGATAATAGTTATATACGCTCATTAAATAAATAGTCGAAGCTGCAGCAACGTTAATGTCAACGTCCGTAGTGTTTCAGTGCACAATGAACACTGACATCCGCCAACGTGACACTTCTACAAACGCTCGTCTACGTTGGCCACTCGCGTTGGCGTTCGCCGCACTCGGCCAACGTGTAGACGCTACCACTCGCCTTGTACCTATTTGCCGACGCTCGCGTTGGCCTAGGCTCGGCCAACGTCTGTATGGGCTATAAAATAAATTATATTACATTGTTATTTAAAATATCTTTAAACGAGCAATTCTTGTATATATATACCTATATATATATATTTAGTTAGGTAGGTATATATTCAGGTAGGTATATATTCAAGTAGGTATATATTCAGTTAGGTAGATCCAACTTCGAGAAAGAGGTCAGCCGACGAATCCAACTCGGCTGGGCAGCGTTCGGGAAACTTAAGAGGATCTTCTCGTCCAATATTCCGCAGTGTCTGAAAACAAAGGTTTATAACCAGTGTGTGTTACCAGCGATGACTTACACTGAAACGTGGTCTCTAAATGTCGGCCTCATAAAAAAGCTCAAAATCGCTCAGCGTGCTATGGAGAGGGCTATGCTCGGTATTTCTCTACGTGATAAAATTCGGAACACGGAAATCCGTAGAAGAACGGGTGTAACTGACATAGCCCGCAGAATTAGCACGTTGAAATGGCAATGGGCAGGCCACATCGCTCGTCGAACCGACAACCGTTGGGGAAGAAAGGTTCTTGAGTGGCGACCACGAATTGGACGGCGCAGCATAGGACGACCCCCCACCAGGTGGACTGACGACATTCTCAAAGTCGCAGGGAACCGTTGGATGCAGGTGGCGCAGGACCGTTCCGGGTGGCATTCTCGTGGGGAGGCCTATGTCCAGCAGTGGACGTCTATTGGCTGATGGATGGATGGATGGATATATATATTTTCAGAATCTCGAAAACGGCACCAACGATTTTGATGAAACTTGGCATACTAGAGGTTTCGAGGCCAAAAAATAGATCTAGCTAGTTTTTATTTATAGAAAATGTTGTTTTGTCAGTGTTTTAGCAAAACAATATACATTAAATTTTAAAACAATATGAATTCAAATTTTGCAGTCAACGTCATGAGTTACGATAGCTCAGTTGGGAAGTAATCCAGTTTTGTTAGTTAATTTAGTTTTGTTTTGGCATTCAAACGGCATCGGATCGAATCTCGGTGTTATTATTATTCTATTTTTGTAATTTTTTATATAATTTTCATTATTTTTTTTTTTATTTTTTATTAATATATATCTAAATAAATGCTACAAAAATACTCCAAGCGAAGCTCAGTCAACCTGATATTAGTCATTATGTTTCACACACTTATTTGTAATAAGAGCATATATTATATTATTATTTCGTGATATATAATATCATTTCTCAAATCCATATTTTTATATAGACAAATAATTATTTTTATAAATTTCTCCACTTCCCCTGTTTAACCCAGTTTTTAGACTTTTTTAATTGGGGGTAATTTGGGGCACATTGCACGCTTTACTTGATAAGCTATCTTTGTAGATGACTGTTTTTAGTTAGACTATTCAAATCAAAACCGCCTTTTAAGAGGTCCACTGGCATGATGGGTAATTAGGTAGCACTTATTGCAGCACAGCCAATGAGAGTTCGTTTACTCATAACCTGGAATAGGACGATATCAGGCAAAAGTTGCAGACTGACAATTTATTACAAATCTCGTGAGTATGAAGTTAGCACAGTTTTGGAAGTTATACTTATTTTGGGTAAATTTTTACTATGCCTACACACACCATCACGGCAAACCGATACCCTGAAGTGAGCTAGTCAATATTTTTTACGATGTGCGCGCACGCCGTCACAAATTTCAAGTAGATGATAATAAAACTTAAAATATTAAATATCTTTTTTTCTATTATTAGTGTCGTTTTTCTACAAACGTAGAATAACACCAAAGGAGTTCCGTGTGGTGATGGAGTAAGAATACAATTCATCACTCCCTATCTTGCCCGTGGATGTCGTAAAAGACGACTATGGGATATAATATGCACATAACATCTGTGCAAGAAAAGGAAAACTCGAAACGAAACCATATACCAACATGTCTGATCAGCATGGTATAGTAGGTCAAGTCCCTTCCATTGTGGAGGAGGCCTGAGCCAAACATTGAGACGTATGTGAGCTGCGATGAACTCCAAAGGAGTATAACTTCTTACATGCGTGCATAAATACACACACACTTATTTTTTTTTAAATCTAACAGTTTAATCTCTTTGTTTTGAGAGAAATATTTAATATACAATATTCTTCCACGTATACGTTGTATGAATAAAGACATAAATACCCGGGTATCGAGCTTGACCTCTGATTGACAAGTATAAATGTGTCTGATATGATAAATTTATTTGTATTTACTATACAAAATTATATTTATCAATATGTGTAAAACTAAAATAATAGTTTAAGCTTATCGTAAAAGAAGCAGTGTTTTGAGGATTATTATTAATGTTCATTAACAGACACATATACACCACACCACAGCTCATACACATCCCACTGCTGGGCTCGAGCCTCCTCCATAATAGCTCCTCTTAATAGGAAAATTAAGAATTTTAATAACTCCACGGCAATAATTCCATATTAAGCTGAAAATGCATAATAGTAGGGTTTAACGATGAGTTTCCCTTCTCTGGTCCAGATTTTATATACATAGGTATTGTATTCCTTAGTCGTCTTTTACGACACTCACGGGCAAGAGAGAGAGAGAGTGGTGAATTATATTTTTAATCGTTCACCAAACAAAAATTTATTCAATATCGTTATTACTTGAATAATATTACTAATTTAAACTTTAGATAAATACCAATTAATACATGAACGATTTTCAAGTTCGTTAAATAATCGTGTTATTTGAAAAATGTATGTTAACAATTTTGCTATCAATATCTTATAGAAAAAAAAAGGCGTAACATAGCGCTAACCCCGTACTTAGTTAAACTACAGCATGAGTCTTGAAAGGAATATAAATAGATAACCACTGTATAGAGTGTCTAAAATTTATAGACTCCGCTCCCATTCACCATAGTCTTATGGTTTATAGCCTTCTTTACTCCCTCCATTATCACACGAATACCACTCAGAACGGTCCTGTGCCACTTGAATCCAACGGTTTCCCACGACTTTCAACCTGCGTTAATCCACCTAGTAGGGGGTCGTCCTATGCTGCGTGGTCCAATTCGTGGTCGCTGCTCGAGAATCTTTCTTCCCAAATGATTGTCGGTTCGACGAGCGCCTTCCCTTACATCATTTTAGAAAAGATCTGATACTCTTCAAACAGCGGGTTAGATTTTTATCAAATAAAGCTAAGAACCACCGCAAGTAAACTGGCTTTCACGTATAAAAAATCGCATTGAAATCGGCCCATCCCGAGGGTTTCGACGTCGTTGACAGAGATTGGCGTCAAACTTACAATGCAAATCTTTTTGTGTCAGTGATTAAAAATAATAAAAACAATTGTATTTTCAATTCATCGTAACAAGTAGAAGCCACCATTACAACCTTGACGGGGTTCCATATAAATTCTCACACAGTTCACATCTTGCCCCCACTAACTTTAGATAGCAACAATATTGTTATTATTATATTATCATTTATCATCGTCATTAGTAAATAAACTGGATAATAGGCAGCGACATAGTATATTAATTAGATTATTAAAAAATTGTTACTCTTACGATAACAAATTTTTCCGTTACATACATCTTTATCTATATTAATATTATAAAAGCTTAAGAATTTGTTTGTCTGATCGCATTAATCTTTAAGGTTCGAGGCTTGGTTTGATTTGAAAATTAATTTCTGTTTGATAGTCTATTTATACTAGGGATGTCAAAAAATAATCGATTTTTATAATAATCGATTATTACAAAAATTAATCGATTTTTACAATCGAGTATCAAAATAATAAAAATCGATTATTAATCGATTAATTTTTGTAAAAAATCGATTATTAATCGATTTTTTATTATCTGAAATTCCATCGAAATTAATCGATTATTCACTGCCAGATTCCCTAAAAAAAAAGGGTCATCACGATTGTTTCATACTATATTAAAAAATAAAGCTCACATTTCCTAAAAAAAAGGTCATCATAATCCTGTTGGGCGAAACAATCGATTTTTTTGTAATCAATTATTTATTTTTAATTAATCGATTTATTTTAAAGAACAAAAAATCGACTATTTTCCCCTCCAAGTCACATCCCTAATTTATACCGCACATATATGACGTATATGACGGAAAAAAATTGTATCATATAGGTACCATTAAAAATAACTCTCATTAAATTCATCGCATTATATTACAAGGACCAATTACCTATGTAATGATAACTTTGTATGTATTTCGTGTGGTGACGGAATAAACATATATTTCACCATTCCTTATCTTACCCGTGGATGTCGTAAAAGACGACTAAGGGACAATAATATTCATATAATCTGGGTAACAGTAGGCAAACTAAAAAAAAAACCCTATACCAACATATCTAACCAGCGTGGTAGAATAGTTCAATATTTCTATTAATGTAGAGCAGATTCGAGTCCAATAATTGGAGGTATATGAGCAGAGATGATGATGACATGTTGATAACTATGTCAGCGATTTGCTATAATCATCTAGCATTGATAGTTTATTAATTGTATCACATTATAAAAAAAATATTACACAACATTTTGTAACTTTTTTTTTAGTTGTTTGTAACTTTTGTAATTAAACGATAATACTCTAACCCATTAGTGATAAAAAGGTTACGCAACTATAACAAGGTTGGCTCATAGATAGATAGATAGTTGTTTTCAAATATTTGTCCAGAAAAAAAAGTCCTCATGCCTCAAGGTACAGGTAATTGAGATGTTCATTATTTTTTTGTTATATACCCATATATACCCAAAAGTATATCATTTTGTAAAACGAAACTCATTTCACATTGTACTAGTAACAATTTTAGTTTCAATAATTAATACAGAGACAGCTATACAAGTAAGACGACATCAACTTCGCAAGCAAGCTTCGTCTGCTGAATTTTGATAAAAAGGGGTAGAATATGAATTAGAGATGACTTCAAAAGCTTGTAAGTACTTTAATTGTTTATATTTTCTAATTATTGTTACACATTTTTTAAGTGGCAATTTTATAGGCCAGTTTGGATCGAGAGTAAATGCATGTAAGTCGTTAACGATATGTTTAGACGTATTAACGCTAACACTGTATCCATAACTATTTCAATGTCACTATAACTATGCCGATAGATATTAAAAGCAGATGAATGTAAAAGTTTTAATTTGAACATCCAAAAATAATAACTGATAATTTTAAATAGGTCCATTCCACTTTTATTTTGGAGGAGGCTCGATCCCAGCAGTAAAGTATATAAGCTGAAATGAAGACAAGGAAAGAACATATTATCTGCGCATTATTGTTCTGAAATCTGTGCCGATAGAGGCTTATTGGAAAGGTGATTATATATACATATATACAATACAGATTCACACACTTATACAGTACGCATTTTATTATTTCCCTCTCACTAACCTCTTTATTGGCAATATGGAAGTGGCGAATTGTATTCTTACTCCATTACCACACACAATAAAAATTGAATGATTATTTATAAATCAATTCAGTGTTTTAATAAGATAAATATGCTAAACTATCCGAGTCTAGGGATGAATCGATACCACCTAGGCATTGATACATTTAATCGATACCGTATCGGTATCGATTAAATGTATCGGCTAAGTATCGGTACTCAATCAGTACCGATTGAAAAGAATCGATACTTACTGGTATCTTTTTTTAGGGAATCTGAGTCATATCTCATGATATATTTAGGGGTTTTTTTTTGGGTGGGCTGCGGTCGGCGCGCTCCTTGCACCACTCCGTCTGGGGCGACAGAGGGGTCTAAGCACGCACACCCGCAACCAACCCGAGATGCACGTCGCCTTTGTCGTTGGGCCGACCACCGGAGCAGGGTGACTTGACGTCAGTGGTTAGGCAGACGGCATACCCCCTATTTGGGATACCCTCCCATCGACCGACGTCCCCCCCCCTCGGGGAGGACGTCGGTCTTTCCTCATGCGGTTGGCCTCTCGGCGGGTGACGGACTAATTCCCCGGTCACGTCACCCGCGGCCTCGGCTATATTTAGGGGTGAATCGATACTAGTATATTGATAAGTATCGATACTTATCCTGGCATCGAATCGTTATTATAGTATCGTGTACTTTTGTGATGAGCTTTTTTTTAGGCAATCTCAGCCCTAACATTCGATACTAAGTACTAGTATTGATACTTACCATGTGTATCAAATGCTGTTTTAGAAGTATCGAGAACTCTTTTCATTCGATACCGATACCATGGTTTTCATTCAATACTAGTACTCAGCATCGAATGGACTGAGGTTCGATACAGAGTACTCGTATCGAAAGAAAAGTATTGATACCGTATGAGTACCCATTAGTATCGATTCATCTCTATCTGATTCTGAACAGTTGATTACCTAAATTTATTATTAAAATGATGATAGTTTACTATCTAGAACAAATTTTTACGGGTCAATTGATATCTTGCTATTGACTTTAATTACTTCTTTTATCTAAAAATTTGCGCTTAGTAGTAAATGATTGGGAACGTTGGTAAAAAATATAACATTAATTTTATCATTCGAATTACAACAATTTTCACTCAATTTTCAATAGTAATCTTAGCACGAATTTCTTCAGTAGGTGTATAAATGGCATATATACTAATGCCTCCCATTTCTTGAATTTGTAGCGGATATCAAATTTTAGTGTGTCAAAGTTATTAAAATTCCGTGTGGCAAAGGAGTAAGAATACAATTCACCACTCCCTCTTACCCGTAGGCGTCGTAAAATACAATTAAGTGTTACAATATGCAGCATACAATATGCATCGATATGCAAGTCAATTTCTCTTCCGTTGGAGGCTCGAGGCCAGCAGTGGGACGTGTATGGGCTGTAATGATGATGTTCATATGCTTCAATCCTGTAGTTATATTTTATGAAAATTGTAAAAGAGGACCGGGTGAATTATTTTATTCTTAGCCTGTCGCCGCACACATTTGGCTATACGTAAATAGAAATACCATCAAAAACATAACCTATAAAAAAACCAAGCCTACTCAGTTCTTCTACTATAAAAAGTTGTGAGATCTATGTAATATCAAGTCGGTTAATTCAGTCCCTACTTAAGGGGCCTTCAGTCGCAAGTTGTTACGTAATTAGCTAACGTAAGAACTTCTTATAGGTAGTTACCATATAAATATTAAAGATGTTTTATTTTTTAAATAAACAAATTACTTGGCAATCGCATGAAAACACAATGTCACACTTCAGAAGTAATACATATTAAATAAAATTAAAGTGTTAGTAGAAATTTACCGTGTATTATAATGCCTGCTGGTTTAGTAAAAATTCAGGCTTCTAGTCTTATTCACAACGAAGTTATAGGGGGTCGGAAATGGCCTGAATTACTTCTAGAAAAGTATGTTACGACAGTGTTGCATTTTTTTTTCAACTTGGCGTCAGATATCTTGTATGATGTATTTATTAGATTAACAGTTACTATAAATAGCATGGAAGGAAGGAAGGGGGACCCACCACTTTCCCACGGTAATCGATATACCGCACACCACAATCAAAGGAATACGGTATAGGAATAAGGTGGACTAGGCAATAAGGAAATCTTACTCTCACGTGATGAGCATCTTCCAGAACATCAACTTGCAATTTTCCGCAAAACTTCGAATATTCATTCGACACGTGTTTCGCCTATAAACGAGGCATCCTCAGGACGGTGACGATGCCTCATTATATTGATTATCGTGGGAAAGTGGTGGCTCTCCCTTTCTTCCTTCCATTTTAAAATAAAAATGGATTTCCGCTATGTATCGCCTAATTTAATCAATTATATACTATAGACAGCATTTGTTAATCTAAACGTACTAATGTCAGAGTCTATAAGACTAATTTTAAAAAGCTTTTGCTTTAAAGTAATAATTGAGAAATATATCCCTTGGATAATATAACACTCCGTAGGAGTGGAGCACTCATCAAAAATTTCATCAAAAGCCCTCTGTATTGGTACCGACGAGGTATTGTCAAAACGTTGCTAGGACAACAACGGTCGTCCCAAGAAATTTATAAAGGCATATTAAATTGCAAATAATAAATAATTATTAAATTGTAATTCAGCATCTATATTATTGTTAATATTGTCGTAACTGATATTATAAATGCGAATGTAACTCACATTCGCATTTATTTGTAAATATTTGTTTGTTTTGTTGAAACGCTTTCACGCTTTAATCACTAAACCGATTTAAAAAATTCGTGTACTAATATTACAACTGCATTAGCAGCAAGTAACAATAGGCTTTATTTTATAGGCGTATACGTATAGAAGAACGTGTATTCCAGTTCATGTAACCATGGGAATTTGCTAGTATTGAAATAAATAAATATACTTTTAAAAAACTACTGCTTGACTTACGTAAATGTGGCACAAAGCGCTCCACGCTTTTTTCATAATAATATCAATATATTTCATTCATTTTTATTTTCTGCCTATATTGAAAATTATTATACACTTTTTAGTTGAAAGCGTGTTTTTTATTTTATTTAAACTATATTTATTTATCATTTTTTACTTAGTAGCCCTGTCGCCCCGGACGGAGCGGGCGAGGAGTGCGTCGATCGTAACCCATGTCCAAAAAACCAACCCCAAAAAAAAAAGCGGATTATTGCATTGTCATCGGTCTTTGATAGGTGTGCAAAGTTTAAAGAAAATCTGATTGCTCAAGGTGCCCTACCTTGAAAATGGAGCTCAAAGATGGACGTTACAAACAAACATACAGATGAAGCTAATAAAAGCGTGTTAAAAACACACTCACTTAAAGCAAAATAAAAATTATATGATAGCAAAATGTTAGAAATAACTAGTAGTTACGTACATATGTATATGTTCATGAAAATCAAATACAGTGGATTGTGATGATAAGATTTTGAGATTGTGAAGATATAAATAGATATCGCTTCTCCAAACACTTGTAATAATAAAGCTTTTTTTTTTTTTTTTGTGGGTGGGCCGCGGTCGGCGCGCCTCCGCACCACTCCGTCCGGGGCGACAGAGGGGCTTGAGCACGCAACTCCCGCGACCCACCCGAAAACCACGTCGCCTTCGTCGTTGGGCCGACCACTGGAGCAGCGTTAACTTGTCGTCAGTGGTCGGCCCGACGGAATACCCCCTATTGGGGTACCCTCCCATCGACCGACGTCCCCCCCTCAGGGAGGACGTCGGTCTTTCCTCACGCGGTCGGCCTCTCGGCGGGTGACGGACTAATCCCCGGTCACGTCACCCGCGGCGTAATAATAAAGCTATGCACACAAGATTTACTTCTGCTAACAAAAATAAAATACGTCACTTTCAAAATTTTCATCACAAGACGTATTATAAAACTGAGACACACAAGCAAGAGAATAAAAAACGAAACAAAACTCTATGCTAAGCTATCTTGGTAACGCACGTCAAGAACTAGGTAGGGAAAGGGACTACGGTGGGTATCCCTTGCGTCACTCCGGACGAAATGGACGGTATGCGTCCAGAACATAGCCTCTCGTGATCTACTATAATTGGTTTATGGTGTTGTTGAAAGGCATGTATGTATCAATGTAAAGAAGAAGGCGCAGAAGATTGAAGCTGATTAAATTCTGATGAATGTCTGTTATTGGCGACATATTTTTCTTCGGCTCACATATGTCCCACTGTTGGGCTCGGGCCTCCCCCGTAATGGGAGGGTTATTTACCTACTATACCACGGTGGTCAGAGGGGTTGGTATAGGGTTTTATTTCCAGTTTTCCTTCTCTTGCATAGACGTTATATGCATATTATATCCCTTAGACGTCTTTTACAATATCCACGAGTAAGAAAGGGAGTGGTGAATTGTATTCTTACTCCGACAACACACGGAAGTAAAAAAAAACATAAAATTTTTGTAATAGGTATTATTCTCAAACGAATTGATGTAATAAGACCTAAAAGTAGATATTATTCATATTTTATGATCATAATTGAGAATTTCTTCGGCAAGCATGTACACTAAGCCATTCACATTTTTAACCGTTCCGGTATTAGTACTTGAGACCTGGTCGTATACTTATGCTACTAGAACAAAGGAATAAATAAAGAAAATATAAATTTTAAAATTAAAGCTAGCTTAGGTGTCATAAATCATAATTAGACAAATTTATTATGCTAATAATTAGTAAATTAAATTTGCATTTATTATTACGCTTTTGTATTAATAAAATTGTAGTTGTAGTATTGCGTAAGACCATTTTAATATTCTGTTTTATTAAATATTATAATTCAATGCGTATAAATTACGAAAGTTAGGCTTTATGACTTGTTTGTATGTTATTTACATATTCAATAAAATCTAACTCATATTTACATTGACCATTATAGTACTTTTTCAGCTTTATTACCATACTATTCCAGAGATAACAATGGGTGTTATGATATTATTATATAGATTCTGTGTAGAGCCTTGACCATTGACGAAAGATATTGAATATAAAACTTGCCTTTTGTTACGCGGACAGGCCACTGAAGCGAGAATACACTAAGTACCAGGATCTACCGTCTCTGCCTTTTGAAAGAGCACAGCGGATGGGGTGATATAAAATAAGTTGTTAATCTAGACCACTGGGTGGGATGCGTTCAGACTATGAGGCTATTAATATCCATTATGGGACATAGGCTTTTGGTTCGTTAGTAAATGCACTTGCTGTTATAAAATTTTCCCAGGAGAGTCCTGCTATCCGTTCCAATTCCTTAGTCAGACGTCGCTGCTGCCATGAAAAGTAAGGTGTAGTTGGATTTTAACTTGATCTGCTATAATAATAGTCAATATACATCCTATTGTATATCAAATTGGCCACTGTTGTGCAAGTAACAGTTGAATGGGTTAAAGAAGCTAAGTCAAAACCCCTTAAATATAATGATTATTTTAAAAAATTAAACGTTTATAAAATATAATTCAATGAAACATATGAGCGATTAATTGTATTAATATTCATATTTTCACTGATTTTTAAACGATTAGAGATTTATGAAGATAAATATTTTAAACGTGTTAAATAAAGTTAAATATTTTACACGTTTTAAACGTGTGCTAATGTTAAAATTTAGAAATATTTTAAACATATAACTAAATTTTCCGTATGACGATGGAGTAAGATTACAATTCACCACCTCCTATCTTACCCGTATCGTAAAAGAGGAGCCAGGGACATAATAAGCATATAACATCTATGAAGGAGAAGGAAAATTTTGAATTAAAACCCTATATCAAGACGTCTAACCAGTGTCGTATAATAGATCAATTTCCTTCCTTTTGTGGAGAAGGCTCGAGCCTAGTGTAACGTATATAAATTGAAATGATAGTTATTATGATAATAGTTAAATTACTAACGTATTCATTTTTATATCTTTATATATAAATTTCTTGTGTACGTGTGTATGTCACTGAACTGATTCTAAACGATTGGACCGATGTTGATGAAATTTTTTGTGCATATTCAAGAGGATTCGATAATGGTTTAGATTCACAATTGGACGCGGTAGGTGGCGTTGAAATCCTACTATTCTATTTGAACAGAACAACGTCTGTTGGGTCAGCTAGTACATGTATATATTTCTTGTGTACGTGTGTATGTTCCTAAACTCCTCCTAAACGGCTGGACTGATGTTGATGAAATTTTTAATGTGTCTTCAAGGTATTTCAAGAATGGTTTAGATTACAATTGGACCCGGTAGATGGCGCAGCTGTCCTTTTATTTTATTTAAACAGAACAGCGTCTGTTGGATCAGCTAGTCTATACCAATAAATAAAATTGGAGTGTCTGTTTGTAATGTCAAAATAATAGGCTTTTTTCATGCTCACACGGTTATTTGCACGACACCTATGCCTAAAATAGCAACTTAAAAAATTTTGTCTGTCTGTCTGTCTGTTTGTTCCGGGTAATCTTCAAAACGGCTGGACCGATTTCAAAAATTCTTTCACCAATGGAAAGCTATAATATCAGGGCGTAAACTAGGCTATATTTTATCCCGGTATTCCCACGTGAACGGAAACTACGCGGGTAAAACGACTATAACCTATAACCGAAGCGAAGCGAGGGCGGATTGCTAGTATAAAATAAAATCCTAGCACATGCGTGAAAACAACCTCAAGCAAAAATATATGAATATAACTATTAAGTTATATTTATATATTTTTGCTTCATTCTATTGGCAAGGAAAAAATATTGCGAGTTGTACAACACAATAATATAGGTATGTACAACACTTCTATTTCGCTTTATCTTTATCAATGCCAATACGTATTACCTGCTTCTGGGTTTTATTTTTAGTTTATATATTTACATGTATTGAGTACAGCAAATGAAATAGTAGAACGTTATGTAAGTAAATACATTGTTATTTATTCATAAAGACGTCATTCATAGAAGGTTCATGTAGGTAGCTTGTAGCCGGGTTACAATATAATATGATAGATAGGTAATTGAGACACCTGGTTATATTTATACGAAGAGCCCTCCTTATAAGCTACGATTATGTTTATGTGTTCTACTATAAGAAGTATCGAAGTCTGTTCTTCTGTGTATTTATTTGGTTATAAATGCATTGCACTGGTACAGGTTTGTTTATTACTAACGATACTAAGATCTTGTACAACAGGAAGCTATTTGCTTATATTTCCTTAGTGTAGGGTACAAACACACTACAGCATTACCGTTATATTGCTAATATCTTTAAACGAGCAATTCTTGTAAATATATATTTTTTCAGCAATTCTTGTAAATATATATATTTTCAACGATTTTGTTGAAACTTGGCATACCTACTAGAGGATTCGGGCCCAAAAAATCGATCTAGCTAGGTTTTATGTATAGAAAATGTTGTTTTGTCAGTGTTTTTGGCAGACAATATAATGACATTAAATTTTAAAAGAATATGAATTTTAAATTTTGCCATCAATGTCATGAGTTACGATAGCTCAGTGGCGAAGTAGTCAGGTTTCGTTTTATTTTTGACATCGGCGACAAACGGCGTCGGATCGAATCTCGGTGTTATTATTATTCTCTTTTTGTAATTTTTTATTTAATTTTCATTATTTATGTTTTTATTTTTTATTAATATATAACTAAATAAATGCTACAAAAATACTCCGAGCGAAGCTCTGTCAACCTGATATTATTGCTAATATGTCATTCTCCTCTATAAACTCCTAAGTCTCACTATTTGGTATAAGCCTTTTAAATAATGGGAGAACGAATGAGATGGGAACGCAGAAGGGTTGATGTAGAAAATATTTCGGGTTTTCTTACCTTATAGTATTATGTAGATAAATATTTAATTCATATTTTACAATATTCACGGGTACGGTTGAGGTAGTGAATTATACTCTTATGCTACCGATACATGGAAAACAATACAATAATCTATATATTACTATTTTATTTACTGAACTTTTTATTATATTTTTTCATTTATATATTTTACTGTTTTATAAAGCTATGAGACAACAGAAAGCTCTTTCGTTTTGTACATACTTACATACGTATGTATCTATTCACTTAAGGGGCACAACGCGCTATTATTTCAATAAAAATATATAATTTACTACAATAGACTCTACCAGGTTGAAAGCTCTCAGCGCTCACACATAGTCCGGACAAAACTGTGATTGCCATCTGCAGCTAACACAAAAAAGGGAACAAAAGACTTTAGTGTCTCTTGGTCACAAGGACACGAAAACTATTCGTGTAGCTGGCTGGTTGGAATGAGGCCAAAACAAGTCGCCCAACACAAAAATCTAACCAATCGATTCTTAAAACTTATGCGGAATCAACCCCAATTAAATTGGCGTAAGGCAAGAAAGATATTATTGAACCAAAATTATCGCTGCAAATGCTATTTTTATAAAGAAGCGAGTATTCAATTAGAAACTTTGTTAGCACCTCCAAATGAACATGAAAAAAACAAGAAACAAAAGACAAATATAACACAAAAATCAGACGAAAAAAACGAATAACAAAAACAAAAAACACAGAAACGGCTTAAGTATTAAATCATATTGACAAAACCGCTCAGTTAGAAGGTTTAATTTAGAAATTTCCTTCTCTTGCATTAATGTTACCTAGGTTGCTTAATTGATTTACACGATATCTATAGGTAAAAAAGGGAGGGGTGGTGATCATTACTATCAAAGTCCATCATGACAAAGAGTATGATGAATAAAAATAATAATAAAATAACTAGAAAATGCATAATAAAATACTGTGATTGCTTCTGAAACCTTCAAAATTATGTTAGCATAATCTTAAAATATATCATCATATAGCCTATATATGTCCCAATATTGAGCTGAGGCCTCCTCCATAATGGGAGGCGAATTGACCTATTATTCCGCGTTGGTCAGACGTGTTGGAATAGGGTTCTATTTTAAGTTTTCCTTCTCTTGCATAGACGTTATATGCTTATCCCTTCCCCTTAGTCATCTTTTACAACAACCACGGGCAAGATAGGGAGTGATGAATCGTATTCTTACTCCGTCACTACACCAAATATATCATTAAAAAAAAACAATTATACGTTTACCAATTTCCACTTGTACGATAATATTTATTATTTAAGTACAGAGCGAATAAAACCTCGGGGAGAGCTCGATATGATGTAACCACAGCACTCAGATAATACATGTCTGCCTATATTTAATATCTTTATGGTTCATTAGCCTCAATTACATTGGTGTAAAGGACACAAAATAATTGTGGTTATTAGAATGAGTAGAGTCCAAAGTGGCCTATATATATTTAGTGTGTGTCAAGTGCTAACGTTCTATGAAATAAAAATGAGAAATGTAATTTAAAAAATATGTAACAATATATGGCTTTTTTTTTTTGGGTGTTTCGCGGTTGGCGCACTCCTCGGATCACTCCGTCTGGGGCGACAGAGGGGCGTAAACACGCACACCCGCAACCCAAAACCCCCCACCCCCCGTTTCCGTGTGGTGACGGAGTAAGATTACAATTCATCACTCCCTATCTTGCCCGTGGATGTCGTAAGAGACGACTATGGGATATAATATGTACATAATATCTGTGCAAGAGAAGGAAAACTTGAAATGAAACCCTATACCAACATGTCTGACCAGCATGATATAGTAGGTCAAATTCTCTCCCATCGTTGAGGAGGCCCAAGCCCAACAGTGGGACGTATGTGGGCTGCGATGATGAGGATGATATATAACAATAAATTACATTACACCAGCATGGTATAGTAGGTTAATTTCCCTCCCATTGTGCAGGAGGCCCGAGCCCAACAGTGGGACGTATCTGGGCTACGATGATGATGATGATGAACAAAAAGAAAAAAAAAGCGTGGTTATAGTGGGTTATTTTTTTTCTATTATGGAGGAAGCTCGAGCCCAACAGTGGGACTTATATGACCTGAAATGGTGATTATGTGACTAACCTTTTTTTTGTTAAGTGGTGGTCCAGGCATGGCTACCCTCGCTAACATGGATGTAGCTAACATACGTTACTGTGTATAGTGTAGTGGTCCATTTTGTTACCGTCTATAGTTATATACATATATACTGGCACGGCATCTCTGACATCCATAACCAGCTCGGCGATATACACTTTCAGATATCATCCGTCATACCGCTAAATTTTCCTTCTATAGCAATTTTTTTTAAATTATTATTAAACGTATCATATGATACACAAGAAAGGAATCTTAACACATTGTATTTTTATACCGTAACTATGAGCATTCTGACGAAATAATCCAATGAAACATGCATATCGAACATGATATAAACCGGCTAAGTGCGTGTCAGAGTCGCGCACGAAGGGTTCCGTACCATTAAATTATCTATAAAAAGTCGCATTTGTTGTATGGGATCCCCCTTAAATGTTTATTTTATTTTGTTTTTAGTATTTATTGTTATAGCGGCAACAGAAATACATAATTTGTAAAAAATTCAACTGTCTAGCTATCGTGGTTTTTGAGATACAGCCTGGTGACAGATAGACGGACAGATAGACGGACGGACAGACGGATGGACAGACAGCAAAGTCTTAGTAATAGGGTCCCGTTTTTACCCTTTGAGTACAGAACTCTAATAATGTTGAGCAGTAATATTTTATTGCAGGCAAATTAAAGAAAAAGTCAAATTAAATAGAGTGATAAGTTAGTATATTAATGTAGTCTGTTACACAATTAATTCTGTATTAAAGTTATTTTTATCACTTGTTTACTATACACCAGTGTGCTGTTAACCTTCCTGATTACATTATATCGTTATTGCTGTTTCTTTATACAATATTAAACACTATTATCTATTTTCCTATTATATATATGAATAAAAGGATTTTCTACATTCTTTTTAAATCATCATTACCACAGCTCATTCATTCCCCACTGCTGGCGAAAGGATGAAAATTCAAAAACGTGTTGGCTTAGGTTTTTTGGAGGATTTTAGAGGCTAATTTATACTTTTAAGCGAGTTCAAGAGTACACTATTAGCTAAATTACTATAAGTATTATCAGTATTACTGAATAAAATGTTATTCCTTTGCTTATTTTTTAGCCTTTTGTAAACTTTTGCAATGGCATTTTTTTTGGACTATCGCAAAATTTGTTTTTAAAGGAAGTGACGCTAATTAGATATACAGATTGGTTTAATTAGTCGAACGACTATATGGTAAAACTAGCAATCCGTCCTCGCTTCGCTTCGGTTATAGGTTATAGTCGTTTTACCCGCGTAGTGCCCGTTCCCGTGGGAATACCGGGATAAAATATAGCCTAGTTTACGCCCTGATATTATAGCTTTCCATTGGTGAAAGAATTTTTGAAATCGGTCCAGCCGTTTTGAAGATTACCCAGAACAAACAGACAGACAGACAGACAGACAGACAGACAAAAATTTTTTAATTGCTATTTTAGGCATAGGTGTCGTGCAAATAACCGTGTGAGCATGAAAAAAAGCCTATTATTTTGACATTACAAACAGACACTCAATTTTATTTATTGGTATAGATGATAATTAGGTACAGGCATTATAGTGAGAACTAAATATGTAATATCAAAAACCGATTGTTTTTAACAATAGAATTATATTAAGAACGCTGAAGTTCGTCGCGAGTAGAAGTTTAAATTAATCATTAAATTCAAAACGAAGTTATTCATGTCTAAGAAAACTAATTTATTTTTGTTTTTAAGCGGTTGATATGAAATCTATCCGTGTGGTGACGGAATAAGAATAAAATTAATTAATCTCTATGTGGCCTGTGGGTGTCGTAAAAGACGATTGAGGGTTATAATAATTATGTATATAATATCTATGCAAGAGAATAAAAACCCGAATTAAAGTTTGGACCTACCAATTGACCAGCTTAGTATAGTAGCCCAATTTTACCTCCTAATTTGAATGAGGTATGATTCCGATAATGGGATGTGTATCAGGGAGATGATGATGATATGATTCTTTATCAATGAATGCATGCGAGTGGGATTTCGATCTTCAATTATTTGACGAGTTTGTTTTTATTTCATTAAGCTACCGTGATACCAGTCTATTTCATTTCATCAAATGATTATCTTTAATCATCAAAATAGAACAGATAACGTAAACATTAAGTAAGTATACCATTCACTATTATTTACTTTGCGGCGACTGTCGTAAAAAATGTTATAGTATACCTATAACATCACTATTAAGAAGGAAAACTCGAAACGAACCAGATAAGATAGGTCTCATCATTTATCTTAATATATATTAATTACGTGTCACATTGTTTGCCCGCGATGGACTCCTAAACTACTTAACCGATTTTAATCAAATTTGCACACCGTGTGCAGTTTGATCCAGCTTGAAAGATAGGATAGCTTACATCTTAATTTATAGTCACAATATTATTTTATTGCAAATTATTTGTCTATTATTTGACATTCACAATCATCTGTTAACTCCAAACGATTTTAACAGATGGCGATATCTGCTGACTGGATTGAGTAATTAATTAATAGATGGCGCTGCTATGTCAAACCTACAAACGTGTCATATACGATTTTAACTTGCTTTTTTACATACGTAGATGCCATTTGTAAAAAAATATGACGACTTCCGTGACAGATGTTCTCCTACAGTTCCACTTAAATAGTTTAATAAAATATAATATAACAAAAACATTAGCCACAGCAACGCGTGGCCGTGTCTGCTAGTAGTAAATATATTCCTAGTCTGCTAGTAATAAATTATTATTATTATAAATTATTGGTGGAGGACGGTAGTACTCATAAGGCGCCAACAATTTATAACTAATTAACTAATATAGGTAAGGAGCAATCTGTAATGCGCAAATAAAGAAAATAACACTTAATAGCAAGCAATTTCTACAACAAGTTGGAGGTCAATATTTTTATCACACTATCGCTTTTATTTGAGGGTTATTTGGAACAAATGTTTGAGATGGAATTATACTAAACGACAATACAAATCCATTCTCAAGGAGAATTGACGTCAAGCAGGCGGTTGTTCTTAAAACTATTGCCGAATAACTTTTACAGTAAGAAGGATAGAAGAGAAGCAAGTACATATTACGTCCAAGTAATTGGGATAAGAGCATTCAGATTCAAAACATTAGGGCGAAATATGACGATCAAATCAGTATAGGTTCGTTAAAATTATTAGTCTAATACATATTTCTGAAGAACAGAAATCGTGATGGTAAAATGATTTATTTTTAACCTTTAATGTTGTACTTACCTACTAATATATTCCAAGTTTATACTTCCTATGATCAGTTTCAACTCAATAATATCTATTTCATGACCATATTATGAGATATTTTTAATATAGAGGTCAGTTGATTGTAATATCTGTTTCATTCTGCCATTTGATACATTCTGATTAGTTGAATACAATCATAGATTTATGTTAAAGTTTACATTGATAAATATTGTTGAATTATTTATGCGTCTATGAACATATATACGTCCACTGCTAGATATATGCCACCCTATAAAGTGTATCTTAATAGAGCCTGTAACTTATTTGATTTTAGAAGAGTCAGTCATTCACCATCATCATTTTAGCTCATATGTGTTCTACTACTAGGCTCGAGCCTCCTCCACAATACGAGGGACATTGAACTATTACACAACGCTGGTCAAACGTATTGGTATAGGATTTTATTACGAGTTTTCCTTATCTTTTATTAGGAGGATATCTGTAAAGGCTTATATCGAAAATATCTCTATTCCAAAGTCATAACAAATTGACTCTATGTAAAGATTTAATTTTAATAAATTAAATTTTACTTGATTTAAATGTCTAAAAAAAGATAAACCGTAATCTGGTTTTTCTGCATCGTTATTTAAGGAGTGTGTAAAATGCAGTGCCTATAACGTAGATCAGAATCAATTTAACTATTAAAACCTGTTTGTAAATAAAACTACTTTACGGATTTAATCGCGTACCTATTTGATTTTTGATTGCCCGAAGTTTCTAACACTTTGCAGCTTTCATGATCACAGACGAACTAAGATGTAACACGTCCAACAAGTCATCGTTATTACAGAGATTTATAATTATCTACCTGATACAAAAAATTAGTTATTAAATTTTGACCCACATTTTGAACAAAATGTGATGTTGTACGCTGCAAAATGTTCGAAACGTCGGACAATCAAAAGTCAAATACAAACGTGATAAAATCGGTAAAATTGTTTTATTTAAAACGTGCAATACTTGTCACACATCAGAAATCATTATATTAAAACCAGTTTATTTTTTTTTTGTGTGTGACTTAGTTGTTAGCCTTAGATGGCTGTGACAACTTTACCCGGACTGGTGGGTGAGTGCTGAGGGCTTTCAACCCGTTAAAACCAGTTTAAAAAACATCTTAATTTATAACGATACGTTACGGATTAAAATAAAATGATTCGTTATTAAATTTATCAAAACAAATCTATTAAAATTCCATTGAAAGAATGATAAATTAAAATGTAAATATAATTCAAAAATCTATATTTAAATCTTGTTTTTTACTTTTGTAAAAACGTAATATATTACACGGATTGTTTTATGACAGCGTTAAACTTGTTACAATATATAATCTTTCGTTATCATATATCTTATTTGTTATAAATAACATTATTTGACTGTCCTTTGGAAGCAAAAATCAAGTTTTGCCTATAAATATATGTAAATTAGTGAACGTACATCATAAACATTCGACATAAAATGTTAGTTGGCAAATGTTTATAACAATTTATTCACTAATAAGGCTAGTTAACTAGCCAAAACTAGCCAACTAGCCAAGTTTGAACAATCGCGAAATTGTGATAGACAATCGTCTATCGATATCGATAGACAGTCGACTATCTCTGTTCTCTTTACATTATTATGAATGGAAAAGTAAGTACTGCCCGCTCAATGAGATACTGAAGCGAAAAACGTGCTGATATCTCGCTTAATAGGTGAAAACTGTAAATAGTAAAGCAGTTATGGCGTTATGGTGCCCCACTTTACCTTTCCGTTGCTACAGTTGATTTAATTGAAGTGTGACCAGACCATAGCCTATCAACAATAAAATAATACGTACGCTATTTATGATTTTATTCCAGTTTTGGAGGTTGTAGGTTATCAAGCAAAAACATAAATTTTTCCGAATCTAATAATTTAGAATAATTTAGTAGCATCTTTTAATTATGTAATTGTAAAAAGTACTTTATGAGTAAGTAAAATTGTATGAATAAAGAATGAACAATAATGATTTTAAGTTCTCCTTCATTTCATTGCAGTGATGCTATATAACTTATATACCATGATTCATTATTTTAATTTTATAATAGAAATATATTTTCCGTGTGGTCACGGAGTACAATTCACCCCCTAACTTGACCCTAGATATCATAAAAGATGACTAATGCATTTGATATGCATATAACATTTTTGCAAGAGAAAGAAAATTTGAAATAAAACCCTATGCCAACACGTCTTCGGGCCGACCACTGAGGACAAGGAATTCGGGCGGCCCAATGACGAAGGCGACGTGGGTGCTGGTGAGTTATGGGCTCGCGCGCCGTCTTTTCGTCACTGCAGACGGAATGGACCGCGTGTGCGCTTACCATAGCCCACCCATAAAAAAAATGTCAACACGTCTGACCAGCGTGATGTCACACGTCTGCCAGCGTGATAAGTGAGTCAATTCTTCACCTATTGTAGAGAAGGCTCGCGCCCAACAATGGTATGTGTATGAGCTGAGGCGGTTAGATATGTGGAAATATTGTTTTGAAAATATAATTATTATAATCTTTAAATAAACTTTGATTATTACAGTTGTTTCTCTAGTTTAATGTTATACTATTATTAAATTTAAATGCAAAATTATTTATATTGTTAAAACTTCTACACGCTGACATCGTAAATCTTACGAATTATATTTTATTCTCGAAAAAAAAAATATTCACATTAAAAATTAATTGCCTTAAAGTTACATAGTAAAAGAACAAAAACAAATTTTGATAAGTTTATAAAGATATGAAATAATAGTAAAGGGTTAGTACATTAAAAACAAAATGTTATATATAAAATAATATTTTAAATTAACTTACCTAATGTAGAATTAGAAGTAATTCACTCTTTAAAGTTACCAAGTAGCACTATAACAAACCACTAATTTATCATTAAGATTACTCAAGAAGATATCCCTAAATCGCTATTATTGCACTATATTTTAGGATATGAAATATTAACGCTTATATATTTAAAATATTACGGATCTATATCGATCGAGCGTGCAGTCGCTACAGGAATCGAATGCAAACAGTCGCGTCTAGTAGGTCGCATTAGTATAAATAGCCTCAGCATCGCTGAGTATTTTAACTCTTTATTATTGAAGTGGTATTTCAAGCCACGGAGTTTATTTATTAAAATTCGGCATCCGTTGCGTTTTTTCCATATCATAAATAAATATGCTAATCTTAGTATGAAAATATATATAGAATGCTTTTGATTCCGTGTATCTTTTTAGCTCACGTGTATTATCATATAAATAAAAGCTTTTTGGGACATTATCATCTTGGATGTCTATCTAAGTTTGAATAAGATTAAAAAATCCTTAACATATTCTATTTTTCTCTTTGTAATCCATTATGCAACCATCCATCAGCCTATACACGTCCACTGTTAGTCATAGGCCTCTCCACCATATTGCCACCAGGAACGGTTCTGTGCCACTTGCAGCCAACGGGTCCCTGCAAGTTTCAAGATATCGTCAGTCCAGCTAGTAGGTGGTTGTCGTACGCTGTGTCGTTCAATTCATGATCGCCACTCGAAGACATTTCTGCCCCAATGGATGTCAGTTAGACGAGCGATGTGGCCTCCCCATTACCATTCCAACATGGTAATTCTACGGGCTATATTGGTTACTGCATATCCATAATGGGATGAAAATTGATATGGAGTTGGATTGATTAATTAAATTCTATATTGTGTTCCATTTTTGGACATTTTCCACTCGCATTTCTTAGTCCTCCATAAGCGGCTTCATAATTTGGCTTACTATATTGTTTAGGGCAAGATAGTTTGATAAAATTCTATGATAAAAAATAATTTTTATTCATATTATCCTCTTTTTTTACAGGGGAGTGTGTGTGGGACTCGCCGGCCACTGAAGTGACCGAAATACCCACTAAAACCACAGCGGCCCCTTCCGCGCTTTTACGGGGTGCCGGAGAGATCGTCTGATAACATTCTATCCCCGACACACCAACGCTTGGCCGTCTCGCCACGTCCTGTCGTCATTCAGAGTGGTGGGTGGAGGAGCGCATAGCGGCGTCTCCTCCTCCCTGGTCGTCGCCGGCGGAGCGAGTCAGCGGACGCAAGCGCCTCGCGTGCCCGCTCCGCGGCCTCCTTCCTTGTCATGACAGCCTCACAGAAGGAGGCCATCGACGACCAACAGCTGTCGCTGCCGAGCATCTTGGAGATGATGGTCGGCAACGACAGGTCTGTTGTTGCCATGTCTGTTGACAGGACGTGGCGCTGAGGCCCCCAGGCGGGGCATACTTTCAGTGTGTGGTGCGCATCGTCAATTGCCGCGCCACACTCATGACATCCTGGGGCCTCTTCTCTTCCAATTTTGTGCAGGTACTTACCGAAGACCCCATGTCTGGTAAGCACCTGATTCATATTATCCACTTGTATCCGTTATCGAAATAATATGAAGGCAATTTAATTTATTATAACATCCTGGAGATTCATAAAATTGTATATCCAGTTCTATTTTACGAGGATATTTTCTCTTTTAGTATTTTCATATCGAGCACGAAATGCATCTACTACATCTGAAATTATGATGGTTGTATGAATTGATAAGATTCATTATCGTGTTCTCTTTTTTTAACATTATCTGCTTGTATCTTGTATTATGAAAATAACAACAATGGAATTTGGCATACTATATAGATACTATCTTCGATAGATACCTTGTATGGATTGATAAAGCCCTATATTGGGTTCTTTATCTTATAGTGTTATTAGCTATGTCTCTTACGATACCTATGGCAATAACGAACCCTTGAGAACCTTGATAGCCGAGTAGCGTGAGATGAAATATAGCTTGCCAAAATAAAAAAATTATCGTTATCATCCCGCTCTTATTCATTATTCAATATTTCCATCATTTATATCCATTATTTATTTTGACTGTACAAATGTAATTAAGACATCGTGCCAGTGTCCGGGATTCAAATTCCAGGCAGGGTAACAGTAGTGCAATACAGAAATTGTTGTTCTGAGTCTGGATGTAATTTGTGTCCGTTAATTATGTTTGTAATTCCGTATTCCGGTGACGGAGTAAGAATATAAATCACCATTCCCAATCTTGCCCGTGGATGTCGTAAAAGACGACTAAGGGATATAATATGCATGTTATATGCATTTTATATCCCTTAGTCCTCTATGCAAGAAAAGGAAAGCTCGAAATAAATGCCTATCCAACCCGTCTAACCAGTGTGGTATCATCATCATCTTCATTTCAGCCTATCGCCGTCCACTGCTGGACGTAGGCCTCCCTCATGTTGCGCCACAATGAGCGGGCCTGTGCCGCCTGCATCCAACGACGCCCAGCGACTTTCACTAGGTCATCGGTTCACCTAGTGGGGGGCGTCCTACACTGCGCCGTCCGATACGTGGTCGCCACTCGAGAACCTTTCTTCCCCAGCGGTTGTCGGTTCGTCGAGCGATGTGGTCTGCCCATTGACACTTCAGCGTGCTAATTCTTCGTGCTATGTCGGTTACACCCGTTCTTCTGCGGATTTCCGTATTCCGGATTCTATCTCGCAGAGAAATCCCGAGCATAGCCATAGTGTGGTATAGTAGGTCAATATCCGTCCTATTACGCAGGAGGCTCGAGCCCAGCAGTGGGACGAGGGATACAAATATCGAAAGCAAAAGTAGTTTTAAAAAGATTTAAAACCAAAACCTCTGTGTTTTGGTTTTAAATCTGATCGCCAGCCTCAAAGCTTTTTGGAAATTTAATTGTAGACTAGACGGTATCGCTTGCAGTTGGCAATTAATAAATTAATCCAATAATTATATCGGATTTATTACTTTTACCCACGAGCAAGGTAAGCGTTGGTATTATTCTTAAGCGCCAACACATAGCTATATAAGGAATTAAAATGAATAGATAATAATATTATAATTTTTTGATAATTGCTGATGCAATTTCAGATTGTTTTGAAAACAAATGTTATAATAACTGCGTAGTTACTTTTTTTTCATTTTTCATTATTCATAATAATACATTATTTGCAAACAAGTTTCTGCACAGTAGTAAAATTTTACATTACAATGTATCTTACTGTACAGGCGTAGTCTGGGCTAGTGGACTAACGCCGTGTTTGACAGAAGAACCTAAGGTTATAGTTTGAAGTACCTAAAGCCCTTAAGTTCCTAGCCTATATGATGGGATACCTGCACCGTGCTACCTAAGGTGACAGGTGGATGTGAGATGGATGTTGGGTGGAGGATTGGTTATTCTCACTGCCAGTCAAGCAGACTCACTCGACTAATCAGAACTGACGGCTAAGGGTGTCTTGGCCACAGTGAGATGGAGCTTTGGGTGGAGGATTGGTAACTCTCACTGCTAGTCAAGCAGACTCACTCGACTAATCAGAACTGACGGCTAAGGGTGTCTTGGCCGCAGTGAGAGGGATGTAACTGAGAGATGAATAAATTCAAATCTGATTTATTTTACACAATGTACACCTTATATACTACTTATTGCTAATACACACATATACCATTTTGTGTTAGTGTGTCGTACGTGTAAAGTATAACGCAGTGTCTTTAAATCATGTCAGTGCTAATTTTGCACATTTGTATGTTGACATGCTTTACTTGTATGTTGACATGCTCTACTTTTGAGTTTGCTGCGTTGCATGTTCAATGTGCATTGAACATTCTGGGGTCTCTCAGGAACACGACTGCAAGTCGTATAATTCGATAACCTCATATGGTCCAATGTGTCCTTCCGTCGCTTGTAGTGTTTGGACTGTAGTCTGGGGACGAGGTTTCCCATACCGTGGCCGTGGTTGTGGTGGAGCTGCCCGCTGTTTGTCTGTCTCTGTGGCTTGTGTTGTAGTTGTTTCCTTGTTTTGTCTTCTTGTAAGTCTATCTCGACATTGTTTGAGTGGTCTGAAATAAATTAAAAGACAAGCTAATACTATTAAAGAAAGAGATGTCACGGTGCTAACCACATAGGAATGAGACTCTATTCGCCTCCATATTGTGTTATCTAATCTTGTTTTTAGCTTTGCTTCTGAAGCGGCTAAGTGGTCAAATATACTGGTGGAGCTATCTAATACTTCCTCCTTCGGTATGTCTGGTATCTCTGATTGGACTACTTGTGTGTCTAGAGTAAAATTACTCCTTTTAAAATATGATGCTTGCACAGTTGTTGTTGTTATTCGTTTAGCTGCAAGAATGTTGTTCAACGTCTTTACTACACAGCTTTCTGAAATGTGTAGTACTCCTATATCCTCTAGGTTAATCTCTTGTCTTTGTCCATCACATATTATCGAAGCTGATTGTGTTTTTGTAGTGATAAAC
The DNA here is from genome assembly GCA_032191425.1 of Lymantria dispar. Lineage (NCBI taxonomy): Eukaryota > Metazoa > Arthropoda > Insecta > Lepidoptera > Erebidae > Lymantria > Lymantria dispar. The sequence continues at coordinate 25,261,691 of CM063448.1, forward strand.
ATCCACGTATTCTGCATGTAAAGTTGTTTCCATAGAATTGTAGATTGAATGTTGTATCTTCTTGATGTGCATTGTGATTTAGTGTTATTATTGTTGCTGAATAGCTGGTCAACAATGCAATTCTTGTTCAATTGCATGTTCTTAACAGCCACGGGATAGCAAACAAACTCCGATTTTTTGTGTAAACAATCTTTGAACTCGTCTTTACTTAACTCAAAGTATCGTTCATTGTTATAGTCGAAGCCTATGAATGCTCTTGGGATTGACAAGCATTCAAAAGAACTCCCGGTCAACTTTTGAGGAATCGCCGTTATGTGTATTAGTGTATATTTTCTTATGTCATGAATAGGATAGTACGCAAATACGTTTATATGTGTTGCATTTATTTCCATGTTAGTCTGTATTAATTGATCCTGAATTATCCTTAAGTTTCCAGGTAACTTTTGATTGGTTGTTTGTATTATATCATTAGCGTATTTAGGACTCAAAATCGTGTATATCGATGCGTTATTTAGGTATATCTCAAGTAACCCGTTGTAATAGTGAATAATCTCTGTTATGTAATTGCTCGCTAATTGATACGTTTGTATTACTTGTATTTTCACATTGTTAGCGTCTACCATCTTATACCATACGTCGTTATCGTACATGAATGCTATAGCTTCATTTAACTTCTTTTCAAAATTCTCTAACTTTTTCTTAATCCGCTCCTCGGTTTGGTTTACAGCGGATACTGTAGATATCATTATGTTTGTTTGATGATTGGCGGCGTTTATAAGTTCTTGTTGATTGCTACTCAATGAGTCAATACTTCTGTATACTTCATCGTTAACTCCGAACACGTATGTTAACATTTGTCCTAATAATCCACGTCTCTTTCTAGAAATCTTTATCCCAGTAAGGTAATCCTTTATCTTCTCAAATCGTGCTTTCTCTTCGTTCAAATGATAATAAAATTCTGCACAATGGGTGTCTTTTGTATACTGTTGCGTGTCAGTGCATAACTTTTGAAACTGATTAGTTATTTTTATCGTATTATTTAAATTCAGTTCCAAATCACTCCTTTCGTAATTAGTTTCTATTCTAAAACTCCCTCTGTTTATTGTTGAAGTACCTATTTGTTCTACATATAGGCCTGGATTTAAATGTTTCATAGTAAACATTGATGTACTTGTTACTTGTCCGATACACAATAATAATGTAGTATAGAGTAACACGCCTGACTTAAGTGTCTTAGACTTTTTATTTATGTTATTTGCTATGTTACTATTCACAGGCGTTTCGGTATTTTTTCTTAACGTATTCGTGTTAGTCATTAATTCTTCCTGATATACGGGTAAAGGAATTAATGTATGTATTGATCGTTTTTGACATAAACCTGTCGATTTTTTGAGTGTCACTACTCTTATCACCCCGTCGCTTCCTGGGTGAACGCTTTCCACTTTTGCCAAGGGCCACTTACTTGGACTTATGTTTTCATCTTTTATTAGTACTATGGTTCCAATTTTGATATTTTCTTGAGTTTCTTTCCACTTGTATCTTTGTTGAAGTTGATGTAAATAATCAGATGACCAGGCTTTCCAGAAATCTTTCTTCATTCTTTGAATTTGTTTCCATCTATTTATTAAATCAGTATTTATGTTTGATAACGGATCTGGGATTCCAACTGCTTCCCGACCAATTAAAAAGTGACTAGGCGTTAGTATTGTATTATCATTGATGTCTTCGCTTTGTGCACATAACGGCCTCGAGTTTAGGCAAGCTTCAATTTGATGTAAAAATGTTATCATTTCTTCGTACGTTAATGTCGATTCTCCAATTACTCGACGTAAATGGTACTTTACTGATTTTACGCTGCTCTCCCAAATCCCACCAAAATGGGGGGTTGCTGGCGGATTAAAATGCCACTGAGTACCTATACTGGTCATCGTATTTTGGAATCCAGGTGACTGTGTTATTTGCAATAATTCTTGTTCCAAAAATTTCGCTGCGCCTACGAAGTTCGTGCCATTGTCACTATACATATGTGACACGTGTCCTCGTCTGGCCATGAACCTCCGCAGTGCCGCAATAAATGTTTCAGTTGTCAAATCTCCCACTAATTCTAGATGAATTGCTTTTGTTGCTAAGCATACAAATACAGCAATATATGATTTGTAGGACTTGTGACCTCTTCCTTTCATTGTTCTTGTTTGTATTGGTCCCGCATAATCCACTCCAGTGTGACTAAATGGATATGATTGCGTGACTCTTGCTTTTGGAAGTATCCCCATTTTTTGTACTTTCGTTTCGGACCTGTATCTCGCGCATTTGACGCACTTTTTTAGTATACCTTTGACAACTTGTTTTCCACCTATAATCCAGTATTTTTGTCGTAGGACAGCTGTAGTTAGTTTATTTCCTCCATGTAATGTTTTCATGTGTGCGTTTTGTATTATTAATGACGTTATATGATGTCGGCGTGGTAATAGTATAGGATGTTTTTGATTATATGGCAAGTCAGCGTTTTCTATTCGACCTCCAACTCGTAATAATCCATCGTTATCAATAAATGGATCTAGTGTGGATAATTTACTGTTTTTCTGCAGTGATTTTTTCTTTCGAATAATTTCTTTTTCATCGTAAAATTCTTCTTGTTGCAATATGCATAGAATTCGTTTCTCTGTTTCTTCTAGTTCCGTACAGGATAATGGTTCGTGCTTTTTGCGCTTGCTGATAAATCTGTAGCAATACGCTAATGTTCTTATCATTTTATTGTAGTTAGAAAATCGACTCCAGATGTCATACTTTTCATTCGTAGTATTAATTGTTGTTGATAAACAGTACTTGGCTTCTTCATTTGGCTGTGGTGCTGTTGTTGTAATAGGTATTTCACTCGTCTGTAACCATGGTGGGCCGTTCCACCATAAGGAACAGTTTATTAATTTTTCTGGCTCCAATCCTCTTGATATAATGTCCGCTGGGTTTTCAGACGATATGACATGATTCCATTGAGCGTTAGGTATTATGCTGTTAATTTCTGACACTCTGTTAGCCACGAACGTATGCCATCGCCCAGGATCTCCTGACAAAATATCGTCAACATAAAAATCCTGTAACGTTACTCTACTGGCGATAGGGTAATTGTCTTGTTCGTCTAATGCTAGTTGTTGTAATGTTCTCACGGCCAGATAAGGCGCGCTTGTTGTGCCATAAGTGACCGTTGTTAGTTCGTATTCACTAATGGCCTTTTTTGGAGAAAATCTCCATAAAATTCTTTGATATTTATAGTCTTCTTGGTTTATTTTTATGAACCGGTACATTTCCATAATGTCGGCCATGAAAGCAATCTTATGCGTTCTCCAGCGTAATAATATGTTTGATAAGTCTTGTTGAAGTCGTGGTCCTTTATGTAAATTTTCATTAAGGCTTATTTTACTACTTGTTTTACTACTAGCGTCAAATACCACTCGTAGTTTTGTTGTAAGAGAGTCTTCTTTTATTACCGCTTGGTGGGGAATATAAAACTCTCCTGTGTAATATTCTGGTTTAGGTACTTTTCTCATATGACCCATATTTAGGTACTCGTACATAAATTCCTTGTATTGTTGACGTAAATTTTCATTTTTTTCGAACTGACGTTCTAGTTGTAATAGTCGAGCCACGGCTTTTTTCCTTGACTCGCCATATTTTATGTTCGCGTCCTTAAACGGCAGTCGTACCGTATAAGTGCCGTCGAAACTTCGTATTGTAGTATTTGTATAGTAATTTTCACACAACTCATCATCTTTGGTGAGTGCATAGTGTCGTGGAATTTCTTCTAATTCCCAAAATTTTGTTAATTGTTGTATGTCGTCGGTGCGAGTCATCATGCTTAATACTTTGATGCCACCGTTTGTGTCTTGCGGATATAACCCGGATAAAATCCAACCCAATTCTGTTTCTTGAGCGATTATACCGCCTTGTAGTCGTTTAAAACCTTGTAATAGTATTTTACTATATTCTTGGGCACCTAAAATTATGTCTATAGGTCCCTTTTTGTTGTACGTTGGGTCTGCCAATAGAACATTGTCCAACTCTTGTAATTGTTGTAAGTTACTTCTTGGTAACGAGTTTGTAAGCTTCGGTAGTACTATAAGTGTTACAGGTAGTCTGTACTCACTAGAGTACCTTGGTTGTAGGTTTATGTTAATTGTATATTTCGATGTCTTAGGTTCGTTGTCTCCAATGCCTTTTATTTCGGCTCGAACCTTTTGTCTTGGATACGACAGCAGTTGTGCTACTTCTTCCGTGCAAAATGACGCTTCTGAACCTTGGTCACACAATACTCTTAATAATTGTGGTGTTCCATCATACGACGTGGTTTGTAATAGCGCTGTGGCTAATAAGACCGTATTTTTTGCCTCTAAATTGGTAGCTGATAAGTTCGATAACGTTGTGTTTTGTTTTTTATCACTCATAGTTGGTTTAGGAGTGAACTTTTTCGTATACTCAGAAGACTCTGGTTGTCTTTTAATTGAATCGAATGTTCGGTGTAATAGTGTGTTATGACCTTTATGTTGACATATTTCACATTTTGTATAAAACTCGCTCATGCATTTTATTTGTTTATCATGATTTAAGCAGCGTTTGCACATTTCTTTGTCTGAGACTTCCTTATATCGTTGCGTCACGTTCAAGGTTTTAAAACTAGGGCATTTATTTATATTATGTTCTGTGCTTTTGCAGTACCAGCAATGTTTACTTTTTGATGATTCTGCTATTGGTACGAGTGTTCCCCGGTATTTATTTATTGTATGATTCACCGAGTTATTACTCAGGTGATTATACGTAATTTTTTGCTGATCGTAGGACTTTAAACTTTTAAATCTTTTTTCTAAAAACTGTAACATTTCTTCAAACGATTCCAATTTGTTTGGGTGTTGTAACTGATCCTCGTATTTTGAATCAGTTTGTTGGTCCCATTTCCTGGCCAAAAGTCTAGCCAAAATAGGGTCCCATGTTGAAATGTCAATTCCTTGATGTTTTAAAGATTCCAAACATTCTTTTATGGTGTCGTGCATGTCTCTTAAACCCGCTGCATTCGCAACATTTAGCTTGGGTAAATCTAATAATTTATCGATGAATTTAATTGATATCATTCGTTCGTCTTCATAACGTTGCGTAAGCAATTTCCACGCGGTTTCATAGTTCGATTCACTTATCGTTAGATGACGTATAATTTTTGCTGCGTCACCTTTTACATTTGTCTTTAAATATTGCATCTTTTCTACCAATGAAATATTTTTATCTTCATGAATAATTTTTTTGAATAAATCATGAAAAGTATACCATGAGTCATAACTCCCAGTAAAAGTTGGAATAGAGATACGGGGTAGTTTTCCTGACGACTGTGTTAAGGTTATTTTTTCGCTGGAACTGTCATGGATTTTTTCTTCCAGCATCTCCATTGTAGTATCGAACTCAATTTGGGTGTTTTCAAAATATTTATTTTTGAAGTAAAGGTGTCCCGATGTATCCTCCTCCAATAATAATTCAATGTGTGTTTCTTCAATATCCTGCCATCGTTTTTGTAAGTTGTTTATTGTAGTTTGTAAATGCCATATAGGTTTGTTTTCAGTGACTGATTCTTTCGCCTGAATTAGCCTTTTTGACATCTGGGATATCCTGAACATTTGTATAAACGTCTTGGGATTCCCTCTCCCTTCTTCTTCGTTTGTGTTTTGTTCTTCAGGTTCATATATCGCCTGAACAAGTTGAAGTCTTGCTTCATAGTTTTGTAGGTGGGCTAAGCCCTCGTTGTATTGTTTTTGGATATTTCCAAAGTAATTTGTAGTGATATATTTGTGAGATGATAACATCTCTTGTTTTTCCAGTTTCGAGTGATTCTCTTGCACCCGTTGGAAAATAGTAGTTAGTGTTTGTCTTTTTTCGTCAATGTATTTTTGTGTTCTTCGGCTCACGGAGTCCTTTTTAATGTTTGTAATTATCCTCCTGATCTCGTTATAATCTTCCTCCTGGCTCCTGATTGCTGTGTTTATTTCTTGTATGTCCATAGTGCTTCTTTTGTCTTCTTCCCTAATAGCCCTACCCTAACTTTCCTACTACTAATGTTTTAAGTCAATACTTATCGTACCTGCGCTCTCGCTATAACACGTCCCTGAAGGTGCGACTTCTCAATCAGCTGGTGAGTCCCGCTTGTGGGAGGCCAGTGACCGAACCGCAACGAGAGGCTTTCTGACAGAGTACGTAAGTAAAAGTCTTTCAGTCAATTCCGAAACTGATGCTTTGTTGAGTACACCAGCCCGTTCTTAACTGATTCGTATGTCTGTTATGTCAAACCTACGGGGGGGTTAGAGGGAGGAAAAATCTTTACTTTTACTCGAAGGACCAAATGTACAGGCGTAGTCTGGGCTAGTGGACTAACGCCGTGTTTGACAGAAGAACCTAAGGTTATAGTTTGAAGTACCTAAAGCCCTTAAGTTCCTAGCCTATATGATGGGATACCTGCACCGTGCTACCTAAGGTGACAGGTGGATGTGAGATGGATGTTGGGTGGAGGATTGGTTATTCTCACTGCCAGTCAAGCAGACTCACTCGACTAATCAGAACTGACGGCTAAGGGTGTCTTGGCCACAGTGAGATGGAGCTTTGGGTGGAGGATTGGTAACTCTCACTGCTAGTCAAGCAGACTCACTCGACTAATCAGAACTGACGGCTAAGGGTGTCTTGGCCGCAGTGAGAGGGATGTAACTGAGAGATGAATAAATTCAAATCTGATTTATTTTACACAATGTACACCTTATATACTACTTATTGCTAATACACACATATACCATTTTGTGTTAGTGTGTCGTACGTGTAAAGTATAACGCAGTGTCTTTAAATCATGTCAGTGCTAATTTTGCACATTTGTATGTTGACATGCTTTACTTGTATGTTGACATGCTCTACTTTTGAGTTTGCTGCGTTGCATGTTCAATGTGCATTGAACACTTACATTTATGTACATATTTCTCCATAATTGTAACCATGTCTTCTTTTTTAAAGGGAATTTATTTTGCATTTTAAAGTTCATATTATAAATAAATTATGCAAATAAAAGCGACAAAGCTGACCGTTTAAACCTGATTATAATAAAAAAACCATTCTGCACTATTATTACATGGGAAGCATATATTTGTAGTTCATTAAACCTTTGATAACAAATCAGAGATCCATTTGCTATAACAGATCACGAAGATTTCGATCAATCTCATTAAATCAATCAATTTATCATGAAAATAATTTGGAAACTAAAATTATAGGAAATGCGAATTTATAAAAAGCCATTTTCATTATATCTGTCAATGAGGATGAAAAAAATTAATATACCACGTCTTCCTTTTCAGCAGCAATATGATAACTCATATATAACGTAATAAGATAAATAGAAGATAAATGCGGAACAAAACCCTTAAGGTTTGTGTGGTATAGACTTGGATTGTCTTCCATTGTAGAGGAGACTTCTATATAAATTATATAATAGAACGTAAACAGATACAAAAACGAAGGTGTATAATGCACTATCCTAGTCTAACTCTGTGAGTATATCATCATTGTATATTGTTTGTCCACGATTGTTGCAAAAGATGTATAAAATAGGGCATAAAAGGAAATAACTCATTCTCGAAAATTTTGTCGTGATACAGTATATCTGAATAGCGTAATACAGTAGAAAATTTTTCAAATTTGGGGAGGTAGCTCATGTTTTTTACCCCACAATTTGAAAAAAAGGAATGTTAAGATTAGGGACAAAAACTTCAAAAATAAATAACATCCTTACTAATATTATAAATGCGAAAGTAAGGATGTTTGTTTGTTACGCTTTCACGCTTAAACCACCGAACCGATTTCAAAAATTCTTTCACCATTGAAAAGCTATAATATCAGGGAGTAACATAAAGCAAAATATAGCCTATATTTTATCCCGGTATTCCCGGTATTTAAGCGTGAAAGCGTAACAAACAAACATCCTTACTTTCGCATTTATAATATTAGTAAGGATAACACTGCAGCGAAGTAAGTTAAAATCAATTGCGCATAAATTAACTACTTATTATAATAAATACATGAACTTAAAAAGTGATACGAATATTGCATAGAAAATTAATTACGTCCAACGGCCCTAAGATTCGTTTAATAAAGGGTTGTCAAAGGGTCTTTAAATTGGAAAAAAAAATACGTTATTTATGAATAATAAAATTGTTGTTGGTCTTACACTGATAGAAACAAAATTGATAGAATATTTATAAGTACATCAATAGCTTTATGCGTGTTTCAAACTACCCATTGAGCATTCCGTTAGTATTCGCTCCACGTAGTTAACTTATATTTCATGCGATCCGCTGAAAGTTGTGTTTATTTTGCTTGCTTCTATGGGTCACAGCGTTATATTTTATGGTCAATTACCTTTCTTGATAAGCATATTTTTGATGTAAAATAATTTTAAAATTAATCTAGGGGTTCTTGAAATGCCGCCGGGCCGACCACTGATGTCAAGTCACCCTGCTCCGGTGGTCGGCCCAACAATGAAAGCGACGTGTCACGGGTGGGTTACGGGTGTGCGTGCTTACGCCCCTCTGTCGTCCCGGACGGAGTGGTGCGAGGAGTGCGCCGACCGTAAAAAAAAGGAGTTCTTGAAATTAAACTCTTTAGTTTTGTGTATAGTCCCTTTTATATTTTTTTATTATTTATTTATAATTAATTAAAATTATATTGATATAGTTTAGCATTATATTTGAACTAGAAGTCTTTGAAATTAAATTCTTTAGTTTTTTGTATATTCAAGATTAACTTGTAAAACGGCCAATCAACGGAATGAAAAAGCAAGATTGAGACATGTCTTATGAAGTTAAACCAAAATCTCCCAAAGTATTGGCAGACTAAATTGTCTGAAATTTACCTGAAAGAAATAACACCATCATAAAGCTCGATTGCAATCCAAGCGAAGAGGAGACTAGAAGAGATGTGTTTCAATAAACCAATCAAATTTCTTTATTTACACATCTCTCCGCTTAGCTTGGTTGGAGATGACTCATGCGGAAAGAAAAGATGTCTAATTTTGTCAGAGAGTGGGCTCTAAGAAAATTCGTTATTAGTATTCAAGAAGTAGACGGTACGGGAAGGGATAATTAGTAGATCTATCTACAAAAAGAAATGAAATACCATCGAAAGCAAAACTTGTAAAAAAACCAAGCCTCGCAACTGAGTTCCTCTACCATTAAAAATTGTGAGATCCATGTTATACCAACTCGGTTAATTCATTCAGTCCCTACGTAAGGGGGATTTCTTCTTAAGTTTTTACGTAATTAGCTTACCTAACAACTTTTTATAGTGACCATATGAATATAAAAGATCTTTTATGTTTTAAATAAATAAATTGACTTGGCAATCGCACTAAACAATCTAATTTAATATAATATGTATTACTTCACAAGTAATACATATTAAATTAAATTATATTAAATTAGAATGTACCTTACAGGTACATTGTGTTTTCATGCGATTGCCAACAATAAATGCACAGATGGCGTAGTGGTTAAGATAGCGACCTACATTGCCAGTGTCGGGGGTTCGAATCCCACGCGGGACAACACTTTGTGCGATCCACAAATTGTTGTTCTGAGTCTGGATGTAATTTGTGTCCGTTAATTGTATGTTTGTAAAGTCCCCCGCAATACAAGGATTATTTCCTTAGTGCAGGGAGTTGTCTTTTTAAAAAAAAAAAAAAAAAAAAAAAAAAAAAATATTTAGTTAAATGCCTTAATCGACTTTGATCACACTTTTTTGGAGACAAAGTATATCATAGTCATACCCTAGGTGTCATTGAAGTGACGAAAGACAAGGCCTGGCACCCCATAACCAGCCATAAACGTAGCTCTTTAACGTTATGTGAATGGACCACCGGTATGCGGTCCTTTTACAACAACTGCACGAAAAAAGGAGTATCCACCCTGATTTTCTTGAACTTGTGAGTAAAGATTACTTACCTTTAAGTCCCCCTATTGTAAGTAGCCAATTCGTTACCAACTAACTGTAATATAAATACGGGGGTAGAATAAATTACTTAAAGTCGTAACATAATGTTAGCTAAATGAGAAACAAAAAGTTCGCCAATACGAACGCCAAAACTTAACTAATAATATAAAGATCTCCCTAATGAGCGTACAAACTTTTGTAAAACTTGCTACCATATATTCCTTAAATGTTTATAACATTTGAAAAACAATGTAATCAGGTGTGACAACTTAAAGAAAATTTTTAAACAAGTCTGTTCAAAATATATAAGCAGACATGACAACTTAAGGAAAGTACTTTCTTCTTTATAAAGTTGATAATAACATTTTATTTATACCTACGTGTATATAAAAGAAACCAAATACAGCTGACAGTTTTAATTTTTTTAATATTTAGAATTTTAATTTAACTATGTATTCGCCCTTAACATTGAAGGAGTAAGCGGAGGTCTAAATTTCTATGGTCTAAATTCATTTCATTAGACAATCCTCATTCACATGCAATATGAATAGACTGTGAGCCTGTATATTTAAGTAGTTTGTCCCATTCATCATCATCTCAGCCCACATACGTCCCACTATTGGGCTCGGGCCTCCTCCATAATGGAAGGGTAATTGACCTACTATACCACGCTGGTCAGACGTGTTGGTATGGGGTTTTATTTCGAGTTTTCCATCTCTCGCATAGATGTTATATGCGTTTTATATCCCTTAGTCGTCTCGTACGATCACCCACGGGTAAGATAGGGGGTGGTGAATTGTATATTTTGTTTGTCCCATTATCCTTACAGGATTAGCGATTTTTTTTTACCCATGGCTGAGGTTTTAGCTTGCCTAGATGGATATTGCTTATCCTTCTATTCTTTTCCACGACGCACTTTCTAGTTTTGTTATCTACAAAACAATGGTCTCTAGATATATATATATATATATATATATATATATATATATATATATATATATATATATATATATATATATTTATATAGACTGACTAATATGACACCACTCACCATGTAGTGACAGAGTAAGAATACCAATTCACCACCCCCTCTCTTAACCTTAGATGTCTTAAAAAACGACTAAGGGATTGATATTCAGATAAAATCAATGCAAAAGAAGGAAGACTCGAAACGGAACCCTCTGCCAACCCGTCTGACCAGCATGGTATAGTATGTCAAATTCCCTCCCACAATGGAAGAGACCCCGAACCCAACAGTGGGAGATATATGGGCCGAGATAATGATGATCACATTTAAAAAAATAAGAGACCTCAATGAAGACAACATGAATAAATTCATGGAGTGTATCTGAAGCCTGTCATTCTCAGAAATATACAAACACGGGTCAACAAATGAGGCATTCGATAGCTTCTATGATACTGTCATCCTATTTTACAATTTATGCTTTGCAATGGAAAAATCAAAATCACTTACAAAAATATTAAAAATCGTTGCTTAACAAAAAGTATCAAAAAATGTTGCGTTAAGAAAAGGATGCTATACTTACAATATGACCTTTACAAACACTATAAAAATATAAATAAAGTAAACTATCATAACTATTCAAAAATATTAAAACAATGTATAAATAAAGTACAACAAATAAACAGTCTTAATTACATACATTAAAAAGGCAAAAAATGCTAGTAAAGCCGCGTGGCAAATCATCAAAAATAAAAAAAATGACATGACGAATAAAATCGAAATAAATTGTATAGAGCATTATAATAAATAGCGGACGCATCTGCCGACGTGTAGAGGGGGTGATTTGCTCGTCTGTGGTAGGTATTTGACGTCCGCAGATGCATCTGGCACTCATCCGTTAGTTGTCGGTTTTTGTAGCACGGATCAAAGGGTTTCAACGCCAACGCTGTGTGTTGCGTCCACACGTCTGAAGACGCATCAGTGTTCATCGAAAAGCGAATGAGAGTGCACGCGTGATTTCTGCTGTTTTTTTTTTGTTTTTATTATTTACTTGTTCGTAAAAATGGCTAACATGAGCACTAATGAAACTTTCAAATTCCTGGAGCTGTATTAAGCAGAAAACTGTCTGTGGAATCCAAAAAATAAATACCACAAAAATAAAAACGTTGTAAGTACACATTTAATTATTTTTATTTAACTAAATACTTATAATTTTTTTTTTTAATTACTTTACTGCGATGGACACTTAAATAATTCTTAAAGGTACTAAATAAATAAATTGCTGCGGCAGCCACGGTCTCAACATCCATTTCGCGTGCGTACGTGTTGCGTCCGTCAAGTATCAATACAGACTGATCGGCCTGCAGACGTGTGGACGGCGCACAGAGATCCATCTGCCGATGCATCTGACGACATCTGCGGACACATCTGCCGACGTGTAGTGGAGGCATTACATGTATACATTTATGATTAGGAGAATACATCGATAACAGGGTGCCAATCAATAAGTAGCCACAGATAATTTTAATTAAATTAAATAAATGTTAATAAATTTTAGGAAAAAATTTCGTTCACTTGTTTTTTAAATAAAATATCATTCACATCATAGCAATGTATGTAAAGAATTCGAAAATCGATGGGTGCCGTTGCACACTTGGTCGCAACTACTTCGCAGCCAGGTGTAAACAGGTAATATTTTGGTATATTTATACGTTCATGACGATCACTATGCTACACTATAGTGTTGCCCAAAAAAGTCTTGGTCTTGCGGTCTTGGTCTTGGTCTTGCGAGAAATGCGAGACCGAGACCAAGACCAAGACCGCTTAATTTTTGCAAGACCAAGACCAAGACTGGCCCTGCAAGACTTGAGCAAGACCAAGACTGGGCCTGCAAGAGTCTCGCGGTCTTGCATTTAATTTAAATCACCATTTCGGTTGAGCTCGTGTCTTCTACATAACAGGAGGAGAATCGGCCGTGGCCGGAGGGGAATCGCCACGGTGATCGGCCGTGTTGTTACAGGTCATACATGTCAAGTTTTCCTTCTCTTGCACCGATGTTATATATTATAGCCCTTAGTCGTGGGTTCGCAGTCACGGGTAAAATAGGGGGTGATGAATTATATTCTTACTCCGTCACTACACGGCAAGTCAAATCAGTCTTGAGATATCCATCTATTGGCCAATTGATTCCCAATGTTGGTGTTGGCTTTTCAGAATTACTCTTCGGAAAGGCTTAAGGACAAAAATACCGTAATCACGAGAGTGCTCTTGGCCATTATACATATTTATATATCCGTTTATTCATTAGCACAACGACGTTCACTGTTGGACATAGAAATATGCCTACAATTAATCTATATAAATGTCCATGTAGGGACAGAGTACGATCACCATCAGGCATACATGAAGCGTTGCTCCCAGCGCTATTTTGCCTCTGCCACGACTCACCCCAATCCACTAGTGGTTGGGGCGGTAAACTACGTCCCCTCAAAAATATCCGCGGTCCGACGTCCTCGTTATCTTCTTGAAGAAGAAGATGACGCTATTATGATCGCCCAAGAAAGGACCTACACAGCTCGCGCAGCGATAACAAATAAAACTCCGCGGTATCGGCCTCGCCGTCGAGGTCGAAAACCGCGCCGCGTAAAGGTCATTAACCTAAACTTGGCCACGCCCACTTTGCTCTGACGCCCCGAGCCGAGGTCCATTCCCCACAGGGGGGAGCCCTCGGGCGATGTTCGCTTAACTTACTTACTGGGTTGAGAACCATCAGCGCTCACCCATTGACCGCGTTAAGCTGTCAAGGTCATCTGCGACCAACAGCTACGCACACACAAAAAAAAGACAGAGTACAAATATAATTCACCACTCTTACCCGTGGATGTCGTATCAAATCGGATCGGGCAATGGTGTTAGGAACCCATGAAAAAAAATTGAAATAAAAATATCGATTCGATAATGAATTGAGAGACATGTAAGTTCTCAATTTTGTCATCGTTTTTTCGTGTAAATTGATTAAAATGTATAAAGGAATGATACTTAATCTACAACATATTCGTATTTTGTTAAATGTTCATTAGAATTTGAATAAATCAATGATTACGTTTGCATAAGCAAGACAAATTTCGCTTTAACATAAATCAGCTGATCGGCCGATGACCGTTGATGAGTCGCCTTTGTACCTACGTAACCATTGAAAGGTTCGCGCAAATCTAATACCTATTTATACTGTCGAAATTTTACATGCTTACATATACCCTGTCTGTACATACCTACATAATGCATAAAATTTAAGGCATAAACTCTTAGACACACATTTTTGTAATTACTATAACTTTTACGTTATATTGTTTTTGTGTAATATACATTCTAATTATGATCTATGACTATTGAACTACAACATACATGAACAGTTGTCCCATAACCTGATACACCCTGTGTATATAACATATGTGCAAGAGAAGTGAAACTAGAAAGAAAACCCTGTACCAACATGTCTGACCAGCGTGGTATAGTAGATCAATTTTCCTCTTACTGGAAGGAAGCTTAAGCCCAGCAGTGGCACTTTTATGAGCTGTGACGATGACGACGAATATCATACATTTTACAAGTATTAAAACCATAACATTTTAAATCAGTTTTATATGTTCTTGAATAAATAGTATATTTTTTTTTTTTTTTTTTGGGTGGGTCGCGGTCGGCGCGCCTCTGCACCACTCCGTCCGGGGCGACAGAGGGGCTTAAGCACGCAACTCCCGCAACCCACCCGAAAACCACCTCGCCTTCGTCATTGGGCCGACCACCGGAGCAGGTTTACTTGTCGTCAGTGGTCGGCCCGACGGAATACCCCCTACGCGGGGTACCCTCCCATCGACCGACGTCCCCCCCTCGGGGAGGACGTCGGTCTTTCCTCACGCGGTCGGCCTCTCGGCGGGTGACGGACTAATCCCCGGTCACGTCACCCGCGGCCTCGGCTAGGGCGGCATGAGGCGCAGATAGTTGCGCCTGCGCCGCCCCAGTCGCCGGCGGCGGATCTCCTCATCGAGGCTGCGCTCCACGCGCAGACGATCCGCCGCCTCCTTCTGCGAGATCACTGTCTCGCAGAAGGCTGCGACCGCGTCCCAGTTCCTGACGCTGTCGACCATCGCCCTAGCGATGGCCGGCAGCGTCAGGTCGGCACCGATGATTGCGACGAGTTCACGGCGCTGCACTGCCCAAGCCGCGCAGGCCTCGAGCGTGTGGCGCGCCGTGTCCTCGTCGCAATCGCAGTGGTGGCAGGACGGTGTACTCTCCCTCCTCACGACCCTGTGCAGGTATTTGGCGAAGCTCCCGTGCCCCGTCAACACCTGCACTAGTCGGAAGGAGAGCACCCCGTGCCGCCTCTCCAACCACTGCATCAGCACCGGCCGGAAGGCCTCCACGGTTCGCACCCCGAACCGAGGCCTCTCCAGCCGGACTGCCCAACGGGCAATGACGTCTCGGCGGGCGTCGACGCGCCAGGCGGTGAGATCCCTTAACGAGATCACACCGCCCTCCCCGCGCACCCCCGACACCCGCCGATACAACTCGGCGAGCATTTCCGCCTCCAGGTCCCACGGGGGAGTCCCGGCCAATAGGCACGCTGCCTCCGTCGCAACCGTGCGGTATCCGCGGATGGCCCTGACCGCCATGACCCTCTGTGATCGCCACAGAAGGGCCCTAAGTCGGACGGTCAAGGACCCCGCCCACACCGGTGCGCCGTACAGGGCCATCGACCGGATGACCCCCGTGTACAGCCGTCGGCACGTAGCGCTCGGTCCGCCCACGTTCGGCATTAGCCACGATAGGGCGGACGCCGCGCCGACGAGCCGCGGAGCGAGCCTGCGGAAATGCTCCCGGAACCACCATTGCCCGTCGAGCACCAGGCCCAAGTACCTCATATGGGCCCGGATGCTGATGTCAACCGATCGGACGGTGATCGAGACGCCGATGGGAGGGCTCATAAGGCGCCCATGGAACAAGAGGGCCTCCGTCTTGTCCAGGGCGACCCTCAACCCCAGCGCCTCGATCCGCCTGACGACCTCTTCGGTGCCATAGGTCGCCAGGCTTACCGCCTCTTCTAGCGTCCCACCGCGGGCTGTGACGAGCGTGTCGTCGGCGTAACAAATCACGCCCAGCCCGGGCGGGAGGCTCCCCCGCAACGCCCAGTCGTAGCCGATGTTCCACAGGGTGGGTCCGAGGACCGACCCCTGTGGGACACCGCACGTCATGGGCGTTCGCACAACGTCCCCTGCTCGGTTGGTACAGAGGACGCTGCGCCCCACCAAATAGTCTGCCACTAGCCGCCTCAGGTAAGCTGGCACTCCGTGATACCGGAGCGCCTCCCTGATGCAGCTGAATGGCAGACTATTGAATGCGTTGGCGATGTCTAGGGACACCGCCAACAGCACTCCCCCACCGGTGACGGCCTCAGTCGCCACGGCCCTCAGGCGCAACAGAGCCGCGATCGTCGAACGACCCCTCCTAAACCCAAACTGGGCGTCCGACAGATCGGGCCCCGTGCCGACGAGATGCCGCTCGATGCGGGCAGCTACCACCCTCTCCAGTAGCTTGCCCGTGTCATCGAGCAGCACGATAGGCCTGTAGGCCGAAGGCGACCCCGGAGACCGTCCCGGCTTCGGCAGGAGCACCAGCCTTCCCTCCTTCCAGCACCCAGGGAACCGTCCGGACGCTAAACACGCGTCGAACAG
The DNA here is from genome assembly GCA_032191425.1 of Lymantria dispar. Taxonomy (NCBI): domain Eukaryota; kingdom Metazoa; phylum Arthropoda; class Insecta; order Lepidoptera; family Erebidae; genus Lymantria; species Lymantria dispar. The sequence continues at coordinate 25,278,383 of CM063448.1, forward strand.
CTCCCTGAGGCGGGGACCCAGGTGGTCGAGGACCAGGCCCAACACGCGGTTTGGAACACCGTCGGGCCCGGGGTCGGTGGACTTTGCGCACGTGCGCCACCGCCACTCCCATCTCGGGTTCCGTGATGGGCGGAACACTGTCGTCGTCGGCCTCCCGGTCAGTGTCTGGCGGAGCCATGACCGGGGGCGTGTGTTCCGCCCGCCGCGGGAACAGGTCCTCGACGACCCGGGTGAGAAGGCTGGGCTGGAGAGTCTCGGTGAGGGGAAGGCCCCGCGCGCGGAGCTTATTCAGCACCACGCGATAGGGGCGTCCCCAGGGGTCACGATCGAGACCGTCCAGCATCTCCTGCCGACTGACGTCCTTGGCGGAGCGGACGGCCAGCCTGAAGGCCGACCGCGCATTGCGGTAGCCCTCATACAGCAAGGCCTCCCGCTCCGCGTCGCGTTGCCGCCGTCGGCTGCGGGTGTAGGCCCTCCGGGCGCGAATGCACGCGGCCCGGAGATCCGCCAGCTCCCGGGACCACCAGTGGACCGCCCTCCTCGGGGGCGGACGCCGTACCCGGGGCATGGCCGCATCGCAGATCTGCGTCAACGCACTGCGGATGCGGCCAGCCTCGGCGTCCACCCCGTCCGACTGGTTGGCAGAGGACAGCCACGAGTAAACGATGGCTGTCTCCGCCAGCTGGTCCCGGTCTAAGCGACCCACAGCCCATCGCGGGAACGCAGGACGTCCATCCGCCCCGTGACCCCTGCTGGGCGTCGGGATTACCGGGGAGACCTCCATCCGGATATACCGGTGGTCCGACAAGGTCTCCACCTCCTCCACGACGGCAATAAATAGTATATTAAGAGCTACATGGATCCAGCGGCCAAAGTATTTATATAGGCAATAGAGCAACAGGTTTTTTCAAGTATCCAGAGTATCAGTAACTAAACTGGAAATACAATAGATACATACCACTTAACTTGAAGGGGAATATAAACAATCGCATTAATTGTAAAATATCGCATTGATTATAAAATGACATAAAATTTATTGTATCAACTGCCTCGTGTGGTGACGTCTTAAGAAAATAGGGTCGAAAGTCCTGTCATAAGAGTAGTAACGCTGTCTAATGGAACACCAGGGGAATAGAAGAGTAATTTTCTCCAGTGGTAAGTATTGTATTCAATAGTGAACTATAGGCTAGCAGATGGATAGATAGGATAGGATATTTGATTAATTTAGTTGGATTTTTCATTGCCATGATAAATTACTGTTACGTTATTCTAACTGCAAAACTTTGCGAGACTCTTGCTGCAATACCAAGACTCGGGTGCGCAAGACCAAGACCAAGACCAAGACTCGGGTGCGCAAGACCAAGACCAAGACGAGACCAGGTGTGATGTTGCAAGACCAAGACCAAGACCGGTCCAAGTCTCGTCTTGGTCTTGCATTTGGGCAACACTACTACACTAGCTCTTACAAGCACTGTAAAATGGTTAGAACATAATAACTTAAAAGCAAATTTGACGAAAACAAACATTTTCAAACATACAAAACACATACTACTCCTCTTAACATACAATTTAATGGAACACAAATAAACTGTGTCAGCGATTGGGCATTTTTGGGTATTACTCTAGATAAATACTGTAACTGGAAACCACACATAGAAAAAATGCTTAATAAAATAGATCGCTGTGTATATGTAATAAAAAATAAGACAAACAGTTAATGTAGCCACTGCTCTAATCGCATACCATGCTTACATTGCATCTGTGTTTAGGTACGGTATAATTATTTGGGGAAACTCAGTGGATGCTGATAGAGTACTAAGAGCACGAAAAAAATATATTCGAGCAATATGTGGCATTAGCTTCTTAGATACCTGTAAGCCACACTTTATCAAACTCGATATTCTGACCGTCCCATGTCTGTATATTTACGAAATGTGTATATTTGTTAAAAATATCCCGTCTTCAAAAAATTTGACAGTACTTCGAGACATAAAGCTAAATTAAAAATGCCAGCGATTAAATTAGAAATATATAATAGAAACTCATATTGCATGTCAGTAAAAATATTTAATAACCTGCCAAAAATATAAGATTGTAACCGTTGCACAAATTTAAAAAAGTACTACATAATATATTAATAAATAAAAACTATTACAGTTGCAAGGAATATTTAGAAGATAAAATTCAATATGAATTGACTGAAATATGAACTGACATTTATAATTTAATACTATGATCAATTATATGGACATCAGTAATTAACTGTAACTAAATCATATATACATATATAAAAATGAATTGCTGTACGTTAGTTTCGCTAAAACTCGAGAACGGCTGGCCCGATTTGGCTAATTTTGGTCTTGAATTATTTGTGGAAGTCCAGGGAAGGTTTAAACGATGAGAAAATAGGGAAAATTGAAATTAAAATACTAAAAACAACAATTTTATTTTCCCAAAAAAACTGTTCTTACCTGCCAAACATTTGATGTTCGTCCCGTTCGGTTCGGCATTTTTGGCATAATTACATATAGATCTAGATTAAAAAAGGTATTGGACTCGATAAAAAAGGCGGTATATTAAATAGCTAGAATACAATTCAACAAACGGGGGCGTCGTAAAAGACGACTAAGGGATATAATATGTATATAATATCTATGCAAGAGAAGAAAAAGTCGAAAAAAATTCTATATTAACACGTCTAACCACCATGGTATGGTAGGTCGATTTCCCTCCCATAGTGTAGGAGGTGCGAGCCCAACAGTTGGACGTGTATGGGTTGAGATGATGATGATAATGATTTATCAGCCTCCCACAAATAGTGTAAAGTTGCGGACTAAGGAAATATGACACTTTCCGTAAATTCAATTCAGTTGGATTATCAATAATTCCATTATATTGATACGCTCGAGGCCGAGTCCCGAGACCGCCCCAGCTTCGGCTACTTTACGCCATTTGTAGGAGGCTGATAAATCATCTTCATCGTCTCAACACATACATCTCCCACTGTTGGGCTCGGACCTCCTCCACTATAGGAGGGCGATCGATCTACTATACCACGCTGGTGAGACGTGTATTCTTACTCCGTCACCGCACGGATAATACTAAAACCAAACTGATAAATACTAAAAAATAATTAGGAAAAAAGGCGGTACTAAGTTCGCCGGGTCAGCTAGTCTGAAATATTTATATCATTTTTTTCATTTTTTTTTTACAAATTATATTACTCACCATTAAATTATATTTTGACATGAAACTAATATAAAATACTAGCAACCCGCCCTCGCTTCGCTTCGGTTTCAGTCACTTAAACCCGCGTAGTTCCTGTGCCCGTAAAATACCGGGATAAAATGTAGCCTATGTTACTTCCTGATATTATAGCTTTCCATTGGTGAAAGAATTTTTGAAATCGGTTCGGTGGTTTAAGCGTAAAAGCGTTACAAACAAACAAACAAACAAACAAACATCCTTACTTTCGCATTTATAATATTACTAGCAATCCACCCTCGCTTCGATTCGGTTATAGGTTATAGTCGTTTTACCCGCGTAGTTCCCGTTCCCGTGGGAATACAGGGATAAAATATAGCCTAGTTTACGCCCTGATATTATAGCTTTCCATTGGTGAAAGAATTTTTGAAATCGGTCCAGCCGTTTTGAAGATTACCCGGAACAAACAGACAGACAGACAGACTGACAGACAATTTTTTAATTGCTATTTTAGGCATAGGTGTCGTGCAAATAACCGTGTGAACATGAAAAAAGGCTATTATTTTGACATTACAAACAGACACTCCAATTTTATTTATTGGTATAGATTATACAATCAAAAACAAAACTTGTCAAAAAAGCCAAGCCTCGCAACTGAGTTCTTCTACCACAAAAAGTTGTGAGATCCATGTTATACCAAGTCGGTTAACTCATTCAGTCCCTGCTTAAGGGACCTTTCTTCTTAAGTTAATACGTAAATAGCTAACCTAACAACTTCTTATAGTGACTATATCAATATTAAAGATCTTTTATGTCTTAAATAAACACTCGGTTGACATCAGCATCCGGGCCCATATGAGGTACTTGGGCCTGGTGCTCGACGGGCAATGGTGGTTCCGGGAGCATTTCCGCAGGCTCGCTCCACGGCTCGTCAGCGCGGCGTCCGCCCTATCGTGGCTTATGCCGAACGTGGGCGGACCGAGCGCTACGTGCCGACGGCTGTACACGGGGGTCATCCGGTCGATGGCCCTGTACGGCGCACCGGTGTGGGCGGGGTCCTTGATCGTCCGACTTAGGGCCCTTCTGTGGCGACCACAGAGGGTCATGGCGGTCAGGGCCATCCGCGGATACCGCACGGTGGCGACGGAGGCAGCGTGCCTATTGGCCGGGACTCCCCCGTGGGACCTGGAGGCGGCAATACTCGCCGGATTGTATCGGCGGGTGACGGGGGTGCGAGCGGAGGGCGGTGTGATCTCGTTAAGGGAGCTCACCGCCTGGCGCGTCGACGCCCGCCGAGACGTCATTGCCCGTTGGGCAGTCCGGCTGGAGAAGCCTTAGTTCGGGGTGAGAACCGTGGAGGCCTTCCGGCCGGTGCTGATGCAGTGGTTGGAAAGGCGGCACGGGGTGCTCTTCTTCCGACTAGTGCAGGTGTTGACGGGGCATGGGAGCTTCGCCAAATACCTGCACAGGGTCGTAAGGAGGGAGAGTCCACCGTCCTGCCACCACTGCGATTGCGACGAGGACACGGCGCGCCATACGCTCGAGGCCTGCGCGGCTTGGGCAGTGCAGCGCCGTGAACTCGTCGCAATCATCGGTGCCGACCTGACGCTGCCAGCCATCGCTAGGGCGATGGTCGACAGCGTCGGGAATTGGGACGCGGTCGCAGCCTTCTGCGAGACAGTGATCTCGCAGAAGGAGGCGGCGGATCGTCTGCGTGAGGAGCGCAGCCTCGATGAGGAGATCCGCCGCCGGCGAATGGGGCGGCGCAGGCGCAACTACCTGCGCCTCATGCCGCCCTAGCCGAGGCCGCGGGTGACGTGACCGGGGATTAGTCCGTCACCCGCCGAGAGGCCGACCGCGTGAGGAAAGACCGACGTCCTCCCCGAGGGGGGGGGCGTCGGTCGATGGGAGGGTACCCCACGTAGGGGGTATTTCGTCGGGCCGACCACTGACGACAAGTAAACCTGCTCCGGTGGTCGGCCCAACGACGAAGGCGAGGTGGTTTTCGGGTGGGTTGCGGGAGTTGCGTGCTTAAGCCCCTCTGTCGCCCCGGACGGAGTGGAGCGGAGGCGCGCCGACCGCAGCCCACCCACAAAAAAAAATGTCTTAAATAAACAGAATGACTTGGTAATCGCATGAAAACACAATGTACCTCACAAATAATACATATTATATTAAATTGTACTAAACATAGTGCGATGCGGGCCCTCTTGGGCTCGGGCCTCCTCCACAATAGGCGGGCATTTGACCCACTATACCATGCTGCTCAGACAACTTGATATAAGGTTTCATTTCGAGTTTTCCTATTCTTGCACAGATGGTATGTCCATCTTATATTCCATAGTCGTCTTATACGACATCCACGGGCAATATAGAGAGTGGTGAATTGTATTTTACTTCGTCACCACACGGAAAGAACATATAATTAACCGACACAAATTACATTCAGACTCGGAACAACAATTTGTGGATCGTACAAGGTATTGTCTTGCATGGGATTCGAACCCGCGACACTGGCACGTTACGTTGGTATCTTAACCACTACGCCATCTGCGCAGTCTTTAGTCGGTTTTTACGATTCCCATAGGGAAGCAATGATGGCGACAAATGTATTCTTATTTTTTACTAAGTTGCATTTCATTAGCTGCAAATGTAACTTTGTAATCCTATATATTTATACAGGCTTACAAAATTATTTATGCAGTTAGTGTATCTTGGAAACTGGACGAAAATTACAATGTTTCATAATTTTTCCTTCATTTATACACTAAACGTTATCAACGTTTAGTGTATAAATGAAGGTATTCTAAATTTGATTTCTATGTCTGCTAGAAATACCTCTTTAATATTGATGATCGGCCAGTCAGTGAGTGACAAAATTACCAAATTTTGACTAGTTATAGTTCTTAAACTGTTGGTTCAAATTGAATGAAATTTGAAATACACAATATGTATACAATGCCTGCCGGGTTACTAAAATTCAGGCTTCTAGTTTTATTCACAACGAAGTTATAGGGAGTCGAAAATGGCCTGAATGGCTTCGAGAAAAGTCACCACCTATAGTTTTAAATAATGAGCATGCGACTCAAAAAGTTTCAAGAGTCGAGGCATTGGGTGAAAGTCCTGGAAATATTCCTATATAATCAAAGAATTCTAAATCTCCAAAATTCTTTTATTTTTGGTCGTCTTAGGAGCTAACTTTACCTACACTGGTGAGGCAAGTTTTTGCTAAAGAACTATAATTGTATATGTATTAGTTTTAATTTTGCTAAATAAATTCTGTGTTCGAAATAAAACCCTGTAAGCGAACGCCTGACTAGGTTGGCACTGTTTGACAACATGTTACAATGTCTATTGTGGGGGCTATTGTGGAGAAGGATCGAGCATATCACAACCCGTATTTGAGCCGAGATGATTCCATGTTTTAAAATATTCGAACCAAATGTTGTTGTTAATGTTTGTTAAAAATGTAATTCAATCCCTGTTTCCATGTTTAAATGGTAAATAATTATTTATAACTTCATGAATTTTAATTTGTTGCCTGGCATCATAATACTTTTATAAACAAAATAGTCTTCAAACTATTTGCTAAAGTATCATCTATACTGGTCCAGCCGTTTCAAAATAGACTGACATATAATAATCTTTATATAAATTTCTTTTTTTATTTGTATTGAAGATACATGTATTAAGTAATAACATATAAGTATTCACTTTCCGTGTGGTGCGGGAATAAGAATACCATTCGCCACTCCCTATCTTGCCCGTGGATATCGTAAAAGCGAGGGGTATAGTACGCATATAACATCTATACACGAAAGGCAAACTCAAAACAAAACCCTATACCTACCTGTCTGACCAGCATAGTATAGTAAGGTCAATTTCCCTCCTATTGTGGAGGAGGCTCCAACACAGCAGTGGGACGTATATGAGCCGAGATGATGCTGATGATATGTATTGAGTACACAACTGTTATTTTGACAATAAAATGTATACTTCAATTGCATATATTTTATGGCTGCCTAAAAAGTACCAAAATAGCCCCTAAAACTGACAAATTTACAGAAATATATAAAAATTCCTTGAGTACGATCGTAGTGATGTGTATTGGATCCTAATACATTGGTCTAAACCTATTTTTTGCATCATTGCCTTTCCAACGAAAACGCTTTGGTGCACATAGGTTAAATAGTTTTAAAGTTTATAACTGATTGAATAGATTTGCTTTTCCTGTTAAATATTTCTATCATGTAACACATCAGTTCACGACTTCCACAGAAATTTCTATTATATTTTCCTTATGTAGCCACATCCTGTACATGTAATCACGACTTTATGTAAAGGTAATATTATCTACGTAAATCTGAGGTTTAAAATAATTGCTTGGTCACTTTTGATACTAATTCTTAGTACCATTTGTACTTATTACAAGCTTTGTAATAAGGAAATACAATGGTGATTATTTCTCGGTACGCTAATGATTTTATGGGTGTTTCATTTTTAACAGAGTTCAAAAACGGAGGACGTTTCTCAATTCGACCGTATATATGCTTTTTTTGTGTTTGTTCGCGGATGACTTCGTCATTTATGAAGCGATTTTGATGATTCATTTTTCTGTTGGATAGGGTATACTTCCCAAATGGTCCCATGAAAATTTTATCGAAATTGGATAAGTGATTTTTGAAAAATCAATAGTAATCTAAAAATTTATCTGTATTGTCTACATTATTGAGGGCGGTTTCTTTTTTTGGAAAAATAATTGTTATCTTATTAATCGATAAATGGACTTAAATAATGGTTAATTTTATCAACATCATTAGAGTTTACATAATCTCACTGTTGGACTTCGACCTCCATACTGTACTCCATCCTCCATCTTTAAAGTCCTCCATACTGTGGTAGAAGGAAAACTCGAAATGAAACCCTATACCAATATGTCTGACCAGCGTGGTATAGTAAGTAGGTCATTGTCCCTCCCATTGTGCAGGAGGCCCGAGCCCAATAGTGGGACGTATGTGGGCTGCGATGATGATGATGATGATACTGTGGTATGAAGGACTTTAAACCTAAACCCGTAACACTGGCACAGTATGTCGGTTAACCACTACGCCATTTCTGCAGTCAAAATCAGTATTGCGTATAATATACCTCACACATTATTAGAAATTACCTGAGGAAAAACCCAACTTAGACTAAGAATGGGAATGCAACTAGGTTAACGATATTGAGGTTATGTTTTCTATACTATTATTATAAATGAGAATATATATTATTTGTTTGATTACTTCTTTGCAAGCAATAGAAAATTTACTTATCCCAAGGAATCGATGCCAGTAGCCAATCTAATAGCAATGACGAGGGTATAAGGTGGGTTATGGGGTCGCATACCGACATATCATCACCTCGGAGGAAACCGGCGGTGTTTCCTACAGTAGTCTACCACAAAAAAAAGGAATGTCGACAAAATTCATATCATTCAGTTAGTATTATTACATAATTCTTATTGATGGTTTCATTCATATTCAAGAGGGAAGAACCCACCCATAAATGATTCGTCACCATCTCAGCTCATATACGTTCCACTGTTGGGCTCGAGCCTCATCCATAATAGGAGGCAAATTAATCTATCGTACCTCGCTGTATGGGTTGGTATAGGGTTTTATTTCAAGTTTTCCTTCTCTTACGTAAATGTTATATGCATATTTAATCACTTAATTGTCTTTTACGACACCCACGAACAAGGTAAGGGATGGTCAATTGTATTCTTACCCTTTCAGCACACGGAAAATTTGATTAGTATGTTATAAAAGCACGTCGTGTTGCCAAGGGTCCACATGTATATCTAGATACTTTATTTTTATCAGCTTCCTTCCGAATTATATCAATATTGAACCCCAGAATTATATTAATATTGACCACTTAAGTCACAATATTAATATTTGCCACTTTAAGCCAATATTAATATTTACCACTTAAATGCTGATTTAAATCAATGTTAACTTTGATCCGCGTAATGATTTTAATACCAACCTTTCATGAGTATTTTCGGTTCGATTGCTACGTAGGATAACAAATTATGCGATCCACAGATTAAAAAGTTAGCACAGTGAGTCCGGATATAATTTTCGATAATTATATGTTTGAAAAATCCCTTGCAATGACTAAATTTAAACTTTATTGGTACAAGCTGCTATCTCAAAAGAAATTATCGGTTTTACGCGAATAAGCTTCATTAGATGAGCCGAAAAAACCAACTGCGCTTCTGATATTTTCAAAGATCACCGGGACTGTAATAAATGACACCCGGCGTGAAAAAGTAAACAACTGCGTATTTCCTAATGACTCTATCGTTTGAGAAAAATATAGTAAAAAAATAGTGCCCATGATTAAATAACTTTTATACAAATATTTTCATCACAATGGAAAAGAGATTTACCTACTGCATCACGTAAGTCAGATACGTCAGTTTAATATTCATTACCTAATTCATGCATTTATGGCCTATAGGTCTATCGACGTCCACTATTGGTCATAGGACTCAAGAAGCGAGGGTAATATCATAGTAGCCATGATTGGAAATTGAATTGAAGATCACAGTTCTTATGAAATTCTTAAGAGAACGTTGCTGACCACTGCTTTGTTGCTCCATTACTCGGTTTTATTACTGCTAACAAAATGTGAGAGACCGAAACAAATTGCATTCTTAACCTGTAACTACATGACGAGTAGCAGTCCGCGACGTAAAAAAATCCGTAGAAAATTAAATCTAATCAGTGCTGAAAACGATTAGGTACTGAATACTATTTACTGGGTTGGGTAGCATAACATACGACATTAATAATAACAGTAAATACTGACTTGTATTTATCTAATTATCTAATATCAAATAAATAAGTTTACGTTGAGAAAGACATCTCAGTCATAATACATAAGATCCATTTTTCCATGTCGTAACGGAGTAATAATATAGTTCACCACCTCTTGTATTGCCCATGGGTGTCGTAAACCACGACTAGGGGATATGATAAGCATACAATATCTATGAAGAGTAGACAAACTCGAAACCCTTTGCCAACACGTTTGGCCAGCATGCTATATTAAGTATATTAAGTAAATTTTCTTCCTGTTGTGGTGGAAGCTCGAGCTAAGCAGGATGTGTACGAGCTGTGATGAATCTATAAGAAAATAATTATAATCCGTATCTCATAATAATGAAATATTTGATAAATGATTGAGAGAGAATTCGATAAATAAAACATTACAAAGGGTGAACGTGATTATTCCACTCCAATTTTTACATTCAAAAACCTTTTGTTGTAGGATTACAGCCACAATAATCTACTGTGCTCTAACGGAAGTTAAATCTTGATAAAGAGATAAATTAATACGTAAAGGGTTTTACATTACTCCTGATGATCAAGCTTAGCATGGTTTTTTTTTTTGGAAAATATATAAGTTAAGGTAATCTCGAAATAAAACGCTCCATCCGACGTCCTCGTCACGACCTCGACGAAGAGGACGACAATATCACACTCGCTCAACAAAGAGCCTACACGGCCCGCGAGGCCTTAACAAATAAATATCCGCGGTTCCACCCTCGCCGTCGAGGTGCGAAACCGCGCTGCGCAAAAGTCACTACTAAAAACGTGGGCACGCCCACTTTGCCTCCAGCGACGCCCCAAGCCGAGGTCCGTTCCCCACAGGGGGAGCCCTTGGGCGATGTCGCTTAGCATACTTTCTCCGGGTTGAGAGCCCTCAGCGCTCACCCATAGTCCGCGTCAAGCTGTCAAGGCCATCTGCGGCCAACAGCTGTACACAGACAAAAAAAAAAAAAAAAGAAATAAAACGCTATGTCAACACGTCTGACCAGCTCGCTATAGTACATCAAAGGGGCTCGAGCCCAAGAGTGGGACGTATATGGGCTAAGATAATAATAATATTTCCCGTGAAGTTCACAGAGTGGTGATGGATTGGCTAGAGCGCCGCACAATGATTGTCGAAGTCACTATTCCTCATGACGTGAAGGCTAAAAAGTCAAATAAATAAAACATCAAGGCTCACGGGATTGTCAACATTTAGGATGTAGACACGGCAATCGTGATACCGATAGTCATTTTGATCAACGGCTTAATTGCCAAAGGCCTCTATGAACACCTAAAGAGGCTCGCGTTAGATTATTGGATTGAGGATCAGATGCAAAAGGCGGTGTCACTGGACACGGCGCGCATCCTGAAAGAGTTCCTTTTTGTAGCATTAACCACCGGCGGGTCTACACGCTTCTTATATTTTATTATTTTATACAACATTTAAAAATTTACTTAGTAGTTAGGAAATTAAATGAAGATAATAATAATAAAATATCTCAGCCTGTCGCTATCGCACTATGAAACTAAAGCAAACCTCGAAGGAACCATTATATGACTCTCCAAGTCCTTTTGATATGAAAGAAAAAATGCATCACAAGATTTCTAGTAAACAGCAAGTCAACTTGTGGCGAGCTGAATATGAGTGGCGACATTGCGGTCCTGAATGCCCCAGAGAATCGGCCAGGGCGTCGTATCCAGCTCGCCTTTATTGGCTGGCTGAAGAGGAATCCAAAGAGTACCCGTAGATTTTTCAACTCAGATTTTCCTTAAACAGCTGGTTAGAGAGAGGTCGCCACATTTTTAAAGGTAACCACTGCCGGTCCCCGATTATTGGGGACTTGCGATAGTAAAATCGGCGCTGCATCGCTCGTCACTAGCCACTTACACCAATGTAGCGGCTGTTGCCTGTATGGCTTGCGTACCCGTGACGACTATTTACAGGATCCCACTCAGTACCAGTCATGTTCAATACAATACAAGAGATTGAAGGGAGACCACAGATTGAAAATCAATCTCTTTCAATTAAACCAGGCCATCGAACCTCTAACCACATATTCAGGTATTAGATGCTATCATCACGTTTTAACTTTACACCTATCTTTGGTAGTCCACGAACTTTATGTGCAGATGTGGAGTGTCATCAGTAGGTAGACATCCCATCCCATTTATATATCAAATTTCTCCAAAAGGCCTCTGCTTATTATATATATATATATTCCCATGTAACCTTTCAAAGGACCCGATATCTACCTCACAAAGGATCGGCTATTGTTCTTCCCTTTAATTTCCACTAATATGAAAATGGTCATGCATAATAATAAAAAGATATTTAGATATAAAAAAAGTGAGCCGTCGCCCAGGACGCCTGATAGATGTGAAACATCGAAACTATTTTGTACGATTAGAGACACGGTATCGAATATAAAGTATCGATACTAAACTCATGAATAGTATCGAAAGATAAGTAACGTACTGTTTAAAGTATCGAGTACTTTTCTTTCGATACCGATACATTTGGATTTCGATATTTTAGTCAATAAGTACTTTTTGGTAGGTATCGTACCGAATAAATTATCCATTTTAAAATTGACTTTACGACTCATATTTATGGTAACGTCATTTAGTACAAACGAAATGAACCTTCTAAAACGTAGCTTGAAATAATTTGCGATTTATAAACCAGAATATATTTTATAAAGAACTGTCTAATCCTGATATGACAATAAGACAAGCTGTTTAAAGTGAGTCAAAATCCAATTCTTAAGGAGTTGGTGACATACAAACAAATAAATATACAGCTGAAGCTAATAAAAGCCTATAAAAAATGAAATGCTTTCATCCGTTCACAGACATTCTTTCCGCACGAAGAGTGTGATTTAGGAAACAGAAATGGCGGCATTTATCGAGCTAATGACCAACTCTCAGCTTCAATATATTTAATAAAGAAATTTTTAATCCTGTAATCATAATAAGACAAACTATCTAAATAATTTTAACGTCATGGTCCTCCTTAAATTTTCATGAAAAATGAAATGAATCTTTTAAATGAAATTTGACTGTTTAAAGTGAGTCAAAATCCAATTCCTAATGTAGTAATATACAAAGAAATAAATATATATACACCAGAAACTAATAAAAGCCTATAAAAAAACGGGTTTCGTAGCTGAAAGTAAACTAAATACCATACCTACTGGTATATTTATATTACTAAGTTAGACAATTTTACATTAATTTATAAAACAAGTATATATGCATAAAAGAACATTAGATTACGACAGGAACTAATACGATAAAACTAAGGCATAAAGTATTAATAAAATATCGCGATTTTTTTCCAAAAAATGATGATTTTTATTCAATAAAAAATTATTTTCATTAATATACATTATAAGTAACAATTTACTTTGAGTTCACTAGATGGCGTTGTACAAAATTTTAAATCGCACAATGGTTTCGTTACAAAAATGTAAGTATATGCATCCAAATATTTAATTGATATTTGATTATTAGGGGACCGCGAAGCGTGGCGTTAAACGCCACGCGACGATCACGGTCACCCTCGCCTATAGATGTTTCACATCAAAAAGAAATAAAAAAACTAAAAAATGAAAAAGACTAAAAAAGGGAAAGGGGGAAAGGTTTTTCGCTTTTTTAGTATTTCTGGATTACAGAGCTCAATTTTCTAATTGAGCTATTTTTAATCATAAAGACAGTGGTAAAATTTTCCTTTACACTCTAATTATATTTGGTAGAAAACACTGACAAAGTGATCACTTCTACAAACGAAAGCTAGCTAGATCGAATTATCGCCCCAGAAAATTCCTACAAACTAAATTTCACTTAAATCGCTGGTGCTGTTTCCAACATTCCGAGTATGTAGAAATATAATTGTTTGTTTAAAGATATTAAATAGATAAAATAAATAATCTGTGTTATTGTCCTTATAACCTATGATTCATTTTAAACCTGTGTAATGTTGTGTAGAGCAGTACTATAGACAGTCACGATTTAATACTCGTATATTGAAAGATCGGTAACTGATTACAAAATAAGATGGGCGAATATGTTGCGGTTTCGACTTGAACGTTTAATGATTCAGAGACCTTTAGATAGTCGGATTTTCATTTTATCATCATCTCCTCAGATTATATACGTGCTCTTTCCTCCTTTTGAAATTGATCAAGGTTTTTTTCTATTACCATTTATATATTTGCCACCATAAGGTGAGCGTATCTGATGGTAGTGATACTGCTCACGGACCTTTGTATTACCAAGGGCATGGCAAGATCGCTGTCAACCTTGAAGAAAGTGCTCTTCTTAAACCTCATTTAAATAAGGATATGTCATAACATTCGGGAAACAAAGCAACAGATGGTTCATTCCAGCTCCTGCAAATACTTGGGAGAAATAATCAGTAAAAACATGCAGTTATAAACCTTAATGTTATTAGGACGGGTTTTAGAACATTCAGACGGGTACATAGAGTTTAATTTCGAGTTTTCCTTTTCTTACAGTAACGTAGATACCATTACTGCCTGCGTCCCTTTATCGCCTCTTGTCCATGGGAAAGGAAGGGGTGATAACCCTTGTATTTTTTGCTCCCCTATGGAAATGATACCCTTGTATATTTTCTGTGTGTTAGCACACAGAAAAGATCATTACCCTTTTTTAAAATTGAATCTATTTTCACATATAATTTGTTTTGCCCTCAATAACTAACTGACTGACTTGTGGATCAAAGCACAGCCTAAACCGCTGATCGTAAAGACCTGAAACTTGGAGGGGGTGTTCTTTGTATGACATAGGCATTGGATAAGAAAGGTTTTTCCGAAGTTTTTTAATTTTAGTTTCCCAAGGGGATGAAAGAGAAGGCAAAAAAATGACATAATTTATAAGTATTTTAGTATTTTATTATATAATATTTTATTTCATAATAACATATTATTATAACAAAATAAATAACATAAAAATCTATTAGAAATCCTATTAGAAATATTTTCGACTACTACGTGAACGGAGTCGCGGGCAAGAGCTAGTATTATATTATAACAAGAACGGAACTCGATTGAGGAACTAGTTCTGAATTTGTTATGTCATATGTACCTATAGTAAAAATATGTATTGTATGTTGTTTACAAATAAATTGCAATAAACTTGGTCTCAATTTTTTCCTAACAGTTTTTAGGTGTTTTGGTATTAGTATTAAATACCTACATAATCTAGCCAATAATAATTTATTTTTGGTTACATGTCTGAATGATTTAATATGACACAGATAACATCGTGTTGTTGCTTTTTTTTTCAGTTTTTTGTTATTATGTTTGTCCGTATACCGTTCATTAGTCAAGGATTTTGAAAAGTGAGGTTTAATTACCGACTATATCATTATAATTAACTATAATAAACAATACCCCTGTGGTGATCGGCTAGGAATACAATGTGTAACGATCCCCTTACTATTCGTAAAATGGGGCTTATGAAAGCAGCTGAGTATAATCAGCATTACAATTTTGTGAATTTTATATGTACTGCAATCGTTGAACCACCTACCAAACGTAACAATTATGCGATTATTATACTTTTTTTTTGACTTGGGCTACAGTGAGCCCACCCGTCGCTCGGCTCCGTCCGGGGTGACAGAGGGGCGGCGCGCGGCCCCGTAACCCACCCATAAAGCACGTCGCCGTCGTCCTTGGGCCGACCACCGGTGCAGAGTTCCTTGATTTCTGTGCCGGAATATCCCTAGGGAGTACCTTCTTCCATCGACGTTCTCCCGGGACGCCGATCGCCGTCGCGAGGCTAACCTCTCCGCGGGTGCCGGACTGCCCGGTCCCGTCACACTTGGGGAAACCTTACCTTTTAAATTGTACTTCCTTAGGCTAATGTAATAGATATTGTTAAGCACTTACAACCACAATTAAAAGTTCTTTGTGCAATTCTCAAATTGTTGTAAATGATATATTTGCAACATGCTCAGTAATATAAAATTTATTCATTACTGTGTGATGTAGTTTTATTAAAAAATATGCGTCTCTCTATTATTAAAGGAATATTTCGTAGCAGACTCACTTGAATCACAGTAACTGCTTAGTTACGAAACTTCATGTCTGCTAATGCGAATTCTTTACGGAATAACAATAATTTTCTTCAAATCAATATACGAAATCGAAACGTAAAAATTTTATATTAAAGAAACAGATTAAAATAAAAACAATATTGCTTGATCTATTAAGGAACTCGTATAAATTGTTTTTGTCATACTTATTTTAGAATATAAATAACTTAGTTAAGGCTATATTTATTCTAGAACTATAATCTTAACATGATAATGAACTTGGTAGTATATGATGCAACACGAGCGCCACTTTCATAACAAACTGGTTATGCAAAAATATATTATACAATAATATTATGATAAGGAATCATTAATAATTTATAAAAATAAAAAATACACATTTTAATATTCTAACAGGAGATATAAAAATAACGCGCTTCAGATTATTCCTTATGTTTCTTTCGTTGTTTGTTCCGTTAACTTATTACTGACCTAACTGCTTGTGTGTGTGCAATCATGTGGTGTCAGTGGTCAGTCTAATGGCACCACCCCTCCGTCAGCTGGAATGGATTGGGCGGCTGAGGCCAGATCTCGTGTCAAAAAATAAGTAAACCAAATAACCCCCAACACAAATTAAAACAAAATAGTATTACTTTTTCTTCAACAAGAATTATTAAATAATTGCCATTTAACGATTATATGGCGCGATTATATGGCGCGCGTAAAACACTTAATCGAATAATCATAACGCCATTACATCATTTTGGAAAAGAGCTGATACTCTTATACTGCTGGACCGATATTAACCAAACGTAACCAACAACTACCGCAAGGAATCTGGCTTTCAAATGAAAAACACCGCATCGAAATCGGTTCATCCGTTTGAGAGCTACAATGCCACAGACACACACAGAAAGACAAACAGACACGTCAAACTTATAACACCTCTCATTTTATATCGGTGGTTAAAAAATAGGAATGTCATTAATATATTCTGAAGTTATTCTACTCATGAGCCGAGAAGAGGTCGTATAAGGCAGGTCATGAGGTTCCATACCACTATGCCTTCACCCTGGAAGACTGCAGGTTGTGGAGAATAAATAATCTATCAAACAAATATATAGTTGGACAACGAGGAAAGGTATTTAATTTCTTCATTCTAACTAATATTATAAATGCGAAAGTATGTTTGTTTGTTACGTTATTACGTTTTAACCATTGAGCCGATTTGAAAAATTCTTTCACTAAGGGAAAGCCACCTTATTAGCAATTAACGTAGGCTACATTCTATTCCCATATTCTAGCGGGAACGGTAACTACGCCAGTGAAACTGCGGGAATTTGCTGAGCTTGAAGTTTGAAGCTTGACATAGTAAAACGCAATAATTTCGTCCATATTACGTAAAACTGAAAATTAAAGCTCAAACTGAGGTTACGGTAATATGTTACATCTTTGTATGTTTGACCCTTCAGAGACGTGCGTAGGTGGCGGTGAGTGAGTTTATGAAATAGTAGCATGAAATCTGAAACAAGAGAGTACAATTGGCTTCGACCGTAATCGTTCATAAGCGTGGGCCGTATTATTACATGGCAATATGTGGGTGTGTTGTCTTTTGCTTACACCTTTGGGAATGAAGATAGAAAATTAAATAATATCGCATCATCGTAATTGAATTAGATAGCAAAACCATTTGTGAAGATTACAAATATCCTTATATTTATATACTTTGGTTTTTTACATAAATGCACAACTATATACTTATACTATATTTACTTACTAGCAACCCGCCCTCGCTTCGCTTCGGTTATAGGTTATAGTCGTTTTACCCGCGTAGTTCCCGTTCACGTAGGAATACCGGGATAAAATATAGCCTAGTTTACGGCCTGATATTATAGCTTTCCATTGGTGAAAGAATTTTGAAATCGGTCCAGCCGTTTTGAAGATTACCCGGAACAAACAGACAGACAGAACTTGAAAGATAGGATAGCTTACATCTTAATTTATAGTCACAATATTATTTTATTGCAAATTCTTTGTCTATTATTTGAAATTTACAATTATCTGTTAACTCCAAACGATTGTAACAGATGGCGATATCTGTTGACTGGATTGAGTAAGTAATTAATAGATGGCGCTGCTATGTCAAACCTACAAACGTGTCATATAAGATACAATTCAATAGCATAAATAGTTTACTAAAATGTAATATAACAAAAATCTTAGCCACAGCAACGCGTGGCCGGGTCTGCTAGTATGTATATATATTCCTTTTGTCTGAGGTTTTTAAATAAATTAATACGCCACATTTTCTGACGTTGAGTGCGTAACGTATATAAATTGAATAAATTTGAAAGATAACAGTAGTGATTAAGAATGTACACCATGTACGATCCACAAATGGTTGTTTTGAGTCTGAATGTAATTTGTGTCGTTTAATTATATGTTCTTTCCGTGTGGTGACGAAGTAAGAATACAATTCACCACTCTCATCTTGCCCGTGGATATCGTATAAGACGACTATGGGATATAATATGCACATACCATCTGTGCAAGAGAAGGAAAACTCGAAATAAAACCTTATGTCAACATGTCTGACCAGCATGGTATAGTGGGTTAAATGCCCTCCCATTGTGGAGGAGGCCCGAGCCCAACAGTGGGACATATGAGGGCTGCGATGATGATGCGATGTTGAATTATATGTTTGTTAAGTCCCCCACAATATAAGGATTATTATTCCCTTAGTGCAAGGCGTTGTCATTTTAAAAAAAACATTCAACAGGAAGGAAAGTGGGCAGCAGCTCTCGCCGGGGAAATGTATGATATCTCATTGCGAAACCAACCCGCCTACCAAACGTGGCGACTTCGTATTTATTCCTCATATGGCGAAGAAAAATGAGCTCTAGTCATGGCAACTCTGTTACCCTTGAGCGTCGTTGGATGCAGGTGCCACAGTACTGCACTTTATGGTGAAGCATGAGGGGGTCTATATCCTACAGTGGACGGCGATAGGCTGAATGATGATTGGCATAATAGGTGTAGATAGATACCTAAATATAATTATGTTCAAAGACAACTTGTAAACTTGTAAAATGGTCAATCAATTTAATGAAAAAGCAAGAGTGGGACATGTCTTATGAAATTGTACCAAAATCTCCCAAAGTATTAAGCAAACTAAATTGCCTGAAATTTATCTGAAAGGAAGAACGCCATCATTAGGCTCGATTGCCATCAAAGCGGAGAGGAGACTAGAGGAAATGTGTTTCGAAAAACCAATCAAATTTCTTTATTTCCACATCTCTCCGCTTAGTTTAGGTAGAAATGAATAGAATAGAATAGAATAGAATAGAATAGAATAGAATAGAATAGAATAGAATAGAATAGAATAGAATAGAATAGAATAGAATAGAATAGAATAGAATAGAATAGAATAGAATAGAATAGAATAGAATAGAATAGAATAGAATAGAATAGAATAGAATAGAATAGAATAGAATAGAATAGAATAGAATAGAATAGAATAGAATAGAATAGAATAGAATAGAATAGAATAGAATAGAATAGAATAGAATAGAATAGAATAGAATAGAATAGAATAGAATAGAATAGAATAGAATAGAATAGAATAGAATAGAATAGAATAGAATAGAATAGAATAGAATAGAATAGAATAGAATAGAATAGAATAGAATAGAATAGAATAGAATAGAATAGAATAGAATAGAATAGAATAGAATAGAATAGAATAGAATAGAATAGAATAGAATAGAATAGAATAGAATAGAATAGAATAGAATAGAATAGAATAGAATAGAATAGAATAGAATAGAATAGAATAGAATAGAATAGAATAGAATAGAATAGAATAGAATAGAATAGAATAGAATAGAATAGAATAGAATAGAATAGAATAGAATAGAATAGAATAGAATAGAATAGAATAGAATAGAATAGAATAGAATAGAATAGAATAGAATAGAATAGAATAGAATAGAATAGAATAGAATAGAATAGAATAGAATAGAATAGAATAGAATAGAATAGAATAGAATAGAATAGAATAGAATAGAATAGAATAATATTTATTTGTTAAACATAGGTAGGTACATAAATGGTCTAATACTTTTTTTTTTTTTTTACGGGTGGGCTATGGTAAACGCACGCACGGTCCTGTCCGTCCGGGGTGATGAAAGGACGGCGCGCGGGCCCATAACCCACCCGTACTCACGTCACCTCGTTGTTGGGCTAACCACCGGAGCAGATGTGACTTGTCATCAGTGGTCGGCCCGACGGAATACCCTTTCGGGTAACCTCAACTCTCGACGTACTGGGACGTCGGTCGCCTTCGCGCGGTCAGCCTCTCTGCGGGTGACGGACAATTCCCCGGTCCGATCACCCGCGGCCTCGGCTAGGGCGGCATTAGGCGCAGATACTCGCGCCTGCGCCGCCCGAGTTGCCGGCGGTGGAACGTGTCGCCGAATAGGAGCTCTACTCGCACACGATCCGCCGCCTCCTTCCGTGAGATTACGGCCTCACAGAAGGCGGCGACCGCGTCCCAGTTCCTGACGCTGTCGAGCATCTCCCCGGCGATGGTTGGCAGCGCCAGGTCGGCACCGATAATCGCGACGAGTTCACGGCGCTCCCCCTCCCATGCAGCACACTCATCGAGCGTGTGCTGCGCCGTGTCCTCGTTGCAACTGCAGTGGTGGCAGGAGGGTGTGCTCTCCCTCCTGACAATCATGTGCAGGTACTTCCCAAAACACCCGTGCCCCGTAAGCACCTGCACCAGTCGGAAGGAAAGCCCGTCCCAAGTCCGCTCCAACCACTCCATCAGCACCGGCCGGAAGGCCTCGACGGTCCTGACACCATACCGAGGACTCTCCAGCCGTACTGCCCAACGGGCAATGACTCCTTGGCGAGCGTCGACCCGCCAGGCGGTGATCTCCTGCAGGGAGACCATGCCGCCGCGGGCGCGCGTCTCCGACACCCGCCGATAAATGTCGGCGAGCATCTCCGCCTCCAGGTCCCACGGGGGAGTTCCGGCCAGGAGGCACGCTGCCTCCGTCGACACCGTGCGGTAACCGCGTATGGCCCTGACCGCCATGACCCTCTGTGGTCGCCTCAAGAGGGCCCTCAGCCGGACGGTCAGGGACCCCGCCCACACCGGTGCGCCGTACAGAGCCATCGACCGGATCACCCCCGTGTACAGCTGTCGGCACGTAGAGCTGGGTCCGCCCACATTCGGCATCAGCCGCGAAAGGGCGGACGCCGCGCCGACAAGCCGGGGAACAAGTCGATGGAGATGCTCCCGGAACCAGAAATGCCCGTCGAGCACCAGGCCCAAGTAAATGGTCTTATACTAGTGGTTGGTTCACTATGTTTGGCCCTAGAAATTAATACAAATTAAATAAAGCAAGGAAACATTAAAAATTGGAATTATTACTAAAAACTAATTATACATAATTATAATAAAAAAAACATTAATCAGATTTATTTAAAAGCTATTATTCTAGGTAGACAGAATTAAAATATATTAAATTAAAATTGAAATATAAGAATTAAAATAATTATAATAATACTAAAAACATCAGATGCAATCTCATTAAAAAAAAAAAATTTGAATTGAATGTCACATTATTAGATGTCATTATTGTATATCATATTAGATGTCATATTATTGGATGTCATATTATTGGATGTCATATTATTGGATGTCATATTATTAAAAGAAATTTTATATTAATTTAATTAATAAATATTTATTATTAGTCAATCTATTTATTTAAAGCATAAACGATCTTTAATATTGATATAGTCACTATAAGAAGTTGTTAGGTTAGCTATTTACGTAATAACTTAAGAAGAAAGGTCCCTTAAGCAGGGACTGAATGAGTTAACCGACTTGGAATAACATAGATCTCACAACTTTTTATGGTAGAAGAACTCAGTTGCGAGGCTTGGCTTTTTTTTACAAGTTTTGTTTTTGATGGTATTTAGATAGTTTTAACTTGTCAATTTTTTTTTTCTAACCATATTGTCTTATTGAAAATATTAATACAGCGGCGCAAAAGCTTTCGAGAGGCTCAACCATTTCGATTCAATTGTCAAATATAACTTGGCAACATATGTAGATATCATATTTGTAATTATTTTTAAACAAATTCAGTGGTTTAACCTAATACTACATGAGTATCAGTAACCATAATTCTATATTTATAAAAAAGATCTCAAAGATATTGGCAATCCACGATTCAGAAAGCTTACTAAACCATCGATCCCAGCTAATCTGTTACATATAGCCTGTAGCAATCGATATGAGGAGTCCATTCTCAAATATCATGACATCTAGTTTAACCCTAAAATGGAGATTATAGAGATCACTAGCTACATAAAAAAGATATTCAAATAAAAAAAATATTAAATTAAAAATAAGATGCAATACGATTCAGAATAGTAAATGGGTTAGGGTTAAGTTGTAAACAGCCGTGATCGTTAGAGCTGCTCTAACGATCACGGCTGTTTACAACTTAACCCTTGAGTGTTAACGAAAAAAAGCTTACCTGTACATAATGTAGGCAAACCTTTTTATACCAAATAGATATATTTTCTCGAGGCTGTTTTTTATATTAAAATATTTCCTGTTTAAAATCAGATAAGGTATTTTGAAATACTATTCGTGTTTTGTTAGATATCAGGACAAGTAAAATCAAAACTACATAATGATTTAGAGTTGCGATAAATTCAAGTAATACCACAAAAATTTCAAGTTTTCTTACTACAAATAGTTTCATTGTGGAGTTTCCTTTATCATTTAAACCGAAATATTTATATATATTGTAACATGTTTATCATTTATATTTATTCGCTTATTAGCTGTATCGTATGGTAATAGATTTATAATACAACTAGCTGACCCGGCGAACTTCGTACCGCTATATTTTTTTTCGTAAATATATTCTATAAATTGCCGAAAATATAGACTATATTTTCGGCAATTTAATGGAAGGACCATTACGGTTTTGTCGGGAGAGATTCCATCGTCTTGGTCACGGTATTGTTAATGTTGATTCAAAGAGAATACAAATTATTGATTATTGATTTCTGACTGAAGTTATAATTATCAAATTTTCAACGATATATAATCATAGACACAATTACGTTTAGCTGTCATTTGCATTTTGTTCTTTGTATGTTATTGCTATTAAATAAGAAGAAGAAGAACGGGATAAAAATAATTCTATGTCCGTCTCCTGGTTCTACGCTACTTCCTCACCAATTTTTAGCTAAATAGGTACTGCCGTTCTTGAGTTATAAATAGTGTAACTAACACGACTTTCTTTTATATATATAAGATATAGGTAATATATGTCAGTAGCGCTCTTCTAGAAAACATAACAAAGCAATCTACTACAATTATCATGGCGAATATTTTATTACGGCATTATATTGTTATCATATATCTAAGTTTTATGTTAAGTAGTGTTTGACGATAGGTTAATGGATCATTGAAACAAGGAAGGTAATATTGATCAACACATATAAAACAAGTAAAAATATGTACTAAACTGCGATGCCACGTTTTTTTTTTTTGGGACAGGCTATGGTATTCTCACGGTGGTCGGTCCAATGGCGACGGGGAGGGAAGGGAATACGGTAGGTTATGGGGTCGCCCCGGACAGATTGGGCAGGGTCTGTCTTGACCATAACCTACAGATAAAAAGGGTGACAAATACTTTTAAGTAAGACTGATATTTTTAAGTCATTTTTCTTTAATCCTCTCATCGCATAAACGTGCCACCGTTGATTATAAGACTCCTATACAATCAAAGAATATCTGACATTTTAGCGCGCCAGCAATGCGAGTTGGTATAGAGTATTATTGTTTTCTTTCTCTTGTAGTTAATAACTTACTATCTTTTTTTGACAAGCTATGTACCCGTATATATATGACCTGTATATCTCGCATTGCGTAAGTCTTTAAAAACATACAATTATCGAATACAATTAACCATCAGGTTAAGAAAAATCCTTTATGGAATCTATTAAGAAGTATATGGAGATCGAAACGTATGTTACGCTTATTCCTATTTTGAATCAAAGGCACTGTTCTGCCCAAGCTGGGCACTCCTGCAGCGCGTGCAACGCTGTGAAGCAGTCGCTACAGTTAGGTGACTGTTCCCGCTCCAACAATCATGGCTAAAAAACACCTCAAGCACATAAACCCATGGCAGTTGCTTACAAGTACTGGGATGCGGTTGCCGCCTTCTGTGAGGCCGTAATCTCACGGAAGGAGGCGGCGGATCGTGTGCGAGTAGAGCTCTTATTCGGCGACACGTTCCGCCGCCGGCGACTCGGGCGGCGCAGGAGCGAGTATCTGCGCCTAATGCCGTCCTAGCCGAAGCAGCGGGTGATCGGATTGGGGAATTGTCCGTCAACCGCAGGGTGGCTAACCGCGCGACGGCGACGGACGTCCCAGGACGTCGAGAGGTGAGGTTACCCGAAAGGGTATTCCGTCAGGTCGACCACTGACGACAAGTCACATCTGCTCCGGTGGTCGGCCCAAGAACGAGGTGACGTGGGTACGGGTGGGTTATGGGCCCGCGCGCCGTCCTTTCATCGCCTCGGACGGACTGGACCGCGCGTGCGCTTACCATAGCCCACCCATAAAAAAAAAGTTTGCTTACAGGCATTCATCACATTACGTATGTGACTTTATTTAATTTTCTATCACCATTATCATCATCATCACAGCTCATATACGTCCCACTGTTGGGCTCGAGCATCCTCGAAACTATACCACGCTGGTCAGACGTGTTGGTATAGGGTTTTATTTCGAGTTTTCCTTCTCTTGCATAGATATTATATACATATTATATCCCCTAGTCATCTTTTACGATATCCACGAACAAGAAAGCGGGTGGTGAAAGGTATAATTACTCTGTCAAGACACGGACTAGTATTTATATTTTAAAAATTAATATCAACGAATTTATATCTATTTCTGAATAATGCCAGAATTCGTAACTTCCTTACAAAAAATCCTAAACATCTATGTTATTGTAATAATATATATATTATTTATATGATTTACCGTTTGTTTACTACCAGATAGAGCAATGAATGATAATATTGCATCATAGACCAGTGCTTTACGTTAATTAATTCTATTACAAATAAAGTTCGTCGTTAAATAATGTTCCTTGTAATATAAAAATGTTAGGATATTATGATAAATAAAGTTGTCTTGGTAGTACTTAATTAGATTTAAATTTAAATAATTACTTAATATTATATAACCTTGAGTTAAAATAATATTCTTAGCTGGTACCGCTGCCGACTTCCGAAATTTGTATTTGTTCGTTTCTGTAAACAATAGTTGACTCATTCAGGGAATCTCTAATCGTATTGTTTTGTTTACTGAAAAATGAATACTGAAGTTTCATGGCATGTTATTTTACATATTATTGTATATTTTCATTTCAGCCTATCGCCGACCTCGCGCCTGTGGTCTTGTGCCGCCTGCACCCAACGACGCCCAGCAACTTTCGCCAGGTCGTCGGTCCACCTAGTGGGAGAGTGTCCTACACTGTGTCGTTCGAAACGTGGTCGCCACTAGAGAACCTTTCTTCCTAGCGGTTGTCGGTTCGACTATCAGTGTGGCCTGGCCATTACGATTTCAGCGTGCTAATTCTTCGTGATATGTCGGTTACACCTGTTCTTCTGCGGATTTCCGTATTTCGGATTCTATCTCGCAGAGAAATCCCGAGCATAGCCCGCTCCATAGCACGCTGAGCAACTTTGAGCCTAGTTATGTGGCCTACATTTAGGGACCACGTTTCCGTGCCGTAAGTCATCACTGGTAACACACACTGGTCGTAGACCTGTGTTTTCTCTTAGGTAGGATTCGTTAGGCAGTCCTATTTCTTTAGCTCCATGGACACCAATCGTATTCCTCATGCTCTTCGTTAGTCCAAAGTCGAATAATATTCGGCGACCGATTTGTAGAGAATGCATAAGAGGGAGATTTATTTATTCCGCATATCGTGTTTATTTGTATTTTTACAGCGTTTACATGGTTCCTAAATGGGACTCATAAACAAACTCAAAGGCACTCAGCGCGCTATAGAGCGGGCTATGCTCGAGATTCTGTAATGTGGAAATCCGTAGAAGAACGAATGTAACCTACATAGCACGAAGAATTAGCACGCTGAAGAAGCAATGGGCAGGTCTCATCGCTCGACGAACCGACAACCGTTGGGGAAAAAGGTTCTTGAGTGGCGCCCACGTATTGGATGACGCAGTGTAGGTCGTTCCGCCACTAGGTGGACCGACAATCTGGTGAAAATTGCTGGACGTCGTTGGATGCAGGTTGAACAAGACCGCACTTTGTGGCCAAATATAAAAGAGGCTTCCGCCCAGCAATGGACGGCAATAGGCTTAATTGAGGATGATGATGATATTTGTATCTAGATGCGGTAAGGTGTCAAGCAAAGAGAATTGGGCGACTATCACCGCTGTGTATATTTTCAGGAATCATTTCGCGCCACATTTGATCCCTTCATAACTCAACCCTATTTAACATAAATGCACTAATGTATTACATATACCTACTAGATAAGTGTTTCAAATTTTATAAACATAGCTTAAACAGTTATTCAGATATTAACGTAGAAAAATTTACATATTTATGACTGACTGACTCAAACCAGCAAATCAAATATTTAGATTAATAGAACTGTACAATATAAATACTGTAACTTGCATATAACATCATCATCTTGCTCTTATCCCAATTACTTGGGGTCGACGCAATATGTCATCTGTTTTGACATATTGCAAAAAGTTTCGGCAATGACTTTTATGACCGGCCGCCTGCCTGACGTCAACCCTCCTTGGGAATGTAATCGTTGACCCAAATGGTACCAGATGGAGTTGGTCCGGGTCAATCTAGGGCTCTTAGTCGTCTTTTACGACACCCACGAACAAAGCAAGGGTTGGTAGTATTCGAAGCCGCTACCACACAGCAATTTGCATATTACATAAATAATATAAATCGATTAGCTGAATATATAATAACTAGCATCTGAAAACTAGTCAAGACAAAATTTGAGGTTTATTTGCTTTATGTAAATAATTTGACCAGAAACCACTTTTGCAGTAGAAGAAAAACAAGCAATCGTGCATTATAAATAAAACTACTTTACGGATTTTATCGCGCTTGTATTTGATTTATAATTTGTCCGACGTTTCGAACCACCACAGACCACGGACCACGGTATAGTGCTCGCGTAAACGACAGAAATCATTAAGCATTCGTGCTTCAAATTTACCTAAAAGTATTATACGTTTTTATAATAAATAAATTTCAAGATAAACCTACGAGTATTTATATCTGTGCGTTTGTCAACGAAGTCGACAACCACACTATAATTATCATAATATTGAATTTAACTCCCATTTTCATTTTTTTTTCTAGTATTATTATTTTTAAAACTAACTGAAACGAACAGCTTTAAGTAACATACTTAGACTATTATGCTATATACTCAGTACGATTCTTTCTCCAAAGGTATCTACCTCGTCTGGTAACAAAGTAAGGAATTAATGGCCACGAGCCCTTTCATTGCCGTGGGTGATCGTAAAAATAGCTAAGGAACGCAAGCTGATAAGATAAATAAAGAAAAAGAGAATGAATATTCAAAACAAAACCCAATACTAACCTGCCTGACTGACCTGGCTTAATAGGTCAAATTCTACAGTTGTGAAGGATGATATATATATATATATATATATATATATATATATACTCCATTATTTAATTTACTCCAAATATTTCATAGTGGCCTTTGGATTGGAGCGTCGTCGATGGTCCCCGATCGTCCGATAGAGGCACTGCTCCGAATCCCATACAAATTGGTCTCGATAGCGACATAAATATTCGTACTAAGCTTACTCATCTATTTAAAGGTCTTAGTCAACTTTACGATAGCCAAGGGCAAAATGAGGCTTGGTAGTATTCATAGCTACTACCATACTCTCTACAGTTTTTTTTTTCATACCTATATAGTTTTGCATTCTCAGCTTTCACTATATGAACGATGAGTGAACTTTTAGTACTGTAATCCATATATATTCATTTAATCAAATCACCATTATTAACTTCTTTTTCAAAAGCATATTTAAATTTACTATTTATAAATGAAGTACTTATATAAATATATTTTATACTAGGAACCCGCCCTCGCTTCGCTTGGGTTTCAGTCGTCTTACCTGAATAGTGCCCGTTCCCGTGGGAATACCGGGTTAAAATATAGCCTAGTTTACGCCCTGATATTATAGATTTCCATTGGTGAAAGAATTTTGGAAATCGGTCCAGCCGTTTTGAAGATTATCCGGAACAAACAGACAGACAGACAAAAAATATAAAGTATATTTTAGGCATATGTATAGCGCAAATAACCGTGTGAGCATAAAAATAGCCTATTATTTTGACATTACAAACAGACACTCCAATTTTATTTTTTGGTATAGATTATTCTCCTTCCTTAATCTTACAAAAAAGACATGTATTAGGTATCTTTTCCAAAGAAAACTTAGTTGAATTGTATTACATACATACATATAATCACGCCTCTTTCCCATAGGGGTAGGCAGAGACCACTTCCTTCCACTTGCTACGATCTTGACATACCACTTTCGCCTCGTCCACATTCATTAATCTCCTCATACATGTTCTTCGGTTCAGGGTACTCCTAACCTGGCCTTTCTTAAGAACGTCCCCGATTTGATTGTGGAACGTACGCCTCGGTCTTCCCCTTCCAACACTTCCGTTCACATTCGCCTTATAAATTCTCCTTGTTAGTCTCCTTTCATTCATTCTCTCTACATGGCCGAACCAACTTAACATACCTTTCTCAATCCTTGTCACTACATCTACATTCATTTCACAACGTTCCCTAATTACTCTGTTTTTAATTCTATCACTCAATTTCACACCAATCATGCTCCTCAGCGCTCTCATTTCCACAGCATTTATTCTACTTTCGTGCTTCTTCTGCCATACCCAGCTCTCACTTCCATACATTAGAGTTGGTACAAGCACTCCCCTATGCACAGCCAAGCGAGCCTTCTTAGACAGGCTTTGGCTGCCCATAAAGGTGCGCAAAGCACCATTCACCATATTTCCCTTACACACTCTTCTTTCAATATCACTTTCACATTTACCATCTCTCGCAAATGTAGATCCCAGATATACAAACTCTTGCACTTGTTCTAATATTTCCTCTTCTATACGTATATTGCATTCCGTCATAGCTTCTTCCCTTTCAAATACCATAACTTTCGTCTTCTTTACATTAATTTTCATTCCTTTTCTTTCAAAAGCCTCATGTACTACTGTTACCATCTCTTGCAACTCATTCACCGACGAAGCAAGTAGAACTTGATCGTCAGCGTAGAGAAGACATTTGATAAGTAATCCATTCATTCTCAGTCCATATTCACTCTCTTTTAAATCAGTCAAGCAGTTGTCCATGAATAGGTTGAACAGCCATGGTGACGCTACACATCCTTGTCTAACACCCTTTTGGATGCTAAACCATTCAGTGTATGCTCCCTCTATTCTGACACAGGCACTGGAGTTCTCATAGAGAGACTGCAGTGCCCGTATCAGGTTGTCGTTCACCCCATGCAAAGACAATGCTGACCACAATTCATTCCTAACCACTCTATCATAGGCCTTTTCCAAATCCACGAAAGCGCAATAGACCTTCTGGTTTTTAGCCAAGAATTTTTCGGCTATGCAACGTAAGGAAAAGACCTGGTCCGTGCATCCCATTCCCTTTCTGAATCCTGCTTGCACATCCCAGACTCTTTCATCCGTCTCTTTTATAACTCTCCCTATCAGTACCTTAGCATACAGTTTGCCGACGACGCTGAGAAGGCTTATGCCGCGGTAATTGGCGCAGTCTTGTTGCGACCCTTTTCCCTTGTATAAGGGCACGATTACAGCCTTGCACCAGTCTTTTGGTACTCGACCCTTTCTCCAACATAAGTTGAAAAGGTGGTGCAACTGACTCACCACTATCCCGTCGCCAGCCCTCAGCATTTCGACCGATACCCTATCATATCCCGCAGCTTTACCTAACTTCATATACTTCATTGCAGTCATGATCTCATCTGTACCTATCTCGCAATCACAGTCATAATCACTCTGCTCCTGTTCTAGCATCTGAATCAGTTCCTCGTCCTTATCAAATAAACTTTCAAAATATTCCTTCCACCTTTTCAACACGCAATCTGGTCCTTTCATAAAACTTCCATTCTGACTTCTGATTTTAGTAAGCTCCAAGTTTGTAGAACTCCCTCGAGCAATCCTTATGGATTTCCAGAATAGCTTTATGTTAGACCGGAAATCTCCAGCAAGCCTCCTGTCAAGCTCATCTTTTCGCTCATCTTTCTTTTTATTTACTGCTTTCTTTACCATCTCTTTCAAACATTTATACTTCTCTTTTGCTTCGTCTACATCCTCATTTGTCGCCTTTTGCATTCTTAAGTTAGCTTTTGTTGCTAACCAGTCCATCCATGCTTTCTTTTTCTTACCTATAACCACTTGTACATCTTTATCCATACAGACCTTATACTGCTTCCTTCCCTTTTTCCTTTTCGAAACACCACATACCTCAACAGCAACATTCACACATGAATTGTATTTTTGGTAAATAATTTAGAATTAAAGTAGACGACGACGTAGAAGTATAGAAAATATAAATGATATTTTCTCAATTTCATTTCTTCCTTAAAAAGATATAAATAGCTGTTATGAGGAGTGGAACAAAAATAATAATTCAGATCTCGAGATATTGAGGAGGATTATCCGTACCTATCATCACAGATGTTCACGATAATCTGGATTGATAGATATTGGTGCTCTCCGAGGCATATTTTCCTCATATACAATACTGACTGGGACATTTGATTCGAAATACAGTAATTTTAATTTTCGCCTTATTGATTATAAGGCAGGCATAATTCGATTGTTGCGGGTGGACGGGCCGGGGATTAATCCGCCACCCGCAGAGAGGCCGAATGCGTAAGGGCGATGCTCCTGCAACACAATCTTGTTGCCAGGGCGTTGAATGGAACGATACATGAAAGGGTAACTTGCCGGGCCGGCCACCGATGTCAAGGAATCCGTACCACTGGTCGGCCCAATGACAATGGAATACGGTAGATTATGGGGTCGCACGTCGTCTATCCGTCGCCCCGGACGGATTGACTGAGGTGTGTCCAGACGAGAGCCTACCAAAAAAAGGTGTAATTCTTTCCTATCGTTCAATGTCTGCATGCGGTAGCATTGGGGAACATGTCAATCCCTTCCTAAAAATATGTTTGAGGGGAGTAATCACTGCTATAGTAGTATCTCGTGATTGGGTGTTCTTTGTGGAATATCATCTAGTCATATTTTGTATTATATTTGTGGTTATTCTACGGGGGTTTTCCTTTTTTTTTCGCACAAAATTTATATGCATATTATATCCCTTAGTCACCTTATACGACATCCACGGCCAGGATAGAGTATGGGGAATTGTATTCATACCTAATATTCACACGAATATAGACAGCTAGCTACCTGTAAGTTAAATATTATCAAAATCAGTCTAGCCGTTTTGAATATTACCCAGAACAGACAGACAAATTTTTAAACTGGTTTTTAGCCATACGTATCGAGCAAACAACCATATTTTTTCTTTTTTTTTTGGGATGGGTTGCGGTCGGCGCACTCCTCGCACCACTCCATCCGGGGTGACAGAGGGACGTAAGCACGCACACCCGCAATCCACCCACGATGCACCTTCGCCTTTGTCGTTGGGCCGACCACCGGAGCAGGGTTACTTGTCATCAGTGGTCGGTCCGACGGAATACCCCCTATTTGGGGTACCCTCCCATCGACCGACGTCCCCCCCTCGGGGAGGACGTCGGTCTTTCCTCACGCGGTCGGCCTCTCGGTGGGTGACGGACTAATTCCCCGGTCACGTCACCCGCAGCCTCGGCTAGGGCGGCATGAGGCGCAGGTATTCGCGCCTACGCCGCCCCAGTCGCCGGCGGCGAGCAAATAACCATATGAGCATGAAAAAGACCACTGTTTTGATATTACAAACACACACTACAATTTAATTTATTTGTATAGATTAAGTACAATATGTTTACTATTAATCATTAGTTTCCGTGACATTGGCCATCATAAACAGAATGTTAATCTAAACAGGAAACACCTTCATATCAACTTTTATTTCAGTATAAAGTGCAACAACCTTTTTTAATTATACGGTTTGTTAATTCTAGAACATGTTACGTGTAATTTGTAATAGAATTAATGATAAGGCCGACAAAAATTGAATTGAGTTCGTTTACTAATCTTATCTTAAATGTGAATATATATATGCAAGATCAATTATAAATGCTGAATGGGAATATTCTTAACAAATACTGGATAAATAGTTAGAGCTACACGAAAATGTATTGCACGCCCCACGTCATAATGCATCTGTGTACTGATTTATTTAAAAAACAATACAAATAGTGTATAAATAATAATATAGATAGTGATACACTATCATTTAAAAAAATTAAATCAATAAATTATATTCAATTCTTTTCTTTCAATTTTAAAGAAAATTAAAATTTAATTCTATTCGTTTTCTAATATTATCTTTCCATCCATCCATCAGCCTACAGACGTCCAATGCTGGACATAGGCCTCCCCACGAGAATGCTATTCGGAACGGTCCTGCGCCACTTGCATCTAATGGTGCCCTGCGATTTTGAGAATGTCGTCAGTCCACCGTCAGTCTTATCTTTAATGCGAATATATTATAATGATATGCAGAAACTATTATTGCACGCCTCACATCATCATGTATCTGAGTACTGATTTATTTTAAAAACAAAACAAATCGTATTTGAATAATATTTGTATCACTATCATTTTCTTTATGTCTTCATAACTGACGTCAACATCTGATCATCCATTCCCAAATGATTTTCGAATAAATTTTCATTTATTCCTAAGCTAATCAATAGATTGACCTTAGATATCGTTATAAACTGTTTCAAGATATTCATAAATTTTCCATAAGTTTGTTTTCAGTGAACTCCTTATTGCTATTTTTCGCCACTGTGTCTCACATCTATATTATGAAATTTAAGAAAATATTATAACATAAATATATATTAGTGTTTTCCATACATATTTTATTATCTAAACCCCTCTCTTGTCCGTGGGTGTCATAAAAGACGACTAATGGATGTGATATGCAGAAAACATTAATACAAGAGCAGAAAACCTCAAAATAAAACCCTGTGCCTGACCCCGACATCTGACCAGTGTGGTATGGTAGGTCAAATTTAGTCAAGTCCTCTCATAAAGGAGGCCCGAGCTCAAAAGTAGAACTTATATGGGCTGTTATGACGTTGGTGATGATTATCTAGAATTTCCCAGAAGCAAAATCTCAAATACGTTCCTTCATAAATCTTCATTCAACTCTTACGACTTTTTTAAATTATACTTCTTTTTATCGTGTTAAGGAGAATGCTGAGGGTAAATTTTTACGATGCGCGCGCTCATCGTCACGAAAAACCGACGCCCGGAAGTTAGCTACATAACATTTCTTACGACACACGCATACACTTTCCCAAATGTGAACTAGATAATGCGTTATTATAAACGTTCAATGTAGAAAAAACAAATAGAAACAAAGGTTACATATACCTTTATTTCTATTCGTTTTTTCTACAAGCATAGGATAACGCGAAAGATAAAAATTTTATAAAAGTAAGCTTTTTATCTTGTTACGACAAAAAAGTATAACTCCTTACTGGCGTAACAAGATAAGTACACACACTTTTTACGGTATATTCTCAATTATATTTAGTTAAAATCCACATTATTAATTAAAGAAATACAATATTAAAAGATAATTAATTATGAGTGATTTTTACTAATATAAGTAAAGTTACAACAAACTCTAAACAAAGAAAGACAAAACATTTGTCGCTTCAAACGAATGACACATTAAATAGTTATTTCTCCCTCGAAGATCTTAAGAACACAGATTAACAATAAGAACAATCCAAAACAAAAACATTCTGTGTAAAAGTTGATACATTTATCATTCTTCTGTGGTCGTTAAATGCCAACAGAATACCTTTGTTGTTACTTACATAGATATACAATTGAGACTTATGTATTATTTACTACATTTCGTTCGCAAATCCCGCACTGTTGATTTATCTCTTCTTGTATGAATTACGTATTTTAGTTGGATAAACGGTACCTTGTAACATTTAAAATTATTGTACCTTCTTAATACTGAAATGTTGTGTGTGGGCGTTATCACATTTTAAGAAAATTTCATTAACTTAGTAAGATTACAATTTACCACAGCAGTTCATGTCCGCACGTATCGTTAAAGATGACTAAGGATTATTGTGTGCAAACATATGTTCTATACAAAAGAAAGAAAATCTGAAATAAAATCCTACCTTTTATACTGACCAACTTGTCAATATCACTCCCATTTTGAAGTAGACTCGAGCCCAATAGCTGGTCGTATATAAGCTGAGATGATGATGAAGATTGAAGGGATTTTTAAATTCGGATAGGTTTCAGAAATTATCCGTAATTTAATACTAATCTTAAATTTGATGAACTTTTTATTATCAGTGTTGAAACGAGCGAGATCCCTTTATGCCGT
This sequence comes from Lymantria dispar, assembly GCA_032191425.1. Lineage (NCBI taxonomy): Eukaryota > Metazoa > Arthropoda > Insecta > Lepidoptera > Erebidae > Lymantria > Lymantria dispar. The sequence continues at coordinate 25,313,260 of CM063448.1, forward strand.
TGTAATAACTCTAACACGATTTAACTTATTATATATTTTAAGGCGTTGCACACTATTTCCCTTCAAGATAAAATAAATAATAAGATAAAATTGAATTCTCGTACCCCTAAGGATTAGGTCGCTAAAATGGCAATTGGCCATATTGCTCGATGAACCGACAATATTTAAGAAGAAATTTCTCGAGTAGCCAACTAGCAGAACAACTTATACAATAACCACAAAAATAATTAAGCATTCTTAAAGGGATTTTTTTTTACCCCGTGTGGTGAGGGAGTAAGAATACAATTCTCAACTTGTCCGTGGATGTTGTAAGAGACGACTAAAGAATATATTATGTCTATAACATCTATCCAAGAGAAGGAAAACTAGACATTAAACCGCATGCCAATGCGTCTGCCTAGCATGGTATAGTAGGTCAATTTCCCTCCTATTATGCAGTAGGCATTAGGCGAGCAGTGGAACTTATATGGGCTGAGATGAAGACGATGATTATAGTATTTTTGAGCGTCAATGTATTTACTTATTTTTTTTTTAATAAAATAGTAGTTTCATATTATACATTATATAAAATACGGCATACGATGAAGTTATCTTGGAAAACGAGTGGTAGGTTTCTTGAAAGTCAATATTTGATGCAATTATATGTTGTTTCCGCAACGCTGCTTCGAAATATTCGAATAACATTTCTCCGTCGTAATTTGCAAGATATAAATAAATTTAAAAATAAATTAAAATGTTTACGATCATCTAAAAAAGTAGAATATTAAAAATTTTATTCATAAATAGAATTTTCAGATAGCAATGGTGACATCATTACTATCTGAATATTTATTAACTTTTATTATTTATCTTAATATATAAAATTGAAAGTCCTGACTGACTCATCAACGCCCAGCCCAAACCCTTGGACCTAGGAAGCTGAAATTTTGCACAGATATTGTCTTTATGACGTAGGCAAGGAATAAGACGGGATTTTTCGAAATTCCCACGGGAACGGGAATAATAAGGATTTATATTTTCGCTATAAAAGTTGCCCTATCTCCGTTATTATATTTATTAGAGACTTGAAATTTGGCATATAAATATGTGATTGCAATCACTAAAAACCGTTTTTAGGATTTTCCGAAATTCCTTCGGGAACAGGAATAAAAAGGATTTATTTATATTTTGTCGCTTTAAATTTACCCTATCTCCGTAACCATATGTATTAGAAACTTAAAATTTGGCATATAAGTAGGTGATTATTTTCATAATAAAAAACAATTTTCAGGATATTTCGAAATTCCCACAGGAACGGGAATAAAAAAGATTTACTTATATTTTCGCTTTAAAGTTGCCCTATTTCCGTAACTTTATTTATTAGAGACTTGAAATTCAGCTTAAAAGTAGGTTATTACGATAACTAAAAACCATTTTTAGGGTTTTTTGAAAATCCCTCGGAATATGATGAAAATCCTTGCTTAAAAGTTATATTGTTTGTTTTTTCTTTCGTAGCTATTGTTAAGTATAATAAGTGTATAAAATTATTTCTCCATTATGAAGTAGACAAGGAATAAGACGGGATTTTTCGAAATTCCCAAGGGAACGGTAATAAAATGGATTTATATTTTCGCTTTGAAGTTGCCTATCACCGTTACTTTAATTATTAAATACTTGACATGTAAGTAGGTAATTTTGATCAGGCTACAGTTATTTTTTTTTTTTTTTCGATTTTTTTTTTTGATTTTTCGAAATCACCTCGAAATAGGAGGAAAATCGTTGCTTTTAAGTCATAAAACTAAGTTTTGCTTTCGTTACTTTTGGCAGGTGCCTACACTAAAAAAAAACTTGATTGAATACGTATCTATCACACAAGGTTGATGCTATTGTTAAACAAAATTATCGTATTAGTCGATGAAAGTGTTTGACTTCAACGAAATGTTTGACTATAACTACTAACTACTTAAGTCATCGCAGCTTTCGCTACAGGGTGGAAGGGAGGTTGTCGACCTCCCACCCTATCAAGGCCGGCGTCCCTCAGGGGTCAGTCCTCTCCCCATTTCTCTTCACGCTATGCACTAGCGATATGCCCAAATCCAACCGGGTACATAAAGCGCTTTACGCTGACGACACCGCACTCTTCTGTGCTGGTAGATCCCCGACAACAGTAGCCAAGACTCTCCAAACAGCGGTTACCGCCCTAGCCAACTGGTTTAGGAAATGGAGATTAGAAATCAACCCCGAGAAGAGTCAGGCGGTCATGTTCACTAGACGAACTGCCCGCTCCTACTCTATCGATAGCATTCCCCCCCTTAAAATTTTCAACAAGCCGGTCACTTGGACCAGACAGGCCAAATACTTGGGAGTGACCCTTGACGATCGACTCAGCTTCGCCCCTCACATAAAGCAAGTCCGCGCGCGGGCAGCCTTTGTGATGGGCCGTCTCCACTGTCTACTCAACTCTAGGTCGCGTATGCCCCTGAGTAGCAAAGTCCGACTTTACACCACCTGCATACGGCCTATCATGACCTATGCCAGCGTGGTGTTCGCGCATGTTAAGCCACACAGGATCCACAGGCTACAGACATTACAAAATCGTTTCATGCGCCGAGCTACGGGAGCACCGTGGTTCATACGAAACGTCGATCTCCACATCGACCTCGAACTGCCGACCATCAAGCAGTTCATGAAACGGTGCTCTCAGAGCTACTTTGACTCTGCCATGACACACCCCAACCAACTAGTGGTTGGGGCGGCTTCCTATAGACCCTCCAAAATCTCCTCCATCCGACGTCCTCGTCTCGTCCTCGACGAAGAGGACGACATTATCACACTCGCTCAGCAAAGAGCCTACACGGCCCGCGAGGCCATAACAAACAAATATCCGCGTTTCCGCCCTCGCCGTCGAGGTGCGAAAACACGCCGCGCAAAAGTCACAAATATAAACGTGGGCATGCCCACTTTGCCTCCAGCGACGCCCCAAGCCGAGGTCCGTTCCCCACAGGGGGAGCCCTTGGGCGATGTCGCTTAGCTTACTCTTCTCCGGGTTGAGAGCCCTCAGCGCTCACCCATAGTCCGAGATAAGCTGTCAAGGCCATCTGCGGCCAACAGCTAAACACTCACAAAAAAAAAAAAAAAAAACACGGCCCCACACATTATACTTGCAACCTTAATAACACGTCCAGCGCAAACGCTGCGATAGATTATACCATACAAGTAAACTGTACTTTTCAGTGCAACACTATCTTTTAAAAACTGTGCTTTTCAGCACAATTCTTTGCTTTTCAAAATATTCTTTCTTATCTTTTAAAAATTGTTTTGCTAATCTTTTCCAAAAAAATCTATTCTTTTCCAAATTGCTTTTCTAATCATTTCCAAATATTGTTTCCCATTTTTTTTTACTTTTATTAAGTTTATGATACTACTATTTTAATTGCCTTGATTCCTTAGTGCATAACTTTGCTTTTCAAATTATTCTTATCTTTTGCAAATTGTTTTGCTAATATTTAAAAAAAAAACTATTCTTTTTCAAATTGTTTTTTCTTAATCATTTTCGAATATTTTTCTATTTTTTTTTCTTTCATTAACTTTATAATACTATATATTTAATTTTTTTTTTTCAAATTAATTTTCAAAGTATTATAGTAGTATATATAGTAGTATTTTTCACAAAGTTCTTTGTTAATCTTTAAAAAAAAATTTTCCTATTGCTTTTCTTTTCTAATCATTTTACAATATATTTTTTGATTTTTTTTTACTTTCATTTTGTTTATAATACTATTTAATTAGCTTAAATTTGTAAGTGCATAACTTAAGTACATAGTTTTTGTTCGTTATTTGAGTAGATTTTGTTTATTATCTATCACAATGACTGTTGAAACATTGCAAATTGATGGGGCTATGATCCCTCACACCGTAGTTCCTATAATTGGAGACGGAGCCTGTCTGTTTCGGGCCATCTCCTATATATTGTATGATACACAGGTGATGGCCAGGGAGGTGCGCGAGCAAATCGTAGACTATGTGGTGGACAACTGGGAATCGTTTGCCATTATGTCACATGACAGTAACGGGGACAATTACTTCAGTGCCGCTGAATACCGCATTGACATGTCACGCCATTTTACTTATGGTAGTTTATGTGAGCTGGAAGCGGCAGGGCAACTCTTTCCATGGGTCTTTGAAGTTTACCGAAACGGTGAACTGTATATGAGTTTTGGTACTACAGGTAACCCTGTGGGACGACTACGCTTTACACATGATCTGTCACGTGGCCATTTCGATGTTTACGTCCGTAGTGAAGTGACTGCGACAATGGCCGAGACCGCCTCCCCTTCTTCACTTCTCCCCGTCGTTGCAAAGAAGATTACTACGAGAAGAAATGAAGTGCCTACTAATTCACCGCCCATATTAGAACCAGATCATGACGTATCTCAGTATCAATCTCTTATCTTTCCTACTAAATGCTCCAAGAAACGTCGTGCCAGATGCACCGACGCTACTCGGAAAAAACAAATTCAAAACGCTTCAAAAAAATATGCGCAAACAAACCCAGCAGTTCACCGTGCTGCCGTGGCCAGATACCAGAAAACTCACCCTGAGGTACACAGGGCGGCACAGTCTCTTTATGAGCAAAATAATCCTGGAAGACGAGTACAAAGGAAAGGACGCTCCTGGAAAACCAAGGCTCACTCCGGCATGGCCTATGATCTTGATATAGAGTATGAGACGGACAGTACTGTATCCTTGGGTGCCATGAACAACAAGTGCCATTGGTGTAATGCTCTCAAGTGGAAGGAGGAGCCACCCGGCATGTGCTGCAGTGCTGGTAAGGTGCAGCTCCCGCCTTATGAACAGCTACCTGAGCCTCTCTACAGTTTGATAATGGATATACATCCAGAACACGACCATTTCATGAACCGTATTCGTAAATATAATAGTTGTTTTCAAATGACTTCTTTCGGAGCGAAACAGATAATAAAAGACGGTTTTATGCCAACTTTTAAAGTTCAGGGCCAGGTATACCATTTGGTGGGAAGCTTGCTGCCAGCTCCTCAAAAGGAACCACAATTTTTACAAATATATTTTGTTGGCGAAGATGACAGGGAAGTACAATTGAGGTGCAGTATCTTTCCCGAAGTAAAACCCGGCTTAGTCAAGCAACTGCAGAGAATGCTACATACGTTTAATACTTATGTAAGAGACTTGAAGATCGCCCTGGACAAGGTGCCTGAAACGTCTAAACCATTTAAAGTAGTCATTAATGCTGAGAAGAAACCGCCGGAGAGTCACAGGGGTCGTTTTAATGCTCCTACGTCAAATGAGGTGGCATTAGTAATAGTTGGTCAGCAATTTGAGAAACGAGACATTATCCTTGAGAGCCACGATAATTCATTGCAGCGCATTAGCGAGATTCACCGTTCGTATGACGCCCTGCAGTATCCGCTTTTGTTTTGCCGTGGCGAGGATGGGTACTCCATTTCTTTACCTCAGCGTGATCCTGAGACCAAATTAATACTTAAAAATACAATTTCAGCTGCAAGGTTCTATTCTTTTCGTATAATGATTAGACAAGGAGAAGATAATCACTTGGTGTATTTCCGTTCCCTTTTTAGTCAGTTTTTAGTGGACATGTACGCCAAAATAGAGACGGAAAGGTTGACCTATATCAGGAACAACCAGGCGCAGCTGAGGGCTGACAGTTATATACACTTGCGGGATGCCATAGGAAGGCAGGATGTTGATGTTCAGCAGCTAGGTCAGAAGGTGGTGCTTCCGTCATCTTTTACCGGGGGACCACGCTATATGCACGAGCGTACACAAGACGCTATGACATACGTGCGTCAGTACGGTCGTCCTGATCTTTTTATCCCCCGATGGAAAGACATCACAGATATACTTTTACCTGCCCAAAAGTCACACGATCGCCACGATATTATAGCTAGGGTATTCCACCTAAAGGTGAAAAAGATGATGGCTCTTCTTACCAAAGGCAATCTATTTGGGGGGATGCGTTGCTTTATATACTCGGTAGAATGGCAAAAACGGGGTCTTCCTCACATTCACATCTTGCTATGGCTAGAGCAGCGTATCACCCCAGATAAGATCGACAATGTTATTAGTGCAGAAATACCTGACCCTGAGCAAGACCCTCTCCTCTACGATATTGTGAAGGCCAGTATGATACATGGTCCTTGCGGAAGTTTAAATTACAACTCGCCCTACATGAAAGATGGCAGTTGCAGTAAGAGGTACCCTCGACCGTTTCTCAAGGACACCCAGACAGGAGACGATGGATATCCGCAATATAGGAGGAGGCCTCCAGCTGACGGTGGTAACACAATAAAAATTAATGAAATAGAGTTGGACAACCGCTGGGTGGTGCCTTACAATCCTGTCCCGTCACGTACTTTCAATGCTCATATTAATGCGGAGTACTGCAATTCTGTTAAATCTATCAAATATATTTGTAAGTACGTGAACAAGGGCAGTGATCAAGCGGCCTTTACTCTAGAGAATGAGAAAGATGCGGTAAAAATCTACGAAAGCGGCCGGTACATAAGTAGTTCCGAAGCAGTTTGGAGGATCTTAAGCTTCCCCATTCATGAAAGGTTCCCCCCTGTCGTACACCTCGCTGTTCATCTTGAAAACGGTCAGCGAATATACTTCACCTCAAATAATTTGTCAGAAAAGATAAATAATCAACCACAGACAACGCTCCTAGGCTTTTTTGAAATCTGCAAAACAGACAATTTCGCTAAAACTCTGCAGTACTCCGAAGTCCCTTCTTACTATGTCTGGAATAGCAAAAAATTTTCAAGGAGGAAAAAAGGGAAAGATGTTGAGGGCTGGCCCGGAGTGAAAAAAGTGCACGCTCTGGGCAGGGTCTATACGATTCATCCAAACAACACCGAGTGCTACCACGTACGCCTTTTGCTCCATGAGGTTAGAGGACCGACATCCTTTGAGGACTTAAAGACTGTGAATGGTATCCTCCATCCAACATTTCAATCTGCGTGTAAGGCACTTGGTCTGCTGGAAGACGACAAGCATTGGGACACCACTTTAGAGGAAGCTGCATTATGCGATTCTCCTCTCAAATTGCGAGAGCTATTTACAATAATGTTAGTTTTCTGTCAACTCTCTGATCCTTTAAGCCTTTGGGAGAAATACAAAGAGAGTCTCTCAGAAGACATTAAACGGCAACTGGAAAGAGAGTTGCAAGATTGTGTATCTGTTGTACACCTCACTGACGAGGTGTACAACAGATGTTTGATTTTGATTGAGGATGCAGTATTAGCTCAAGCAGGACAAAACTTGGCACAGTACGTATTACCTCAGCCAAAAAGATCTGCAGCAACTTTGGACAATAGAGAATATCTGAGGGAGACCAATTATGATCTATGCGCCCTAGGAGAGGTGGTGTCATGCAATGAGGAGTTACTGACGGATGAACAGCTTTACGTTTACCAGAAGATCCTTGGCAATATTGAAAAAGGAATAGGGCAAATTTTTTTCCTGGATGCTCCTGGTGGCACTGGTAAAACATTCCTTATCAATTTGCTATTGGCAAAAGTTAGGAGTAATCGTAGCATTGCCTTAGCTGTCGCATCGTCAGGAATCGCAGCAACACTGTTGGAGGGAGGCAAGACAGCTCACGCTGCTTTCAAGCTGCCACTAAACCTTATCCATGTGGAAACTCCACTGTGCAATATCTCAAAACAGAGTAATGCGGCCCAAGTGCTGCGTGATTGTAAACTCATAGTTTGGGACGAGAGCACAATGGCGCATAAGGGGGGTTTTGAAGCGCTAAACAGAACACTAAAAGATATTAGAGGGAATGATGACATGATGGGTGGAGTCACCGTGTTGTTAGCTGGAGACTTCCGTCTGACTCTGCCGGTAGTGCCGAGGGGAACTCGAGCTGACGAAGTTAAGGCTTGCATTAAGGCATCAAGTCTTTGGCCCCTAATCAAAAAGCTTCACCTTAAAAAAAATATGCGGGTGCACCTGAAGAGTGATGTTTGCGCTGGACAATTCTCCGATCTTCTTCTTAAAATAGGAAATGGAGAATATCCAGAAACTGATGGCAAGATTACAATTCCATCAGATCTTGCCTCACTTGTACCGACCGTTGATGACCTAATAGCCCGAATATATCCAGATGTTCACAACCTACACAACAAATCCATGGAGTGGCTGTGTGAACGTGCGATTTTGACACCTAAGAACGATCAGGCTTCAGTTATTAATGACACTTTGTTAAAGTCATTCGAAGGTGTAGAATACAAGTACAAGTCTGTGGACACTGTAGTGCATACGGATGATGCTATACACTATCCTGTGGAGTTCTTAAATGCACTCAACCCACCTGGTCTACCGGTTCACACACTTATCCTCAAAGTGGGTGCTCCAGTAATGCTACTCCGAAACCTCAATCCGCCTAAGTTGTGCAATGGGACCAGGTTGCGTGTGAAAGCCTTACATAAAAACTTAGTAGAGGCCATTGTAATTACTGGCTGTGCTCGAAGTGAATCGGTGTATATACCACGGATACCACTTATACCATCGGAGTACCCATTCGAGTTTAAAAGGCTGCAGTTCCCTCTTAAGGTCTGTTTCGCAATGACGATTAATAAGTCTCAGGGTCAGTCACTAAAAACAGCAGGAATTGATCTTAGGGTAGACTGCTTCTCGCACGGTCAGTTTTACGTGGCTTGCTCGAGAGTGAGCTCTCCTAGCAGTCTGGTCATCTTAGCACCTGAGGGCAGAACCGCTAATGTAGTTTATAAAGAGGTACTATAAGTTTGGTATAAGCTCAAAAAATAGCCTTACCCCTTTACAATGGTTTTAGAATTTTGGTGTCTTTCAATCTGTATGTTATGGCATAACACAAAAACCACTGAATGGATTTCGATACAATTTTCACAATTTTGGTAGTTTGGGGGTCCATCTTAAAATCTAAGCCACGTATCATTTAATTTCGTTAAAAAAACAGAAGATATGGTGCATAGGGTGATTTATTCTGTAGTCTACGCGGACGAAGTCGCAGGCAAAAGCTAGTTAATAAATAATAATTATACGATTAACTATTTGACTCTTAACTATTATTGTTATTAGATAATTTTAGTGCTTGCGTATTTACAATGAACCTGTGAAATTCGTTTTCTTACATGTCAATATTTCCTTTCAATATTTTGATTATTTCTTTGGTTTTTTTTTTCGCTTATTGATTGTTATTTTAATATTATATAACATGTATTGTGTTACGCACTGCATAAGTGCGTCATATAACATACCGGTGCAAACGGAAGATCAGTGTTGGTTACTCATTACCAACATAATTGCTAAGATAGAACCGGATTGTGATAAAAATAGGCACTATGCATGATTTGTATTAATAATTTTACTTCTCAAGATATGAATTAACTTCTTAGTGTCCTTTTACAATCTTATTTTCAGCTCATTATAAGTTCCGTTGTTGCGGTCGAGCCTCCTACACTGTGGGAGGGAAATTGACCTACTACACCATGCTGGTCAAACGGGTTGGTATAGGGCTTTGTTTCGAGTATTGAATTATTTCTCTACCACTACACGGCAAATAATAAACTTTATTCTATTCCATATGAAAAATTAGTACCAAAAGATACTAAAAAACAAAGCAACCTGAGAGATATTTAACATTATTTAAGCTACTAAAGTAAAGTAGGATTTGCTCTCCAAATTCAAAATATTTTACACCCTATTGTAATATTTTGTTCCTCCTGTATTTTCTTTAATAAATAGTTGTTATTTCTTGATACCGCTCAGTCGCCTTCTATAAACCAGTTTAACAAACTTATCTTATAAAATTGTCAAATTATTAATATTCTAAACGACTCTTTTTGATTACTTTATAATTCATTTGCGTATTTTCTTCACAGTTCAGACCAACTTCGAGACACAATCAAGAAGTTTTTGGAGATCAAAACAAATTTACAAAGCGCTGTATTATTAGATTATCGTTGGCATTTTCTACACATTTTATTCTTAAGCTTCTAGATTATTTTTGTAAAATAAAGATTCTCATTTTAATAATTTAAAATAAAAAACACATATAATGTAGCCCATTTTGACAGATGCGATAATCCATCCATTTTTTTTTACAACTAATAAATTCTGAGACTCGTTTGGATTGTATAGATAGATTATCTACGAAATAATAGTATCAACGAGGTAAGCAGTAATTGTTTCAATAGACAGCAACATTTCCAGACATTTTAAAGTTAAATATGTTCATGTTAAATGACAATTTTTTAATATCGCTGGCTTTGATATAGAAGGAAATTGAAAAGTTACTTGAAACATATTTTCAATCGTAGATATGTCACACAGATATTCTCATAGCTGTCTAAACAAATATATTTGTTAAGTATTTTATATTCTAGACGTTTGATTAAGTGAAATAGAAAAAAATAAATTAAAATATAAACCAAACCCTTCTAATCTAATCGTTTCAATAATGGTGTGTGATAATATTTTTGTATTCATCTTAGAAAACCCCTACTTAAGAAGGATTTATATAAAAAAAATATTGGTGCGCCATCTCTTTAAGCTTATTATATCGTTACCTACTTCGTATTCTGTGTAATCAATTCATTGATACGGTGACAATACATACCTACTTTGTAACAAGCGTATGCGTGTACCTGATGCTACTATAGTTGGGACCCATGTGGATTTAGTGAAGTCTACTACACCTCAAATTATTGAAAACTATGTTATTAGATACTAGCAACCCGCCCTCGCTTCACTTCGGTTTCAATCGTCTTACCCCTGTAGTTCCCGTGGAAATACCAGGATGAAATATAGCTTATGTCGCTCCCTGATATTATAGCTTTCCGTCGGTGAAAGAATTTTTGAAATCGGTTCTGGGGTTTAAGCGTGAAAGCGTAACAAACAAACTTACTTTCGCATTTATAACATTAGTAAAGGATATGTAGTAACAAAATTTGGACAATATGTTTTTAGAGTAACTAAAAAGTATTTTTTGATACGAAATTCAACCGCAAAGAATTGCAGTGGTAAATTTCGAGAAGAAAAACAATCTTCAGCCAATGTCGTTAAATTTAGCACGAATACTCCTTAATTTCACGTCAAGCGGACAACAAAAAAAAGTGAGGTCGTGGATTTTGTTTATACTCTGGTCAGTTATACTTCTAGTAGACCTGGATGTGTACATACATTATTTTTTTCGTATATTGCTTTATTGCTGAGTTATGAGCTTTTGAAAAGTGACTAAGAATGAAGTCGTGAATTTTTGGATTCTTATTATCTGTATCAATTCATTAGTAAAAAAAATTAAAAAATACTGTTTCTTATAGTTAAAAAGTTGAAGATTTTTATTTTTTTTTTTTGAATTCCCCATTTGATTTTTTTACGTATAGTAAACCGGAAGTGAAAATTTCAAATCGGTATTTCAGTAACTTCGACCCTTCTTATTTTTAATATTTTTAACTTAAAACTTTAAATGTATTAATTCCTCACAAAAAAATAAAATAAAATGGGATCTCCAATAGTTTAGAAGCTAGTGCATATGAAGTACATACACATAGCTATGAGTACTTGCTAAGCAATCGGATTTATGCGCTAATATGCTAAAATACTACGCTATTAATATTTCATTCCTTTATTATAATACGCAAAAATTAAATCTTCACAAGAATATTAAAAAGTGTTCACCATTAGTTTAAAACTTAGAGTAGTTTTATAAACTGAGATTGATACTTTTTTTTGTAATTTTTACAATAATACTATTTGCACTAGCACTAATTTCCACACGTAAGCCCTCGTTGATTAGAAGAAAAGTGTGCAGTTGTTAAGTTTTTCGAACAGTGACAGCGGAAGGAAAACGGACTCATACAAAATATCGCTCTTGTTGAATACTTTCTTTCGAGCAATAGTAAATTAAAGTCTCAGTCAATGATAACTTGGCCCATTCATATAATCTTATAGGTATAGTGATAGCGTTATTTGTAGACTGTAAACTTCCACGAGTTGCCAAACGTTTAACGTTTCCTCCAAGACTATGGCCCTTTTCCATGAGCGGTGAAATGAAAGAAAGTGTAATTCTGCTTCATTCTTAAAACCTTGTTTATTGTAAAATACGTTCACAAAATTGAACTTATTCTAGATATATTTCTAATTTTTAATGTTTTTATGACTAGTCAAGAGGAACGGATTAAAACACCACCACCACAGCAAGCCATACTAGAACTAATAGGAAATAGTAAGGCGTCCAGTTAATGAGCAGTTAAGTTTCAACTAAAAACAACGAACTTTTACAGATTACCTAGACACTTTGGCCTGATGTCTCTTTCTAGCAAGTACCGACAGTTAGTTTTTTATTTGTTAGTGACAATTTTTATAACTACGAGATGGTGTTACTGGTGTGTTTCATAGTTTTTGAAATTACTATTTTGTATGAACTTGATATTGTTATAACCAATGCGTATATTTATATTTCTAATTATATTTTATTTAAAAAACGTCCATTTTTATATTTTAAATGTTAGAATGAAGGAATAAAATATTAATAGCGTAGTATTTTAGCATGTTAGCGCATAAACCCAATTGCTTAGAAAGCGCTCATACCTATGAGTTTGTACTCTATATGCTCTAAACTCCTAAACTATTGGAGAGCCCATTTTTTTGTGAGGAATTAATACATTTAAAGCTTTAATTTAAGGTAAAAATATTAAAAATAAAAAGGGTCAAAGTTACTGAAATATCGATTTGAAATGTTCACTTCCGGTTTACTATACGTAAAAAAAAATCATATTTAGAATTCAACAAAAAATTTAAAAACCAACATTTTAACTATAAGAAACATTATTTTTTAGTTTTTTTTACTAATGAATTGATACAGATAATAAGAATCCAAAAATTCATGTCTTCATTCTTAGTCACTTTTCAAAAGCTCATAACTCAGCAATAAAGCAACACACAAAAAAAATAATGTGTGTACACATCCAGGTCTACTAAAAGTATAACTGACCAAAGTAGAAACAAAATTCACGACCTCACTTTTTTTTTCCGCTTGACTTGAAATGCCCCAATCTATACCAATAAATAAAATTGGAGGGTCTGTTTGTAATGTCAAAATAATAGGCTTTTTTCATGCTCACACGGTTATTTGCACGACACCTATGCCTAAAATAGCGATTAAAAAATTGTTGTCTCTCTGTCTGTCTGTCTGCTTGTTCCGGGTAATCTTCAAAACGGCTGAACCGATTTCAAAAATTCTTTCACCAATGGAAAGCTATAATATTAGGGCGTAAACTAGGCTATATTTTATCCCGGTATTCCCACGGGAACGGGAACTACGCGGTTAAAACGACTATAACCGAAGCGAAGCGAGGGCGGGTTGCTAGTAATAGATAAACGTTAATTTTATCTCTAAGAAAGTAAAATGAGAATTAAATTCTACGGTAATACTTTTAATTGATATTTTATACCGAATTCAATATGAGCGCATATGACGTACCAGATAGCGTCTTCCTTTTCTAATGTAACTAAATAAAAATAAATACTTAATATGAAAAATATATTCCTCTCTAAGAATGTAAAATAGAGGGTAAATTCTTCTTAGATATTTTCACTATAAAACATAAATAATGAAAAAGATAGTTAACGAGAGCATCAGATAAGATTTCTACTTGGACTCAAGTGACGAGCAAAAGATAGTACTAAATACTACTACTTTTAGATAGTGTTGCCCAAATGCAAGACCAAGACGAGACTTGGACCAGTCTTGGTCGTGCAACAGCACACCTGGTCTCGTCTTGGTCTTGGTATTGCGCACCCGAGTCTAGGGCTTGGTCTTGGTATTGTAGCAAGAGTCTCGCAAAATCTTGCAAGTCTTGCAGTTGGAATAACGTAACAGTCATTTATCATGGCAATGAAAAATCTAACTAAATTAATCAAATATTTATTTTATTTTTTATTTTATTTATTTAAGACTGCACTAAGGAAATAATCCTTGTATTGCGGGGGACTTTACAAACATATAATTAACGGACACAAATTACATCCACACTCACAACAACAATTTGTGCATCGCACAAAGTGTTGTCCCGCGTGGGATTCGAACCCCCGACACTGGCGTTCTAGGTCGTTATCTTAACCACTGCGCCATCCTATCCTATCTATCCATCTGCTAGCCTATAGTCCACTATTGAATATAACCCTTACCACTAGGGAAAATTACTCTCCTATTCCCCTGGTGTTACATTAGACAGAGTCTAATGTAACACCAGGGGACTCCTATGACTAAGGAAGGAATTTCGACCCTGTTTCCTTAAGAAGTATGGTGGTGGTATCAGCTGCCCCGTGTGGTGACATACGGGGCAGTTGATACAATAAATTTTATGTCATTTAACATTCCCCCTATCCAACAAAAAAGATTTTTTCAATTTGATTGGCAAGCGACGGAGTTATTTGACTACTGACGACAAGTCACCCTGCTCTGGTGGTCCGCCCAACAACGAGGCGACGTGGGTACGGGTGGGTTATGGGCCCGCGCGCCGTCCTTTCATCGCCCCGGATGGAATGGACCGCGCGTGTGCTTACCATAGCCCACCCATAAAAAAAAATAATAATAATGGCTTCCTAACACCATTGCCTCGGTCCGATTTGATACGACATACACGGGTAAAAGAGTGGTGAATTGTATTCGTACTCTGTCCCTACACGGACATTTATGTAGATTAATTGTAGGCATATTTCTATGTCCAACAGTGAACGTTGTTGGGCTAATGAATAAACGGATATATAAATATGTATAATGGCCAAGAGCACTCTCGTGATTACGGTATTTTTGTCCTTCAGCCATTCCGAAGAGTAATTCTGAAAAGCCAACACCAACATTGGGATTCGATTGGCCAATAGATGGATATCTCAAGACTGATTTGACTTGCCGTGTAGTGACGGAGTAAGAATACAATTCATCACCCCCTAATTTACCCGCGAGTGCGAACCCACGACTAAGGGCTATAATATATAACATCGGTGCAAGAGAAGGAAAACTTGACATGAAACCCTGTAACAACACGGCCGATCACCGTGGCGATTCCTCTCCGGCCACGGCCGATTTCTCTCCTATTATGTAGAAGACACGAGCTCCACCGTATATAAGCTGGAATGGTGATTTGAATTAAATGCAAGACCGCGAGACTCTTGCAGGCTCAGTCTTGGTCTTGCTCAAGTCTTGCAGGGCCAGTCTTGGTCTTGGTCTTGCAAAAATTAAGCGGTCTTGGTCTCAGTCTCGGTCTCGCATTTCTCGCAAGACCAAGACCAAGACCGCAAGACCAAGACTTTTTTGGGCAACACTACTTTTTGAATTAAAAAAACTTATTTAGATGAGAATGGTTTTGTAAGTAATATCTGCGACGGAAAATTTTCTAGGTAATTGAAAAATTTCTATAATTAGAGAACCTCATAATGATTCAATGTTTTTGAGCGCCTACTTGTTACTATTTAACAAAACTTTTAAAGCAAAAGGATATCTAATAAGTAAAATTGAAAACTCTGAATAAACCCCGACACAAACTAAAATAATAATAAAAAGTATTACGTTCTCCTGGGCAGGAATTATTAATTAATTTTGATACTCTTACACTGCTGGATCGATATTAACCAAACATAGCTAAGAACCACCGCAAGGAAACTGAATTTCTGATAATAATAATAATTACAATACAAGTGAAGATACAATAAAAGTGAAAGTAATATCAATATTTTTTAATACTTACATGTTCTTTTTGTTAATACATCATACAAGACCTTTTTTTTTTAAACCAATATTGTGCCCGCCTGTCAGTCTCTCCAGCCTCTCATTGTTTTTGAATAGGAAACTCGAATAAAGATTTTCGTGTCTTAATATCTGACACTTTTATCACTTTCTTTGTCCGTTGAATTTTATTACGGTTATGTATTTTCATTATAAAATTTATTATGGTTTTTTATTATACACGATTTATAAATACAGAATTATAGTTAATATGTAATTTGGCAGATTATGGTATGCAATGTTGCCCTTCCATCACTCCGAATAGTTCGGGAGGGGAATTTCCAATTCGAACATGTTCGTAATATATTTCTATAAATAAATTTAAATAATATAGTCTTGCTTATATTAAAATAAGTTTTATATATCTATCAATAAATTTTAATAATATAGTATCGTCATATACTTATGTCCAGTTATGTCTTGATAATTAATCAACATAACATTTGATATGTATGCTCTGCAAGAGAATAGAGATTTTAACTACAGGAAGTATATGCCTAATGATTCATGTAAGGAATTTTTAAATTAACAACGTCTTTATTATTGTTGTATACCTAATTGTTCGCGGTTGCTCATTAGAGCTTATGCAAACAAAAAAGAAAAAAAAAACGCTTGAATTCAATCGCCATATAAATAACTTGTTATAGTAGCAGAGTATAAGCGCAAAATATGAAAGTGCTGATTGTTCATGTCAGCATTTCATTCGATCATCTTTATATATAAATTTCTTGCGTACGTGTGTATGTCACTGAACTCCTCCTAAACAACTGGACCGAAGTTAACCACATTTTTAACACGCTTTTATTAGTTTTACCTGTATGTATGTTTGTAACCGACCCCTTTGAGCTCGATTTTGTCCTACTTTGAACGATCAGATTTAATTCAAACTTTGCACACCTGTCAAAGACTGATGACAATGCAATAATTCGATTAAAATATCCGATTATCCTTATTAAATTCGCCAGGATTCATCAATTTCTTTCCGCATCCTTTGCATGAGAGTAAGAGAGATAGTACTAGTGCGCGAGCTACGCATGTGTTAGCTTGATAATCCGCATCCTTTGCATGAGAGTAAGAGAGACAGGACTAGTGCGCGAACTACGCATGTGTTAGCTTGATAAGAAAATAATGTTTAAATGTATAATTAGTATTTCACACTTAATAAAAATTCATCATTAATTGTAATAAACTTCCGCTACGCTCGAATATTTTATCTAAATTGAAGTATTGTTCGTTGTTTAAGTTATTATAAAACATGTAAATTTTGATACCTAATTCTAGAATATTGGTTTATATTTTTAGATAACTATTATAAATAATAGTTTAAAAAACTAAAAAATCACGCTTTTATAGAAAATCTAACTAAAAAATAAAAAATAAAATTTGATAAATTTAGATTAAGAATAGTGTAAATGAAAAATAAATGTTTATTATTGTAAAAAAGCGTGGGGTGCGTAGTGTCAATAGTTATAAACATTTAATGGCAGATATGAGAAGGATCATCACTGAAAATATCCTAAAAAGCAGTTTAAACGAAATCTAACCGTTTGAAGTGGATCAAAATCAAATCCACTGGAGTCAGTTACATACAATCAAACGTACAAGTGAAGACATTTTGTGTGTATTCATGGGGATTTGAGAATGGTTTAGATTCGCAATTGGATCCTGTGACATTAGCTGTGTTAAAGGCACTTCTTTACAATTAAAGATATATTAAGTGAGTAAATAAAATTATGAATCTTATCGCGTTTGTATTTTATATTCCATTGCCCGACGTTTCGAACACTTTGCAGCGTTCATGGTCACAGGTGGACTAAGATTATTTACAATATAAATGCCTTTATCATATAACCTAACTATCGCACATTGTCACCAATTCTTAATATTAGTAGAGCTGTTTAACACATCCTTGAACATAGCACGATGGTTGTGAACTACTTTACATAGTAAAGAAATAGCACTATTTTATATAGAACTCGGATATACATTAAGGCACTTATAATGTTATAGAAAACATTTCGCTTCAAGAATTGTTTACGGTTCAATGGTCAGACCTTGTAGGTACATTGGTAAGTGTGTCATCAGTGATTTGAATGTCGGTCGGCGAGTGAGGTCTTGCTTTGTCTGCACTTTGCACTTTAAATATGTAGAGCACACGTGAGTCCCAAGCATTCTTGAATATAATTAATTTCATTTATTTTCTTATTACACTACTGTAATAAAAATTCACCTGAACGTATTTTAACTATATCTATTAATTTCACTCGTGTCTAAGCATTTGCACAGTATATGGTTGAGTCATATTATTAAATTGATAGCCCAATTCCTAGTAGCTATAAGCATTTTAGAAATAAATCATTTTGTAAATAGGTAAATCATTTATTTAATATAATTATAGTGCATACAATTATATGATTGGTGCATGAATAATCAGCACATCACACTTTGAGCAACCGAACATCAGAATATAACCTTTGAATATGTTACAGGAAATACGGGCTCAATTGATGTCAGAAATGAAGCTTTTCTAGAGCAATACTAGGCATTAGAGTAAAGAGCACTGACTTCAGTTCAATCCAAAAGAGGCACAAGTTTGCTCAGCTTCAAAGAGTGATTCAGTTTTCGTTAATTTATGGGGAATTTATAGGGATCTAAGTTTTAAGAAGTAAATCTCCAAAAGCATTGGGACTTTCGACATTGAATAGTAAAGTAAAATCCAGTTTGGACGATATTTAGTGGACAAATTAAAATTAGCAAGCAAAAAGGTGGCTATTCTAAACAGATTTAAGCGGTACGTACTGAAGTAAGTACCGGGACAACTTATTATACAAATCACAAGTTCTTCCATACGTGAAGTACTTAGTTTTCTAGGCAGGCGTGCCTAAATATAAAATAGTCCTACTTGACAGCATAGATATGCTACAGCAAGATTCAACTTCGGGATCCCAATCTGACGGGCAGGCTGGAGACGCTGGAACGGCGTAGAGACTTTAGTTCACTCGGTGTACTTACTCTATGGGCTCTTTCACGGAGACTACTGCGAGAAATTGTTTGAAATGATGCTACCATCACCTTATTATCACTATAGCACTCGACACAGTAGTAGGGATCATCTCTTTCAGCTGTAAACGAAATGGTCCTCAACCGTGCTTCAGTGACCATATACGTATGTGCAAGATTTGGAATGAATAACGTGCTTCGATATTGCCTAAGTGCTGATCTTTGATGATGACCTGTCCTTCTATAAACGAGGTTTCAACAAAGCTCTTTGTTCACGGTAGTCAGCAGCCTGGGTACACCTTGTATTGTAAGATCTACGAGCGACTACTACTAAGTGATATTTCACTTACCATCAGGTGAGCTGCTTACACGTTTGCCATCACAAACAATAAAAATATAATGTCTATGCGGGCGAAGCCCTAAACAAAAGCTAGTTTTCGTATATAATAACAAAGAAATGTTCACTCTAACAGCTATCTCAAAGAATCTTTTTATCTGAAATATCATCAATCGTACCTACTTCCGCTCTGCCAAATCACGAGAAATTGTTAATTTTGTAAATTGCTATTTGAACGCCTAAATAAGTATTAGAAGTGACGAAAAGGTCTGGGTCTCCTAAAATTGTGATACTGCCGTAAAATATACATGTAAAATGTATTACCAAACATATACATTTTACCCCAAGGCTGCAAAATATTCTGTATATATTTCTGTAAAAATAACAAACACAGACACAATAATATTTGAAAATTTGGCATATACCTACAGTTTAATATTTTGCTTATATCAAGTAATATATAATAAGTCCCTTGAGTATTTCGGTCGAATTTTCTCTGTACGGTACCATTTTCTTCCTTTCGTAGTATATTATGCTCGTTTTTCCTTTAACATTCACAACCTTTTGCCCTTTCCTATTGAACTTAAGGCTAATTCTCCACAGAAAATATTCCTGTGCCATCCCTATGCAATTGTATTTTTTTTTAATTAATTACATTATAATTATAACATGAACCAATGTTGTTACTTGCATTCCCATGCAAAATGGGAGTATAAAATTAGTAAATTATTACTTATTAATTAGGATATTACTCCGTCTGGAGTTCGATTGCCACGACGCGCAGTTATGATCGACTTTTCTTTGTCGTAAATTGGTCATTATATAATATTTTGCTGATAAGTATTTTATTTTAATTTTACTTATATTCCCATGGCAGAAGAATCGATCAATGCACCAGTAGAATGGACAACAGCACTTATTTGAGCTAACCCATCTGAAGTGCAGTTATGGCATTAGGCAAACACGTGTGCCTCACCGCGATTTGGAAACTAGATAATTGTAAATTGAGACAACTTACAGGTGTAAGTTTACCTAACTTATTTTACTAACTTATTTTAAGACATCTCAGGAATCATTCAGAATCCGAAACTCACTCCATTGTTCTTAAGAACTTCGAAGCGATACACCTAATATTGCTTTGAAAACATAATAACAAGCGTTGGGAATGAACGATACCCGAGCGACCACTAAAAATTTAATTAGGCAATATTGGACAAAGACACTATAAGATGAATATCTTCAAACTCCCAGGGAACAGTTAGATGGACGGGGTATAAGACTAGCCAAAGTGGCCTTTTCATGGGAAAGCCTAGTTCAAATATTGAACGCTGATAAACTGATATATAACATTATTAATAAATCATTCTAATTAAAATTATTAATATATTACTTAGGTATATTCTTCCATGCGGGGACCGAGTAAGAGTAAAATTTACGACGCCCTATCTTGGCCGTGGTTGTCGTATAGGACAATTAAGGGACTACCTATGTATAATATAATGCGCATATACAATGTATGCAAAAATAAATTAAAAACATGTAAAAGAATGAAATTTCGAAATATAATCTTATAACAGAATATGTGACCAACGTGGTATAGTAATATATTGCGCTCGAACCCGGCAATTGGACGTAAATAAGCTGGTGATGAGGTGATGAGATGTATTATTCTTATTTTACTTATTTAATTGGCAGTTTTTCACCAATTATTTTCCGTGTGGTTACGGAGTAAGAGTACTATTCGCCACTCCCTATCTTGCCTGTGGATGTCGTAAAAGACGACTATGGGATATAATATGCACATAACATCTGTGCAAGAGAAGAAAAACTCGAAATAAAACACTATATCAACATGTCTGACCAGCATGGTATCCCCTCCCACTTTGGAGGAGGCCCGAGCCCAACGGTGGGACGTATGTGGGTTGCGATGATGATGATGATGAAACTATTATTTTATATATAAATTTATGTTGTAATACTTATAAATAAAGCGATTATCTATACATTAATATATGCAGCAAAAACTGTGAACAGCATTTTAAGAAAATTACGCAATCGGAGGAATATGCAATTTAGTAAAAGTTAATGCTTGTATTAAAAAGGAGTGCGAAATGCTATTATTTCTATGAATATGCATTAGAAGCACATTATATTAACTAACCATAATACACACTACCGCTTTGCGACACTTGAATAATTATATACATCATATCTATCTATAGACGAGGGTGACCTGATCATTAGCGTGGCGTTAAACATTTGCGTAAAGAAACCATAACTAACCTAACTTAACCTAACCTGTTTTAGAATTTTGTACAATGCCATCTAGTGAGCTCAAAATAAATGATTAACCTAAACACATACCTGTAATGTATAATGTTTCTTTTTTTTTTTTTGGGGTGGGCTGCAGTCAGCGCGCCTCCGCACCACTCCGTCCGGGGCGACAGAGGGGCTTAAGCACGCAACACCCGCAACCCACCCGAACACCACGTCGCCTTCGTCGTTGGGCCGACCACCGGAGCAGAGTTACTTGTCATCAGTGGTCGGCCCGACGGAATACCCCCTGACCGGGTTACCCTCCCATCGACCGACGTCCTCCCCTCGGGGAGGACGTCGGTCTTTCCTCACGCGGTCGGCCTCTTGGCGGGTGACGGACTAATCCCCGGTCACGTCACCTTCGGCCTCGGCTAGGGCGGCATTGCACGCTGGTAATCTCGCCTGCGCCGCCCCGGTCGCCGGCAGCGGGTCGCATCATCGAGGCTGCGCTCCTCGCGCTCGCGACCCACCGCCTCCTTCTCCGAGATAACTGCCTCGCAGAAGGCTGCGACCGCGTCTCAATTCCTGATGCTGCCGAGCATCTCTCTAGCGATGGTCGGAAGCGTCAGGTCAGCACCGATGATTGCGACGAGCTCACGACGCTGCTTTGCCCAAGCGGCACAGACCTCGAGCGTATGCTGCGCCGTGTCCTCGTCGCAATCGCAGTGGTTGCAGGACAGAGTTCTCTCCCTCCTAGCGACCTTGTACAGGTACTTGCCGAAGCATCCATGCCCCGTCAAGACCTGTACGTGTCGGAAGGAGAGCACCCCGTGCCGCCTTTTCAACCACTGCATCAGCACCGGCCGGAAGGCCTCCACGGTCCAAACACCGTATCGAGGCCTCTCCAACCGGTCTGCCCAACGGGCGATGACGTCTCGGCGGGCGTCGACGCGCCAGGCGGTGAGCTCTCTCAGGGAAACAACACCGCCCCCCCACGCGCACCCCCGACACCCGCCGATACAAGTCGGCGAGCATTTCCGCCTCCAGGTCCCACGGGGGAGTCCTGGCCAATAGGCACGCCGCCTCCGTCGCCACCGTGCGGTAACCGCGGATGATCCTGACCGCCATAACCTTCTGTGGACGCCACAGAAGGGCCCTAAGTCGGGCGGTCATGGATCCCGCCAACACTGGTGCGCCGTAGAGGGCCATCGACCGGATGACCCCCGCGTACAGCTGTCGACATGCCGCGCTCGGTCCGCCCACATTCGGCATCAGCCATTGTAGGGTGGACGCCACGCCGACGAGCCGCGGGACGAGCCTGCGGAAATGTTCCCGAAACCACCATCGCCTGTCGAGCACCAGGCCCAAGTACCTCATATGGCCCTGGATGCTGATCCCAACCGAATTGACGGTGATGGAGACGCCGATGGGGGGGTCCATACGGGGCCCATGGAACAAGAGGGCCTCCGTCTTGTCCAGGGCCACCCTCAACCCCAGCGCCTCGATCCGCCTGACGACCTCTTCGGTGCCTGAGGTCGCTAGGCTTACCGCCACTTGTAGCGTCCCACCGCGGGCTGTGACGAGCGTGTCGTCAGCGTAACAGATCACGCCAAGCCCGGGTGGGAGGCTCCCCCGCAACGCCCAGTCGTAGCCGATGTTCCACAGGGTGGGTCCGAGGACCGACCCCTGTGGAACACCGCACGTCATGGGCGTTCATGCAACGTCCCCTACTCGGTTGGCGTAGAGGACGCTGCGCCCCTCCAAATAGTCTGCCACCAGCCGCCTCAGGTAAGCTGGCACTCCGTGGTAACGGAGCGCCTCCCTGACGCAGCTGAATGGCAGACTATTGAATGCGTTGGCGATGTCTAGGGACACCACCAACAGCACTCCCCCGCCGGTGACGGCCTCAGTCGCCACGGCCTTCAGGCGAAACAGGGCCTCGATCGTCGAACGACCCCTCCTAAACCCAAACTGGGCGTCCGACAGATCGGGCCCCGTGCAAACGAGGTGCCGCTCGATGCAGGCAGCTACCACACTCTCTAGTAGCTTGCCCGTGTCATCGAGCAGCACGATAGGCCTGTAGGCCGAAGGCGACCCCGGGGACCGTCCCGGCTTCGGCAGGAGCCAGCCTGCCCTCCTTCCAGAACCCAGGGAACCGCCCGGACGCTAAATACGCGTCGAACAGCTCCCTGAGGCGGGGACCCAGATGGTCGAGGACCAGGGTCAGCACACGGTTTGGAATACCGTCTGGCCCGGGGCGGTGGCTTTTCTTCGCATACGCTCCACCGCTGCCCACATCTCCGGTTCCGTGATGGACGAAACACTGCCACCATCGCCCTCCCGGTCATTGTCTGGCGGCGCCATGACCGGGGGCGTGTGTTCCGCCCGTCGTGGGAACAGGTCTTCGACGACCCGGGTGAGGAGGCTGGGCTGGAGAGTCTAGTGAGGGGAGGGCCCCGTGCGCGGAGCTTACTCAGCGCTGCGCCATAAGGGCGACCCTAGGGGTCACGGTCGAGACTCTCCAGCATCTCCCGCCGACTGGCGTCCTTAGCGGAACGGACGGCCAGCCTGAAGGCCGACCGCGCATTGCGGTAGCCCTCGTAAAGCTGGCCCTCCAGTTCCGCGCTGCGATGGCGCCGCCGGCTGCGGGTGTAGGCCCTCCGGGCGCGAATACACGCGGCCCGGAGATCCGCCAGCTCCCGGGACCACCAGTGGACAGCCCTCCTCGGGGGCAGACGCCGTACCCGGGGCATGGCCGCATCGCAGATCTGCGTCAACGCACTGCGGATGCGGCCAGCCTCGGCGTCCACCCCGTCCAATTGGTTGGCAGAGGACAGCCACGAGTGAACGATGGCTGCCTCCACCAGCAGGTCCCGGTCTAGGCGACCCACAGCCCATCGCGGGAACGCAGGACGCCCTACCGCCCCGTAACTCCTGCCGGGCGTCGGGATTGTCAGGGAGACCTCCATCCGGATATACCGGTGGTCCGACAAAGTCTCAACCTCCTCCTCGACGCACCAGCTCCCCACGCGTGCGGCGATCTCAGGGCTAGCGAACGAAAGGTCCACTATCGACCCGCCCTGATGTCGCACGCACGTATGCACTGAGCCTCTGTTTAGCAAACAGAGGCCCAGTGCCGCCGCCCAGTCCTCGACCGCCCGTCCTCGGTCGTCCGTATAAGAGGACCACCTGTAGTGTATACTAATGTTTATTTAATAAAAATCATCATTTTCTAGAGGAAAAATTGTAATATTTTATTAATACTTAAACCCATATTAGTTTCTGTCATAATCTCTTCTTTTATGAATATATATACACTTGTACAAAATAATTTCAATGTTACACACCTGGCAGTCATCCCTTTTTATATTATACTAGCTTTTGCCCGCGGCTTCGCCCGCGTAAAAATTTACTTGCATATTGAACTATTATCGCAAATAATATTATCGGCATAAAAAGTATTCTATTTCTTAATTTAAGAAATACTCTATCTATGTGCCCATTTTCAACCAAATCTCCACAACAGTTTACGCGTGATTGAGTATCAAACATCCAAATATCGATCAAACTCCCGCAGTTTCGCCCATGTAGACCCCATTCCCATGCGAATGTCGAGGTAAGAAATGCCTATTTACTCACTGATATTATAAGTTTACATGGGTGTAAAAAGATATTTTATCCGTGTGGTGACGGAGTAAGAATACTATTCACCACTCCATATCTTGCCCGTGGATGTCGTAAAAGACGACTATGGGATATAATATGCACATAACATCTGTGCAAGAGAAGGAAAACTCGAAATAAAACCCTATATCAACATGTCTGACCAGCATGGTATAGTAGGTCAAATTCCCTCCCATTGTGGAGGAGGCCCGAGCCCAAGAGTGGGACGTATGTGGGCTGCGATGATGATGATGAAAAAGATATTTTTATGCAATCCCATAAAAATATCGGAGATAAAATTGCCTGTGTTACTCGCCGATAGCGTAACTTTCCATTGGTGAAAGAATTTTAAAAATTATCAACATCCCCCGGTTTAGTTCTTGTTCCCGGGCAAATACCGAGATAGAAATAGCATTTACCTATATTTTATTCACTGATAATGTAGCTTTCAATTCGTGAATTAATTTGAAATCCATTAAATTCCCGCGTATTCAGCAGCGTTGTGCCCGGTCCCGTAGGATAGGGATGAAAATAGCTTAAATATCTTACTCCCTCAAAATAACTTTTCATTAGTGAAATAATTTTAAAATCGACTAAATTCTCACAGTTGCTCCAGCCACACCGGGATAAAATATAGCCTAAGTTATTCCTTATGTGAGACTGGTAGACCTGGTAGTAGAATATTATCAGTATTGGTTCAGCCGTTTTGAAGATTACCCATTACGAATAGATAGACAGACAAAAAAATTTGAACTTTTTTTTTTTTTTTAGGTATAGGTATCATGCAAATAAATATGCAAGTGAATATATGTTTTTTGTTTGTTAATAAATAATGTCACCGAGAATAGGTAATGTTTTACAGGCGACTGCGGTTGTCGTTACCTAATATGGCGAGTCATCCTCTCGCTTCCGACAGATGGCGCAGTTAAGGTTATGTTAGTAACGTGAAAAATAGATAAAAACAATCTTTGGAGCGTATTGTACATCATGGTAAAATTTTAGCTGGATCGATGCAGAACATTTTCAGATTTTGAAGCATACACAAACCAACTTAACATTTTTATATATATAGATAGATTATTACAAAAATCACTGGTTAAAAGAATTGATTTGTCACAATTTGAAATATTTTAGAATTTTTAATTCTTGTATTTAAAGAAACTAAATGTTTCATCATCATCATCTCAGCCCACATATGTCCCACCGTTGGGCTCGGGCCTCCTCCATAATGGAAGGGTACACCCACTATACCACGCTGGTCAGACGTGTTGGTATAGGGTTTTATTTCGAGTTTTCCTTCTCTCGCCTATGCGAGATGCAGAACATCTATATGTTATATGCGTTTTATATCCCTTAGTCGTCTCGTACGATCACCCACGGGTAAGTTAGGGGGTGGTGAATTATATTCTTACTCCGTCACCACACGGAACTAAATGTTTATTAACAATAAAAATTGGGAAGGTGCGAGTCGGATTCACGCACGAAGGGTTCCGTACCATTGAGCAAAATGATTGCAAAAAAACACTTTTGTTGTATGGGAGCTCCCCTTAAATATTTAATTTATTTTGTTTTTAGTATTTGTTGTTAAAGCGGCGATAGGAATACATAATTTGTAAAAAATCAACTATCTAACTATCGTGGTTCTTGAGATACAGCCTGGTGATAGACAGATGGACGGACAAACAGTGAAGTCTTAGTAATAGGATTCTGTTTTCACCCTTTGGGTTCGCAATCCTAAAAATCATCATTTTTTGGAAAGAAATCGTAATATTTTATTTATACACTAGCAACTCTCTTTCCATTTGTGCTTTCCATTGGTGAAATAATTTTTGTAATCGGGTCGGTGGTTTAAGCGTGAAAGCGTAATAAACAAACAAACTTACTTTCGCATTTATAATATTAGTAAGGATTATGCCATATTAGTTTCTGTCGTAATCTATTCTTTTATGCATATGTACTTGTACAAAATAATTTTGATATTTCACATCTGCCAGCCGTCCTCAGCGACAGCTCACTATTTTTTTTAAAAGTATGCAAATCGCCGAAGTTTCAACCTCGTATTTCCCGTTTCCATTAACGTAGGAAAAAAATGTGTAACCTATGTTACTTGCTGCTAATGTATGTTAGTAGCTTTCTATTAATGAAAAAAAAATATATAATAAATAAATAAATATATAATAAATAAATAAATAAATTATTAAATAAATAAACTTCCTTCCTAGATACATAAATTAAGTCATTCGACAAAACATATTCGATAAAATACAAATTCTTTGAAGCATTTTCCACTTAAAATTATTACAAATGCCACTAGTCAATTTTGCACTCCTTTAAAATTCTAATCAACACAAAATCCTTGAATTTTAATCGGTTTGGAACACAGTGTGGAAAATTTTGATGAAAATATGATAATTTGACTTATGTAACAGCTGCTTAAATTACATAAGTTTATTTTAAAGTTCATAATCAAGACTACTTGTTATGAATTTAATTTAATTTGCTAGTTAAATATGTTTTTGCAAGTGTTACTTTATTCTTCCTTCAGCAGAGATGCCAAAATCCCAAATATATTTCTTTTTGTAGTAAAAAAAAACAATTTCTTCACATGGCTCAAGAGTGAGATGAGCACCGTGGCGTGGGTTTTGGACGTGCTGATAGCTTTTGAGATTTTCTCATACAAGACAGTCGGAGTATCTCGAAGTTGATGGATAAATTTGTATGACCTACAACGAATACTGCTTGGTAGTTCTGGGTATAAGGTACTCTACCCTTGTTAACATATTCTCGATCCTCCCCCCGTTGTTCATTAGAAACTTATGAACCATAAACCATACACCTTCTTGGAGCAGATGATCTCCCTCCCGGTAGACAAGCAAGTTTTCAGATCGGATGATTATCGTGCCCTCGCCCTCTATTCACACTTTTGATAATCCTAAAACACTCTTATCTCTTTTGATTCATGCGTGAAATGCCATTTGAAAATATACGCATGTATCTTTTTAATATAGTCTTTATTTAAATCTTGCTCTTATCAATGTACAAGTGAGTACATTAAAAAAAGTTTAATTAGGTACTTTCTGCCAAATAATATTATGATTGAACGAGATTTTAAGTTATTCTATTTAGGTCTGATTTTAATTATTTACTAGAAACTGTTTTCATAAACAACTTCTAGTAAATTGAATATGAAAGTAAATTAATTCAACTCTTACATTTTGTCATTTATCATCCACACTTTCACTTTTCTTTACTTTATTCTATTTAAATAGAATTAGTTTCGAGAACTATATAGCTCTGTATTGTTATTTAGTACTGTATTATTCAATATTGCAATTAAAACTCACTAATTGTAACAATAAAAAAATATTTGAAAGATCAGCTATAATTATTTTGAATCGTAGATAAAAGGATTAAAATTCTTACAAGCAAGCTAATATAATATTGATTGTATATATACGTATGCCCATGTTTCTTCGCTTTTGTAATGACTTATAACAATTACGTTATCACCATTATTTTTCTTATTGATTTTGTATAAGTCGCTTTAGAAAATAGAGAACGATGTGATGGCCAGAAATCCTTCGTGGGGCTCGGAGGCAAAGTATCTATCGACGTAGGTAGCAAATGGCAGCCGCTTTTTGCCAATCAAGTAGATCGTTTGGCAAGGTGATTACACTGCGGTCATCGCCCGTTCCGTAATCCATTTTGAGTGGTCGCGATTCGATGTTTGGATGAAAAAAAAGCTCATCTACCGGGGTGGATTGGGCTGGGCTATAATATGATATATTTTCGTGATGAATACTGTGAGCTTGCTGTGTTCAATCAAACCTATCGCTGTTCACCATCATTTCGGCAGCGCGATGGGCGACGTCTATAATTTTGTACCAGTTACCGCTTTCTATAAGTCAGTTATCTCACAAAAATAAAGGCATTAGGAAATCTGGGAGATTTGGGGGATAACATCTATCTAGGGCGAATTGTATCACTGGTGGTTAAAAGCGTTAAACACGATCTACTGCGCCTGATGTGGCCCTAACCAAAGTCAGTTATGGACGCACCGAAGGTTAATCCGCCAGTTACTAGGAATCCAACCATATTTTATTTGACTACGTTCTGTTCTTTTTAGCAAACCACCGGGTGCCTAAGTGTGCTACCAGAATCAATCTATTGCAATTTTTTAATTTGCGGAGACGGATATACTATCAAAAAAAGAAAGAGGTCACAAAAGGAAAATATATTCATTGAAATGAATGCATTAACAAAAAAAAAGGCTAATAATACTGCCGATAGAAATGAAAACTTAGAACTTTTAGCAATAAAATTTAAAATTTCATAATATTTGAATTAAAATTATTTCAACTATTTCAACAATGGACTATATATACACATTGAACTTTTCACGAAATCCATTCAATTTTAGTTATATGTTATACTGTAGTCTATAGAGTGAGCATGTCGGTGACGCGAACACATAAGAAGAGAGATAAGAATAGGATTTTCCCCTATCATAAAGGGCCCGAGGCAGCTGAAGAAGTTTTCACTTCAAAAACAATTTAATAAATTATTTTGTGTTGTACGTTAATGCATTGCACTTAATGGGTATATACATATCTTATATCTTTAAACGAGCAATACTTGTATATATATATATATATAATCTGAATCTCGCCAACGGCTCGATTTTCATGAAATTTAACATCCTAGAGGTTTCGGGGCCAAAAAATCGATCTAGCTAGGTTTTATTTATAGAAAATGTTGTTTTGTCGGTGTTTTTGGCTAATAAATACAATAACATAAAATGTCATTAAAATAGGAATATAAATTTAGTCGTCGCGGTCAAGAGGGACAATAGCTCAGTTGGGAAGTTGTCCAGTCGCATTCAAACAGCGTGAGATTGAATCTTGGTGTTATTATTATTCTGTTTTTCAATTTTTGATATCTTTTTCTTATTAATATTTATCCTAAATATGTTCGTTAAAACACCATTTACTTACAAAAAATACACCGAGCAAAACTCAGTCAACCAGATATTAATATATAAATGCACGTATCACACTACAAACTGTAGCCTTCGACTCTGTAAATGTATAAGTTAACAAAACAAACTTACAAGTTAAGCGAAGGACAGCTAATTGGCAATGAAAGCCTTAATATAATCTATTTTGGTCATCCATTCTCCGATGGGCCTTTAAGTGCACTTGGTGTCGGGATGAAAGAAAAGCAGTTTTCGTGTAATAGACGGTTAAAAGAACTTTCCTTTTGAAAGTAATGGAATGTTTATTATGTTTACCGTAACGTAAACACATACAAAATTGATTCTTATAAAAATATATTAAGTACGGAAGTAATAGTGAAATGAGACTGTGTAAAGAGATTGGCTTTTTCTGCTAGTATTTGGTAGCTATTTACAAGAAGCTTATTATTCCATGTGGTGACCACCCTGACCTCTCTTACCTGGGGGTGTCGTAAAAAACGGGTAAGAGAGACTCTTACTAATTTTTACGACACCCACATGCATTTAACATCTATGCTAGAGAAGGACAACTTGATATAAAATCCTATACCGTGGTATAGCAGGTCAACTTCCATCCCACAGTGGAGGAGGCCTGGGTTCAATAATTAATTCCACACAGCCCTGTCAGAGATTATCTCTGTGGTCACTGCTTATGACTCATATTTCAGGCAGCCCATTTATATTTTCTTTCCTACTTCATTAAATGAAGTTAAAAATTAAAAAAAAATAGCCTACTTCAAAACTCTTTGCTTAATATTTAAACAACATCACATTTCTAGGGCTCAATAAAATACATATTATGCAAATAAAAACTCTATTTCACAATAAATAAATCTTAATGATTACTACTTCTTATAATAACACGGCATGTTAATTTAATATTTTTGAGGTAATTAAGGCTATCTATATACATACCTATATTTAATTTATTTGGTAATTTATTCTTTTGAATTAAATGATTAGCAATATATAAAATATTTTTTTTATACACGTTAAAGTTGGCTCACTGTGTGATCTGACCAATTGTGGACGTCGTGAGGTAGCCTTAACTCCTCTAAGATGGATAAAGATCGAGAAGACCATAAATGTCGAGGAATCGATATCAATAGTCGGCCCAATAATAATTGGGAGGGAACACGATGGGTTAGAGGGCCGTACGCCGACTTGCCATAGTCCCCAATGGAATGGGAAGTGTTCATACCATTGCCTGTCCAAAAGAAAAAGAATGCTTTTAGAGAGATTGATTTGATATTTGGTACTCATCTTTAATTCTGTGGACTTAGCACGAATATTTACTTCAAAGCAGAGCCTCTGTCGAACGATTGGGGCACTTCTTCTACTGAGCTTGATAACGTTACGAATACTTTGAGCAAGTATTCGTTTTTCATGTAGTGTTTGAGTAAGAATAGAGTTCACCACTCCCTCTTTTACCCGTGGGTATCGCATAATGACTAAATGAGATGCTATACTTAGTGATAATACCTATGCAAGAGAAGAAAAAATTGACATACCTAAAGCCCTGTACCAATACAGCAAGTAGTTTCCCTTCCATTGTGGAGGAAGCCTGAGCTCAATAGTGAGACTTATATGGACTGAAATGAAGATGGTAAAAATTATCAAATCTAAGAAAACTGTCAGTATGAAATGACATATTTGATATTTGTTTCATCTCCTTAATATTGGATCATCATCATCTTGCTCTTATCCCAATTACTTGGGGTCGACGCTATATGTCATCTGTTTTGACATATTGCAAAAAGTTTCGGCAATGACTTTTATGACCGGCCGCCTGCCTAACGTCAACCCTCCTTGGGAATGTAATCGTTGACCCAAATGGTACCAGATGGAGTTGGTCCGGGTCAATCTAGGGCTCTTAGTCGTCTTTTACGACACCCACGAGCAAAGCAAGGGTTGGTAGTATTCGAAGCCGCTACCACACAGCACTCCTTAATATTGGATATGGGTACTAAATGTAGGCTTTAATAATAAAACTTGGTGCATTTTTTTTTTGAATGGGACTAATCCCACCACACATTCCCACCACTGTAACTCCTGTAAGCCAGGATCCACAGTGGTCTCCGTATAAGACACTGAGGTTTGACCCTCAGGAAGTCCCGGGAATCGCTTTTAATTGTCTTGGGACCCGCAACAAATTTAATTAGAAAAGCAAACAGGAGGAGTTGGAAAGATTCCACTTTCCTCCTATGCAAAGCGGGAGACATGAAGCAAAGTTGGCTGATAAGCCAGTAAATAAGAGTATGTACAACTACGTGAAACGCAGCGGTACAGCACTACGGATTGGACAAAGCTTAATGGACCTATTTGTGAGCATTAAATTAACAATTTGAGAAATTTAACAACACTGTAGTTAAAAAGAAGGAGTCAGTATGTTACCTCGGCCTGGTCCTAGAGAAAATTTTTTCGTTCATTGAACATATTAAAACTGTAGGTGAAAAAGCCAAACGAAATTTCTATGCGCTTACCAGAATTTCAACTTCCACCTGGGGCCTTCGTTTTAACACACTTAAAATTATATATACAGCCACATATCTGGGCTGTATCTGTTATGGTGCACCGGCCTGGGCTGATCGTACTACCATAGGCGCAGCTCGGCATAAGTTACTACAGAGTCAACGATTAGCGCTAATACTTCTGTGTAAGGCATACCGAACAGTTAGCACCGAAGCCTTACCAGTACTTGCAGGTGTACTTCCGGTCGACTTAAAGATACAAAAACGTGCGTCCATGTATTATTCCACTAGGGAAAACATGACTAACAATTTTCTTTTACCACGCGATCGTAATAAAATTACTAGACTTTTTGCACCGCAATCCGTCGTTAACGATAAGCTCCTGACCGAATGGCAGGTAAGATGGGATTCGTCAACAAAAGGTCGTCATCTATATCTATTCTTTCCATCTGTTCGTGAACGTTTGGAGAGAACTTGGCTAGAAAATTTGATTGTTGAAATTGACCACTATGTAGCCCAATTCCTCACAGGCCATGGGAATTTTAGAAGTAAATTATTCTATTTTACACTAGTAGATTCACCATTTTGTCAATGTTCGACCTCAAACTCCAATTTTGAACAAACAGCTCATCACATCCTTTGGGAGTGCATTCTCTGGCGCAACGAGCGGAACGTTATGTTAGATAATATGCATGTCACGTCTGGGGTAGTATACTATTCGGATCTTGTAGCAACTCGAGAAAATTTCCGTGCGTTTAGGCGCTTTTGCCATACCTATTACTGTAATCAAAGCTAAAACTTGGTGCATATCAGATTATAAACCGAGAGGTCATTGCCCGTTGGGCAGTCCGGCTGGAGAGGCCTCGGTTCGGGGTGCGAACCGTGGAGGCCTTCCGGCCGGTGCTGATGCAGTGGTTGGAAAGGCGGTACGGGGTGCTCTCCTTCCGACTCGTACAGGTCTCGACGGGGCATGGTTGCTTCAGCAAGTACCTGTACAAGCTCGCTAGGAGGGAGAGAACTCCGTCCTGCCACCACTGCGATTGCGACGAGGACACGGCGCGGCTTGAGCAGTGCAGCGCTGTGAACTCGTCGCAATCATCGGTGCAGACCTGACGCTGCCGGCTATCGCTAGGGCGATGGTCGACAGCGTCGGGAATTGGGACGCGGTCGCAGCCTTCTGCGAGACAGTGATCTCGCGGAAGGAGGCGGCGGATCGCCTGCGTGGGGGGCGCAGCCTCGATGAGGAGATCCGCCGCCGGCGACTGGGGCGGCGTAGGCGCAACTACCTGCGCCTCATGCCGCCCTAGCCGAGGCCGCGGGTGACGTGACCGGGGATTAGTCCGTCACCTGCCGAGAGGCCGACCGCGTGAGGAAAGACCGACGTCCTCCCCGAGGGGGAGATGTCGGTCGATGGGAGGGTACCCGCGTAGGGGGTATTCCGTCGGGCCGACCACTGATGACAAGTTAACCCTGCTCCGGTGGTCGGCCCAACGACGAAGGCGACGTGGTTTTCGGGTGGGTTGCGGGAGTTGCGTGCTTAAGCCCCTCTGTCACCCCGGACGGAGTGGTGCGGAGGCACGCCGACCGCAGTCCACACACCACCCACAAAAAAAATATCAGATTATAAAAATTATAAAAATCTATACAATAAAAACTGATCAGGGTGCATACAATTTCTATCAATAATTAATCGCTTTTATTATTATAAATGTAATTCACATATCTTTATATTTTATTTTATTCATATATCGCTTTTATTATTCTAAATATAATGTATCTATTATGATTACATGCCGTGTGATGGCGCACTACGAATACAAATCATCACCATCTAAATTGCATGAGGGTGTCGTAAAAATCGGCTATGGGATATAATATACATATAACCTCTATACAAGAGATAGAACACTGGAAATAAAACCATTTTTTTTTGGAGGTGGGTTATGGTCGGCGCACTCCTCGCAGCACTCCGTCTGGGGTGACAGAGGGGCGTAAGCACGCACACCCGTAACCCACCCGCGCGACACGTCGCCTTCGTCGTCGTCGACCACCGGAGCAGGGTGATTTGACGTCAGTAGTCGGTCCGAAAATAAAACCCTGTACCAACACGTCTGACTAGCGAAATTAATCTACTACCTATAGATTAATTTCACTCCTATTTTAGAGGATGCTCGAGCCCAGCGCTAGGCTTTGTATGAGTTAACATAACGATGATGACGATTAATGTTATAATATTAATTTATATATAAATTAAATGAGCAATGTTTAACCTCAATATTTTGTGAATACAGTTTATTCAATTAATTTCACAATAAATTCGATATTACTGTCTGAATTGTATTGATATTTTGGCTGCTTTTGGCCGATAAATATTAATTAAAATTTTCCATTGTGCTAACTGCGTCAACGAAAATTTTTCCTCTCGAAGAATTCATATTATATATAATTGTTACACAAAAATTTTATAAAATGTTGCCTAGTTTAAAATTGACTAAATACGTATCAAATTACATATATGCAGTTTTTTATATTCATAGTAATGAATACAAAAAATTTATGCCCTTTTTTTTTGGGGGAGGGTTACCGTCGGCGCACTCCTCGCACCACTCCGTCCGGCGTGACAGAGGGGCGTAAGCACGCACACCCGTAACCCACCCGTATAGCACGTCGTATTCGTCGTTGGGTCGACCACCGGTGCAGAGTTCCTTGACTTCAGTGGTCGACCCGACGGAATGCCCCAAGGGAGTACCCTCTCCCGATCGCCGTCACGAGGCTAACCTCTCCGCGGGTGACCGGACTGAATGTCCAGTCCGGTCACCCGCAGCCTCTGCTAGGGCCGCCCTATCAGACGCAGGTGCTCAAAAAAAAATTGTTTGCTGTATAGTATTTTATGTTTGTTAATATATTTCTATAGGTTAAGAGAAACGCCATATGTCAACACCTCTTACTTGTTCATTTGTAAAAATTAACTAAGGGAAAATAGGCAGCAGCACTTCCGGTCATAATTATAACACCAACTGCGATCGCCAGTTTTTATGTTATTGCACTTTTATTCTATTTTCTTATACGCGTCCCTTCCGTAAAGGAGTAATAAATTATATTTCTTTATTTCTTTCTTTTTTCTTTTTCTTCTTCCTTAGCTTATATTAGCTTTGTTGAGCTCAGGTCCTTTCTGCAATGCAACATAAATTACCTTACTAAAGCTCTTCTAAAGAACTACAGACTCATCTCACTCCTGAGCCATGTTTATAAGTTGTTCTCGAGGGTCATTACCAATCGACTCTCGCGCAAGCTCGATGACTTCCAGCCGCCCGAACAAGCCGGCTTTCGAAAAGGCTATAGCACCATAGACCATATTCTCACGCTTCGGCAGATTATACAAAAGACCGAGGAGTATAATCGGCCCCTGTGCTTAGCGTTTGTGGACTATGAGAAAGCCTTTGATTCAGACGAAACTTGGGCGGTGCTGCAGTCCCTTCAGCGGTGCCAAATCGACTATCGCTATATCGAAGTGCTGAAGTGTTTGTATAGGAACGCCACAATGTCAGTCCGTATCCGGGATAAGAGTACGAAACCGATCCAGTTGCAGAAAGGCGTGAGACAGGGAGATGTCATCTCTCCGAAACTGTTTAACACTGCACTGGAAGATGTCTTCAAGCTCTTAGACTGGACTGGACTCGGCATCAACATTAACGGCGAATACATCACTCACCTTCGATTTGCGGACGATATAGTCGTTATGGCAGAATCCATGGAGGACCTTGGCACAATGCTCAATGATCTCAGCAGGGTACCCCAACTAGTGGGTTTACGAATGAACATGGACAAGACGAAAGTCATGTCAAATGCCCATGTCATTCCTGTACCGGTCCTAGTTGGCAATGCGATTCTTGCAGTTGTCGATCACTATGTTTACCTAGGACAAACAGTCCAGTTAGGTAGATCCAATTTCGAGAAAGAGATCAGCCGACGAATCCAACTCGGTTGGGCAGCGTTCGGGAAACTTAAGAAGATCTTCTCGTCCAACATACCTCAGTGTCTGAAAACACAGGTCTTTGACCAGTGTGTGTTACCAGTAATGACTTACGGCACGGAAACGTGGTCACTAAATGTAGGCCTCATATCAAGGCTCAAAGTCGCTCAGCGTGTTATGGAGCGGGCTATGCTCGGGATTTCTCTGTGAGATAGAATTCGGAATACGGAAATCCGCAGAAGAACGGGTGTAACCGACATAGCACGAAGAATTAGCATCCTGAAGTGGCAATGGGCAGGCCACATCGCTCGACGAACCGACAACCGCTGGGGAAGAAAGGTTCTCGAGTGGCGACCACGTATCGGACGACGCATACTTATGTAGACAGCTACCTGGTAGAAAATATTATCAAAATCCATCCAGTCGTTTGGAAGATAACCCAAACAACCAGACAGAGAGACAGACAGACAAATATTTTTAAACCGGTGTTTAAGCATAGGTATCGTGCAAATAACCGTATCAGCATGAAAAAAAATCCATTAATTTGATATTACAATCAGATACTTCAATTTTATTTATTTCTATAGGTAACTTGGTTGAGAAAATGGCATATAGAAGAGCTGATTATAAATTTCTTAAAGATGTTTAAAATATTGCTGGCTAGCAGAATATACGCTCAGTAAGTACTATTCAGCATAAAGGCAAAATCAGCAGGTAGTATTATCTTAATAAACTCATTTGCAAAAAAAACGGGCACCTAAGCAATGAACCATTTCAAATGTTAATATTTCTTTGTTTGATAATTATAGGTAGTTTTATCCACACAATTTGCTAAATTAATAAGAAAATAATCGTTTTCATCAGTATTTCATAAAATTTAGATACAATTTATGGGAAATAATGCTAAACCTCGCTAGTAGTGTATATTCGCTAGTAGTGCATATGCTCATGAAGTAAAAATAAAAAAGTTTTTTTGTTTGTTTTTCTTTAATAAAGTAAAAGCAGATAAATGTTTAGTATCGAGTGTGACCCCCTCTAGCTAAAATCACAGCTTGAATTCGTCTGGGCATGCTAGCGAGTATATCCCGGATACTTGCTTGCGGAATACGTTCCCACTCCGCAGTAATCACATTCTTCAGCTCTCTGATGGTCTGCGGAGCCGGGTGTACTGATCTCACACGCCGTTTCAGAACGTCCCAGACATGCTCTATGGGATTGAGGTCGGGACTTCGAGCTGGCCAATCCAAACGACGAATGCCGACCTCTTAGACATACGCATTAACATCGCGGGATCGGTGGGCGCGAGCATTGTCGTCCATAAAAATCGAGTCTTCACCTAGAGCGGCCAATGCGGGTTGTGCATGAGAAATTAGAACTTCCGTTATGTATCGATGCCCAGTCAGTGAGCCGTTTTCAATGAAGACTAACTCTGTACGATCCATTGAATTTATTCCTGCCCAAAACATAACAGAGCCCCCACCATAAGGTGTGATTTCTTCGAAACATGCCTCTGCAAAGCGTTCTCCTTGTCTTCTTAGCACTCGCCGACGTCGATCTTCACCGAACAGAGATATCCTGGCTTCATCAGAGAACAAAACCCTATTCCAATCGTCTTGAGTCCATGATTCACAATTTCTAGCGAACCTAAGCCTGTGAACTCTGTGCTCACGGAGTAATTTGGGGCCGCGGGCCGGGCGGTGACTGCGTATATTGGCAGCGAGAAGCCTCCTCCTGACCGTCCATAGACTAATATGCACATTTCTTACTTCTTGGAGGTTGTTCTTAAGATCCACATACGAAGATTTGCGATTTCTCAATGCGCGACTCACAAGAAAACGATCATCCCGTGGTTGGGTACGTGGTTTTCTTCCAGAACCAGGCCTTCTCTCGACGGAACCAGTCTCCTGATATCGCTGCCAGGTCCTTTGGACTGTCGAGCGACTAACATTTAGCCTCCTAGCCACGAAACATTGGCTGCAACCCTCTTCAAGCAGCGCGATAATTTTGGTAGCTTTTACCACTTTATCTACCATTTTTGATACAGCCAAACAGCATTAAATAAAGCTTTGACAGTCAAGGATATGAAATTAATCGATAAAAATTGAATAAAAGTTATGAAAGTCGATGTTAACTTCTGGAACTTCGCGCCAAAAATGTAGGATAAAAAGGGGTTTTCTGTAAAAATGAATATCAAATGAAAAATTGAATTTAGAACGTACTTTTTTAAATACCACAGCATTTTTAAAACCGGCCAGTAACGTGTACAAACGATTGAAACCTTTTTGGTATTGTATCTTTTTAAATATGAATGAAAATCAAAACCGCCCGTTTTTTTTGCAAATGAGTTTATTTTTTATGATTCAGAATATTGATTTAGAATGTGAGATGCAAACAGCAGTGGTTTATTAATATTCCGATAAATATAGTAACACTAGAAACTGGATTCAATTAAAATATGGAATAACAAAGGCTAAGGGAAGATGAATTGATTACATTCATCAATATTTCAAAGTTCATAGTATTGATTGGGTATCCCCAGGCGTTATATAATATCACAATTGTCTTCGTAAGTAATTAATAGACACGAGTGATTCCGGCAATACCTCAACATGTCAAGAATTTGATGTTATTTATAGAAATTAATATTGGGTTAACGTTTTCAACTACATCGTTAATAAATTTATATGTTCATACCATCCTAGAATCAGCTATTCTCAGAACTCAATTCATAGCTTTTTTGGATTTAGTTTATTACGATTCATCATCATCTAAGCCCATACACGACCCACTGTTGAGCTCGGGCCTCCTCCACTATGGGAGGGAAATTGACCTAATAAACCACGCTGGACAGACGTGTTAGTATAGAGTTTTGTTTCGAATATTCCTTCTCTTGTATACAAGAGATCTATAGATATTATATGCATATTATATCCATTAGTTGTCTTTTACGATACCCACTAGCAAGAATGGGGGTAGTGAATTTTATTCTTATTCCATCACCACATGGAAGATCAATGATCCTAAATAGACATACATCATCTGATTGTGTCTGTTTTAACATGCTGTTCTTGGTTTCACCTGTGTTTATTTATTTGTAACCGACTTCTTTGAACGATATTGACCTTTCTTAACAGTCAGAATCCATTTAAACGTCGTAGACTTCTCGAGTAACGATAAGATTATTATATATTGCTAAGATTATTTAAGTATCTTGATTATAATTGTCAGGATTAATAATTTTTACACAATTTTTTTGCGTGAAAGTAAGAGAGATAGAGCGAGCGCGCGGTCTCCACGTGCGTACTATTTCGGGCCTATATTCCGAACAAAAAAGTCAAAAATAATTCATAATATAGAAATAAAGTAATCAACGAAAAATATTAGTATTATTGTGAATAAAGCGTGGGGTGCTCGATAAATCAGTTCTCGAAAATATTCCATCCGTAGGAGTAGTCAAAAAATGATACAAAAGATATGGCACAATGTGCCGCACGTTTTTTCTGTTACTAGAGTTCTGTCATAATTAAAAATACTTTTTTATGAACTAATTTATTCTTAATAAAAGTAATAAATATTTATTTATTGAAGTCTCAGCAATAAATAAAAAAGAATTCTATTCGAGCTACCTTTACCTTAATGCTGGCCTTTAATCCGCCTAGTTATGAATCGATGGTTTTAGAGATACACTTTAACTGAAGTTTTTACTTTTTTTTTTATAAAAAATAAGCTTTTACATGATAAAACAGGTTGCAAACGCAGTGGTGGCAGGACGATGTGCTCTCCCTCCTAACGACCGTGGGTAATTATTTGGCGAAGCAACCGTGCCTTGTCAGCACCTGCACCAGTCGGAAGGAAAGCACTCCGTGCGTCCACTCCAACCACTCCATCAGCACCAGCCGGAAGGCCTCGACTGTCCCGACGGACAATGACGTCGGGCGTCGACCCACGGACCGCAATTTCCTTAAACGAGACTGTGCCGCCTCTGGCTCGCGTCTCCAACACTCGCCGGTACAACCCGAGCATCTCCACCTCCAGGTCCCACGGGGGAGTCCTGACCAACAGACACGTCGCCTCCGTCGCCACCATGCGGTATCCGCGTATGGCCCTGACCGACATGGCTCTCTGTGAAAGCCACAGGATAGCCCTAAGACGGACAGTCAGGGACCCCGCCCACACCGGTGCCCTGTACAGGGCCATCGATCGGATCACCCCATCGTACAGCCGTCGACACGCAACGTTGGGTCCGTCCACGTTCGACATGATCCAAGAGAGGGCGGACGCCGCGCTGACCTCGTTTGTTGTCTTACACTTTTAATGGTTTTTTTTTCATCAGGAAAACTATATTTTCTGTACTCACCCCCGTATCGAGACAGCAAGCATTTTGATCAAGCCAATATCCATAAATATATGGATTAATTTAGAGCCTGTATATTGAAGATGAGCACTTAGCTTTAGGTCTTTGTTTGATGATAAGTGAAAAACATCTTCATGTCTCTATATTTCTTTATAATTTCCTTATTAATTTTGATAAACTTTTATTGTTTTTGACAGAGGATGTGTCGGTAATAGTCGGTATCTATTGGTTGTACGATATACAAACATACAACCGATATTCTAGATTTTTTTTTTTTGTGGGTGGGTCGCGGTCGGCGCGCCTCCGCACCACTCCGTCCGGGGCGACAGAGGGGCTTAAGCACGCAACTCCCGCGACCCACCCAAAAACCACGTCGCCTTCGTCGTTGGGCCGACCACTGGAACAGCGTTAACTTGTCGTCAGTGGTCGGCCCGACGGAATACCCCCTATTGGGGTACCCTCCCATCAACCGACGTCCCCCCCTCGGGGAGGATGTCGGTCTTTTCTCACGCGGTCGGCCTCTCGGCGGGTGACGGACTAATCCCCGGTCACGTCACCCGCGGCCTCGGCTAGGGCGGCATGAGGCGCAGATAGTTGCGCCTACGCCGCCCCCGTCGCCGGCGGTGGATCTCCTCATCGAGGCTGCGCTCCTCGCCCAGGAGATCCGCCGCCTCCTTCCGCGAGATCACCGTCTCGCAGAAGGCTGCGACCGGTGATATTCTAGATTTAGAAGTGTCTTGAAATGGACCGATAGGTGCATACCAACTTTGTGCCAGGCACTCACTGCAATTCTGTTCCATTCCATTCATCATTATTAGCATGTCCTCATTCCACGCTAGGCGAGTCTCGGCACAACATGTCTGTATATTCCATAGACATCTGTAAGCCGTCATATTTGCACCCTATTGAATTACATATTTTCATTATTGCTGTTCGATATTAACCTCGAAAAAAATGTAATATAGCTGGTAATGAACGAAGTTTCTAACATAATTAACGGTTCCAAATTTGAATGAGAAAAAAAAATATGTTGCAACAATACTAAAGACCAAAATAACTAATAAGTAATATTCTTATTTTTTTTTATTGTATCAGAAATTGGAATACCTCTAATATTTGGGTTGTATATGTACATACCTACGTATTACACACCGTGTAATCGTCACCACGTATAATACCGGCCCTAATATTGCTAGTGGATATTGGGTAAAGAAACTTAGAACACTAAAACAATATATTATGTTCTGCTTCACCTGCAATAAATATTTAGCTAATTTTATTGATCAGTACCTCGACAAACAATAACAAATTAAGGTTGGCTGACCTAATCCATACTGATAAACAATTTTAGTTTTACCGCACGCACGCTTTTGGTCAACATTTATAACATTTGTGAGAATTGATTAAATCAGTAGGTAGTATTAGAAATTACTACCATAAAGCAAACTATTGGGCTTTTTATAAGAACGACAAGGATTTCTAAGGCACAGTACTTTAGAAATAATTAATGGATACGAATTAGGTTATGCTTTAGAAGAAGTATTTAAACAAGTTTGAATGAATGCAGATTCAAGGCGACGGACCTTGAATCCATGTTTTCCACGCTAAGGCACATATTGTATAAGTCATGGTTGAAGAGAAACACATAAGTTGTAATATTTTGTGCTGCTCTTTACATCGCTCTGAACGATTTGAATGATCAGACCATAGTCTTAAAAAAATGCAAAATGTTTGCGCTATGTACATCTGACTGTAAAACTTCTTTTTTATTGCTGTTGGTGACAAAAGAGCAAACAGCACACCTGATGGTAAGTGATACTGCGCTGCGCTCATGCATTTTTGTTGAGGCTACTGCCTACCGTCATGACAGAGAAGGGAGTGCAATGAGGTTTGGTGTTAATACTAACACAAAGACCCTCAGAAACTTAGGCTTCCAACTTTCTCACTCAACGATCGAATTACAATCACAAATTGTTACTATTTAAATATAAATTTTCTACGAAAGTGTAGCGCTAACCTGGATGGAAGTACTGCGTCTTTGGGAAAAGTTGCGGTGATCGGGGGTTTAATGCGACTCCACAAATCATGACATGCAATAACTTAACACTTAAATCTGTTTTGGTAAACCTTCAAATGGAATATTGTTCAGCAATAACTTCTTCAACCACAACAAATATAGATTTAAAACGATATTCATGTAAATAGTAGATTCTAAGTTTGGCTTTTAGATAAATAATACTATGTACAGATTTCGGCTCTAAATCACAAGACCGCAAGCAATTGAAAAAGAAATCCTTGAAGATTTCTTCATAAAATCTTTGGACGAAATCCTAATATCGAGGGTCGCTCCATAAATAGCTACTTATACTCGTAAACTTACAAAAGTAAGTAAAAAAGGCTAATAGGCAGTAAAGGACCGTAATACACTCGATTCTTGGTTAACAATTTTCCACAGAATACAGGCATTCATGTTTAGGACTTCAAGTTTACATCAGGCGATTTATTGTCCATGAATTTTTTACATACTTGAATGAATAATATATATGTATACCAAATTTATATATAACCAACATGACGACAACGTGA
Source organism: Lymantria dispar (assembly GCA_032191425.1). Classification (NCBI taxonomy): domain Eukaryota; kingdom Metazoa; phylum Arthropoda; class Insecta; order Lepidoptera; family Erebidae; genus Lymantria; species Lymantria dispar. The sequence goes on from CM063448.1 coordinate 25,356,722, forward strand.
AGTCATAATCTCACCTTGAAGGTTTTTTTACGTGAATTGACCTGAACTATTCTAGCAGTGAAGATAACCGCTGAGCACGGCTGGCGGGAGTCGGAAACGCGCGAAGATGATGGGGGCGACACGCCCAACGAAGGCTGGAGCAAGTACACGTGCTGACATCATTATCTGTTAGGCAGAATGGTTGAAGATGCCTCGGTTCAGTGTTTGGACCGCTGAGGTCTTCGGACTAGTGCTGATAAAGTAAATGAAGCAGCTGGAATGGAGCCCTGCCTCTTCAACTGGTAGGTACAGGTTTTTTGGGACGTGGTTTCTTGGCCAAATACCTGTGCCCGGTCACAAGAAGGGAGATGATCGTCCTATCAACAGTACGGTTGTAGCGAGGATGTGGCGCGGTATATGCTAGAGGTCTGCCTGACTAGACCACAGCAGCGCCATAGACTCGTGGCAACCATCGGTGATCACTTGACGCTGCCGGTCGTCATTAGCGATGATCAATAGTGTCAGGAACTGAGACACCGTCGCTGTCTTCTGCAAGGGAGGGACTCCCCTATGGTGACACGTACTGCTGCCGGGGCGTCGGGTGGCGCAGGTACCAGTACCTAATGCTACCCTAGTCGCGATCGAGAATGGCTGAACAGGTGTTATAGAGTCATACGCCGTCTCTTCTGCCGCCCCGATGAATTGGGCGGCGCCTGACCACCCCATATCCTGTAAAAAAAATGTGTCTTTAAGAGTTACGTTTAATAATTCAAAATTATTACACTTTTTATGAAAAAAAGACAATGATAATTATAAAGTAAAACTATTATTTGAATTACTATAGTATTTTTGACAATACAAGTCAGTTTTATGAGCTAGTCGTTTAGGGCGAATGACTTTAAGTCTAAAAATACTTTGTTTACTCAGAATACTTAGATAAAATCTTGCTTTAAATCTAATATAGAAAATCTTATCTTTCTGTTTACAAAGAATTGTTCTCATTTTATCCTCAATATATTCTAAAGCATCTAATTTAGCTGAAAGCATCCTCTGTCCACAATGAAATGTGACGTTTTTCAAACGATTGATCGTATCAAATACTTTTTGAAGGCTTTTTGTGATCATGAAACTTTTTTATTTTATTCAAATAAATCAATTTAGTGACTATGTAATACAGTAAATAACACTTATATAATATAGTACATATTTTCATCATTAAAATGTTATAATAATGAGAGCGTTTTATATAAAAAACTGGCAAAGTTGTTTTAATTTTGTAAATATTATATTTCTTAGTCTAATTGTATCACAGACGTAATTTTTTTATGCGTCTTGTAACAGAATTGATTTCTACACAACATGGGTGTATTTATAATAACTTTTCCGTTTCGATTCTTATCTCATAATTGTCTCATAACTCAATTGGGAGACAATGCGGTTTACTATTCCCCTCTAGTACTAGTGGTTAACCCAATGGCCAAGGAAGGGAATAGGTTTATGGAGTCGTGCGCGCATTGTCGTAACCCCGAATGGAAGGGATGGCGTACGTCCAGGCCATAGCTCGCCCAAAAAGGAAAAAAGCTAGGTTGATAGTCGTAAAGATCATTCATCCTGGATGACTGAGCGTCCCACGACCAAAACATGGTAGAACAAAGAAAAAAGGTATGGCTTCAAAAATACAATACGTTATTTATATATTATAAATATATAATACAATAATTTATACTTAAATTTTATGTATAAAAATATATTAGAGCTAACCGACAGATGACGTATAGCCTACCAACGATATAAATATAAAAGGACAATAGCGAACTGCCGAACAATTGATGGCATTTTTTGCGTCTATAGATGAAAAATATGTAAAAGCCTAGAATTTGAATTTATGGACTATTTTTCTTTAGGTATCTTCTATTTTAATACCGCGTAGGTAAGTTTTTTTTTTATCTGATGACGGTGTAAGAATACAAATTTCCGAGAAAAGAATTCGAGATTGCTATGTGAAGTTACGAATATTACCAACATTTGGCGTGGGTATCGTAAAAGACGATTAAGAGCTGTCCATTAACTTGGGTCAACTACAACTGATGCCGTGGGTTGACGTCAGGCAGAGGGCCGGTCATAAAGGTATTACTAATTTTTTTACAATATGTACAATGACGGAAGAGTATGTACTCTTCTGCTATATGTATAGCATCTACCCGAAGTACTTAGGATAAAAGCAAAAATGAAATAAGAATTCAATAAATTACCAGGCCTTACCTTCCTGTGGGAGACGTAAACGTCAGCTGATTCATTTCACCATTTCAACCTATCGCCGTCTACTACCAGACGTAGGCCTCTCTTATGTTGGTCTGCCTCGTGTTACGCCATAGAGGACGGTCCTGTGCCGCCTGCATCCAACGAAACCGAGCAACTTTCACCAGTTCGTCGGTCCACCTAGTGGAGGTGCGTCCTACACTGCGTCGTCCGATACGTGGTCGCCACTCGAGAACCTGATTCATTTATCACCATGACCTGGCCAGCAGCGTGATTATGGTAAACTGATAATCCTAACTGGAATCGCCGATCCGCCTGCTAAGCGTGCTTATTATGCTAATTCTCCTCTGTGTGGGAAAACATATTTCCCATAGCGGATGTCGTTAAGCTGAGGTATGTATAATGATGAAGTACAAATTCAAATGTTGAAATGTTGAACTGACCAAGATTTCAACTGACTAGAAATCAAAATATCAAAACGCTGAACCATCACAGCTCTTTTATATTAAATTTTATGTTAACTCGGTGAACTATGTTTAATAACATACCTATACAAAATTTCGTGTATGTTTTATTAAATTGTTCTCCGGTTGGAAGTTACGATAGACTAGCTGTGTGTAACGAGTGCTATTGTCATATAATAGGAGCAATTAGAATGAACAAGATGGTGACAATTAGAATAATTGTATACCTGTACAAAATAATAACCTTTATTACGGATTGTAATTAAATTTCTTCACATTGGGGGGAAATTGACCATTGATTAATTGAAAAGAAAGGTTTATGACCAGTGTGTGTTACCAGCGATGACTTACGGCACTGAAACGTGGTCTCTAAATGTCGGCCTCATAAAAAAGCTCAAAGTCGGTCAGCGTGCTATGGAGAGGGCTATCCTCTGTATTTTTCTACGTGACAAAATCTGGAACACGGAAATCCGTAGAAGAATGCCCGCAGAATTAGCACGTTGAAATGGCAATGGGCAGGCCACATCGCTCGTCGAACCGACAACCGTTGGGGAAGAAAGGTTCTTGAGTGGCGACCACGAATCGGACGGCGAAGCGTAGGACGACCCCCCACTAGGTGGACTGATGACATTCTCAAAGTCGCAGGGAACCGTTGGATGCAAGTGGCGCAGGACCGTTCCGAGTGGCATTCTCGTGGGGAGGCCTATGTCCAGCAGTGGACGTCTATAGGCTGATGGATGGATAATTGACGTGTTTTAGATAATAAATTTTCTTGTGATCTAAGTGAATATGTGGGGCTTACAAAATAAAGCATTTTCTTACTTTTAAAATATATATGCACTTAATCGTTGAACAGTCGACTACTAATTTATTACGCGCGGTATTACTTACATGTGACAAAGCTATTTTTATAGCATTATAGGTACTTTTGTTTTTTTGATTATAATGATCTCGACATTTAACTTTTTCAGTGTCTTGCCATGAACGCTGATGTAAACACTGTTGGGCATAGACCGCTCCAAGGGAATAATTATGTAATCACAACGCTTCGCAGGCGAGTTAGCCATCGCAGTTGCTGTTATAAGATTACCAGGCGAGTGCTGCTGTCCATTCTCCTAGTTTATCTTCAACCAGTTGTAATAAGTACCACAGGAAAATAATAAATTGAGACACATTGTATTCTTAACCTTTGAAAGTAACGTAAGAACGTTTGGGACTCTTATATACTAAATTCTTAATTCATCCGTGTAGTGACGGAGTAAGATAACAATTCATCACTTCCTAGCTTGCCCGTGTATGTCGTAAAAAACGACTGAGTATACCTCAGTACGCATATAACATCTATGCAAGAGAAGTAAAAGTTAAAATGAAACCCTATACCAACCTGTTTGACCAGCATGGTATACTAAAGTCAATTTCCCTCCTATTGTGGAGGAGGCTCGAGCCCAATAATGGGACGTATATGAGCTGAAATAATAATGGTGATGATACACTTAATTCTTAATTCGTTACTACACTAACAACAATTTTATAATAATATGAATTCCTATTACTTATATTTAACTAACTTTATATTTCAATACAGATATTACACATATTTAGAAAGAAAATAATACCTTCATTTTTGTTTATGTACGCTCTACTCTTGGGTTTGAGCCCCCTTCACAATAGGTGTGAAATTGACCCACTATACCAGGTCAGGTGTGTTAGTCTAGGACTCTAGGGTTTCATTTCAAATTTTCCTCCTCTTATATATCATATGCATATTTAATACCTCAGTCATCTTTTACGATAGCCACGGATAAGATACCTTACAAAATATAATAAGTATATTAATTCAAATGTTCCAAAGATATTTGAAGAGAAAGAAATTCTTATTCACTTAACGTACGTCATCGTAGGATGGAGAATGCTTTCAGCAAAATGAGATAGGCACCCTTGAAAATATTGGAAATAAGAATAAGCTTTCGTAAATAGTTAATTATGTATTACTCAGTCGCCCTTATCAGACCATTTATACCTAAGTTTCGGTAGATTTCAAATTCTGAAAGCGGAATACCAATTGCCCTTACCAATTTCCATAGTGATATATATTTCGTATGTTTTTTTTATGATAATATCTAGTAATGAAATTCCATCTTACCATTATGTAGCTTATTGCACTCGCATTGGCTGATGAGGCTTTTTTACAATAGAAACCAAAATATATAGTTATTCTGCTTATTTCTTCGGAACAGCGTAATTCAACGGGGCGTAAACGGTTAAGACTATTGATATATAGACTAAAAATGGATTGGAAATTACAATTACGGTATATTTACTTAAGGTATTGTAATATTATTTTATATTTTTTTTTACTTCATCACAGATATCTCCCAAGGGAAGATACCCTTGAAAGTTCTGTCCTGAAGATACCCTTGATGTCCTTTGAAAGGCTTACTTGGGGATATGGATCCGACATGCAGAGGCCTTTGGAGCAATTTAAGGTAAAATGGGATGAGACGTCTACCGATGACACTCCACGTCTGCACATAACACTCGTGGTCTACCAACGGTAGGTGTAAAACTATTGTGTGATGATGGTATCTAATATCTGTTTATGGAGTTGGAGGTTCGATGGACTGGTTTAACTAAAAACTATTGATTTAAAAACTGTCGTCTGCCTTCAATACCTTTATTGTCTTGAACTTTGGCAGACGGTGACTCCCCAACTCACTGAATGGGCCCCCCTAAACGGCCCATAGACACGCAGGCCATATGGGCAACAGGGGGTAACATTGATGCACGTAGCTTGGGTTATCGAGCGGTGCGGCGCCGGTTTCACCATCGCAAGTTCCCAATAAACGGAAACCTGCAGTGGTTTCCCCGTAGTTACGCCCCTGAAAGTGACACTCCCACCCCCGAGCACATAGCTCTGGCGACCCCTTTCCGACCAGCTATTTAAGGCGTGCCAGAGTTGAGAATCCTGCAGGCACTCTTCGGTTTCCACTTCAGCCAGCCAATAAAGGCAAGCTGGATACGAGGCCCTGACCAACTCTCTGGGGCATACAGAACCGCAGTGTCGCCACTCATATTCAGCACGCCACAAGCTGCCCTGCGGTTTATTGTGGAGGAGGCCCGAGCCCAACAGTGGGAAGTCTATGGACTGCAATGATGATGATGATTGTAAAATTGTAATCTGTGTGTAATTCCGTCAATCCCTTTTGGGAATTTAATTGTTGACCAGACATCATACGCTAGAGTTTGCTCAGATCGATAAAACTCTTAGTCGTATTTTACGACACCCATGAGTAACGCAAGGGTTGGCAGTATTCGTAGCTGGCACCACAGAGTAATACAGTCTCTTTTCAATATCCCGCATTAATTATTAAATTATCAAAGGTCCATATATCCTTTTATTAGCCAATTTTCCGTGTGGTGACGGAGTAAGGATACAATTCACCACCCCCTCTCTCGCCCGTGGGTGTCGTAAAAGACGACTAAGAAACGCGATATGCAGATAATATTTATTCAAGAAAAATAAACTCGAGATAAAACTCTATGCCAACATATCTGACCAGTGCGTTATAGAGAGTAAATTTCTTTCCCATTTGTTCCCAGTTACGGCAAATCGAGCATAACAGTAGGACTTAAGTGGGCTGAGATCAACTTAAGATATTTTGAATGTATAGACCTTGTGTGTGTTTTTATAAATATAATTACAAATGATAATGTATGCAATAACACTATTTTATTACTTGTCATTAAATGTAATTAATTACCTAAGACATTATTATATCAATCAAAAAGACAAATAGTAAATCGGTTATTCGCTTGATATAATCATTTGCGTAAACTGTTAGTGGACTACGATTAAAATGTTAATAATTACGCACATATGAACTAATGATAATTGAGCAAATAGCGTATTTAGAAATTATTTCTCATTCAAGAGTAAACGGCCTTTACCTCTTAAGCAGATGAAAACAGGTTACACAAAATAGCGATAGGTATATACATCTACTGGGAATTTTGCTCCAGAAATATTAAAATAAATACGAAATATGGATAAGTAGACGATACAGTGTCATGACGAGAAATATACGCTTCCCTTATTAAAAGGACGCTTGCTTATTTTAATAAAAAGTGTCGAATTATAAGTGATATATTATACTTGGTGTTATTTAAGCTTTACAGAAAAAAGTTAGTACAAAAAGATAAGTAGGTACATATTATGCAAAACAAAAACTTTGATGTTTAAAATTCGTAATAATTTTCAATAAAATTTTAAATTTTATTTAAGACTAGCAACCCGCCCTCGTAGTAGCCCTCGGTCCAACTTATGTATATAGACTATAAAGAGATATGAAGCAGTAAATATTGCCCGGGTGAAATTACAATTCCCAACTTGTATATAACAAGCCTATACTACACCTCAAAACTATACCCTCGTTAGCAATTAATCACTTTCTTCCCTCAATTAATAATGTGCTAATATACAACTATGCCAACAATGAATGTGCAGGTTTTTAAAGGTATCGTTTTATTGTGGCACTTATTGGACTATAAGGTGACTGACTAAAAATATAAATCACGCCTATCCATTCCCCTTTTGCAGTGAGGGTATTAAGTGACGTAAGTATATATTATTTCAACGGAAAGACAAATTCAAATAAAATATCTATCAAATCCCTTTTTCTTGGGGGTGGGCTACGGTCAGTACACCCACCGCACGGCTCCATCCGAGGCGACAGAAGGGTAGCACGCAGCCTCGTAACCCACCCATAGCATGTCGCCTTCGTCGTTGGACCGACCACCGGAGCTGAGTTCCTTGTCTTCAGTGGTCCCAGTAGACCCAACGGAATACCCCAAGGGAGTCCCCTCTACTCACGACATGCCCTTCCCGGACATCGGTTGCCGTCCCCCGATCAGCCTCTCCACGGGTGACGGACTAATCCCCGGTCACGTCACCCTCGGAATCGGCTAGGGCGGCATCAGGCGCAGGTAGTCGCGTCTGCGCCCGTAAAAGGACTTTGGATCTATCTGGGCCAATTCTGTGAGATGCCACTTAGTCAATAACTATATCCCCAAGGAGAGTTGAGGTCAGCCAGTTAGTCAGCCATAAAACAATTACCAAAACTTTTACACTATGTACGATGAAAGAAAAGTAAGTACTTATTGCTTCAATCCCAAGTAATTAAGATAAGAGTAGGATGATAACAATCCCTATTAGTCTGACTATATTGCTTTATTTATGTTACTATTTATCTTTATGTGAATAAAATTAGGCTGTTGCAATATTTTCTGACTGGTGACCGAGTAAAATGGAATTCACCATCTCCTTTCTTACCCGTGGATGTCGTAAAAGACGACTAAGGGATTAAAATATGCATATTACATCTTTGCAAGAGAAGTAAATGTACAATTAAAACTCTGTCTGACCAGCGTGGCATAGTAGGTCCATTTCCCTTCAGTTGGGCCGACTACCGGTACCGAGTTCCTTATTCTCCGTGGCTGGCCCGTCGAAATACCATGTGGGATACCCTCTCCTTTCGACGTCTCTTTCCCGGGACGTTGATTGCCGTCGCGCGATCAGACTCTCTGCAGGTGACTGACTAATCCCCGGTGGTCAGACTGATAGCTCTTAACAGAGAGTTTGGAGCTTATATGAGCTGATTAAAATAGAATTAGACCTGATTTATATTGCCCTTGAACTCGAAATAAAGTCAGTCTCACCTTCATTCTACATTAGTAAATTTAAATTTTGTTATTCTTATATGCGCTCTTACACAAGATAGATAATATTATATCTTAATTCCAGCTTTTGGAGTTCTTAAGTACCATTACATTTACACACCATACCAACAACAAATATGCGATTAGGTACCTCAAAGATTTAAGAGATGGCTTAAAAAAATGTTTATAAAACCACATTTTCTCAGGGAAAAGGTCTATATTTTTATTTATAATGTATTTGCACCTTTTTTCTCGAATAACTAAAGGTGTAAATAGCCCCACTGATATTACTATGCAATCTTTATTCCCACTTAATAAATAAAAAGATTATTAATTTGTGGTTGGCTAGCCACATTTAAAAATTTCGTCGCTGCAAGGTATTGTCCAAAAAAATACATTGAAATTGAGAAACTGCAGAAAACCTTATCAATGAAATTCTCGAAATAGGATTCGAACCTAAGACTTCGTCATGGCAGTAGCACACTTATGGCATGGGAATAACAAGGCAGAATAGATAGCTTATAAACAAATATTGATCAAGTACAAAATTTAAAATGGAATCCTTATACAAGAATAATTGCTTTAAAGCACTTTAAAGTTATTAGATGCAATTAAACACTAAAGTACTTTACTTTGAAATATGAACCCGGTTCCTTACTGTAATGTATGAATGAATATATACTTAATATTTTAGATACAATTTAGTAGATATTCTATAAAAAGACTATTGCGATCCTGTAGTTATTGGATTAATTTCAGGTACAATTGTGATAATGAAATACGTGAGGGCCCTTTGGGCTTGATGTTTTTCAATTTCACTTTAAAGACCTTTAAATGATTTTGCTAAGTAAATATAATATAGCGCCATCTATTTATTTTCGACTGAATTATTTTCTCATGGTAGCGAATGTTTGTATCTTAAAATGTATTAGGAAATTGTGTTTGCTAATGATTATTAATAGATGTCATTAAAAAAGTATTTTTTATTTACGAATGCTATGTTATGGCTAGCTAATTTAATATCTAAAGTCTAGGAAAAGTTATAACCATCAATTTAAAAATGTTTTGCAGGAGATGTTTTCAAATCGGTTGCATATCTACTTTTTACAGATATTTTGACCCAACTTCTCTGTGGACTAGGCAATTTAGATGAATAGGCACTTTCTTGTTAAAAAGGATATCTCAAGGGCGTATCCACTTTAATTTAATTAGCGGTTAGACCTTGAACTTCAAGGAACTCCTCAGAAACAAATTCAAATTGCACAGTAATTGAGATACTTATTTAAGTGTTTACGGCTCCAATAAACATGGTAGATAATTGAAATGTTTTTTTTCTTTACTGTAAATTGTTTTGTTATCGTTGTATTGTGTTTATTTATCTCATCATCGTCATCATCGTTCCTTATAAGTTCTACTGTTGGGCTCGGGTCTCTTCCATAATAGGAGGTATATTGACCTGCTATATCCCGTTGGTCAGTATTAGCATAGGGTTTTATGTCGAGTTTTCCTTCTCTTGTATAAATGTCATCTGCATATCATATGCATTTATCGATTTTTACAACAACCACGAGAAGAGAGCGGGTAGTCATTTAAATTCTTATTCCGTCGCCACACGGAAAGTTGCCATATCTAAATAAAATAATTATGAAGAATTTACAATAAAAGAAATACGGACTGTAGTAGTGTTTTAATTTTTGTTTACAATTTTTTGAAGTTTCGGGAAGGATTGTAGTTTAAAACGGGATAGGTATATCTCTAAAAATATATCTGTTTCATATAAATTAAAAATAAAACTCACTGTAGCTCATAGGCGTCCCACCGCTGGGCTCGAGCATCCACCACCATGGGAGGGAAATTGACCCACGCTGGTCAGACAGATTGGTATTAGGTTTTATTATGAGTTTCTTTTTTGCATGTATGTTATCTGCTTATCTCTTAGCCGTATTCTAGAGTACCCAAGGGCAAGAAATAGGGTCGTAAATTGTATTCTTACTCCGTCATCACAAAAAAGAAACAAACTTTCTTAAATATTAAAATGATTCATCGTAATCGTCATCATCGATCATCATATACGACCCACTGCTAAGCTTCAACGTCCTCCACATTGCTAGGGCAATTGACTTATAGCGAACAAAAGGGTTTTATTGCAAGGTTTTCATCTTTTGGATAGTTATGTGCACAACATATTCTCTAGTCGTCTTTTATGCCAGCCACGAGCAAGATAGGGAGTGGTGAATTGTATTCTTATTTCATCACCACACGCAAATAAATAAAAAAATATAATGTTGAAATTCATTACTTACCCACTCAAAAATATACATATTATTTTTTAAATCACAGTTAATATCATACTCATTGTACTTTTTTTATTGCAAACGGTGGCAAACGAGTAGACAGTACACCTAATGGTAAGTGTTGCTGCCGCTCATAGACCTTTACAAGGCCGCTGGCTACCGCGAAGAAAGTGAAGGGAGTGTGAATGCGTGCATGAAGGCTTGGTGATACCAAAACCCTCCACACGCAAATACCCTCAGAAAGTTGGGCTTCCGGCTCTCTCACTCACCGAATGAAGCGCAGTAACCAATTGCTACTACTCAGATGCCGATTTTCTGCGAGAGCGTGGTACTACCCTGGACGGACCGGCCCGCGGCTGTAGACAGATAAATGTCGACAGTGTGGTCCTATCACTCCACTTCTGGCACAGTGCTATGATGACGAGAATCTTTGCCAATTTGGCCGTCGTTGCAGCTGATATTAGGATTAAAAATTGCCCTATTTAAAGGCCTTAAAACATATAGATTTTTGTACAGCAAGAGTATTAAGATATTAAAATTATTTATTTACTTATTTAACTTATATTTTTTTATACAGTGTACCTTATTGTTTTTCTTATGTCAATTTACATGGGGTCAATATAATCATCATTAAGTCTCTTATACGTCCCACTGCTGGAAGTTTCCTCCGCAATGAGAGAGAAATTGACTTCCCATACCACGCTAGTCGGCCTAGTTTTTATAGGCTCTCATTTCAGGTTTTACTTCTCTGGCATTGGTGGTATCTGCATATTATCCTATAGTTGTCATTCACGAGTAGAAATTCAACTCACCATCCTCTTTGTGGTCGTGGGTGCCGTAACAGATGACTAAGATATTAATTATGCATATAAGATCTTTGCAAGACAAAGAAAACTCGAGATGAAGCCCTATAACCACACATTTGGCCAGCGTGGTATAGTAGGTCGATTTCCCTCTTATTGTGGGGGCGGCTCGGGCCTTATTGTGGGACGTGTTTGAGCTGAAATGATGATGATGATGAATGCAGCACTCCAAGAGAAGAAATTCTAGAAACAATATCCTTTAACAACCCTTTTGGCCAGCTTGGTTTGGTAGGCTATTATTTTTCTGGCATTGTAAATGACTTTTGTGCTTAGTAGTGAGACAAAAACAATAAGCCAATAGAACTAGGCTGAAAATAAGATATTACTAAAATCTTAGACTGGTATTTTTTAGCTTTTAAGTATTTTTTTTAACTTTAGGTTTGATCCATAGTTGGCAATTTTATGAAGAATAAAATATTAGTTTGGTATTTTGACGAGTACAATCGTATTGGCTATCGTATGTACGTTAATTCCCAGTATCAAGAATTAACACGTATTTTCTCTTGTTACTAGATTATATTTTGCTAGGAGAAATAGAAAATCAAGGGCAACTTAATATAAACCAAGTCACTCAAACATATTGCGCCTTTATCTAGGATGAAAATATGTTTTTTCACCCTACTTGACATACATATTGAAGATTATAAGGTACAATATTATGTATATTTTAGACCGCCATATTATTTACGAATCCATAGATAATCGAGCCATTATCAAAGCACAGTATATCTATTTTAAAAATACTGGAGAATAATCATTTTATAGTGGTAGGACCACACTGTTGACAGTTGTTTGTCTACAGCCGCAGGCCGGTCCGTCCGGGGTAGTACCTACCACGCTCTCGAAGAAAATCGACATCCGTGTAGTAGCAATTTGTTACTGCGCTTCGTTCGGTGAGCGAGAGAGCCGGAAGCCCTATTTTCTGAGAGTATTTGCGTGTGGTGGGTTTTAGTGATGCCTTTAGTATCACCGAATCTCATTGCACGCATTCACATTCTCTTCAATTTCTTCGCGGCAGGTAGTGGCCTTGCAAACGTCCATGAGCGGCAGCAACATTTACCATCAAGTGTACTGTTTGCTTGTTTGAGTTGTTTGCCACCGTTTGCAATAATAATAAAAAATACTTAGTATCTATTTATTATATTTAAACCTACAGGTATACATAATGATATCTGATGTTTACGCGAGCACTACACATTGTAAATAAAACTACTTTTACGGATTAGATCGCGTTTGTATTTGATTTATGATTGCCCGACGTCTGAAATCTGTAAATGTCTGTAATAACGATTACTTGTTGGACGTGAGACACCTTAGTCCGCCCGTGACCATGAATGCTGCAAAGTGTTCGAAACGTCGGGCAATCATAAATCAAATACAAACGCGATATAATCCGTAAAAGTAGTTTTATTTACAACCTATAGGTATACGTTTGTGTTATTTTTCCATTATTCTTGTATAATATAGCTCACTATATAAAATATAAGCAACATTTATTTTCACGACACGACTTCTTCTGATCTAAGTAATAATTTTTTCGAGGCAGGAAGATACTCCACCCGATTCATTCTGGTCGAAGGAAGGGCGCCATAATCTACCGTATTACCTCAACATCGCTATTGGTCTGACCACTGGTATCGATTCCTTGACCTCGGTAACTATCTGATCATCTTATTTCGCTTATAAGTGTAGAATATACCTGAGCATTTAATTTTTATTATTTCCACTCGACTAGGTACCGGATATGAAATAGACTAACACCAGTTTTCATTACAGCTACTAAAGTTCACCTAATTAATGGTACCTAATTAAAATTTTATTTAACACATACCTACGCCAAAATAAATAAATATCATGTGTCATTTATATTGCGTTAGGTGTTATCTAAAATTTAGAGATCGTTAGTGAAAACAAATACACGATTCATACTATCAAAGGACAAAGACGAGAATTTTGTTATACGTTTACTTGCGCCTGTGGCGTGTTATATGGCATTATATGCTAGTCACTTTTGCTATTATACTTTTGTCTCGTCGCCTTCCCACAAGATATTTTTTTAAGACTCCCACATTAAATAAATCCTTCTTTGGAAAGGGATATTGTAAATATGTATTTGACGGACCCAAATAATATTCAGGCTGAGAATAAACACTTGCAAATAGTACAAAGAACGGGACGTGGGAACGAACCGATGACAATAACAAAGAAGGTTGCTGCGTAGATCACTTTGCTAGTCGTCGTCGTATGGAAGTGAATAATCTGCCACGTGACCGCTCCTGATTTAACAGGATTCAATTCCTGATTCCATATTAAAAAGTATAAAGATAAATTCAATAATCCAAATAGGATTCTATCAGGCGATGAAGCATTTCTAAATAAATACCCTAATTTATCATGAATCACTCACTTTGTAGTTTTTATTTTATACTTTACTTACCTAGATATAGAATAAATACTAACAACTAAGGTACACAGTCGAGCACAATTACTTCAACAATAACATACTTTTAATAAAGTAATAACAAACGTATTTATAATGAAAAAATAAATAGCATGTTGAAAAAGGAAACAAATGGATCAGTCCTGTTTAATTTAAGATTTGTCTAATGTATCGTTAACATCCGATGAACAATTTATCCATGTCATTACCGAATAAAATTATTCATTCCCGGGGATGATCTTAAAAGTCGACTTGCATTCGGCGAGCAGATAAAATCGCTGCTAAAGAAGGAGAACCCTACATTAATCCTTGTAATCATCATTAATTTTTTCAGCTCATATAGATAAGTCCCACTGTTGGGCTCGAATCTCCGCCATAATAGCAAGGATGAATAATAATGATGAATGGTCTACTATACCACTACTCAGATGTGTTGGTATCGAGTTTCGTTTCGAGTTTACCTGCTCTTGCAAAGATGTTAAATATATATTTAGTCCGAGGGTAAGAGAAGGGGCGGTTAATTGTATTTTTACTCAGTCATCACACGGAAACCCGCGTATTTCAATTTCCTTGCCGCTGTGGAGGAGGCTCAAGCTCAGAAGTGAGACGTAAATGAAACACCTTAATATAAATATCTGCTAAATATATTATTATACATAAAATAAACAAATGAAATATACATTTTATCCAACAAAATAATCCAACAAAAATAAAAGTCTACCAACTTTTATTGGTGAACTTTAATGATAATAATTACGATATGGATCATGGAACAATTGAGTTCAGCGGTATAATTGCTGTAATTTACTACTCAAAGTTCGACGTCTTATATTATTCTGTAGTATATTTTGTGACTATTGTTGTACATTTTAAAGATTATGATTTGACAACGTTCAATAGGACCGTTCAGGCTGACAGTAGGTAACTAATGTATAATGTGGTTCCTTGTGTAACGTCTACTCTTCACCCTTTGAGGTGATTCTAACGTGGTATGTGATCAACTTTACCCACTTAGGTTACCCTTTAGAATATCTATCAACTTGAACGGCATTCTGGCGTACGCCGAATAATTACCGACCTTGGTAAACCTTAAATTAAATATAGATTCATTAATGTATTTTATTCTTTCGAATTTATACTACCTTTAAACTAAACCTTTATTTATTATTACTTCATTTAAAGTGTTAGTCCCTTAGTAAGTCAAATTGTCGCATTCTATAGTGCTATACTAATAATGGTGCTATGTTAATTAATCTCTGTAATAACGATGACTTGTTGGATGCGAAACATCTTAGTCCGCCCGTGACCATGAAGTATGAACGCTGTAAAGTGTTCGAATCGTCAGGCAATGAAAGATAAATGCGAATAAAAAAGAAATGTAAACGCGGTAAAATGCGTAAAGTAGATTTATATACAACATAGATTAGTTTGATTTATGTTGTGTGGTAGCGGTTTCGTATACTACCAACCCTTCCATTGGAGTGCCGTAAAATACAACTAAGAGCTTTAATCAATAGGGAGATTTCATTTGATGCCATTTCGCGTCAAGCAGACGACCGATCATAAAACAATTGCCTAAAAATAACCTTTACAATATTTTTAATGGCAAAGGACTACATACCGCATCGACCCCAAATATAATATAAATTGGGCGTAAGAGTTAGATAATAATTGGGGTAAGAACAGGATGATGATGATGATAGAGTTTTTCTTTTATTACTAAAGGTGGCAAAAGAGTAAACAGTACACCTAACGGTAAGTGTTGCTGCCGATCGTGGATATTGTACGACCGCTGCCTACCGCGAAGAAAGTGAAGAGAATACGAATGCGTGCAATGAGGTTCGGTGATTCTAAAGGCATCACTAAAATCCAGCACACGCAAACATCCTCCGAAGAGTTTTTGGCGGGAATCTGAAGTGGCATATGGTGTTCTTGTATTATATTCAATATCTTAGTGTTTTAACGTGTTATATTAAATAATTTTGATGGCATTTTATGTAATATATAGTGACAAAACTGCTGAGGTGTAGTGAATATGATATAAAATTGCTATACATACCTTTTTGTTTCCACCAAAATTCTCAGAAGATACCCTTAACAGTGGCCATTACACTGTTGAGGCTGACACTTTGACTTACTGACAGACCATTACTGACATGAAGAAACTGAGAACTTGAAAAGATAATTATAACTCGACACTGGCAAAAATGGCTCGTATTTGTAGCCGATTGCCAAGACAAAAAAGAAGAAGAAGAAGAACATCTTCCGAAAGTTGTGCTTCCGGCTCTCTCGCTCACCGAACGAAGCGCAGTAACAAATTGCTACTACTCAGTCGTCTATTTTTTGCGAGAGTGTGGTATTACCCCGGACGTACGGCTCGCAGCTGTAGACAGATAACTGACAATAGTGTGGTCCTACCACATCTTTTTTTTTTACTTAGAAGAGATACATATAGGCATGTTATTATGGTTTTTTTTTTTTATAATAATATATAATAAACATTCGACCCCAACGTTTTAATAGTACATAAATATGAAACAGAAATAAACGTTAATAATTTATAGTTGTATCTAGTAGTGTAGTGTTGTATCTATAAATAGACGTTTGAATTGAAGCGAGAATTAAACACTTGACCTGAACGCCTCGTTCAACTGTAATTAATTGACATGAGACCCTTTGTTTTACTATGTGTCTATCTATGTATATAGGATATACTTAAATCAAGCGTAAAATCCTATAATATTTCAAGCATAATCTATGTGAGAAGTTTATTTCTGTTTTCATAAAAGATGAATGATATTTTGCTATGAAAAACCTTTTTATTCGGAGAAGAAAAATGTCTGATGACATTTTACATGATGTTACGTGGGTATAAAGAGTTGTAAGTCTAAATAAAGGACAATTTCTTTCTCTACAAACCCTTTTTTGCTTTTACTTTAAAAGCTATTGTGTATTTATTTATAGTTACCATTAAATAAGCAAGCTGCTCATTTTATGAATGGTAACTACGGATCGTTGATATTAAAATGTCAGGTGTATGCAGAACATTAAATAGATACGAGTATATGTGCATCGGAAGATTAATGGTCTTTTAAACTTTATTTCTTGTTTCTTTATCTCAACAACTCAGGCTATCTGTGAAAATAATATTCAAAATGTATTGATGTGGATAAAGATGATCGATTAAATAAGATGCTGTTAGTATTTAAACAGTATTTACTTTGTAAGCTCTGCATTTTTGCATGCTTGGCGATGTAGCTGAAGTTTCCTCAGCAAGATGGTTTTGTACTCTATTTTTAGCACCATATAACGATTTAAATGACAATATGTAAATAGTTATGTGAAATTATTTATATAACAAATGGTTATCTAATTTAGTAGCTACTGCTTCACACTAATGAACAACATGATAACCCGTGCATGTCGACTCCGCAATAAGCATTAAAAACTCAAAATAAACACATTATTTCACTTACTTCTTCAGCCACTATATTATCCTATTTAACCGAGTTGGTATAGGGTTTCGTTGGGAGTTTTTGTTACCCTGCACTTATGTTTTCTACTTACAATACTTACGTGACTTTTATTTTAATCAAAATAAAAGGAAATATTACTAAAATATTGTATGACATCTTATGAACTACTAAACTACTCAATACTATACATATATGTACTTATAACTTAGAAATTATTGAAAGAGAAACTCAATTATATGAGATTCAAATATAATTAGTGATTAATATTTTCCGTATAGTGACGGAGCAAGAATACTATTCGCCCCCCGTTCTTACCCGTGGTTGTTGTAATGAATGAATAAGGGTACAATATACAGATGACATCTATTCAAAAAAAGAAAATTCGAAATAAAACCTTACACCTCCGTTTCCGTTTGACCAGCGTGGTATTGTAGGTCAATTTCACTTCTATTGTGCAGATTGTTCTACTCAAACAATTTCAATCCTTTGAAAGATACACTAAAAAGAACTTATATTTTTAGTATACATGAGCAATTTCAACGTGACGTTGAACCCATTAACAATTGATTGGCGACAAGTTGACTGCACGCCACAATTCCCACAGGAAAATTTCAGAGTGCAATATGAATATTTAAACATAACGACAGTATTATGCATTCTCGTACTGTGAAGAATAGCTAAAGGCACGTAGTATTTTTATAATTTTAAAAGATATCTTGTAGGAGGTGAAGTGAGGGGAAGTTTGAGGGTAGATAATTATTGTCAGTAGTTTATTAAATACATAATACCTATACAAAATAAAATTGTTTTATTACCTTAATGTGATACTCGATGTCGATCATTGTATCTTGAACAAACAATCCAGTTACGTAGATCTAATTTCGAGAAAGAGGTCAGTTGATAAATCCAACTCGCCTGGGCAACGTTCGGTAAATTTGAGTGGATTTTCTCATCTAACATACCTTGGTGTCTGAAAACACAGGTCTACGACTAGTGTGTATTACCAGTGATTGCTTACGGGATGAAATTGTGGTCCCTAAATATGAACCTCATAAGCTCAAAGTTGCTCAGCATGCTGTGGAACCGGCTATGCTCGAGATTTCTCTGCGAGATAGAATCTGGAATACGATAATCCGTAGAAGAATGGGTAAAACCAACATAGCAAGAAGACTTAGCACGCTGAAGTGGTAACTGGCAGGTCACATCGCTCGAACCTACATCCAACCGCTGGGGAAGAAAAATTCTCGAGTGGCGACCATATATAGGACGTCGCAGTGTAGTACGCTCCCTCACTAGGTGCACCGACGATCTGATGAAGGTTGTTTGGTGCAGTTCAATGCAGGTGGCACAAGGGTCCATACGAAGTACTTGACCTTGGTGGTTCCAGGAGCAATCCCGTCGTCTTGCTCCGCGGCTTGTCGGTGCGGCGTCCGCCCTTTCTTGGCTAATACTGAATGTGGACGGACCCAGTGCTATGCGCCGACGGCTGTGCGTGTGGGTGGTCCGGTTTATAGCCCTGTACGATTCACCATTGTGAGCAGGGTCCCTGAACATCCGTCTGACGGCTATCTTGTGGTGACCGCAGTAGGCCATGGTGGTCAGGGTCATATGCGAATACTGCACAGTGGCGATAGAGGCAGCGTGTTCTTTGCCAAAAATCCTCCATGGAGACCCAACCTGGAAGCGGAGATGCTCGTCAAACTCTTCCAGCGGGAGTCGGTGAAGCGAGTGGAGGACGGCACCTTGTCGCTATACGTGATGGCCATCTGGTAGAGTGCCGCCCACTGAGACCTCATTGTCCGTTGGGTAGTCCAATTGAAGTGGCCTTGGTATAGTGTTTGCATCATCGAGGCTGGTGCTGGTGGGTTGGTGATCGGCGGCACAGGGTTCTCTCCTTTTGACAGGTATAGGCGTTGATGACGCATAGTAACTTCACCAGTTATGAGGAAGAGTATACCGTCCTGTCATCACAGCGATTGTGACGAGGACTTGGTGCAGCACACATTCGACGTGTATGCTGCGCGGGCGGTACAGCGCTGTAAACTCCTAGCGATCATCTATGCCGATCGGCCGCCGCTGACTAGGGCTAGTGTAGGAACTCGGACGCGTTTGCCGTTCTGCGAGATACTAATCTAGCGGAAGGAAGTGGCAGAGTGGCTCCGGGCCGAGATGGACTATGCTCACACACTAGCGTCTGGGGCGACGCAGCCAGGAATATCTGCACCTGATACCGCCCTAGCCTAGACCACAGGTAACTGGACCGCAGAAAGTCTGACTGCGCGAGGGCGAAGCCCAGGTAGCGCGATTTTTGGTTGCTGCCAGGCCGTCGACGGGGGACGGTACTCGTATATAATATTCAGTTTATTTTCGAATCATTACCGGGCGTCAGTTGCATTTTTTGTTTTAATTTAGTTCATACATGTCGCTTTAAGTAATGTAATTAGTTTGGGATAATATTATATCATCGTTTTATAGCCACATAACAGTTAAGCTTACATATTTTCATTTGTGAAAATACCCTAAACTTTTATTTCTGTAAAAATATAAATAACATATTTATAGCCTGACATTACAATCGTAAGCGGTTAAGTAGCAAACTCTGAGGTCTTTGAATGTAGAGATTTAGACAATGACCACAATCAAAAGCTGTATCCCATGTAATGACTTATGATACTTATATCACACATAAGTACACGCTTACATAAAATCCATGGTTAGTTGTAATTTACGGTTCAAGAAGCTCGACCTTTATTACATAATGAATTAAAAATATAGTTTTGCCAGCAATATCCTTCCTGTGCAATTTGTAAACGATAATAAAGATAAAGAAAATCACATATTTGTTGTCGAAAATAGAGGGAAATATACTTGTACAAATATATTCTTAATAAAAAGATTATTTTGTCAGCTAAGGTCTAGCTCTAGACCATAGATATATGCCGGTTGTACTATCCGGTGTAAAGAAATAGCGACGTACGGGTCCAAAGCCTACCTACCATATTACCTTGCTATCGCCATTTAGGCCACACAAGCCAAATTAGGACAGACAGCGCGCCAAAAAGCAGTTTAGTGAAAATGCTTGCTGATCCGCTGTCACTAGATATGGGCGTTTTCGGTTTGTGCCACAAACGGTTATGTATCCGTTATACAGTTTGCATATCGATATCGAAAACGGTTTTCTTATATCGATATCAGTAGTACAGTTTTGAAACGTTAACATTGATATCAAAATGAGCAAACTAACTATGAATGCGAACTAACACAAACTCTCACATTTACAGTTAAGCTGTCAGCGATACATCGATGCAGTTCTTAGGTTTAGGTATTTACCTAAAGTTATTTAACAATTAGCTAATTGTAACTACGGCGATTTACCTTCATGCTTTATTAGGCTTAAGACTAACAGAAAAGTTTTTGACTAGTAAATGTTAAAAATTGTTAACTGAGATTACTTCTCTGACGCATTTAAAAATTGACATATTTACAATGATTATATACTAGCTTTTGCCCGCGGCTTCGCCCGCGTAAAAGTTGGCTTGCATATTTATTTTTATTGTGTTATTGTGGTGACGGAGTAAGAATACAATTCACCACTCCCTATCTTGCCCGTGGATCTCGTATAAGACGACTATGGGATATATACACATAACATCTATGCAAGAGAAGGAAAACTCGAAAAATGAAACCCTATACCAACATATCTGACCAGCATGGTATAGTAGGTCAAATTCCCTCCCATTATGGAGGAGGCTCGAGTCCAAGAGTGGGAAGTATGTGGGCTGCGATGATGATGATGATGATATTTCTTAATTTAAGAAATACTCTATCTGTGTGTCAACTTTCATCCAAATCTGGTCAACAGTTTACGCGTGATCGAGTAAGAAAGGTCTAAATAACTTCACAAATTTTTATATTTGAATATTACTTCCACCCTTGTAGTTCAAATTCACGTGGAAAGACGATGATAAATATGGCCATCCTTAGTCGCTGATAATACATTAACCATGATAGGTTTCCATTGGTGAAAAAGAATAATATTGATCAAACTCCCGTAGTTTCACCCACGTAGACCCCATTCCCATGCGAATGCCGAAATGAAAATTGCCTATGTTACTCGCTGATATTATAAGTCTACATAGGTGAAAAAAAAATTGTACTAACAAATCCCATACAAATATCCAAGATAAAAATAGCCTATGTTACTCGCTGATAACGTAGCTTCCTATTGTTGAAAGAATTTTAAAGATTGGTCAACATCCAAAGGTTTCTCTCGCAGAGTTCTCGTTCCGGGCAAACACCAGGATGAAAATAGCCTTTATTTGTTATTCGCTGATAATGTAGATTTTCATTCGTAAATTAATTTTTATATCCATTAAATGTCCGCGATTTCACCCGCATTGTGCCCGGGCCCGTAGGAATATTGGGATAAAAAAATAGCCTAAATCATTTCGTCTCACATACGTCCCACTGCTGGGCTCGTGCCTCCTCCATAGTAGGAGGGAAATTAACCTTACTATACCATGCTGGTCAGGCAGGTTGGTATAGGGTTTTGTTTCGAGTTTTCCATCTCTTGCATAGATGTCATATGCGTAATATATCCCTGAGTCGTCTCTTACGACACCCACGGGTAAGAGAGGGGGTGGTGAATTGTATTCTTACTCCGTCACCACACAGAATAAAACCTAAATATGTTACTCGCTTAAAATTAGCTTTCCGTTAGTAAAATAATTTTAAAATCGATTAAATTCTCACAGTTGCTCCAGCCACACCGGGATAAAATATAGCCTTGGATAAAATATAGCCTAAGTTATTCCTTATGTAAGGCTTGGTAGACCTGGTGGTAAAGTATTATCAGTATTGGTCCAGCCGTTTTGAAGATTACCCGTATCGAATAGACAGACAAAAAAAATTGAGCCGTTTTTAGGGTTTCGTACCCAAAGGGTAAAAACGGGACCCTATTACTAAAACTTCGCTGTCTGTCTGTCCGTCTGTCTGTCACCAAGCTGTATCTCAAGGACCGCAATAGCTAGACAGTTGAATTTTGCACAAATTATGCATTTCTGTTGCCGCTATAACAATAAATATTAAAAAAAAAATAAAATAAATATTTAAGGGGGCTCCTATACAACAAACGCAATGTCCCCCTTTTTTATAGATAATGGTACGGAACCCTTCGTGCGTGATCCCGACTCGCACTTGGCCGGTTTTTTAGACATAGGTATCGTGCAAATAATTGTGTGAGCATAAATAAAACCTATTATTTTGACAACAAATAGACGCTTCAAATTTGTTTATTTCTAGAGATAGAAAATTGGATTAATATCTTGATTTTAACTTACTGTCTGGTAGCGGCTAGGAATATTATAACACTTTCATTGTTTGTGGGTGTCGCAAAATACTACTAAGACAAAGATTTACATTGACCTGGACCAATTGGTGATGCCATCTAGCCAGCTATGTCGTCTGGCAGGCAGCTGGTCATAAAATGTTGCTAAAAGAACCTTTGCAATATATCTACGATGGCAGAGGACCGAATACATATTGCGTCGATCCAAAGTAATCTCGATAAGCGCGCATTAAGAAAAAATAATGGGGTAACCCAAGAAAGCCGATCGTGTATTAAAATGATCGTTCCTAGGCTCAGTGATATCGGTTTTACGCTTTTCACCTCCTTAGGGGTAAAATTGCAAAAACTCTTTTTTAGTGAGCACTTTCTCCAAGAAAGAGAACTTTGTACAAAATTTCACGTTTCTAGTAGGGATGTGACTTGGAGGGAAAATAATCGATTTTTTAAATAATCGATTTTTTGTTCTTCAAAATAAATCGATTATAAAATAATCGATTATAAAATAATCGATTTTTCCCCAACAGGATTATGATGACTTTTTTTAGGAAATGTGAGCTTCATCTTCTAATATAGTATGAAATACTGCACGCAGTATTGTGATGACCTTCTTTTTTAGGAAAATCGATTTTATTATAAAAATAATCGATTTTCTATTATTTTGATAATCGATTGTAAAAATAGATTATTAAAAAAAATCGATTAATAATCGATTATTATAAAAATCGATTATTTTTTCACATCCCTAGTTTCTAGGCCTAATGATTTAGGATATATATTTTTCACCCCCTAAGAGATTGAATTTCAAAAACTAATATCTTAGAGCTCATTTACAACAAAAGAAAGAGAATCGCACAATACAGAGAAATACATAGTTTTACGTTTCTAGCCCCAATAGTTTCGGCTATACAATTTTCACCCCCTTAAAGGGTGATTTTACAAAAACCCTTCGCTAGAGCTCGTGTACCCCAAGAAATACAACAGTGTAAAAAAAAAATACGTTTCTAGGCCCAGTGGTTTCGGCTTTATGCTTTTTTGTCTTTTAGGGGTTAAATTTCATCCCCATATAAATGAAATTTCCAAAATGCTAGAATAAATATTTATTTATATATTATCAAGTGCCTTAATACAAAGATTCATGGTTATATCATCGAAAATGATAAATTTGCATACTAAATGTCATCCCCTATTTCAACCCCTTATACCCATTTTTTCGCGATTTCTTTGCTAGAGCTCGTGTACCCTAAGAAATTCTACGGTGTAAAAAAGAAAGTACGTTTCTAGGCCCAGTGGTTTCGACTTTATGCTTTTTTGTCTTTAGGGGTTGAATTTCATCCCCATATAAATGAAATTTCCAAAACGCTAGAATAAATATTTATTTATATATTATCAAGTGCCTTAATATAAAGATTCATGGTTCTATCATCGAAAATGATAAATCTTCATACTAAATGTCATCCCCTATTTCAACCCCTTATACCCATTTTTTCGCGATTTCTTTGCTAGAGCTCGTGTACCCTAAGAAATTCTACGGTGTATAAAAAAATTACGTTTCTAGGCCCAGTGGTTTGGGCTTTATGCTTTTTTGTCTTTTAGGGGTTGAATTTCATCCCCATATAAATGAAATATCCAAAACGCTCGAACAAATATTTATGTATATATTATCAAGTGTCTTAATACAAAGATTCATGATTATATCATCGAAAATGACGAACTTCCATACAAAATGTCATCCCCTATTTCAACCCCTTATACCAATTTTTTCGCGATAAAAAGTAGCCTATTTCCTTTCTCAAGCTTTAGTCCATCTCTGTACCAAATTTCATCAAAATCGGTTCAGTGGTTTAGACGTGAAAGCGTAACAGACAGACAAACAGACAGACAGACAGACAGACAAACAGACAGAGTTACTTTCGCATTTATAATATTAGTAAGGATTTCCAAAACGCTCGAACAAATATTTATGTATATATTATCAAGTGTCTTAATACAAAGATTCATGATTCTATCATCGAAAATGACGAATTTCCATACAAAATGTCATCCCCTATTTCAACCCCTTATACCAATTTTTTCGCGATAAAAAGTAGCCTATGTCCTTTCTCAAGCTTTAGTCCATCTCTATACCAAATTTCATCAAAATCGGTTCAGTGGTTTAGACGTGAAAGCGTAACAGACAGACAGACAGACAGACAGACAGAGTTACTTTCGCATTTATAATATTAGTAAGGATAATGCAATTAAAAACTATCACAAACAACACAAAATTTGTTTTTCAAATCAAAATAATGCACGAAACAACAACAATTATTATTATTACCTACAGTACTGTGTCTATATTGTAACAACTCAAATTCATCCGTATAACTTCGATATTTAGTTCCATTTTGTAGAGTAAGTGTCTCACTAATATCGAGTAGCCGTAGCCGCCAGAAACGTTATAATAACTATAACTATACAATGGAAACTAAACCTTATTGCTAGTATAGTAAGATATATTAACCACGCAAACATGGCTAAAGTTATTTCATATTCTTTTCATCTCTGTTCTACTAATAAAATAATATATACTTAGAATGAGAGGAACGAATATGGTTCATATCTCAATATCGTTTGTGTAGTTTGTGTTTTGTTCGTATCGATATCGTTTTAAGTTTTGACTTAATAGTTCTCGCATGTTAGTAAAAGTTTTGACTCGATACGGTTTTTGTGATATCAGCTACATTGATATACATATCGATATGGTATGATATCTAACACATATCCGATATAAGTTACGTTTTGATATATCGAACTCATCATTAGCTGTCACCCATCGAGCATCAGACGCAAATAAATCATCTGGTTGTAGACGCTGATAGGAACTGAATTGACCATGATAGAGGTGCCTTCATTATCCCGGTTTAGATGACCCACAGCCCATTGTATAAATGCGATAGCTCTATTGATCGTGTGGGATTTCTGGAGGCACCGGCAGACCGATATCTATCTCAATATATATGTAATCGGATATGGTCTCAACCTCTGCCAGGAGACGTCCGCTCCTCACACCTGTTGCGACATTCAGCCTATTGAACACCAAGATTGACTCACCGCGCTACCACGCTACGTCAGGACACTTGTAGTAGTAAAACCATATTATGTAAGAATACAATAAGTAGGTACATATTTATATAACCCCCAGCTTATGTGTAAAAGAGGCAAAAAGATGTATGCAAGAAATATTGCATTCTCATTCCTTTACTATATAATATATATCTGTCGGACGCCCAGTTTGGGTTTAGGAGGGGTCGTTCGACGATCGCAGCTCTGTTGCGCCTGAGGGCCGTGGCGACTGAGGCCGTCACCGGCGGGGGAGTGCTGTTGGTGGTGTCCCTAGACATCGCCAACGCATTCAATAGTCTGCCATTCAGCTGCATCAGGGAGGCGCTCCGGTATCACGGAGTGCCAGCTTACCTGAGGCGGCTAGTGGCAGACTATTTAGAGGGGCGCAGCGTCCTCTGCACCAACCGAGCAGGGGACGTTGTGTGAACGCCCATGACGTGCGGTGTCTCGCAGGGGTCGGTTCTCGGACCCACCCTGTGGAACATCGGCTACGACTGGGCGTTGCGGGGGAGCCTCCTGCCCGGGCTGGGCGTGATTTGTTACGCCGACGACACGCTCGTCACACCCAAGTAGGGGGTATTCTGTCGGGCCGAACACTAATTACAAGTTAACCCTGCTTCGGTGGTCGGCCCAACGACGGAGGCGACGTGGTTTTCGGGTGGGTTGCGGGAGTTGCGTGCTTACGCCCCTCTGTCGCCCCGGACGGAGTGGTGCGGAGGCGCGCCGACCGCAACCCACCCACAAAAAAAAAAACTATATAATATATAATGCTATTATTCTTATGATAGCTAAGTAAATCGACACCGTACCAAAAAACAATGGTTTCTTTCTGTAAACAAAAGGTAGTTTTTTATTTGCAATGTACTATATCCAACAAACAATAAATAAACGGATAAAGGTATATCTTAATTAACAAACCTGTAAACAAAAGAAACGACATTTAAAGATATATTTTTCTTTACATATATATAGGTCATATATTTGATGTCTGTATATAGATTTGCAGTGAAATTAAGACATCGATGATCCCATGAAATCCCTTAGCTATCAGGAATTCGTTTATGAAATTCGCACTCACTGAAAGAATTTTCATAAAAATGTGCCAAGAGTATGGTATTTATTATAGAATGCTGTCGTGGATTCTCAAAGAATATTAAGCATTATAAGTGTTGATAAATAATTTAAGGGATTTTAAATTAAAAAGTTTCAAGGTACAACTGTGTTAGCTTAGCTCAGCGGCTTATGCAGTAAAAAAAATAAGAATGTTAACAGATACTGAAACAGCTAGAATGGTTTATTTCGCTTATTTCCATAGTCTTATGTCTTACGGTATATTACTGTGGGGAGGCTCCGCGGACTTTAATAGAATCTTTGTTCTCCAAAAAAGGGCTGTCCGTGCAATTTATAATCTAGGCCCAAGAATCTCACTTCGGGAGAAATTCAAAGAAATAAATATTCTAACTGCTGTATCACAATATATATACGAAAATATATTATATGTCAAAAAAAATATCGCTAACTTTAAGAGATATTGTGACTTTCATGAAATGAATACTCGTAATAAGGACAGATTAGTTGTACACACTACTCGTCTCCAAAAAGTTAACAAATCATTCATGGGGCAATGTATACGCTTTTACAATAGATTACCTAAAGATATCCGAGACCTGCCTATGAAAAAGTTTAAAAAAGCCATCAAGAATAGACTTTGTAAAAAAGCTTATTATAAAATCTCGGATTATGTAGATGATAATACAGATTGGTTGTGAGCAGCTCCTCATTCAGCAATTTCCTTGTTATTTTAAATATACTGTTTGTAAATGTACTTTTAACTTTTATTGTAAAGTGTAGCGTGTTTTGCCTAACGAATTTTTGTATTTTCAGCGTTTGTAACATATTGTGGTGTTGGTCATGCTCACATAAGGATCTACTTGCGGTAGCTGCGTGGAGCGGGTCTCTCCCTTCCCTCCATAGTGGTTGAGGGGAGTGATGGCTGCTCTAGTAGTTAACTCGTGATCGGGTGCCGCTTGTGGGATCTGGTCCAGCCATAATCGTTTAAATTATATTAAGTGTCTTGCGGTTCGAAGGGCATCACACTGGAGCTTGTTCTTACAAAACATGTACACAATTGTATAACTAGTAAGAAGAAAAAAAAAAATTAAAAATAATGACAAGCCCGCTGAGTTTCTTGCCGGATCTTCTCAGTAGCGGTCGCGTTCCGATCCGGTGGTAGTATATTTTTTTTGGAAATTGTAAACCTGACAATATGTAAGTGCCCTTTCAGGGTTTATGCATAATAAAATAATTTGAATTTGAATTTGAATTTGTTAATTTCATAGTTAGTGTATAGAAATAAAACAGTAGACACTAGAATAAAATTGCGCAAAACTTGACCAGAATTATAATTATGTCAACAAAAATAAGTATATATTCATCATCATCATCATCATCACAGCCCACATACGTCCCACTGTTGGGCTTGGGCCTCCTCCACAATGGGAGGGAATTTGACCTACTATACATCATCATCATCATCATCTTGCTCTTATCCCAATTACTTGGGGTCGACGCAATATGTCATCTGTTTTGACATATTGCAAAATGTTTCGGCAATGACTTTTATGACCGGCCGCCTGCCTGACGTCAACCCTCCTTGGGAATGTAATCGTTGACCCAAATGGTACCAGATGGAGTTGGTTCGGGTCAATCTAGGGCTCTTAGTCGTCTTTTACGACACCCACGAGCAAAGCAAGGTTTGGTAGTATCAAAACAAAAATCGACAAACATCAAACATCATTGCCAACGTTGTATCAAAAACACCCAAGTATAATACTTGACGTTTCCGTAATCGATTGATTCTTAAAAACTATTAAGATATGGCGCCAGAGGTAGTGACGCTGCGTGCGACACGGCCATCCTGACAAATCACACGTCCTCGTGTGATGGACCTGAAACAAGAGAAATACTCGCACAGTAAATGCTTTTACACGCTCGGCTAACCTGACCGGTTGTACAAAACTCAATTTTACTTTTCAAGAAGTAATCTTCATCACTTATAACGGCATTCTCACAATTAACAGCTGTTCATAGCTTCATAGAGATTCAAGAAGCATGTGCATACTTACGCAAAGAGCATGGTGTGCACATGTATCTCGATGATTCGGCCTATATGACCAAGATGTCGAAAAGGCCATGGGTGGTTGGAGGGATTTCTTCATAGCTTCTATCTCGAAATTACAGTTTAACCACACTAAGTGATTCTATTCGTTAAACAGCACTAGATATAATTCCAATCAAAACAGAAATGCATTCACAAATAGTAAGGCTATCAAGACAACCGTCATATGGCATCTAACCAAGACTCAGGACAACCTCCATCCAGCGTCCGATAGTCAATCTCATTTCCAGACTCCAGACAATCAATCCCTGGCGTCTAATAGTCTATCAACACATGACAACCTTGCGACGTCTGATACCTTAACAAGTTATTTCGTGAATTTATCAAATTTTACGCACTCTGTGCGCAATCGCTATTTAATTTTAAAAACTATGAAGTGCTGTTAGAGAGATACCAAAAACAGTCACTGTAATGTCAACTCACTGTCCGGGGTCTCAGAAATCAGGCAATTAAAACCCTCGAGCTTAAGGCAGCATTATTTGATTCGCAACGCTCATTTTAATCAGATTATAACAATAACTTTTCATCAGAAATCGAGTCCAGTATGCAATATTCGACACCTCTGTCTATTGCCTCCATCCGGCACGCAAGAGGGACTTCCATCCAGTACCCACTTCAAACCATACAACACATTTGCGTCTCCACACTAGACGCGGGTCAGACCAAAGATCTGCACCCACGGCCAGCGCGAAGGCGCACGGATACTGAGCTATTTGAATACTACACTCGCTTCCGAAGGTATATCCCTTTCATTATCTTTTGGTCTGGTCAGTATTAATGGTGTCAATGTTAATGGTGTTACCATCATCAGATTGAAGCTCACTTTAGTGCATAACATGAGATTTCCAAAAGAAACCAACTAGTTTTAAGAACTTCACAAGCCATAGTCAAAACGTCAACAAGAATTTCTAAGGTAATATCATCGATGTCAACCATTACTAAAATCTGTATTGTAGAATGCACAGACGGCCGACCTATTCCAAGCTACACTGTTGTTAAACCTTTTGCCACTAAACTTTGCAGCAACCGATTCCGAATCAAAGAGGACATGACATCAGAACCCCAATGAAATGAGAACTGCTCACCGTTATGGCGAAGTGTTCCTCTAGGCAATTCACGATGCACAAGTCAACTCGTTACTCTTTCGCTGCACCTCTACTGTTGCTCCCGTCATGGTTGCTTCGTTGCGGGCAGTTGGATGCATATTAACCCTGGCCTCGACAGCGGAAACAGGTAGTTGCAAGTTTCGGTGCAGGCAATGTCATCGTCTTCGAGTGGTTGTTACGTTGTGAACTCGAACGTTCGTCCTGTCGCCTACAGGCACGACGCTTGGAGAGACAAAAATCATTGCCAACGTTGTATCAAAAACACCCAAGTATAATACTTGACGTTTCCGTAATCGATTGATTCTTAAAAACTATTAAGATATGGTGCCAGAGGTAGTGACGCTGCGACATATACATGTTATATGTTATACTAGCAACCCGCCCTCGCTTCGCTTCGGTTATAGGTTATAGTCGTTTTACCCGCGTAGTTCCCGGTCCCGTGAGAATACCGGGATAAAATATAGCCTTGTTTACGCCCTGATATTATAGCTTTCTATTGGTGAAAAATTTTTGAAATCGGTCCAGCCGTATTGAAGATACCTACTATACCATGTTTGTCCGACATGTTGGTATAGGATTTAATTTCAAGTTTTCCTTCTCTAGCACAGACGTTACATGCATATTATATCCCATAGTCGTCTTTTACGACATCTACGGGCAAGACTGGTGAATTGTATTTTTACTCCGTCACCATATGGAATACACAGTGGTCTTTATATTCCTTAATCGCCTCAATAACTATCGAAAAATAAGTAGTGAGTAAGGGTGAGTAGTGTATACATATATATTATTTCTTTGAAAATAAAATTATGCAGAAAAACAATACTTTAAAGATTTATTTTTAAAGCACTAACTCAATTATGTCTTACGGGTGTTTACCATAAGCACAGGTGTATTATAAAATTATGCCGAAATTTATCACAAACAAAAAATTCGGAGTATACGTCAATGTCACCTGATTTTTGTATTTCATTATTCTCGCAAAATTTCATTTCAAAGTTCTTATTGATTTATACCTTGGCCAAAAAATAACAGTACATATTATGTAGGGCAGTAATAAAATAATAAAGCTTTGCGTTTTTTGTTCATAACAGTATTAAATATTCTATATTGTTATTTTTGATTAATATTAATAGGGATTATAAATCCGCCCACATTCGGCATCAGCCAGGAGAGGGTGAACGCCACGCCGACAAGTCGTGGAGCAAGACGGTAGAAATGCTCACCGAATCTCTAATGTCCGTTGAGCATCAGGTCCAAATACTTCGTATGGGCCTGGATGCTGATGGGAACTGACCTGATGGTGATCGAGGCCACGGTGGGTGGACTGACGCGGGGTCACTCCTGCCACTAGACGCCTCAGATATAAGGGCACCCCGTGATACTGGAGCGCCCCACTGGGGTGCCAACAGCACCCCGCCGCCAGGGACAGTGACCCGGATCTCATCCCTCAGACGCCACGAAGCTGCGATCGTTAAACGACCTCTCCGAAAATCTAATTGTGATTCTCCAATAGCTTGCCCGAATGGTCCAGCAGCATAAAGGGCCTATAGATCGGGCCGATTATGAGGACCTTCCCGGCTTCCTCTCCTCCTTTTAAAATCCAGGGAAACGCCCAGGTACGAGATACGCGTTGTATACCTACCTGGACCTGCCGCAGGTGTTGTACGATCAAGGTCAACACCCAACCGGGTACACCGTCTGATCCGAGAGCGGTGTGCTTTCGCGCCACCGCCACCCCCATCTCCGTCTCCGTGACGGGCGGAACAGTTTCGCCGGCCACCCTGTCGTCGTGCGGCATAGCTAACGATGATGATGAGATATCCTTACTAATATTATAAACTAGCTGACCCGGCGAACTTCGTACCGCCATAATTTTTTTAGTAAATATATATTATTTTATAAATTTCCGAATATATAGTCTCTAATGGAAGAACCATTACGGCTTTGTCGGGCAAGACCTCATCGTCTTGGTCGCGGCATTGTTAATGAGAATCCAAATTACTGACTATTGATTTCTGACGGACGTGACTATAAATAAGCTATTCTAAATAAAAAAAAATGTTAAATAATATGAAGAAAATTCTATGAGACTTGGTTGGATAGGCTTTGATCCCTTTGCCTGTCCGAATGGACAAATAGAAACAAAAAAAACTATTTGACATTTTATGTCACGTCACACGGGAACGTGATCGAACGGGATAAAAAAATAAAAATAAAGGAGCTCACGGCCATTAAGAAGAAGAAAATGAAGAACAGGATATATATATTTTTTGTGTTTTATAGTGTTATATTGAATAATTTTCCAGATATTTTATGTAATATAATACAGTTAAGGTGATGAAGTGTGGTGAATATGATATAAGAGTGGTTTACGTGTATTTTCATATTCTACCCAAAATTCCCAGAGAAATGATTTATTTAGGTTTTCAGCGCCTAATTAATGGTAACGACTTAACTTACTGATGGACATGACTATAAATAAGTTATTCTATATAAAGAAATGTTAAATAATATGAAGAAAATTGTATCAGTCTTGGTTGTATGGGCTTTGAACCCTTTGCCTGTCCGAATGGACAAACAGAAACAAAAAAACTTTTTGACATTTTATGTCACGTCACACGGGAACGTGATCGAACGGGATAAAAAAATAAAAAAAAAATAAAAAGCTAAGGCCATTAAAGCAAGAAGAAGAAGAAAAATAAAAATAAAGGAGCTCACGGCCATTAAGAAAAAGAAAATGAAGAAAAGGATACATATTTTTTTTGTGTTTTATAGTGTTATATTGAATAATTTTCCAGATATTTTATGTAATATAATACAGTTAAGGTGCTGAAGTGTGAAATGATTTATATCGGTTTTCAGCGCCTAATTAATGGTAACGACTTAACTTACTGATGGACATGACTATTGTTCATTACCGTTCCCTACTGACCTAGGATGCGCAGTGGAAGGGAACACCAGGCCAGTGAGGGATACCAAATGGGTAATAACATTGGCTTGCGATTACGCAAGGCTATTTTAAGTTCTCCTAAATGATAGTACAAGAACAGATTTTAACACTTACGAGTAGATACCGCGGAGGTAGCTATAACGTAACCTAACTCAGCGTTCGGTCTGGCCAGACAAATAGAAACTAACTGAGGGGTTACTTAGCTTGTATCCAAAAGCGCGGTGATGACAACGGCCTCGTACACTTCAAGGACCCAGGCTTGCTACTCGTACACACAATTTAATGTTCACAAATATATACTTAATTCTAATTAACTCGCGTACATAAGCGGTACACAAAACAAAGGGTGGCGCGCAATATTACAAATACCACGATTTCACGGCTTTAGTCCACAAAAGACATAGCAATTACAAAATATGTGCGTACGCGACCGTTACTTCCAACGCAAGTCGATCCGCGAACAAAGCGAAAGTGAAAGTGCAGTAACCAAAAGGGCGGAAACAAAACGACCCCGGGGCCGGCCGACGCGACGGCCCCGTGCCATCCGCGAACCAAAAGTCCAGCTTTAGTCCCAAAAAGGGCGGAAACAAAACGACCCCGGGGCCGGCCGACGCGCCGGCCCCGTGCCATCCGCGCACCAAAGTGAAAGTGAAAGTGAAAGTGGCGGCCGGCTCCGAGCCAACCGCGAACCACAAAAAACAGAACTACCCTACATGGATTTAATTATTAAACTAATATAAAAATGTTTGGTACCGAACATCTACCCGCCTCGGACAGGTCTACCTGGCCGCTAATCAATTGGTAAACGGGACAATGTTGCTACCGCTCTCTTCAGTACCGAACCGTCCACCTGAACCTCAGCAAAACGAGGCACATTATCTGCGCCATATACTAAATTTAAAATTCGGCCGCGACGCCAGCACAGTGGCGGCAAATTGGTATCTTTTATCAAAACGAGGTCACCAACTCGAGGTGGATTAGTCTTGTCAGTCCACTTAACGCGCTGCTGGAGAACATGAAGATATTCTAAGCTCCAACGCTTCCAAAAGCTTTGAGTAAGCTGTTGGACCAACTCAAACCGCGAGAGACGACTTGGTCTCACATCAACAAAGGGGTACTCAGGCAAAGCATTAAGTGGCTGACCAATCAAAAAATGACCCGGTGTGAGAACCTCCAAGTCACTCGGGTCTGAAGAGATCGGACACAACGGTCGCGAGTTCATTACGGCCTCTATCTTACAAAACACAGTTGCGAGTTCTTCAAATGTGAGTACAGACTCACCAATAACTCGTCGCAAATGTGCTTTAGCAACCTTAACTGCGGCTTCGAAAATACCACCCCAATGTGGGCATGCTGCCGGACTAAATTTCCAGGTTATACTACGACTGGTTAGTTTATTACCAATATTTGTGTGATTGCTGGCTAAAAAATCATGTACATCTTTCAAATAATTATTGGTTCCCTTAAAATTTGTGCCACAGTCCGAACGTATCAAAGAAGGCAGTCCTCTCCTTGAAACAAATCTATCAAGTGTCGCAACAAATGCCTCGGTGGAGAGGGATGACACTAATTCAAGGTGCGCCGCTTTAGTTGACAGACATACGAAGACACACAAATAGGCCTTGACTGTTTTACTGTTTCGTAGAGTTGAAGTCTTAACCAAAAAAGGACCTGCAAAGTCGGTGCCTACACCGGCGAACGGCCTCGATTCTCTGACACGATCAGAAGGGAGGTCACCCATCAAAGGTTGCATGGTACTAGCCTTCAGCCTGTAACAAGGCATGCAACGAAATACCACACTGCGAATCGTTCTTCGAGCAGACAAAATCCAAAATTCTCGCTGCAATATGGCTAATAAGGCGTTACAGCCAGCGTGAGAATTTCTAATGTGACGGTCCGTCACCAACAATTGCACAAAATGACCTTGCTTGGGTAACAATATAGGGTGCCGACTACCGTAGGGTAGACTAGAGTTTCTGAGGCGACCTCCAACACGTAAGACACCCGTGTTGTCCAAAAAGGGGCTCAACATACGCAAGGTTCCTGTTAGTTTAGCCTTACCAGCTTTCAAAATTTCAATCTCCCTTTCAAAATATGTATCCTGTACCACACGTATCCAATGGCAAAAAGCCTCCTGTCGTTCTTGTGGTGATAGAAAAGCCTCTAATTTTTTGTTCCGTAAGTGCTTACAGTTGTAATAGAAGCGCTTAATCCAAGCTGTTACACTTACTAATTTATCGAGGGAGCTATACCGATTCAATAAGACATTTGGATCGAATACGCAAGCACGCCTCTCAACAGCGAGCAGTCGCAATCCAGGCAACGGACCTACGTCCAAAACCGGCGTCAGTGGCCATTCAGACTCTGAGCGTAATAACCATTCCGGTCCCCACCAAAGGGAGTGCGTTACCAAGGCGGGGGATGTACAACCCCGAGATGCACAATCAGCTGGGTTAAGCTCACCAGGCACATGCCTCCAAATCAAGGGAGTCTCAGATTTCTGAATTTGGGAGACTCGGTTCGCTACAAATACCTCTAAGGTGTGAACTGAAGCCTTTAACCAGCACAAAACAATTTGGCTGTCAGTCCACGCGTAAGTGGTGCTAATGTTCACAGTATGACGCAACAAATTCGACACGTGATTAAGAAGACGCACAAGCAGAGTAGCCCCTGCCAATTCAAGTTTAGGGATTGTCAAAGCAGTCCGTAGGGGTGCCACCTTGCTCTTCGCCATGACCAGTGAGATCTTTACTTGGCTGTCAGAACCCACCGTACGCAAATATACACAAGTGGCGTAACCCCGTTCAGAGGCGTCCGAGAAACCATGCAGAGTTGCCTGGTACTTTCCTGGAGGAAGCATAGAACGAGGGATCGATACCTCATTGATCGCAGGAAGTGAGGATACAAATTTGGTCCAGTCTTCCATCAAAGCTCCCCGAAGAGGTTCGTCCCAGCCTAGTCCTGCCATCCAAAGCCTTTGTAAAAAGCATTTAGCCCAAAATATGACGGGACATATCCAACCATTTGGATCAAATGTTCTTGCAACCGTGGAAAGCACCAAACGCTTAGTCCAAATGCGCGGCAACTCTAAGTCAACATTGTAAGTGAATATGTCTGGGGCTGGTTTATACTGAATGCCGAGAACAGTCATCATAGCAGGGTTCTCGATATTCTCGAACAAATGCGGATCTTGCTGATGCTTATCCGGAAGTCCCTTCAAAAGCGCAGGTGAGTTGGATATCCACTTCCGTAACTCATAGCCCGCGGTGGCTAAGATGCCTATCAATTCATCCCGTAGAAGGATGGCCTCTTTCTCAGATGGTGCACCAGTACAAATGTCATCGACATACAAATCCTCTTTCAAAATCGCGGCTGCGCGAGGAAACTTTAAGCGCTCCAGGTCCGCGAGCTCCCACAGAGACCGTATAGCCAAATAGGGGCTTGACTTTAACCCGTACGTGTTTGTATTGAGCTCATAAACAACCATGGGATCCTGGGGGCTTTCACGCCATAGAATCAACTGATACCGACGGTCATCCGGGTGAATAATCGTCTGTCTGAACATCATCCTTATGTCAGCCACAAATACAACCTGATGTCGACGGAACCGAGTGATGACGTCACAGAGATCCTTGATCAATTTAGGACCAGCATACAAACAATTGTTCAACGATACACGCGTTGAAGTTTGCGCAGAACCATCGAATACTGTACGCAATTTGCCATTTGATGCCTTAATTACAGCATGATGCGGTAGAAAGAAGTGATCCACTGTTTGCCAATCTAATTTCGACACAGACATGTGTCCCAACTCCTCATATTCACGCATAAAATCAATGTATTTCTCCTTTAGGAGAGCATCTCGAGCCATTCGGCGCTCCATAGCCAATAGTCGTTTCTCAGCAGCAGGCCGCGAGGTGCCAAGTGGTGGCCGTACGGCGAGAAACGGCAATCGAGTCATAATCTGACCAGTACGTAGGCGACTCGTATTGTTTTGGTAAAACAATTCGCACTCCTCATGCTCCGGATCAGTGCGCGGAGCCTGTGGTGGTTCTTCCACTTCCCAAAACCTCTGAACCGCATCAGAGAGAGCAGAGCCTACCATCAAGCCAATGTCAAGACGGGTATCCGTGAGGACCGGTCCCATCAGTGCAGAGCCAAATATGGTCGGGATGGCTACCATGCCTCCTGGTTGCATGACCTGAATGCTACCCAAGAATATGTTTCCCAGAACATCGGCGCCTAGCAACAAATCGACCGATCCAGGTATACCAAATTTGGGGTCTGCCAAGTTCAAACCCGACGCTAAACCAATAGCATACGGAGACAACTGCTTCTCCGGATGGGTGCCCAAAATATTGTTCATGACAATGGCTGAACACTCAAACAATGGGCTTGACGAGTTTATAGGAGAGAACGCACATAATACTTGGCCTTCAACATTGGCCACAACTGCGTTGCCAACACCTCTAGTGACGTGAGGAAAATCACGCATACTTAGGCGTACCTGCCCCACCAACCAAGAAGACGCTATACACCCCTGAGAGCCTGTGTCCAGAATTGCCCGGACCACAACAGAGGCACCTGTCCGTCCCCAGACCCTTACAGAAGCAGTGGGTAGGAGTACGGTTTCAAACGGGGGTGGTGCATGACGGGGGGAGGCGCCGTGTTCCTAATGTCGTCTAGGCAGCGGGTGATTCTCATGTTCACGGGAAGCGTCATCAAAGGTAGGTACCCGCCCGTGACGATACGGGCGCGAATCGTGGTTATCACTCTTACCACGGGCTTCCGATGACGGCGAGCATTGACCTCGTGGGCGCCTCGCTGCGGCAGAATCTACGACGCGCGGGGGTGAGCGACTAGGTCTCGAACTGCGGTTTTCATACCGGTGCCTTCGCTCATAACTACCCGTAGGTGAGACTTGACGTTCATGTTCACGACCAATCCCATTATTATTCGCACAAAGAAGTTTCAAATGCTGGCCTCCGCAGTATGTACATGGGCGAGGATTAGGGCAATCGCGCTGGAAATGGTTTCCCAAGCAAGAAAAGCACCAACCTCGAGCCTTAGCCAAACGCCTACGTGAGGCCACGTGCAGCACAGTGAAATCTGAGCAACTGGCAACTTTATGACTCGGGGACTTGCAATAGGTGCACTCAGGTCGCGACAGTACAGCAGCAAAACGTGGTGGGTGACGAACCTCTGGCCTTCTAAAGGCGTGATTGCGGGTCGGAGCCGATGACCGCGGCAACTGTTGACCAAATGACCTGTCAACGACCGTCATGTCTACCATCCTACACTCGTCTTCCAAAAACTTCTTAAGGTCATCAAAGGCAGGCAAGTGAGTTGCATCATCACCTCCATATTTTTGCTCGAAACGAGCCCTAAGTTCCGCAGGAAGCTTTTTCAAAACAATATGCACCAGCATATATGACCAAGTGCTCACCGGAAGGTCTAACCTTTCCAGTGCGTTGATCGCAATCATCAATGGGTTCAATAAGTCGGACCTTAAAGCCGAGACCCTAGATACCACTGGCAGACCCAAGAGCTGACCAATGTGTGTATCTGCCAGGCAACGCTTATTTTGGTAACGCTTTATGAGAAGGTTGCGTGCCACTAGGTAGTTTCCATCATTGATCTCCAGGTGCTGAACTAAACCTCTCGCCTCACCTTCCAACACGGAGAACAGGTAGGCCAATTTTTGAGCGGAACCTAAGTCAGAACGCGCGTGGACTAAGCTCTCAAACAAGTTTATGAAACCTAGCCATTGGTCCAAACGACCATCAAAACGCGGCAGGTCCAAAGTGGGCAGTTTACTCAATAAGCCCGACGTAGAAGGTTTCACATCCCTAGACGCGGGAGACTCACCCCTTTTCGACGCGGAAATTTCCCTAGCACGCTGTGAGATTCGATCTGCATAATCCATGATCTGGTCATAATCCGCGTGTACCAAGTCACGATACGTTTGTGGGTAATCTTCATCAGAAATATCTAAAATTTTTGTGTTGAAGTTACGGTACACATCATCAACAAATTGTAAGCGCGTATCCAATTTGCTGTACCTATCCAGGAGAGACTCATTTCGATCAGACCTATCAACCAAGGCGGTTGCAGTCG
This sequence comes from Lymantria dispar, assembly GCA_032191425.1. Taxonomy (NCBI): domain Eukaryota; kingdom Metazoa; phylum Arthropoda; class Insecta; order Lepidoptera; family Erebidae; genus Lymantria; species Lymantria dispar. The sequence continues at coordinate 25,396,015 of CM063448.1, forward strand.
AGAACCATCTCAACTCAGAGCGCAGCTTACCTGCCGAGTCCTTAGCGCTAGCAAAAGCAGCCATAATAATCGAATAAAATAATTAAATTCCAACAAAAAAAAATATATATATAATCAACTAAATAAATCAACCAATTAAAACAACAATCAAAAAATACAAATTACAAAATTGAACAATATTTAAATTATTGCGCAAAGGGAAACGTTAATATTTGACTGTATAAGTACCATAAACAAAACGCAAAAATAATATTTAACTAATTGTCTATACAGTTCAATTCATTCGTTCATTCAATCACGAGACTGCACTACTCTGTGGCACAATGTACTACGCAAATTATTTTATTACTCTGTGGCACATTAAGTAAACAATGATATTCAAAATTTCAAATGTTGCAGTGAACTTATTTATATGATATTTTTAATAACTAATAACAATAAGTACACAAATGATCAATCACACAAATATTTAATGTGTATCTTTATACACCAGACTATTTATTAAACTGGGCCGTAATACGTAAAATTCAAGTAATTATATATCGATTTATTTTTCAACACGGGCACTTGTAGATATCAATACCAAACAAAATTACTAGATTCACTAGAACCACGCTCTGCTACCAGAAAGTATGTTCATTACCGTTCCCTACTGACCTAGGATGCGCAGTGGAAGGGAACACCAGGCCAGTGAGGGATACCAAATGGGTAATAACATTGGCTTGCGATTACGCAAGGCTATTTTAAGTTCTCCTAAATGATAGTACAAGAACAGATTTTAACACTTACGAGTAGATACCGCGGAGGTAGCTATAACGTAACCTAACTCAGCGTTCGGTCTGGCCAGACAAATAGAAACTAACTGAGGGGTTACTTAGCTTGTATCCAAAAGCGCGGTGATGACAACGGCCTCGTACACTTCAAGGACCCAGGCTTGCTACTCGTACACACAATTTAATGTTCACAAATATATACTTAATTCTAATTAACTCGCGTACATAAGCGGTACACAAAACAAAGGGTGGCGCGCAATATTACAAATACCACGATTTCACGGCTTTAGTCCACAAAAGACATAGCAATTACAAAATATGTGCGTACGCGACCGTTACTTCCAACGCAAGTCGATCCGCGAACAAAGCGAAAGTGAAAGTGCAGTAACCAAAAGGGCGGAAACAAAACGACCCCGGGGCCGGCCGACGCGACGGCCCCGTGCCATCCGCGAACCAAAAGTCCAGCTTTAGTCCCAAAAAGGGCGGAAACAAAACGACCCCGGGGCCGGTCGACGCGCCGGCCCCGTGCCATCCGCGCACCAAAGTGAAAGTGAAAGTGAAAGTGGCGGCCGGCTCCGAGCCAACCGCGAACCACAAAAAACAGAACTACCCTACATGGATTTAATTATTAAACTAATATAAAAATGTTTGGTACCGAACAACTATAAATAAGTTATTCTATATAAAGAAATGTTAAATAATATGAAGAAAATTGTATCAGACTTGGTTGTATGGGCTTTGATCCCTTTGCCTGTCCGAATGTACAAACAGAAACAAAGAAAATCTATTTGACATTTTATGTCACGTCACACGGGAACGCGATCGAACGGGATGAAAAGTTTTGCCATTAAGAAGAAGAACGGGATAAAAAGTATCCTATATCCGTCTTCTGGTTCTAAGCTACCTCCCCACGAATTTTCTGTCAAATCTTTACAACCATTCTTGAATTATAAATAGTGTAACTAACATGACTTTCTTTTATATATATATATAGATAGATGCACAAGTAAGTTTGTTTGTTTGTTACGCTATCACGCGTAAACCACCGAACCGATTTCAAAATTTTTTTTACCAATGGAATGCTATAATATCACGGAGTAACATAGGATATATGTTATCCCGGTATTCTCACGGGAACGGGCACTATGCGGGTAAGACGGCTGAAACAGAAGTAAAGCGAGGGCAGGTTGCTAGTTATGAAATATAAATGTATTTATAACATTTCACACTTTTCAAAAGGTTATTCGCACTTTATACTTACAATTATATCTCACGTAGTGTAGCTTAAAAAATGTTATGTTACTCTCTCTTTTGTATTGAGGTCGTAAATACGTCTGCAAGGTCACCACGAGAATGGGTAGTAGGACTCTCTTGGGTAACATGTAACACCAACAGCGCTCGCTAAACCATTTGCAAAGCGTATAATCTTAGCATTCCAGAATTTAGTGAGGCTATACCTTATATTGAACGTCAAGAGGCTGATGAATATATAGGTAGAAAAGAAACGTGAATGTGTTAAAATTATTAATAGAACACTTCCAATGTTTTCTTTTAGTTATTACATAGTGTCAAAGCTTCGTAGTCAGTCATTCTCAATCGTTCAGTACCTACATAGTAGCTCGGTTAACTGTCAGGGAAACAGAAGTACGGCATCGAGCACGGTAACCCACCGAACAATTTCTTTCCTCACTTTGAGCGGAGCACTAACACCTTCTTATATTCAGGATCTCGGAAACGGCTCCAATGATTTTGTTGAAACTTGGCATACTAGATGTGTCGGGTCCAAAAAATCGATCTAGCTAGGTTTTATTTATAGAAAATGTTGTTTTGTCCGTGTTTTTAGTAAAACAATATAATGACATTAAATTTTAAGAATATGAATTCAAATTTCGTCGTCAACGTCATGATTTACGATAGCTCAGTTGGGGAGACGGCCGGTTTTCATTTTGAGTTTTGTGGCATCAAACAGCGTCGGTTCGAATCTCGGTGTTATTATTATTCTCTTTTTGTAATTTTTTATATAATTTTCATTATTTATTTTTTATTAATATATATAAAAATAAATTCGACAAAAATATTCCGAGCGAAGCTCGATCAACCAGATATTGTGAATTTATTTCGATTATCCACCTAGCCGTTCTTTCAGGTATTTATTTCCCAATCATCTCTGTGAAGTGACGGACAATACAATGATTACAAATAGCGATATTTAAATCTCTTATTTACATATGTTAATTAGCAGACATAAATTACACCCAGATTCATAACCATCATTTATAGATAGCATAAAGTCTATGTGAACGCAAATTGTCCTGAATGAGGATCGAATTCATAACACTCGTCGTGAGAAGTCAGTCCTTACAGCACTGCATCTATGCAGTGACTTATGTAGTATTTATTTGATCTGAGTTCATTCTTGTCGTCTTAAATGGTTGTATAATTAAAACTATCATAGAAGTAATAGAATAGAGAGTATTACTGCCTGTACATACATACTTGTGGAATATAATAACGTTTTATGATACCAAGCAATACCTGAAATACGAGTGCGACATTGTGTTGGTTTTGATATAATAAGTCGGTAATAAATCATTACTAGTTGTGTCAAAGAAAAATTCTATGTATTGTTCCATCCACGCACTTTTATTTTCTATCATAATTATTATACTGTATTATTATATTCAAATTATGTTGCTGTTTGGTAGCAGCTACGAAGCAACCTTTAAATTGCTCATGGATATTGTAAAAGACGATGAACAGCTTAACATAGACTTGGGCCAACTCAAGGATTATTTGATGTTTATCCATTTTGCCAGTATTATATAACTACTTTCGATGTTAATATAATATTTCAATTTTACAGTTGTTTTTTGATGTTTTTATTTTCTATTCTTTTTCTTTCCCTCCCATTGTAGAGGAGGCCCCAGCCCAAGAAGGAGTAATCATAAACACTAAAAACATTTATAAAAAGTTATATCAATCGTTATAAAGTACTATAGTGCTTCTTTTTGGTACAAGCTATGGTTTGTTTACACCCCACCCGGTCGCTCAGGGTTGATTGATCTAAGGTGCGGCGTGCAGCTCTATAATCTGCTGTACACGTATCTCTATCGCTATATAAGCTGAGGCCACCAACAACCAGTCCTTGTTTTTGTGGCCCACGCTGCGGGTCTGCCTTTTGGATACCAGTAAAATCGAATTGTTGTTGTATCATCCTCATTATTATCCTCATTTGTCCATATACGTCCCACTGCTAGGCTTGGGCCTCGATCGACTCGGTAGGTAATTTCAAGTTTGCCTTCCCTTGCTGTTGAAGGAAATGATAGATGTTGAATTTTAGTTTTTACGACACGGGTATCCTATTATTTTTAAAATAAGGTGGGAATGTTGCGACCCGTTATTTTAATGGCCCGGTACCAGGTCGCGACCCGGCTATTGGAAAACGCTGGTATAGCAGACCAAGTTTTCCTTTTGGAAGTCATTCATGGTGTGAAGCACGAAAGGTGTAATTTTTATTCCCTATGACCAAACAAAAACAATTAATGTGGTCATATTAGAGATGCTGTGTGGTAGCGGCTTCGAATACTACCAACTCTTGCTTTGCTCGTGGGTGTCGTAAAATACGACTAAGAGCCCTAAATTGACCCGGACCAACTCCATCTGGTACCATTTGGGTCAACGATTACATTCCCAAGGAGGGTTGACGTCTGGCAGGCGGCCGGTCATAAAAGTCATTGCCGAAACTTTTTGCAATATGTCAAAACAGATGACATCGACCCCAAGTAATTGGGATAAGAGCAAGATGATGATGATTAGAGATAAGGTTTGTCTAAATAATACTGAAAGTTATTTTTGCAATTGAGTTAAAAGCGTATATAGTACCTATCGTTTGTGGCTATCAATGTGTTATCTCAGTGACATACAAATGAATAAAAGACGGGATTATCCAATCTTATATCAAATTGTTGACATTAATAGTCATAAATAATGCTTAATTAAAATGATTTTATTTCTGTAAACAATATTTGCCAGATAACTTTTGGAACGAATTATTATGTGCTTACTAGATTTACAAACACCTGGAACACTGTATTCATTTGATTAAAATAACAAAGCTTTATATTTTTTTAAATACATAAAAAACGGTTTGTTATAAATAACTAGACTAGTAGGTGATATTTTCAACTCATGGAATTACTTTCACTATTGGGCATGATCCTTCCTCACAATGGAAGGGAAAATAGTCTAGTGTTCTATGCATGCCATGTAGTATGGTATAGGGTTTATGGTCCGGACATCTCGCTTGGGATTACCATGAATTAGTAAGCATGCGGACCGTGCACATAACTTCTAAATAAATATCTTCACCAAAGGCGAACTACTGTGTGTTTGATTGGAACTCCATGCAAGACATTTCTTAGTTCAATCCACAAATGTTGTTCAGACTCTTAGTGTTATTCATGTCCGTAGAATGAATGGCGTAAGGGACTGCCACGATAACTGGTTTTATTCTTAAAACGGACCGTTTTCTTGAAATAAAAATGAGAAATGATCCTGATCACAGTTAGATTTATGCACATCAGATCTGGTCCTGGCCATAAACTCGAAATCTCTACGTGGTAGAATATTCGTCTCTATCCCTGTATACAATTTCAATAGTTATCAGTGTTTCATTTAACTAAATTTAAGATATTATATACAAGTTGTAATAAGGTCACAGTTGATATCATTAGCCAATTTTTGTCTTTGGTCGTATTTACCCACTATTGCTGCTGATATCTGACAGATTATTATGAACCTTAACTGAATGGTTTAAGATCTTTTCTTGCTTGGGAAACTGGAATTTGATAACCTGCCAAAGGAACACAATCAATAAGTTTATTTGGCTACTAAGATACTTTTGAGGAAGTCAGATGGATGTTTGAGATGCAAACACATTAAAAATATTTTTATAAAATTTTTTGATTCTTGTCAAAAATATTGCATTACACATCATCATTTCAGCTCATATCATCATCATCATCATTTCAGCCTATTGCCGTCCACTGCTGGACGTAGGTCTCCCTCATGTTGCACCACAATGTGCGGTCCTGTGCCGCCTGCATCCAACGACGCCCAGCAACTTTCACTAGGTCGTCGGTCCACCTAGTGGGGGGGCGTCCTACACTGCATCGTCCGATGCGTGGTCGCCACTCGAGAACCTTTCTTCCCCAGCGGTTGTCGGTTCGTCGAGCGATGTGGCCTGCCCATTGCCACTTCAGCGTGCTAATTCTTCGTGCTATGTCGGTTACACCCGTTCTTCTGCGGATTTCCGTATTCCGGATTCTATCTCGCAGAGAAATCCCGAGCATAGCCCGTTCCATAGCACGCTGAGCGACTTTGAGGCTTGATATGAGGCCTACATTTAGGGACCACGTTTCCGTGCCGTAAGTCATCACTGGTAACACACACTGGTCGTAGACCTGTGTTTTCAGCTCATATACGTTCCACTATTGGGCTCGAGCCTCCTCCACAATAGGAGGATAATTGACCTTACTATACTATGCTGGTCAAACAGGTTGATATAGGATTTTATTTCGAGTTTTCCTTCTCTTACGTAGATGTTATATGCATATTGCATGCTTTAGTCGTCTTTTACGATATCCACAAGCAAGATAGAGTGTGTCGAATGGTATTCTTACTCCGTCACCACGCGGCAACTACTAATATTATATGTTAACTAGCTGCCCCAACATACACTGTTAGTAAAATAAAAAAGAAATGTAAATCCATGAAATCGATCGCAATGCCTCCTACTGGGTTCTAATTCATTTTCTTAGTGCTCTTAAACCACGATTACATTGCTCTTTGTTTTGTCAAAATTACTGAGATGAGAGATTGAGAGGGAGAAATGTTAAAAAATGGAAGAGGTAATATAAAATGTTTTGTAGCATTTATCTTTATATATATATTTCTTCTGTACGTGTATATGTCACTGAACTCCTCCTAAACGGCTGGACCGATGTTGATGAAATTCTTTGTGTGTGTGTGTTAAGTGGATTCGAGAATGGATTAGATTCACAATTGGACCCGGTAGGTGGCGCTGCGACCGAGTTCAAGGAGAATTTCTTTTTTTCTTAGATTGGAACAGAACAACGACTGTTGGATCAGCTAGTTGAATATAAACATATTATTTCTTCTTGGAATTACGTATACAATAAATTTTTAAAAGAAGAATTTTTTTATATCATCGTTATTATTTCATACGTCCCACTATTGGCTCCAGCCTCCTCCACAATAGAAGGAAAATTGACCTACTACACTACGCTGGGCAAACGGATTTTATTTTGAGTTTTTTTCTTTTTCATAGATGTTATATGCGTACTTAATCACTTAGTCTTAGTTTTACGACTCCCACGGGCAGTGGGGGTGGTGAATTATATTCTTATTCCATCACCACACAGAATACCTCTTATATAAATAAATATAATAAGTATATATCGAGAACCATCATCTCAAGATGTGTATGAAAACCACTCTCGGACTTTGATATTTTGCATTGTAACTGTATTTAAAAACAATTTTACATTTTATTCTACTATAACAACAGTGCTGTGTGGTAGCGGCTTCGAATACTACCAACCCTTGCTTTGCTCGTGGGTGTCGTAAAAGACGACTAAGAGCCCTAGATTGACCCGGACCAACTCCATCTGGTACCATTTGGGTCAACGATTACATTCCCAAGGAGGGTTGACGTCAGGCAGGCGGCCGGTCATAAAAGTCATTGCCGAAACTTTTTGCAATATGTCAAAACAGATGACATATTGCGTTGACCCCAAGTAATTGGGATAAGAGCAAGATGATGATGATTCTACTATAACAACACCGAATGGTAAGAAAAATACTTTCTCGTAGGGGGTCCTAAAAAGGCCAACGATGACAAGAACAAGAAACAGTACCAGTAATCCAGTATCAGTATGTGAGCACATAACGGCAGGTTATGGGGTCGTCGCCGTCCTTCCGTAGCCCCGAATGGATTAGGCGAGTCGTGACCGCTTCTTCTTGGCAAGATACTATAAAGTGCCTACCCATTTAAAGATCATCAGGATGGAGGAAGAATCGAGTAACATCTGTCATTATAACACCAACTCCGATAACAGGTTATTGCAGTATCTTTGAGAGACTTACGCTCTTGAGTGGATTTCGATAAGCTCGTAGGTCGTATCGTCAGTCGGTCGTCGACATATTTTTCGGGCCGACCACTGACGTCTAGTCACCCTGCTCTGGTGGTCGGTTCCACGACGAAAGCGACGTGTCATGGGTGGGTTATGGGTGTGTGTGCTTACGCCCCTCTGTCACCCCGAACGGAGTCGGACGAGGAGTGCGCCGACCGTCACCCACCTCAAAAAAAATACAGTTCGATAGTTTTTTTTCTAATTTTTGATTTTTTTAATTAAGTAATTCATACATTATTATGTAGTGTGCTGACTTAAATTAAAATATTTTTTATCTTCATCTCGGCTTATATATACTCCACTGTTGGGCTCAGGCCTTCTCCATAATGGGAGGGTTATTTACCTGCTATTCCACGCTGGTCATGTTGGAATAGGATTTTGTTTCGAATTTTCCTTCGCTTGCACAGGCGTTATATGCTTATTATATCCCTTAGCCGTTGTAGTTTTACGATATCCACGGGCAAGATAGGGAGTGATGAATTGTATTCTTACTCCGTCGCCATACAGAAGAAAAATATCTTCAATAAATATTAAAACTCGAAGCTTCTTTACGAAAGTGGTGATTCTATAGGTATGCTACGAACAGCATAAGAGAATAGTTGAAGAAATGTATTATTTACCACAAAGACAGACTGTCTGCGTGTTTTGCGCATGTGTAAAACATTTATAGAGTTGGGAAACGTTGTACATAAAACGATAAACCGATAAGGGTAAGCTCGGTAGAATATTCCTTATTATACATATTTATACAATCAATTTCTATTTTACTTTAATAAATTCAATAATCAACCACCAGGTAACGCGACCGTCACTGAGAAAGTCAGTTAAGATACTAGGCTCGTCTCATTTTTTTAAATTACGTTTTTTTATTAAAATTATATACAACAGGTTCATTCAGTGTTTAGCTATATTAGTTGACTGTTATCGTGTTCGTCCATGATATTTATTTCACAACTAGCAACACGTCCTCGCTTCGGTTACAGTGGTCTTACTCGTGTAATCCCTATTCTTATGGAAATACCGTGTTAAAATATAGCCTATGTTACTCAGGGATAATGTAGCTTTCCAATGGTGAAAGAATTTTTGAAATCAGCTCAGTAGCTTTTGAGTTTATTCATTACAAACATGCACACACACAAAAATACAAATTTTTCCTCTTTATAATATTAGGGTAGATGCAAATTTCCTTTTTATAATATTAGTGTAGCTTAAAACATACAATCACAGTTTAATAATATATTACTGGCTTAACCAGATCCACTCGCACTTCTCAAATAAATAAATCTTTTATTACTTTTTTGTAATAAACACTTGACATGCTTGCCTCTTTATAAAACTCATTTGTGTGTTAAAAAGAGAATATAACATACGTGACATGCATCTAAGGTTTACGAAAAGGAAAAAATGTTCTAAGGATTTTGAATATATGTTGATTCTAAATTTTATAATGGTTATGTATTTCTTTGTTCTCTTGGTTTAAAATTTAATTATTTAAGACAAGAAATCCTATAAAAATCTGAATAGATTTAGAGAGACTGTAACATAGTAACATAAAACGGCAGGCAAGTAAAATGAAATTAGCCTTCATAGTAATGTGTTAAAAAAAAATTATTATTATTATATATGGTATTTAGTATTATTATAGGTATATGGTTACCTATATAGTTCTCATATTACATATACATTTTAGTAGATTGTATGCCAATTTTAAGGCTCGATATTTTATTCCTCATCGCATCCCTATTCCAGTGATACAGCGTAGTTTGCGGCCGTACGTTGGTGGCCGCGCCCGTTTCCATATCCGCTCGAAATATTTCGGTATATTACAATTTTATTCTTAGCCATTTATATGGAAACAGAAATGCAATTACTTATATGTTAAAAGTGACCCCCTGTCAAGTGTTTAAACAAAGTGTCTGAGCGATTTTGACACATGTGGCAGAGAGGCATAAGATTCAATACTGCTTGGCATAAGCCTGGATAGCTTAGTGTGTAGAATCATTTTGCGCCGGAATGACACGGTAAGTTTTATATACAATGTTTATACATTTGGATTCAAATTTATTATATGGTGTATCTTATTTTGATATAAATTTAGGCTTGAATTTCTACTATAAAATACCGCAATACTGTTTAAAATGCTATATGTAAATTATATTCTTCGCAGATCGAAAAATTATCACATTAAAAAGTTTTTATGCATCCCGTAATTAAAACAATAGCCTCATATTTTCTTAATAATACTATAGCACGGTATAATATAATAAGCTTATTAATAACTTTTAGCTGCTAATTGTAATAAATTACTGCATTTTACGCCCTCCCGAAACGTGAGAAAAGTTTTGTATAACATTCAAAATTACCCTCTATTTGAATAAAAATGAAGTTATTTCGCAATTTTTAAAAAAATTTCTAAAATTATGAAAGTACAACAATACACCATATTGCGGTGATATTGGCATGCAACCATTGAACATATATGAAAGAATTTTCCTATACAAGGTATTTGTTGCATGTCTGCGGTAAATAAAATCCATTTATAGTCTCAGTTTAACGAGCCGACATTAATTTTTTGTACCATTATAATATTGTTCGTATTGTTTTGAGGTCGATTACCTCATATTTAAATAATAAGTAGCCTGCCTAATTCATATAAGATAATTAACATATTATAGGGACCCACATATATTTAATTAACGCTGAAGCCAATACAAATTATTTCCTAAAAAAAAAATTCTAGTAGATTAAATAAAATCACTTCATTTTATCACCACACGAAATAGAACATTGTAATCTGAGTGTCATATTTGTCGGCCTTTTGGAAATATTAGGAATTATATCGTTAAATCAGAAAAAATAACACATTTTCTGTCTTGACTTATGAATATATAAATATGATAATGAGATTAAATTTCTTCATTTGAATTCTAATTCCAAAGTAAAACTTTGTAGTCCAGGAGACAGTGATATTATTTCTGGGATCATTCCTACAAAGTCAATACTTTTTATGTTGTTGTTTTGAAATCATACGTTAGTAGTCTACTACGTCGATATTGCTGCAAACATTTATTATCATTATTAAAACATGAAAATAAATAATACGTATTTTATATCTTTATTAGTTTGGTGACGGAATAAGAATAAAGTTCTCCAACCCTTATCTAGCCTGTGGGTGTCAAAAAAGATAATTAAGGCAAATAATATGCATAAACATCGAGAGAAGAATAACTCGAAATAAAATTCTGTACCAACCTTTTTTGCGAGCGTCATAAAGTAGGAAAATTTTACATCTATTATGGGGGAGGCTAGAGCCCAGTAGTAGAACATTTATGCGCTGAGATGACGATGATGAAATGTATTATAACTAGGAAATTTAAATTTCTTACAGTAAATAAGGACAACTATATAGGAAAATGATAGTTTACCGTGTCAAATGCATGGTCATCAAAGTCTCATATGCATTTCTTGGCATTTATCAAAATATCAATATTTTACAAGATTATATTATTGTATAGATCGGCTGTTAAGTTTTTTTTGCAATATAACTATTAGAAGACTTTAGTATGCTTACGCATTAATTATTATTTTATTGCAAACGGTGGCAAATGAGTAAACAGTACATCTGATGGTAAGTGTTGCTACGGCTCATGAATTTTTGCAAGGCCGCTGCCTACCGCGAACACAGTGAAGAGAGTGTAAGTGCGTGCAATGAGGTTTGGTAATACTAAAGGCATCAAAACCGCTAACACCCTCATAAAGTTGGGCTGCCGGCTCTCTTGCTCACCAAACGAAACACAGTAACAAATTGCTACTACTAAGACGTCGATTTTCTGGGAGAGTGTGGTACTACCCCGGACGGATCGACGCCGCTGGACCGCGGCTGTAGACAGACAACTGTTAACAGTGTGGTCCTACCACTATCGAAATTTTATGTTAGCAACATTAGAAACGTTGTAGTTTATCACATAGTATAAATGTTGCTAGTTAGAAAAATCTAGTTTTTTTTTTGTGGGTGGGCTGCGGTCGGCGCGCCTCCGCACCACTCCGTCCGGGGCGACAGAGGGGCTTAAGCACGCAACTCCCGCAACCCACTCAAAAACCACGTCGCTTTCGTCGTTGGGCCGATCACCGGAGCAGGGTTACTTGACATCAGTGGTCGGCACGACGGAATACCCCCTATTGGGGTACCCTCCCATCGACCGACGTCCCCCCATCGGACGGACTAATCCCCGGTCACGTCACCCGCGGCCCCGGCTAGGGCGGCATGAGGCGCAGGTAGAGAAAAATCTAGTTTAAGGAAATAGTTGCAAAATTTTGGTCGCTGCCTCTCAAACTATTGACAAACTAACAAGCACGATTTTTTCCTACATATTTTATGAAAACCCACACAGAGTTTTGTTTAATCATTACTATAAGTTTCATAAAGTAATTAAGGTGACAGTTATCCACTCAAAACTCGCACCTTCACAGTAAGATTGAAACTGTATTATAAAAATTCCCAAATCTATCTCAGCGCGGCTCCAACTAAAACGCTATCATTGCACTTGATGCGATGAGCACACCTATATTATTCCACTATTTTTCATTCACATTTCATGGAAGGATTCTTGAAATGTTGTCCTCGCTGATAGCTTGTCATAGATTTGGGCAACATCAATCGAACTTCTATTGCCACTGACTCATAATGAAGGTAGAAAATGTTCAGAACTGAGACCGAAAACGCCTCGATTGCATTTTGCTTTGTACACGCCCTGCAATGATAGCTATGACAGACTTCAAAGTCGTACAATCTTGACTTTAATTCCATGCCCATTCATCTCAGCTATCCACTAGTAGGCTCGAGCCTCCTCTAAAATAAGAGGCAAATTGTCCCCCTATACCATGCTGGTCAGACGTGATGGCATAGAGTTTTATTTAGTTTTTCGCTTCTTTTGCCTATGCAATGACATGTATTTAAGATCTATATGTTATGTACATCTATTTATATGTTACATGCAAATTATATTACTTAGATGTCTTTTACGATACCCACGAGCAAGATAAATGGAATTGGTGAATAGTATTCTTACTCCGTAATTACATGGAAAACTGACTCGAATTACAATGTATAATTGTCAAAATTCTGAAAGGTATCCTGGCAATACTAACTTCTTTGATAATCCTTCATCACAAGCTGGATTGCTTAGACGGTAAAAAAAAATAGCATCTAGCAGTATTAATATATTATGTATTTTTATATTGGGTACTCTATGAGTTTCGACCTGCCGTGCTAGAGGTATATATAAGTACTACTAAATATCATGCATACATCAACGATACAAGATCCGTACGGATTTTGAACGAGCTGTATGAGAGCTGGCATCGCGTCATTGAACCGTATAATATAAGATGAGATAAGATATTATTTATATCGTAAACCATGACTATGCGGTACAAAATATAGCTTGTACGTGCAATGTTATTAATAAATTAAGATGATACATGTTTTGCTATTCATGCCGTCAAAAATATTCAATTGCAATTATTGTAGTTAATATTAATCAGTGCCCGATGTCATAATCATAGTCAAACTACCTTATAATTTGACTTTATTATAATAGTCGAAATTAAGAGTATTTTATAATACAATAAAATCTGGGGGCACGGCAGTGCTCCACCAAGTCGAGTAGATATATACATATATTTTAATACCAGATTTAATAAAAAATATATAATATCCTTTTTTTGTTTATTGCTGTTGTTGGTAAACGAGTAAACAGCGCACCAGATGAAAAGCAATACTCCAGCTCATAGACCTTTGCTAGGTTGCTGCTTACCGTGAAGATAGTGAAGGGAGTGTGATTGCATGAAATAAGGTACGGTGATACTGATACCAAAAGCATCACTATAATGCACCACATGCAAACACCCTTAGAAAGTTGAGTTTGCGGCTCTCTCGCTCACAGAACGGAATGCAGTAATAAATTGTTATTACTCAGATGTCGATTTTTGGGCGAGAGTGTGGTACTACCCCGGACGACTGTCAACAGTGAAGTCCAACCACATAAATGATTTCTCTGAGTTAAAAACTGTTTTATTGACAGAACGTCTTTCATCAGCAAATTATTATTTCAGCACAAATAAGTACCACTTCTAGGCTTGAGCCTCCTTCGCAATGGGGATATTATATTACTATGTCACGCTAGTTGGACGGGTCGGTATAGGCTTTTAGTTCAAGTTATCCTACTCATATATAGACGATGATGCCTATGGTCAAGACAGTGTGTGACCATACAGAAAAGTTATCGAAATCAAGAAACGTCTTTCGGTACCTTAATTGGCTAGCAAAAAGTTGGGCGTCCTGAACAGAGCCAGGCGGTACTTCACACCGAGACAGCGTCTTGTACTGTACAAAGCGCAAGTTCGTCCTCATGTGGAGTACTGCTCACATCTCTGGGCAGGCGCGCCCAAATATCAGCTAGAGCCACTTGACTCTCTCCAAAGGCGTGCTGTTCGAATCGTCGGGGATCCCAATCTCACGGACGGATTGGAGTCGCTGGAGCGGCGGAGAGACTTTGGGTCACTCTGTGTACTCTACCGACTCTTTCACGGGGAGTGCTCCGAGGAACTGTTTGACTTGGTACCACCGTCACCATTTTACCAACGTACCACTCGATACCGCAGCAGGGTTCATCCATTTCACTTGGAAACGATATGGTCTTCAACTGTACGTTTCCAGCGATCATTTTTCCCACGTACGTGCAGGCTCTGGAATGAACTACCTGCTGCTGTGTTTCCGGGGCGCTATGACATGTCCTTCTTTAAACGGGGTTTAAGAAGAGCTTTTTCTTCACGGTAGGCAACGGCCTGGCTGTGCCCCTGGTATTGCAAAGTGTCGCTTACCATCAGGTGTGCTGCCTGCTCGTTTGCCACCATCAGCAATAAAAAAAAAATACCTATAATTTAAAAAGAGCTAAATTTATTTTTTTATTTCCACTAATACCAACCAAAAGATATAATACCTACTTTGTATTTAAGGGCCGTGTGAGAGGGTGTTATGCCTAATCAGTCATTATCCGACTAATCCATCAGATCTAGGCAAACGCGATTGAGTTATCGATAAGTTTTCAAAGAACTGTGGATTTAAATAACTAAGAATGTTTTGTTGGTGCTTATTTAATGGCACACCAAAAACCAAGTCATATACTTAATCTAAGCTTGCATGCCTATTTTGATAGCTAACATAATTCCCGTAAATTTATTTTACCATTTCGATGATATTTACGATGGTTAAACTTAGACCAAGCTTTGAAGAATTCTTTCATTTCCATTTTAAATGACAGCTCACAGAATATTCTCATAATAAATTTTAATTCATTAAGCAATATAATTTCATTTTTGTCGCCAAAAATCTTGTGGTGTATTTAAAATATTATCTTCATCATACTGCTCTTATGCAATTCATCTGAACTCATATACGTGCCACTGTTGGGCTCGGACCTCCTCCACTATAGGAGGGAAATTGACCTACTATACCACGCTGGTCAAACGTGTTGGCATAGGGTTTTGTTTCGAGTATTTTATCTCTTGCATAGATGTTATATTTATTTTTATTTTTTTTATTTATTACTTCATGTATTGAGTACAATGGCGGACTTAATGCCAAAGGCATTCTCTACCAGTCAACCATAGGTAGTGCAGAGATAATAATTGGTAGGCACATGTGTCGAGAAAGAAAGTCATATGATTAAAAAAGACAAGGGAATGCATAAGAATATACAAGAATATATAATACATACCAAATATACATAGATAAAAAACACATAAATACGATATATATATAAATATATAAAATATATATAAATATATATTCTTGAATGTGTGACGGCTAGTAGACATTCTGATGTCCAGAGGTAGCGAGTTCCAGAGGAGAACCGCCTGGACAAGAAAGGAAGAATGAACACGATCGGTATGGTGAGATGGACAAAGTAGCAGCAGATTGTTGGCGGAACGCAGGTTTCTGTTGTGATTAGTGGAGAGGTATTGAAATAAACAAGATAGGTAGCTAGGAGAATTAGGAGAATTAAGAATAGAGTATAGCAGAGTAAGGGCGCGCATACTACGGCGTTGGCGAATATCAAGAAAATTTAGTTGAGAACGATAGGAGGACATATGGTCATACTTGCGAAGATTAAATATGAATCGAATGCAGTTATTGAGAAGACGGTCTAGTTTATTAAGAAGATTTATGCATTTCATATCCCTTAGTCCACTGTTACGATACCCAAGGGGCAGAGAGGGGGTGGTGAATTGTATTTTTATTCCGTCATCATACGGAAAATTATGCAATTACTTGGGGTTTATGAAATATGTCCTCTCCTTCCATATAGCTATTAGTGGATGTCATTTCTGTGGTGACTTTCTGTCTATTCTATTATATTCATTCATAATTCAGTTATCTTGGTTTATATATCTAAGTTGGGTTCGAGCCTCCTCTAAAATGGGAGGGAAATAAGTCTATTATACCACGCTGGTCAGACGTGTTCAGGGTTTTACTTCGAATTTTCTTTCTTTTGTCTTTACGTTATATGCATATTATATCCCTTAGTCGCTTTTTACGACACCCATCGGTGTCGTTACTCTGTTACCACAATGAAAATAATCATATGTATAATGGGGTTCTATAATATTATATAATATTACTAGCTGACCCAACAGACGTTGTTCTGTTCAAATAAAATGAATTCTCCTGGAAATCGACAACAGCGCCACCTACCGGCTCCAATTGTGAATCTAAACCATTCTATAATCCCCTTGAATACACATAGGTTACTTTAGAAAAGTTGATATAGTCGATAAGTTTCTTAAATTTTAATTTTCTGCGCAACTTTCTTATTTTTTTTTTCCTTAGAAGTCAAGTTAAAAGTATTAGAAAACTTAAAAAAAAAGATGGACGAAATCGGTAAAGTCATTCTCAAGTTATGTTATTGTCCTGACCGAACAGCGCTACCTACCTGGTCTAATTTTGAATATAAACCATCCTCGAATCCCCTTGAATACACACAAGAAATTTCGTCAACATCGGTCTAGCCGTTTAGGAGCAGTTCAGTGACATACACACGTACGCTAGAAATTTATATATGAGATGCATTTTCACCCGTCTGGCACAGTTCCAACTAAGTACATAAAAGTGGGACATTATTTGCAATTTCAGAATAACGATAATGATATGTAATAGTCATAAATTCAAAATCGGGTGCTTATCAAATAAGATGTCGCTTGACTGTGATAGTTTGCACCACCAACCGCAAATAAGCAAAAACACGATTTGGCTTAAGTGACCTTCAAATCGATTCATCTTTGTATATAAATTTTTCGTGTACGTGTGTATGTCACTGAACTCCTCCTAAACGGCTGGACTGATCTTGATGAAATTTTTCGTGTGTGTGAAGGGGATTCGAGAATGGATTAGATTCACAATTGGACCCGGTAGGTGGCGCTGCTGTTGATTTCCTTTTGTTTTATTTGAACAGAACAACGTCTGTTGAGTCAGCTAGTCTTTATATACGAGTATAAATTTCTTGTGTACGTGTGTATGTCACTGAACTTCTCCTAAACGGCTGGATAGATGTTGATGAACCTTTTTTGCATTTTTAAGGCGATTCGAGAATGGTTTAGATTCTCAATTGTAGGTAGGTGGCGCTTATTTAAACAGAACCACTTCTGTTGGGTCAGCTAGTCTTTTATATAATTTGTGTTGTTTCAATAATCATCATCATCTTAGCCTATATTTGTCCCACTGGGCTCGGGACTGCTCCTTTATGAGAAGGAATTTGACTTTACTATTTCATGATAGACAGTTTGATATAAGAGTATATTTCGAGATTTTATGCTCTTGCATAGATATTACACGCATATTACTTCCCTTACTCGTCTTTAGGACATTTACAGGTAAGATAAATTATAGGTATACTTACTCCGCACCACACCGAGTTTTAAGATTGATTTAAAAATTCATCTACAAGGTGTTTTTTATAGAGGAATAGAACTTTAAGTTGCCAAAACTTTTTTAAGCGGCGGCCATTTTGTCAGCTGCCGAGTTATTTATGTTTACTTTGTTTTGGCATTTCAACATGCATAGACTGACGTCTGAACAACACTTCCATATTCTGCAAATTTATTTTGAAAATCAAGGTACTGTTCGAAAAACGTATCGCACACTATATCCACTTTACGGTTAACATAATCGTCTACCAGAGCAATTAATTTCGATTAACTCATAATACGCATCCACAGAGACGTCTTACAGTGCGTACAGAAGAAGTCATTGCTGCTGTAGAGCGTAGCGTAGAGGAACACTCGAATCAGTCCATCCGCCATCGTGCACAGGAATTGGATTTGTGTCCATCCACTTTATGGAAGATTTTATGGAAAGATCTTGATTTGCGTGCTTACAAAATCCAACTCGTGCAACAATTGAATCAACACGATCACCTAGCAAGGCGTAGATTCAGTGAATGTGCCTAAAGCAAGATTGTTGTTGATCTCGATTTTCATAAGCGAATTTTATTTAGCGATAAAGCTCACTTTTGTTTGAATGGATACGTCAATAAACAAAACTGCCATATTTGAAATGATAATAATCCTCAAGTGTATATTAAGACACCGTTACATCCAGAAAAACTGACTGTTTAGTGTGCCTTATGGGCTGGTGGAATCATTGTTCCGTACTTCTTTAAAAATGATGCTGGTCAGAACGTTACTGTGAATGGTGACTGCTATAGAGCCATGATTACTGTCTTTTACGTTCATCAATTGGACCACCGTGATGTGCAGGAGCTGTGGTTTCGACAAGACAGCACAACATATTACACAGCTCGTGCCACAATTGATTTATTGAAGGAAACGTTTGGTAACCGCATAGTTCCACGTTTCGGACCCGTAGATTGGCCTCCAAGATCGTGTGATTGAAGACGGCTAGACTATTTTCTGTGGGGATATGTGAAGTCGCTAGTCTACACCGATAAGCTTGAAACGATAGAACACTTGGAGGACAACATTCGCCGCATTATTGTCGATATACGGCCACAAATATTGATGAAAGTCATCGAAAATTGGACCTCCAGATTAGACTACGTCCGTGCCACCCGTGGCAGCCATATGTCCAACGTCGTATTTAAATTATAATACCAGAAGATCATCTTTAGAATAAAGTAGATTTCATATCAATTAAAAAAAACATCTTTGTTTTATTCCATTTCAAAGTTCTATACCTCTATAAAAACACCCTATATAATTTGGATTCATCATCATCATCATCATTTCAGCTTATATACGTCCCACTGTTAGGCTCGAGGCTCCACAATAGGAGGGAGATTAACCTTACTATAACATGCTGGTCAGACAGGTTGATATAGTGTTCTGTTTCGAATTTTGCTTCTCTTGCATAGATGTTATATGTGTATTGTATCCCTTAGTCGTATTTAAAGACATCCACAGGCAAAATAGGGAGCGGTGAATTGTGTTCTTACTCCGTCACCACACGGAAAATACTACACACTATAGCTTATTACTATTTTAACCACGATTTCGCTGGTAACGAATATAATATTAATCGTCAGCAGCGAAAATAGTTCCACTCAAACATGCTGCTTTAGTTATAGTTGCGATGCTTGCAATTACTATTGTTATATTATTTTCTTCTATGTGGTGTAAATTTCTTTATCCCCTAAGCCTGACTGAATAAGGTAATAAGAATAATTTAAGGTAGTAATTGGCTATGAACTGGATAACTTTGTTAGGGTTGTTGAACTGTATTCTTACCCCGTCACTACACGGAAGAAGCTGCTATTATTGTACTCGCTTAAATAAATTAAAATACGCTCGAACATTTCAAGGGTTTTTCCTTACAGTAGGTATGTTACATGTCACTGTATATATTTCTTTATGGAGATGATATATGTGCTTTTAATGGATTAAATTCGACATATTGATAATCAATTATTATTTTGAAATGGATCACAGGAAATACGAAATAGGATCATGGTGAAATAAAATATAAGAAAACTTTTTACTCCTATGTGACGAGCAGCCTTCCGATTTTAAACTTGTAATTTTTAGATTCAATACTTCTGTCGCCTCTGAACCTTTGTTTCTCTAGATGTGGCATTTACTGTGTGGGTACTAACTACAGTAGTTAGTACTGAGTCTACTGTACTGAGTCTTTTTTTCTATCATCTATTTCAAAATAGTTATCAATCGCCAGCTTCTGCAGTACCTTGAGGATCGCCAGCTGATCAGTGATCGCCAATACGGCTTTTGTCATGGCCGGTCGGCTGGCGATCTTCTTGTGTACCTCACACATCGTTGGGCAGAGGCCTTGTAGGGCAAGGGTGATCGCTGGCGTTCAGCCTAGATATTGCAAAGGCATTCGATAGGGTCTGGCACAGGGCACTTCAATCGAAGTTACCATCATACGTTATCCCCGAGGGACTCTGTAATTGGAACGCCAGCTTTTTAGATGGCCGAAGTATGAAAGTCGTCGTAGATGGGTCCTGCTCCGATACCATGACCATTAATGCTGGTGTACCACAAGGCTCGGCGCTCTCCCCGACGTTGTTTATCCTGCGTATCAACGACATGCTCTCTATCGAGAATATGCGTTGCTATGCGGATGACAGCACGGGTGACGAGCGGTACACCGAGCAACGGAATATCCCTCGGAGTACACAGGAAAGAAGGGTCAACTTGTGTCTGAAGTCGAGCGCTCTCTGGGGCGAGCCTCGGAATGGGGCGAACGGAAATTAGTCCAGTTCAATCCCACAAAGACACAAGTTTGCGCGTTCACTGCAAAGAAGGACCCGTTTGTCATAGCGCCTCAGTTTCAAGGTTTCAGTTTTAACCAAAGTTTCAGTTTTAACTCTTCCAATATCTGAGGGTATTAGGATTCTCGACGTCGATATATCGAGCAAAGTACAGTTTGGGAGTCATTTGGAGGACAAAGCCAAATTGGCAAGCAAAAAGTTGGGCGTCCTGAACAGAGCCAGGCGGTACTTCACACCGAGACAGCGTCTTGTGCTATACAAAGCACAAGTTCGTCCTCATGTGGAGTACTGCTCGCATCTCTGGGCAGGTGCACCCAAATATCAGGTAGACCCACTTGACTCCCTGCAAAAGCGTGCTGTTCGAATCGTCGGGATCCCAATTTTACGGATGAATTGGAGTCGCTGGAGCGGCGGAGAGACTTTGGGTCACTCTGTGTACTCTACCGACTCTTTCACGGGGAGTGCTCCGAAGAAATGTTTGACTTGGTACCACCGTCACTATTCTATGTATCACTCGACATCGTAGCAGAGTTCATCCATTTCACCTAGAAACCTTATGGTCTTCAACTGTACGTTTCCAGCGATCATTTCTCCCACGTATGTGCAAGGTCTGGAATGAACTACCTGCTGCTATGTTTCCCGAGCGCTATGACATGTCCTTCTTCAAACGAGGTTTAAGAAGAGTATTTTCTTCACGGTAGGCAGCGGCCCGGCTGTGTCCCTGGTATTGCAAAGGTCCATGTGCGGCAGAGTCACTTACCGTCAGGTGTTCTGCCTGCTCGTTTGCCACCGTTGGCAATAAAAAAAAATAATAACGCCATTGATTCATTCACCCATTTATCAGCTTATAGACATCTACTTATATGGGATTGGATTAAGGTGGGATAGAATATAAGGAAATTTCTTACTCTTATCTGATAAGCAGCTTCCGGAACTTCAACTCGTAGGTTTTCGCAATACATTCGAATATTGATTATAAACGTGTTTCGCCTCTACACGAGGCATTATTAGAAAGGTTTAGCTTCAAATGAGTATTTTTTCCTTTCTTGAGTATTCGTGAAAATGTTGATTGATCGTGGAAAATATTAAATCTTGCTTCCTAAACCATTTCAATTTCGCTATTAATTCATCCATTCATAAACCTGTGTAAAAGTCCAAACATAGATCCCTCTGAGGGTTAAAATGCATTAATACGTCACACATGAAAATTTGCTTGGCGATCTTAATTGAAATTATAAGTATCCCAAGAGACTGATACTTTCCATTCTCGAGATGATTTTTTATCCGATTTTTACGATTCCCACGGGAAAGTAGGGGGTGATACATTAATATCCTGAACTCGATACTATACAATTAACATTTATCAATATTCTATGAAGTTACTATTTAAGGGGCAACGCAACCATGAAATATGAATCACTGACTATGACGAATCGTTCAAATCACCGTGAAGTGGGTCATTAGTATTGTCTGTATCTGAATAGAATAAAAAATGTTATCAAAGGGGAACATATTTATGTAATTTATCGATCTTTTCGTGTGGTAACGGCGTATCAACACAATTCACCATTCCCTTTCGTGGCCGTTGGTGTCGTAAAGAACGTCTAGGAGATTATAATATGCAGATAATATCTATGCAAGAAAAGGAGAACTGTAAATAAAATCCTATACTAACGCATCTGGCCTGTGTGGTATAGTTTTGTTTTGCGGCAGTCCATGATGCGTTGCTCACAGTTAGATCTGTCCAAGGCGATGAAAGGGGGTGGTGAACGAGCCCATAGCCCGCCAGGTGAGATAGTAGTAGGTAAATTACCCTCCCATTATGGAGAATGCTCAAATCCAGCAGTGGGCCGTATATGAGCTGTGATGATGATGTGGTTATAATACCTATATATAAAATCTCATATATTGAAACCTAATAAGATTTTTGTGGGTTATGAGATGCATTGAGAAGTGCTATCACATACTATTAAAATCAAAATATTAAAAATATAATAACAGGTGGTTTTATCAATATTACAATATTTAAATTAAAATTTAATTCATCCAATTGTCTATTGAATTGCATTATTGGGATAAGGATTCCCCATAAGCAATTAATGTCACAATCGCCACGTGTGATAGGCGGGTTGGCGATCTTGGGGTGCTATGGCTACCGAACACACCTCTGGTGCTCTTTTAGTCGGTTCTTATGCCTACTTGGCGAAAATAAGGTGTTAATCAAAACAGCTTAATCTTTCACTATATAAAGAACACTTATTAGTCAAGTATATAAATAAAATTGTAAATTTTGAACAACCCCTGACATTAATTTGTGTCAATAATAAAAAAAAAAATTACGTTCTCTTCAACAAGAATTATCAATTAATTATCATTTAACGATTATACTAACACGCGTAAAGCACTTAATCGAGTAATTATACGCAATTACATCATTTTTGAAAAGAGTTGCTGGCAGACAGCTGGACCGACGTTAACCAAACATACATAGCTAAGAACTACCACAAGGCTTTCAAATAAAATAATACCACGACGTCAAACTTATAACAACCCTCTTTTTGCGTCGGGAGTTTAAAAATACAATCAAATAGAACAATTATGTTGCCTTCACGTAGTGGTCAATGATATTTGTGTATTATCCTCGATAAAAGCACACACGTTATTTATTAGAAAACTATTATTCATCATTTATAGTTATTATAAAACATATGGCTATCTCGGTGGTTCAGCGGCAAACGCATACGTTTATTAATCACTAGCAATCCGCCCTCGCTTCGCTTCGGTTATAGGTTATAGTCGTTTTACCCGCGTAGTTCCCGTTCCCGTGGGAATACCGGGATAAAATATAGCCTAGTTTACGCCCTGATATTATAGCTTTCCATTGGTAAAAGAATTTTTGAAATCGGTCCAGCCGTTTTGAAGATTACCCGGAACAAACAGACAGACAGACAGACAGACAAACATTTTTTAATTGCTATTTTAGGCATAGGTGTCGTGCAAATAACCGTGTGAGCATGAAAAAAGCCTATTATTTTGACATTACAAACAGACACTCCAATTTTATTTATTGGTATAGATATAGATGAAATCTGAGTTCGATGCCTGGGGTTAAAAAGCATTTAGGTCAAAATTTATTTAAAAATTAGGGATTTTCTGGACTTTGCCTACATTTTCTTAGGTATTTTCTTCATGAGAATTTGAATGTTGGAATTATCCTTAACGGTAATGGGCCTCTATAAACATTCTACGATAGAGAACAAATTAAAAAATCTACACATGTCACGTCTATGTTTAATCATTCAAGGGTAATGATGGGCCACCGAAGAAAGTCTCAGTGCCGGTAGTCTACCCAATGGCGATAAAGATATACGTGTATGCCGTCCTTTTTGCCGTCCTGAGTCGTTTGGGCGGCTTGACACAGGACTATAACATATCATTCGAAAAAGGGATAATGATGTAAAACTATAAGGCAAAATGCCCAAACATTCATAACATTCATTCATAACATAAAACCATAAAAGAATAAATCAAAAACCATTTTTAGAACACACCTACTCCGTAGCCTTTATCGTGCTCGGCAGGCAAATATTTACCTGCCAAATGGTTTCTAAGGAAGCTTACTGAAGTTTTATAGAGGTCTATATATGGTATAGTTCATTTATAAATCATGTGCTCAGATCAAGAGTTTGAGTTTCTTTCATATTTATGTTCTATCTTTTTTTGTTTAAGTTGAAATAGTAGGTATTTTTTTTGAAATAGTAGGTAGGTACTATTTTTAAGGATTCTATTGAGTTTCAAATGTGTTTGTAGTAGCCCAAAGTTTCGTATGTTATTCGAGGCATTATTCCAGAGGGACTTAAGGTATTTAACGTCCAACATATCATCATTAGTACATAGTTCTTACAATACATAATAGCTTTATTTACTAATATTTTGATCCACATTTCGATACAATAATAATCGTCCACATACATATTGTCACATTTATACATCGTTAGAAATAATTCATTAATTTTCCACCGGAACGCGACCACAAGCAGAGAAGATGCGGCAAAAAGATTCATTAACTGTATATGGAAGGTTTGATGACCGAGAGGATCGGAATAATTGTCCTAATATTTCATATATAAACTCATCATTTGTTCCGTGTGGTGACGTAGTAAGAATACAATTCACCACTCCCTATCTTGCCCGTGGATGTCGTAAAAGACGACTAAGGGATATAATATGCACATAACATCTGTGCAAGAGAGGGAAAACTCGAAATGAAACCCTATACCAACATGTCTGACCAGCATGGTATTGTAGGTCAAATTCCCTCCCATTAGGGGGAGGCCCGAGCCCAACAGTGGGACGTATATGGGATGCGATGATGATGATGAAAGTCATCATTATCATCCCGATTTTATCCTAATTACTCGGACTAGACGATTACGTCTTGTTCCATACAGCCCTTTGTCCATACAGCCCATACATGTATCCTTTTTCCATACAGCCCTTTCGAAATGTATTAACATTAATGATTAATGGTTTCGAAATTATTATGTATTATCTCTATACCTATTGTGACTGAAACTAGAAATTTGGGTCTTATATTCGATAGTGAAATGAGATTTGAAAAGCATGTCAGTGAAAAGATCAGAACTACTTTTTTAAATTAAAAATACTATACAGTATTAGGAAACATTTATCAAAAGAAACTCGTAATTTATTATGTGACCTCCTTATTCTATCTTCTTTTGATTATTGTAGCACAGTTTATGGTTCCCGATTATATACTAAAACTGAAAATTCCATACAAAGAGTGCAAAATGCATGCATGAGAATCTGTTTTAATATACCTAAAAGGGAACATGTAACGCCATATATGATCAAACATAAAATTTTAAATATGAAATCAAGAAGAGAGCTCCAGATCGCATGTACAACACAAAAAATATTATGGAATAAAAACCCTGAATACTTACATATTTGAAAAACTTATGTACATGGCTTAGAGATATACATTCAAGAACTATACGCTCTAATTCATCTTATACTCTTCAAATACCAATGCACAAGACTAGTTGTTTCAAAGGCTGTTTCAAATATAGTGTATCAAAAATATAGAATAATATCCCACCTCCTTTGAGACAAAATACAAGTTATAACCGCTTTAAAGAAAAAAAATTGAACTACTACTATTATTCCGAAATAAAACCATATTTGATGCGACATTTGTATAACGAACTGATGAATAATTACATGAAATAAGCTATAAATTTGCAATAAATACATACGTCACTCGCTGCCCACATACACACATACGCACACACATACACACATACGCACACACATACACAAGTGCACACACGCAAACAAGCACTCAACCACAGAAACATCTTATTAATTTTTCTGTGCCCTCAACACTCGTACACAAAAATGAAAAAGCGAACTCATATAAAAGCACATCCTTCATAATTCAATTCATTAATGTTATTTATATTATTATCATTCTTATTGTTAATTATTTTATTTCTTTTCTTTTTTTTATTTCTCTTCTTTTGTTATTATTTCTTTCTTATATATTTGAGGAAAGGGGTTTGCTGAAAACCATCCCTGCATAATTTCTATGCAGCACAACGCTGAGCATTCCCCTATTGTCAAAATAAATTAAAAATGTTTATTATAATTGTTAGTTATTATGTGACAATAAATGCTATTCTATTCTATTAAAATAAATATCAGAGATCGTGGCAAAATTTAAGCGATAGGAGGGATATTGACTTACTATACTACCCTGATCATAAGAGTTAGTATAGTAGAATTTGTATTGGGTTTTCTCTTTCTTACTCGTACATAATTATGCTACATCGCTAAGTTGTCTTTTACGATATCCACGGGCAAAAAAGAGGATGGTGTTTTTTATTTACTCTAATACCTACTTAATTATATTGGCCGAAAAAGCACATTTCTCAAAAAATAAATGCCGCAGTAAACTCGGTTATTCGATATATTTATCTAATCTTCGCTATTGTATAAATTTTGAAAGAAGCCAATTTAGCTTCGCTTTATATTTGCGTGTATATTGTATATATACTATATATATGTATATATTGTAAATTGTTCCGAGCCTCCGTTTTTCCACAATCTACTATTGTGATCCAGTCATGCAAACTCCAGTCACGTTTACCAAGTGAAGCTCTGGTAGAAACTTTCAGAGTTTTAACAATAATGATGTCCCGATTGCTTTCATTCTCAACACAAGGCACGTAATTTTTGACTCATGTTTATTTTTTCCTTTTTTACATTAAAATTTTACAGTGCGCAGTGCCGAAAGTAATATATTATTTTGTGAGGTAAACGTATGTGTGAAAAGTTGTGTGTACACAGTATTTTACGTGCCAAATTCAGTACTAGGGTTTTTATTGATGGACTCGTAAAACAGAATTCGGAAAAAACAACTTAAAACTATTTCTTCTTGCTGTAACGAAAATATCTATATTAACAGTAATTGGCAATCCCATCCCTGAGTAAATAATTATTAAATATAATAATTCATAATGTTGTTATTTACAGTTTATCGATTTGTACGTTTTATTGTTTTTTGATATTTTGATTTATTGGGAATCCTAACTAATATTATATATACAAATGTATGCTTATTTATTTGTAGCGCTTTCACGCTTAAACCGCCAAACTATTTTTAGAAAATTGAGTAATATAGGCTATATTTTATACCTGTATTCCCACCGAAGGAGAAAATACCCGGGTGGAAACCGCGGGAAGTTGATGGTTTTAGTTTTTGACAAATAAATATTTGTACCTACGGATCTTCTTTCTATTTGATTTTTGATTGCCCGACGTTTCGAACACTTTTAGGTACTCATAGTCATAAGAGAGCTGGGGTTTTATTTCTGCACTTTTATTTAAATATGTAATAGGTACTCGCGTAAACATCAGACATTATCAGTTTTAATTTTTTTCAATAATATAGTTTACATTATAATTATTTGTATACAGGTAATGGGGAAACTGTTCGATTATGTTGTAGTTTAACGGTCATAGATTATAATTAAAATGAATATTACACAAAAAACAATATAACATTAAAGTTATAGTGATTTCAAAAATGTGTGTCTGACTGCCTTAAATGTTACGTATTATGTAGGCATGTACAGACAGGATACATGTAGGCATGTAAAGCTTCGATAGTATAAGTATGAATTGAAAATGATAACGTAAGTACAAAGGCGCCTCGTCAACGGTCATCGGCCGATCAGTTGATTTAAAGCGAAGTTCGTCTTGCTTATGCGAACGTAATCATTAATTTATTCAATTTCTAATGAACATTTAACAAAGTACGAATATGTTACAGGTTAAGTATCATTGACTTTATACATTTCAATCAGATTTACACGAAAAAGGGATGACAAAATTGAAAACTTCTCTCTCTAACTCATTAACAAATCGATATTTTTATTTAAATTTTTCTCATGGTTTTCTACCACCATTGCCTAATTCCTGTTTGACCAGTTGCCCCATAACTTGAGACAACATGTATAATAGGCGACAGAATAAAAATACAATTATCACTACCTATTAATTGCTCGTGGGACGTATAAAAACGTATAACACTTTACTGTGATTGGCAAACCGTCTAGCGATTACGGAATTAACCCTTAATATTAGTAACAAAGGATCTCACTTTGTGGAAAACTATGATGCAGGCTTTTGTCCTGTGGTGGACGGCAAAACGTTGAATGATGATAATGATGAGAGCTATGACAAATGCGTTTAAATAGGTAGATAGATGACCATATGATCTTAACTAAAAAAGTTATACAATTATTTTGACAGTTTTAAAACATCACTTACGTTTTTTTATGATCTGTATATGTAAACGCCTGCATAATAAAATAGTCAAAGTTTTCTTTAATTAGTGTAAAAAGAAATAATCCTTCTAATAATTATTATGTTTCAAGTTATTATTTTATTTCAGTACATAGAGAGCACACAACGTTAACTTAATTAATCATCACCTCGAGACGGCGCGGCCTGCCTTACTCTTTTTAACGGAGACGCAGATAGGTGCTCCGGATGACATTTCGTACCTAAATTACCCCGGCTACGAGTTGGAGCATACCTTCCGTCGTAAAGCCGGGGTGTGGGTATTCATCCGAGG
The DNA here is from genome assembly GCA_032191425.1 of Lymantria dispar. Classification (NCBI taxonomy): domain Eukaryota; kingdom Metazoa; phylum Arthropoda; class Insecta; order Lepidoptera; family Erebidae; genus Lymantria; species Lymantria dispar. The sequence continues at coordinate 25,424,969 of CM063448.1, forward strand.
TGATATCTGCTGTCGCCGCCTTCGGGCCCTCGAACATGGTGACTTGTCAATCCTGTGGCTACGCGTAGACTATGGAGGGCTTACCCGCATCTACGCATGCCTCTACAGGTCCCATGGCAGTGATCCGGGGTCAATTCAATTATTTGAGAACGTCCAATGGGGGATTGACGAAATATTGGAGCAGTGTCCATCAGCGGAGGTGGTGGTTCTTGGAGACTTCAACGCTCATCATAAAGAGTGGCTGGGGTCCTGAACCACTGACCTCCAGGGTCGACATCTCTTCAATATGGTCTCGGCCTATGGTCTCTCACAACTGGTGACACAGCCCACCCGTATCCCAGATATTGAGAGCCATGAGTCTTCTTTACTGGATCTTCTGCTGACTACACACCAGCACGGATATCAGGTAGTGGTTGAAGCGCCTCTTGGGTCTTCTGACCACTGCTTGGTCCGTAGCAGTGCCCCTGTTGTAAGGCCTAGTCGTTCTAAGGCGACTGGGACTCGCAAAGTCTGGCAATATAAGTCAGCAGATTGGGATGGACTGCCCGAGTTTTACGCATCCTACTCATGGAAGCGGCTTTGCTTCGCCTCTTGGGACCCTGGCGTCTGTGCGGACTGCGTTACCGAAACGGTTATTACGGGGATGGAATTATTCATCCCCAACACCAAAATACCCGTCGGTGGCCGCAGCCGACCCTGGTTTAACAAAACCTGCAGGACGGCTGCATGCCAGAAACAGTCCGCATATCGGGCCTGGAATAGAGCCAAAAAATGCCAGGACCCGAACGCCAAAGAGGTGAAGCGGATATTTAACGCCGCTTCTAGATCTAGTAAGAAGGCTATTGCCAGAGCCAAGGCGGAACATGTTGCCAGAATTGGCGAGCGATTGCAAAGCTATCCCGCTGGGAGTCGTGCATTCTGGTCACTCGCCAAGGCTGCACAAGGCAACTTCTGCCAGCCCAATCTCCCACCACTGCAGAAACACGATGGTAGTCTGGCCCACAGCGCAAAGGAGAAGGCCGATCTTCTAGGTCAATTCTTTGCCTGTAACTCGACTTTGGATGCCGGAGCTGCCACACCACCTACCATCCCACGGTGTGAAAGCTCACTGCCCGAAATCCGCATCACGCAGCGAGCGGTTAGGCGGGAGCTGCGGCTTTTAGACGTCCATAAGTCGAGTGGACCGGATGGCATCCCTGCAGTGGTACTAAAGACGTGCGCCCCTGAATTGACTCCCATCCTCACGCGCCTATACCGACTTTCCTACGCTACTAATAGGGTTCCGTCTTCGTGGAAGGTAGCCCATGTCCACCCGATCCCTAAAAAGGGCGACCGGTCTGACCCATCGAATTACAGGCCAATTGCGATAACATCCTTGCTCTCCAAGATAATGGAGAAGGTTATAAACAGCCAGCTTCTGCAGTACCTTGAGGATCGCCAGCTTATCAGTGATCGCCAATACGGCTTTCGTCATGGTCGGTCGGCTGGTGATCTTCTTGTGTACCTCACACACCGTTGACGTTGTTTATCCTGCATATCAATGACATGCTCTCTATCGAGAGTATGCGTTGCTATGCGGATGACAGTACGGGTGATGAGCGGTACACTGAGCAACGGAATATCCCTCGGAGTATTCAGGAAAGAAGGGTTCAACTTGTGTCTGAAGTCGAGCGCTCTCTGGGGCGGGCCTCGGAATGGGATGAACGGAACCTAGTCCAGTTCAACCCCACAAAGACACAAGTTTGCGCGTTCACTGCAAAGAAGGACCCATTTGTCATGGCGCCTCAGTTCCAAGGAGTAACTCTTCCAATTTCTGAGAGTATTGGGATTCTCGGCGTCAAAATATCGAGCAAAGTCCAGTTTGGGAGTCATTTGGAGGACAAAGCCAAATTGGCAAGCAAAAAGTTGGGCGTCCTGAACAGAGCCAGGCGGTACTTCACACCGAGACAGCGTCTTGTGCTATACAAAGCACAAGTTCGTCCTCATGTGGAGTACTGCTCACATCTCTGGGCAGGTGCGCCCAAATATCAGCTAGACCCACTTGACTCCCTGCAAAGACGGGCTGTTCGAATCGTCGGGGATCCCAATCTTACGGACAGATTGGAGTCGCTGGAGCAGCGGAGAGACTTTGGGTCACTCTGTGTACTCTACCGACTCTTTCACGGGGAGTGCTCCGAGGAACTGTTTGACTTGGTACCACCGTCACTATTCTACCTACGTATCACTCGACATCGTAGCAGAGTTCATCCATTTCACCTAGAAACCTTATGGTCTTCAACTGTACGTTTCCAGCGATCATTTCTCCCACGTACGTGCAAGCTCTGGAATGAACTACCTGCTGCTGTGTTTCCCGAGCGCTATGACATGTCCTTCTTTAAACGAGGTTTAAGAAGAGTATTTCCTTCACGGTAGGCAGCGGCCTGGCTGTGCCCCTGGTATTGCAATGGTCCATGTGCAGCAGTTTCACTTACCATCAGGTGTGCTGCTTGCTCGTTTGCCACCGTTGGCAATAAAAAAAAAAAAAAAAACTTAATTTGCTTCAACTTTATAAATAATTCTAGTTCATTTTCTCGCTAAAATTCATTCCAAGTATTTTAGTATAAAGTACACAAGTTTGTTAATTAACCACTGCGGAAATCTTTTTAATGTTAAAGTAATTCATTCAACAAGTTCAGTCTGTAACAACATTAATCTTTTAGTTCTACTTTGTATCTAAACGAAATTCATATAACTTCAATAAACTTCTGCTATTAGGTGACGGAAGACTAGAATAAATATTTAGATTGTTATACCTGATGATATTAATGAGAATAATAAAGATAATAATGTGTTTGAGAGATAACTGGTCGAAATAAGGCCAGTTATAAGGAATTGTAACATATTGTTACTGTTGCCATAAATAGCGAGAAAAAGCTTATTTTAAAAACTATATAAACTGTAACGTAAATCCCATAAAGCTTTGGAAGAATCTTAAATCCACCCTTAGCGTTTTAAGGAAAATGAGATTTTTTTTATTTTTTTTATTGCAAACGGTGGCAAACGATGATGAGATGCGAATTACCTTAATTATTTAACAACCCTGACGACTTGAATAAAAATTTCCTGGAAATACCTGGTCAGGATACAGTCAATATTTCCACCATAACATACTTTGAATTTCATCGTCTTCAAAGGGATACATTCAGTATTGAACCGGTTAGTGAAGATATGGTGTTACAATGTATTCGCAGTCTTCATTCCAATGCTATTGGTAATGATGAAATATCAATGGGAATGCTTCTGATGACACTTCCTCAGAGCCTAACATCTATCACTGCGATTATGAATACAAATTGATAGCAGTAGTAAAGATGGTAGGAAACTTACATCATCACCCCGACATGTCAGCAGAGGTGTCCCTCAGGGATCTCTTCTTGGCCCCCTACTCTTCATTCTTTACAGTGCAGACGTTACTAATCACATAACAAATTCAAAATTTCATTTATATGCTGATGACCTTTAGATTTATAATTCTTTTTATCCAAATGATTGCACCGAATCTGTAAAAAAATCAATGATGACTTAGACAGGGTTGCCAAGTGGGCCAAAGTAAATTTTTTAGTATTAAAGGATTTACTATTTACTAGGGTCCAAAATACGTATTGACTGTATTCAAACTTTAAAACCAGATTTAAGGGTTGATGGTTGTCCCATTGAACTGGCGAAGGAAGCACGTAACTTAGGGGTAATTTTTGATAGCCAACTTAATTTTGAAACACATGTCCTTGAGGCTGTGCGTAACTGTTTTTACAAACCAAAAGTTTTGAACCAAGCTCGTCCATTCCTTGGCGTCGATTTGCGTATCACCTTATGCGAGTCTTTAATTTTAAGCAAGCTAAATTACGCCGATACTATTCCATGTATTTTAGGGAGAGCAGAAAAGCTTATACAGCGCATACAAAACGCTTGCGCTAGGTTTTGCTTTAACATACCTTCACGATCACACGTTACTCCATTTTTAAACTCGGGTAATCTTTAAAAATGTCTTCACGTAGACAACTCCACCTGGCTACTTTACTATTCGGTATCATCTTGAATAAAAAACCTATTTATTTGTATGAAAAACTATCATGGTCAAGAGAATACAATCAGTATAGTACGAGGGCCTCTTCATACTTACTGGTTAATTCTAAACACCAGACAGCTGCGTTCCGAGGTAGTTTTAGATTGGCTGCAACTCGTTGTTGGAACGATCTTAAACCGCCTTTGCGTACTTTGAAAACGATTAAGACATTTTAAAGGCATTGTAGACAAATAATAATAGACAGACAAAAAAATAACAATTATTAACACTATTGTTCGAACACCAACGGGTTGCGCGTTTCACTCCTAAGGCGCGCTATACCTTATAGTATCATCTACCCACATAACATACAGATTTAATGTTCAATACAATTTTTATTTATTTTTATCTATTCATATTTCATATTGTGCAAATATTTTAAAATTATCTACTCTAATTGTCCTTTATGAGTAATAGTTAACACATATGTATATCTTATATTTAATAAAATGATATAATTTATTTTTACACATAGGCTTTTGTCTATAACACAACACTTTATTTGGCATAAGTGACTTCACTGACACGGATCTGTCAGAATATCAGCGCTAGGGTAACCATATTGCCTCAGCAATAGCTGAGACAGATACCATATTTTGGCCTCACACATGTGCACAGTTATATATAAAATATTATTGCTTGAGAAAAATGTGAGGTTGCAAAATAAAACTATTTTCTTTCTTACTGTCAATTCTCACACCACTCACAACAGAGTACCCTCGCGGTAGCTGCAGAGTATCAAAGCCTTAAAGGCCACACGTGGTTACCATAAAGGATCATCGATGGCAGCCACATTGCTAGGGAGGATTCACCTAAAAAGCTACCAGTGTCGATCCATGCAGAGGTTTACGAGAGCGTGGAATAGGATAATCTATTCTCTGAATGGGCAAAGCGATATTGATGATATAATGGATTATGATTCATAAATTTCTGTGTAGTGATGAAGAAAGAATTCATCACTCCCATTCTTGTCTAAGAGTATCGTAAAAAACGACTAAGGGATTATAATATGCAGAGAAGAAAACTCGTAATAAAACACTTGAAATAAAAAAAAAACTATACCAACTCGTCTGCCCAGTGGCGCATAGTAGGTCAATTTCTTCTCCTTTATGGGGGATTAAAGCTATAATGAAAAATACTAGAACAGGCAAAAATAGACATTAAAACAACTTATTACTAGAGTTAGCTAAGTTTTACTAAAATTAGTGTACAAATTCTGCAAATTACTTTCAAACAAAGAAAAATATGTATACATCATGTACTTATATACCTATACTTGAATCACAACACCGTATCACTAGGTACCTTGTACGAACTTTTCTTTAAAATTTTGATATACGTGACACTAATGAATGCTAAAATTAATGGCTATTGGTGATATACATATTAAAAGTTTTCAATTTTATGATGTCATGGATCAATATTATTATGCCGCGGTCAAGGTCAGAAAAGGAAATAAAATGTTTTTATTGTGAGAATGGTTAATTAAGTAAATCCGTAATTTTAAGTCTTATTTTATACAAGACTAGCAACCCGCCCTTGCTTCGCTTCGGTTTCACCCGCATAATTCCCGTTCCCGTACAGAGATAAAATATAAGTTACTCCTTATATAGACAGCTACCTGGTAGTAAAATATTATCAAAATCGGTCCAACCCTTTTGAAGATTACCTTAAACAAACAGACAGTTAAAAAAAATTAAACTGTATTTTAGGCATAGGTGTCGTGCAAATAACCATGTGAGCATAAAAAAAGCCTAGTATCTTGACACTACAAACAGATACTTCAATTTTATTTACATTATTGTATAGATTGTATGAATTTCAGTTCCTTCGCGCCACCTCATTTTTATTTTCTCAATTAACGGTTTGGCTCGGCTACTAATGTTATTCACTAGAGATGAAAATGGCACACCAATAGTAACGATACACCAAGACAAGTAAAGAACATATTGTGTCTTCACCTCTCCTTGTCTACAGCCATTATTAAAGATAATGATTTGAATAGGTGATATTAAACTGCTTGCTTACGTAAGAGAGGAAAATTCTGTATAATATAAAAGCCGATCTGTCTGGTTAACTGGGGTAGTAAGCAATTTTACCTTGTCCCATATAGCATTTCAACTGCGTGATATGGTGGCTATGTCGGTCACTCTTTTCTACACCGAGTATAGTAAGTATATTAAGTATAATATGGTTGGATATCCATTTATATTCAATTACCATAATTTATAATAAATACTTACAGCCAGATCAGTTTGTAACTAACGAAGAGATAGATTTCAATAATATAATATCAATTCGAAAAGTGATACACCCAATTGTACAGTTTGTAATACCTCAGAGGACGTGAAATAACTTTCATAGAGAGATTTGACTTAAATATACAAGATGTAGGCTTAGTTCAAACAATTATGTCTAAACCTAAGTCCGAACAGGCAAAACATATGTGTAGCCTAATACCTTTAGTATACGTATGAAATACTTTTGCCCTAATTTTTAGATTTTAAGTCATATGTTATTTATTTGTAACTAGCAATCCGCCCTCGCTTCGCTTCGGTTATAGGTTATAGTCGTTTTACCCGCGTAGTTCCCGTTCCCGTGGGAATACCGGGATTAAATATAGCCTAGTTTACGCCCTGATGTTATAGCTTTCCATTGGTGAAAGAATTTTTGGAATCGGTCCAGCCATTTTGAAGATTACCCGGAACAAACAGACAGACAGACAGACAGACAGACAGACAGACAGACAGACAAAAAATTTTTAATTGCTATTTTAGGCATAGGTGTCGTGCAAATAACCGTGTGAGCATGAAAAAAGCCTATTATTTTGACATTACAAACAGACACTCCAATTTTATTTATTGGTATAGATGTTATTTGTAAGGTAATGCGCCATGATATGATAGGATTGACGCGTCCATGTGGACAAAAACCCCCTATAAATTATTAGATTAAAAAAAATAATATTAATTCGGGTTCCATTCCCTATTGATACCCTCTTTGACTAATTATAAAGTCAGGAACAAAAGATTTGTACCTTCAGTCAATATCTATACCAATAAATAAAATTGGAGTGTCTGTTTGTAATGTCAAAATAATAGGCTTTTTTCATGCTCACACGATTATTTGCACGACACCTATGCCTAAAATACATATTAAGTCGTTTTACCCGCGTAGTTCCCGTTCCCGTGGGAATACCGGGATAAAATATAGCCTAGGTTACTCGCTGATATTATAACTTTCCATTGGTGAAAGTATTTTTGAAATCGGTCCAGCCGTTTTGAAGATTACCCGGAACAAACAGACAGACAGACAAAAATTTTTTAATGTGAATTTTAGGCATAGGTGTCGTGCAAATAACCGTGTGAGCATGAAAAAAGTCTATTATTTTGACATTACAAACAGACACTCCAATTTTATTTATTGATATAGATATAGATGTGATGATCATCATCTCGGCTCATATACTTCCCACTGCTGAGCTCGAGCCTCCTCCATAATAAGAGAGAAATTGACAGCCATGCTGGTCAGACAGATTGGTATAGGATTTTGTTTCGACTTTACCTTCTTTTGCATAGATGTTATATGCGTATTAAATCCTTAGTCGTCTTTTACGACATCCACGGGTAAGATAGGGAGTGGTGAATAATATTCTTATTCCGTCAACACACGGGCGAATAAATATGAAATATAGACATAATAATAACCATAGTTCTAACGTTATTTATAAATAAATAAATAATGTTAATTTGCATAACCTTATCAGATTGGAAGTGACGGATATGCGAAGGATATTACGTTATCTTGTACCGGATATGGCTGTCAGTTACTAACTCGCTTAGCGGCGTAATATGTATTGAATTAATATCTAATAAATGAGACATTTATTACTCGCTTCTAATAGTCAACTCCAAAGTTTAAGGCCTATAAATATTACGTTCAATTTAGATTTTGTATTTTTTTCTATATTTTGAATATTAAAATTGTATGATTTCAATTACCAAATATGGTGACGGATGAAAGAATACAATTTATCTTGCCTGTGGCTGTCGTAAATGATGACTAAGGTATATAATTTGAGTATGTATAATATCTATGTAAGAGAAGGAAAACTTAAAACAAAACCCTCTGCCAACATGTCTGACCAGTGTGGTATAAGTACATCAATTTCCCTTCCATACTGGAGGAGGCTAGAGCCTAACATTGGGACGCATATGGCCTGTGATGATGATGATGATGAATTACATAGTTAAATAAATATATATATACATTAGTAATTACTTATGATATTTAATTTTATAAGACGTAAATTCATTGCAAATCTTTGCATAATTGTAGTTCATCTTGGCAATATTTTCAAAAAATGTATACCAGATACCAATATAAGAATGATTTTTATTTTAATATGTTGAATAGGTTAGCTCGTGGTGAATATTTTTTACTGATGGCTTAGCATAAGATAAACTTTAAGCTCATTTGCTTAAAAATAGGAGCACAGAATTATGTATCGCACTGCAATAAGTAGCATTTAAGTAGTTAAGTATCTTTTAAGTTTTATACCACTATAAATTCTCACTCCTCTCAATTCTCCACGTGATACCTGGAAATACTTTTAAGGCAGCTGCAATAAGTTGTAAATATAAATAATAATCAGGAAGGGGGCAAGAATGACTGCCCTTCTGCAACGCAGTATAGATATTGCATATTTCATTGGTCGACCAACAAATAAGAGAATGTACAGCCACAGCTGTAGCAGCATTACAGGGTCATGGATAAGGCAGAATTATACGTTGCCTTTATGTTAGCTGATACATATGATCCCATTAGTATGTATAACAAAATAACTCGTACGTACAGAATTTTTCTCACGTTGTTACATAATTCTTACAGCATAAATGCCTCTGACGTGTCTTGTAAACTACATATCTAACATAAGGTCACGATCTTCGTACTCCCGGAGAAAATAACGTAAACTAAGCATTTTTATTTTATAAAGCTTTAGTTGTAATAAATAGTACGTATGATTAAATGTCTATACACATAAATATTTATTCTGTACATGTTTCTTAATTAGAGGAAGGGTACATACTCATCTGTATTGAATAAGGTTTACGCACAATATTTTGCTACCCTTATTTCTATTGGTTGCTGGCTCAGTAGAAGATGGTTTGTTATTCTAGTTCTATGATCAATAATCTCCGGAGCTTATTTTATAAACATTGTAAGAAATATAGTTAAATTTGGCGGTGTCATGATCTGTTTGTATATATAAACACTCTTTAAGAATATACTGTTTCGAAACTGCATTGATATTAATATAGTAATTGGATATTATTGTATTACTAGCTGACCCGGCGTACTTCATCGTTAATAAGTCAAGAATTACATTAAGTCAAAATAATTAAAAATTATAACATCTAAAATTATGTGTTTTTTTTTTTTTTTTGTGGGTGGGCCGCGGTCGGCGCGCCTCCGCACCACTCCGTCCGGGGCGACAGAGGGGCTTAAGCACGCAACTCCCGCGACCCACCCGAAAACCACGTCGCCTTCGTCGTTGGGCCGACCACTGGAGCAGCGTTAACTTGTCGTCAGTGGTCGGCCCGACGGAATACCCCCTACGCGGGGTACCCTCCCGTCGACCGACGTCCCCCCCTCGGGGAGGACGTCGGTCTTTCCTCACGCGGTCGGCCTCTCGGCGGGTGACGGACTAATCCCCGGTCACGTCACCCGCGGCAAAATTATGTGTTTGACATCAATATACGATACTAACGGCACTTAATTGTTTTGCCTTTCGGGAACCTCACCACTAACACTTGAAATTTATGGTATGGTATGAAAGTTCAAATTGACATTTAAGTATTATTAGGAATCGTTTGTATGGGAGTATAGAGAAGTGTTATTTTTAGACCCTTTTAGGTAATTTTTGAAATACTTCTCTGTGTAAGAACCATCGTTGTACTTCAAGAAATTTTCTAAAAAAAGAATGAGCGAAATCGGTTCAGCTGTTCTCGAGATTTGCGCTTAGCAACACATTCAGCGAGTCATTTTTATATTATTGAATATATTTTTTTTATTTTAGTAATGACTGAAAAAGCGAGTAAGTACAAACGATACGTCTTAGAATTTTATAGGTATGTGTACATTATATTTATCATTCGCCATTCTTCTCAGCCTATATAAAGCCCCCTTCACATGTTGGCCGAGCCTAGGCCAACGCGAGCGTCGGCAAATAGGTACAAAGCAAGTGCGTCCACACGTTGGATAAGTGCGTCGAACGCCAATGCGAGTGGCCAACGTGGACGAGTATTTGTAGAGCTGTCCACACGTTGGCCGCGGTCAGTGTCCATTGTGCATTGAAACACTACGGACGTTGACATTGACGTTGCTGCAGCTTCGGCTATTTATTTAATGAGCGTATATAACTATTATCTCAGTGTATACCGCAGTAAAGTGGGGAAAAAAGAAGGTAGTTGATACTGAGTATTCAAAGAAATAGAACAATGTAAGATACATATATCCGTGTGGTGACGGAGTTAGAATACAATTAACCACTGCTTACCTTGCCTGTGGATGTCGTAATAGAAGACGAAGGGAACTAATACATAATACGCATATAACATCTAAGCAAGAGAAGAAAACTTGAAATAAAACCCTATACCAACGTGTCTGACTAGCATGGAATAGTAAGGTCAGTTTCTCTCCTATTGTGTAAGAGGCTCGAGCCCAACAATGGAACGTGTATGAACTGAAACGATGATGAATGATGAAAATACCTTTTGATACTATAGATACAATAGGGTGACTGGTATCTAATTATTTACGTGGCATATCTAGAAGTAGTGGTGTAAATTTAAAATGTCATCATTTATGTTGAGCGACATTATTACATTAAACGCGTCTAACAGCGATGGATGTCTATCGTGTAATGGCGAGCAGGCCAACGTATGGACGGTATTGGCCGAGCGCAGACGAGCGCATTTGATTTGTGCACATAAACTGATACCGAGACGAAGTGTGGCAAGTGATTTCTCGGAAAGCCGTGAAATTGCAGCCGATCTTAGAAAGAACGAGGGAAACAACCTCGCTCTCCTTAATATAGCGATCAAATTCGCCCCCACGTTAGAGCGTCTAGGCTCACCCAAATTCAACTAAAATGGATAGGTACACTCCCGGCAGAGTTAAACCCAGACACCTCAAAGTAGGGACATTCAATGCTAATAGCCTTACCCAACAGAGGAATGAAGTAGGCACATTCCTTCGGGAACACCAGCTCGACATCTTGTTAGTACAAGAAATGTTATTAAAACCATTCAACAGGGACCCTAGAATCGCGAACTATAATATAGTTCGCAACGATAGGACAACCTCACCAATGGGTGGAACGCTCATTTACTACAAAGGGTCGCTGCATTGCACACCTGTGGATCCGCCCCCTCTGATGTACATTGAAGCTTCAATTTGCAGGCTAGCCCTCTCAGGCCATCAGCCTATCACCCTTGTATCCGCATATCTCTCTCCCAATAGAGAACATTCGAAACAGTTGGTTGAAAAAGATCTAAAAGCCTTGCTAGAATTGGGAGGCGCCGTCATCATTGGCGGTGACCTTAACGCCAAGAACACCTCTTGGAGCTGTCAAAGTTCCATTAAAAATCAAAACTTCAGAGCTATTCGCTGACAGACTGGGATTTGATGTCATAGCGCCCTTAGAGCCGACACACTTCCCCTTTAACGTTTCGCACAGGCCGGACATACTCGATATCTTTCTTCTCAAAAATATGAACCTTCGTTTATGTTCAATAGAAGTTCAACACGAGTTAGACTCAGATCACCGCCCGGTGACTCTGGAATTAGCCTCCCGCACCCCCGGCCCCTCAGGCCACAACAACGAAAGGACCAAGATAGCGACTGACTGGGCACGGCTAGAGAAAAATCTCAAGTCAACCTCGTCGGTCCACCTTGATCAAATTCCCAGTGACATTACGTCTAAGGAACATACCTTTCAGGCGATCGAGTCGCTTACAAGTCACGTGCAGTTGATAATGGACGACTGCTCGCGGCCGGTACCAGATACGAGCGATCGTAAATGGCGCCTGCCAGACGACGTCCGTGACTTGTTAAGACGTAAAAACGCTGCGACACGCGCTTATGACCGCTACCCCACGGAGGACAACCGTACTCGCCTACGGTCACTCCAGAGGGAGGTTAAACAAGCTATTAATGAATTGAGACAGAGCAAATGGGACGCCATGCTCGAGGAGCTAGAGCCCTCTCACACAGCCTTTTGGCAGCTTTCCCGCTCACTCAAAAAATATATCGTGTCCACTCTCCCTCCTCTCACCAGACCCAACCAGCCACCGGCGTTTATGGACGACGAAAAGTCAGAATGCCTGGCCGACTGCTTGGAGCTTCAGTGTACGCCGAGTACACTACACCCCGACGCCGCGAATCACCGCTTCATCGCCGACGAAGTGGAACGTCGTACCACTCTCTCGCGCTCGTTAGGAAACGACAACCCCGATCAGCCTATCCCAGCAGTGACCACCGATGAGGTTGAATCGTTAGTCAGGGGTCTTAAAACCAGAAAAGCCCCAGGTTCGGACGGAATCTCAAATAAAGTCATTAAATTATTCCCCGCCCACTTGATAGTCCTGTTGTGCTGCATCTTCAATGCAGCACTAAATAATAACATCTTTCCCGCGCAATGGAAAGAGGCCGTGGTAATAGGAATCCACAAACCCGGCAAGCGCCGTACCGAACCCAGTAGTTACCGCCCGATTAGTCTACTAAAAGGTCTAGGTAAGATCTACGAACGAATAGTTCTCAGTAGACTACGTACATTCGCCGAGGCTAACAACCTCGTTCCCGACGCACAGTTTGGTTTCCGAGCTAAACACAGCTGCGTACAACAAGTTCACCGCTTGGTAGAATACACAAGTAGTCAGTTCATCATGAACAGATATACGGGTGTATTATTCCTAGACGTAGCGAAAGCATTCGACAAGGTTTGGCATGAAGGCCTAATCTACAAACTCTATCTCCTCAAGATCCCTCACTACTTAATTCTCATTATACATGACTACTTAAGTCATCGCAGCTTTCGCTACAGGGTGGAAGGGACGTTGTCGACCTCCCATCCTATCAAGGCCGGCGTCCCTCAGGGGTCGGTCCTCACCCCATTTCTCTTCACGTTATACACTAGCGATATGCCCAAATTCAACCGGGTACATAAAGCGCTCTACGCTGATGACACCGCACTCTTTTGTGCTGGTAGATCCCCGACAACAGTAGCCAAGACTCTCCAAACAGCGGTTACCGCCCTAGCCAATTGGTTTAGGAAATGGAGATTAGAAATCAACCCCGAGAAGAGTCAGGCGGTCATGTTCACTAGATGAACTGCCCGTTCCTACTCTATCGATAGCATTCCCCCCCTTAAAATTTTCAACAAGCCGGTCACTTGAACCAGGCAGGCCAAATACTTGGGTGTGACCCTTGACGATCGACTCAGCTTCGCCCCTCACATAAAGCAAGTCCGCGCACGGGCAGCCTTTGTGATGGGCCGTCTCCACTGTCTACTTAACTCTAGGTCGCGTATGCCCCTGAGTAGCAAAATCCGACTTTACACCACCTGCATACGGCCTATTATGACCTATGCCAGCGTGGTGTTCGCGCATGTTAAGCCACACAGGATCCACAGGCTACAGACACTACAAAATCGTTTCATGCGCTGAGCTACGGGAGCACCGTGGTTCATACGAAACGTCGATCTCCACATCGACCTCGAACTGCCGACCATCAAGCAGTTTATGAAACGGTGCTCTCAGAGCTACTTTGACTCTGCCATGACACAGCCCAACCAACTAGTGGTTGGGGCGGCTTCCTATAGACCCTCCAAAATCTCATCCATCCGACGTCCTCGTCACGTCCTCGACGAAGAGGACGACAATATCACACTCGCTCAACAAAGAGCCTACACGGCCCGCGAGGCCTTAACAAATAAATATCCGCGGTTCCGCCCTCGCCGTCGAGGTGCAAAACCGCGCCGCGCAAAAGTCACGACTAAAAACGTGGGCACGCCCACTTTGCCTCCAGCGACGCCCCAAGCCGAGGTCCGTTCCCCACAGGGGGAGCCCTTGGGCGATGTCGCTTAGCATACTTTTCTCCGGGTTGAGAGCCCTCAGCGCTCACCCATAGTCCGCGTCAAGCTGTCAAGGCCATCTGCGGCCATCAGCTGTGCACACACAAAAAAAAAAAAAAAGAGGCAAGTGATCACGAGCGACGGCGAGTAAAGATAAATCAGCTGTCCACACTTTGGCACTTGTATTCAATCGGCCAATTAAGCGAGCGACGGCGAGCGTTGGCCAACTAAGGCAAATCGGTGTACACACGTTGGCGTTGGCCATCGCTCGCCTACGCTCGGCCAACATGTGGACGGGGCATAAGACCCACTGTTGGCCTCTTTCGCAAAATGGGAGGAAAATTGACCTACTATTCCACGCTGGTCAGACGTGTTGGACTAGGGTTTTATATCGAGTTCTCCTTCTATTGCCTAAATATTACTTGCATATTGCCCTTAGTCGCTTTTACGCAACCCACGGGCAGGTGAGGGGGGTATTTAATTGTATTCTTAGTCCGTGACCACATGTAAGTACATTATATACCTAATATAAAAAACTATATTGACCATCGTGGTATTCATGTTCTAAACTTCTCGGCTTTTATTATTTAGTGTGTTTCTAACACATGTGTCCGCCTATCGCTCATCTGATTCAGTTAAAAGTTTTGACAGTTCTTATACATAGTGTATACTCGCTGTAGAGGTTATACAAACCTCTACAGTGAGTATATAACATTCTCATTAGAAAAACCCCGCCACATTTATTATTTAGTAGGCACATTTTTTATTTAGTATAATAAATTGTTGTGACACAGAGGGCTTTATAAATCTACAATTAATAGATACAATACAGCTTTTAATGTCATTGAAGGTGATAAACTTTGATATAGTAAATATATCTGGTTGACCGAGCTTCACTCGGTATATTTTCGTTGTATTTTTGTCGAATTTATTTAGATATATATTAATAAAAAATAAAAATTAAATAATGAAAAAAATATCAAAAATCACAAAAAGAGAATTATAATAACGCAGAGATTTGATCCGACGCTGTTTGAATGCCAAAACAAAACAAAAACAAAACTGGACAACTTCCCAACTGAGCTATCGTAACTCATGACGTTAACAACGAAATTTGAATTCATATTCTCTTAAAATTTAATGGCATTGTACTGTTTTGCTAAAAACACCGACAAAACAACATTTTCTATAAATAAAACCTAGCTAGATCGACTTTTTGGCCCCGAAACCTATATATATTCACAGCGATTTTGATTTATAACATAACAACCTCGGTTGTAACGACTTTTCGGTTATAGCGACGCCGAACTTACGTCCCAAGAATTTAAAGCACCCTTTTGTAGGAAATACATTTGGGACTATTTGGGACAGATTCCTAGAAATTTCTTGCGGATGTTGCGACTGAGTCAGCAAAGGCACAAAGACTCATTCATTAGCTTTAACTATTAAGCTTTCTTATCCTTTATTCACATTCGCAGATGTTATTTGAGCATCTGCGAATGCTGCTTTGTTTGTGTATAGGGTTATTTAGCATGTGCACGAAGTTAAAATTATGAGTAAGTTACGTAACCAATTTCCAGCATTTTATTGTATATATATATATATATATACAATAATTACACATTTAAAGATATAAGATATAATAAATACAAATTATCTGAGTGCGACAATGTAAGCTTGTAAATATAAAATATACTACCCTGATGATCGAGCTTATTGTAGTGCTTTTTTTAAATAAATTATGTTCTTTGGAAAATATACATACATACGGACATATATTCACGCCTCTTGCCGCTAGGGGTAGGCAGAGAATACTTCCCTCCACTTGCTACAATCTTGACATATCACTTTCGCCTCTTCCACATTCATTAATCTCTTTATGCATATTCCTCGGGGTTTAGGGTACTTATAACCTGGCCTTTCTTAAGGAAGTCCCTGATTTGAATACGGAACGGCCGCCTTGGTCTTCCCCTTCCGACACTTCCATTCACATTCGCCCTATAATTCCACTTCTTTTTCAACCCTTTTTCACCCTCAGAAAGTTGGGCTGCCGGCTCTCTCACTCACCAAATGAAGAGCAGTTAAAAGGTGCTACTACTCAGACGTCGATTTTCTGCTCAGTGTGGTCCTATCCCGGTCGGAACGGCCCGCGGCTTAGTCTCCGCTCATTTATTCTCTCTACTATGTCGAAACTAATTTAACATACCTTTCTCAATTCTTGTCACTACATCTACTTTCATACCACAACGTTCCCTAATCAGTCTTTTCTTAATTCTATCAGTCAATTTCACACCACTACTGCTCCGCAGCGCTCTCTTTTCCACAGCATTTATTCTACTTTGGTTCTTCTTCTGCTATACCCAGCTCTCACTTCCGTGTATTAGGGTTAGTACAAGAATTTCTCTATTCGAGCTTTCTCAGATAGATTCTGGCTGTTTATAAAGATGCGTAAAGCACTATTCATTCACCATATTTCCCTTACACAATCTTCTTTCAATATCACTTTCACATTTAACAATATATTTATTTAGAAAATAATGGGATTTTTTTTTTGTGGGTGGGCTGCGGTGGACGCGCCTCCGCACCACTCCGTCCGGGGCGACAGAGGGGCTTAAGCACGCAACTCCCGCAACCCACCCGAAAACCACGTCGCCTTCGTCGTTGGGCCGCCCACCGGAGCAGGGTTACTTGACGATCAGTGGTCGGCCCGATGGAATACCCGCTATTGGGGTACCCTCCCATCGACCGACGTGCCCCATATCCTCCTCGCTCCTCGCGCAGGCGATCCGCCGCCTCCTTCCGCGAGATCACTGTCTCGCAGAAGGCTGCGACCGCGTCCCAATTCCCGACGCTGTCGACCATCGCCCTAGCGATAGCCGGCAGCGTCAGGTTTGCACCGATGATTGCGACGAGTTCACAGCGCTGCACTGCCCAAGCTGCGCAGGCCTCGAGCGTATGGCGCGCCGTGTCCTCGTCGCAATCGCAGTGGTGGCAGGATGGTGTACTCTCCCTCCTTACAACCTTGTGCAGGTATTTGGCGAAGCACCCATGCCCCGTCAAAACCTGCACTAGTCAGAAGGAGAGCACCCCGTGCCGCCTCTCCAACCACTGCATCAGCACCGGCCGGAAGGCCTCCACGGTTCGCACCCCGAACCGAGGCCTCTCCAGCTGGACTGCCCAACGGGCAATGACGTCTCGGCGGGCGTCGACGCGCCAGGCGGTGAGCTCCCTTAACAAGATCACACCGCCCTCCACTCGCACCCCCGTCACCCGCCGATACAAACCGGCGAGCATTTCCGCCTCCAGGTCCCACGGGGGAGTCCCGGCTAATAGGCACGCTGCCTCCGTCGCCACCGTGCGGTAACCGCGTATGGCCCTAATGGCCGTGACCCTCTGTGGTCGCCATAAGAGGGCCCTCAGACGGACGGTCAGGGACCCCGCCCACACCGGTGCGCCGTACAGGGCCATCGACCAGATGACCCCCGCGTACAGCCGTCGCAGGGGCGTAGCTACCGCCGTATCTGCCGTATCAATTATACGAGGCCCCCGGGCCACGGGGGCCCCCGACATCCGCAACCAAAAATTAATAAATACGTCCCAATTTTTTTATTATTTCAGAAATGACAAAAGTAAAAAAAGAAAGAAAGAAAGAAAAATAGTATATTTCTCCCTCGCAGGAGGATACATATTTGTACAACTTATTTTACATAAACATATATAGATGTAAGAGCTAGGATCCCACCCGCAAGCGAGTAAAAAGATCGCTTCTCAGCTTTATGTTGTGGTAACACCACAACGCTGTTTTTCAGTAGCGGCCCCTCACCACCATAGGTGTGACGATTGTCAGCAAACTCAACGCTTACTACTTAATTAGAACAATATTTTTGTTTTGTTGAGAATACCTAAAACTAAAATAAGTACTACGTACTACACGTGCAAATATTAACAATAACAACAATAAAAATCAAGCAGTAAGTAGTAAAAATCAAAAGTAATTAAAAGTAATTAAAAATAAATCATTTAATAAATCAGTCAAAAAAGGCAAGGAGAGTGTATATTTAATTTGATTGTTTATAAAAATGAAAAAAAAAAAACGTTAAATAGATAATTATGATATGATGAATATGTGTTTCTATCAATTTTATGCAAATACTTTTTTTTATCTTTACCCTTCATAAGGGCCCCCAAAAATTTTCTATACGGGGCCCCACCAAGGCACGCTACGCCACTGAGCCGTTGGTACGCAGCGCTCGGTCTGCCCACGTTCGGCATAAGCCACGAAGAAAATAATGGGATAGCAATATCATAACCGCAGTTGGTGCTAAAGGCTACCCAGGTTCTTCAAAAATAGCTTTAGCTTGAACAAATGGTAGCAATTGCTCCAATGATCTTATATATGGTTATTACGAATCCCGCGGCAAAATAAAATGTGGCACATTGTTTTCTTAATTCTTCACTACACGGTGACATAATAATTAGTTAGTAGTTACTAAGAAGGAAATAAAATAATAAGTAACAGTAATAATATTACAGTGAAAATATCATCATCATCATCATCAACTCATATATGTTCCACTACCGGGGTCGCGCCTCTTTCACATTGGGAGCGAAGTTGACCCACCATACCACGCTGATCAGACAGATTGGTATAGGGTTTTATTCTGAGTTTTCCTTCGTGAAAACCTATGCTACACATAAACGTTAAATTTCTAATATTTACATTAATGACGTGTGGATTAAACAAAAAGGAACAAAAAACTTATGCGACGGGATATCAATTAAACTTAATAGAAAATTGACATATAAGTTAATATTGTGCCATATTTTAGTATATGTCTGTTGTTTCAGCTCATATAACTCCTATTGCTGGTTACGAGGTTCCTCCAGAATATGAGAGAAAATTGCGTACCACGCTATTTAATTCCTACGAGGTTTCACTTCGAGTTTGCCTTCTCTTACATAGTTGTTATATGCATATTATAGCCGTTAGTTGTCTTACATCCACGGGTAAGAAAAGTGGTGGCGAAGTATATTCTTACTCCGTCACCACTCGGCAATCCCTAGCCCATATCCACTGTTAGACATGTATATGTAGATGTGTATGTGTCTCCAAGAGAAGACACTATTAAACAGTCACCACGGCTAGCAGCGGGCTTGGTGATTGTAGTTATTGCTATAAGTTGCCTCGGCTGCTTTTTATGACTTTCATGGGAGAGTTACCGCTTCTAAAGTAAAATTAGGGTAAAAGCAAAAATAAGGTAAAAGGGTAATGTATTCTTAAACCGTCATCACGCGGCGAACTCCACACGTAATATTTTAAAAAATATCCTTGTTTTGGCAACTGTGACTATATACATGTTGGAATTGTGCCAGAATGAACTAGTTTTGCCAAGGTTTTTGAATTTACGAGTGTTGTTACAGAGCTTATTTTTATACCTACTGTACACCTTTATAATAAATTTGTAGAAATTGGTTTTGGAAAATTCCTAGAAATTCTAATGACATTGACGATTTCAATTTGAAGTTCGATTTTAAAGTAAAAATGTATATTTTTTATGGAATAACCATCATCATAATCACTTTATATACCTCCCAGTACCTATTGAGCCTGAGCCTCCTCTACTTTGCTACTTTGGGACGGAAATTACCCTATTATATCACATTGATCTGGCGGGTTGGTTCGAGGTTCCTCCTCTTGCATAATTGTTATATGCACAAGATATCCCTTAGTCGCTATTTACGACACTCACGAATAAAAGAGGGGATGGTGAATAGTATTCTTACTACGTTACCACACGGAATAATACTAATATACTAATAATTACCTATTTTGCTTTTAATATATCTTAATATATATAAATTACGTGTCACGTTGTTTGTCCGCGATGGACTCTTAAACTACTTAACCGATTTTAATCAAATGCACACCGTGTGCAGTTTGATCCAACTTGAAAGATAAAATAGTTTACATCTTAATTTATAGTCGCAATATTATTTTATTGCAAATTATTTGTATTACCTATTATTTGACATTCACAATTATCTGTTAACTCCAAACGATTTTAACAGATAGCGATATCTGTTGACTGGATTGACTAATTAATTAATAGATGGCGCTGCTATGTCAAACCTACAAACGTGTCATATACGATTTTAAGTTGCTTTTTTTACATACATGCCATTTGTAAAAAAAATATGACGACCTCCATGACAGATGTTCTCCTAGAGGTAACTATGATGAAGTTGTGGACTGAACCCACAAAGTCAAGTTTCGTAGACAATCCTAAAATGTTAGAAGAACGTATATTCTTAGGTAAATTAAAAACATTATTTCATATTTTCATAAAAGTCATTGCCGAAACTTTTTGCAATATGTCAAAACAGATGACATATTGCGTCGACCCCAAGTAATTGGGATAAGAGCAAGATGATGATGATGATGATTTCATATTTTTCTTCGACCACAAAAATGTTTGTTATTTAAAAAGTCATTTGTAATATGATTTTTTAAATTAAAATAGTTAAATTATTTGTATGAAGTAAATAAGTTATTGTATGGTCTATTGAAATTCTACATTTGAAATAGCTAGTGTTCGGATATTTGTTATTTAATATTTAGCTAATCAATTTAACATCTTTATGTTGAATGCTATATATTATTCTTAGGCTGTAAGGTAATAGAACATTAGAAGTTTTTTTTACTTTTTTTTTATTACTGTTGGTGGCAAACGAGCAACCCTGATGATAAGTGATAGTACTGCTCATGGAACTTTACTAGGCCGCTGCTTACTGTGAAGAGATTGAAGGGAATGTTCATCCATGCAATGAGATTCGGTGATATTAAAGGCATCACTAAAACCCACCACACGTAAATACCCTCAATAAGTTAGGCGGCTCTCTCGCTCACCAAACGAAGTGCAGTAAAAGATTGTTACTACTCAGACATCAATTTTCTGCTCAGTGTGGTACTACCCCGAACAGACTGGCTCTCAGCTGTAGACAGACAATTGTCGACAGTGTGTTTATACCACGTAAATATTTGATTCACTGGTAAAAACTAAAACATCTATTACAACAGTGAAACTCAAATATGACAGAGGTACCCCAAATAGGGGGTATTCCGTCGGGCCGACCACTAATGACAAGTAACCCTGCTCCGGTGGTCGGCCCAACGACGAAGGCGACGTGCACGTGGGGTGGGTTGCGGGTATGCGTGCTTACGCCCCTCTGTCGCCCCGGACGAAGTGGTGCGAGGAGCGCGCCGATCGCAACTCACTCACAAAAAAAAAGTGTTCATAATGTACAGTTATTAAGGTGCTCCGACGTCATATAGTACCAGTTATCTGCTCAAAAAGAGAAATACTGGTTAATAATAATAACACAAAGAAACACATAATAAATAAAACGTTATTCCAATAATGCACAGTAAGTATATAGGTACACATTGAACTTTTCACTAAATCAATTTAATTTTACTTATAAGATATACGCAGCACTATACGTCAGCTGTATAGCTACATATATACTGCTATGTGCATATGGTGACGCGAATTCACGAGATTTTACCCATACAGAAAGTATCTAAGGCGCACAGCACACTGTGCGTCCGCCAGTCATGAGCAATTGAGCATGTCGGTGACGCGAACTCATAATAATTCTCCTACTAAAAAGTGTTCAACGCAGCTAAAGAAGTTTTCACTTCGAAAATTAAAAAATCAATTGGAAATTTAATATTATAGGTGCCGAATGGTTGTCTCAAAATTGAGTCGCATTTATAGACTCTTTATCTTTCGGTGACCTCGTCTAGTGACGTAAATAACATGTCATTCGATCTTCACGAATCGATTGGCCTAAAAATTATTTATTTTTGGTGTAGTATTAATAGTGTTTACAGTTACATTATCTATTAGACATTGTTTATGTTAGTACTGTATTGTAAATAATTCTAATACACATATTTGTTTTATTATTATGTTACGTTAGATTTATTAGCCAAAATATTCTATAGTTTATATATGAAGAATAAATAGAGACACATAAATAGAGGAAGTAAGTCTTGTGTATTACATTTCACTCTGTTTATATTCCTCTGTTAGGTAAAGGGCTCCTCCAAAGGTTTTTTTTTTACTTCATCAAAACAAACGTTTTGGTACAAGCTGTCTCGGTGTGAAGTACCGCCTGGCTCTGTTCAGGACGCCCAACTTTTTGCTTGCCAATTTTTAGAAGAAAGAAGAAAACATGTTTATTCGATGCTGAGCCACACGCCACAATTTACATCATTATACATACGTGTGATATAAACATAAACATAAAAAAAAATAAAAGAACCAATCAAAATGATAGGCAGGTAAGCGCTATTTCTGATGAATTGAATCGCGACAACAATCGTGTACGAATGCGGCCGATACCACCTGTCCGCCTGGGCCTGCAAAACAGTTAGTCGGCTAGTGAGCTGCGATAATAACAGCCGTTGTCTCGCGTTATAATATTACACCGTGTGAGGAATAAATCGTAAGAGTGATCGCCGCTCACACGCTAATAATAATACGAACATGATGGGTACATACAATTTGCCAAAATAAAATATAGAAAGCGCTGAGAACTACATACATTCATAATATTTATAATTTGATAGTTATTTGATAATTATTAATGTTCCCATCAGTCTTACATTCGACAGATCGCGTCCTGAGACGTTTGCGGGGTAGTAGTAGGGGTAGAGTGCAGTAGTTGAAACACCATGCGTTTGCAAAAATTAGGACATTTTCTAAATTCAAATTCAAATTCATTTATTCACAATAAACAGAGTAAAATAGATGATAAGTACATTAACATATATTGCTCATACAGTTTAGCCATTGTTTGGCATGTGAAACATAGATTATAGTATATAGCTTATTAAATATTACATTATAGAGAAAAATTTATATATAATTAAATCAAATTCAGCATGATATACATTTGTCATTAAAAAATTCATTGATGGAATAATAGGCTTTATTTATTAGGACTTTTTTGAGAGTTTTCTTAAAATTACTGGCATTTTCGGCTTTCATTTGTTTCGGCAGTTTGTTATAAATAAGAGGAGCCATACCCAAAATACTTTTTGAGAAAAGTGCTGTTTTGTGCTGTCTTAATCTTAGAATGTTCTGTAGTCTCCTATTAGTGAGAGTTTCGTACAAGTTAAGATTCTCTCTGACGAACGCCGCCACTTCATATATATATATATATATATATATATATATATATATATATATATATATATATATAGAGAAGCTAAAGTTAATATTTTTAAATTAATGAAGTGGGGTTTACAGCTATTAGGTGGATGAATCATGCATACAGCTCGAAGACACTTTATTTGAGCTTTGAAGGCCATATCTCTTTCTGAAGAATTACCTCAAAATATAATACCATACCATATTCTAGTTGTTGATTTATAATTAAAATGATACCTATCGTGGTAAATGAACTGCAGATATCTTTGTAACGAATTCAAATTTTACAATAATGAGAAGAATGGAACAGAATGCAAATTAGACGAATGGTATACTAAAATTATTTTTTCTCATATGCATAATCTCAAGAGAGATCTCTATGTCTCTCGAAGAGATATAAAGGGAGCAATTTTGTACTTTCATAAAAACTTATTTACGAGGGCATAACGATTGCAACACATGGGACTCGACAATACATTTATTGGAGATCAGTTCTATATTTGTGTGCAGATTCGATAGAATGTATGATGGTAATAATCATTTTTCGCTAAATAAGTTCTTACAAAAAACCAAGCATGTTAAAAGGTTCTGTCATAGGATCTTTCAATTCTATATTTGCGCATAACGCGCCAAGTAAATAAATTATAGTATATAGCATAATGGTATTCCGGGTGGCGGAGTAAGAATACAATTCATCACCCTACATCTTGCCCGTGGGCGTCGTAAAAGACGACTAAGGTATTATAATATGCAGATAATATCTATACAGGAAAACAAAAACTCTAAATAAAACCTATGCCCCAATTTATCATGGTGTAGTAAATCAAATTTCCTCACATTATGAAAGCGGTTCGAGCCCAGTGTTGGTTTGAGCCCACTTATATGAGCTGGGAAGGTGGTAGTAGTAATACGATATTATCATTATAAAAAATAATTCTTCATATGTCACATGCATATATTGAGGTCAACTGCATTAAAATTGCAACGAGTTAAATCGATTATTATGCTCATATTTTTAGTGTGGTGACGAAGTAAGAGTACAGTGCACCATACTTATCTTGACCCTTTTTTTTTTTTTTCGGGGTGGGCTGCAGTCGACGCACTCCTCGCACCACTCCGTCCGGGGCGACAGAAGGGCGTAAGCACGCACACCCGCAACCCACCCGAAGACCACGTCGCCTTCGTCGTTGGGCCGACCACCGGAGCAGGGTTACTTGTCATCAGTGGTCGGCCCGACGGAACCCCCTATTTGGGGTACCCTCCCATCGACCGACGTCCTCCCCGAGGGGGAGGACGTCGGTCGATGGGAGGGTACCCCCTCGGGGAGGACGTTGGTCTTTCCTCCCGCGGTCGGCCTCTCGGCGGGTGACGGACGTTGATGCACCAGGCGGTGAGCTCCCTTAAAGAGACCGGCCAACCGACACGCCGCGGACCGGAGTACCGGCCAACAGGCACGCCGCCTCCGTCGCCACCGTGCCGTAACCGCGCATGGCCCTGATCGCCATGGCTCTCTGTGGTCGCCACAGAGTAGCCTTGAGTCGGGCGGTCAGGGACCTCGTCCACACCGGTGCGCCGTAC
Organism: Lymantria dispar; assembly: GCA_032191425.1. Classification (NCBI taxonomy): domain Eukaryota; kingdom Metazoa; phylum Arthropoda; class Insecta; order Lepidoptera; family Erebidae; genus Lymantria; species Lymantria dispar. The sequence goes on from CM063448.1 coordinate 25,450,002, forward strand.
AGGGCCGTCGACCGGATGACCCCCGCGTACAGCTGTCGACATGCAGCGCTCGGTCCGCCCACATTCGGCATTAGCCATGATAGGGCGGACGCCACGCTGACGAGCCGCGGAACGAGCTTGCGGAAATGCTCCCGAAACCACCATTGCCCGTCGAGCACCAGGCCCAAGTATTTCATATGGGCCCGGATGCTGATCTCAACCGATTGGACGGTGATCGAGACGCCTATGGGAGGGCCCATGCGGGGCCCATGGAACAAGAGAGCCTCCGTCTTGTCCAGGGCCACCTTCAGCCCCAGCGCCTCGATCCACCTGACGATCTCTTCGGTGCCTAGAGTCGCCAGGCTTGCCGCCTCTTCTAGCGTCCTACCGCGCGCTGTGACGAGCGTATCGTCGGCGTAACAAATCACGCCCAGTCCAGGCGGGAGGCCCCCCGGAACGCCCAGTAGTAGCCGATGTTCTACAGGGTGGGTCCGAGGACCGACCCCTGTGGGACACCGCACGTCATGGGCGTTCGCACAACGTCCCCTACCCGGTTGACGTAGAGGACGCTGCGCCCCTCCAAATAGTCTGCCACTAGCCGCTTCAGGTAAGCTGGCACTCCGTGGTATTGGAGCGCCTCCCTGATGCAGCTGAATGGCAGACTATTGAATGCGTTGGCGATGTCTAGGGACACCACCAACAGCACTCCCCCGCCGGTGACGGCCTCAGTCGCCACGGCCCTCAGACGCAACAGAGCCTCGATCGTCGAACGCCCCCTCCTAAACCCAAACTGGGCGTCCGACAGCTCGGGCCCCGTGCCGACGAGATACTTATCTTGCCCTTGGGTGTCGTAAAAGACGATTTAAGGACTTAATATGCATATTACATAGCATAGAGTAAAAGAAAGAAAACCCGAAGTAAAACCTCATATCAACCCATCTGACCAGAGGTCCATGGTATAGTAATAGGTACCACCTTATATTAGCACCATTGGCCTCTTATTGACGATACTCGAGCCCAACGGTGGAATGTTAATGTACTTACTAAAATAAAATGAAATAAAATTAATTATAGAGAAAAAAAAAGCGCTGTTTTTTTTTTGGAGCGGACTATGGTCTGTGCACATGACGTCCGCTCCATGAGGAAAGGGTGGCGCGCGGTCCCATAACCAAGCGCATTCTCTCCGCTTCGCCATTAAGCCGACCACTTGTACCGATTCCTTGAAACCCGTGGCCATCCCGGTAGGTTACTCTTTTGGGTATCATCCCTCCCCCTCACCCGGTCAGCCAGAATACAAGGCTTGACAGAATAATGATACAATTTTTTTTCTTTATTAGTGATGTTATCTACATATTTTAGTGTACATTCCTTTTTCGCGTTTCTTCTAACAATACTTTAATTCAAGGTATAACATATATATATATTTGGTAAAACTTATTCCAGAAAACTTCAGTATTATAATTACTGAAGTAGATCTTGCTATGTCTTTACCTATCCTTGGTGAGAGTGGATGGATCGGAAATTAGCCTGTCACCCACAGCATGGGCGACCGCGTGAGAGTGACGCCCCAATAACACTGTTTGTTATCTGGGTGTCGACGGGGATGGTCGAAAGGGTAACCCGCTGGCTTGGTCACAAATGTTTGGAATCAGTAGCAGTAGACGTTACAATGGCTATAAAAAGGAAATAAGGTTGGTTATGGAACCGCACGCTAGGCGGGGTGTATCCAGATCATAGCCTGGCAAAAAGACAGACCTTGGTGGTTTTCTGAAAGAAGTCAAGAAGTAATTAACTGATATTATAGGTCATTCAGTTAGTGGTAGGACCTCACTCTTGATAGTTGTCTGTCTACAGCCGCGAATCGGTCCATCTTGGGTAGTACCATATTCTCGCAGAAAATCGACGTCTGAGTAGTAGCAACTTGTTACTGCGCTTCGTTCGGTGAGCGATAGAGCCGGAACTTCTAGAGGATGTTTACGTGTGGTGTGTTTTGGCGATGCCTTTAGTTTCACCGAACCTCATTGCACACATTCACATTCCTTTTACTTTCTTTACGGTAGGTAACGTCCTAGCAATGGTCCATGAGCGGCAGTAACAGGTCGCAGGTATACTGTTGTCACCGTATGCAATAAAAAAAAATCAAGATGTAGCTTTGAGAATTCACTTTCCTCAGATGTTGTTGCTATATTCTTTAAAATACAGATTGATCTCGGTGACAGTTGTTACTAGTGCTGTCGAGCTTACGATGTACCTAATCCATATTTTTATACCGATAAAACGTTTTATTTTTATAATTGTGATTTTCTATTATAATTGAAATACAATTAATTAAAACCTTTTTGAATTTTAATCAAACAAAAACTGTTTTTTGACTGTTTTAACTATTCGAAAGAAGTACAATCAAGATTATCGACATCGCTCCAGCGATGACAAATGTTCCAGCAGGAACGCTGGAGCGTTCCTGCTGGAACATTTGTCATTTTTTGTCATAATAGGGACAGTCGTTAAATCAATCGATCGATTGCAACTGTTTTATGAATAAATATGTTGACAATAATGAGTTCATAATATTATCATTTACTCTGAGACAATAAGTAGTTTTTAGTGATAAATTAATTCAATTTATGTATTTTGTAATGTAACTAACTGTCTGTTGTAATTGTCATAGAGATCAAACTATATTTTAGGGACTATAGTATCACACATTCGTAGAAAATCGACGTTTGAGCAATAGCAGCTCACTACTGCGTTTCTTTCGAGATCTTACCTTTACGGTAGGCAGCAATCTGGGGTAGTTTTCCAATTACAGAACATAATACGACTCAGTGGCGCATAATGCCGAATTATGCTGATGCTTAATTGGAACGTGAATTAGTTTTCAAATGCACCAGCAGAGTGCGCTAAGTTCAGTGTTGAAAAAAAATATTCATAGATTTCATTATCGTAATTATGAACAAATAAGATTGTGTTGTCTTCTTCATCTTGATAAATATGTTCTTTTCCTCGAAAACATTGATGATTGCCTGCTTCATTAAATGATTCGATCAAGCCATTGCAATGTTTACAAAAGTATATTCCTGTAAAATAAATTTGTTTATAGATTCGAATTGTAAAATGAAATTGTATTCACATTTTAAATGTGGAATACAATTTACAATTTGAATTACAATTTTAAGAATCCATACTTATATTTATTTTTTAACACAGTGTGAATTAACTTTGATTATTTCGAAAAAACTACAACGAAACGAAAGCTTTAAAATTTTTTCAACAATAAATAATATTACTAACGATAATATATAAATAAAACATCGATCAATGCCAACTTAAAGAAAATACACTTGTTAATTTTCTGTCACTGAGTTGGTATCGATTGCACGCGTGATACGCGCATTACTTTTAACAGTGCTCGATTGTGCGAAGCGTTGCTGTAGTTGAAACATTCACCGTTAAGTATTATGCCGCATAATGCGCTCTAGTGCTGTAATTGGAAAACTACCTGGCTGTGCTCCTAATATTACCGAGTCCGATGAGCGTTACTACTTACAGACGGGCTGCCTGTTCGTCTCTTACCAAAGGCAATAATAAAAATACATTGACACTCCGGGAGTGTTGCCAGAAGTGAAATCTTAAACAATTACGTGTGTATTTTTTTAATCTTCAGGCAATATTTAACACATGTACACATCTTATCTGATAACCACGCGAATAAACATTAACATTACAAATAATGAAATAACGTAGGCGTATAGTGTAGGCATAGTTATTATTGATTTACGACCTATTGCCTCCGATTTCTTTGTGAAATTCGACATGTATGTAGTAGCGATTATATCGGTAAATATCATCTCCCAAAAAAAAAATGGATGTTGTCGCAAGATACCTAATAATAAAGATTCTTATTTTACGTCCAACCAATTCGTCGATTGGATATTTGCCCTTAACCTATATGTTTGACATATATTTTTCTTGCGATATTTAAGCCAAACAATGCAATAAATTACAAGAGTAGGAAAGTGAGCATAATTATTTATAAATGCAGCGAATGGAAAAATAATTACTTTACTAAACTATCACGGAAAACTTAAATAAATTAAAAAAAAATACTTTTTTGAATATGCTTAATATAAAATCCATATTCTCGCTCTTTATGCACTGCAGTTCCGAGTACAATGACATTTCTTCACGTCAAACTGCGTGACAAACGTTGGCTCAAAATAGTTCAACTATTTCCGATTGACCAAGTGTTTGGTTCAAATGTTACATGTGCAAACATTACTAAACATTTTTTTTATATTTTAAGTAATGGGGAGTCCACACGCTCAGTCGGGCCTTACAGGCGCCGCGCACTGCGGTATCGTTAGCGCGCATGCGTTCTATACAAAACGCAAAGACTACCTTATTATTAAGGTATAAAATGCACATTAGCCTGTCAAATTAAGGATATTTCTTCGAAAATTTAAAAAAATAGTGTCTGATTGAAATAAACATTTTTTTCATCATGTACAACTATACGACCTCAGTGGTTAGATTTTTTTTTTCTTCTTTTCGGCTGTATTTTGGATATGAGTCTCTTACACAATGGAAGTGTATCCTTACTTACTAATATTATAAATGCGAAAGTAAGTTTGTTTGCTTGTTTGTTACACTTTCACGCTTAAACCACTGAATCGATTTCAAAAATTCTTTCACTAATAAAAGATATAATATCAGGGAGTAACATAGGCTATATTTTATCCCGATAATATCCCACGGGAACGGACACAAAGCGCTTCAGGAAACCGAAGCGAAGCGAGGGCGGGTTGCTAGTATATTTATATATAGAATACATTATTAACAGTACATTTGAATCTTCATCACCATCTTAGCCTTCTATCATGCCTCTTTTATCAGAGGGAATTTGATCTAATATAAGAAAACCGATCAGACTTATTTACATTTGATTTTATTTGGACTTTTATTTCACTTACGTTGATGTTATCCGCATATCCTTTCATCATCATCATTTCAGCTCATATACGTCCCACTGTTGGGCTCGAGCCTTCTCCACAATAAGAGGGAAATTAACCTTACTATACCTGATCAGACAGGTTGGTATAGGGTTTCCCTTCTCTTGCATAGATGTTATATGCGTATTACATCCCTTATGGCCGGTTTTTGAGCTTCTCAGTTAAACTATCAATAGCTATTGGACCAATAAAGTTAAACGTCAGTTAAACTTCCGATAACTTTTGCTGGGTTTCTGAGTACCCAACGCTCTGTCAAATAACTATGAAACCGATAGCTGGTTTCTTAAATTGTCGCTAGATGGAGATCTTCACAAGATCGAGTTTGTAATTGATTTTTTAATTTTATTTCATCATTATTACCAATATTATTAACGCAAATATTTATTCGAAAGTCAATATATGGACTGAGATTACTTTAGTTATAAAATACGATAATTCATTATTTTTTCACGGCTGTATGTGCGACTCATTGCTAAAACATTATTAAAAAAAGTTGTTTTGATTGTGCGCGCGGTTGTATGTTCCATCTACACAACCAATAAAATTTGGGAATGAGGCTATACTGTAAAGTTGTGTTTTCACTTCTCTGAGGTTATCGGAACTTGGCATATTTATGTAAACACTAACAAGTATTGCCATTTCTTTGCTGACTTTAAAAATAACTCTGGATAGTGATTTTATGCACATTTATATCGTCACCAATAACTACTTGCAAAGTAACCGTGGCGTAGAATCGCAAGGAAATAAAAATTTGCTCTAACACTGTCAAAGTGAATTTGTAGCAATAGAAGTTAATCCACTGTTAATTTTTTTCACAAAGATACATCATTGTTAAAATACCTTTGTTAAAATGATATCTCACTTTAAGTTCTTCATCCGTGTACATTTCAAATCGATTACTGCGATTTCCTAGGTTATACTATAAACAACATCCAAAACTTCCATATCAGACTCCGATGAACTGCTGGTATCAATAATTATAGCTATTATTGCGTAAGGTGTAAGTATAAAGTGAAAATTCCAATTAAAATAAACAAAAATCACAAAATATTTTTTGGTTAGTTCTGACACAACTTCAAACAATACTTATCGAACCAATAAACGTCCCTTTTTGGTCAGTTAAGTTAAACCAAGCTTAACTGACGTTTACCGTATAACGGTGTGTTCAGAAACGCAATTTTACAAGTTGTCGGACCGATAGCGCTATTGAACGGTTAAACTCCAGTTAAATGTACCTCAGAAACCGGCCATTAGTCGTTATTACGACATTCATAGTGGTGAATTGTATTCTTACTCCGTCACCACACGGAAAATTATTTTATCTTTAGCCTTATTACTACTAGCTTATCCTTTAGTCATCTTTTATGACATCTAGGAGTAAGAAAGGAGTGGTGAATTGTATTCTTACTCCGTCACCACACGGAAAATTATTTTATCTTTAGCCTTATTACTACTAGCTTATCCTTTAGTCATCTTTTATGACATCTAGGAGTAAGAAAGGAGTGATGAATTGGATTCTTACTCCGTTACCACAGGGAATAGTATATTTATATGCCGAATTTTATTTGCAGTTATAACCATCTTATTTATCTTCTATACTACCTTAATAGGGCCATACAAAGCATACTAAAAAATAAGGAATAGTGACAGTGTATTAGCATCTTTACCATTAAAGCCCAGGGTCCTCACTCTGATGTGGTCTTCTATAAGTTACAGCATTCATTTACATTTTACGTATTTTAGGTAGCTAATATGAATAATAGGTAACTAATTCAAACTTACAGCATATCTAATTAACATTATATACTTTTGTACAAAAAGCTTCATTTCGTTCTTGACCAATTTTATAAATTAATATTTTGTTCAATATATTAAATATTCTACATTTAAAGTACATAAATTTGTAAATTTATTTTAAAGTACGTATTTTTTAATTTAAAAAAAGTTTTACGTCAATTGTCTGATCTAAAGCACACTCTGGTTTTTTTAGCCAATGGCTTCGTTGTGACCTAAAACGGCGTTGGGGATAATGACAAACGAAACGATACACGGTTGGTTATGAATACTGACTGGTTTACCGTCTGACAGCACAAATGGCGTAGTAGTTAAGATACCGTGTCGATACAGTGTCGTGGGTTCGAATTCCACGCAGGACAATATTTTGTGCGATTCACAAATTGTTGTTCCGATTCTGGATGTAATATATTTCGATTCATTATATGTTTGTAAAATCCCCAGCAATACAAGGATAATATCCTTAGTTTAATATGTAGAATGGTTGCATGTTCAGACGTCGGGGTCACCAGATGTAGGATGGCGTGTGGAGATTAGCCACCCTACACTTGTGTTGTAGTCGGCGCAGGTAGATGTGAAGAGACGGCGAAGAAGAATAAAGAGAGTTATTTCTAAGACTGACGATTTATTTACATTTCATAAATTATGTACAATAAATTGATAATAGAACTAGTGACGACCGTACAAGTGTGCGAGCTGATATCGTATGTCGACTGGATGAATAGACAGCTAAAGGCGGTACATATATACTAGCCTTCAGTCTGCGTGTGGTCCGAATGTGCACGTGTTCCACACAGGTGCAAATGATATCACCGCAGGTGCGAATGCAGGTGTCAGGTGTGTCGCACATCTGTCAGCTGAGCACGCCAGCTGCCTCGCACCTGCGTCTTCTTGTATGGGCCAATCTTCATTAGCGAAGCAGATTGCTTCGCATTGTTGGGTTGCGGTCCAAGTTATCTTAGTGGCGGATAGTCGCCACAAATATATTGTGTATAAAAATGTATTGTTAATTCAGTGAACTTAGTATCACCTATATTTATTTAGCTCTATATAATAGTATCTCTCTTTTGGACATCACGAATTAAGCACTGCATTTAAAATACTTATGTCAACAAATCATTAACTACCGACCTACTATTTTTTTCGGTGATTAGCATTTGTCGCACATTGATCCTCGAATACCTGAAAGTATGCCTCAGGGAGGAGGACAACGCTTGCAAGTATCTGGGTGGTTTCACGGATCTTTAAAGGAGGGGGAGCTGGAGCTCCTGTCGAAACCGGGACGGTCTCTGAGCTTAGCCACGCCCTACAGGCCTAATGTGGTGTTGGACGATATGGCCAAGCTATTAGAGAGAAACCTGACTGTTCGAATCACCTACCGCACCAGCAGGTCAGCGAAGGTGGCCGTTGAACTACTAGTTCAATTTCTAGAGGTGGTGTTCGGTGATCGCGCACTTGTTGAGGGCCTTGGTTGTTGCGGTGATCATCGGCGGATAGGTGTTTTGGTTTTGTCTTTGGAAATAGCCATCGCATTTAGTAGTTTACAATTCAGCTGTAAAGGCACTCCGCAACAATAGGCAACTATGGCGTATAGTGGCAGACTGTTTGGAGGGGGGCAGTGTCATATGCGTGGACTGAGTAGAACGATATGCAAACGCCCATGTCATTCGGTGTTCTATTAGGATCAGTGCTAGGGCTAACTTTGTGGACTATCTACGTGGCTACGACTGGTCGTTCAGAGGTAGCCTCCCTCTCAGACTGGGTGTAATTTAGCACGTCGACAATACGCTCGTCATAGCCCAGGGTGCGACGCTATAAGAGGCAGCACGTCAACGACACTCTAATGTAATAATAAATATAATAATCTTAAATAAGACGTAATCCCTTTTATTCCATGGGCTCCATAATGTTTCACTCACCGGCGACTCGATCACCATCAATTTGGTGCCCATTAACATCCACGCCCAAATGAAATGTAAAAAATATTTGGGTCTAGAACTCGACGGACGATGGTGTTTCCGGGAGCATTTTTCCTAACTTGCTCTACGGCTGGTCAGTGCGTCCGCCCTTTTTGGCTTAAGCCGTATGTAATTGACACCCAGTGTTACATGCCTATAGTTGTACTCAGGGGTGGTTGGATCGATGGCCCTGTATATACCCGTGTGGCTGGAGACCCTGACCGTCTATTTCAAGGTCCTCTTCTAGCAATCACAGAGGTCCAAGGTGATTAAATCTATTTGTAGATAACGTACGGTAGCGGTGAGTAACAGAATTCCTACGTGGGACTTGGAGACAGATATGCTCGCTCGACTTTACTGGTGGGTAGATGCTGTCAGTGGAATTATCCGCTTGATGGTCCGAGACCCGCTGCGGCCTTATTCCCCGTTGGGCTATCTGGCTGGAGAGGCTCTGATTCGGTGTGCCGTAGAGACATTGCAACTAGTGCTGGAGGAAAGGATTTTACGGGTCAGACAAGAAATTGCCACTCTAACACTCAGCCGTCGGCAGCACAGCCATAAGCATTTACATCTGACGTCGCCCCAGCCGAGGTCGGGGACGGACTGAAGGGATTCGTCTGCCACCCATAAAGAGGTAGACCACATGAAGGGTAACTGAACGTCAACACGGTTATGCGCATATGACGTCGGCGGAGTACCCAAAAGTATAACCCGTCGGGCTCACAACCGAAGTCAAGAAAATGAGTCAGCCCAAAGGTGATAGTAAGGGAATACGGAAGGTTTTGACACCACATGGCGCTCTTAGTTACCTCAGATGGATTAGGTGGCGTGAGTCCAGATCATAACGTGCCTAAAGAAATAGTGCCGCGTCATATTTATTTTCTTCAGTCATCAAATGAAATTTGCTTGAAGTTCAAATAAATGTAATATTTTTATTAATATTAAATATAACATAGTTATATTACAATAAATCGTCGGTATAATAATTTATTTACAAATCGTAATTACTACTACGTGCCAGAACTACAACAGCATTGCGTCTATGGGATCGTTTAATTTCATTGTATCGTGTTCACTATTATTGTGTTTGATGTACACGAACTCATTTCACTCTATGACTACCTACTTCATTTCTAATCACTTTATGAGCGGATTTGTATATACCAATCATCATCATCTTGCTCTTATCCCAATTACTTGGGGTCGACGCAATATGTCATCTGTTTTGGCATATTGCAAAAAGTTTCGGCAATGACTTTTATGACCGGCCGCCTGCCTTGGGAATGTAATCGTTGACCCAAATGGTACCAGATGGAGTTGGTACGGGTCAATCTAGGGCTCTTAGTCGTCTTTTACGACACCCACGAGCAAAGCAAGAGTTGGTAGTATTCGAAGCCGCTACCACACAGCAATATATTTCACACAATTCGTATATACCAATACGACTATTAATTAACATTACTGACGATGTTCCTTCTTGCTGGTCATCAATGCGGTGAGCATGAGAGATAGACACATTTATTTGACATTGTAAAAAATAAATGCGAAGATTTTTTTTTTTTTTTTTGTGTGACTTAGTTGTTAGCCTCAGATGGCTGTGACAACTTTGCCCTCAGCGCTCACCCACCAGGTGAGCGCTGAGGGCTCTCAACCCGTATTGCAAAGAAGGGGTGGATTGTATTTATACTCTGTCGCCACGCGGATAGTTTTTATTTACTTCAGGATATCGTCTACATATCCTGCTCGCCTTAATTTTAAAAAAACAGGTCGCTCAATGTAAATCAACCAAGTTTATTTGGTTCGAGTTTACCCAGGTGACGTACAAATACTCTAATATTCAACATTTCCACCCGCTTTCTTACAATGTTAAGTAGTCATTAATATTTACAGAAAAATATACTGGAAATCGTAATAAACCTCTGTAATATTCCAGATTGGGCTGAAAGCGTTATTAAATTTGCCACTATGAAATTCTTAATAGTCATAAAATTTCTAGAACTGCTCAGAATAAGGCAGTTATTCTCTTTTCTTATTCTGAGCGAATATAAGTATATCCCACTGATAGGTAGGCGCCCACTTTTTAAAGGATCATATTTGATATACTATCCAACGCAATTCAGAAGAACTGATTAAAGTCTTATTTTGAATTATTTCATCTTTCACCATAATATCCTCCGTTTACAGGTCTCACAGTAAATAATCGTTAAAAATATTTTTTACGGTATCCACGGAAAAGAAAATCATTATCTTCCCAGTCATATACGTCCCACTGCTGGACTCGAGTCTCCTCCACAATAGGAGGGAAATTGACCTACTACACTGGTCAGACGTGTAGGTATAGAGAGTTAAGGGGTGATAATATAGTATTTATATATTTCGAATCTATCACAATTAGTGTTACCGATAATTAGTTTTTAGTACTAACAGTTGTTCCTTATTACCTGTTACTTCTTTCTATTTCTTACTACTTTCCATATAGTCGTGGAGAAGAATGCAATTCACCCCCTGTGTTGCCTGAGGGTGCCATAAAAGACAATAAATGGATACATATAATATCTATATAACATACTAGCTAACCCAACAGACGTTGTTCTGTTTTAATCTAAAAAAAATATATGTAAAGATATTTTGTGTACGTGTGTGTCACTGAACTCCTCCTAAACGGCTGGACCGATGTTGACGAAATTTTTTCGGTGTTACAATGGTTTAGATTCACAATTGGACCCGGTAGGTAGCGCTGCTGTCGATTTCAAGGAGAATTCCTTTTATTTTATTTGAACAGAACAATATCTGTTGGGTCAGCTACTATATATATAAAGATAAAAGATATGGAAGACAAAGAAAACTTGAAACAAGACTGTAGGGTGCAACCACACTGATGGGCCCGCGCGCCGTCCTTTCATCGCCCCGGACGGACTGGACCGCGCGTGCGCTTACCATAGCCCACCCATAAAAAAAAATAAAAATAGGGTGCAACTACAGAATGCATATTTGCGCGATCATGAATATTGCATTATATAAGTTCATACTCATTTACTTCACTAGCAGTTCATAATATCGATTCACAACAATCATATCAGCATTATATTATTAGTTTTGCAATTCGAATATACGGTTAAGTGACTACTTATCGTTTCATCCCCGTTTAATCATAATCATCATCTAGCATAACGATCTTTTGTTATGCTAGACCCGTATTTGTTATGCTACCCGTACAAAAATCCTGTATCATATCTGATTAGCGTGGTATATTTTGTAGATCAATTTCCCTCCTATTTTAGAAGAATCTTGAGTCCAGCAGTGGGACATATATGTATAAGCTGTGTTATTGATGATGACGACTTGGTACTAAAATTTACATGTAAGAAATAAAGAAAGAAAAATAGTTGATTTCTCCTTGGCAGGGGGATACATACTTGTATAATTTAGTTTACATTTTGCATAGGTGTAAGAGCTGGGAACCCACACACAAGCGAGTAAAAAGATCGATACTCAGCTTAATGTTATGATAACACCACAACGCTGCTTTTCGGTAGCGGACATGACGATTTTCAGCGAACCCAACGCAAACTATTTATTTATAACATACCTACCTAATTACAAGTTAAGATTAAAACTAAAAATAGTGTACATGTTAGTAACACTTGCAAACAGTAACAATGACAAAAATAGGGCATAACTAAGGGGAAACCACTTCGGGTCTCCGTTTATCGGCAACTCGCGATGGTGAAACCGGCGCCGCACCGCTCGACACCCCAAGCCATTTGCACCAATGTTGCCCCCCTGTTGCCGGTATGGCCTGCGTGTCTGTGGTGACTGATTAGAGGACTGATTCAGTGAGTTAGCGAGTCACCGTCTGCCAAAGTTCAAAACATAATGGCATTGAAGGCTGACGACAGTTTTTAAATCAATAGCCTTAAGTTAGATCAGTCCATCGAATCGCCAACCCCATAAACGTATATTAGATACCATCGTCAACAATAGTTTTACACCTACTATTGGCAGTCCACGAGTGTTATGTGCAGACGTGGAGTGTCATCGGTAGATGTCTCATCCCAGTTTTACATCCCTAGCCGAGGCCGCGGGTGACGTGACCGGGGATTAGTCCGTCACCCGCCGAGAGGCCGACCGCGCGAGGAAAGACCGGCCGGTCGGTCGATGGGAGGGTACCCCAATAGGGGGTATTCCGTCGGGCCGACCACTGATGTCAAGTAACCCTGCTCCGGTGATCGGCCCAACGACGAAGGCGACGTGGTTTTCGGGTGGGTTGCGGGAGTTGCGTGCTTAAGCCCCTCTGTCGCCCCGGACGTAGTGGTGCGGAGGCGCGCCGACCGCAGCCCATCCACAAAAAAAAAATCCCAATTTTACATTAAATTTCTCCAAATACCTCTGCGTGTTGGATCTATATCCCCATGTAAGTCTTTCAAAGTACCGGGTATCTTCCCTTGGAAGATATCTACTAAAACTTAAATTAGTTACAATAAAAATAATAATAATAATCCACAATGCCTCTGCTGCTGCTGGATCCATACGTCAACGCAAGCCATATATTGTCATATACACTCATTTGCAAAAAAAACGGGCACCTAAGCAATGAACCATTTCAAATGTTAATATTTCTTTGTTTGATAATTATAGGTAGTTTTATCCACACAATTTGCTAAATTAATAAGAAAATAATAGTTTTCATCAGTATTTCATAAAATTTAGATACAATTTATGGGAAATAATGCTAAACCTCGCTAGTAGTGTATATTCGCTAGTAGTGCATATGCTCATGAAGTAAAAATAAAAAAGTTTTTTTGTTTGTTTTTCTTTAATAAAGTAAAAGCAGATAAATGTTTAGTATCGAGTGTGACCCCCTCTAGCTAAAATCACAGCTTGAATTCGTCTGGGCATGCTAGCGAGTATATCCCGGATACTTGCTTGCGGAATACGTTCCCACTCCGCAGTAATCACATTCTTCAGCTCTCTGATGGTCTGCGGAGCCGGGTGTACTGATCTCACACGCCGTTTCAGAACGTCCCAGACATGCTCTATGGGATTGAGGTCGGGACTTCGAGCTGGCCAATCCAAACGACGAATGCCGACCTCTTGCACATACGCATTAACATCGCGGGATCGGTGGGCGCGAGCATTGTCGTCCATAAAAATCGAGTCTTCACCTAGAGCGGCCAATGCGGGTTGTGCATGAGAAATTAGAACTTCCGTTATGTATCGATGCCCAGTCAGTGAGCCGTTTTCAATGAAGACTAACTCTGTACGATCCATTGAATTTATTCCTGCCCAAAACATAACAGAGCCCCCACCATAAGGTGTGATTTCTTCGAAACATGCCTCTGCAAAGCGTTCTCCTTGTCTTCTTAGCACTCGCCGACGTCGATCTTCACCGAACAGAGATATCCTGGCTTCATCAGAGAACAAAACCCTATTCCAATCGTCTTGAGTCCATGATTCACAATTTCTAGCGAACCTAAGCCTGTGAACTCTGTGCTCACGGAGTAATTTGGGGCCGCGGGCCGGGCGGTGACTGCGTATATTGGCAGCGAGAAGCCTCCTCCTGACCGTCCATAGACTAATATGCACATTTCTTACTTCTTGGAGGTTGTTCTTAAGATCCACATACGAAGATTTGCGATTTCTCAATGCGCGACTCACAAGAAAACGATCATCCCGTGGTTGGGTACATGGTTTTCTTCCAGAACCAGGCCTTCTCTCGACGGAACCAGTCTCCTGATATCGCTGCCAGGTCCTTTGGACTGTCGAGCGACTAACATTTAGCCTCCTAGCCACGAAACATTGGCTGCAACCCTCTTCAAGCAGCGCGATAATTTTGGTAGCTTTTACCACTTTATCTACCATTTTTGATACAGCCAAACAGCATTAAATAAAGCTTTGACAGTCAAGGATATGAAATTAATCGATAAAAATTGAATAAAAGTTATGAAAGTCGATGTTAACTTCTGAAACTTCGCGCCAAAAATGTAGGATAAAAAGGGGTTTTCTGTAAAAATGAACATCAAATGAAAAATTGAATTTAGAACGTACTTTTTTAAATACCACAGCATTTTTAAAACCGGCCAGTAACGTGTACAAACGATTGAAACCTTTTTGGTATTGTATCTTTTTAAATATGAATGAAAATCAAAACCGCCCGTTTTTTTTGCAAATGAGTTTATTTACATGATCATCATCATTTGCCTGCCCTCTGCCCCTTCCATAACCTCGTATCAGCCGACATATCTGCACTCACACTTTTCATATGCATATCCTCATTCACATAGTATATCCATCTCTTTTTGGTTCTCCCACGCTTTTTACGTCAATCCACATTCATATCGATAACCCGCCTTGTCACGTGCCTTTCATCCCTCCTCATCACATGTCCATACCAAGACAATCTCGCACTCCTAATCTTCTCTATCAGTTGTGCCACTTTCACTTAATATACTCATTTCTTATCTTAGCTAACCTTGTGACCCCACACATCCATCTTAGTATACGCATCTCTGTGGCATTCAATCTTGTCTCATCCGTCTTTTTCCATGCCGAACATTCAGATCCATACAAGGCAACAGGTCTGATGACACTCTTGTTTATTTTCCCCTTAAGTTTAATCATATATCACATGATTACAAAGTTAAATTATAATGTGTCAGCGTTCCTTTCATTCATACAGGTGTTATGAGAGACGGTTAAAATTCTATCCATAGATAGGTACGCTTATTTATGGCTGAATGGATGGGTACACATCTATTTAATTAAACATAAGATTATTCACTAAGAAAATTTTAGGACTGCGAAGTTTTGCACAGGTTTTATAATTAATAATTAAAAAGCATTATTTCAGCTCATATAAGTTCCACTTTTGGGTTGGAGCTTTCTCCATAATAGGAGAGAAAATGACCTACTATTCAACGCTTGTCAGTCGGGTATAGGGTTTTATTCTGAGTTCTCCGCCTCTTGCATAGATGTTATATGCATATTTTATCTCTTAGTCGCCTTTTACGACATCCTCAGGCAAGATAGACTGATTGATTGATTTGAAAATGTCTTTATTTATAAAGTATTAACATAGGCAGTATACAATTGACGATATTCTAATTGGTACTATGTCTATATTTAGATAATGTTACTTAGGCTAAGCGCGTCTTTATGAACTTTTAGCATTGATACAATAATAATTATAGCATAATGAAGAAAAATACTAGAATAACAAATTTACATATTTATGTTTAAAAAGAAAACTTAGTGAGTCCGGCAAGCTAATAACGTTAAGATAATATTAAATTCACAAAAGATTACACTTTCTAACAATATTAATAAATATATTGCAATTAATATCGCAATCTTAGAATAATAACGTATAGAAGGATAGAGTCGGTACTTCGAACGATCGAAACATGAATCTAAAAATACTACATGCACGCCGATGGTTACACACGTACACAGACACAGCACTATACAAATTATGAAATCATATTTTGTTTTTATTAACATAAATCGTCGAAATACTTTTAAAAGTAATGTTAAAAACATTTTTATGTTTTTCAAATGTGTTGTGACGCCATTTGAATGCACAAACCGTCATAATTACCTATTTATTTTTTAAGAGTTGCGTACGTACGTGCAGTATAGTGACCTTGTACATTACGGAACGGTTTCGGCGTAAGCTCCATTAGGCTCCAATTGAAATGCTTCACTTTTTGTGTGCGAACTTACCTTCTATACGTTATTATTCTAAGACTGCAACAATATAATTTGCAAAAATTTGTGTATCCCAGAAAGTATTGTTCTGCGTGGAAGTTAACCCTCGATACTTGCACGATCGCTCTGTAACTTAAAGCATTACATCGCCTGTACAGTCATCTCATTATGATCGTATTTTCCCTTACGAATGCCTATGTCAACCAGGGGATGTTGACCATTTAATAAGTCAATGAACAGACAGCATGTTAAGCTAATTTCATTATTTTTCTATTTGGGTTGAGAAGAGTAGGAGATTTTTGTTGTAATTAATAGTATAAAAATACTTTGACAAGCGATGGTTTAGTGTAACTAACTTTAACTTGTGGATATAAGCTATTGTGGGTTGCAATGTCATTAAACTTGATTAAGTTATTTGCATTAAACGCTAAAGTTTAAATGTTTGACCTTCCACGACTTTATCTACGGGTCATTAACTTGCGCTTCGAATACATCAATTTAGTATTCAAATCTCTTTATAACATTACTTATTAAAATGTATTTAAGAGAATTATGAGAATAGCCCTTATAAAATAATATGTGATAATAATAGTGAACGATTGTAAATGCCTTACAGTTTGAAAGAGGGTCTTGGGCCTACTCTTTGGGTTCACCAAGGCAAGAAATAAGCCAGGTCACTAAATCCGAAGCACAGTTAGAAGGAAATATTATTAATAGGCTCAACTGAAACGCTCTTAACTTAATTTTATATAATATGAACTTATAATCGTCCAAATATAATCTCGAGCTACTATAAAAATCTTTATTGGCTTTAGTAATAGAAAAGTGAATCTTAGTACTAATAAACTACAGTTAAGTTCAATTTCAAATGGCACTTACCGTTAGCAGTTTTGGAAATAATAATTATTCGCTGCGTGAGGCACGCACTGTTTGTGAACACGAAACTAAATCAATGCAGTGTTCTGCAATCCATGTAGTTGACGCTTTTATGTTAATCATTTATGACAGAAGTACCTATATTGTAGTAGGTAGCTCGCATTCACTGAGAGTGCAAATAGGCAAAGCCTTTGATAACAATTTGTATAATATAAAATGTGTATATATTATCCTAACCAATATTTTAATATAAATTAGTTACACTTTTACGCTTATACCACTAAATCGATAATGAAAATTCTATCACCAGTGGAAAATGATATTATCAGCAAGTAACGTAAGCAATAATTTTATTTATTTTCGTATTGCCATCGGAAGGAGAATTAAGCGGGTAAAGTTGGGGGAATTTGCTAGTAATGCAATAAATGTGTTATTCAAATTGTATATGTGTACGTCGGTCATTCCTATATCGCTAGTATAGTAAAGTCTAAAGACAGTAAGTAGGTATTATAACTACAAGATAAGTAAATTATAGAAATGAAATCTTAACATTTCAACATATGTCAATCCCAGAGTTGAGCTCAGGCCTCCTTTACAATGGGAGGGAATTTACTAATTTAGGATTTACTGATTCATGCTGGTCAGACGTGTTGGAATGAGGTTTTATATCGAGTTTTCTTCCCTTGGAAATCTCGGCAAATAAAGTAGGAATGATATGCTTTAAAGTAAATTTTCTTTAAAATCAAACCTTTCATATGGTAATGGAGTAAGAATACATTTTCCCACTACCTTATCCGTGGGGTCGTAAAAGACGACTGAGCTATATAAGAGAAGGAAAACTCGATATAAAACTCTATCATCATCATCATAACTCATATACGTCCCAGCCTCCTCCACAATGGGAAACAAATTGACTTGCTACACCACGCTGGTCAAACGTGTAGGTACAGGGTTTTATTACGACTTTCCCATCTCTTGCACAGGTGTTATATGCATATTTTATCCCTTCGTCGTTTTTTACGACTTCCATGGGCAAGACAGGTAGTGGTGAAATGTATGCTTACTCCGTCACCATGTAGAGAGCGAGGTATAATAGGACAATATCCCTCTTATTACGAATGAGGCTCGAGCCCAACAGTGGGATGTGAATTGAAAAGTTGTATTAAATTTAAGGTGTAATTGCATTTCCATCCATATATTCGTCAAATCTGGCTTGTGTCAATCCTTGAATAGAAACATATTTCAATTTACTATATTTATTCCTTTGAGGGTAAATAAATTGTACAAAATTGTTTTGTTTATTATGCATAGCTTACACTATTATTTAATTACTTCATGACTCAATTACAACAACTATAAAAATATATTTAAGGTTTATATGAACAGTGTATTTACTGTTTAATATTAAAGCATTAAAACTCACTTACCCTAACGATGTCTGAGGGAAATAAAGCCTTAAATTGTGCCTAAAGAAAAGTTCGCCTTTACATTTTATATACTTAATGGTTATTCGATATCGCGAAGAAAGTTTATAAGGTTTTTTTAATCTCTTAAGCTTGGCGTTACTTTTTATGGTCCTTATTTTGACGATTAGGTATTAGATACGTATAATAATAAGTAATAATATACGCGAATATCAGATTGTTTTATTGATTGCTTTATTATGCAACTTCTAAGTCATTATACACTGTCAAGGATATACAAAAACTATTGCTTACAATTCATCCAAGAAAAAAATATTGTGCCCAACGAATATTTGAAGTTAAGAATTATTTGAAGGAAATTTCTAAAATTACCGTGATTCTAGGCTCTAAAGTGTGTAATTAAATTAGCATTACAAGCAAAAAACTAATGCGTTTTTCTTCACATAAGCAGTTAATGAGACTTAAAATATGGTCTGAATTAAGGCCATCATTATAATCGTTCACTGATTTCATATATTAAATATACATTAGTTAGGAACATTTTATGCAAGAAGTCGGTTAAAAAGGGTTATTTATCGAGCTACAAGACTAAGTATTGTAGATATTATTCATTATTGTATTATATTTGTGTGGTAGGAAAACACTGTCAACTGTTATTTGTCTACAGCCACGGGCCGGTCCGTCCACGGTACTATCACACTCTAACAGAAAATTGACGTAATAGAAATTACTACTTTTTTGGGGGTAGGTTGCGGTCGGCGCACTCCTTGCACCACTACGTCCGGGGCGATAGAGGGGCGTAAGCACGCACACCCGCAACCCACCCGCGATACACGTTGCCTTCGTCGTTGGGCCGACCACCGGAGCAGGGTGACTTGACATCAGTGGTCGGTCCGACGGAATACTCCCTATTTGGGTTACCCTCCCATTGATCGACGTCCCCCCCTCGGGAAGGATTACTGCACTTCGTTTGGTGAGCTAAAGACCCGGCAGCCCAACTTTCTGAAGGTGTTTTTGTGTGGTGTGGTTTGGTAATGCTTTTAATATCACCAAACCTCATTGCAAGCATTCACACTCCCTTCACTTTCTTCAAGGTAGGCAGCGGCCTAGCAAAGGGCCGTGAGCAGTGGTATCATATCATCTGACCAGCGTTGGTCGGATGTAAATTTTCTGTGCGCAATATTCTTTCCTATTGTGATGGACTTACTTCTCACAATAGGTCGATCTCTTTTATGGGTAGTGCTATGAGAAACTATTTGACTTGGTACCACCGGTAATGTTTTATACCATATCACTCGATACCGTAGTAGGGTTTATCCATTTAATCTGGAAACGTTTTGGTCTCAAACTGTACGTTTCCAGCGATCAATCCTCTCACGTAGGTGCAGACTCAAAAAAAATCGGAATAAACTACCTACTGCTGTGTTTCTCTAGTGCTAAGTCATGTTCTTCTTTAAACGAGGTTTAAGAAAAGCACTTTTGGTATTGCTAAGTTTCATATGCGTCAGTATCACATACAGATGAAGTGTGCTGCTTGCGCGTTTGCCAACAGAGTAATTAAAAAAAGAAGTGTTAGGTATGTATCCCAGTGAAGTTCCACAGACCACTAGTATAGACTGAACATTTTCATCATTATTTTTTTAACCCCCAACGAAAACAGATGTTATAAGTTTGATGTCGATGTGTGTTTGTCTGTGTGTATGTCTGTCTGTGTGTATGTCTGTCTGTGACATCGTAACTCTCAAACGGATAGACCGATTTCGAAGCGGTTTTTTTTTTCATTTGAAAGTCACTTTCCTGGCGGTGGTTCTTAGCTATGTTTAGTTAATATCGGTCTAGCAGTGTAAGAGTATCAGCTCTTATGCAAAGTGATATAATGGCGTGATGATGA
This sequence comes from Lymantria dispar, assembly GCA_032191425.1. Taxonomy (NCBI): domain Eukaryota; kingdom Metazoa; phylum Arthropoda; class Insecta; order Lepidoptera; family Erebidae; genus Lymantria; species Lymantria dispar. The sequence goes on from CM063448.1 coordinate 25,470,640, forward strand.
TTACTCGATTAAGTACTGCACGCGTTCCAGTACAGTCGTTAAATGACAATTAATAGATAATTCCTGTTGAAGAGAAGGTAATACTTTTTTGTATTATTTTATTTTGTATCGGGGGTTATTCAAAATTTTAATTTTATTATCTCTAATTTAAACGTATTTTATTAAATAAGTAGTTCTCATAAACAATATGGTAGCATTAAAAATCAAATGAATATTTTTCGGTGTACATTAAAATACATTTTGCGTACTACATAATCTGTAAGGGCGCCTTCAAATTTGTCGCAAAATCCCGCGCGGTGGCAGCGCGTCTGCAGAGCTGCAGCCGCGCTGCTGTTTTGGTTTGAGAATCGTAGTGTAGTACATAGTTTCACGATGGACTCTGACGAAGGAACTCTGCTCTATTTGTACAAAAAAATACGTGCGCGCATCACTAGTCGATCAATGAATTGATGCGCGGTTGCAGCGTGGGTGTAGCGCTGCAACCGCGCGTTGTTTATTTATATAAATTTACAAAGCAGCGCAGCCGCAGCGCTGCAGACGCGCTGCCACCGCGCGGGCCTTTATTGCGCCCTAAAAGTCATTAAGGAATGAAACTTCATTAAGGAATTCACCTTGAAAAATATACATACAAACACATAATAAAACACTTCTGAACAAAAAAAAAACATTCTTTTGAAAAAAACAACTTTTGATATTTTAAAGATTTCGAACGTAAATTTCGATTTCGAAAGTTTCGAACAATGGCATACAGTGGATCCCCGGTAATCCGACAAACGTTTTGCACGGCAGTGTCTGACTATCGAATTTGTCGTATTACAAAGTACTGCCTAAGAAGATTGGACGAGGTGTGTACAGACTATATCGTCTTATCAGACATAAGATATTGCTTTTACTATATTTGATTTTACTATAAATAAAATCTACTAGTATCATAATTTTATATTATCAAACTACTTCATCATCATCTTGCTCTTATCCCAACTACTTAAGATCGACGCAATATGTCATCTTCTTCCATACAGTCATATCAGACGTCATCTCTGCAGTCATTCCTAGACTATCCATGTCATGCCTCACGCAGTCCATCCATCTTTTGCTCGGTCTTCCTTTACTTCTAAAGCCTTCAACATTCATACCTAAAACTTTTCTCACAACATTACTTTCATCCCGCCTCATCACATGTTCATACCATGTCAGCCGTTCACTCTTTAAGTTTACCGTCACTGGCGCAACTTTCAAACTTCCTCTAATGTGTTTATTCCTCACTTTATCCATTCTTGTCACACCACACATCCATCTCAACATTCGCATCTCCGCTGCATGCAGTCGTCTCTCATCCGTTGCTTTTGTCGTCCAACATGCTGATCCATACAGTACGGCAGGTCTTAGGGTTTTATAAATTTTACCCTTTAATTTGAGGGATACTCTGGGGTCGCATGTTGTACCCGTAACCTGCCACCACTTCATCCATCCCGCATCGATTCTGTGCTTCACCGCACGATCTAAGTCGCCATCGCTTTGGATAAGAGAACCCAGGTAACGGCAATCCCAGCATACTGGTGTAGGTACTCCATCTAAGGATATGGGTGTAAAATTGGAGAGACTTCCAAAATCGCAGAACATGTATTCTGTTTTAGGTCTGCTAATTTTCAAGCCAGCATTTACAACGCCACTTTTCCAGCATGCTCTGTACCTCAAGGTCCTCCTCCCCGATGAGGACAATGTTATCAGTGAATAGCATGCACTAGGGTGCCACTTCCTGTATCTCCGATGTTAATGCATCCATTATCAACAGGAAGTGGTAAGGACTTAACGGCGACCCTTGGTGCAGACCCACTCCCACACTGAACCCGTCGGAGTCTCCAACCGCTGATTTTACGTACGACCTAGATTGTTGGTACATGGCACAGATTAACCTAATATACTTCACAGGCACACTTTTCTCTTTCAGTGCCCACCACAAAACAGTTCTCGGTATTCTGTCATAGGCCTTCTCGAGGTCAACGAATACCATGTGCAAGTTTTTATGTGCACCACGATATTTTTCGCACAGTTGGCGCAGTGTAAATATGGCATCCGTTGTCCCGTGGCCCGACAAAAAACCGATATTATCAAACTACTTGTACCTAAAAAAATATAGCGTGTTTTTTTTCTTATCGGGTAAAAACCCAGTAGCTTCTGATAATAAATTACAAATAATTACGTTAGTACATTAATAGTTCATATTTATGTTATTTACATAGTTTTCTTTATTTCATATTAAGCTTGGTATACATTTCTTGATTTCATGTTAAACTAAGATATTTGAAAATATTCAATTACGAGTTGTAGTTACGAATCGGACGATACTACGTAGGTCGCAGCCCTAATAAGACCACACCGACGTTATTAAAAAAGAAACACGAAGAAAGTTGGATGCCAGAGGCATAGAATGGTACTAAGTTACTACTCATGTCTAACAGTGGAATTATACGGACTAATGGATAGATCAAAATTGTATAAATCGTACTATAAGAAAACAAATTACGAATATCTTAAAACATTCCGACTAAACGCGCCGTCTTTACAAATTAATAAAAGCAATAGTACTGTGACAAAGTTATTCCATAAAACAAAAGGCTACTTGCCAATATTTTATAAATCAATCGATACTGTTTTATTTTAAGGACTGAGAATTTGTTTGTACAATAGAAAATTTTATATTAATGATTAGAGTCAAAAATGTTCTATATAATCTAGAACATTTTCAACTAGGATTATTAAATATTTATAACTAGGATTGAAGTATTAAAGCAAACTCTCAAACCTTAAGTTAAATATAGTGTTTGTACTGTTACAAATATTTTCTAGTCGTACTAATTTTAAAAGTTTTATTCTGAATCTTGATGTAATATGTGAATTATTAGTAAGTTAAATTTAAGATTAATAATGCGATCACTTGATATAATACTGGTGGTCAGTGGATCAGAACCCCAGGCTTTCGGCCTATAGTCTCTCATAACTGGTAACACAACCCACCAGACCGTGTCCCAGATATTGAGAGCCATGAATCTTCTTTACTGGATCTTCTTTTGACTACACATCAGCACGGATACCGGGTAGTGGTCGAAGCCCCACTTGTGTCTTCTGACCCCTGCATGATTCGTAGCAGAGCCCCTTTTGTAAGGCCTAGTCGCTCTACGGCAACTGGGACTCGTAGAGTCTGGCAATATAAGTCAACAGATTGGGATGGACTTCGCGAGTTTTACGCATCCTACCCATGGAAGTGGCTTTGCTTTGCCTCTGGAGACCCTGACGTCTGTGCGGACCGCATTACTGATGTGGTTATTACAGGGATGGAATTATTTATCCCCCACAACAAAATACCCGTCGGTGGCCGCAGTCGACCCTGGTTTAACAAAACCTGCAGGGAGGCTGCACGCCAGAAGCGGTCCGCATATCGGGCCTGAAATAGGGCCAAAAATCCCAGGACCCGAACGCTACAGAGGTGAAGCGGAAATTTAACGCCGCTTCTAGATCTAGTAAGAAGGCTATTGCCAGAGCTAAGGCGGAACATGTTGCAAGAATTGGCGAGCGATTGCAAAGCTATCCCGCTGGGAGTCGTGCATTCTAGTCGCTTGCCAAGGCTGCCCAAGGCAAGTTCTGCCAGTCCAATCTCCCTCCACTGCAGAAACACGATGGCAATCTGGCCCACAGTGCAAAGGAGAAGGCCGATCTTCTAGGTCAATTCTTTGCCTGTAACTCGACTTTGGACGCCGCAGCTGCCACACCACTATCCCACGGTGTGAAAGCTCGTTTCCAAAAATCTGCATCACGCAGCGAGCGGTCAAGCGGGAGCTGCGGCTTTTAGACGTCCATAAGTCGAGTGGGCCAGATGGCATCCCTGCAGTGGTTCTAAAGACATGCGCCCCTGAATTTACTCCCATCCTCACGCGCCTATACCAACTTTCCTTCGTTACTAATGACAGACAGCACGGATGACGAGCGGTATACTGAGCAACGGAATGTCCCTCGGAGTACACAGGAAAGAAGAGTTCAACTTGGGTCTGAAGTCCACCGCTCTCTGGGGCGGGTCTCGGAATGGGGTGAACGGAACTTAGTCCAGTTCAACCCCACAAAGACATAAGCTTGCGCGTTCACTACAAAGAAGGACCCGTTTGTCATGGCATCAAAGATCCAAGGAGTAACTCTCCAAATTTCTGACAGTATTGGTATCCTCGGCGTCGAAATATCGAACAAAGTCCAATTTGGGAGTCATTTGGAGGACAAAGCCAAATTAGCTAGCAAAAAGTTGGGCGTCCTGAACAGAGCCAGGCGGTACTTCACACCGAGACACCGCCTTGTACTATACAAAGCGCAAGTTCATCCTCATGTGGAGTACTGCTCACATCTCTGGGCAAGCGCGCCTAAATATCAGCTAGACCGACTTGACTCCCTGCAAAGACGGGCTATTTGAATCGTCGGGGATCCCAATCTGGAGCGGCGGAGAGACTTTGGGTCACTCTATGTACTCTATCGGCTCCTTCATGGGGAGTGCTCTGAGGAACTGTTTGACTTGGTACCACCGTCACCGTTTTACCAACGTACCACTCGACACCGCAGCAGGGTTCATCCATTTCACCTAGAAACGATATGGTCTTCAACTGTACGTTTCTAGCGACCATTTCTCCCACGTACGTGCAGGCTCTGGAATGAACTACCTGCTGCTGTGTTTTCCGAGCGCTATGACATGCCCTTCTTTAAACGAGGTTTAAGAAGAGTATTTTCTTCACGGTAGGCACCGGCCTGGCTGTGCCCCTGGTATTGCAAAGGTTCATATGCGGCAGTATCACTTACCATCAGGTGTGCTGCCTGCTCGTTTGCCACCATCGGCAATAAAAAAAAAAACCTGCGCCTGATACCGCCTTGGCCGCGGCCGCGGGTGATAGGACTGGGGTCTTTAGTCCGTCACTCGCAGAGAGACCGACTGCGTGACGGCGACTGATGTCCCGGGACAGGGACGTCGAAAGATGAGGGTACTCGAAAACGTATTCCGTCGGGCCGACCGCTGAGGACAAGGAACTTGGCACTAGTGGTCGGCCCAAGGACGACGGCGACGTGGGTAGGAGTGAGTTATGGGCCCGCCGCGCCGTCCTTTCGTCGCCCCGGACGGAATGGACGGCGGGAGCGCTTATATAGCCCACACGTAAAAAAAAAGCTTTCCAACTTCTACTGTTGGACACAGTACATATCATGAGGAGAATAGAAACAAAATCGCTACATGCCAAAGTGAGTCATCATTAACTTGAGAGCGCTATCCACTAGAGAAAATAGTAAAACCCACTCATCCATAAGCTTATCGATGACCACTGTTGCACATAAAAAGGCCTCTCCAATGTGAACCCCAAATAATTGCAACGCATGATCATCTACTAGTGGGAAGTGCAGGAGTTCTTTTGGGGGTATAAGTTTTTCTGAAGGATTCTACTGCCATATCACATTTATATTAAGATGTGCAATCGCCTTGTAATCCCTTGGCTAATTTTTACGACGCCCATGTATTTGTTTAGGACTTTTATTCTTTATAAATCTCAATACTAGGGCTATTGTAGCGTAAATACAAATTCAAACTTTTTTGGGGTGGGCTATGGTCAGCGCACCCGCCGCCCCGCTCCATCCGGGGCGACAGAGGGATGACGCGCGGCCCTGTAACCCACCCGGTAGCACATCGCCTTCGTCATTGGGCCGACCACCGGTGCAGAGTTCCTTGACTTCAGTGGTACCATATAAGCGCTTTGCAGTTCCAGACGTTGGACTTGCCCAAATAGTCTACACAATGCCAATATCCGAAGCATTAATACGTAAGGTTTTTTTTGAGCACATCTCTTTCATGTTGGTCATCTCTTGAATGTGTCTTTCTGAACACATTCCATCAAATCACAATAAAAGTTATTATTATATTGACTTTGATAATAATAAGACCTAAAGTTTGAGAACAACAGAAAAACCAATTGATCATAATAATAATATGTGAGTGTAGATAATGAGCGTTTCCAGTTGGACAGTTTGTTACATATGCACATATCGCTTTGAACTCTATGTTGAAATCGTCGTCGTCAAAATATTATCGCTGAATAGTTTGCACATAAATAAATTAATAATTTGTATATATTATCAAATTGATTATCCCACAATGACTTATATACTTTTATATGGTAAGTTTTAATATTTATTAAACATCGGTCTCATTATCAATAAGTAACAATAATAATATTAAAACATTTTATACGGATTTTAACGCTTTTTGTTTGATTTTTCACGTTTCGAACACTTTTCAGCGTTCATGATCAAGAGTCGACTGAGCCCACCAGATGCGAATAAATCCGTAAAAATAGTTTTATTTATTTATGTGTAATACTGGTGTAAATATTACAAAACGTTAAATAATAATAATGCTGTAGTGATTAAGCAACGCTGTAACTCGTATTACATATAGTTAAAATCAATTGTTTTGATAAACATCTTGTATTATATCTATATTACATCTATGTAAAGAAGCGCGAATGATCCGTCCTGGTACGATTCTACTTCAAATACCATAAAACTTTATAACCTAGTATAAGCTTGTATTATTATTGATTTTAAGACGTTTTCAAATCCTTAGATCTTTTATTCATATCTTGATAGTATTATGCTAGAATTGGAAAATGTATTTATTGTTTTAGCCTACTTTTATTACTTAACCTATTTCTCTAAAATATTATATCGAAATCTTGTATTTTTACTGTACATTCTTTTTCATTACGATTGAACAATCTCGTAATTTAGCAATATTAATAAATTATGGCCCTGTATATAAGGTCGGGGAAAAGTTGCCGTGCATTCTATATGAAGATTCTATCTATTCTAAAAAAAAAATTTTTTTCAATTTTTTTTTACATTTAATCAATTTATGTAAGTACCATTTTTTTGATGACGGTCTGCCATTTTGTAGTCATAAGATCCCGTTGTTGTAGAAATGTTGGGCCTTATCGAAAAAAAAAAACGTGAAAAGTACTTTTGGCAGTCATTTCTTGATACTATCTAAAGAATTCTGAAAAGACCAACACAGGTGAAAATCTGAAAATGCAAGGTCAGGGCTATATGGTCGATGCATTAACACCCCCCAGCCAAAATCTTCTAATTTTTGGCGAGAGACTAACAATGTGTGTGGTCTAGCGTTATCGTGATAAAAGACCACACCCTCCCTGCTGATTAATTCCGGCCGCTTTCTCTGAATTTCTTGCTTTAATCTCGTCAGTTGCTGACAGCATAGATCCAAATCAATTGTTATGCCCGGCGGTAAAAGCTCATAGGTGCATCTTTGGGATTAAAATTCCCGGATTGAAAACGTTTAAAACAATTTGGTGATACTCTCACTGACGCAGAATTAGCTCTATAAACGTCACAATTCTTTTTTTAGTTCTTTTTTTAGAAATTAAGAAATTTCGTTAAATTCACTCATTTTAACAGAAAGAAAAAACAATGAAAAACGGTGGAAAACAACATTTTACAAAATAGTTTCTTTTTTGAAATGTAACCTTTTTAATAGTGTCAAAACCTGCACGATACATATAGAACAGCTCAATAGATTTTATTAACAGTTTATACAGACTATACGCGAAAAGGATTATCTCCCGCCCCCTCGATCATATAAATATTATATACCTACTCAACTCCCGTGTGGTGACGGAATAAGAATACTATTCACCGCCTCTTATCTTGCCCGTGGATATTGTTAAAGACGACTAAGGCATGTAATATGTATATAACATCTATGTAATACAAGAAAAACTAAAAATAAAACCTTATGCCAACACGTCGGCCGGCGTGGTATATTAGGTTGATTTTCCTCACATAGTGGAGGAGGTCGAAGCAGTGAGACTTCTATGAGTTGATATGATAATTATAATGGCCTACTCAACTAGGAAATTAGTACTCGATCTATTTTGGCGATACCCCTCAGTAAGTAATGAGTTTTAGCTGGTGATGTTGATCTATATCTTGCGTAGATACTAACACTGCCTTTATAACTATATATAAGCCAGGTGAGTCTTACAGTCCTATTTGTAAAAGTAACCAAACTTTTAATATAAGATTTCTAACTATCTTGGTCACGAGTTTCGGCACTGTTGTAAGCGCCGTTATTAAGGAAAAACTGAAACTCGTAAGTAATCGCGAATCTTTTAATACTTTGTGTTATTTATCTTACTAGCTCATAAAGTTGAGGCTCAAATAAAAAAAACATATAAAGAGTTTATATATTTGAGCGTTAAAAATAGAACTTAGCTCAAGAGATTTGGTAAATGTTAATATACCTATATAATTCTTATGTACGTCTGTTTGTCACCTAACTCCTAATAAGCGATTAAACCGATTTAGCTGAAATTTTGTGTGTATAATTGAATGGGTTCCTAAATGGTTTGAAAATACAATCAAACCAGTGGCTGGTGGCTTCTGTCGTATGTTACCAAATTTGATTTGCTGTGTAATTGATAAGACTAATTTTGCTTTTCTGGACAGGACGAAGTCTGCTGAGAACGCTAGTTTCTTAATAAGTAGCAAGTTAAGAGTGTATTATATAGAGCCTAAGTTCAATAGTGGACGTTTGTTGATAAGTGGATGGGGTTTTATTAAAACTGGGTTATTCAGTTTATTTGATTTTTCTACAATAAGTATAAATACCGTTTTGAAATTCTTGTAATATTGACCATGACTTCCCCATAAGAATGAATACAAGTAATCACCGCCTTTCTTGCCAGTACCATAAAAGTCGACTAAAGTACCTATATAATAAACAGATTGCATCTATCTAAGAGAAGGAGAACTTGATATAAAACCATAAGAATAACCTGTCTGAACAGAGTGACGTAGTATCTTTTTGTGGAGGAGTTTGAGCTCAACTGTGGGACCTATGTGATTATGATGATAATAATGATGACGATAAACTATAATGTCAGTGAAAAAAAGCGCCATATTGTCGTTGCTTCGTTCATATCATAGGTCATTTATGTTCCATTGTATATATTTAGATTATGAGGGATGTCCCTAGTTTAGAATACTATCGGCAATAAGTTAAAAATCCACTTAGACGCTTGCATAAGAATTGTTTTCAATTTCAAAAATTGCAGCAAAAACATACCTAGATACGAAAACGGTAGCCAGGTTTAATATTATGATAATCCTGATGAGTCTATTTCACTGACACAATATTCTTACTAATATTATAAATGCGAAAGTAAGGATGTTCGTTTGTTTGTTTGTTACGCTTTCACGCTAAAACCACCGAACCGATTTCAAAAATTCTTTCACCAATGGAAAGCTATAATATCAGGGAGTTAGTGTATCTTTACTTACTAATACTATAAATGCGAAAGTAAGTTTGTTTGCTTGTTTGTAACGCTTTCACGCTTAAACCACTGAACCGATTTCAAAAATTCTTTCTCTAATAAAAGATATAATATCAGGGAGTAACATAGGCTACATTTTATCCCGATATTCCCACGGGAACGGGAATTTAAGATATAAACGGGTACCAAATTCTATAAATATCATGTATTTTAATTAAATTACGAAGCACGTAAAATATTCTTAGGTAAATTTAAAAAAAATGCAATAATCGAGTTATTTACATGAAATATATAACTTACTAGCAACCCGCCCTCGCTTCGCTTCGGTTTCAGTCGCTTAAACCCGCGTAGTTCCCGTTCCTGTGGGAATACCGGGATAAAATATAGCCTATGTTACTCCCTGATATTATAGCTTTCCATTGGTGAAAGAATTTTTGAAATCGGTTCAGTGGTTTAAGCGTGAAAGCGTTACAAACAAACAAACAAACATCCTTACTTTCGCATTTATAATATTAGTATGGATTAAACCTACATGACGTATTAAACCTCAATATTTCACCTATTTATATGTATTCAATTTGATGCACTTATGTTGATTAGTTTTTAAGTTATGGAGAGATTAAAAGTGTCTCAAAATGGTTCGTGTGAAATATACAAACAGTGCGTGACTCGCAAGTTTTGTTTGAACTCAGCTTGATAAGCTGCCGCGTATTTAGATACTCCGATTTGCATTGGATAGAACATTGCAATATTTTTCAAGAAACAATTAATTTTTTTGTCTTTTTCAGGCACTTTAGTGGCATGTGACACGCATGCTGTGAGCGGCATGCGAGGCGAGCGCTCTATGCGGGCGGCGGCCTCGCTCGCCGTACTCGCGACCCTTCTAGTGCTGAGTCCGGCACAGCTCAGCTCTGCTGAGCTCACATCAGGTAATAAATATGTTTTAGTTTCTGAAATTTGCGCTTACCAAGTCAAATTTATGTACTTAGTTATGATAGCTTTTAAGATATTATAACAGACACCGCAAGCTTTTTGCTCGTGTATTGCTCATTCCATAATATACAACTAGTGCATAATATGCAGAATATATTCGTCAAAAAGTTACGGTCTAGTAAAGATTAAGAGATAAGGCGGCAGTTTTTCTCTGCTTCCCCTTTTTTTGTGGCAGGGCTCATCGGTTTTGCTCAGGGTGACTGAAGCGCAGCGTGCGACCCCATAATCTTTCGTACTATCACACTGTCGCCTTTGGTTTGACTACTGGTACTGATTCCTTGGCCCTTAATATTTTGGTCCCTAGATCACCTAAAAATCTAACGCTATTTAATAATATTATTTATTCTTTCGTTAACAATTTTATTTATGAAAACCCGGAGCATTTTTATGAATATAATAATAAGCTTATAAAAATATAAGGGCAATGTTTTATCCTAAGAGGGTTAAACGAATGTCTAATACAACCACATGTCGTCGTGTAACTCTTGATCATTCATAGGACGTAACTTTTCTACTAGCTACAGTTGGCACCTTGTGGTATTGAAAATTTCTTTACGTGGAATTTTATTACGTAATTTTTGCATAATCTAAGGTCTAAGATATATATTATAAACTCATAGCTGGAAGTCATATGCTTATACCAAAGAGATTCGAAAGCTTTCTTATAGCGATGAAATCCTTCCAAGCTCAAAAAAGTACTAATATGACAAATATTAACAACTAACCTGTAAGCTATGCATATATATGGCTGTATTTGTCCGTATAATCAATATGGTAGGTGCAATGAACCGCACTGCAGTCGCTAAATGCAACAATTAGCCTCAATAACAGGTCACAATAAAAGTTATGCTTTATAAGGTTTTATGTATAATTATGGCACATGACACATGATTCTGTATGAATCTTCTAACCTAACTACTAAGAATATAAATGAAAGTTCTGCCTAAATTGTCTAAAAATATGATCGAGAAGGAAATCATTATCTAAATTTATAATTAGATCATATTGTCGTAGCCTATATTCTATTTGATGAATGTAGAAGATAATTTACCTCTGATATATATGATGTAAAAATAATTTATGGTCTCACGTTTATGGACGAAAAAAAGGATAGGTTAATATCGATTTGAAGGTATCTATGGTAATTATTGCAAAAGGATGTAGTTATCGTTTATTTATTCAGAACTAACACAAGGAACGACTATTATATAAAATCAATATGTCGTTTCAAATTCAATTTATCGCTACGTATAGCTTTCAAGGACTCCAAGGCGAATCGACTTCTAACATTTCATTAATTTATTGCCATCCTTCCATCAATTATATATACAGTGGATATATATATATATATATATATATATATAATATCCACTGTTGGACTTCCTAGATAAAGACATTTGGTGTCAAGGATATACTCTTAGAAATGCTAAACATTATTAATGTTAGTTATCTACTTAGAGATCCAAGATACTATACGTATGTTGTATTTTCTAAAGATTTATATTAGTTTAACTAGTACAAATTAACTTACAATGTTGCTTTTTATGTTTTGGGCGGACTACGGTTTAGTCGGAGGTCTTCCATTACGTCCATGGTGACGCAAGGGTGGCTCGCGACCCCATAATCCACCGTATTCCCTCCCTTTCGCCAATGGGACGACCACTGGTACTGAGGCCTTGACTTCCGAGGCCAGCCCAGCGGGTTACATTTTTGGATAATATCGCTTCTTAATGTTTCCCGAGGCGTCACCCTCACCTAGTCATCTTCTATGTCAGGTTGACGGATTATTCCATTGTCTAGTCACCCACGGCCTCGTCTAGGGCGGCAGCAGATACAGGTACACGCGTGACGGTCCAAATACCGTAAAGAGGCCTCTCCAGCTGGACCGCCTAACAAGTAATGACATCATGGCCATCGTCACCCTTTTGGCGGTATCTCGCTAAGACTGTGCTGCCCTCTGCTCATGTCTCAGATACCCGCTAGTGAAATCTGACGAGCATCTCCACCTCCGGGTGCTACGAAGGAGTCCCGGACAATAAACACGCTGTATCCATCACCACTGTGTAGTATTCGCGTATGGCCCTGACCGCCCCTTTGTAGTCGCCACAGGAGAACCCTCAGACGGACAGTCAGGAACTCTGCCTACATCGGTGCGCCGCGCCGTACAGGGCCATCGACCGAACCACCGCCACCTTCCGAGCCGTCCGCAAAGCTAACGTAGAGCTTGAAAACATGTTTCTTTTAACTTTTTTTGAAACTACTAACAAGGAACTATAGAAATCGTTGACAATTTGAATATGAATGGCGACACTGAGATAATAACTGAATAGCTAAGTTTTAGTAAATAACCTTCTTCTTATTTAGTCGATGTACACTTCACTATTGGACACTGGCCTCGTTTATAATGGCAAGTAAAGTAATAGACTAAGAGCCTGTGGACGCCAGACCTTCGTGATTTTATTAAAGCTGGAATTTTGTCAGCGCATGCTCCCAGCACAGGTAAGAACGGTGGCCCATTATGAAGTTTGGGCTACAGTGGCTTTGGCAGATAAAAGGTACCAAAGGTGTGTAAAATACCGATCTATTTTCGTCAAATTATTAAGCGTGATTTTTTGATATTACCTTGAGAACGTTATTAAAAATCACGTTATTCATTGCCAGACACTTAACATGGTGGCAACCCCTTGCCAGACACCCTTAACGTTCATGAAATTATAATTCTACTTACGTTATAAGTAGTATAAAAGCTGATTTTATATATAACACTTGGGTTATTACCCATGGAATATTCTTTTCATCGAGTAGAGGTCCACTAAGAACGGATTTTCCGAAATGCCACCTACAAGAGGTGTTGCGGGGGAGTTAACAATAATATACAAATAAAGGAACAGAGTGAGCCGAAGCTACTGAAGCTAGAAAAATGAAATTTGGACTGTAGTTTCATTTCATGACGTAGGCCTAGGCACCCACTAAGAAAAGATTTTTTGAAATTCCACCCTTAAGGGGGTGAAACGCAACGTCAAAGTCTGTATGGAAAGAAGAAAAAATCTTTAGCTACTGTCTTCAAATTAAGCACAAATACTCTTCAATAAAAATAAATAAACACGTGTTTCAGCGTTTCTCCATTTTCATCCTTTAAGAGTGTAGAATAGGTAGAAAGATGTTAGTTTACTGACTCATCACAGAGCCAAAATATAACTAAGAACATATTATGTTCTTAGTTATATTTTAATCCACATTATCAAGGAAACTGAAACTACGCAGGTACCTGAGCCACTAAATCCATTTTAAGCATTCTTTCAATAATTAAATCTATAAATTATTTTGCAGATCCAGGTGGTCTATATGGTGACCGGTGCTCTGTTAATTCGGATTGCCACTTTTCGGACTCGGTATGCGACGAGTTGCACAAGATATGCCAGTGCCACCCTGATGTCCCCATCAGCAACTACAAAGATAAGTGCGGAAAACGTAAGTATTTCTTTTACAAAAGTAAAGGTATTAAGGTTAACAATACCTGAATTGAATGCCAGTGAATAGTAGACTGATGTTCAGTGGATATTTTTCATACGTTTATTATGTACAATGTGGAATATTATATTTGTTTATATAATTTAATATTTTTGTTGGACTAGAAAAACAACACATTTAAAAATTTACCTAAAAAGGTATTTCGATATCCTGCCGTAAACGAGTTTATTTGTTTAATGTGATGTTTACGGAACGAAAATTTGGAAAAGATGAAGAAAAGACATAATGCAAAGATATAGGTATCTGTAATATATTATTTCGTGTTTTCAAGTATGATTTTCATCCATTAGTAGTTGAGCTAACGTTTGTATAGCTCTATTCTGATTTCTGAGAGACTAAAGATTGTATTGCCGAATAGAGAGTCGAAATATGAATATAGCGGTCTCTTTTGAAAGACGGCAACGCTCACGAAATTCCATTACAATATATTTGTAGAAAGAATTTTGTTTTTCTACAGTTCTTCAGCTTACCTAGTCCGAAAGAGATGATAGTAACAAGAATTTTGCATTTGAACATTAAGAGTCCACAAAATAAGACACCTTCGACCACTCTCGGATTTAAGGGCTATTCAAATCCATTTGATATTTATTTGGCAGGTAAAAAATATGTGCAATATGCGTGCGATGGGCAAATGAAAAAATATATCGATATACCTCATATCGATATTTTTAGAAAATATCGATATATCGGTACTTTTACATTCAGGAGTGCGATTACGATAGGACGAGGAGTGCGAGTAGCGATAATTTTAAAAGAGTCTTGTAATAGACGTTCAATAATTTGAATTTTAAGTTTAGGAGCTGCTGAATCATCTAAGAACCTGTTTAATACTTGAGTGGCGTTTTAGTATTTGGCTATTGTTCTAAGCTTATTAAGTCTCCCGCCTTACAAAGACAACACACATAATTACTGTGCCCATATTTTAATTTCTTAAAAAAGTTATGTATAATATCGGTTATGTGTTCCATAAAAATAGTTATTTCTCATGTGTAAAAACAGTTAACATTTCTCATTATAATAGTTTACATAAATTAAATTTATATATCTCTAAATAGGCTTAAAAGGGTCTTGCAAAAGTTAACCCAGATCGATTACAATAGTCCTATTGCATATCGCGTGTACCCACTGTAATTCAGTTATTGTGTTTAGATTATCCTTGAATTATATATTAGTGAGTTATTAAAAGGACTTTATTAGTCCTTAACATGCTATTTTAGATTGAAGTTTTAGTGGTTTATTTACCTAAGAATTTTATATTTATTTTTAAATATTATTTTGTAAAGCGCTTTTGTTGTTTCAGTATTTTTTATTTCAGATTAAAAATTCTTATCATGATAAAAGGAAACCTGTCTGGCGACAGATTAAGTGAACAATATGTCATGACCCCTTAATTCCCGGGGGAGACATAACAACTACCTGAAGGGTCACAAGGTGAATCGATAACAGCATTTACTGGTATCACCAACTGCGATCAACAATAACAGGGAGGTCTGATCGATTGAGAATTGGCACTCCCCTTCTGCATATCATTATTAGTATATTGCCCACTTGTTAACTTATTCTTTCGAAAAACTATCTCTCCCTTTTTTTGGTAGGCTATGGTCTGGTCACACCCCACCCAATCCACCCGGGGCGACGGATGAACGGGGTGCGGACCCATAACCTACCGTATTCCCTCCCTATCGCTCTTTGGCTGACCACTGGTACCGATTACTTGACATCCGTGGCCAGCCCGGTGGGTTACCCTTTCACTCTTTCGGGTATCGTACCTTTCAACGCCCCGGCAACAAGACAGTGTTGCCGAAGCTTCGTCCTCACGCGTTCGGTCTCTGTCCACTCGCGACAACTATCTCTCCCTGAGACAAGTCACTAAGCAGAGAAAAGGCTCTCCTTAATATTTGCGATTTATCTTCCTCGGGCGGTTGGCATGTGGAGACAAATTTAATGTAATGCTAATTATTTATTTAATAGAGTATCAGGAGGGCCTGAGGAGTAGTCTCTGCTATCATTCTCAATTGTGGGTGTATTAATGGCGGAGATTCCGAAATAAGAGCCCGGTTGCACTGTTTCTTCTCGTATAATTTGAACACACTAGAGTACAATATTTCAGATTAAACTGGATTAAGAGTCAATAGATTAGAATGTGTCCGTCTCGTGTACTAGCTATCAAGAGAATGACTATTTGTTACTACGCATGGTGCCACTCAATACACTAAATACCTAAAAAAAAAAATCGTATCGATTTAAAATTTAGACAATATTTTTTTTCTAAACCTATTATTGTTTTAATCGAATATTCTTTTTGAATTAAGAAAATTATATTTAGTTAAATCGCGCGTCATCATATATTTATGTACGAAAACGAATAAGGCATTTCTATTAAGTAACAATACAATATTCTAGTTTCAACAATCTAAATCTAGACTTTTACTCGCTGTGATCAAATAATTACTTAGTGACTCGGCCCGAACTGGTATCATCGTCACATCAGTGTACGCTATAACAACATTTTCACATATTTCTTTCGCATTCCTTAATAACGTCACGCTTTAGTGGCGTCATATTTTCGTTGGCATAGTAAATCAGGGACCGGTATTTAACAATGTACATTTTGATAGTTGTCCTTTTGTATTTATTAAGAAGCTGTAATAACGTCACATGTTACTGACATCTATTCTTCACTAGTAAGCGAATAAAGGTCCTAATGAAAAATTAAACACTTCCCTTATTATAAAAAAATAACTCAATTAATTTAGTTCTGAATCATCATCATCATCTCGTCCGATATACATCCCACTGCTGGGCTCGAGCTTCCTCCTCAATAGGAGAGCAATTGACCTTACTTTACTATGGTCAGACATGTTGGTATAGGGTTTTGTTTCGACTTTTTCTTCTCTTGCATAGATGTTATATGCATATTATATCCTATATATTTTTACAACATCCACGGATAAGATAGGGAGTGGTGAATTGTATTCTTATTCCGTCACCACAGGGACAATTCTAAATAAACAATTCATTCTAAAGAAGTAAATTCCTCCAAGAGATTATACATACTCTTGGACTTAGGTGTCCAACCCTAAAAGGGTATCATGCCAGAATCACCACGCTAGATAGGTGCATTGACGATCACAGTTGGTGTTCAAAATTGTCTTGAAAATAGCTGGTAATCATCCCAGTTATCTCATAGCCTCCCACTGCTGGGCACTCATTGCAGTTTTCCCTTCTCTTACATAAATGTTATATGCATGTTATATCCTTCGGTCGTCTTTTAAAATATGCACGGGAATAGAGGTTGGTAAATTGTACTCTTTTTCCGTCACCACATGAAATATTCTTACCTACTATGTGTCAATGCGTCACCACACATAATTTGACGTTTTATAAGTCTACAATTCTATAAAATTTTGTTAAATTCTGATCATCTTGAAACTGGAACAAGCATCTAAATATCTTCACAAAGTTATCTTATAAATCTATATCTTTATCATGTAAACAAGATAAGATTTACGTATAGCAAAAATCGCCATTTTTTGTTCGATATCGCCCGTAAGACCGTAGATGTGCTTCTAGAATTTCTGTAATAGTTCTAACCTAATGTTTGTATGTATAGCCTTGAATCTTAGTACGTCTCCTGGTTTATATGTTTTTTGATTTGATTTGAATATGAGATATAAAAAGAGAAGGACATTTCTGAATAAAATTATTTACTAACATGCATGACCAGCGTAGTATAATAGGTCATTTCTTTCTTATTGTGGAAGAGGTTCGATCCCAGTAGTGAGAAGTATATAACGAACGAAACGAAGTAATAAAATCAAATTGCTCGACTAACATATAAGCACGTTATTACATCACTGCAAGAGAAAGAAAACATAAACCACTACAGCCGTATAGCCAACGTGGCATATCAGGCTAATTTTCTCTGACTATAGCGGATGTTTCTGTTCAAGTGTGGGTATGAATTGAAGAGAAGTAATAATAATGATTTATTTATACTTTACTCCTTGTGTAGTGACGGGCTTGGAAGACAATATTCCTTGACTACGAGTAACTTGCCCCAGAACGTTGTAGCCGAAATTGAGGGACTACCAAAGAAATAGTAACACTCTCCTGGGAAATTTTTAACATTAATTGCGATCGCCTACCCTATTGCCAAATATAGCGACTATAGCATTTCCCCCTATATTCTAAACTAGACATGGAAATATAGATGAATGTATAGATGCAATTCTTTCTTCTTCAGACCCTATGGATCATATAGAGGCTAAAGCCAAAATCTCCAGAAAAACCACGCATTGAAATGTTCTTTCTTATAAATTGTTTTACATACCATATTTACCTTAAACTTTTACATCCAAGGGAAGGTTAAAGATGGTCAAATATATTCTTTCTAAGAACCCGAAAACCTACACCTTAATCATGTAGATATATACATATGAGAGAGGATACAATACAAAGGCCATAAAAACTCATATATATTTAAAAGATTTTTGTCAAGCTAAGTCTGGTTATAAAGTTCAGGGCGATGTAAGGGCCGCATAGAATCAAGTAAATTTTCATACTACTGATCTCTGTGTATTGAATGGTCCATCCACCACAACCGATTTTTTTAACTCGACTGTCAACTAATTCCGGCAGGTCGCTCTCCCTGCGGGTGGTGATTTTATTTTCTGTTTACTAGTAGGGGGACTGAAGGTAAAATGGTATATTTAAAGGAAAACTAGTCGTAGTCAACAAAATATAGCTTTAATATAGAAACTTTTTATAGAATGTCCTTATTGGTATCAGTCTACAATACTTATTAATCACACTTTATTCAAATCATAGAATACGAAGATATTGGATTACCAAAATCACCATTTTGAGCATAATGGACCCAATGATTAAATCAGACTGTGAATGGTCATTCATTGTTTCACTTACGAATGTTGTGTTCTCATCGTATGCATGTCCAGAGGAGATAAAACGGGCATATCAATAAATTGACAATGCAATAATGCAATAAAAGTGCAGGCCGATCAAATCTGAAGTTTTTACATCAAAATACGAAAATAAATACTTATCGCAATAAAAAGCCGCTATCCCACGTGGCATATTCACTGACCCTGACCGAGAGTGGGACGGGCGGGAGTAACTTACTACCCTACTCATTGATAGGTGGCCCTAAATGGTTCTAAGTAATCTCATAGTTCCGTTTTACCTGCATATGCCGTTTTACCTTCAGTTCCCCTAGTTAGTAATAGCTGAGGCGGAAATGCTCGCCGACTTGTATCGGCGGGTGTCGGGGGTGCGCGGGGGGGGGGCGGTGTTGTTTCCTTGAAGGAGCTCACCGCCTGGCGCGTCGACGCCCGCCGGGACGTCATCGCCCGTTGGGCAGACCGGCTGGAGAGGCCTCGATACGGTGTTTGGACCGTGGAGGCCTTCCGGCCGGTGCTGATGCAGTGGTTGGAAAGGCGGCACGGGGTGCTCTCCTTCTGACTCGTACAGGTCTTGACGGGGCATGGATGCTTCGGCAAGTACCTGTACAGGGTCGCTAGGAGGGAGAGAACTCCGTCCTGCCACCACTGCGATTGCGACGAGGACACGGTGCAGCATACGCTCGAGGTCTGTGCCGCTTGGGTAGAGCCGCGTCGTGAACTCGTCGCAATCATCGGTGCAAACCTGACGCTGCCGACCATCGCTAGGGAGATGATCGGCAGCATCAGGAATTAGGACGCGGTCGCAGCCTTCTGCGAGGCAGTTATCTCGCAGAAGGAGGCAGCGGGTCGCGAGCGCGAGGAGCACAGCCTCGATGATGCGACACGCCGCCGGCGACTGGGGCGGTGCAGGCGGGAGTCATCATCATCTTGCTCTTATCCCAATTACTTGGGGTCGACGCAATATGTCATCTGTTTTGACATATTGCAAAAAGTTTCGGCAATGACTTTTATGACCGGCCGCCTGCCTGACGTCAATCCTCCTTGGGAATGTAATCGTTGACCCAAATGGTACCAGATGGAGTTGGTCCGGGTCAATCTAGGGCTCTTAGTCGTCTTTTACGACACTCACGAGCAAAGCAAGGGTTGGTAGTATTAGAAGCCGCTACCACACAGCATGCAGGCGGGAGTACCTGCGTGCAATGCCGCCCTAGCCGAGGCCGCGGGTGATGAGACCGGGGATTAGTCCGTCACCCGCCGAGAAGCCGACCGCGTGAGGAAAGACCGACGTCCTCCCCGAGGGGGGGACGTCGGTCGGTCGATGGGAGGGTACCCCAGGTAGGGGGTATTCTGTCGGGCCGACCACTGATGACAAGTAACCCTGCTCCAGTGGTCGGCCCAAGGACAAAGGCGACGTGGTGTTCGGGTGGGTTGCGGGAGTTGCGTGCTTAAGCCCCTCTGTCGCCCCGTACGGAGTGGTGCGGAGGCGCGCCGCCCGCAGCCCACTTCAAAAAAAAAAAAGTTGGTAATAGCTAGTAGATGGTAGTGTCAAACCAAAAAAAATAACCAATAATCCATATTAATGTTTCAGCTGCTACTATCAACGAGACCTGTATGTTTCACGAACAATGTGAAGACGTAGATTTCAAGACAGAATGCAAGAACGACCGGTGTGCATGCAAGTTCGAAATGGTGCCCGAACTTGTAGATGGTACCATCATTTGCACTTGTAAGTATTACAATCGACTAACCATACCGTATGGTTGATAAAGGTGCGCAAAGCCTCTCATTTATAGTTGGCTGTGATCTGGCTGATATGCCAGAGCTCTATGAGCGATAATTACCACTTACCATAAGATAGTCCATCTTATGGTCGCTAATAAAAAAAAATCAACTCATATAAGTCTCAATACTAGACTCAGTTTTTGTCGGCCGATTGCGCGAGGAAAGACCGGCGTCCTCCCCGATGGGGGGTATTCCGTCGGGCCGACCACTGACGTCAAGTAGCTCCGGTGATCGGTCCAACAACGATGTATCTAAAGGGTTCGAATTTTATTACAAGGTTTCTTTTTCTCTTTACAAACTTTTATACGCCCTACTATTAGTGAATTTAAAATTCACTAATCGTATGTACCTTACATAGTACGATTTAAAATTTCCAAAACATTTTTAACCTCTTATTAGTATCCGTACAATATCATCTTTTCATAATTTCAGCTCATATACATCTCATTCTTGGGTTCAAGTCTTCTTCAAAATAGGGAGGAATTGACCTTTCTTTTTGGCAGGCTATGGTGCGGCTGCTCACCGTCCCTCCTGTCCGGGGTGACGAGAGAGGGATGCGCGACCCCATAACCCACTGTATTCGCTCCCCCTTTGCTATTGGGTCCACCACTGGTACCACTCTTGACGTCCATGGCCAACACGGCGCATGGGGAAAATAGTCCTCTACCACACTAGTAATACGTACTGATATAGGATTTTATTTCAATTTTTCCTTTTCTTGCATAAATGTTATATTTAATCCCTTCGTCGTCTTTCATAACACCCACGGGCAAGACAGGGCTGGTGAATTGTATTCTTCATCATCATCATCATCTTGCTCTTATCCCAATTGCTTGGGATCGACGCAATATGTCATCTGTTTTGACATATTGCCAAAAGTTTCGGCAATGACTTTTATGACCGACCGCCTGCCTGACGTCAACCCTCCTTGGAAATGTAATCGTTGACCCAAATGGTACCAGATGGAGTTGGTCCGGGTCAATCTAGGGCTCTTAGTCGTCTTTTACGACACCCACGAGCAAAGCAAGGGTTGGTAGTATTCGAAGCCGCTACCACACAGCACTGAATTGTATTCTTACTCCGCCACTATATGAAAAAATACAATATAATTAATGTTAATATTAATTAATATTGTTAGTACAATATTATGCCAATATGGTTACCGTTTTAAGACGGCCGATAACATATTTATTAACATATATATTAAACCTCCTTAATATGATTATTAAATGAAAGAAAAACCTCATAATCATCATCATAGGTACGTATATCAACGTTTCACAGCTATCCTCGAGCCTCCTCCATAATGGAAAGGCGATTTACCTGATTGATTGGTCGGTATAGGGTTTTATTTGGAGATTTCCTGATTTTTCAAAGATGTTATCTGCATATTACAACCCTTTAGTCGTCTTTCACGACACGCGCGGGCAAGAAAAGGGGTGGTGAATTGTATTCTTACTCCGTCCCTACACAAGACTTGGATAACTAGGTGAAATAAGTATCCTTCCTACAAGAAATGCCTAAAGTCTACATCATAGGTTTAACTGAAACTTGAATAAAAAAAAACAAAAAGCCCAAGCCTTAGAATAATAACGTATAGAAGGATAGTGTCGGTAGTTCGAACGTTCGAAACATGAATCTAAAAATACTTCATGCACGTAGACAATTACACACATACACACGCACACCACTATACAAATTATGAAATCAAATTTTGTTTTTAAATTGTCGAAATATTTTTAAAAGTAATGGTAAAAACCTTTTTATGTTTTTCAAATGTGTTGTGACACCATTTGAATGCACAAATTGTCATAATTACCTATTTATTTTTTAAGAGTTGCGTACGTACGTGCAGTTCGGTGACCTTGTACATTATGGAACGGTTCCGGCGTAAGCTCCATTAGGCTCCAATTGAAATGCTTCACTATTTATGCGCGAAATTACCTTCTATACGTTATTATTCTAAGGCCCAAGCATTAAAACTACAATTTTAGTATTTATTCAATTTCCGACCTATTCTATCCGATCTATTTATTTCTATTCAGTTTCGACCGGAGTTTTTATCTATAAGTTTCTCCTCCAGTTTTATCCACTGATTCAAATAAAAATGAAATTGATTCAAATATAAGTATATAGAATCAACATACAAACACGATAAACTTTTTCTGGATCATAATTTCAGCTTATACTACCTACTAAATTACGCTGGTCAGTCGCGTTGGTATAGCTTTATTTTTTCAAGTTTTCTATCTCTTGCATACAGGGCTGGGCAAAATACATGCTTTGATTTAATTAAAATACAAATTACAAAATACTATCTTGCATGTATTTAAAATACGAAATTCAAAATATTTCTAAATTGTGTATTTAAAATGCAAAATACATTATATGCATTTTAACGATTGTTATTTAAAATACAAATTATAAAATACTAATGCCTGGCATCACCTGCAAGCTTTTCCATTCTTTGCCTCTCATGTGTTCACAACACATTCTTTTAAAGTTCTTATTCCTAAGAGAGAGTCTCCCACCCGGGCGTAATTTGTTCCTGCCTCCACTGCGATGGCGACGAGGACTTGGCGCAGCACACACTTGAGGTGTGTGCTGCGCCAGTGACTGATGTCCCGGCAAAGGCACTTCGAGAGGAGAGGGTACCTCCTCAGGGTATTCTGTCGGGCCTACCACGGAGGACAAGGAACTTGGTATCGGTGGTCGGCCCAACGACGAAGATGACGTACTATAGTGGGTTATAGGGCCGCTCCTTTGTCGCCCCGGACGGAGCTGGGCGGCGGGTGCGGTGACTATAGCCCAACCAAAAAAAAAACTTTCTTTTTGGTAAACAACACATTTTATAACTAGGTTGGGAGTATTGATACCAATATGACTCTGTTTATTTCAAAGGACAGTTTAAATAACTAAAGTTTTTTTAAGACAACACCCTGCACGAAGTAAATAATCCTTGTATTGTGGAGAATTTTACAAAGATATTTAAGATTATTTAACGGACACAAATTACATCCAGACCTACAACAACAATTTATAAATCGTATAAAGTGTTATCCTGCGTGGAATTCGAACCCGCTGCAGTGGCATTGTAGGTCGGTATCTTAACCACTACGCCATCAGTGCAGTCAAAATCTATTCTATTGTTATAGAATACGAGTAAAATGCACTAAATTGCAATCCTGCAGCCAGTCTAATCTTGTTCGTACATACGTAGGCAGAAGATTTCCATAGTAACAATTTTCGATGGGAGGGTACCCCAAATAGAGGGTATTCCATCGGGCCGACCACTGATGACAAGTAACCCTGCTCCGGTGGTCGGCCCAACGACGAAGGCGACGTGCACGTGGGTGGGTTGCGGGTGTGCGTGCTTACGCCCCTCTGTCGCCCCGAACGGAGTGGTGTGAGGAGCGCGCCGAACGCAACCCAACCAAAAAAAAAATAAAAAAAAGTAACAATTTTCGCCCTGAATGTAACCCAAAGCTGTTTCAATACTCCGATGAATTCCTACAAATATTTATGTGAAGATGTATTTTCAAGCCCTAAGTATTTAAAATACAAACTACAAAATACCCCAACGTTAAGTATTTGAAATACTAATTACAAATTACATTTTTAGGAAGTAATTGAAATACAAATACTAAATACGTATTTGTATTTCAATTACGTATTTTAAATACAAGTAATTTAAATACTGGCCAACCCTGTTTGCATACAATGCAACATCTATGCGATATGCATAGCATATACCATAGTAATTTTTTACGACATTCACGGGCAAAGAAATGTTTAGTGAATTGTATTCTGTTTTCTATCTTCAATTCATGCCTAATTAAATCAAAAATGTCTATATAAATATTTATAAAAAAAGTTGTGTGTGTACTTATGAAGTCATACTTCTTTGGTGTAACAAGATAATTCTTTTTAAAAATTATATTCTTTCTAATATCCTACGTTTGTAGAAAGAACGACAATAATAATAGAAAAAAAATTATATTTTATTACATTGAAAGGTTAATATAACGCATTATCTAGTTGACATTTGTGACGGTGTGCACGAATATCGTAAAAGATGTTGACTAGCTAACTTTAGAGTGTCGATTTTACGGCCTTTACTTCTTTCGGACTTTTACTCTTATAATTTTTCCCTAACACGCGAAAAGAAGTGTAATTTCAAAAAAAACATTCTATAGCTCCACACAAGGCGCACGATAACCCGCATTCGTCGAGCATGGAGCCAACGCAAAGAGAATATATTCGCGCAAATTACGACGGTGTGCAGATCTTGCTACAACAAAATGCACTGTATCATTTAGTTCCACAAAATTAAAATGTTTGTGATAATCATATTTGCCAACTTTAATTAAAATGCTTTAAAAAAAACTACTTAGCTGTTATAAAATATAAGAGAATATGCATGTACTTTCCTGTATATCTTTACTAATGTTATAAATGCGAAAGTAAGTTTGTTTGTTACGCTTTCACGCTTAAACCACCGGACCGATTTCAAAGATTATTTCACTAATGGAAATTTATAATATCAGGGAGTTACATAGCCTATATTTTATCTCGGTATTCTCATGGGAACGGGAACTACGAGGGTAAGACGACTGAAACCGAAACGAAGCGAGGGCGGGTTGCTAGTATATATACATATATACATAAATATACTACAGAAAATATCACACAAGAGAATTTAATAACTCAAAATCAGTAACACAAAATCTCTAATAAATGAAAAAAAAAAACATAATTTTAACTTGGCAACAATAGCACATTGTCTGATCATAAACGTTTATACCTAAGAATAGATAAAGTATATATTATATATCTATACATATAATAAAACTGCAGAGATCGATTGTCTGTACATAGAAAAGCCAAGCTAAAAACCAAGTCAGAGGAATGTTAGAAGTGAAATGGAACACATCCTGATATTTTTAATTTTTTTTGTTTCTCTGTATGTTTGTCTGTTTGTTTGTTTATCTGTTTGTACGGGCTAATCTCCGAAGTTATTGGACCGATTTAAATGAAATTTTGCATGGTGGTACCTTACATCCCCGATCAACATTTAGGATACTTTTAATCACAGTAAATTAAAGAGTTCCCGTGGGATAGGTAAAAAACTATAGTAACTTATACAACTTAGTACACGATCTAATTAATTGAAAAAATAGTCATTATAAAGGAATATTCTTAAAATCAACCCTTCAGAAAATATTCCTTTTTAAGGGTGTAAAATAGGGGATGAATTATGTTTTGATATTTCTCACTCTAATACACAAGTTATAAATTTCTACAACACCAATAATTAATTTACTGCACTGATAGCATAGTGGTTAAGATACCAACCTACCGTGCCAATGTCACGGGTTCAATTCCAACAAAGGATAAATTTTTGTGTGATCAACAAATTGTTGCTCTGAGATTGGGTGTTATTTGTGTCCATCACTTACATGTTTGTGAAGTGCCTTAGTGGAGGGTGTAGTGCGAAATTCATAGTTTGTGGAATGATTAGAAAAAGAAGGGTCACTCGAACAGCCTTTTTTGACCCCAAGCAGCAAATTATGTTGTCATGGAATACCATGGAAGGCCAATAGGCCTCGCGCGGTTAGTTACTTTACGGGTGATGGACTAATCCCCGGTTCAGCCATCCGTATCTTTGATTAGGGTGGTTTATTTATTGTCATTGTTGGCAAACAAGCAAACAGCACACCTAATGGTAAGTAATACTGCTTATGGACTTTTGCTAGGTCGCTGTCTACCGTGAAGAAAGTGAAGGGAGTATGAATATGTGCAATGAGTTTTGGTAAAGTCATCACCAAAACCCACCACATGCAAAGTTTGGCTTCCGGCTCTCTCGCTCTGGAAGGACCGGATCGCAACATTAGATGGACGACTATCGAGATTGTGATTATATTACGTAAATATTATAATTATTATTAATATTATATGCGCAAGCACTCGGGCTAGCCACCAATCGACGCCACAGCGGTGGAACGAGTCAGTTTGGAAGTTTTTCTTCCTGACTTGCTCCGCCGAGTTCTTATGCGAGATAACTGCCAAGCTGAAAATGCCGACCTACCAGTGCCTGACCTGTCGACCATCATCTAAATGATGGTTGGCAGCTTTGGCAGTGATGCTTCCGATGAATTCATGGCGCTGCTCTACCCGGGCCACACAGACCTAAAAAGTATATCTGCTGTATCTTAGCTGGAACTACAATTGTGGGAAGGCTCCATGTATTTCCACATCTAAGTACCACGGGAGAGTTGGCCAAAGCGCAAGCTGCCTCGATCGACATTGTACGGTATCTGCATGTAGCCCTAAGCACCATGGCTTTCTGCGAATGCCAGAAGAAAGTTCTAAGACAAGTGGTCAGAACTCGCCCACGCAGATGCACCATACAGGGTCATTGATCGAACCAGTCTTGCGTACAACTGTCAACATGTAACATCGCGTCAATGAGCCGGAGAGTAATTTGATAAAAATGCTCCTGAAGTACTGCCTGCCGTCGAGTACTAATCCCAAAAATTTTATCTGGTCCTTGACCGAGTGGAACCGAATTAACGGTGATTGCTGTGCTGACAGGTGTATATTTACAGGGTCTATAAAACAGCAAATCATTCGTTTTATATAGGGCCACTCCAAGCGGCAGCGTGACTCATCGAATCACCACCTCGATACCGAGTACGGCCAGACGAATCACTTATTTAAATTATGCTCAGTCCGGAGAGGATCCAGCTTCAGCTAATATACCATACAATCACTCGCAAGTATGATTTTAGCTGGGAGCAGTACAACATAGGCGTTAGGGCAAAGTTCTCTGCGCGCTTCACGCAGAGACTACTGTGCCGCTCCAAATAGTCTGGAATCAGCCGCCTTAGGTATAAAAGCACTCCCTGATAACAGCGCCTCCCTGATATACCAGATTAGAAAACTGTTAAATGAGTTGACGTCATCTAAATACACCGCCAACAACAATCCTCCTCCAGCGACCGCCTTGATTACAACGATCCATAAGCATAGAGAGGCTACGAATCTACCAGAAAGAATTGGTTCGAGTAACACGGTGGACCTGTAGAACCCTGAACACAGTACACAGTTATCTGTGATTGCCTGCGTCACAGACGATTTCTACGCGGACGAAGTCGCGGGCAAAAGCTAGTTATAAAATAAAGTATATATTGAAATTGTGTTTAAGCAAATTAATCCATTTAATTAAGTATAGGCACTTACGACAATTATTAAAATAGATTAAACTTTAAACTTTTGTTGTCCAAACTAACCTAGACTTGATTAATGTTTTTGCTAACTTTCGTTTAATCTGTAAATCACAACTATTGCATAATTAGCAACGTAACCGCATGTGTCAGTTTTCGAAAGATGTAAGACTAACTATTTTATTTATTTACTAACATATAAAATAAGGTTAATGTTATAGCATTTTCTCATGTAAGAAATTATGTAATCTTATGAGAATAAATAAATATAAACCTAAATCGATCCATTGGAAGTAGTATTTTATTTTTTTGGATGAAGTATACCCTATGTCCATAAGTGTACATATATCCAGTAATGTTTAAGCTAAATTTTATAACAATCAACATATAATTTAATGTGCATTGCTTAGTAAAATGATGGCGTAAAGAATAATATCACTCATAATAATAATAATTAAGATGCTGAAATGCTTTTTAATGTTGCTATTTGTAACTAATTCATAATTAACAGATAGCCTATAGTTACTACTCGTATACGCTTTAAGAATATCTAGGAGAAACAATAAACCAGCCATAAAGAAATTTATTACACGTAAATCTCTGTAATTACACCTGCTAAAATAATCTATATAATTTAGTAACAGTCACAATGTACATTTTAAATATACCAAACTTTAACACGGATGAGATAACACAACCGAACGCCGTCAATATTTTTAAAAATTTGTATCTTTTTGGGCTAGGAATGTTAGCCTCAGATGGCTGTTACACCCCTACGTTGACTAGTAATGAGTGCAGAGGGCTTTCAATTACAAACAGTTCAGGAACGGGGCCCAAAGACATCCTCTATAAGGTACGAACTTTGATTTGGGTGTGGCTGAGAGCAATAGCTGAGAGGAATTCCCATGTCAGTTTAATTTGATACATTTTCGCACTTCGACGGCGAGGACTGAAAGGAAGTGTTGGAGGGAGTGCGGTCGTCGTCAGTACCCGCACCAGTTGATGGTCCAAACACCGCACCGAGGAGACTCCAGCCGAACTGCCCAATGGGCAATAATATCATGACAGGTATCACCCCGCCAAGTGACAGTACTGAGTACTGAGTCGTCCTCCGCTCGCGTTTCCGATATCCGCCAATAAATTCGGTGAGCATTTATGACTTTAGGTCCCACGGTAGAGTTCCGGCTAATAGGCACGCTGGCGATACGTCCGTGTGCGTATGGCTCTGACTGCTAGGGCCCTCTGTAGTCGCTACAGCTCTCAGACGGACGATCAGGGTCCCCACCCACACCGGTTGGTTACCGATCGGGCCAACCTTGCGTATGGCCGTCACTATGTAACGCTGGCACCACGCGCATTCGGCATTAGTCAAGAATGGGCGGAGACCACGCCAACAATACCGCTCCTGAGACCAAACTGGGCATTCGACAGATCGGGGCCAGCCTCGCTGAGGTACTGTTAGATACGGGCAGCCAGGGTCCTCTCCAACAGCTGGCCTGCATTGTTCAGCAGCACAATGGGCATTTAGGCCACTGCCGAGTCCAAAGACCGTCCCAGCTTCGACAAGAGCACTAGCCTTCCCTCCTTCCAAAACCTAATGAATTGCCCAGACGCTAAGCAAGTGTTGTACAGTCTCCGGAAGCGTGTCCCTAGGTATCCCGAAGACCAGGCCATCGCCTAGTCGGGTACACCATCTGGCCTAGAAGTGGTGTATTTGGTGATGGCACGCATTAACGCCATCTTCATCTCTGTTTCGATTTCTATAATATCATCCAAAGTGATCCCTTTTTTGGCTCTTAGTGACTAAGATACCCAAGTTTAAACGCATATGGCTATTTGAGAATACCATCAGTCGTAACATATCTATCCTAATGATTATTGCGATGATATTAGTCTTTTTAAATTTGGTACAAAATACATATTTTATGGCATGTGGTTTGAAAATATTTTATACTAGCTTTTGCTCGCGACTTCGTCCGCGTAGAAATCATGTGTAGCAGAGGCAATCGCACATAACTGTGTAGTGCGTTCAGGCCCGTCTATAGGCCCATCGTGTTGTTGGATACATCATCCAGGCAAGCTAATGAAGAGAAGAAGATACTGACTGCTCACATCACCCAGTACCTTAGCGGTCTGTCCAATACCCAGTTAGGTTTCTGTCAGACGATCGCAGCTTTTCTACGCCTGCAGCCCGTGGTTACGAAGGCGGTCCCTGGCGGCGGAGTGCTGTTGACGGTGTGTTTGGATATCGTCAACGCATTTAATAGTTTGTCGTTCTAGTACACCAGGGAGGCGCTTTGTTATACGGGGGTGCTTCGATACCTAAGGCAGCTGGTGTCAAACTGTTTGGCACAGGTGCCTCTGCGTGAAGCGCACTGAGGACTTTGAGATAACGCCTATGTCGTACGAAGCCCAGCTGAGGCCATACTTGCCCGTGATTGTGTTGTGACCTGTGATTTAAGATTGGACCCTCTCCGATAATAGGCGATAAGTTTGGTCACACTCGCTATGGTGGTTCGATGAAACGTTCTGCCGCTTAGAGTGGCCCAATATAAAAACAAATGATTTACTGTTTCATAGACCCTGTAACTGTTCCTCCATCAGCACATCTATCACCGTTAATTCGGTTCCACTCATGGTGAACCTATGTGGGCCAGTTCTGACCACTCGTCTTAGAACCTTTTTCTGGTATTCATAGAAAGTCATGACGTTTAGGGCTACGCGCGGATATCGTACCATTTATATTTGTTGCGTCTCATGCCGCCCTAGCTGAGGCCGCGGGTGACGTGACCGGGGATTAGTCCATCACCCGCCGAGAGGCCGACCGCGTGAGGAAAGACCGACGTCCTCCCCGAGGGGGGGACGTCGGTCGATGGGAGGGTACCCCAAGTAGGAGGTATTCCGTCGGGCCGACCACCGGAGCAGAGTTAACTTGTCGTCAGTCGACGAAAGCGACGTGGTTTTCGGGTGGGTTGCGGGAGTTGCGTACTTAAGCCTCTCTGTCGCCCTGGATGGAGTGGTGCGGAGGCGCGCCGACCGCAGCCCACCCACAAAAAAAAAAAACATTTATATTTGTACTAGCAACCTACCCCCTCGTTTCACTTCGGGTTCAGTCGCTTTACCCGCGTAGCTCCCGTTCCCGTGGGAATACTGGGGTAAAATATAGCCTATGTTACTCCCTGATATTATAGCTTTCCATTGGTGAAAGAATTTTTGAAATCGGTTCAGTGGATCAAGCGTGAAAGCGTAACAAACAAACTAACTTACTTTCGCATTTATAATATTACTAGCAACCCGCCCTAGCTTCGCTTCGTTTCAATCGCCTTACCCGCGTAGTGCCCGTTCCCGTGGATATACCACTATAAAATATAGCCTATGTTACTCCCTGATATTATAGTTTTCCATTGGTGAAAGAATTTTTGAAATCGGTTAGGTGGTTTAAGCGTGAAAGCGTAACAAACAAACAAATAAACAAACAAACAAACTTACTTTCGCATTTATAATATTAGTAAGGATTTTAAATGTTTATTGAACACAGAATGATTCGTATACTGAATTACTAAAATGTTCTAGTTCTTACCATTTCAAATTTGTAACGCTACGTCCCGTTCGGGTGTTTTATGCGTGTTCTAAAAATGCATGACCTCTCTAAAGTTTAGAAACCTTCAGATACCGTACTGACATAGTACGCTGACTTTCGAGACATTCCAATTTTATAAAGTATTCACATTATACTAAGCTTTTATTTGAGTTCAACCTTTTCAGGGTGCCGTACCCAAAGGTTAAAACGGGACCCTATAACTAAGACTTCGCTGTCCGTCCAGCCGTCCGTCTGTCTGTCACCAGGCTGTATCTCATGAACCATGATAGTTAAACAGTTAAAAATTTCAAGGATAATGTATTTCTGTTGTCGCTATAACGACAACTACTAAAATACGATAAAATAATAATTAAAGGGGCTCCCATTAAACAAATGTGGTTGTTTTGCTTGATATTGATAACGGCAACAGGTAGGCGCTTGAAATATTCAGAATATTTAGTTTTATATTCACTTTAGAAATAAATAATTAAAATGAAAAAAGAAAAAATATAAAATATTTAAGAGTGGTTCCCATTCAACAAACATGATTGTTTTACTGTTTTTATAGATAATGGTACGGAACCCTTCGTGCGCGACTCCGACTCGCACGCCGGTTTTTTGAATAAAATCGAATTGAGTTTTCAAACATGTGTCAAAATAAATTGTTATTTAAATCAAAAACACTAAGACGTATTGATATGAACTTGGAAGCAACCCACCCACAAAATAACTTTCTACTACTATTTAACTGTATTAGGGGATGAATTTCAATAAACACGAAACACGTCTTATATCAATTCTCTTAAAGAATGTTTATGCAAAATTTTACATAGATTGGACCAAGGAATCTCATTATCCCAGTCAAACTTTGTCCCGCTTTTTCACCCCCTTAGAGGTATAATTTTTAAAAGTCCCTTCTTATCGGATGCCTACGTCCCACAAAGAGCACACCCTCAAAATTTCAAGTCTCTACGATCAGCGGTTTAGGCTGTGCGTTGTTACCTCACTCAGGACAAAGCATTTTATATATATATATATATGTAGATCATTAGGATTATATGGACACTTCTTTAAACAGTTAACCGTAAATTTTATGAGAATACTATGCAGTGTAGAGTATGGTCATCCTATTGAGGGTCAAAATACTCCACCTGTGCCCTCATCTCGGCATATATACATCCCACTGTTGGGCTCAGGCCTCGTCCTCTACGGGAGAAAAAATTTACCTTATACTACGCTATTCAAACGAATTGGTATAGGGTTTTCATTCGAGTTTTCCTTATCTTGAATAGGCATTATATGCTTATCCCTTAGCAGTCTTTCACCATGGGCAAGAGAGGTGGTTGTGAATGTATTCTTAATCCGTCACCACAGGTAACTACACTCCACCTGTGCCTTAAACTGATGATATTCCAATAG
Organism: Lymantria dispar; assembly: GCA_032191425.1. Lineage (NCBI taxonomy): Eukaryota > Metazoa > Arthropoda > Insecta > Lepidoptera > Erebidae > Lymantria > Lymantria dispar. The sequence goes on from CM063448.1 coordinate 25,503,461, forward strand.
CATAACAACTTTGTACAGCTGCTTATACTAAACTTCTTTCATTGACATAGGGTTGGCAATACTGGTTAAATACCCTATACGCACGTGTAGTTTTATCGTGGTTGAATGGTATTCATTAGATCAATAATTCTCTCTCATTTGTACAAGTTTTACTCAAATCTGTGCAAAAGCGATATATCTAGGCGATACCTTTGCTCATCGTCTCAACTTCGTTCGACACATCACAATATATGCATTCGCTCGTAGCGACAATATGGAATATGCTTGAATTTTTTTTTATTTTTTTAAACGTTCTACTAGTTATTATATTACTAAACCATTATAATAAACCATTAACCTAAAAAAATATTTTAAAATCGCTATCATTTTTGCGCGATTGAAACGCGGCTACTTCGGCGCGCATATTCTGTGACTTCAGAGTACTCGCACAAGTTGCTAAGGCTGTCAACTAAGGCTGTTTTTGGTGTGCTGGCATATTTTTGGGTTTATTTTTTTGGACGATATATCGACAGGTACTAAAAAGTAAATATCGAGGGTCGATATTTATTTAAATAAATTTGGTGTGCTGTAACTTTGCTGCTGTAACGTTTCTTGTAAAGTATTTATTCTATAAAATCACCGTAAACTTAATCTACTGTAAAAATGCTGGCATGAAGTTGATGATCAGTTATCACTTACTCCTGGAATTTGATAAAAATGCTCTGCACGGCAACGACGCATTGAACGAAGTTAAAAAGAGGTCACGGGGAAATATATCGAAATATCAATATATATACTTTTGAAGTGAAACTTCTTTACAATCATTGTGATTTCAAACTCGAAGAAACGAAAAAGCGAGTCCATGTATACCAATAAATAAAATTGAAGTGTCTGTTTGTAATGTCAAAATAATAGGCTTTTTTCATGCTCACAAGGTTATTTGCACTACACCTATGCCTAAAATAGCAATTAAAAAATTTTTGTCTGTCTGTCTATTTGTTCCGGGTAATCTTCAAAACGGCTGGACCGATTTAAAAAATTCTTTCACCAATGGAAAGCTATAATATCAGGGCGTAAACTAGGCTATATTTTATCCCGGTATTCCCACGGGAACGGGAACTACGCGGGTAAAACGACTATAACCTATAACCGAAGCGAAGCGAGGGCGGGTTGCTAGTAGAAATATAAACATTGTAGTGATATAATATATCATAACCTAGGTACCATCCCGATAGGGGCGATATAATGTTTTCCACCAATATACAGTGAAATGTACTTTGCATTTTTATTAGTGTATTCTCTAACCCTCATCTCACATGTTTCCCTACGGACGCAATAAACATTTTCACAAGAGGTCCTTGAACTAATAGTCCGACCAAATCTGCCAGACAATTCCAAGGCCCTATTAATTGTATTCATAACTCTGTAACCCATAATACTCCTATCGTGAGCCAATAGTTCGCTTTCACAGGTAGAACATTCTTTTTTTTATACATTATAACACGCAAATGTATAGGATTCAGCCGGCGAGAGAATGAGATAAAGGATAAAAGATGAAGGATAAAGGATAAATGATAAAGGATTAATGATAAAGTATAAAGGATAAACAATAAAGGATAGAGGTTAAAGGAGTTTCACTTTCGCCATGCGTACTTTGTACGCACGCTCTTTTTTTTTCTTTACATTGAACTCCGATATTGATATATTTAGAAATACCGATATATTGAAAAACGATATTTTAAAAATATCGACAGCTCTAATCAGAAGACTTGACTGTACTACGACGTCACGTTTGAAAAACGTTGCGTTTTAGAAATTTGCGAGCGAATCTCAAAAAACGCACTTTTTGACAATTAAATTGAATTATTAAGTAATGATAAAATTAAAAAATAATTGTATAGGTGCATTTTTTAAGCAATAAAGATTACAAATAAAAATAATTTGTTCATTTTGGAGTTTCATGCATATTCCCTATTAGGGGTGAATTTGACAGTCTACTCAAATTAAAGAGCAAACTGTTGCTAAAATATGAATTCTGAGTTTACACTGTCTAATAATGCTAATATAATGTTTTCTGACATTAGGCCACACAAAATCCATAGGCTATATACACTATAAAACAGATTCTAGCGTAAGACTACACGTACAGAGGTTCATACGCAACGCCGATCTACACATCGACTTGCACTTGCCTACCATTATACGTTATATGAAATAGTGTGCCCGTAAATACTTTGATTCTGCCGCGAAACATTCCAACTCCTTAGTTATCACCTAGGACAAATATCCCGTTCCGGATCTTAAAGGTCCCGTTCCGGATCTTAAGTAATCCGTAAAGATTCATTCTCGATGATATCAATACCGCTCAGATCATAGTTTATAAAGCCCAGGATGCCATAACAAATAAAAAAATATGGTACTGTCCTTGCCGTAACAATAAACTCAAATAACGAGATAAAATTCACACTGGTCGCAACGCCCCAAGCTGAAGTTCTGTCATGGAAAGAGGCAGCGGAATGGCGACATGATCCGCCGCCGGTGACTTGAACGACGCAGATGCGAGTACCAAGGGTGACTGTACCGGCGATTACCGGCGAGATTGACCCATCCACCCACAGAGAGGCTGACTATACGAGAGCGATCGACATCGCGGGGGGACGTTGGAAAGGTAGGGTATCCCACAGAGTATCCCGCCCCGCTGACACTGACCATGACAAGGAGTTCGGTACCGGTAGTCAGCCCAATGGCGTAGGAGAAGAAATACGATGGGTTCAAGACTGTCGCCTTTTTGTCACCCCGAACGGAGCGGAAGGCGTGTCCGCTGACCATGGCCCATCCAAAAAAAAAAATACTGAAGTTCATTCTCCTCACAGGGTACTTTTGGATAACAATTGTGTATGAGGGACGCTTCGTTCTATAGAAGTATATGATTTTAGGATAATTAAAAATAGAAATATTAGATAGTAATAAATCATCATCATGACAGCTTATATACGTCCCACTACATGTCAAGCCTCCTCCATAATGGTAGGGAATTTGACCTAATGGTACGCTAATCAGACCTGTTCTTGTACAGATGTTATATGCATATTATTTTATTTTTATTTTCATCATCACCATCATCGCAGCCCACATACGGTTGGGCTCCCACTGTTGGACTCGGGCCATGCTGGTCAGACGTGTTGGTATAGAGTTTCATTTCGAGTTTTCTTTCTCTTGCACAGATGTTATGTACATATAATATCCCATAGTCGTCTTTTACGACATCCACGGGCATGATAAGTGGTGAATTGTATTCTTACTCCGTCACCACATGGAAAGATAGTTTTTAGTTTATTGGGACAAAAACACATTTATTAGCAATATCTATATCTATTCTTAAAACTAAGTAAACGTGTAACCCACACCAATGTCCGCAAGATAATACATATTGAAAACTAAACTTACATGTACTAAAAATATGATGCATTTTTTTTTGTTTTTTGGGGTGGGCTGCGGTCGGCACGCTCCTCGCACCACTCCGTCCGGGTCGACAGAGGGGCGTAAGCACGCAACTCCCGCGACCCACCTGAAAACCACGTCGCCTTCGTCATTGGGCCGACCACCGGAGCAGGGTTACTTGTCATCAGTGGTCGGCCCGACGGAATACCCCCTACTTGGGGGTATTCCATCCTACCCTCCCATCGACCGACGTTCCCTCCTCGGGGAGGACGTCGGTCTTTCCTCACGCGGTCGGCCTCTCGGCAGGTGACGGACTAATCCCTGGTCACGTCACCCGCGGAACAAAAAAAAATATGATGCATAAGAAGTACATTAACTACTTTAGAGCTAAAACAGCCATTCTTTTGAACCTTTCATGTGAGAGCGAGAATATGTCCAAGTCGTTATAGAGCATATTATACATTTCTACGAGGCGGCGCAGAGGCGCACGTGCATCGGTGTGAGTTCTACACCTAGCTGTGTGAAACATCCGAGGCACGCGCGCCTCTCGTCGCATCGCTGTTCTGGGTACAATTATAATCCCTTAGTCATCTTTTACGACACCCACGGGCAAAAAATGGGATTGTTAGTTGTATTCCTACGCTATAACCACACGGAGAGTTATATGGTAATAAATATATAATATATTTTACTTTGATTGCAGTTTAATAATCTCACTTTGTTCAAATACATTTTCAGCGGTGAAGGCATTGGAGCAATCGACGAGGACGGTGGATCCTGCAATGATCGGCGTCCTGGTCGGTATGGCTGTCATGTTTATCATCATTTGTGTAGTTCTGCAGCTGTTTAGCAGGTAATTTTATTATTTTTCTTATCCTTGTATGTACAAACCACCATAGCATAAGCCTATATGATGGTTGGTAACTAACGGATTACAATTTTTTACTTTCATGTGGATGTCGATGGAAACCTTAGCCGGAAACGACATAAGAGTAGGCAGCAGTACACTTCTGTGAAATTTATAGCACATAGAATTGCTAGCAAATTTGCTAAACGTGACGATTGTAGCATTATTTCTTTTTTAGTGTGGACGTTTATGATATATAGTGGATGACGATAGACATAACTGATTTTGAAAGTGGCAGAACTCAGAGTGGCTTACTTATGACGTAAAGCTGATTTAAAGTTCAATCTTAAGTTGGTCAAATAAAACATTTATAATTCTTTATTCAAGATTATCCCTATTTTAATCAGACTAACGAAATTCACTGTTATAGATACTGATATAGAGTGCAAAAATTGCGGAGTGTTTAACATAACGAGCTTCTGTACCAAGTGACATGGATTCGATTCCCATGCAAGATAATACTTTGTGTGATCCACAAATGTTCATTCTGAGTCTGGGTGTAATTTCTGTCCGTTAATTATATATTTGTTAAGGCCTCCGCAGGAACCAGGGGTAGTCTTATTTAAAAAGACATAGATTGCCAGGAGAACTGGGAGTAATGCCTTAATCGCTTGGCAATCAGGTTGCCAGTTGCAATTTATGCTATACATCGCCTAAAAAATCTCTGCAATCCACTCCCATTTACACTGCTGTCCACATCAGATGGGTTTATGAACTCCACCAGCAGATTTTATGACTTACGATTATCAATGAACCCTATATTAATGAAACATAGTGCTCCCATATCTCCTTTTTTCTACAGTTGCTTGCGGCTTTTATGAAGTCGTCCCCAAAAATTATATCGTGCGATTTATAATCACCAACCACTTAGGGCTAAATCTACGTGTAATATAATATGTTAAACTAATCAAAATGAATACACTTTTTCAGAGCACGTTGGAGAGAGAACCGCACAATCTTTAATACACCTAACCCACGATTGATGAACGTATCCTTACTGCGAGATTCTAAACTGCTGCATTCACAGGTGATTCTTTTTCTGAACATAAATATCTAACTTTTAAGCCTAAGTTTTCTTCTCAGTGAGAACAGAATTGGCCTACTATGGTAGTCAAATAAATACGCATATGTACACATTTTTTGATACTTATTTTCTTTTGTGGATATGAAATTTTCTCATAATATTTTATCAAGTTTGATGTCTGATACGCCATTTTGAAAAATATTTTCATTTATAATGAGGAAAACTAAATAAACATCTCCAAACAGTTGTTGTAAACTCTAAATACTACATTCTTAGTCCTTGTCATACAGATTTCTGTGTATGATATAATGAATTTTCATTTCATTGATTTTTTTTATTAATCTAGCAGTTAACTATTTCCTTACACCATAACTGTAGATTTGCGATATTATTTCCTAAAATTCATATAATATATACATATACTTTTGGATGAAAAAATACTTATATAGGTTACTTACTCAGAATATTTTTATTAGAGCAATTATACCACAGTAACTTAATGAGAACTTGAAAACATTTAGTTTATTGGCAAATTACAGGATCGTCGAGGCTCTCGTGTGAGTGTACGTCCACCGTCACGGCAGGCAAGCCAGCAGGAACTGAGACCACATTCGCCAAGTCCAGGTACACCAATTTAGCTAGGTATTAACCAATTATTTTTTTTATATTTTATTTTAGACGTGTCATAGTTTTAGAACAAACAATATTGAGATTAATTACATTTATTTTAAATATACTACATGTATCATAATAATGGCAAACGTAACATTGTTCGCTAGGCATTGATTACTGTTTCCAATTGTTAAAGGGTTCTTAGATATAAAATAGTTTCGTTATTCACGAAACCATTTTTCTTCACTTCATTTCAATATTTGTAAAATTTGTTAAGAAAATATTGAAACTAAATGAAATTGTGTTCAATAATTACACTTTTCATGTAGATCTCCATCATCTTAGCTTATCTATGACCTACTGATGGTCTTGAGTCTCCTCTATAATAGAAGGGAAATTGACCTACTATACTATGCTGGTCAGACCGGTTGTACAGGGTTTTATTATGATTTTTGAACACATTATTTAGCAAATATCCAAATTTGAATGAACATTAGGTATTCACAGATCTATACTTATAAATAACAAATTTGATTATACATTTTTAGTTCCTATTTGCCTGTTCCAACGGAGTAAGAATACAAGACACCCTTTCTTGCCCGTGGTTGCCATTATTGCCTATCCTGGAAGGCAATTTAGGGACATAATATGCAGATAACATCTATTTAACAGAAGGAAAACTTGAAATAAAACTCTATGATAACCCATTTCAACGATCAACCAATTTCTATGTGGTAGAACTATACCGTCGACAGTCGTCTGCTTACGTCAGACTACAGGTCTGTCCGGGATAGTACCAGACTCTCGTAGAAAATCAATGTTTCCGTAGTAGCAATTGGTTACGCCACTTTGTTCGGTGATCGAGAAAGTTCGAAACCTAACTTGCCAAGGGAATCGCGTATGGTAATAGTGATACTTTTATTATCACCGAACCTCATTATATGCATTCACACTCTCTTCACTTTATATATGGTAGGTAGGCAAAACCTATGGCAAAGGTTCATAAGCGACAGTATCGCTTATCATCAAGTGTGCTGTTTGCTCGTTTGCCATCGTAATAAAAGAAAAACTAATTTATTAATTAAACAATTAAGATCCATTGGTAATCAAATGACTTAAGAAAATTGTTGTGACTTCAGAAATAACAGGGAATTTGGAAATATTACACGTGTTATATTTAATTGAATAGCGATCTCTATTTCTTAATATTGTTTGTTGTAGTACAATTATATGGTGTTTTAATTACGCATAGCTTTAAAGTTTGTTAACCGTAAGTTATGTAATAAAATAATATTTATCAAGGCACCTTTTAAATAATACGCCTTGCTTATAAGTTTTGCAATTGTTAAAGTATACTGCACCGGTGTAAAGCGTATAAGTGTATTTTCTATCTAAATGTGTTGTATTTAATATTTTTATTAGTAAGCAAGGGGAATGGTCAAATATGTATGTTTATAAATTTAATAAATGTTTAATTTTAAATATAAACTTTAAATCTGTCCTTTTATGAAATAATGGAAGAAATCTTTAATTGTCAAAATAAAAAAAACATATAGCTTAATACAGTAAATAATTCGACATTTATACAAGACAAATTAATAATTATTAATTAAATAACTTTCTTTAAGATTGTCCTTGTAGTAGTAGTAGTTGAATTTGAAGGATTAAAAATACATTTATTAATATTTTTTTCTTGTCCTTACAATAAAGCAAAAAAAATGCTATACTTTTAATTGCCCTATCCCCTCTATAGAGATAATGCTAATCATAATTATTTCATGTATCGACAGCACGCCACCATCAAAGTCATCAGCTACACCGAAAGTCCTCAGGTTACATACGATATCGCATTGCTTATTTATAAAAGCTGTAATATTTAGCTTGGTATTTAATAGACAGGTTGATTAAAATTTAGATATTTTTTCTTTCTGTGAAATAAAATCGTGAGGTGATTATTTAATTTTATATAATCACGTCAATAAGAACAATTAGAATTTACCTTACGTTAGTACATATTTTAATTGGTATTATTTTTCCAATTTTTTTGATTAATGACTCCTTGTACGGGATATTTTATACGTTAAAATATATTACAAAAATATATATAAATTTTAGAATTTTAGAAGTAATTTTATATTTAATTTTAATAATACAATTTTAAATAATAACATTTTAAGGCTCTGATTATGAACAAGTGTTTAATAATAGGTATAGTCTAAATAATAAATATAGTTTAAATGATAAATATGTTCCAACAATTTTTTTTTTTCAAAATGATGCTATATTTGGAATTATTCCTATTATAACGGAATGTCTATTGTTTTTGTTTTTGCTTTTATATGTTTATTAGATTATTGCTATTAAAAATACAATGAAACGATTGGCTTCAGCAAATTCAGAAACTGAATAGTTGCTCTCTAACTTCTTAGAGTAATGAGTTAAAGTTACACGATTGCATGGTCATATAACTACCAGATATAATCGCATAATCGCCGGATGGCAGGCGTGGGCTCAACGCCTATATATAATAAATATTTTTACCCTACATTCTTATAATTCTTCAAGTTTGAGTATGATATGTATCTATTAATCCTTATGTAATTCTGTTAATTTATATATTAGTGAGGAATATTTAAAAATGGATCTTAAATACTAAACTCTGTTTACTTACTATAACTACTTATTATAACAAAGCCTTAAGGAGAGTTATTAAGGCTGCACTGATAGTAAAAATTCTTAAAAATAATTAAAGTTATTGAGCTCTTCGAGAAAAATAAGGGAATGTTGCCATTTGAAAATCATGCTTAGCATCCATAAAATAAATTTAAAAGTATTTCGGATAGTAATTTATAGATTTTTTAATGTTTTCAGGATCTCGTAGAGGATCAAGAGCTAGTAGTGGACACTCGGCGACATCTCTAAGGTCGGCGACCATTAGATCTCCAACAACACCCGGTCCAACTTCAGTTACTGTCGAAATCCGCGCACCCGATGTGTAGAACCAATAACAAAATCTGATATAAAATAAAAAATTACGATGAGAAAAGTACAACTGAAAATAAATTCCAAATTATATTTAGCAGTGACATAATAAGCCTTTAAAAAAAGAATTATGTTAGGTAAATATAAATACAAGTACTGAAAAATGAATATATCACAAAATATATGACATACTGTATATATCACATATTTTGTCATAAATTTATTTTCTTTTAATATTTAACTGGATATATTCATTAAAGTAACAGCACTATATTAAAGCATATAATCAGCAACTAGAAAAGTGCCTCAAAAATAAGATATACTTTTCAATCGGATCATTCTCATTGCACTATAATAATAATAATACAAACCTAGTACGTAATATCAATAAAAAAATAACACAATCACATTCATGATTAATAACACATTTAAAAACATAGATGTAGTGCACAGTTCAACGATTAATAGTTATATGAAATAGATTTAATTATGTAAGCTTATTTAGCAAATAAAAATAACGCTTTTTGGCAATCCTTTCTAATTGAATAGTTTAAAAAGTCGATTATTATAAATATAAGTCAAATCGTTTCCTCTTCTTTTCGTAATCCCATGTAAGTAACTATGCTAGAATCTTTTACCTGCCTTAGTAATAAAGTTTAGCTTAATATTAGCATTGTAGATCTAAAAATATTTTATTTATGGGGACCATCCTCTTCAGGCGGAACGTTCAGAATTTTGAAAGATAAGTGTTAAAATTAAATGGTGGGGAGCTTCGACGCCGCTTTGTATAAGTACAATAAGCCTTTTTAATTCTAGCTGTAAGAGAAATGATAGCTTTTCTTGAAACAATTTCTATGAGTGAGAGAGTTGTGAATCGAAATTAAGATTTCTTTTCATAGTTTTTTAATCTTTATTGTGTAAATCGGGGAAATTTACACAAATTAATATATGACTATTAATTCATAAGTACATTGCACTTCTGATGCTTCGACCAAATCTTTATGCAATGCGCACAAAATGTGAGTACATTTAGTGGTTCGGCAATAAATTATTTAAATGTGCGAGATGAAAAACAAAAAAGATAAAATTTAAAGATATTGTCACCCTCATTAAACTGTATGGGTAATACTTCAATTATGGGGAAGAATTGACGTATGACCAATACATATTCATTCACGGCGATAATCAATATATTAAAGTAAATTATTGTATTAAAAATTTAACAAAAAATATGCTCACATTGTGAAAATGTACTTCGTACACTGTGCTCTAGTTATGTACTTACTAAAATATGCTATAATTTAATTATATAAACTTTTACCATAATATAACTTATACTTCCCGTATTGGTGTTTTAATTTCTAACCTTGATTAGGCACGGTCATCTTCCATATTGGAAAAGAAGTTAAATAGTGGGTATACAACATGTTGGTCAGATGGGATGTTTTTGCCCTATGGGCAGCGAAGATGAGGTAGGCGATTGTATTCTTATTTCCTGCTTACACATAAGGCATTATAAATTGATATCATTATGCATTACAAGGTAATGATTCGTTTACACATCAGCGCCTTAGTTTTTTAATGCTACTATTTTCTTGTGTGCTTTTACCTATTAGAATATTTTGTATGTTTTCTATTTAAAAATCAATCAGCCTAAACTTGTTGCTGTGGCCAAATATACTCTGTACTAAATCTTGAAGGTCCCTTGGTTCAGACACGTTCGCGATGAGCCTGACCACAAGTTTACTATCGCTGAGATAATACTGTATTCGACCCGCAAGGCCATATCAAAGAATTACTCACGGTCCCGTCCTGGTCATTAAATTGGGAAATTCTGTCGCGTAAGAATAAGTTCAAATAAGTTGGATTGCGGGTCTGATGCAGAAGGCCGTGTTACTGGACACGGCGCGCATCATGAGAAAGTTCCTCTCTTTGTAGCCCTAATCACCAGCGGCTTGGTCCTTGTATTCGCTGCCGGAGGGTTAATACGCTTTTTATATTTAAATTATTTTATTTTTTATATCATATTTAAAAATGTATTAGGTAGTTTTTAAGTTAAATAAATGTAATGGTTCAAATAACGTAGGCACTCGTACATTGCTCTTAGAAACGCCTCAAGCCAAGCCCTTACCGCGCAGAGAGTGCCCTTGCGCCTATGAACGCGCTTATCACTAGTCCACGTAATGATATAACAGCCAATATCCACAATCCACTATAAAAGAAAATATAATTATATTTGTTTGAATGAGAGCTGACTTTTGGCTGGAATGTGAAAATGTCATATAATGATATTGTCTTAACATAATATGACTGCCTTTTATGTAATGTGATGCGGAAGAACTGCTGGAGTGTGTAGTAAATATTATTAAATATTGCTTTACCAATATTTTTATTTTCCACAAATTTCCCTGAAGATACCATTAACAGTATGCTCATAGCATCAAGGTGATGATTTGAGCTACTGACGGGCAATGACTAATATGAAGAACCTGATAATTTTTGAAGAAAATTATAACTCGACACTTCGAACAATCGGCTCGTGTGAGTCTCTACTCAACTGATTGCCAATACAAAAAAGAAGAACTGTAAAATCTATCTGTGCTCACCATTCATCTGGGTAAGGAAACTATTTATATTTGACATCCTACTCCAAATAAAAAAAAGATACATTCTAAGCTCACACAGGTATTTTGTACCCACTCATCATCATATCTAGAAAACATTTTTTTCGAACAGCCTATATTTTTGTGGTTCGCAACGAGGTAAATTAGATTTAATTATTAAATGATTGATTGATTATCCGTGTGGTGACGGAGTAAGAATACAATTTACCATTTCCTATATTGCCCGTGGATGTTGTAAAAGATGACTAAGGGATGTAATAAGCATATGACACCTGTGCAAGAGAGGCAAAACTCGAAACAAAACCCTACTCTAACACGTTTGGTCAACGTAGAATAGTGGGTCAATTCCCCTCCTATTATGGAGGAAGCCTGAGCCCAACAGTGGAACATACATAGGCTGAGATAATGATGATTAAATGATATAAGAACTGTTGCTATACTACATTTTTATGATTAAACGAGACAACTACAATGGTACTACTACTGTCAATGGACAGTAGAAATATATAGATTACTAGCAACCCGCCCTCGCTTCGCTTCGGTTTCAGTCGCTTTACCCGCGGCGTAGTTCCCGTTCCTGTGGGAATACCGGGATAAAATATAGCCTATGTTACTTCCTGATATTATAGCTTTCTACTGATGAAAGAATTTTTGAAATCGGTTCGGTGGTTTAAGCGTGAAAGCGTTACAAACAAACAAACAAACAAACATCCTTACTTTCGCATTTATAATATTAGTATGGATAGCAGCCTGCCCTTATTTCGCTTCAGTTTCAGTCGTCTTATACGCATAGTCTCCGTTTCCGCGGGAACACCGGGACAATATATAGCTTATGTTACTTAGGGATAACGTAGCATTCTAATGGTGAAAGAATTATCGAAATTCATCCAGTAGTTTTTAATTTATTCGTAATAAAGATACAAAAATACAACGTTTCCTCTTTATAATATTAGTGTAGATTTTATTTAACTAACTTATAAAATATTTTATTTTACTGCCCAGAATTTTTGAGTACTTTCTTCATTTATGATTCATCAGCCGGCTACATTGAGAAAGATGCGAATAAAACTCATACTTTTATAAGATTTATAAGTCAGTTAATGTTATATTAATAAACGTATAAAGCATTTTTTAAACAAATAGATCGGGATAAAACTACTTTTACGGATTATATCGCGTTTGTATTTGATTTATGATTGCCCGACGTTTCGAACACTTTGCAGCATTCATGGTCACGGGCGGACTAAGGTGTCTCATGTCCAACAAGTACGTACGGGGTCCGCCCGTGACCATGAATGCTGCAAAGTGTTCGAAACGTCGGGCAATCATAAATCCAATACAAACGCGATATAATCCGTAAAAGTAGTTTTATTTACAATGTGTAGTGCTCGCGTAAACATCAGATATCATTAAATAGATCGGGGACAATTCTTTTCGCATATAGTCTGCTTAAACTTTTAATTACTCTTTGGCTGCTCTAGATGTTTTGCTCTAGATGGCTGGTTTTGATATCACTAAAAAAGTTACGATTCAAAAAAGAAACCTTTTAATAAAATGTTGTTTACCGCCATTTTATGTATTACGTACGACAATAAGTGTGAAAAAGGTCGTTTTTCAAAGGTCGGTCAGGTTTGACAGACTGTAGCAAAACGCGGACTAGCAATAAGGAGATGCTGTGTGTATTGTGGCATTGAATTCATTATGAGCTTTTGCCGCCGAGCAGAGACCCAAATGTCTCTACTACCATAAACTGAAGAGATTAAAAAAATAAATTGAGAAAATTCAATCAACTAAAATGCTAGACAACACATATTTAGTCAGTCAGGAAAGATTAAGAGAGTTTGACTGGGAGGTGTTAATGCATCCGCCAAATAGCCCTTAACCTTGCACCTTCTGATTGACATCTATTTCGGTCTCTTCAGAATTCTTTAGTCAGTATCAGGTTAACATCAAGAGGGGACTGCCAAAACTATATGTCAGGTTTTTTGAACAGGAGCTTGAAAATTTCTACAGTAACGACACATGTCACTACCTATATAATAGGCAGATAATCATCGAACAAAATGACATATGTATTGTAATTAAATCTTAATAAACTTTAAAAAATAATGTCAAGAATTTTCATGTAGAATGCAATGGAATTTTTCGCCGACCTTACTCTTTTAAATTATTTTATTGTGTGTGATGACGAAATAAGAATACAGTTCACCCCTTTCTCAGTCGTAGGTGTCGCAAAAGACGACTCAGGGATACGTATTCAGATAACATCTACCCAAAAGCGGAATAACTCAAAATAAAATGAATCCGTCTGACCAGCGTATATAATTATAAATAAACTTTAAAAAATAATGACTTGAATTTTCATGTACAATGCAATAATATTTTCCTCCGACCTTATATTATTTAATTTATTTTATTCCGTGTGGTAACGACGGAGTAACTACAAAGAACACACAATATTTTTGAAGTCAGCGTCAACTATAGATTTTTTTTTAATTGCCAACGGTGGCAAACGAGCAAGCAGCACACCTGATGGTAAGTGATACTGCCGCACATGGACCTTTGCAATACCAGGGATACAGCCAGAGCGTTGCCTACCGTGACCTAGATTACGCAACAGTTTATTTTTATATCATCATCCTCATCATCTCGGTTTGTATAGGTATATCCCACTGCTGAAGAAGAAATTAATCTTTACCTTGTTGGTAAAACTTGGGTATAGGGTCTTATTTCGAGTTGTTCGTCTTTTGCCTAGAATTCCTTAGTAGTTTTCTATGACACCCACGGGCAAGATAGGGACTGGGGGTATTATTACTCCATTATCACACTAAAACATTGGTTTATATCTTCTTTTTTTTACTAGACATACATTTTTTGTTACAATCTATAAGAGATTAACAATAAATATCGAATGTTTACTAGGTATTTCAGTACTTACGAGGTACATTTTAGACATGAATATTAATATTTTTATATTTATAACGTATTGTAATTCAGTTACAACAAAACTGGCACGAAAAGAATGAAAATATATTTGATACAAAATGAAATTGTAAACATGTCGCTCGTTCAAACTTACTTCGTTGGTTTCGTTGACATCTGTCACAGAGATCAAGCTATATTTTATGGACTATAGACACAATATTTTGTTAGGTGCCAGTACCCACACACACTATTTCGTTAGGTGATGATTTCTGTCAGATTTCACAATTTAGCTGTTGTAGAGCACCCCTACTAAGTTAGGGCCCTGAATATCGTGTAGTGTAATAAGCCTTTAAATAATTTCTAGATCCAATGAGGTTTTAAAATGTAATTTCATTATTTAGGGCACGTACATACTCATTTTTAGTTTTTTAATCAAACATACAACTTGTACGATACAAGTGACCCCTCGTAGTATATACGACTAAGGCCCAATTTTGCTCCAGCGTAGTATTTTTGACGAACTCGACCCCCGAACAGTTCACGAATTACATACGTTCCCTTACCAGCATCAGTCCACCGACCAATTGGGTATGGCTTTGTATATATATGCTCCGTGGTGGTGACGAAATAACAATACCAATTGCCCAAGCAATAAACCAATTCCTTTCT
This sequence comes from Lymantria dispar, assembly GCA_032191425.1. NCBI lineage: Eukaryota > Metazoa > Arthropoda > Insecta > Lepidoptera > Erebidae > Lymantria > Lymantria dispar. The sequence goes on from CM063448.1 coordinate 25,518,624, forward strand.
TACCCGTAGGTATCGCAAAAGACGACTCAGGGATTTGTATGCAGATAACATATACCCAAAAGCAGGAATACTCGAAATAAAACCAATCCGTCTGACCAGCGTGGTATAGCTATATTATAGTAGTTAAATTTGCCTCAAATTTTGGGATAGGTTCGATCCCAGCAGTGGGACAAACATGAGCTGGTTTGTTTATTCCTTAAGGGTCATAGATGCCTTCAGTACTACCAATAGCCACAGAGATCATTAACGTTTTTGTACTAATCTTTTCTTTATGCACATAATTTTCATACTTTAAACATGCGTTTGGATTCTTTTCATTTCCCTATGAAGCCATTACATTAAATAATAAAACGATTATAAATGGCGACCTCTAACATATAATAATGGAATTACTACTGCTGTACACTGTTTTAGTTCCTAAAATATGAATAAAAAGATTTAATAACGTAGTTCATAGATGGCGCCACATATCAAAATATGGGTTATTATTGTGTACATAACTGTTTTGAATATTATTTGATAACCTTTAAGTTCTCGTTAGTAATATTAAATTTTAATATTTTGTAAAACTGAATTTAAAATATTTAAAATATAAATAAGTGTATATATTGTAAAGATCTCCGATGTTTACTAGGCATGCTTTTAAGTTCTGTCGTTTCCATATTTCCCGCCAATTTTGAATTTGGAACTGTTCTATATTCGAATGTGTTTAAATTTTGAATCTCAAAACAGTTGAAAGTATAAGGATTAATGCTATTGTTTAGTCACAGCGTCGATTGGAATCTGTCAGGTTACGTACGAAAATGGCGCTTTTTAAGGAAAATGTTCGTGCAATAATTTTCTACAACATTAGAAGAGGCCTGACACGGCTTTGGTGTTTTGAAGAGCTAACATCTGTGTTCAGTGATGAAGTCCCATGTCTGCGGACTGTCGAACGCTGGTATTTAGAATTTCAGCGTGGACATACTAGTGTTAGTGACAAATCTCGCGAAGGACGCCCAAAATCCGCCTTCACTGAAGATAACATCATTGCTGTGAGACAACTAATTCTCGAAGATCGTCATGTGATGTATCAAGAGATAGAGGCTCTATTAGGCATCTCAGGGACAACCATTCAGAAGACCTTGCATGAAGCGCTTGGTGTGAGAAAGCTAGTTTGCCGTTGGATACTGCATCTGCTTTCCCACGATCACAAGGCGGCCCGCGTCAGATGGTGTAAGAAAACTCTGCAAAGGTTCAACCGAGGAGAATCAAATCATGTCTACGACATCATCAGCGGTGACGAATCTTGGATCTATGCCTACGATCCTGATTCCAAACAACAATCTACAATCTGGGTCTTTCAAGGCAAACCAAAGCTGACTAAAGTTGTTCGTTCTCGAAGCATCTCAAAGAAGATGGTAGCCACGTTCGTTGGAAAAACCGGCCATGTTGCGACTAATTGTAGAACGGTTAACGCAGAGTGGTATACCACAATTTGTTTACCACAAGTCATCGCCGAACTTCGAAAATCTAACTCAAAGCGACGCATCATCCTGCACCACGGCAACGCAAGCACACACAGCGCTCGTGAAACGATTAAGTATTTGAAGCAGGAAAAAGTAGAAATTCTTGACCATCCTCCATACAGTCCTGACCTAAACCCTAATGATTTCTTTACATTTCCTAAAATTAACCCTAGAAAGATAACTTACGCCGCAGAGGCGCCCGTGCCACAATAATATTGTTGTCTCTTCTCATTCTGCGCGTGTATTAACTTGTCCTTCTCAGCCAACTCAGTCATCGGCCAGGCCTATCGCGGGACGGCTAGTTCTTAGCGGTGAGTACTATATTTTTGAAGTTATGAGTTTTTATGCGCTCGCGAGGCGTATGGTTATCTTTTATGTAACTTTTAGTGTTGTTTGGTACTTTTAATTTATGGATATGAAAATTTATTTATACATGTTTTATTTTTGTTTACAGCAAACATTATTAGCGTAGACCATGACAAGTAGAAGGGCACTTGCAGAAGACGAAATAGGCCTATTATTGGCCCAAGAAGATGAGAATGGTGATACTCAAGAAAGTGATAGCGAAATCTATCTCGCTATCACTTTCTTGAGTATCTATCTAGATCATGAGAGCGAAGATGATGTTCAGAGTGATGTCGAAGATGAGTACATCGATAGTGTAGCGATTGAAGAGGCAGACGATGTATTGAATGAAGATTTACCACAGCCTGGGTACATGAGCCTACTGAAAGTTCAAAATGTGATCAACGTATTATTGTACCTACTGGAAGAGTGATTAGAGGTAGAAATCGTTACTGCTGGTCTACTACCAATACAATGAAAAAGCTCAGTACCCAGTTGACCCAACAGTGGATGACCCAAAGACTTGAAGCTCCTACTTTGCCAAGACGCTTTGTGCGAAGTAATATTGATAATATTCTTCCAAGATCTCCTGCACTAGCTTCTGCAGATGACGAAGGGGAGTCTCCAGGCAAAAACAGGCAATATTGCAGCTACTGCACGTCGAAAAAGAAGAGAATGTCAAAAATGAACTGCGCGAAATGTAAAAAACCTATTTGTGGCGAACACAAGAAAGACGTTTGCTCTGATTGCCTCTAAAGCCAATCATACCAAAGTTTAATGTTTTTTTTGGAGTTAATACTCTATAGTCTATTAGTTAATACGAAAATAAAATGTTGATTTGTGATATTTCATAATAATTTGTTCCTATAAACAGAAGACTGCTAATTTTTGTTATTTTTCATAGAGGTTTCGTAATTATAAGTTAAAAATTACTATAATATAAAATGTATTAAGATAAATATTTTATTTTTAAAAACCCCACACACTAACCTTTCATATTTTTAAATTAGTGTAAATAAATATAAATAATTGGAATAAAAACACGCATTTGAAAAGTGTGCGCCTCTGAAGCGTATGGTTATCCTTTACGTAATATGCAGTATGGTTATCTTTCTAGGGTTAAGAAAAGTCTTCGTGGTCAAAAGTTCCAGTCCGGTAAAAAGCAGTCGACCCTTTCAAGTCAGCCATAGTGGAATAAATGTTATAATAACTGATTTGAGCGAATGGAAAATGTATTAAGCTACGTGGTGAATACTTTGAAAAACAATAAAAAGTACTATAAGGTTCTAGTTGTGTTTTTTTTCTTCAAACGACAAAACTTAATAGGCATGCCTCGTACGCGAGTATTACATATTATCTATAAATAAAACTATTTTGCGGATTTTATCGCGTTTGTATAATATTTGATTTTTGATTGCCCGACATATTCGCCCGTGACCATGAACGCTGTAAAGTGTTCGAAACATCGGGCAATCAAAAATCAAATACAAATGCGATAAAATCCATAATATAGTTCTATTTACAGTGTATAATATATACACATTGAATTAGTTATGAATCTAAAAACTTGTCGTTCCAGTTAAAGCAATTTAAAGGCTTTGAATTTTAAATGAAAACTATCAACCCGTCCCCGCTTCGCTTCGGTTACAGTCACCTTACCCGCGTAGTTTCGGTTCCCGTGGGAATACCAGGATAAAATATAGCCTATATTACTCAGAGATAATGTGGCTATCCTGTGGTGAAATAATATTTGAAATCGGCACAGTAGTTTATGAGTTTATTCATTACAAACATACAAACACACACAAAGATACATATTTTCCTCTTTATATAATAATATTAGTGTTTATATTATTATTTATATAATATATTAGGAATTAATCACCATCATTATCATCACTCTGTTTTTATGCCAATTGTATGAGGTCGACGCTAAATATCCTCTTCTACACAACCCAATCAAATGTAATTTCTGTATTTACTTCCTATCTGACCAAGTTATGATCACTCAATCCAATTACATTTCTTAGATCTTCCCCTAACCCCTGAAGCCTTCTATATTCATTCTTAAAATTTTTCGCCCAATATTTTATTAGATTGATTAGTAGTGGTATTATATTTGTACTCTTTCTCGCAAATATTTTAAGCACTCATGTCCTTAAGATATTTGTGAGGCAGAGTATAATACTATTAAATTATATTTTCATAAAATAGTTATTATTCCCAATTGCTATCAAGTTACTATGTACAACTTTTTACAAGTATTCTAATACGTAATAGTGCCTGTTGTTTTCTTGTTATCTAGATTTCAAGTTTATTGTATAAGATCAAACTATATTAAGATTCCTCTATTTTTTTTAGGGGTGGGCCATAGTCAGCGCACCCGCCGCCCGGATCCATCCGGGGCGACAGGGGCGGCGCGCGGCCCCATGACCCACCCGTGACACGTCACCTTCATCGTTGGGCTCTCCTCTCGACGTTCTCCCTCGGGGATATCGGTCGCCGTCGCGCGGTTAGCCCCTCTGCGGGTGATGGTCTAAATGCCTGGTCAAGTCACCCGCGGCCTCGGCTAGGGCGGCATTAGGCGCAGAAACTCGCGCCTGCGCCGCCCGAGTCGCCGATGGCGGATTACGTCGTCGTGGAGGCGTTCCTCCCGCATACGCTCCACTGCCTCCTTCCGCAAGACGACTGCCTCGCAGAAGGCGGCTACCGCGTTCCAGTTCCTGATGCTGCCGAGCATTTCCCTAGCAATGGTCGATAGAGTCAAGTCGGCACCAATGATTGCGACGAGATCACGGCGCTGCTCAGCCCACGCGACACATAGCTCGAGAGATTAAGATACCTCTACCGACTGCATGCTCACAAGTGTGAATAAGTATTAAGATAGATATTTAGCAAAAAGTGAATTATATTATTCTTTCTATGAGAAATAATAGTCTTAAACCAGATATAGATTGTTAGTGGAACTTAAAGCCCTATCTAATACACAAATCCGTTCCAATCTTCTTACTAATTACACAAGCGTAGGTGTGGCGAAGGCGGCGTGTCGCGCGCGCGTGGAGCTCAGCCTCGACGAAGCGACCCGCCGCCGGCGACTGGGGCAGCGCAGACGCGACTACCTGCGCGTCATGCCGCCATAGCCGAGGCCGCGGGTGACGTGACCGAGGAGTTAGTCCGTCACCCGCCGAGAGGCCAACCACGTGAGGAAACACCGACGTCCTCCCTGAGGGGGCGACGTCGGTCGATGAGAGGGTACCCCAAATAGGGGGTATTCCGTCGGGCCGACCACTGATGACAAGTAACCCTGCTCCGGTGGTCGGCCCAACAATGAAGGCGACGTGGTGTTCGGGTGGGTTGCGGGTGTGCGTGCTTACGCCCCTCTGTCGCCAAGGACGGAGTGGTGCAAGGAGCGCGCCGACAGCAGCCCACCCCAAAAAAAAAAGCGTAGGTGTGGGCGTATGATAACCAAATTGTGACTCATATCGTTGTCTTTAGGGGAGACATTGCATTACAATTTTACCCAGATTCGAAGATATTTGGAATATTATCGAATAAGCAGCTAGTCTTTGATGTATTCGTAGTGGGTTTCTTTACAATGTTAGATTTCAGTCATTAATTCAGAGCTTTCCACATTTTATTGTCATCGTGTTCGCTTCTCCTTCATACGCTGCAAAAATTTAATCTTGTATGGAACATTGTTCTTGATGTTATACATAAGTAGCCTTTGCCGGCGATATCATTCGCCTAAAAACTAACTTACCCTTGATGAAGTTTTATACCGTTTCGAAACTTAACCAATGGATTCTGCTAGATTGAGTAAAAAAAGTAAAATTCATTTATATTGTACTAGCTGACCCGGCAAACTTCGTACCGCCATAATTTTTTTTGTAAATATATCTTCTAAATTTCCGAAAATATAGTCTCTAATGGAAGAACCATTACAGCTTTGTCAGAAAAGATTCGATCGTCTTGGTCGCGACATTGTTAATGATGATTCAAAGAGAATTCAAATTACTGATTATTTATTTCTGACAAAATTATAATTATCATATTTTCAACCATACTTAACTATAAACAATATTAAGTTTAGCTGTCTATGCATTAATTTTGTAATAACATATCAAATTCGTTTTTGTTATGCTACGTTTATTGGGACTGGTATTCTCTTTGACATTTTATGTCACGTCACACGTGAACGCGATCGAACGGGATAAAATGTATCCTATATCCGTCTTCTGGTTCTAAGCTACCTCTCCATCAATTTTCAACCAAATCGGTACAGTCGTTCATGAGTTATAAATAGTGTAACTAACAAGACTTTTTTTTATATAAATAGATATTTTTTTTAGTGTGTTGCGGTCGTCGCACTCCTCGCACCACTCCGTCCGGGGCGATAGAGGGGTATAAGCACGCATATCCGTAACCCACCCGAACACCACGTGGTTTTCGTCGTTGGAGCGACCACCGGAGCAGTTACTTGTCGTCAGTGGTCGGCCCGACTTTATATATATAGATAACGAGCACTTCAAGCGTAGGTAACGTTACGGCAACACGCTGTGTCGCATAAGTTAGGTATGTATTTGTTAACTTATACAAAGTTGTTTGTAAATCGTTTATTTATTTTTGCTATTGGTAGGAATAATCGATCGGCTGGAGTAGTTTATGTGGTTTCTGCTAAAATTTGTAAGAATTTTAAAATTAATGGATCCTGATCTTCGTTAACCTCTATATTAGTATACTGCCGAAACCACTGGGCCTAGAAACGTGACATTTTTTATATGGTTGCATTTCTTGAGATATATGAGCACTAACAAAGAATTTTTGGAAACTCACCCCTTAAACGGGTGACAAACGTATCACCGAAACCCTTGGGGCTAGCAACGTCAATTAATTTTTGTATACTCTTTCTTTGGGGTAAACGAGCACTATGAAATTATTCTAATAATTCATCCCCTAAGGGGGTGCAATATGTATAGCCGAAATCATTAGGAAAAAAAACGTGAATTTTTTTATCGCGTTTGTATTTGATTTTTAATTGTCCGACGTTTCGAACACTTTGCAGCATTTATGGTCACGGGCGGACTAAGATGTCTCACGTCCAACAAGTCATCGTTACTGCAGAAAATTTATAATTATCTACCCGATACATAAAATAGTTATTAACTATTGACCCACATTTTGATACAAATTTATTGCTAGTGTAAGAAGAAAATGATTCTATATGAAAAAATTAAATGTGTGACCTCGGCTAGGGATGCATCAGGCAGGTACTAGGATCGGAGCCTGTCGTGGTACAGGCATTCCTCCCGGACCCACTCCGCCGCCTCCCTGAGGCAGTTTTCTCGCAGAAGTCGGCGACCGCATCCCAGTTCTTGACGCTGTCGAGCATCGTTCTGGTGACAGTTGGTAGCGTCAGGTCGGCACTGATGACTGCAACGAGTTCACGGCGCTGCTCTGCCCAGGCCATGCAGACCTAGAACGTGTGCTGCACCGTGTCCTCATCGCAATCACAGTGGTGGCAGGGCGGCGTCGTCTGGGCCATTGAGCCTAGAAATGTGAAATTTCGTATACCGATCTGTTTTTTGGGGTAAGCGAGCACTAAGAAATAATTTTTGGCCAAATAAAATAAATAATAAAAGCATATAGTTAAAAATATCGAGACTATATATCATTACCTTGCTCTTATTTTAATTATTTGGAATCGACGCAATATGTAAACACTTCTCTTGTACTACCATTGTAGGTCACACATCACAATGGTTCTAGCAACCATCTTATAACCGACTGCCTGCCTGATGACGTTGTTGTTAAGACGGCATCATCAACTGACCCAGTTCGATGTTATTCTTAATCTTTGTAGTCTTTTGACGCACAGACACACAGGTGTAAGCATACGAAAACGCACATACACACGCATACGTGCACACGCACACACACGAGCACGCACATGCACACCTACACAGGCAAGCAGACACGCGCACACACGTGCACTCATGCACACAAAAGCGGACACACGCGCACACGCACACACGCAGAAATGTACACACGCACACATACGCGCATACATGTACACGCGCACACACTTTTTATTAAAAATGTATATAAAAGAATATATGAGGGTAGCAGCATATGTAAATGTATGTAAATGTATATATGAGGGTAGCAGCATATAATTTCTTACAACAACTATGACAAACAGCAAACGAGCGAAATCCATACTAATATTATAAATGCGAAAGTATGTTTGTTTGTTTGTTTGTTACACTTTCACGCTTAAACCAAGGAACCGATTTCAAAAATTCTTTCACCAATGGAAAGCTATAATATCAGGGAGTAATATAGGCTATATTTTATCCCGGTATTCCCACGGGAACAGGAACTACGCCGGTTTAAGCGACTGAAACCGAAGCGAAGCGAGGGCGGGTTGCTAGTAATACATAATTTATTACATATAAATCTCCATAATTAAACATAACTTACAAAGCGTTTCTGTTCACTTCAAATGTACTAAACTCTACTGTAAATAATCACAGCTGTATGTGCTATCTATTTATTTCTTATATTTTTCATCTAACTACTTAAACGTGAAGCTCAATAGCTAACAATGTTGCTGGAACGTTACTCTTGTAAATTTGGTCTTTCGAGGGGCGATAACAAACCTAGTTGCGAACAAGATTTCGTTGAGTGGAGCAAAGCACAAGAAAGAGGATTAAGTGTGCTCTAAGCTTAGTTTGCATGGACAACGTGCATATTAATATGTGCATATTAAACTTCCAAACGTTAGGCATAACAGAACTACCACATTGTGGAAATTATTTATGATTAATTACTATGAACACGATTGAAGGATCAAAATAAATTTCATCTTAAAATTTATTCAAACATACCCTATATTTTTATGTAATAATGCGTAACTCCTAATCATGAACTTTTTGTTTTTTTTTTTTCTAATATTGACAGACGGTATTCTTAATACACTGGTTCAACATTCTTTATTTTTTATTTTACGACTAGCACCGGGGGAGCAACGTTCTTCTGAGCAACCCAAAATATAATCTGTGATCGCCAACTGCTTCTCCATGTGGTGACGGAATAAGAATACAATTCACTATCCCTTTTCTTGCTATTACAACTATTTTAAGAATTATAACACGTTTATATTTTATTTTTGATTGCCCTAAATATAGGTAGTATATTAAATTTATTAGTAATTACTTTATTTAAACAAAAACAATATATTTCTTTCATCTATACTAATAAATAAAATTGGAGTGTCTGTTTGTAATGTCAAAATTTTTTTCATGCTCACACGGTTATTTGCACACCTATGCCTAAAATAGCAATTAAAAAATTTTTGTCTGTCTGTCTGTCTGTTTGTTCCGGGTAATCTTCAAAACGGCTGGACCGATTTCAAAAATTCTTTCACCAATGGAAAGCTATAATATCAGGGCGTAAACTAGGCTATATTTTATCCCGGTATTCCCACGGGAACGGGAACTACGCGGGTAAAACGACTATAACCTATAACCTAAACCTGGCCGTGTGGCGACGGTTTGAGAATACATGTGTCGCCACCCCTTACTTGCCCGTGGGAGTCGTAAAAATCGGCTGAGGGTTCACCAGGAGAGTGGGCAGCAGCTCTCTCCTGGGAAACGTAAAACATCCATACTGCGATCGCCAACCCGCCTGCCAAGCGTGGCGATTACGGCAATATCCCCTTTTTAAAAATGGCGTACAACAAAAAAATGGCCCCCAGGCACGGCGGCTCCGGTACCCTACGGGCTCATTTTGGTGGCGGGCCCAGTAGTGGTGGAGCGGGGGGTGCGAGGAATCTCCGGCAGCGATCCGGCTACCAACAAAAACGACCCTTAGCCCTGGTAACACACAACATTCGGACACTCAGGACTGACGAGAGGGTCATCGAGCTGGAAGAGGAATTGAGCAAAATCCGCTGGGACATTGTAGGATTATCAGAAGTGCGAAGAGAGGGCGAGGGCACGATAATCCTCCAGTCTGGAAACTTGCTCTTCTACCGGGAGGGCGATCACCCGTCCCAAGGTGGTATAGGGTTTATCGTTCGTAAGTCTCTCATAGACAACGTGGAGAGGATCGAGAGTGTGTCGACAAGGGTAGCGTACCTTATACTCAGAATTACCAAGAGGTATTCGCTGAAGGTTATACAGGTATACGCACCGACCTCGACATACTCCGACGACGAGGTGGAGGCATTTTACGAGGACATCTCGAAAGCCATACACGCGTCCAAAACCCACTTCACGGTGGTTATGGGAGACTTTAACGCGAAACTAGGCAAAGGGAGTGATGATGAGTTGAGAGTGGGGAAACATGGATATGGACAGAGAAACCAGAGGGGCCAGAAACTGGCTGATTTTCTGGAGAGGGAAAGCCTCTTTATGATGAATTCCTTCTTCAGGAAGCAGCCACAAAGGAAATGGACCTGGATTAGCCCCGATGGTTCAACAAAAAACGAGATAGACTTCATCTTGTCAGACAAACGACAGATATTCAATGATGTCTCAGTGATCAGCAGAATTAAAACTGGGAGCGATCACCGGATGGTACGAGGCACATTGAATATCCATACAAAAGTCGAGCGGTCACGCTTGATGAAGTCTACACTCCGACCTACATCTGTCCAATACCAGAACCTCGAAAACTTTCAACTCGAACTACATAATCGCTTCCAATGTCTGGACGAGTGCGAATCTCCGAACGATATGAACAACAGGTTCGTGGAAACTGTCCACGCGGTTGGGTCGAAATTTTTCAAGGCTCACCGCGTTAATAGACCTAAAAAACTTTCTGACCAGACTCTCGAGCTCATGGAGAGGAGAAAAGAGATGACGGTGCAGTCTGCAGCCGATTGGTCCAAACATAGGCAGCTAAATAGACAGATCTCCAGGTCTGTGCGTCGCGATATTCGCCGATTTAATACGTTCCGTATTAAAGAAGCGATAGAGCGGAATCGTGGCTCGAAAGTGTTCGCACAAGATCTGTCTATTGGGAAAAGCCAAATGACTAAGCTGAAGACCGATGACGGCACTGTCATTTCATCCCAAAGTGAGATATTGGGAGAGGTCGAAAGGTTCTATGGACAGTTATACAAATCATCCCGAAATCCTGTTGTCGGCTTGGTCCAAGATCCCAGATCCAAGCTAACTCGGCACTATACCGAAGAAATCCCGGACATCAGCTTGTACGAGATCAGAATGGCTCTCAAACAACTACGTAACGGTAAGGCACCGGGAGATGACGGAATTACGGCAGAGCTTTTGAAGGCGGGCGGCAAGCCGGTATTAATAGCCCTTCAGAAGCTATTTAATTCCGTTATCCTCGGGGGCGACGTTCCAGAGTCGTGGACCAGGAGTGTGGTGGTGCTGTTCTTCAAGAAGGGTGACAAAGCTCTTTTAAAGAACTACAGACCCATCTCACTCCTGAGCCATGTTTATAAGTTGTTTTCGAGGGTCATTACCAATCGACTCACGCGCAAGCTCGATGACTTCCAGCCACCCGAACAAGCCGGCTTCCAAAAAGGCTATAACACCATAGACCATATCCTCACGCTTCGGCAGATTATACAAAAGACCGAGGAGTATAATCGGCCCCTGTGCTTAGCGTTTGTGGACTATGAGAAAGCCTTTGATTCAGTCGAAACTTGGGCGGTGCTGCAGTCTCTTCAGCGGTGCCAAATCGACCATCGCTATATCGAAGTGCTGAAGTGTTTGTATAGGAACGCCACAATGTCAGTCCGTATCCGGGATAAGAGTACGAAACCGATCCAGTTGCAGAAAGGCGTGAGACAGGGAGATGTCATCTCTCCGAAACTGTTCACCACTGCACTGGAAGATGTCTTCAAGCTCTTAGACTGGACTGGACTCGGCATCAACATTAACGGCGAATACATCACTCACCTTCGATTCGCAGACGATATCGTCGTTATGGCAGAATCCATGGAGGACCTTGGCACTATGCTCAATGATCTCAGCAGGGTATCCCAACTAGTGGGTCTACGAATGAATATGGACAAGACGAAAGTCATGTCAAATACCCATGTCATTCCTGTACCGGTCCTAGTTGGCAATGCGATTCTCGAAGTTGTCAATCACTATGTTTACCTAGGACACACAGTCCAGTTAGGTAGATCCAATTTCGAGAAAGAGATCAGCCGACGAATCCAACTCGGTTGGGCAGCGTTCGGGAAACTTAAGAGGATCTTCTCGTCCAACATACCTCAGTGTCTGAAAACACAGGTCTACGACCAGTGTGTGTTACCAGTGATGACTTACGGCACGGAAACGTGGTCCCTAAATGTAGGCCTCATATAAAGGCCCAAAGTCGCTCAGCGTGCTATGGAACGGGCTATGCTCGGGATTTCTCTGCGAGATAGAATCCGGAATACAGAAATCCGCAGAAGAACGGGTGTAACCGACATAGTACGAAGAATTAGCACGCTGAAGTGGCAATGGGCAGGCCACATCGCTCGACGAACCGACAACCGCTGGGGAAGAAAGGTTCTCGAGTGGCGACCACGCATTGGCCGACGCAGTGTAGGACGCCCCCCCACTAGGTGGACCGACGACCTAGTGAAAGTTGCTGGGCGTCGTTGGATGCAGGCGGCACAGGACCGCACATTGTGGCGCAATATGAGGGAGGCCTACGTCCAGCAGTGGACGGCAATAGGCTGAAATGATGATGATGATGATGAATGAACCTATAACCGAGGCGAAGCGAGGGCGGATTGCTAGTCCTTACTAATATTATAAATCTATACCGATAAAAAAAATTGGAGTGTCTGCTTGTAATGTCAAAATAATAGGCTTTTTTCATGCTCACACGGTTATTTGCACGACACCTATGCCTAAAATAGCAATTAAAATTTTTTTGTCTGTCTGTCTGTTTGTTCCGGGTAATCTTCAAAACGGCTGGACCGATTTCAAAAATTCTTTCACCAATGGAAAGCTATAATATCAGGGCGTAAACTAGGCTATATTTTGTCCCGGTATTCCCAAGGAAACGGGAACTACGCGGGTAAAACGACTATAACCTATAACCGAAGTGGAGCGAGGGCGGGTTGCTAGTACGAAAGTAAGTTTGTTTGTTTGTTTATTTGTTACGCTTTCACGCTTAAACTACCGAACTGATTTCAAAAATTCTTTCACCAATGGACAGCTATAATATCAGGGAGTAACATAGTCTATATTTTAACTCGGTTTTCCCACGGGAACGGGAGCTACGCAGGTAAGGCGACTGAAACTGAAGCGAAGCGAGGGCGGGTTGCTAGTATAGAATAAGTTTCTTCTTGTACTAGCAATAAATTTGTATGTAGCGGGTAGATAAATCTCTGAAATAACGATGACTTATTGAACGTGAGACATCTTAGTCCGCCCGTGACCATGAATGTTGTAGTGTTCGAAACGTCGGGCAATCAAAAATCAAATATAAACGCGATTAAATCCGAGAGTATCTCTTGTAAACAAAAAATATTCAGATAAACATCAAAAGTCATTATTATTAAAACAAAAACTAGAAGTAAATAATGAAGGTCATCCATTGTTTAGTTCTAGTCTTTTTTTGTAACATTTGCGCGTCGAAATTCAATATTTATTCCTTTCATTTTTTATAGTGTTATAAATATTTTATTAGGTTATTAAAGGATTTCAATAAACCTTATAACATTATCCTTGAAACAATACACGCTATATTACTTTTTAACGATATTTTGAAGATTTTTATCTGTCAATTAACTTATTTATACATGCTGCTTATTTCATTTCTTTCGTGTACATGCTTGGTCTTGAAAATTCATTTTATGAATTTCGAAACTATTTTATAAAAATGGCGTATTACTTTTTATTCGTGTACTAAATATATTACAAAGGTACGTCTCTGATTGGTATCCGATTACCATAAATTTCGTCCGTAACGTTAAATGGCAGTATTCGTTAATAGGATTTGGTCCTATTTACAAGGTTAATGTTATGTTATCATTTATATAGGTATATATTTTCTTTTTTGTCATAGTAGATGGATAAAACGAAGGTGTGAAATGTATATGGACTATAAGGAAAAAGAAAATAGCCATTTATTATCTGAGCACGTGCAAAATAGAAAACATTCTGTAAACTAAAACAGGGACGAGACAGCAAAACTATCGATACGAATAAAAAGCATTCAACGTCGATTTGCAGGCGTTCTATCGGAAATTATGTTCATGTATGTATGGAACTTGGCAGGCATTGGTGTCGTACAAGATCTTGTACAGATTTGGACACTGTTTACTCAGAATACACGGATTAGTTTTGTGAGCAAACCTATTTGCATGCATGTAACTCGTTTCCTAATGCATAGTTAAATTTTTCAATTAAATTCAATTGAATTATTAACTTATCCTTACAATCACTTTCATCATCATCATCCTCTCATATATATATATCCGAATGCTGGGCTCGAGTCTCACCACAATATGCGGATATTTGATCTACTATACCACGATGGTCAGACATGTTGATGTAGGGTTTTATTTCGAGTTTTCCTTCTCTTGCACACGCCCACGGGCAAGATAAAGGGTGGTGAATTGTATTCGTACTTACTCACTGTGGTGACGGAGAGCCAATCGCATTAACTCCAAATAAGGTAACGATCCTATAGCAGCTCCAATGGTATGCCTCGAAGAAACCTTTAGAATTCCCTGATCTTTTCAACATATCGTGTTTATATTTAAATTCATTAGATTTATTCTTCTTCTTATTTGATGGCAATGAGCTACAATAATATGAGCTATTGGTGCCAGTGTCGAGTTATTATATTCATTGTTCAAGTCTGCAGTCTTCGTCTTTCAGTCAGTCGTTAGCATGATTTGGTGCTGATATTCAAGTCATGATGCCTTCTCTGAGAATTTTGGAATGTAGATTTATTTTAACGGATATTATTAACGGTCAATTGTCAATAATCAATAGATAATATATGTAAAAGGAAAGGAGGGCGAGGGCGGCGACGACATAGAGTAATACTATATATTGGAAAGGCGACGAAGATAATGAAGAGACATGTTGTACTTTCCAATTTATAATGCATCTTACAGCGGTTATAATAAGAATGTCCTAAGATTTCTAACTGACGGTATTTATACATTCACGTGGCCCGAATTACTCTTAATATCATACACTTAATTGATAATATTAAATATACACTATCTTAATAATTCTAATAATATTTACGTGCAAATATTATATAGGATTATGTTGCATTAAATATTTATTACAGCGGCAGTTGACACGTAGACGTGTCAATATGATGACATCATAAATCAGTGAAATATGAATATAATACATGTAGTAAAATACAAGTATTATAAGTTTGATTACTCGACACAGTGTAAGAAAGTACCGAGGTGTATAACAATAAGCATTTAATAGTCGCGCCGGAAGCTGATAAGCGGAAGGTGCACATTGCATGAGAATTATTATAGTAATATTAATCAACTATTTACTACCAATTAAATTATAAAACTATAATCAAGTCTATTAATAATTAATATGTTCCCAAATTAGCCGTACATGTGAGGCCGGCAGTCCTACTTGATAACATATATTAGTTTATCACTGAAACTGGCAATTGTAATTAAACTGCTTGTTTATTATTGTTAACTACGTCCAGCCAATTCATATATCATCATATCAATTTAACCCTTCACTGTATACGAAGATCATCCCTTCTATTTTTTTGGCCACAGGCTATGGTGCGTCAGGCACCGTCTAATCCGTCACGAGCGATGGGAGAGGGAGGGGAATGAGACTAAAGCCCGTCGGGTGCATACCACTCTTAAGCGTCCTTTTTTGTATTTGAAAGGTAACGCCCTGCACTAAGGAAATAATCCTTGTATTACGGAGGACTTTACAAACATATCATTAACGGACACAAATTACATCCAGACTCAGGACAATAATTTGTGGTTCGCACAAAGTGTTGTCTTGCGTGGGATTCGCACCCGACATACTGGCACGGTAGGTCAGTTACTTAATTTCTACACCATCTGTGCAGTCTTGTAGGGAAGCCACCAGTACCCGGCTCATCGTCAGTGGCCCGTCCAGGCGGCATACCCTTTTGGCTATCGTCTCGAGTCAGCGGCTTGCTTGTCGTGGCGTCGCATTCACGTGATCCACCTCGCCTTAGATGACGGGACTATAAATCCCTGTTCCACTCACTCGTTGCCACGGTTACGGCCGCAGCAGATGGAATTACTCCCACTTATGTCACCCTAGTCGCCAGTGGCGGAGCCTGTCATCGAAGAGAAGTTCACGCCACGCACGACCGCATCCCAGTTCCTGACGCTATCGCTTTCACGACAGCCGGCAGCGTCAGGACGGCACCAATGGTCGCGACAAATCTGCGGCGCTGCTGATCCCAGGTCATGCAGACCTCAAGCGTGTGCTGCGCCGTGTCGTCTTTACAACTGCACTGTCGGCAGGACAGAGCCGTCTCCATCCTCGCGATTTAGGCAGGTACTTGCCGCAGCAACCGTACCTCGACAGCAACTTCACCAGTTGAAAAGAGAGGGCATCATGCCGCTGCTCTATCCATTCATTCACCGGTCGGCGAGCCTTCACGGCCCGAACACTGTAACGGAGCCAGCGTCTCCAGTCGCACCACCCAACGGGCAAAGACGTATGTCACATAATTAATTATAATATATCTTAGCCGTCATTTACGACACCCAATTAAATTGTATTTTTACTCCGTAACCACAAAGAACATTGATGTAGTACCTATAGTTATTTTTATACCTTACAGTAATTTTTATGGTCCCATCCAGTTATTGCTAAAGGAGTAGTGTACATATTTTGTCTTAGTCGTATTAGCAAACACTAATTATAACAATACACTAAAATAATATATCTAAAACTCCTGAAACTCTTACAAAGTACATACACTGGCACAAAATGATAGGGCCAATGGCGTGGCTACATTATTACGAGCAATTTGCCCTATGCCTACAATAAGTTCACGTCTTGTTCGCTTACATATTGAAACGTATTTTCTGTTTGGTTATTGCTGATATTAGAATATTTATAGCTATATTTTGGAATTGAATATTAATACTCTGTTATTAATCAAATTAATGGAATGAATTCCATGTAAATGTTTTTGATGTTCCCTGATCTTCATCAATGAAGGAAAAAATCACAAGAAGAGAAAACAAAAATCAAATATTTGTAAGACCATTAAGATATGATATTTGATAGTATCTTTCCAACGGAGTAAGAATTCACAATTCACCACCCCCTCTTTCTTACATGTGGATGTCTTAATAGACGACTGAGGGATTAAATATGCATATAATATATATCGTTGGATGCAGGCGGCACAGGACCGCACTTTGTGGCGTAACATGAGGGGGGTCTACGTCCAGCAGAAGACGGCGATAGGCTGAAATGATGATGAATGATGATATATGCAAAAGAAGATAAACTTGAAATAAACCATATACCAACACGTCTGACCAGCGTAGTGTAGTAGGTCAATTTCCTTTCTATTATGCAACCCAACAGTGGAACGTGCCTATATGAGCTGAATTGATGGATGAAGAATGTAAGTATCATTGTTCTAATCAAAACATTATTAGCCTTAGTAAACTTGAGTACAAGGTATAATTTCAAACAGTCAAAAACAATACATATCCAGTAACCTGATTCCCTATTTTCTCGATGGACCCTCAGTCAGCTTTTATTAATCCCATGCCTAAGTAGGGATGTGACTTGGACGGAAAATAATCGATACTTAACCAATTGATTGTTCTGTACATATAAAAAAAAACATTCCCAATCGATCTGCAGCGCTACCTACCGGGTCCTATTGCATTATTTTAGAGGCCTAAAACTATTCTAGAGAGACAGAGATAGCTAGACAGTTGAAATTTTTTATAAATAATGTACCTATTTCTGTTGCCGCTATAATAACACATACTAAAAACAAAATAAAATAAATATTTAAGGGGGGCTCCGATACAACATACTCGATTTTCTTGCCCTTTTTATAGATAACAGCAACCCGCTCTCGCTTCGCTTCGGTTTCAGTCGGTTTACCCGCGGAGTAGTTTCCGTTCCTATGGAAATACCGGGATAAAATATAGCCTATGTTACTCTCTGATATTATAGCTTTCCATTGGTGAAAGAATTTTTGAAATCGGTTCGGTGGTTTAAGCGTGAAAGCTTTACAAACAAACAAACATCCTTACTTTCGCATTTATAATATTAGTATGGATGGTACGGAACCCTTCGTACGCGACTCTGACTCGCACTTATTTTTGCATTATTTATTGCCTTACTAATAGAACCGGTTTGTGTGGTATGTATCCCACATAGATTGAACATTTTCAAAATCTATAATTGACATTGATTTTTTATTTCATATTTTTTAAATCATAATAAAAATTGCTTAGATGTTATTAGCGAATGGATGTATGTAAATATAAACTCATTAACATTACAGTCAAACACATACCTTCCTCCATAATAGGATAAAAAAAACAATTGTCGCAACAACGTTATGGAATATAAGTAGTTTAGAACTTGAAATTACAGAATATAATATATTCTGTAATTCTTATTCCTAATAACGTTTACGGAAACCAGTTACTAGAATAATTTATTGGTATGATACTTTAATTATTTTATTCTAAAACTCCTTTTCATCACTTCAATTTCTTTATTATTTTACACTTAAACCCATTTTCAGCGCCCAAAAACACATTTGAGGGCGTATTTTGACAGCAATCCCCAATAACTCAGCCAACCCCTTAATACCTAACTAAGATTATTTATCCCAAATTTATGTTCTCAGAAAGGTTATCTATGATGTTCGGAGTTGAATTTATACGTCCGTGTGACTGTGGTTTGTAGGATTCGATATCCTGTAGGCCAATTGTAATAGCAGCAAAATAAAATAAGTTACAAGAGTTTATTTAAGACAACTAGAATAAAAAAATACACTATACACTACCAAAGAATACATTTTTGTATCACAGGGGATGAAGCAAACATAAAGATGATTAACAGACAAAAACTGCAACTAGATTTTTTTTGGTGTTTATGGCTCGTTTACTACTGACTTGTACTACCGCTGACTTGTAAGACAAATTGTTATTTATTAATTTAAAATGATTTTCGGACAACAAGCCAAGTAATCGCTTTTAACAGTGCTATGGCTACACTCTCAATGATATCTTCTGGGAATTCTGGTGGATAACAGAAATATACGTAAATCACTGTTATATCATATTTACTACACCTAGTAAGCATTACATAAAATTTCTTCAAAACTATTTCATATAACACGTTAAAACACTAAGATATTGAATATAATTTAAAACCTTCACACCCTTTCCCGTCAAAACTCTCAATTGCAAATAGATTTTTAAATCCTATATAGAATAGTAAAATAATAGTATGGCAATTGTATTCCGTGTGGTTACGGTGTAAGAATACATTTAACCACCCCTTGTTTTGCCCGTGGGTGTCGTAAAAGACGACTACCTCATATATGCAAATAATATCGATGCCAGAATCGTCGCAGCTCATGAATGGCCCACTTTCTGGCCTCAAGCCTCTTCCTCAATAGGAGGGAAATTGACCTACTATACCACGCTGGTCAGACGTGTTGGTATGGGGTTTTATTTCGAATTTTCCTTCTCTTACACAGATCTTATATGCAGGCATATTATATCCCTTAATCGTCTTTTACAACATCCGTAGGCAAGATAGGGAGTGGTGAATTGTATTCTTATTCCGTCACCACACGGAATGGTGCTAGATTAGGGAAATTCTATACAAAACCCTATTCCAACACGTTTGATCAGACTGAAATAGTAGGTTAATTTTCCTCCCATCACTCCCATCGTAGAGGAGGCCTGAGCCCAACAGTGGGACTTATTGAGATGATGATCATGGTAATTGAATCTCCGAGTTGATATAAAAATAAATAAATAATTTTGAAACAAAAGAGGACTTGACTTTAGTACTTACTTACGGTTTAGGCTCTGAAGTAATACGCAGATATGTAATAAAATGTCCGACCGACCACTGACGACAAGTCACCCTGCTCCGGTGGTTGGTCCAACGATGAAGGCGACGTGTCACGGGTGGGTTACGGGTGTGCGTGGTTACGCCCCTCTGTCGCGCCGGATGAAGTGGAGCGAGGAGTGCGCCGACCGTACCCCACACCAAAAAAAAATGTAATAAAATACTTAAATTTCTTTCTTAATTTTCAAAAGAACGGAGGCAAAATTGCTTTAACCAGGCTACTTTCGAAATATAATTTCCTGTAAAAAATTTACCCAAATTTTATATATATTTTTTTTTATTGCAAACGGTGGCAAACGAGCAAACAGTACACCTGATGGTAAGTGTTGCTGTCGCTCATGGACCTCTACAAGGCCGCTGCCTACCGCGAAGAAATTGAAGGGAGTGTGAATGCGTGCATTGAGGCTCGGTGATACCAAGGGCACCACCAAAACCCTCCACACGCAAACACCGTCGGAAAATTGGGCTTATATAAAATTCTTACATACTTTTGCATATTTTTTTACCCTATTAATTAATTAATAGCTGATCCACTGGTGTCCTGATAGGTTGAGAATACAGTACACAAACTCTTATTTTCCCTTGGGAGTCATAAAACCGGCTGATAGTTTATCAGGAGAACGACTTTTGGGAAACTTCTAATACCAACTGTAATCATCAACACACGCATAACATGTATGGCAATTACGGAATTAACTGTTGCATAATATCATTCAACAGTAGACGCCGATAGGTTGACAATGATGATTACTTTAGAGACATGAAGAGAAAATAAGAGTACAGCGCTCTCATTTCCTCTCTCGCAGTTGAGATAAAAGATAAGCACTCATCATTACTTCAGCAGAAAGAAAACTCGAAATAAAAATTAATACAAATCATAAGTCAATAATATTTTATCTTTATTATGAAGAGGCTCATGATATATACGGACTGAGAAACAAAACAGGTTGAATAGTCTTAAATTAAATTTAAACTAAATTATTGTATTAAAAACACAAGATAACTTACTAATGTTTCAAGATATATCCTTATTTCAGAGGAAATTCTTTGTATGTAAAATTATCTCTTGCCTTTTTTTTTTACTTTTGGCGCCTTCGTTGTTGGGCCGACCACCGAAGTAGTGTGACTTGACGTCAATGGTCTGCCCGACGGAATACCCCCTTGAGGGGTACCCTTCCATCGACCGACGTCTCCCCCTCGGGGAGGACGTCGGTCTACTACCTCGCAGAAGGCTGCGACCGCGTCACAGAAATTATTTCTTGCCTTCTAATTTTTAATTTTAAATATAATGATTGGTTTTACTGGGTATAATTTTTAACATTAAACAAGTGAACATTAAAGTATCTATTGATGAAAAAAAATGTTATTCTATTATACGTTATTTTGTTTGCATATCCTACATTTCAAATTCGATACCATTTAATACTCAAAACCACGTTGTAGGATTGGAATATTGTAGTTACAGAATAGAAGGAGATTCAAGAGATTCATGCAGGCAATAGGTGCTTGTCTATGGATACAGATTAGTCCTTTAGATAAAGGGTTCAAAGTGATAAAGGAAAATAAATTCGTGATAATATATGAAGATTAAACTGTGTTTGATTTAGGAATTCATTTTTATTGACCAGATAAACCTGTACAAAATTAATATGCTGTTTTGATCAGGTATTGTGAATCCAATAAATCCTGCTTGATATCAATATGAAAAATTTTCTGCAAATCATTTATTTTAGGACCATTCGATATGTATACAGATTTTTCATTTGCTGATAAGATTTCCTGTTTTTAAATGTTGCTATAAATTTATTAAAAATATTACGTTATTTATTACAATATATAAACCATCCTAAAGGTAGGGTAATCCTTTTTTTGGAAAGAATGGACGTATAAAAGAAAATTTTGAAATCGCGATGTTGATGAAAACGTTAAAGTGTACGACTAACATGGTGTGGATATATGATGAGATGGTATGAAAATAATGTCGTGAGGAGAGTTTTAACTATGAATGTATGAATTTAGAAGTAAGGGAAGACCTTCTAAGAATATGAATGAATGAATAAATTACATGATTCATGACATTGATAGAAAGGCAGTGAACGGTCTCTTGGTTCACACTGTGATCAGATAGGGATTTTTAGAAGAAGACCTATTGTTTCAATTTCAAATACCTAATTGAGATTAGAGACGCGTGACCAATCCCTTTTTTCTACAGTCATCTAATCGGCAATCTACAGTCATCTAATCTCTAGGGGAGGTGAACTCGTTTAATATCCGCTATCTGTGTACGCTTTAGCTCGCCAGTTGATGGTGATTATAACCAATGATGGACCTTATCACCCTTCTATAGGCAGATAATGTATATGTGGTAGGACCACAGTGTTGACAGTTGTCTGTCTACAACCGCGGGCCGGTCTGTCCGGGGAAGTACCACATTCTCGCAAAAAATTGACGTCTGAGTAGTAGCAATTTGTTTCTCTGGTTCGTTCGGTGAGTGAGAGAGCCGGAAGCCTAACTTTCTGAGGGTGTTTGCGTGTGGTGTGTTTTGGTGATGCCTTTAGTTTCACCGAATCTCATTGCACGCATTCACATTTCCTTCACTTTCATCACGGTAGATAGCGGCCTAGCAAAGGTCCATGAGCGACAGCAACACTTACCACCAGGTGCACTGTTTGTTTCTTTGCCACCGTGTGCAATAAAAAAAAATATATTAACGTGCTTTTTAATAGAAAGATGAGTAATGGTATAAAATATATTGTGTCTTAACTATATTAACCTAAGGTACCCAAATATTTTTGCAATTTGTATCTAATAACAGAAATTTAGGGGCATTTCGATTAAAATTGTCCTTCCATTTTCCTTTTTTCACCAGATACGTTACTGGGCAAGAGCTTCCTTCGAAGTGGAGTAAGTATATCTTCATCAGAGAGAAGTTGTTTTATTTTAAAGGATATTATTAGTTAATTGTTAAGCACTAGAAAAAAAAATTAATAAAATAAGGTATTGAAAAACTATGTTTACGGATTTTATGGCCTTTGTATTTTATTTTAAATTTCCCTAGTTTCGAAATCATTCCAGCATTCATCATCACGGAACAACTGAGGTATCGCACAGCCAACAAGTTATAGTTATTACAGGGGTTTAGGTCTACCCACTACAATATTGGTTATTAATATTTTGAGTCACGTTTCTATCATTCAAAGAGAAAATAATTCTATAAAAAAATATATTATTTTGTGTCAGTTATTGTTAAAAAAAATCTGGTAATTATTATATTATGACAATTTATCTATATATTAATACGTGAAGAAAAAACTTTGTACCCCTTTTTACGAAAATTACGTGGATGGACAAGCATGAAATTTGGTACAGTTGAAGTAATATACCGAGGAGATGTGCATAAAACTGAAATTTCATATAATAATGGATTAGAAATACGTTAAATTCATTAAAAAAACCATTACGCACTCTACCATTTTTTTTTTTATGGGTGGGCTATGGTAAGCGCACGCGCGGTCTTGTGCGTCCGGGGCGATGAAAGGACGGCGCGCGGGCCCATAACCCACCCGTACTCACTTCACCTCGTTGTTGGGCCGACCACCGGAGCAGATGTGACTTGTCATCAGTGGTCGGCCCGACGGAATACCCTTTCGGGTAACCTCACCTCTCGACGTACTGTGACGTCGGTCGCCATCGCGCGGTCAGCGTCACTGTGGGTGACGGACAATTCCCCGGTCCGATCACTCGCGGCCTCGGCTAGGGCAGCATTAGGCGCAGATACTCGCGCCTGCGCCGCCCGAGTCGCCGGCGGCGGAACGTGTCGCCGAATAGGAGCTCTACTCGCACACGAAGGAGGCAGCGGCCTCTTTCCGTGAGATTACGGCCTCACAGAAGGCGGCGACGGCGTCCCAGTTCCTGACGCTGTCGAGCATCTCCCTGGCGATGGTCGGCAGCGCCAGGACGGCACCGATAATCGCGACGAGTTCACGGCGCTCCCCCTCCCATGCAGCACACTCCTCGAGCGTGTGCTGCGCCGTGTCCTCGTCGCAACTGCAGTGGTGGCAGGACGGTGTGCTCTCCCTCCTGACAATCTTGTGCAGGTACTTCCCAAAACACCCGTGCCCCGTAAGCACCTGCACCAGTCGGAAGGCAAGCACCCCGTGCGTCTGCTCCAACCACTCCATCAGCACCGGCCGGAAGGCCTCGACGGTCCTGATACCGTACCGAGGACTCTCCAGCCGTACTGCCCAACGGGCAATGACTCCTTGGCGGGCGTCGACCCTCCAGGCGATGATCTCCTGCAGGGAGACCATGCCGCCGCGGGCGCGCGTCTCCGACACCCGC
The DNA here is from genome assembly GCA_032191425.1 of Lymantria dispar. Classification (NCBI taxonomy): domain Eukaryota; kingdom Metazoa; phylum Arthropoda; class Insecta; order Lepidoptera; family Erebidae; genus Lymantria; species Lymantria dispar. The sequence continues at coordinate 25,542,916 of CM063448.1, forward strand.
CGATAAATGTCGGCGAGCATCTCCGCCTCCAAGTCCCACGGGGGAGTTCCGGCTACCATGCAATCATTTTTGTTTACGGTTAAAATTTCGAACTGAATGTTAAACAATCATAATTATGATGACAATGTCTAATAAATATTTGTACTTATATTATATTAATTATGAGTGAAATACAGCTTGCCCAATATACAATTATACATAAAAATAAATAAAAGAAAACTGTAGCAGAAAAATTCATTTAAATGAATTATGGCCGAATTTCGACCACTCAACAACCACTAGTTAATTTAAATCTAACAAACCTATTATGCTATCGTGATACTGGTCGCCGGTGTTAATTATAGTTAGTTACTATTTTCAGTGGTACACAAGTTTTGGTTGTTACTATGTTACTTACGAATATCGTTTAATATGAATATTTACACGCTCGAGGTTTGTGCCGCATGGGCGGAGCAGTGTCGTGAACTCGTCGCAATCATCGGTGCCGACCATCGTCTCCAGGGCGATGCTCGGCAGCATCAGAAACTGGGACGCGGTCGCAGCCTTTTGCAAGGCAGTAGTTTCACGGAGGGAGGCGGTGGCGGCGGAGCGCGCGCGCTAGAAACACCTCCTCGACGTCGCGATCCGCCACCGGCGACTGGGGCGGCGCAGGCGCGATTACGTGCGCCTGATGCCGCCCTAGCCGAGGCCGCGGGTAACTAACTGGGGAGTTAGTCCGCCACTCGGCGAGAGACCGACATCGCGACAAAGACCGACGTCCTTCCCGAAAGGGGGGACGTCGGTCAAGGAGAGAGTAAGTACTCCTCAACGGGTATTCCGTCGGGCCGACCACAGACGACAAGTCACCCTGCACCGGTGGTCGGCCCAACGACGAAGTCGACGTGTTATGGATGGGTTACGGGGCCGTGCGCGCCGCCCCCTGTTGCCCTGGACGGAACCGAACAACGGGTGCGCTGACGGTAGGCCACCAAAAAAAAAAAAATATTTATGCAACTTCGAAGTATGTTGATGCATTATATTCTTCTTTTGGTATAACCCGTAAATTAGCTAAATAAAAAATTAATTAATAACATTGTTTTTTAACAAAAGTTGATTCTGATAACTTCGTGTATATGTCATATACAATAAAATTGAGACATAATTTATTTATAACTAATAATGGAAAATAAACCTAATTTAGACCATTATAACATCTAAAACGTCATTTATCTTTCGAAGTCAAAACATAGTAAACACAAATAAAACGCTCTCTACACAAGTCTGTGAAAAACTAGAAAGTTCGCTACAAAAGCCGATTTAATTACATCTCTCAGAGATCAAAGTGAGCTGAGACGAAGGAAGTAACTTTACACCAACGTACAAAGGGCAGACATGTAGGAGCAACTACTATGGAACTTTGCTTGTTAAGATTGTTACAAATGAAGTGATTTTGTTTAGTTTGTTACACAGTCGTATGTTCAGCAGTCTTTGCACAATACTCCGCATTATGGAATATATTGTCGTGTCGTGGCCAATCTTGCACGACAAATGAATTTGGATGTAATTTGTGAATACTTACGTTAGTAAAAAGACCAGACTTGGTTTGTACAAATAATACAGATTTTCCTTGTTAGACTTGTTAAAAATAAAATGATTTTATTCGTATTCTCATATGCCAAATAGTGTTCGAATTGAAACTGCGCTGGTTTTGTTTAAGTAAATTTGTACCCTAATCTACAGGGTAAAAATCTCTACCTAATCCATTATGTTAAATTTCTCCAGTTGTTTTTTGAACCTAATTTTTTGTTTGGTTGTTAAACACGATTTTTATAAAGGTTAGCAGGACTTTTAAAAAAAGTTATTATTTTTTTCAAATAGACAGAATTTATTTTTATCTAAAAGACTTTGCTGAGAAATATATCATAATATCTAGAATCTTATATTTTTTTGGACGGCACAGACTTATCTTGGGCAAATAGAAGGTTAGTCTTTAGATATAAGCCAATAGTGCAGTTGAATCAAATTAAATTGTTTTAATAACAACGCTTCTCTTATTTGTTAACATACCCATCAGCCAACGTTCCTATCAGCTACGGTTAATACCCACTGATAGACATGGCTTTCCATATAGGGGAAATACCCAACACCGAGCGTGTGAGTCAGGTGAGGTGAGGTTTAGGATACTTGACGCCAAAAAAAGGGAAAAATGCCATAATCGCCAACATTGGCAGGCTGGTTGGGAAGACCTATGCCCAGGAAGGTTCATTGATCGACTCATAAAATGATGATTAGATGGGTATTATGGGTATTATATTGTTGATTACCCCTTTGATTGCCAAGCTATTATATTATGACAAAAACTGAGTTAGAGAAAGTACTATAAAAATGTTCACGAAGTTGTTTGTAATTTCACCTCCGTTTATGTCTCACTACTCGAGTACTCCTTAAAAATAGGAAGTATATTAACCTACTACACCATATTGGTCGAATTAGTTGGTATACGGTTTATTTTGAGGTTTCCTTCTCTTGCATATATGTTATATCCATATTTAATCCCTTACTCGTCTCTTTCTACACCAACAGGCAAGATAGAAAGCGAATTGTGTTCTCATTCCATCACCACACGAAACGGTGTTTGTAATAGATGCTTTGGAAACCACGCTTAGTCATTAAAAACTAACTACGTACTATTAAAGATATATGCAGTCGATACAAAAATTTCTTCCTTCCCATGCTTAAATCTGTCCGTTACAAAAATACTAAATTAATTAGTAAATTATTATCCCCTCGAATCTAGTTAAGACTGATCAGTCGTTCTTAATAGAAATAGGCATAACAAAGTCAACGAGGATGATGTTATGAACATTAATACATAGGGACATTATATATTATATAGCAAAGTTACACATACTCAGAAATATGTATGTACATTTTACGTAATATTTTACTTCACTATATGGAGCTTATGTGTGGTTTTGTATTCTAATTAATGTTATTTCATATGAAAGTTTATTGTCTTTTTTTATATATCTTTGGTAAGTGATGGGTGTATCCTTACTAATATTATAAATGCGAAAGTAAGTTTGTTTATTGTTGTTGAGGAGGGATGAAGAGCATCTAACGAGGAGGGTTGTCAATATGTTTGTGGATGGACCTAAGAATCGTGGGAGACATAAAAAGAGATGGATGGATTGTGTGAATGAAGATATGCGTGTGAAAGTAGTGAGTGCAGATATGTCAGCTGATAGAAGGTTATGGAAAGTTAAAACATGTTGTGCCGACTCCACTTAGCGTGGGACGAGGGCAGGCAAGTGAATGAAGATGTTTGTTTCTTACACGCTTAAACCACCGAACCGATTTCAAAAATTCTGTCACCAATAGAAAGCTATAAAATCAGGGAGTAACACAGGCTATATTTTATACCGGTATTGCCACGGGAACGGGAACTACGCGCGTAAAGCGACTGAAATCGAAGCAAACCGGCGGGTTGCTAGTAATAAATAAAAAACATAATCACTATCTCAGTTCGAGTATATATCTCTAGCCGTGGCCGCGGGTGATGGGGTCGGTGAATAGTCCGTTACCTACAGAGAGGCCGACCGCGGGAGGGCGACTGTCATACTGGGAGGAGCGTTAGGCAGGGACGACATCTAAAAGGGCATCCCGCCGGGCGGACCACGTACGACCAGAGGACCTCGGTATCAGTGGTCGGCCCAATGTCTAAGAGAATACGGTGGGTTATGGAGCCGCGCTCCACCCTTTCGTCCCTCGGACGGAACGGACGGCGTGTGTGGTGACCATAGCCCACCCAAAAACGACGTCTAAATATTCTTACATTAATATGTAAAGACTATTAAAATAAATAAATAAAACTTCTTTAAGAAGCAAAAAAATTTTTTCCTTCAACTTTTGAATGAAGTTTCATAATAAAATGATTATTTTTCAGTTTATGACTTATGACACAGAAACGTGGTATCTAAATTGTCGGCCTCATTAATAGACTCAAAATCGCTCATGGAGAGGATGTAGAGAATGTAAAAGTACGTAGAGAAAAACCGAGCACATTGTTATTTTTCTACGTGATAATTTCTGGAGTAAGGATATACGTAGAAGAACAGAAGTAACAAATATAGCTTGAAGAATTATATATAAGTTGAAATGACAATTAACAGGCCACATCGCTCGTTAAACCGACAACTATCGGAAAGAAAGATTTTCGAATGGCAACCAAGAATCGGCGGACGCAGCGTAGGATAACCAACTATGTATACTGCAGTTGTTATAAGTCACAGAAAGCCGTTGGAAACAGGTGGGACACGGGTTCGATCTAAAATGCATTCTCAAGAGGAGTCCAACAGTGGACGTCTACGGGCTGATTGTAATCGATGGGTGATTCTAATTTATATTTAGAACGTAAAATCATTTTTATCATAATGTAATAAAGAAAAATCTTTTTTATTTGGTCCAAAAATACATCATGTTATTTTAGATCACTTAATTTTCTAATCGTACCTAAACCCTGAATATTGGACAATAAGGTTTTTTTTTATTTTTTTTATTGCAAACAGTGGCAAACGAGCAAACAGTACACCTGATGGTAAATGTTGCTGCCGCTCATGGACCTATACAAGGCCGCTGCCTACCGCGAAAGTGAAAGTGAAGAAAGTGTGAATGAGTGCATTGAGGCTCGGTGATACTAAGGGCACCACCAAAACCCTCCACACGCAAACACCCTCAGAAAGTTGGGCTTCCGGCTCTCTCACTCACCGAATGAAGCGCAGTAACTAATTGCTACTACTCAGACGTCGATTTTTTGCGAGAGTGTGGTACTACCCCAGACCGACCGGCCCGCAGCTGTAGACAGATAACTGTCGACAGTGTGATCCTACCCCTCTTAAACTAAGTACGTTTAAGTATATTTTACGTACTAAGTATATTTTATTAAAATGGAATAAACATATTCTGTCTAAATGGCCCACCACCATGCGTAAATATAAACACAGAACTCGTCTTGTTATTGATATTGAAAGAAAATTGTATATATATTCACATATATGCCACCATTCACGGTTTTATTTATACTTATAAGCAAACAATAAGTAAATTTGAGAATTCAAATTTAAATTTGAATGTCTAATCTCGTTGCCATAACATAACTTTGACAACTCTGAAAGCGGCACCCGAGTACTAAAGGCAAGGGTCCATTAGTGAAGGACCCCTGACACCGCGAAAGGGATTGAAGTATGTAACGACCTGCGAACTGTGACAAAAAACTGAAAGATTTCAGCTGTGTTATGTTGAGTTGTAATAAAAGTACGATACAAAATTTATGTATGTTAAAAGACATAATTTATTTTTTGGCGACCTGATTTTCAGAAGTTTTCAATGTCAAATAACTGTCAAATGTTTGCAGTATATAAATTTATAGCTCCTGTATGATGCGTTAAGAATACAAATGTGACACCAAACCATAATTTTTTCATGGGAGTTATAAAAACTTGCTAAGAAATCACTAGGAGAATGAACTAAAGCACTGTCCTGGGCAATTTATGAGATCAATTGTGATCATTAAACCGTTTGGCAAGCATGATTATTATGGGGTACTACGCCAGAAAGCTTCGCGTGGTGTACCAAGAGGAAAAGCGACAATTTCTTGGACTGCTCTCTGGAATTGTCGCTCGTGGCAAATATCTGGCCCGAAGGGGAGCCCAGATTGTGGGATGCCCGAAATTCACTCCATGCCCTCTAATTGTAGAACGCGAAAATTCGACGGGCTCAGTCGCACATTTATTTGAGGACTGGGCAGGCATTCGCCAACCGCGACATATCGTAATTCTTGCTTCGGGACACTCGTCTTGAGGCCCAGATTCAGGAGCGAGGGTCTTAGGTTAACCGTCCGGACCGCGAGGAAGAAAACCTCTATAAAACAATCACCTAGAATCCTAAGTTCTGGCGCGCGGTGAGAGGATGCATGGCTGATGGGTTGCTCAGTCATTAGCGCGCCCCCAGCCAGGGTACCTGCGGACCACCTGTGTTGGGATACAAATGTACGCTTACCCGGGTATAGGGATCTCTGCCCGGGTCGACCTTTATTTCTCCCATACTCGTGGGAACTCGATGGATCATTGTTCACACACACCTGATGTAGGTAAGAGGGGTGAGACGCCCAAATTACCACCACGGAGGATTCAGTTTGTTCCCACCTAAAAGCCTTGCCAAGCTACAGAAAAACTAGCATAGAAGAAGGAGATGCCTCGTCTGACTGCAGCTCGGCTGCTAGTCTGGCATTGGAGGCCACAATTTCAGCTGAGGGCCCGGCGACACTCGAGGTCCCTAAGAAGAAAAAAAAGCGCCGGAAGTATCCGAACATGGGAACGGGAAAGTCCTCGAGTGTCAAGAGGCGCGAGTTGGCCAGGCAGGAACGGCTGGCTAAGGAGGCCACTGCAGTCGTTCCGACCGTTGACGAGGGCGACAGTACTGCCGCAGAGCTGTCGGACACTCAGGGCGGCCACAGGTCAGCTGCTGAGACTGTCGCTGGGTCATCCCAGTCTCCGGCGTCGGCCCTGCCGGCGGCCCCAGCGGTCAGTGAGGAGGTCCTCCCCTCGCAGGTGCGGAAGCGCCCACTGAGCATGGGTGGCAGCTCGGTATTTGCCTCCGAGGGGAGTGGTACCATCATGCCTCCTCCCAAAGTTCCGGCCTCTCGCAGGGGACGAGGGGGCGCAGTATTGGCGGCAAGGTCGACGACTCCATCGCCGGTCGGCGCGGTACGGGGGACTGAGGCCCATAAGCGGGCAAATGAGGCGGCTGGTGCGAGGATAATGAGGGTGTTGCCTGACATCCCTCCCACCGACACGGCGGCTGTTGAGCCCGCTGTGGGTGGCGCTCCCCCAGCTGCCAATGTGGCCACCCTGCAGGCTGGAAACGCCCGCCTTCGTGGCGAGGTTTCAGGCCTGCAAGAGGAAAACAAGGCCTTAGCTAAAGAACTGACGGCGGTGCAAAAGGCGAACCGCGAGTTGGCCAAGCAAATGGCCGACTTGCGGCACCAGGTCACGTAGCTAGCAAAGACTGCGCCGCCGGCAGGCGCCGGCCCTGCACCGCCCCCGCCGTCCCCGTTGCGCCAACTCGCGCTGCGGCGAGTTCTAAGAGGGCCCAGCCGGCTGAAGCGGTCCCGCTGCCCGCAGTGGACGGCGTGCCGAACCAAACCATGCGCGCCATAGTGGACGTTGTTGGCAAAATGCTCAACGCGCGCATGGCGGCTCTAGAGGAGAAACTGTCTCTGCTACAGGAGCCCCGTCTCCGGCCGCCGCTTGCTGCGGATAGGCCGAAAGCTGTGGCGTCAACCCCTGAAGCGCTACCTTGCCAAGGCAGGCGCGTAGGAAGCTACACTGCGGCTGTTGCTGGACCGAAGCCGAAAGGGTCCGCCGCTAATAGGAAGATGTCACCGGCTCCTGCCAAGGCCGGACTTCAGCCGTCACTGACAACTGCACCGCTGCCAGCGGCCAACGCGGCAGCGGCCGCGCCTGTTGTGCCCGGCACTCAGCTGCGCCCGAACAGGGCTGGCAGACGCTGCAGATGCTCGACACCGTCAGGAACTGGAAAGCGGTCACCGCCTTCTGTGAAGCCGTCATCTCACGGAAGGAGGCGGCGGCTCGTGCGCGAGAGGAGCTCCTCTTCGGTGACACGGTATCTCTGCCTGATGCCACCCTAGCCGAGGTTGCGGGTGACCGGACTGGGGATTTTAGTCCGTGACCCGCAGAGAGGCTGACGTCGAGAGGTGAGGGTACACGAAAGGGTATTCGGGCCGACCTCTGACGACAAGTCACTCTGCTCCGGTGGTCGGCCCAACGACAAAGGCGACGTGGGTACGGGTGGGGTATGGGCCCGCGCGCCTTCCTTGCGTCGCTCCAGACGGAATGGACTGCGTGTGCGCTTACCATAGCCCACCCATAATAAAAAAAAAGGCCATTATCCAAAATTGTTAAGCGTATTTTGTTTGTTTAAATAAAAAAGCAAAATTGAACATTTTTCAAAAGGGAAAAGTACCTACTCTCTATGTGGTAAATGGTTAATTTATGTAACAATTTTTATCCAGATTTGTTCATTGTTTTACGCGTCTCAATTTCCCTATGTGGCTATAGGATAAGAATATAATTGTCACCACTGCTTATCCGTGGGGGTAATAAAAATCAGTCAAAGGTTCACGAAGAGTAAACAGTAGTACATTTTTGAAAACCCCATTTTTAGAGATTTTTGGACGCTACTCAGATTAAAATTATATTTGATATAAAAAAAATTATTACTATTGTTGTTACTGTTATGTTATGTAATCGATAAGGGCTGTATGCTATATTTGTTTGATGGCAGTAACAAATTATTCTTTGGATTTAAACAAACTCATTAGTGATAAAATGTATTTATTAAAAAAAAACTATCTAAAAAAAACCTAACTAACCTACTAACCTCATTAATCCCAAAGCATAAGTATCTTATTGCAATTTTGACGCGTGAGAGATAGAATTTTAAATCGAGCAAAAAAGAAGAAAGTTTATTTAGATATTTCTCTAACATTCTTAGAGAAGACTCTACTGAAATTCTCAATATAAAAGTCGAAGTTTAGAGGTGCACCATGCTAGCGGCAATAGTCTCATCTTTATTACTTGGGAATGAAGATAGTGTGGCAATTGGTGGGAGTATGATGATCACAGTTGGTGTTTTATATTTAAGAACTTTGATGTCCTTGCAATATATTAATTATGTTGAGACCACTTCTTACACAAAAATGAAATGTATAAACATTTCTTATCCAACAGTACGCAGCGAATAATATTATTTTGTCTAATATTATACCTGATATTATTCTGTAAGTGCCTCCATAATTTAATGCGTAAGCTTTTATTAAAAGAATAACCCCTCTGTATCAGCAACCGCTTTCTCTTAATTGGATCCACATTCAGTGCCACGTTATACTGTAATTGTAAGAGCAGATGTCTGACTTTGTTACGTTAGTCTGCAATTATGTCAATTATTACTTGATTGCGGTTGGAGATTAAATATTAGAAGGGTTAGCCATATGGCATGATTTGTTATAACAATAATGTCAGCTTAAAAGAACTTTTTTATATTTCCTATACATATCCAGATATATTTTAAGTTATATAGCTGTCTTGCGTGCTAAGCTAGGAATACTCCCAACTTTTATATTTGCTCTGGAATGCGTAAAAGATGACTAAGGGTTTTTTATTGACCTGGGCCAAATTCATATGATACCGTCTGCTTTACAATTACATTCCCAAGGAGAGTTGACGTCAGGCGGCCGTACGTAAAACTATGGCCAACTTTTGCAATATATGCAATTGAAGAGGAGTACATATTGCATCGACCCCAAGTAATTGGGATGAGATAAGAATGAGGATGATGAAATACATCATAATGATCTTATCTTTTATAATTATTTTTAAAAATAACAGACCGCTCAGAAAGTATTGCTAAAATAGTGTTTATTGTGTATGAGATTGGCTAGCTATAAGTCATTTCGAAAATATAATCTATATCTATAAAAGAAAGTCGTGTTGGTTACACTATTTATAACTCAAGAACGGCTGTACCGATTTACCTGAAAATTAGCGTGGAGGTAACTTAGAGCCAGGAGACAGACATAGGATACTTTTTATCCTGTTCGACCGGGTTGCCGTGGGACTTGACATAAAACGTCAAAGCGAATACGTCCGGCCACTATAAAACGTGGTATAACAAAAACGCATCTATCATGTAATAATAAAACGCAAATGACAGCTATAGACAGGCTATATTTTCGGAAATTTAGAAAATATATTTACGAAAAAAGTTATGGCAGTACGAAGTTCACCGGGTCGGCTAGTTATTTATAAGTAAAAATAATTACATTCCAGTTTCAAAATTTTTGGATTTAATTCAAATTATCGTGTCTCATTGAAAAATGTATTTGCATCAGGAACGATTTCGTTATGATTAGTTACGATTTCAAGTGTCGCATGAAACCGGAGGAATCGTACTCTATCGTATCGATGAAGTCTATTTCAAATGGTATTTATGGACGAAGGCTCTATCTATCAAGACAACCGTGTATCGTTTGAATAACGAATCCAAGTGCGGTCGACTAAATTTGGGGGATGAAGAAGGAGGTGGTCGCCCTTTGACGGCTGTTACGGAAGAAAACGTGCTAGCAGTAAAAAAAATATCCAAAACAATAGATAAGTTACGTGTTAGAAGATTCCGGACATCCTGATGATTGGATCAGAAAGCGATCACAAGATTTTACTTGTGCATTTTCGCGTCAAGAGGATAGTTTCACGATGGGTGCCCGCACACCTTACCGATGCTCAGAAGCAGGCTTGGGTGGAATTGTGCCGTGATATGATAAAAAAATTTGAAGCAGGCTAATCTCAGCGTTCTTACGACACCATTACAGGTGATGAGTCCTAGATTTATCAATACGATCCAGAAATGAAGCACTAGTCGACGGTTTGGGTGTTTGAAAGGGAATTAACGATTACAGAAGTGAAGCGATCTAAAAGCAAGAGAAAATTTTGGTAACGAGCCTTTCAATTTGACTGGTTGCTAGGTATCAATTCCTTTAGGGAATCAAAGAATCATCAACGCCGACTGATATACTACCAAATGCTTGCCAGAAATTTTCTCTATTGTAAGCAACAAACGTCCAAATACAGGGCTCCGCGGGCAACTGCTCCACCACGACAACGCGCCCGCGAACACTATGCTCAAAAGGAGGACTTCCTGGACAGAAAGCCAGTCAAATTCCTGGTACACCCTCTATATAGTCCTGATCGTACTAGGTCTTGGACTTCTTTTATTTCCGAAAATAAAAAATCAGCTCAAAGGGATACAATTTTCGTCGCCGGAAGTTGCGCTGTCAGCGGTCGAGCAAGCTATAAACGAAGTGTCTGCAGCGGACTGGAAAAAGTGTTTCGAAAACTGGTTCAGACACATGAGACTTTGTATAGAGGCTGGTGGACGGTACTTTAAAAATATTGAATAAAAAGAAAATGCCTAAAGAACCCTGTTTTCATTCTCTCGAAGCTGAGTGTCCCACGTATAATTCACAATATGAAATATAAATAACGTAAATGGCAAAAGCATTTTAAATAAAACTACTTTACGGATTTTATCGCGTTTGTATTTGATTTTTGATTACCCGACGTTTCGAACACTTTACAGCGTTCATGGTCACGGGTGGACTAAGATGTCTCACGTCCAACAAGTTATCGTTACTGCAGAAAATTTATAATTACAAATTTTCTGCAGTAACGATGACTTGTTGGACGTGAGACATCTTAGTCCACCCGTGACCGTGAACGCTGTAAAGTGTTCGAAAATTTGTAATTATAAATTTTCTGCAGTAACGATGACTTGTTGGACGTGAGACATCTTAGTCCACCCGTGACCATGAACGCTGTAAAGTGTTCGAAACGTCGGGTAATCAAAAATCAAATACAAACGCGATAAAATCCGTAAAGTAGTTTTATTTAAAATGTATAATACTCGCGTAAACATCAGAAATCATTATGGCAAAAGCATTTTAATATAACACATTCATATCATATTTTAATTTAATGTCACATTTTTTATAAACACAGTGTTGTAATTTTTTATAAACAGCTACAAAATTCTCACTTTACGGATTCATATCTGCATATTTGTAGTATATAAAGATGTTTATTAAAAGTTACCAGCAAGGCAGTTTTAAGTACCCACAAAAAAAAAAAAAAGACAGTTTTAAGTACGACAAATGCCAAATTATAGCTATTTATTGCTTAGTTAGTCATATTGCTATAGGCGAATGGATTAATTAAACACTTTATTATGGGTTGATTTTGTGTTTTAGTTAGTGAAAGATAGATCAGTGCGGTCAAAATTTATCTCATTATAGTATTCTTGCTTAAAAAAAAGAATTTAATCTAAGGTAAGAATCCTTATGTTACGGGCTCAATTCCTCACAAAAAGAAAATAAAATGGGATCTCCAATAGTTTAGGAGCTACTGCATATAAAGTACATACACATAGCTATGAGCACTTTCTATGCAATCGGATTTATGCGCTAATATGCTAAAATACTCATCATCATCTTGCTCTTATCCCAATTACTTGGGGTCGATGCAATATGTCATCTGTTTTGACATATTGCAAAAAGTTTCGGCAATGACTTTTATGACCGGCCGCCTGCCTGACGTCAACCCTCCTTGGGAATGTAATCGTTCACCCAAATGGTACCAGATGGAGTTGGTCCGGGTCAATCTAGGGCTTTTAGTCGTCTTTTACGACACCCACGAGCAAAGCAAGGGTTGGTAGTATTCGAAGCCGCTACTACACAGCTACTACCACACTACTACTAAAATACTACGCTATTGATATTTTATTTCTTTATTCTAATACGCAAAAATATAATAAAAACGATTTCTTTAATTCTTCACAACAATATTAAAAAGTGTTCACCATTAGTTTAAAACTTAGAGTGGTTTTATTAATTGATATTGATACTTATTTTGTAATTTTTACAATAATACTATTTGCACTAACACAAATTCCCACACATAAGCCCTCGTTGATTAGAAGAAAAGTAGGTATGCAGTTGTTTAGTTTCTCGAACGGTGACAGCGGAATCAAAACGGACTCGTACAAAATATCGCTCTTGTGTTGAATACTTTCCTTCGAGCAGTAGTAAATTAAAGTCTCAGTCAATGATAACTTGACCCATTCATATAATCTTATAGGTATAGTGATAGTGTTATTTGTAGACTGCAAACTTCCACGGGTCGCCAAAAGTTTAAGGTTTCCTCCAAGACTATGGCCCTTTTCCATAAGCGGTGAAATGAATGGAAGTGTAATTCTGCTTCAGTCTTAAAATCTTGTTTATAATAAAATACGTTCACAAAATTGAACTTATTCTAGATATACTTCAATTTTTTCATGTTTTTATGTCTAGTCAAAAGGAACGGATTAAAACACCATCACCACAGCAAGCCATACTACAACTAATAGGAAATAGTAAACGTCCAGTTGATGAGCAGTCAAGTTTCAACTAAAAACAATGAACTTTAACAGATTACCGAGACACTTTGGCCTGATGTCTCTTTCTAGCAAGTAACGACAATTAGTATTTTATTTGTTAGTGACATTTTTTATAACTACAAGATGGCGTTATTGGTGTGTTTCATAGTTTTTGAAACTACTATTTTGTATGAACTTGATATTGTTATAACAAATGCGTATATTTGAATTATATTTTATTTAAAAAACGATTATTTTTATATTTTTGAATGTTAAAATGAAGAAATAAAATATTAATAACGTAGTATTTTAGCATGTTAGCGCATAAACTCAATTGCTTAGAAAGTGCTCATACCTCTGAGTATGTACTTTATATGCAGTAGCTCCTAAACTATTGGAGATCCCATTTTATTTTCTTTTTGTGAGGAATTAATACATTTAAAGCTTTAATTTAAGGTTAAAATATAAAAAATAAAAAGGGTTGAAATTACTGAAATATCGATTTGAAATTTTCACTTCCGGTTTACTATACGTAAAAAAAAATCAAATATAGAATTCAAGAAAAAAATTAAAAACTTCAACTTTTTAACTATAAGAAACAGTATTTTTTAGGTTTTTTACAAATTAATTGATACAGATAATAAGAATTCAAAAATTTATGACTTCATTCTTCGTCACTTTTCAAAAGCTCATAACTCAGCAATAAAGCAATAAACGAAAAAAAGAAATGTGTGTACACATCTAGGTCTACTAGAAGTATAATTGACAAGAGTATAAACAAAATTCACGAACTCACTTTTTTTTTGCTGTCCGTTTGACGTGAAATCACTAGTGGTAGGATCACACTGTCGACAGTTATCTGTCTACAGCCGCGGGCCCGTCCGTCCGAGGTAGTACACACTCTCGCAGAAAATCGACGTCTGAGTAGTAGAAATTTGTTACTGCGCTTCGTTCGATGAGTGAGAGAGCCGGAAGCCCAACTTTCTGAGGGTGTTTGCGTGTGGTGGATTTTGGTGGTGCCCTTGGTATCACCGAACCTCATTGCACGCATTCACACTCCCTTCACTTTCTTCGCGGTAGGCAGTGGCCTTGTAAAGGTCCATGAGCGGCAGCAACACCTACCATCAGGTTGTACTGTTTGCTAGTTTGCCACTGCTTGCAATAAAAAAAAATGTCCCCTAAATCCAATGCTAAATGATTATGAGTGTACAAACTTTATAATATATATTTTAACAGCTTCAAATATAAAATTCTCTTGTTAATTTTAGTATTAAGTTTAGTTCAAGCGCAGCTGTGTAACTGAATTTTACTTTGTATCAGTTCTTGATCCAGATATTGGCTATTTGCAAACTTTGTTGTTTGGTGGTAAAATATGTGCGCGCTAATTATTTCTCTTATATTTTTAATTGGCTCTTTTTATTGTTTAAACCTGTATTTAGTTTAAAACTTGAATATTTAAAGAATATAAAAATGATTTTAACATTTGTCCGTATGGTGATGGATTAAGAATACAATTCTCCACCTCATATTTTACCCGTGTGTCATAAAAGACCAAATATTGGGTTGACCGAGCTTTGCCCGGTATATAATTTTTTTTCGTAAATTGTATTTTTGACGAAGTTCATCATTTAGATATATTAATAAAAAAATAAAAATAATGAAATAATGAAAAAAATATCAAAAATTACAAAATCAGAATTATAATAACAGCGAGGTTCGACCTCACGCTGTTTGAATACGACTGGACAACTTCCCAACTGAGCTATTGTCACTCTTGACAGCGACGGCGAAATTCGAATTCCTATTCAGAGAATGTCAATAACATTTTATGTCATTGTATTACACCGACAAAACAGCCTTTTCTATAAATAAAATATAGCTAGATCGATTTTTTGGCCTCGAATTCTCTAGTATGCCAAATTTCATCAAAAACGTTGAAGTCGTTTCCGAGATCCTGAATATATATATATATATATATATATATATATATATATATATAACATCTGGTTGACCAAGCTTCGCTCGGTATATTTTTGTTGTTTTTTTGTCGAATTTATTTAGATATATATTAATAAAAAATAAATATTAAATAATGAAAAAAATATCAAAAATTACAAAAAGAGAATAATAATAACACCGAGATTCGATCCGACGCTGTTTGAATGCCAAAACAAAACAAAAAACTGGACGACTTCCCACCTGAGCTATCATCCGACCACCGATGACAAATAACCCTGCTCCGGTGGTCGGCCCAACGACGAAGGCGACGTGGTGTTCGGGTGGGTTGCGGGTGTGCGTACTTACGCCCCTCTGTCGCCCCAGACGGAGTGGTGCGAGGAGGGCGCTGACCGCAGCCCATCCCAAAAAAAAAAAGAAACTTAGCTATCATCACTCACGATGTCAACAGCGAAATTTGAATCCATAGTCTATTGACATTTTATGTCATTGTATTGATTAGTTAAAAACACCGACAAAACAACATTTTCTATCAATAAAACATAGCTAGATCGATTTTTTGGCCCCGAAACCTCTAGTATGCCAAATTTCATCAAAATCGTTGGAGCCGTTTCCGAGATCCTAAATATATATAGGTATATATATACAAGAATTGCTCGTTTAAAGATTTAAGATAAGGGATTTAATATGCATTTAACATTTGTCCAAGAGAAGGAAAGCTTGAAATAGAATCCTATACCAATCCGTCTGACTGTTGTGGTATAGTGGTACAATTTTCCTCCTATTGTGGAGGAGGCTATAGCCCAGTAGTAGTATATATATGAGCCGATAATGATGATGTTTTAACTTTTTTGTAGGCTTATATACTTAAGCTAGTGAAATAATTCTCTATCTTCGTTATCTATGGTGAATCTATCAATTGTAACAAAACAGGGGTCGTAAAATAGAACCTGTCTGGACGTGCCTGATCGTGTCTCATCGTGTGTGAATGATCAGACACGATTGGACGATCAGACATGAGTCTGATCGTGTCTCATTGAGTCTTATCGTGTCTAGACGTGTCTGATCATGTCTTAACGTGTCTTATCGTGTCTGAACGTGTCTCGTCCAGTCTTACGCCTCGCTCACACGAAGTTGTGTCTTACTCTTTCGGATCTCAATTTTTGCAGGATCCGGATCAGTGACAATTCTATTTCTATGGAAGAGTTCATACGAACCTTCGGTTTTAAGATCCGACAGAAAAACCTAATCTTACTCAAATTGGCATCCGATTTGGCGGCTTGAACCGGACAGCCAATGTAAGATCTGGTTTAAGCGACATAGTATTTCCAATGCAACGGTGAGTGAGGTACAAAAGAAGATCACCAGCCGATCGCCCAAGACGAAAGCCGTAGTGGCGATCACTGATCAGCTGGTGATCCTCAAAGTACTGCGGAAGCTGGCGGTTTATAATTTTCTCCATTATCTTGGAGTGCAAGGATGTTATCGCAATTGGCCTGTAATTCCTTGGGTCAGACCGGTCTCCCTTTTTAGGGATCGGGTGGACATGGGCTACCTTCCGCGAAAACGAAACCCTATTAGTAACGTAGGAAATTCGGTATAGGCGCGTGAGGTTGGGAGTCAATTCAGGGGCGCACGTCTTTAGGACCACTGCAGGGATGCCATCCGGCCCACTCGACTTATGGACGTCAAAAAGCCGCAGCTCCTGCTTGACCGCACGTTGGGTGATGCGGATTTTTGGAAGCAAGCTTTCACACCGTGGAATGGTAGGTGGTGTGGCAGCTCTGGCGTCCAAAGTCGAGTTACAGGCAAAGAATTGACTTAGAAGGTCGGCCTTCTCCTTTACGCTGTAGGCCAAAGTACCATCGTGTTTCTGCAGTGGAGGGAGATTGGATTGACAAAAGTTGCCTTGGCGAGCGACCAGAATACACGACTCCCGGCGGGATAGCTTTGCAATCGCTTGCCGATTCTGGCAACATGTTCCGCCTTGGCTATGGCAATAGCTTTCTTACTAGATCTAGAAGCGGCGTTAAATTTCGCTTCACTTCTGTGGCGTTCAGGTCCTAACATTTTTGGGCCCTATTCCAGGCCCGATATGCGGACCGCTTCTGGCGTGCAGCCTCCCTGCAGGTTTTGTTAAACCAGGGTCGACTGCGGCCACCGATGGGTATTTTGTTGTTGGGGATAAATAATTTCAACCCCGTAATAACCACGTCGGTAATGCGGTCCGCACGACATCATACCCGCAATTTTGTTTTCAACTTCTCTTGCATTAATTGCTACTGTTGGCAACATCGCAGCGCTAGCAAAATTGTGGAGCGAGCACCACTCTTATTTTTCACCACCTCGCCATCCTAATTTTTACCTATTAAAGCCATACACAGCCCAATGTCATTGAGCTGACAAGCGTGGTAGGAATAGGTTGTTCTTAGACTCCTTGTTAAGTTTAAAAATTTACATTAATATGTTATAAGTTATTTGTTATAAGTTGAGGTTTTCACTATTAATTTTTAAAATCCCATTTTGTGACAGTTATAAGGTATTTAAATTGGTGAGAATAAAACTAGAAGTGTTGTATATTACTAAATATAGTTAGCCTTATTTTTAAATCCTAGTTGTGTTTTCCGTTTGAAAAGTGATTGAAGCGTTACTGGTGTATTAGTATAATTTAATTTATTTAACACTACTATCCTATTCTTTATTTGTACAAAATAAAATATCTAAATCAGACCCTGATGATAAAATTTATTTAATTTCAATACGAATCGCTGGAACATACATATGAAGCATTTCGTTGAGATTCTAAGTGTTTAACAATAAAAAACTACCAAGATTAATAGGGTTGTAAGCGAAATATCGGTTAAAACACTTATGCTATGTGCTTAATCATCCCGTTCGATCCAAAGTTTTCGACAATATATCAATGGATATAAGTAACTTCCTCTAATAAATGTGTACAAAATAAAGAAGGCGAAAAACAAACGTGACTTGAGAGTATGCGTCATTGACGAATGAAGTAAGAAGATGGATTGTTCGCCTGACAAACAACTGAAAACACACGGAGAGTATTTATTTTATATATATACTTGCTAACCAGCTTAGCCAAACCCTTCTATTAAGATACCAGAAAAATATTTCATTAGACTGTGGTTTATAGGTGGTTATTACTTAGCTTCAGGTAGTCTGCAATTCTGTATATTTGCTTGTGGGTTCGAAATCTATGGAGATGAATTATGTAATTAACAAAAGATTATTCAGAGTTCAGGGTCTCATTTGTGATTTGATCACATAAAAATATTCTTTAGTGAGGGAAGGTGGTATTTTTTTTAATAAATAAAATAGTAAATAAAATATTGTTGTTTGACGTTATCTGTTATTGAAAATTTAGCATTGGTGTTAAAATTGCCTCAGGTGTCATTGGGAAAATTAGGTTTAAATTTCCTTGCAATAAAATATTTCATCGCAGCCCACGTACGTCCTACTGTTGGGCTCGGGCCTTCTCCACAATGGGAGGGTACTTGACTTACTATACCATGCTGGTCGCATATATTGGTATAGGGTTTCATGTCAAGTTTTCCTTCTCTTGCATAAATGTTATGTGCATATTATATCTCTTAGTCGTCTTTTATGACATTCACGGGCATGATAGGGAGTGGCGAATTATATCCTTACTCCGTCACCACAAGGAAAAAAAAAATTGTTTCATGAAATAAAAATGATACCTACATATATTTTTTTAACAATTTACCTAAATGAAAGTTCGTAAAAATTTGTTGATATGATTTGCGACCTTTTTGTTATTGTTTAGGTGGGCTATGGTCGGCGACCACACCACCTGTTTCGTCCGGGTTGACAAAAGATAGGAGGATGGCCTCATAACTCACCGTATTTCCTCTCCTTCGCCATTAGCCCGACACGGGTACCGAGTTTCTTGTCTTCCATGGACAGAAACGGCGGACTACCCTTTTCTGTACTCTCTCTCCCTAATGCTCCTCTCGAGACTTCGGTCGCCCTCATGCGATCAGCCTCTCTGCGGGTGACGGACTATTCCCCGGTCCAGTCACCGGCAGCCTAGCTAGGGCGGCATCTGGCACAGGTATTTGCGCCTGCGCCGCTCAAGTCGCCGGAGACGGATCGTGTCACAGTAGAGGAGTACCGCACACACTCCACCGCCCCCTTCTGTGAGATGACTGCATCACAAAAAGCGGCAACCGCGTCTCATTTCTTCACGCTATCGAGCATCTTCTTAGCGATGTTCGGCAGCATCAGGTGGGCACCGATGATTGCGACCAGTTCATGGCGTTGCTCTGTCCACGCGGAACACACCTCGAGCGTGTACTGCACCGTGTCCTCCTTGCAATCGCAGTGGTGGCAGGATGGTGTGCTCTAGCTCCTCATGACGGTGTGCAGATACTTGGCGAAGCAATCATGATTTGCGTCCTTTGTTGTTGAACGGACGATAGAGTGTAAAAATAGCTATGGCACAGAGTCTATAAAATACCGCGGCCCAGTATCTAGTACAACAAAAGGCTTCATCCATGGCTAGGGCCGAGTAGTAACGGCCATTCTTGTCTATAGAAACTTTAACAGATATGTATATCATAACTACTTTTAACAGTTGAAGAGTAAGAGATTTTCAGAGTTTGTAATCAATGTACTCTCATTCATTAATTTGCGCCTTTACGGTATGATAATATTGATCGATCATTGCTTGCAACATACGTTCGACTGTGTCAATTTTTTTTGTATCAATATTGCATCATTATCATTTCAGCTCTTATACGTCTCACTGCTGGGATCAAGTCTCCTTCACAATAGGAGAAAAATGGAGCTACTATATCACGCTGGTTAGATGGGTTACCTAGACAGGTTTTCTTCGAGTTTTCCTTCTCTTGCATAGATTTTATTTACATGTTATAACCCCTAATCATCTCTTACAGTACCCACGGGCAAAATAAGGGGTGGCGAATTGTATTCATACTCCGTCACCCGTATGGTGATCGTCGTCGAATAATCGTCGTCGAATTCATAATCATTAGCATCTTACACTTAACGATTTCTAATGTTTACGCGAGTATTACATATTGTTATTAAAACTATTTTACATTTTCATGGTCACGAGTGGACTGTCCAGTCCACGGGTCATGGTGACCATTAAATGCTGTAAGGTGTTTTAAATGTCGGGCAATCAACAATCAGATACAAACGCAATAAAATCCGTAAAATAGGTTTATTTACAATCTTATCCCAATTACTTTGGGTCGACACGATAAGCACACTTCTTCCATCATACATACAGCATTAGTAATTGGCAAAAGTTTATGATCGGCATCCTCGCTGACATCAGCGCTATTTGGGAATGTAATTTTCGACAAGACGACAGCAGATATAATTGGATCAGGTCTATTGTAAAGCTCTTAATTTTAGGGTAAGAGTTAGTAGTATTAGTAGTCGTCACCACATAGCACCGTACCGATATTGCATTCGATACGAAAACCAACTATTAAATAACTAAATTCAAGAATTCATATAATTTGTTTATACTAATATTATAAAGAGGAAAGATTTGTTTGTTTGTTTGTTTGAAATGAATAGGCTCCGAAACTACTTGACCTATTTGAAAAATTCTTTCACTGTTGGGAAGCTACACTATCCCCGGTGAACATAGGCTATATTAAATTATCAAAAAGTTAGGGACCCATACTAAAACTCCATGGTGATGGTAAAATATTAAGTTTGTATCCTTATTTAGTACAATAACTAAACAATCTGAATTTTTAACAAGATTCATATGTATATGTTTTTATAAAATTATCAATTTATCCTTGATGTTATATACACTAAGCTTAATCAAAATATCTTCAATCTGTGTCAGTTATTAATTTTATTTCTAACGTGCCAAGCCCTTGTATTAACCTTCCAAACACTAGAAAAGGTTTGTAGGTCAAGATAAAGGTACTGTTCACATGAAAATGTAAGTCTTTGAAAAATGCTTAGCTGTTATATGAAAGGTTCTTGTTACGCTGATATAAATTTTTATTAGTTATATTTATTTTAGGCTTATAAAAAAAGTGTCGATCTTCTTAATTGTAGGAAATAATTATTTGACTAAAACTTTGCAATAATATGCTTCTTAAAATTAATAATTCACAAGACAGTAGATACCCTTTGTGGTGACAAACTGAAAATACCATGCACCGCCCATTTCTTTCCCTAGCGTTATCGCAAAAAGATGATGATATGATCATGGATATAAACAGTTAAAATCACTGGATTAGAAAAATCTAAATAATGGCCTATCCGATTCTTTCTATTTGTCGACAAAGCTTTGTCAAATAGAAGTGAGGACTCTACAGGCTACTTCATGGTGAGTACTTCAAGGTACTATTTTACTTGGTGCCACCGTCACCGTTTTATTAACGTAACACTCTACACTGTAGCAGGGTTCATCCATTTCACCTGGAAACTTTATGATCTTTAACAGGAACTGGGATGCGGCCGCAGCCTTCTGCGAGGCAGTGATCTCGCAGAAGGAGGCGGCTGGTCGCGCGCGCGGGTAGCACAGCCTCGACGAAGCGACCCGCCACCAGCGACTGGGGCGGCGCAGGCGCGACTACCTGCGTGCCGACCGCGTGAGGAAAGACCGACGTCCTCCCCGAGGGTGGGACGTCGGTCGATGGGAGGGTACCCCAAGTAGGAGGTATTCCGTCCGGCCGACCACTGATGACAAGTAACCCTGCTCCGGTGGTCGGCCCAACGACGAAAGCGACGTGGTGTTCGGGTGGGTTGCGGGTGTTGCGTGCTTACGCCCCTCTGTCGCCCAGGACGGAGTGGTGCGAGGAGCGCGCCGACCGCAGCCCACCCCAAAAAAAAAAGTTGTATACATCTTGGTCAGATCAGCGCTATAAAGTTGGTTAAATAATTAAAATTGCGTGTGGCTGGCGGTTGTAATTAGAATGGAAGGGCAACCAACAGTCAACACCCTTTTCGATACTGTTATAAATACCAGCAGAGTATTGCAAAGACTGCATAGATGGCGTAGTGGCTAAGATAGCTACCTACCGTGTGAGTGTCACGGGTACGAAGCCCCGCAAGACAATACGTTGTGATTTCGAACCACAAATTGATGTTCTGTGTCTGGATAAAATTTGTGTCCGTTAATTACATATATTTGTAAAGTCCCCCACAATACAAGGATAATTTCTTTACTGCAGGGTGCTGTTTTTAAATATATCTTAATTTTAAATAAAACTACTTTACAGATTTTATCGCGTTTGTAAGAAGAAAATGATTTTCTTCTTACACTGGCAATAAATTTTGTATCAAAATGTGGGTCAATATTTAATAACTAATTTCTGTATCGGGTAGATAATTATAAATTTTCTGCAGTAACGATGACTTGTTGGACGTGAGACATCTTAGTCCACCCGTGATCATGAATGCTGTAAAGTGTTCGAAACGTCGGGTAATCAAAAATCAAATACAAACGCGATAAAATCCGTAAAGTAGTTTTATTTAAAATGTATAATACTCGCGTAAACATCAGAAATCATTATATATCTTAATTTTTATCAAGTCGATGTCTCCATCCTTACTCTTACATCATGTAATTAGCATAGCCTTATTAACAAATATTGACCAACAAACCTAAACAATAACAATCGATTCTAATCTAATTTCCATCTAAATTGATTGATAATACGTTTGTGACTAGATCGATCTGTCAAATACTGATACCAAATGCAATTTGTCAATGCTAATCATAATTTCTCTTACTAGTTACTTCAATCCTCAAGGCAAGATAAACTATATTCTTGTGCTCTGGGCTTGAATATTGTTTTATTAGTCAATCAAAGATTCTAATTGTTAACACCTTTTTATTAACTTCATATGTATGTTAGTATGTGCCTATGTAATGGAAACTTTAAACATGATTTTGATCCTCTTAAAAACATCGGCTTAACTCCAAATTTGGTACACTTATCAAGG
Source organism: Lymantria dispar (assembly GCA_032191425.1). Lineage (NCBI taxonomy): Eukaryota > Metazoa > Arthropoda > Insecta > Lepidoptera > Erebidae > Lymantria > Lymantria dispar. Next base: position 25,565,884 of record CM063448.1, read on the forward strand.
AAGGATGACAATACAATATTTTTAAGATCTAGTCCTGTTATCCTTACCAGGATTTTCTCAATTAGCGGTTTTTTAGTATCTGATATCAGGTAGTGTCCGCAGTGTTTGCGCCGTAACCAAGATGGGAAACTACCAGGCGAGCCAGGGCCTATCACCTATTTTTCGGTTAATTTCCGACTTTGAATAGGATAAAATTTTCTGGGAGAGAACCTGAGAACCACCTATCTCATCCAATGGAGGCATGCTCATGCAATAGGTGCTCAAATTAAGCGTGTTTTTAGTTTTTTCTTTAACTATTATTATTATTGACATAATATGTATTTTAGTTCAATCGAATTCCAGAAAATTAAAGAGGATATTAGTGTTGGATATAATTAGTAATCATCATCATCATCATGATCGGTCTATATTTGTCTCCCTACTGCTAGGCCCGATCCTCCTCCATAATAGGAGGGAAATTAACCTATTATATATTATACGGTGAATTGTATTCTTACCATAATAACCAATATTAACCAATATTTTTTTAATCGTGAAACATATAGAATAGAACAATATGCAACAGAGTAATACGTCCTGTATTATTACCTCTTTTATTCATATAAATAAAAATGTCTGTGGTATTAAATCAATTTTATGAATTATCCGCGCGTTGATAGAGTAAGAATACGATCCACAACTCCCCCTTTTGTCTGTGGGTGTGGTAAAAAACGAGGGATATGTTATACAGATAACATTTATGCAAGAGAAGCAAAACACGACCCCATATCAACACGACTAACCCATCACGGTGGCGGCTTGAGCCCATTAGAGAGACTTATGTAGGTTGAGATGATTTTGATGATTAAATCAATTGCAAGCCGTAGTTTTCTTTTTACGATACTAATACTACAATAGTAATATCTCCTTATTTTCATTATCAGATTCTTAGGTAATTTATTTCTATTCTTACACCACATACCTAGTAGGTATTTTTGTCACTTTAAATTTATTATCACGGTTCATATATTTTCTACTGTTATGCTCGACACCCACAATGGGAAAGAAAATAACTTAGTCTACCACAATCGTCATATAATTTAATGTAGGGTTTTATTTGAAGTTTTGCTTTACTTTATATATAAGCTGATAATATATGCAGAGCCCTTATTTATTTTTTATGATACGCATGGGCAAGAGGGAGATACTGAAGTGTATTCTTTCACGGTCACTGTACGAAAGAAAATGATAGTTAAAACTTCTTGCTATTTCTTAATATAATACGTTGAGAAAACTAACATTTTCTTCTTCTTCTTTGTGGTGACTATCATAAGAGACGATGAAGAGTCGTAAGCAAATAACATTATAAGAAAAGAGATCTTTCTCCCATGCCAAGGAAAACTTGGTAACCCATCTAGTTAATATGACATAGTAGGAAAATTTTCCTTCCATTTAAAGTGGGCTTGTGAAGATTAAGAATATTAAGAACATTGAAGAAGAGCTTTCCAAATATGAACAAAAATTACAACAATAAAATATAAAACCCACAAAGTACTGTCCTGCGTGGGAATAGAACACACGAGACTAGCATGATATGTCGGTAACTTAACTACTATGCCATCTGTGAAGTCACACAAACATTAAAATATATATACAATAAATATATAATAAAATAAACTTAGAAGTAATTGAACGTAATGAATTATTAAAAGTGATTTGTAAGTGAGATATAATAGTAGAGGCTAACAATAGAAGATGTAATGGAATTTGCAATCACACTGGCATAAACTACATTACCCGGTGTTCTGATGTTTATTATAATATGCTAACACGCAGTTGACGAGACAGCTTGGGACAGCGGGGATATTGTAGTAGGTATCATAGTACCCAACATTGTATTATACCTTTATTAAATGTGATATACGAAATACATTTACCAGTCAGTCTACATTGGGCTTATATATATATATATATATTTATATATAATTATATGAGGGCTTTTCAAAAAAAAAAAATTTTTTTTCACTCGAAACCAGGCTCAATAGTTTCGTTTAGATACCAAAATAGGCCTCTGAAAATATGGGCTCTTAATATTAATGTTAAGTATGTCCGCATCCCACTTTTCGATTTGCCATAAGAATTACATAGGAACATTTTTATTTTTTATTCTGATTTTTGTAACTAATGAAACATGCATTGCTCTGCAATTCCCATTACATATATTTATATAAAATTAAACGTTCTACAAAAAGGTCTGATGTCATTTTTCGATGAATCAACTCATTCAAAAGTTATTCAAGGTCAAAGTTAAGTACCTTTTTTAATATTAAATTTAGTACAAAAAGTTCTTTTAGTTGAATTTACACATACATATTTATACAGTTTAGCTAAAAATGTAAAAAATAAAAAATTTGAACTTCGAAGCTGTATAACAAATCAAATACTGAAAATAGACATTCAACTAAGAGGGTGAAACGTAACGGTAAAGTCTGTATGGAAAGAAAAATAAATCTTTATCTACTGTCCTCAAATTAAGCACAAATACTCTATAATAAAAATAAATAAACACGTGTTGCAGCGTTTGTCCATTTTCATCCTCTAAGGGGGTAAAATAGGTAGAAAGATGTCAGTTTACTGATTTATCACAGAGCCGAAACTACTGAAGCCAGAAACATGAAATTTTGACATTAGTTTTTTTGCGTGACGTAGAAACCCACTAAGAAAGGGTTTTTTGAAATTCAACCCCTAGGGGGTAAACCGCAGTAACAAAATTTGTATAAGGAGAAAAAAAAATCTACATCGACTTTCTTCAAATTCTCCAAAAATACTCTTTAGTAAAAATAAATAAACACGTGTTTCAGCATTTTTTAATTTTCACCCTCTAAGGGTAATACACCCTCTACACTAATATTATAAAGAGGAAACATTCCTTACGAATAAACTCAAAAACTCCTTGACGGATTTCGATAATTCTTTCACCATTAGAATGTTACAGTATCCCTGAGTAACATAGGCTATATTTTATCCCAGTATAGCCATGAGAGCGGGAACTACGCGAGTAAGGCGACTGAAACCGAAGCGAAGCGAGGGCGGGTTGCTAGTAACATATATGTGAGAGAAGGAAAACACGAAATAAAATATATGCCAACTCGTTTGACTAGCGTGGTCTGTGCGTAGGTGCGTAGTCAATTTCCCTCATTTTTTGGAGGAGGCTCGAGCCCAATAGTGGGACGAGCTGGGATGACGATGCCAATGATAATAACTAAAATTGTACATAAATTATGACAATTCGTAACGGATTTGAAAAGAGGAGGAGATTCTTGATTCGGTTGTATATTTTTTATTTGTATGTTATGCGATCATTTCGGCAATTTCGAGTTGATTTTAATAATAAATTTTTCATTTGGTATCTACCAGTCGTGCTTTAGATGAGACCAACTCCAAATAAATTTGATTATATTCTTATTAGTAGTTTTTGAGTTGTCCTTAGATATTAATGCCTATTTGGTTCATCTCGACTACCTCCTGTGTTTATGAAAGACTGTGATTATTTGTTAATTTATCATACTATCCTAAAGTAAAAACTTTATTCGAATTATTATCCGAAGGGAACATATTAACGGGATAAAAAATAGCGTATGAGACCAGGAATTTGTCTATGTATTACTATACCTATAATGTGCCATTATTCATCTAAATCGGTTCAACGGTTTATGTGTTATCGAGTAACAAACATCTTCACAAACTTTCGTAGTTCTAATATTAGTAGAATAGGATATATTTGTTATTATTTACATCTATACCAATAAATAAAATTGGAGTGTCTGTTTATAATGTCAAAATAATAGGCTTTTTTCATGCTCACACGGTTATTTGCACGACACCTATGCCTAAAATAGCAATTAAAAATTTTTGTCTGTCTGTCTGTCTGTTTGTTCCGGGTAATCTTCAAAACGGCTGGACCGATTTCAAAAATTCTTTCACCAATGGAAAGCTATAATATCAGGGCGTAAACTAGGCTATATTTTATCCCGGTATTCCCACGGGAACGGGAACTACGTGGGTAAAACGACTATAACCTATAACCGAAGCAAAGCGAGGGCGGATTGCTAGTTTTATATATATTTAATCTTTCAAATGCACTATGTTTGGAAATTTTCTATAAAAGATGAATTATACAAGTTTTGTATAATTCTTCCGTCAAACTTAATATTAATAAGATAGGGAGCCGTAGTCAAAAATGCGATATACTTGTATATGGGCTGAGAAGACAAAAATTAATAAATTTAAGTATATTGTGTAACATGTAATTTACATTATTTTATGCTTAAGAGAGCAATTATAATGAGTCTAGTTTGCAAGCTTCGCTTTGGCTAAAAAAAAATCAATTTGTTACCATCCATCAAAAGATGGCAACTCAGACTATGCTCTGATCCACGTAGACATATAACAGCCATCTAAGGCTAATTAATACTCCTAGTTCAAACAAACAAAAAAAAGTAGAGGGCATTCGGTGATCACGCAAAGGTAAGCAAAAGAAAGGAAGTAGTGTAATAGTCGGCTATTGTTAAGTGCATTTTAGGTTATGTTATTAAGTGTGTATTTATGAAGAAATTAAGATTATGTAGACACGTGTAACGAATAACATATACATAAACTCATTTGCAAAAAAAACGGGCGGTTTTGATTTTCATTCATATTTAAAAAGATACAATACCAAAAAGGTTTCAATCGTTTGTACACGTTACTGGCCGGTTTTAAAAATGCTGTGGTATTTAAAAAAGTACGTTCTAAATTCAATTTTTCATTTGATGTTCATTTTTACAGAAAACCCCTTTTTATCCTACATTTTTGGCGCGAAGTTCCAGAAGTTAACATCGACTTTCATAACTTTTATTCAATTTTTATCGATTAATTTCATATCCTTGACTGTCAAAGCTTTATTTAATGCTGTTTGGCTGTATCAAAAATGGTAGATAAAGTGGTAAAAGCTACCAAAATTATCGCGCTGCTTGAAGAGGGTTGCAGCCAATGTTTCGTGGCTAGGAGGCTAAATGTTAGTCGCTCGACAGTCCAAAGGACCTGGCAGCGATATCAGGAGACTGGTTCCGTCGAGAGAAGGCCTGGTTCTGGAAGAAAACCATGTACCCAACCACGGGATGATCGTTTTCTTGTGAGTCGCGCATTGAGAAATCGCAAATCTTCGTATGTGGATCTTAAGAACAACCTCCAAGAAGTAAGAAATGTGCATATTAGTCTATGGACGGTCAGGAGGAGGCTTCTCGCTGCCAATATACGCAGTCACCGCCCGGCCCGCGGCCCCAAATTACTCCGTGAGCACAGAGTTCACAGGCTTAGGTTCGCTAGAAATTGTGAATCATGGACTCAAGACGATTGGAATAGGGTTTTGTTCTCTGATGAAGCCAGGATATCTCTGTTCGGTGAAGATCGACGTCGGCGAGTGCTAAGAAGACAAGGAGAACGCTTTGCAGAGGCATGTTTCGAAGAAATCACACCTTATGGTGGGGGCTCTGTTATGTTTTGGGCAGGAATAAATTCAATGGATCGTACAGAGTTAGTCTTCATTGAAAACGGCTCACTGACTGGGCATCGATACATAACGGAAGTTCTAATTTCTCATGCACAACCCGCATTGGCCGCTCTAGGTGAAGACTCGATTTTTATGGACGACAATGCTCGCGCCCACCGATCCCGCGATGTTAATGCGTATGTGCAAGAGGTCGGCATTCGTCGTTTGGATTGGCCAGCTCGAAGTCCCGACCTCAATCCCATAGAGCATGTCTGGGACGTTCTGAAACGGCGTGTGAGATCAGTACACCCGGCTCCGCAGACCATCAGAGAGCTGAAGAATGTGATTACTGCGGAGTGGGAACGTATTCCGCAAGCAAGTATCCGGGATATACTCGCTAGCATACCCAGACGAATTCAAGCTGTGATTTTAGCTAGAGGGGGTCACACTCGATACTAAACATTTATCTGCTTTTACTTTATTAAAGAAAAACAAACAAAAAAACTTTTTTATTTTTACTTCATGAGCATATGAACTACTAGCGAATATACACTACTAGCGAGGTTTAGCATTATTTCCCATAAATTGTATCTAAATTTTATGAAATACTGATGAAAACGATTATTTTCTTATTAATTTAGCAAATTGTGTGGATAAAACTACCTATAATTATCAAACAAAGAAATATTAACATTTGAAATGGTTCATTGCTTATGTGCCCGTTTTTTTTTGCAAATGAGTGTATATACAGCTGTTTTTTCTTAGTATTCTGAAAATAAATAAAGATCACTTGTTTCTTTCTTTATTGTGCAAAAAATTACTAAGTTAACAATAACCTGCAATTTCATCTGCTCTTTTGAATAATTAGAAAAATATGACCAGATGTAATAGTTCAAATTATGATTTATATAATTATGCATTGTAGCAATACAAAGTATTATAGTCAGATATTAATTTAATTTCCCTGTTGGAATGTAATGTGCCAGACAAATTCAATCGTAAAACTTTCAGTTAAATGTGTGATTGTTCTACATTGCGCACGATTCTTTTTCTTTTATTGAAACTTTTTCTTTTATTGAAAATTGGAGGTAAGACTTTAATTTTCACGTTATTTATCCTTTCATACTTCAAACTTTAGTGATTAATTATTATAGTCGCCACAGTGCCTCTTCTTATTTTATTATGATTTTCTTCGATTAAAAATAAAAATGTCATTTTTAATCGAAGAAAATCATAAGAACTTGTAACTTGGGAACCCTTTGGGAGCCGTAAGAATTGGCTGATAGCTACGCCGCTTGCCAAGAATGACGATTTGGGCAATATTTTCTCTAAAAAATGAATAACGTCATATAGCGTTTTATAAAGGCTGCCTGTGTTCAGCAGTGGGCGCCAAAACAATGAATAACTATGATGATTATTAATTTAGTTTATGTTTTTTGTTTCTTGGTTTACGGTACATCGGTATACTATAGAGAAGTCATTGATAGTCTCATACACAAAGGCCTGTCATGCTGTAACAGTAAAAGCCGATTACCATGTCGTAATATCTTGAATGACGTTATCTATTGCGCTCTTCTCGCAGCCCGTGTTCTACATCGTAAGCGTACTTAACAGCTTGATACGTTAATAGATAGAGAATAAGATAATGTCTATATTGGTAGTGCTGCAATTCGAACTTATCTAACATTTTTTTTATTGATATTGGTGATAAAGAGCAAACAACACACCTGATGGTAAGTGATACTGCCGTTCATAGACCTTTGCAATATAAGGAGCGCAGATAAACCGCTGCCTACTGCGCAGAAAGTGCTCTTCTTAAACCTCGATTAAAAATAGCACGTCATAGAGTTTGGGAAATACAGCAGCAAGTTATTCAGAACATTCACGTACGTGGGCATAATAATCGCTAAAAATATACAGTTGACGATCATAACCCTGCCAGATAAAATAGGTGTACCCTGCTACGATGTCGAGTGGTACGGTGGTAAAACGGTCATAGTAATAGCAAACAGGCAAACAGTTCCTCATAGCACTCCCCGTGACAGAATTGGTATAGAACACAGAGCTATCCAAAGTGTCATTAAAATGTAGAGTTATGCCGGCATTGCTGCCGTGCCTACGAAAACTCCAATGACATAAATAAATTAATTGGGTAAATAATTCACGATAGGAGGGATATTGACCTACTATACCTCGCTGGTAAGAAGGGTTGGTATAGGCTTGTAGTGCGAATTTTCCTTTTCTTGAATATACGTTATATATGTATTGTACCCCTTAGTCGTCTTTGATGCTGTGTGGTAGCGGCTTCGAATACTACAAACCCTTGCTTTGCTCGTGGGTGTCGTAAAAGACGACTAAAAGCCCTAGATTGACCCGGACCAACTCCATCTGGTACCATTTGGGTGAACGATTACATTCCCAAGGAGGGTTGACGTCAGGCAGGCGGCCGGTCATAAAAGTCATTGCCGAAACTTTTTGCAATATGTCAAAACAGATGACATATTGCGTCGACCCCAAGTAATTGGGATAAGAGCAGGATGATGATGATGATGAGTCGTCTTTGACGATATCCGTGAGCAAGATAGGGAATGGTGAATTGTATTCCTACTTCGTCACCACATGGATGGACATAAACTTTAAAAATAATTGTATTGCATAGATTTATATATTTGACTTGAAAATGGACATTAATATCCTTGGAATCTGAATACTCGCTCACTAGATAAAGAGGGTCAACTACATATTAAATTATTAGCGCGATCTATGTTTTTTGGGTAATCAAAGTATTACTAATAACTTTAAGGTGACATTACCTGTTAATAATCATGTGTAAAATATTAAAATTTCCAAGTTTTCTATTCAAAGTTATGCTTAAAAACAGATTGTGTGGAAATAGATCAGCTTCCTAAGACCTCGAAACGTCGAGATCTGACAATCATCAATCAGTTAACCATCTTATTAAAATAACCAAAAACCCATCTTATTTTGATGGAGTGAGTATTGTGAGTTAGTGTGTTTTGTTTCTTACTCATGTACCAGTTCCAGTTAGAACTGCTTAAATTTTTTTTTTTGGGATAGGTTGCGGTCGGTGCGCTCCTCGCACCACTCCGTCCGGGGCGACAGAGGGGCGTAAGCACGCACACCCGTAACCCACCCACGTGCACGTCACCTTCGTCGTTGGGGCGACCACCGGAGCAGGGTTACTTGTCATCAGTGGTCGGCCCGACGGAATATCCCCTATTTGGGGTACCCTCCCATCGACCGACGTCCCCCCTTCGGGAAGCACCCATGCCCCGTCATCACCTGCACTAGTCGGAATGAGAGCACCCCGTGCCGCCTTTCCAACCACTGCATCAGCACCGACCGGAAGGGCCCCACGATTTGCACCCCGAACCGAGGCCTCTAGCCGGACTGCCCAATGGGCCATGACGTCTCGGCGGGCGTCGACGCGCAAGGCGGTGAGCTCCCTTAAAGAGACCACACCGCCCTCCGCTCGCACCCCCGTCACCCGCCGATACAATCCGGCGAGCATTTCCTCTTCCAGGTCCCACGGGGGAGTCTCGGCCAATAGGCATCCTGCCTCCGTCACCACCGTGCGGTAGAACTGCTTAGATGGAACATACAAGCAGCTTCAAAATTTAAAAATTCTGTCCTACTGAAAGAATTTTTAAAATGAATATTGACATTGAGGAAAACTGTTAAAGCATATACACATGTTATGTCAGAATAGTTTTCGTCATTTAATGACGATTAAGACTAAAATATGTTACCACTCTTGCATACTTCCATTTGGATGGACAGAGTAATAATACAGTTCACCACACTCTATCTTGCCCATGGGTGTTTTAAAAGACGAGTAAGGAATGTAATATGCATGTAATACCATTGCAAGGGATGGAAACCTCGAAACAAAACCCTATACCAAACCATCTGACCAGCGTGGTATGGTAAGATCTTTCCAAATTGTGGAATAGGCTCGAGCCCAGCAGTGGGTTATCGTGATATCATCAACCTTTACTTTCTCGTCTGAGTGGTGAAAACTTGGAGGAATGGAGTAATACAACTGGTTTTAGGGTCCCACGCAATCCTTCTTACGCCAAGTTTGGGCGTGGTGTGGTCCAAATCGTTCGTAGCAAGTGGAAAGAAAATGCCGCCTCACATAATCTTTACATGTTAGTATTTGTGATTGATACTGATATTGTTCAGTTGTTAATAAATTCTTTCGTAAAATAAACTGCGCTAAATATGGTTTTTAAACAATGTTCGACAATTTAAACACTAGCATAATACAAAGAAAGCAGAACTGAATAATACTATTATAAATGTGTGTTTGATGTATTTGCTGTCCCACTCATTCAGTGCAAATAAAATCATTATACAGTGAAGACGTGTTTATTTTTCTGAGAAGCCCTACAAACAAATTTGAACCTTAACACATCAACATATGGTCCAAGCGAGCCGAATCATTGCAATATAGATAAGGGCGACTCGGCGAGCCGCGAGTATAATAGGCCGCATTCCTGAGTTATCGCGCTGCAGTTTTTATGCAATTTATTGAAGATATTATAATACAATTTTATAATAACTTGTAAACAAGCCTTGTTGACGTCGTTTTGAAGTGAAAATAAGACTATTAAGAGTGTACGAAAACTGCTTTCGTGAACCATGAGTGTTTCATTAACTAATGAACAACAGCAATTAGTTAACGCCGTTGAAGATACATATTTACTTCTACAAAAAACGCAAGCTAATTTAAAGAAATGTCCCAAACAGAGATTGACGACCGGTTATATAGAAGCGAAGTTACTTTGTTTAGAAGGATATTGGCGGACATTTAGCACGGCACATCAAGAATTAGTGAAGCTCACACCGAAAGGTAAACGAAATGAAATTCCTTATTTTGCAAACGAATACTATTTTGTTGTAGAAGATTTATACATATGTTTACAAGGTGATTTGAAGGATATGCTATTATCGATGCCAAACACTTTGAGCAATCAAACGTCGATTCATAAAGCGATAAATCCGTTAAATGTTAAATTACCCCGTATAGAATTACCTACCTTTAGCGGGCGTTACGAGGATTGGCCTACATTCCGCGATATGTTTATCTCGCTAATACATAATAACACGTCATTATGCAATGTACAAAAGTTACACTATTTGAAGTTAAGCCTTGTCGATGAACCTAATACATTATTAAAACACGTTATTGTTATTGACGATAATTATGAACAAGCTTGGAATATACTTACTCAACGCTATGGAAATAAACGAATGATAATTAATTCTTTATTGCAAAAATTATTTAATCAAAAGAAAATTAGCACACCATCAGCTGCCCAAATTAAAAATTTATTGGATACAACTTCTCAGTGTTTGAGTAATCTTAAAAATCAAGAATTACCTGTCGAGTCCTGGGATCAATTAATAATTCACCTAGTGGTACAGAGATTAGATGTAGACACACACACGGCCTGGGAAGAAGAATCTTATAAAGAAAAGGCAGATGAATTACCTACCTGGGATGAATTGATGTCATTCTTGGAGACGAAGTACCGGTCACTGGAGATGGTTAATCCTGGCGTTAAAAGGGAGCAGACTTCTGTGAAGACAAAATCATTCCATGCTACATCGACACAGGAAAATACAGCTATAACAAGGAACAAATCATGTAGCATGTGTAACGCAGAACACGCTTTGTGTCACTGCAAAGACTTTGGTAAATTGCAACCCAACGAACGAAGTGATTTTATTAAGAAAAGCAATTTATGCTTTAATTGTCTGATGCCAGGACACACTGTCATGAAATGTCGTAATCGGATGTCCTGCCGAAGATGTACTCGCCGCCATCACACTTTGCTCCATCACACAAGTGGCGGTCCATCAGACAACGTAAAGACTCACCATAATCAAATTGTAGAAGACAAAGCGAATATTGAGTACGAGGAAGAACCACAAACAACTATATCCACGCATTTTGTATCGGAGAGATCGATGGCCTTGCTCGCCACAGCCTTAGTTCGAGTGACAGATGAACAGGGACATAGCACAATATTGCGAGCGTTAGTTGATCAAGGGTCGCAAGCAAATTTTGTGAGTGAGAGAGCTGCACAATTGATGAAGGCTAAAAGGTCCTGTCTAAAGGGAACTATTACCGGTGTTGGCTCAGCACGAACCACGGTTAATCACATGGTACACATAGAATTGCATTCAAGACACGATGATGACTTCAAGCTAGCGATTAAAGCGTACGTAATGCCTACTCGTCTAACTTCCCATCTGCCATCTAAAACAATTACTGGTAATATACACACCTGGCCGCATTTACGAGAGCTCACCCTGGCAGATCCAAGTTTCTATTCACCAGGGCGAATAGACATACTGTTGGGAGTAGAAGTTTGTGCTAAAATTTTGAAACCCGAAATTATCAACGGTCCGCCTGGATCCCCATGTGCCCAAAATACCAGCCTAGGTTGGATCTTATTTGGTATGATACAAGCACAACCTTCTGAAGAACATATACTGGTAATGCATCATGAATTAAATCTAGACGACATGTTAAAGACTATGTGGGAAATCGAAATAGATACAAAGAAGAAGCTCACTGAAGATGAAGAAAAATGCGAGACAATATACCGAGAAACATATACCCGAAATGAAGAAGGACGTTATATAGTTAAGTTACCATTCAAGGTTAAAAATCCACAGTCACCTTATGGTAACACCAGAGAAGGAGCTGTTCAGAGGTTACACCATTTAGAAAGACGGTTTACAAAGAATGAAGATTTGAGACAAGAATATGCAAAGGCTATCAATGAATACTGTGAGATGAATCACATGGAAGAAGTTCCATTGAACGAGTTGAGTAAGCCAGCAGTGTACCTACCACATCATGCTGTCTTAAAGGAAGACAGTGAGACTACAAAAATTAGACCAGTTTTTGATGCATCTCATAAGGGTGTTAATAATACATCACTCAATGACGAACTACTGGTCGGACCTCAACTTCAAAATGACATGAGATCTCTTGTAATGCGATGGCGCCTGAAACGAATAGCATTTATTGCTGACATTCAAAAAATGTACAGGCAAATACTTGTAAGTGAAGCCGACAGAGATTTTCAGAGAATTGTCTGGCGTAACAAACCGACTGACCCTATGAAAGAGTATCGCCTTCTTCGCGTCACCTTTGGCACAGCATGTGCACCCTATCTTGCCGTCAAAACTCTTCAGCAGGTAGCAAATGATGAAGGTGATGGTTATCCTGTAGCAGCAGATACTATTAAAGAAGATTTTTATATAGATGATTTGTTGTCTGGACAAGACACTGTTCAAGAGGCCATTAATGTTGCTAAGGAGGTGAAGAAAATTATTGGTAAAGGAGGATTTGTTTTACAGAAATGGGCATCTAACAATTCAGAATTTTTGAAAGGATTTCCTCCAGCTGAACTTAGCGCTCATGTAAACATAGATATCAAATTAGATGGCTTGATAAAGACACTGGGTTTATCCTGGAACATGGGAGATGACGTGTTGAAATACACAGTCCAGCTACTGCCTTCTTCTGATATTATCACTAAAAGAAAAATATTAGCTGATGTTCAAAAACTCTTCGATCCTCTTGGCTGGTTAGCACCAGCACTAATACCAGCAAAAATAATAATCCAAAAACTATGGCTTCAAAAGGTTCATTGGGATGAAGAAATTTCACTGGAAATAAAAAATGAGTGGTTGCAAATAAGACAGAGTTTTGAGGATATTAAATATATACAGATACCTAGATGGCTATACACCAGCAACCTGAAGGAGGTCACTATTCATGGCTACTGTGACGCTTCAACAAAGGCCTACGGTGCTGTAGCCTATGTAAGAGTTCAAAGACGTAATGGAGATTATCACACTGGTATCATTGCTGCAAGAACAAAGGTAGCTCCTGTTAAGTCATTATCTCTACCACGTCTGGAGTTATGTGGGGCAGTTCTTCTCTCACAGTTGTTAAAACATATAAGTGAAGCGATGCGCATTCCAAAGAGCCAAATCTTTTGTTGGACTGACTCCACAATAGTCTTGTCGTGGCTCAATGGAGATCCCAACCGATGGCAAACATTCGTTAGAAATAGAGTAATTACCATACTCGCTAATATTGGAAACAAATGGTATCACGTTCAGTCACAGCATAATCCAGCAGACGTGGCTTCGAGAGGAATGTTAGCTGCAGAATTAAAAGACTACTCGCTGTGGTGGCACGGTCCGGAAAACCTGAAACAGAAAGAAATAATAATGGAAGAATTAACAGATAGAGATACAGACTTAGAAAAAATAAAAATAACAAATACTTACCTGACAATCGAAGGAAATGAAACAATCTCCATATACAAACACTTTGAAGGATTTAAAAATTTATCGGCATTGCTGAAAACTATAATGTATGCAATGAGATTTCTTAGATTAATTAAGGTTTATAAAAATAAAATTATAGATTCTCCAATCACCACTGCTGACCTGGAAGAATCGCTCCAGATATGCATAAAAATTACACAAGATATTATATTTCATGAAGATATTACAGATCTGAAAAAAGGAAAGAAATTAAAAAATAAAAGTCGTTTGAAGACCTTGAGTCCATTTTTAGATTCTCAAATGATACTCAGGGTGGGCGGAAGATTGAGTAATTCTGACCTTGATCGTGACTATAAGCATCCGATCCTATTAGATAACAAAAATTCACTTACCTGGTTACTCGTCGCTGACGCGCATAAACAGACCTTACATGGAGGAGTACAGCTGATGCTGAACTATCTACGATCAAAGTATTGGATTTTGAAGGCAAAAGGCGTGGTCAAACGATATATACACAAATGTACTATCTGGGCGAAGCTCAACGCCAGAGCTCGTACACAGTTGATGGGAGAGTTACCAAAGGTACGTGTGACGCCAGCTCGGGCTTTCCTTCACAGTGGCATAGATTTTGCAGGTCCCTATGACGTTTTGATGTCGAAAGGTAGAGGTGCGAAGACAAACAAAGCCTATATCGCTATTTTCGTTTGTATGTCAACAAAGGCCATACATTTAGAGCTGGTGGGAGACCTGACTTCAGAAGCCTTCATAGGAGCCTTTCGTCGCTTTGTGGCACGGCGGGGTAGGTGTAGCGACTTATGGAGCGACCAGGGACGTACTTTTATTGGTGCGAACAAGGCGCTGGCAGAGGCTTTTAAAGAGGCAAACCTAGAATTCGGAGATTACATATCCAATCTATTAGCCCATGATGGCACTCAATGGCATTTTATTCCAGCGTACAGCCCTAATTTTGGTGGTTTATGGGAGTCAGGTGTGAAATCGATGAAATATCACCTCAGACGGATTATGGATACGCACTTGACATTTGAAGAGATGACCACCATACTTTGTCAAGTAGAAGCATGTCTTAATTCACGTCCTCTTTGTCCACTGGATGGCTCAGATGTAGAAAATTGCAATGTACTAACACCTGGTCATTTTTTAATCGGCGAGTCTCTCATCACTATACCTTCACCGAGCCTGAAAGACACCACTCAATCGAGCTTATCGCGGTGGCAACACTGTCAAAAACTACTATCGAATTTTTGGCATAGATGGCAATCTGAATATCTATCTAGACTTCAACAGAGACCTAAGTGGTTATCGAGAAAGGATGAGTTTGATATAGGCCAGATTGTTTTAATTAAAACAGAAAATTTACCACCAGGAAAATGGCCTCTGGGGCGTATTGTGAACAAGCATCCCGGTCCAGATGGAGTGACCAGGGTCTATAGTGTGAAGAGTGGCCCTAACATAGTCAGAAGGTCAATCACTAAACTGTGCCTGTTACCGATTGATAAAGATTATTAATTAAATAAAATGTGTAAGATTTCACCATATTTACTATCAATCATTTATAATCAATCATTTATAATCAATCATTTACAATCAATCATTTACAATCAATCATTTGCAATCAATCATTTTATAATTTTTATATAGACTCTCAATTGTTTTTTCAGTAAAACTAATGTTGTAGTCACACCAAGCTATTTATACATATGTCTCATTTATACATATAATATAATTATCATTTTATTAGATGAATTCTCAATGCTGTATCTTTAATGTTTTATCTCACAATTATGTATCTGTTAGTTTAAATTATATTTAAACTAATTTATGATAATTTTTTACATCATTTAGACACCATTTAATTATTTACTTATTAGCTAAATTATTGCAAATGCATTTTTGGTTTAATTAAAAGGTATTCATAATCCCTTTTGGTGGGCGGTATGTTTGATGTATTTGCTGTCCCACTCATTCAGTGCAAATAAAATCATTATACAGTGAAGACGTGTTTATTTTTCTGAGAAGCCCTACAAACAAATTTGAACCTTAACACATCAACAATGTGTTAAAATTTAACAATATAATAAGTTAAACAATTTAAATGTTGTGTATTAAATTTAATCCGTGTGGTGACGGACTAAGAATACACATTACCCATGGAAGTCGTTAAAGACGACTAAGGGATATAGTACGCATTTAACATCTAATACCCTATACGAACCTGTCTGACTAGCATAGCAATAGACTAGCAACCTGTCTGACTAGTAAGGCTAATTTCCCTCCTATTGTGGAGAAGGCTCGAGCCCAGCAATGAGATATATATGAGCTGAGATGATGATGAAGAAGAATCTAAACAAATCAAAAAGGGAAATAATACACAAATTATTTTATGTACTTCAATATATTATGTTATCGATGACTCGCTGGAGTTACGTTCTTTCCGCCTTATAATAATACTATTGCTCACAGACCTTTGCTAGGTTGCTGCTTGCCATGAAGAAGGTGAAGGGGGTGTAAATGCGTGTAATGAAGTTCGGTCATACACATACATACATACATAAAGGCATTACCAAAACCCACCACACGCAAATATCGTCAGAAAGTTGAGCTGCCCGATCTCTCACTCACCGAACGAAGTGCAGTAAAAAATTGCTACTACTCAGAGGTCGATTTTCTGCGAGAGTGCGTTACAACTCCGGGCGGACCGACCCACGGCTATACACAACGATTGTCTAATTACATAAATAACTTATAAGATTTCAATTAATCTGATTTAAGTATAGTAAATTAATTGTATAAATTATAATTATATTTTTCGTACTTAACTCTAAGTTTGTTAGATAAGGATCTAGTATTATTACTAGATATCTAGAGGTACTATAAGGTAGGTTATGAAATTGCACGGCCCGGGTCGGGATATGACCAGATCAAAGCATGTCGCATAGAAAATAATTAAAGAAAACAGGATTAATAAGTAGATCAAACAAGTTCACTGTATATCTATCTACACGAGCGTTTTAAAAGCCATGCAGAAGTGGTCGTGTTGTATATCTCGGAGTATTGCATGATGCTTTTAAATATTATTTTGTATATTTGATTGTCATGGAGACGGTTACAAGTTTATACTTCAAGCTTTCTATTGAGGAGTGGCTTTGGACTATCCAAAAAACAATCCTCTTAAATAGAATAAATAAATCAACACAGAAACCCAGCAATATTACTTTTTTACAGGCCCAGAATTCCAATCCAAAACTTCACTAGTACAACGCGATCTTAGATCAACGCGACATTTAAGTATTTATGTTGTCAACGATTGAGGATTGATGAAAGGCACCTGACAAGGAGGGTTTTCAATATTGTGGATGGAAAAAAGAAGTGTGGGAGACTCAAGAAGAGACGGATGGATTGCATGAATGAGGACATGCGTGTGAAAGCGGTGGTTCCAAATATGACGGCTGATTCCTATCAGCTATAGAAGGTAAGAACATGTTGTGCCGATCCCACTTAGCGTGGGATGAGGGCAGGCCGGCAGGCAGGCAGGCAGGCAGGGCAGGCAGGATGATGATGATGTTTTCAACAATTTTATAGGTTCATTTAATGACAAAGTTAAATAATAGTGACTTGAATATGTACACATATTTAATCTAGTCACATTCAGCAACTGAAAATCTCTCGTTTAAGGCTCCCAACAAAACTGTATTTGTAGCGCGCTCCAAGATAAATAGCGTACAAGATCGATGTTTATTTGGGACACTTGGAGCCCAACTTGTCCATTGTTATAACACACGCTTTATTGACATACCCTTACGAAGTTAAGCTGGGCAAATATTAAATTGGTTGTTTTGTTTGTGCTGTATATTCATAATTCTATGAGGTTTGTTTGCAAATACAGCTACTCCATTGACACGGCAACCCGGCTTATTGTGTTTACCACATAGCGAAAAAACCAAGTCATGATGTGGACTGAGTAATCAAATAATAAGGCAAAAAGACTTCACTCTAAAAAAAATATTTAAGGCGTCTTTACTTATACATGTACAATGTAGTTGAGTAGTAATGTAGTTGAAATTAAAAGTAAAAGAATCGAGGTACACTAGTCTTTGTGGTGACGGAGTAAGAACGCAATAGTCACACACTTTCTTTCCCGTGGGCTATCATAAAAATCAATTAAGAGATATAAGCAGATAACATTACAGCTAAATAAAGGACATTCGAAATAAAACCTTATCCCTATCCATCTTGCCAGCATTGACAAAGTAATCTAAATAAAGAAAAATGCGAAGAACGTGAACTACATTGAATTGCACACCCGTTGTTTGTCGTAAACTGCCACAAAACTTACATTCCCTTTGTTACTCCAAAGGTAAAGTAAGGTAATTTTGTAACATTATTGAGTTTCTTAACAAAATTAATAATTTTCAATTGGAACTTTGAATATTTCTGTGTTATTGAGTTATATTCAATCTTATAATTAAATTCAATTAGCATTGAAATAAAGATAAAGGGTTACGTTAACGTTAATAATTCAAACCTTAGACGTTTTGAAGATTTAGTTTTATGACTGTTACTTCTATTAATAATACTATTACTTATTTTTCTTGGCATACTATGGTGCGGCCGCATAGCATCTGTCCCGTCCAAGGTGACAATAGGTCACGTGACCCTATTACCAGCCGTTTTTCCTCCTCTTTGCCATTGGGCTGACCATTGGTATTGAGTCCTTGACTGCCTTGCCCAGCTCGGCACTAATACTATTACTAAATACTATTCATAATTCTAACCATCTTGAGCGACAATCAACTTGAGCGCTGTTAGACTTATTAATAAATATTTATATAGTCCCCTATACCAACCTGTCTGACAAGCAAGGTATTGTAAGGTCAGTTTTCCTCTTATTGTGGAGGAGGCTTGAGCCCAATAACAATAAACAACAAGTAACATAACTGAGCTGAAATGATTTAAATACTCACAGATTTGTCCATGAAGAGGTAATCAGAACACGTTGCTGTCCGTTTTATTCATGCAAAGACAACTTGTTGAAATTGCAGTTTTTTTAACTAGGCCAACGATATTTATCAACAATCCATCCATCCATCAGCCTATAGACGTCCACTGCTGGACATAGGCTTCCCCACGAGAATGCCACTCAAAACCGTCCTGCGCTACTTGCATCCAACGGTTCCTTGCGACTTTTAAGATGTCGACAGTCCACTTAGTAGGGGGTTGTCCAACGCTTCGTTGTCCGATTCGTGGTCGTCACTCGAGAACCTTTCTTCCCCAACAATTGTCGGTTCGACGAGCGATGTGGCCTGCCCATTGCCATTTCAACGTGCTAATTCTATTGACTATGTCAATTACACCTGTTCTTCTACGGATTGCCGTATTCTGGATTTTATCACGTAGAGAAATACCGAGCATAGCCCTCTCCATAGCACGTTGAGCGCTTTTGAGTTGTTTTTATGAGGCCGACATTTAGAAACCATGTTTCAGTGCCATACGTCATCGCTAGTTACACACACTGGTTATAAACCTTTGTTTTCAGACACTGCAGAATATTGGTTGAGGAAATTCTCTTAACTCTCTTACCCACAATAAAAAGTATTATTTATTTTCAAAAAAGTTTTAAACGAACCTTTTAAGTTAATTATATACTGTCATTTCCCAGTTCAAATATATATTTCATAAATCATACTTGTTTAAATAGAATTCCAGTTCCAGTTTCCTATATTAATAGCAGTGCGTGCTCGTGATTTGAATAGTTCCGTATTGGAGATTGTCTTTTGAAATGACTATTGGATGTTAGGGATAAGACTCGAAGAAGATTCAACACAAAAAATATATCAACAGAAATATACTTATTACTGTTGATTTATATGTTTTAAAAATGGCCGCTTTTGACAAATTTATATTGTCAATCCACCACCAAACGAAGGACTTCATTTGGCTCATAGAAAATCATATGCCATAATAATAAATATTTTCCCGCAGCTAAACACGTGATGATACACGTGAAATGGGTAATTTTGTTCTTAATTAGGTTAATGTGTAATAGAAGTAATTACACATCATCACTTCGTCGTCCACATTTCAGCATATTGCCGTCCACTGCTAGACGTAGGCCTGCCTAATGTTTCGCCACAGAGTGAGATTTTGTGCCGCCTGAATCTAACGACGCCCAGCAACTTTCGCCAGGCCGTCGGTCCACCTAGTGGAGGGCGTCCTACACTACATCGTCGGTACGTGGTCGCCATTTGAGAACCTTTCTACCCCAGCGGTTTCAGTGTGCTAATTCTTTGTGCTAATTCTTTAACCGACATGGTTATACCTGTTCTTCTACAGATTTCGGTATTTTAGATTATATCTTGCAGAGAAATCCCGAGCATAGCCCACTCCATAGCATGCTGAGTGACTTTGGGTTATGGGGCCTACATTTTGGGACCACGTTCCGTGCCGTTTGTCATCACCAGTAAAACACACTGGTCATAGACCTGGGTTTTCAGACATTGAGGTATGTTAGATGTGAAGATCCTCTTAATACACATCAACAAGAAATTTCACATCAATAAGAAAAATATTTTATAAATAAAGAAAATGAAATTAAATAAAGTTTTTTTTTCTTAATCTATACCAATAAATAAAATTGGAGTGTCTGTTTGTAATGTCAAAATAATAGGCTTTTTTCATGCTCACACGGTTATTTGCACGACACCTTGCCTAAAATAGCAATTAAAAAATTTTTGTCTGTCTGTCTGTCTATCTGTTTGTTTCGGGTAATCTTCAAAACGGCTGGACCGATTTCAAAAATTCTTTCACCAATGGAATGCTATAATATCAGGGCGTAAACTAGGCTATATTTTATCCCGGTATTCCCACGGGAACGGGAACTACGCGGGTAAAATGACTATAACCTATAACCGAAGCGAAGCGAGGGCGGGTTGCTAGTACATATATAAACTGCATCGAATTAGACCAATGACATACTTAAGTGTTAGATCATTAGGGGTCTAGTAAAAAAGATCTTAATGGCATCTTTGAACAAGAAATTTGGCGAGTAAGGTTTTTTGTTTGGGCGGGCTATGGTTGGCGCACCCGCGGTCCGTCCGGGGAGACACTAGGATGGTGTGCGGCCCCACCGTATCCTCTCCCTTATGCAATTGGCTCGACCACTGGTATCGAGTTCCTAGACGTCCATGGATAGCCCAGTGGGATACCCCTTCGAGTAACATCCCTGCCGGACGCCACTCCCGGGACGTCACCCTCATACCTTCAGCTTCTTTGTGGGTAACGAGCTATTTTCTAATCCAGTCACCTGCGGCCTAGGCTAGTATTCACGCCTACGCCGCCCAAGTCGCCGGCGACGGATCGTGTAGCCGTAGAGAAGTTCCTCTCGCGCACGCTCCACCGCCTCCTTTCGTGAGATGAATGCCCCATAGAACGCGGCGACCGTATCCCAATTTCTGACGCTATCAAGCATCAGTGAGTAAGAATATACTCAATACACGTATCTAAAACGTATAAAGTTTTAAGTCCACATATAAATGTGTTATACCTCGATCTTTAGACATATTAATAAAGACATATATTAAACCATGTCCATATATTTCTATTCTAAAGGATGTGTTCTAATATATTGGTAAAGTCTGTTATCTGTATTAATGTTCAATGCACGTGCGGCAACCTAGAATAGTATGAAACGTCTCTACAATGAACATATCACACATTAGCATTAGTGGCAAACTACTAACATCATATACTACATACACTAACTGTACGGTATGCACAGCCTGCAGTGGACTGTATGAGGTGAATTTTACGGAGTTAGGTGAGGAACTGATCTTATCCTATCCCTGCAAGCCGCGAAGAAGTAAATATGGAATACTCCACCAACCTTTCATCCACTCCCGCCGAGGGCAGTAGCGTCGTCGCAGTAAGCTCGCCAAACCGCGCGGTCAGCTTCACTATATTCTTAATTATATTTATAACTAGGCAGTTCACAGCACCATAAAACACTGTTATGGTGGCTCCAAATGTTCCGTATAATAATGTCCTTCCAAGGATTAAGCAGGTGCGGCGATTACGAATACACCGATGGCACAACCGCTTGGCGGACCGAGTTGTCTCGAATCTTCTACTCTAGACTGTCTTAACGACGTTTGTAGAATTCAAGTTGTGAAGTTTTTCCAAATACCCTCCACATAGCTTGCAGAGACCGAACATACCCCTCACCGAATTCAACATGATGAATTCCCCATTCTAAATAAAATGGCAAGTGAAGGATATACAATCCATTAACCTAAGTAAACAAAACACATAGAAAAAATAAACCTTTAGTGAAAGACTTCTATGCAAAAATAAAAATAAATAATAATTTAAAGATCTAAATAAACAAAATAATTAACTTAAGTAAAAAAAAATAATTAATTTGCATACGGCAGCGGGCAAATTTTATTTACTGGTCTCTTAATTAGATCTCTTTTAGTTCTCAAGGTAACTACACGAATAATTCCATCAACGCCCTCGTGTGTTGTTTCAATTCTACCAAGAGGCCACTGTAATGGACGACTCAAATTTGACTTCAGCAAAACTAAATCACCGACCTTTACGTTAGGTGGTGAGGAAAACCACTTCTCTCTCTTTTGCAGAATATGCAGATATTTTATGTATAAAATTAAAATTAATAGTTAACTTGTATGGCATTTCGTGAGCAATGCCGGATGCTTGGTATTGTAGGGAAGGTCAGTTTGTGAAATACAACCCCCCACCCTGAGTATTTTATGTTCCACGAAGGGTGATAGTTTACGCAAAGAGGCTACAAACTCACCCTTTTCTAACGCTAATATTTCAGATTCAAAATGATTATTTTGAATGACACTAATAATTATATCATGACCTTTGCGCAGCTCAGAGGTCGTCAGGGATCCTAATGATCTTTCTGAAATTTTACACCGAAGATTGTTTATAAATCTATGATACCATGAAATAATACGCTGCAATTTATTAAGAGACGAATACTTATTAAATGTTTCTTCAAGGTCATTTTTCATTTTACATTTTAGAGAAGAATTAAATGTAAATGTGGCACTATTTGATTTAAGCTCGGATATCTTAAATTTATCATTTAATAAATATGGTTTTATAGGCCACTTTTGTTGATCATAATATAGCCAATCGGGGCCGTGAATCCACTCAGTGGCTTTTGCCACGATGTGTGCAGGCAACGCTCCACGTGAGCATATATCTGCAGCGTTATTTTCGCCCTTCACGTGTACCAACAGCTAGGTGGTATCGCAATAATGATGCAACTAACACGGTTAGCTACAAACGTTTTCAAAATATACGGTTGTGTATGTATCCATGCTAAAACATTTTTTGAATCGCTGAGTGCAAATATTGAAATAGATAAATCATTATCCCTTAAGTTTTGTACGACAAAACTTACAACTTTAGATAACAGCACGGCTGCTTCGAGTTCGAGTCTAGGGATAGACAAGAGGGGATTTAACGGTGCAACCTTTAACTTACTAGTCAATAGTCGAACCTTAACTTATTATTTACGCTGCGAACGTATAAGCACGTTGCGTATCCACGGGATGACGCATCGCAGAATGCAATTAATTGTATTTCGCAAAAATTAGGTATTAAGATATGACGCTCAAAGCGTAAATCAGACAAGAGCGGTAGATCGGAGATGAATCGATTCCACTGTGAGTACGACTCAGGTGGCAATTGTTTATCCCATCTGACTCCCATCTGACTCCCATCTTCCAGAGATCTTGCATGATACACTTTGCGATGAACGTACAAGGTGAGATAATACCTACAGGATCGAATATGCTCGCTAGCAGTTTTAAAACTGATCGTTTGGTCTGTTTATCGTCTATCATATTGTAGGAAAACGCGAAACTGTCACAGGCAGGTAACCACGTTAACCCTAACACTTTAAGAGACGATGACAACGTATCATCTTGAAAATCGATGGTTACAATTTGATCCGACTGCATACGCGTCAGCAACTCGGGACAGTTGCTTGCCCACTTTCTTAAATCAAACCCACCACTTTTAAGAAGTGAAAGTAAGTCATCCTGCAATGTGCAGGCTTTTTTTAATGATGGACATGACCACAATACGTCGTCGACGTAGAAACCTTGTCTGAGAACCTCCACAGCTTCAGCACGCGGATTCTCAGCATGGGTTAACTTATCCTGGGCCAGCTGATGCAAGGTACGCACAGCGATGTAAGGTGAACTACAGAGGCCGTATGTATTTGTTCGAAGTTCGTAGACGCGTATTGGTTCCGTCGGCGATTCCCGCCAAAGAATATGCTGGTATTTCCTATCAGCAGGTTCAATTAGAACCGCCCGATACATCTTCAACACGTCAGCAGTGAAACAAACTTCATATAACCGAAAGCGAATTATAATTTTTAATAAGTCTGGATATAGTTTCCTGCCTGTCAAGAGAGCATCGTTGATAGGAATCCCGTTCTTCGGCTGCGCTGAACCATCATAAACGACTCATGGAGGCGTACTTATAGACGACGGACGCAGAACACAGTGGTGCGGTATATAATATCCCGACAGCTTGGGACCTTGATACAACTCCATATGTCCAAGAGACTCATATTCTTGCATAAAATCGACGTAGGCCTTATGAAGGGCTGGCGATCGTGCAAGGCGCCGCTCGACCTGGTTAAGTCTTCTTAGAGCGACATCATAAGAATCACCGATAGTTGCGTGGTCTGGGTTTAATAAAATGGGCGAAATATAACGACCATTTTCATCACGATAATGGTTTTCTACATAATGAAATTTATCAATTTTTGGAACATGCGACTGATCATGCACTAACGAACAAAACGTCTCATAAAATGTGTTAAAATTCTCAATGTCTGAATTTAATGTAAATAATTCAAGTTTAGGCAAGCGAGGCCGGAACTCCACGGTATGCAAGCGATTCTCGCTATTATTGCCTACCTGTGTCGAGCTATATTTTGAAGCACATAACTTAACTCGAAAATATAAATCATCAAAACTTTGTAATTCCTGACTTCTAAGTATTGACTCAGAATCAATTAAAAGTTCTTGTTCGAATATATCTAATATTATTTTTTCAAACGAACTACGTAAATCACTAATTTCAGCGACATGCAATAAAAATAATTGTTTCGTTTCGGAATTAGATAAATCGTGGGACATATCATAAACCTTTTGCATTTGTGAAAATAAGAGTTGTTTGCGTTGAATTAACACGGTTAATTCCTTGGATAACAAATTCTTTTTATCACTAGCAGTTTTTGCCTTTGGTGCCGCCATTTTGTGAAATAACACACGTAGCCCAATGAAATTATAAAATTAATAAAATATGTATTACTAATACTCGTTACCTATACAAATTAATTACAAAACACGTAGAAACATAATTGTACGATAATAATTTATGTGTTTTGTTAATACTACTTTGTATATTGGGATAAGTAAAATAAACTTGTTATGTATAGAATGTCTATACAATAAAATTATAATATCATTAATATAATGGGAATTTAGAGGTAATTAGCACGGCTAATATGAATAAATACTAAGAACGTCTTAATATATTTAAATTGAGAGGTATTCTAACACGGTTAGAAAATTACAGTACAGAACGTCTGCACTATCTAAATATCTGGGAATTACGAATTGCTAGGTGCGGTATGAGACCTTAGGAGTGGTATCCGGCTCGAAGGACCAAAAAAAGACTGTACGGTATGCACAGCCTGCAGTGGACTGTATGAGGTGAATTTTACGGAGTTAGGTGAGGAACTGATCTTATCCTATCCCTGCAAGTCGCGAAGAAGTAAATATGGAATACTCCACCAACCTTTCATCCACTCCCGCCGAGGGCAGTAGCGTCGTCGCAGTAAGCTCGCCAAACCGCGCGGTCAGCTTCACTATATTCTTAATTATATTTATAACTAGGCAGTTCACAGCACCACAAAACACTGTTATGGTTGTACGCGCCCTTTATAATTTAAATAAAATATTAAATACACTCCACACTTTACGCATTACAAAAGTACACAATCCTTATATACATTTCCGAACGCATCCTTTCTTGGCCACGCCCTCTCATATCCGCTTCCCCAATAACAATAAAAAAAAAGTTAGTTAAAAAACAAGAAGTCAAGAAATGGCCGCCTCGTAAAAGAAAATCGCTACGCTTTCATAAAGTTGAGTTGAACTCCTAAAACTAATAAACGCAATTGCGCACGCGCTGCTCGGTAAAATTCATTACCTAAATCAATATTGTTCGTGAAGTGTAATTATTGATGAACTTTGTGTGGGAACATTACGATCAGCGAGCCGAAGGAAATAAAAATGTTGCTGCGACCAGTGAACTATCGAAGGACATTACAGGTACCCAGCCTTTCCTAGAATAAAACCACACAACCCCTTTTTGGTCCATCTCACCGGATCTATTTACTCAATCATATTTACACTACACAACGTCCGCAAATTTACAAGGTATTCTCGTCGCCATTACACGTAACCATATCTATTCGATAAAAATCGTCTAGCATCGCATTATTGAATAACCTGTGCCTTGTAAACTAAATAACTAAGAATCATACGCAAACTTTTCTAAATTATTTCAATAATATTTAATACATTTGTATCGCTTTCGTTAATTGAAAATAAATTACGCATTTTACTTAGGAGTCCATCTTGTTTCGCTTCGCTACTCTTTAAAAACATTAAACGCTTAAATACGCTTCTTATACGCCAATATATCGCTTATAATATAATAAAAATAATAATTTAAGTAACGCTTCGTATTCTGCATAAAAAATCTATGTAGGTAGTTTTATGCGTCGTCTTAGTATTAACTCGTTTCGTTTTTACGCCGCCATTTATGATAAATATTATTATACGCTCAACTGCTAATCGCTGAAAACGCCGCTAATCTCTGCGAATCGCCATACATATCGCTAAATCGTCACACACACCGCTAAATCGCCATACATATCGCTAATTGCCAAACACCGCTAATCGCCAAACGCCGCTAATCGCCAAATAATTATAAAATATATATTGTTTCTAGAAAATTACTCTTACAAACCGCCACGTGATAAAACTACGTACTTACCTACTTTATATCAAAAATGGCTACTTCATCTGAAAAAAAGATTAAAACTGATAATAAGCCTAAGTTTAGCGCTAAATACCTATTACTTGAAGCTAAGACGAATGGTATATTTGAGATTGTACAAGATATTTACGACCTCAGTTTAAAGGTTTCCGATCCGCAAATTAAATTACAGTTTTTATCTCGTATACACTCGTTGGATGAGTTGCGATCTAGTTTTATAAATACGCTGGATGAATTTATTACGACACAATTGGAAGACGATCCGTCGTCAAAGCCGAACTACTCTGCCTTAAAATCTTTCGATGAACTACACTGTTATATAAAACAAACAGTGTCTGCTCTCAATCCACCGCCAAGCAATCGTAGTGATAATAGTAAATTCGATTTATTTAATCGCAAACTTCCACCGCTAAAGTTGGTGTCATTTGATGGTACGCCAAGCAAATGGTCATCATTTTATGAGAATTTTAAGAGTCTTATTCACGACAATCCGCAACTCTCAGAGGCCGAGAAGGTTCAATATCTGATCGGCTGTTTATCCGATAAAGCGTTAACGGTTTGCTCGGGTATTGTGCCTACTGCTGTCAACTATTTAATTATATGGAACGCTCTTTTAGAAAAATATCAAGATACACGCGTGCAAGCGTCAATTTACGCTAATCAACTTATCAATTTTAAATCCATGCAATCTATAGATATGTTTATTGATCAGTTCTGTTCAGCTGAATCTGCCTTACGACGTCTGCAGATTGACGATCTTTCAGATTTTATTATCACGCACATCGCTCTTACTAAATTAAACAAAGAAACAGTTAACTTATTTGAACAGGCGCATAGACATATTTCAATTCCAACTTTCTCTGATCTTTCTAAATTTTTAAAGGAACAAAATAAAATGGAAACGCTGCGTAATCCCTCTAATAATTATTTAAATTCGCAATTACCTAGTCATAACGTTAATAATAACGCAAAAAATTATAGATCAAAATCTACGCATGTTTATATGCCTAATGCTAGTTCGCATCAAATTGAACATCATTCATGCAAAATATGTAACTCCTCAATGCCGCATCCGCTCTATAAATGTTTTAAATTTAAAAACTATAATCCGCACGCTCGACTAGATTTAGTAAACAAATATAACTATTGTTATAATTGTCTTGGATTTCACAACATTAAATTTTGTAAATCAACAAATACTTGTACCATTTGCCATAGAAAACATCATACTTTAATACATATAGATAAATTTCTCGATTCAACTCGACGTGAACCCATGTTCACGCGAGCGCAATTCTCAACGCATGCACCGCTGAGTCATAGGTATAACAGCGATACGAACGCGGTGAGCGCGCCTGAGCAACGCCGCGCGCCAGCGCCGCGTCCCGCTTCGCCTCGCCCCGCACCCGCCGTCTCGTCGCCCGCTCGCGACTCACACTTACGCATGGATACAAGCGCCCGCGAATATTCGAACGCTCTCGCACTTTCAATTACTTCAGCTTCTTGCAATATTCGCAATGAAACTACCGTATTATTACCAACCGCTTCTGTATATGTTTATAAACAAAATATACCTAATAAAGTACGCGTTTTTATTGATACAGGTTCAATGAGTCATTTTATTTCTAAAGCTTGTTGTGAACGTTTAAATTTGAAAATTATTCCAGATAACTCTACTATCACAGGTATTGGTAATGCTCAAGTTCCCTGTTTTGGATTAACGACATTTAAAATATTTTTTCGTTACGATTCTCGCTGTTATTACAATATTAACGCTCGCGTAATAGACAGTATTACTGATGGTCTGCCTAGCTCACCTATCGATATTTCAAATCTTACTCATATTCGCAATTTACCCTTGGCGGATGATGTGTTCTATTTGCCCGCTGAAATTGACTGCCTTATAGGAAGTGAACTAGTACCGTTCCTCTTACGAAGCGAAACAGTTACCGCACCCGATTCCTCAGTCGTTGCTGTACAAACTACACTCGGTTATATTATTATGGGTAAGGCAGACTGTGACTTAAACTTTAAGTCATTCACAGACCGCTGCAATAGTATTCAAGATAAATCCTTTTTATGCACCTCTAAATATAATTCGTTAGAATCGCTAACTCAACGCTTTTGGGAGCTCGAAAATGTTCCTTGCAGAGTTCATATGAGTCCTGATGATGGAGCTTGTGAACGAATATTTAAAAATACATACTCACGCGACGATACAGGTAGATATATCGTTCAACTGCCATTTAAAATCTCGTGCTCAGCACTAGGAAACTCTTACGCTATCGCTCAACGCCGCTTAATTAGCTTAGAAAAAAGGTTAGATTCCGACCCAAAAATTCGCGAAAATTATAACGCTACTATTCAAGAATATATAAATAAAGGTTATTTGTCTAAAATTGATAATCCTTCTCTCGATGCGCCGCATTATTATATTCCGCACAGAGCTATATATCGCCCTGATAAAGCTTCAACAAAGACACGCATTGTATTAGATGCTGGATGCAAAACCATATCTCTTAAATCGCTTAATGATCTCTTATATGTAGGTCCTAATTTGCAGTGTAATATTTTTGATTTGCTCATTAATTTACGCATGTTTTCAATAGCTGTCACGGCAGATATAGAAAAAATGTATTTTCAGATAAAATTGGACGCCAAACATCACGCTTTTCAACGCATAATCTATAGGTTCGATATCAATAGTAAGTTTAATACATATGAGTTCAATAGAATTTCATTTGGTATATCTAGTTCTCCATATCTTGCTATGAGAGTTATTCGTCAGCTCGCAGCTGATAATCGAATTACGTATCCGCTAGCCGCTTATGAAGTGGAAAATCACATGTATATGGATGATTATGTGTGTTCGTTTGACAACATTGATATTGTCGAAAAAACCTATAAAGAAATGACTACTATGCTCCAATCGGGAGGTTTTAACCTCGTGAAATGGATTTCCAATAGCCCAGAAATTATGAATATAATACCGCAATCGCATAGAAATAATCAAAATATTAATTTTGACGCTGATAGTAATAATACAAAAATTATAGGAATGCAGTGGAACCCTAAACAAGACAAATTTCAATTTAAAATTAACGCTAACTCATTTAAATGCACTAAACGCTCAAATCTCTCTGTTACCGCAGGACTGTTCGACCCTTTAGGTCTTATCAGTCCAGTTACCGCTTTTATGAAACTTCTTATACAAGAATGTTGGCAACATCAATTGGATTGGGATAGTCCAGTCCCTACGCATATCGAAAGCAAATGGATTCAATTCCATAATGAACTTAGTTATCTCGAAAAAATACAATTCTCACGACATGTAGGTATAAAATCTGCTTCTCATATAACGCTACTCGGTTTCGCCGACGCTAGTGAGCGCTGCTATGGTGCCGCAGTGTACATAAGGGTTAGTTCGAATGAACAATCCGCTGGCTCCGTAAAATTACTAACTTCAAAGTCACGAGTCGCTTCTCTAAATAAAATATCTTTAGCTCGCCTTGAACTCTGTGCCGCACTTTTGCTAGCTAACCTAATTAGCCATGTAATAGAAATATTAAATAAACGCTGTAAAGTTAATAAAATATACGCTTTTTCCGATTCAACTGTAACTCTTACGTGGATCCATTCACCAGCATATAAATTTCATACATTTGTCGCAAATAGAATAACAGAAATAATTTCTAAATTACCTGCTGCGCATTGGTACCACATCAGTGGGAGTGATAACCCTGCCGACATAATTTCTCGCCCAGTTACGCCCAAAATATTATTAAATCTCTCATTATGGTTTAATGCACCGCAATGGTTCACAGAACCTCCGCTTAAATGGCCTATCAAATCTTTTCAAATCAATTCCAATAATATTCAATTTATTGAGGCTAAACCTGTTACTTTAACAATAACGCATGTTGTGCAACCTGCATATACGCATGCTTTCGAACTGTTAATTGATCGCGTCTCTAGTTACACGAAATTGCTTCGCATCATTGTTTATATATTACGATTTTAAAAACGCTTAAAATCTAAAGGTCTTGTCAACCCTGTAGATTTAGATAACGCTGAAATGTATCTCATACGTTATGTACAAAACGCTCATTTCGCTAATGATATTTCCGCTTTAAAATTAAATAAATCCGTTACAAATAAAATCGCTAAACTCAACCCGTTCATTGACTCTAATAACATTCTTAGAGTTGGTGGTAGGTTACGCCATTCTCAACTCGACTATGGTCAAAAACACCCTATTTTACTACCATCTAAGGAACGTGTAATTGAATTAATAATAGATTATTATCACCTGATCAATATGCATACAGGTCCCGCTCTCTTACTTTCGCTTATAAGACAAAAGTTTTGGATATTATCCGCTAGAAATCTAATACGACAAAGAGTACATAAGTGTAATAAATGTTTTAAACTTAATCCTAAAAATACTTTTCCTCCAATGGGAGACCTGCCCATATTTCGAGTTTCGGAAGTGAAAGCTTTCGTTCATACCGCTGTGGACTACGCAGGTCCTTTTTACATTACGCATATTCGTAAACGCGGCATTAAAAGCCAAAAGGCATATATCTGCTTATTTGTATGTCTGACGACTAAAGCGCTACATTTAGAGTTAGTCTCTGATTTGAGTTCTGACTTATTTCTCGCCGCTTTTAAAGGATTCATATCTCGTAGAGGTCCTGTTTCGCTAATATACAGGAGGTACTAATTTTATAGGCGCAAAACGCAAACTCGATGAGATCTATTCTTTTATACAGTCCAAATCGCATATTAATTACATTGGTCAGATATTATCTGAACAACGTACTCAATTTAAACATAGTCCGCCATATGGCCCACATTTTAACGGCCTTAGTGAAATAAATGTTCGCTGTGTTAAATCTCACCTATTTAAGGTAATAGGCTCGCAAATACTTACATACGAAGAATTTAATACAATACTTGTACAGATTGAAGGTCTACTCAATAGTCGACCTCTTTGTATTTTAAACTCAGACCCTTCAGATATAACCGCATTAACGCCTAATCACTTTTTAAATATAACTCCGCTTAAATTTTTACCCGCTGAAGATATCTCAGATGTTTCGACTAATCGCTTATTACGCTATCAATTACTTAATAAAATCACTAGCTCCTTTTGGCGACGATGGAGTCAAGAATATTTGACTTCATTGCAGCAAAGAGAAAAATGGAATTCGCCTTCTAAGCCTATTAAACCAGGAACTATCGTGGTTATAAAGGATAACAACGCTCATCCTCTTTGTTGGCCTCTAGGAATAGTGGATGAAATCTATCCAGGAAAGGATAAAATAATACGCACTGTTAAAGTACGCACCTCTTCAGGTTCTTATATACGTCCAGTGGTTAGACTTTGTCCACTGCCGTCGCAATAACAAATATCTCATAACATTTAATTTATATTCTCTTTATTCTTAGTTATAGTATAGATCGCACCTTAATTTAACAAATTAAATTAAAATTTTTATCTCAATGTTTAGAGGAAACCTCTAGGCCGGGGGAGTTGTACGCGCCCTTTATAATTTAAATAAAATATTAAATACACTCCACACTTTACGCATTACAAAGGTACACAATCCTTATATACATTTCCGAACGCATCCTTTCTTGGCCACGCCCTCTCATATCCGCTTCCCCAATAAAAATAAAAAAAAAAGTTAGTTAAAAAACAAGAAGTCA
Organism: Lymantria dispar; assembly: GCA_032191425.1. Taxonomy (NCBI): domain Eukaryota; kingdom Metazoa; phylum Arthropoda; class Insecta; order Lepidoptera; family Erebidae; genus Lymantria; species Lymantria dispar. The sequence continues at coordinate 25,598,588 of CM063448.1, forward strand.
AGAAATGGCCGCCTCGTAAAAGAAAATCGCTACGCTTTCATAAAGTTGAGTTGAACTCCTAAAACTAATAAACGCAATTGCGCACGCGCCGCCCGGTAAAATTCATTACCTAAATCAATATTGTTCGTGAAGTGTAATTATTGATGAACTTTGTGTGGGAACATTACGATCAGCGAGCCGAAGGAAATAAAAATGATGCTGCGACCAGTGAACTATCGAAGGACATTACAGGTACCCAGCCTTTCCTAGAATAAAACCACACAATGGTGGTTCCAAATGTTCCGTATAATAATGTCCTTCCAAGGATTAAGCAGGTGCGGCGATTACGAATACACCGACGGCACAACCACTTGGCGGACCGAGTTGTCTCGAATCTTCTACTAGACTGTCTTAACGACGTTTGTAGAATTCAAGTTGTGAAGTTTTTCCAAATACCCTCCACATAGCTTGCAGAGACCGAACACTAACGTTGAAATGAACTAAATATGTAAAATAAAACAATCTTACTATAAAACATTCAACTATTCCGTATGACGATGGAATATGAACACAATGTACCACAATGTACCCCCGTTTCTTGCCCGCGGGTTTCGTAAAAGACTACTAATGTATTATGAAATGCATACCACATCTATAGAAGCGAAGAAAGCTTGAAATAAAACTCTGTACCTACTCGCCTAACTAATATAGCATAGTAGGTAAATTTCTTATCCAATGTGACTCGAACCTAGCAGAGGAACCTATATGAACTGTAATAATGATGATGATGAAGACAATGAGTAAGAAAAAAGCTGTTATTTTTATAAGTCTGAATATCTTCTAAATAGACAAGATATTAATCTTAGAATAATAACGTATAGAAGGTAAGTTCGCACACAAAAAGTGAAGCATTTCAATTGAGGCCTAATGGAGCTTACGCCAGAACCGTTCAGTAGTGTACAAGGTCACTGTACTGCACGTACGTACGCAACTTTTAAAAAATAAATAGGTAATTAGGACGGTTTGTGCATTCAAATGGTGTCACAACACATTTTAAAAACATAAAAAGGTTTTTAACATTACTTTTAAATATATGTATTTCGACGATTTATAATATATGTATTTCGACGATTTATGTTAATAAAAACAAAATTTGACTTTATAATTTGTATAGTGGTGTGCGTGTGTACGTGTGTAATCGTCTGCGCGCATGTAGTATTTTTAGATTCATATTTCGATCGTTCGAAGTACCAACACTATCCTTCTATACGTTATTATTCTAAGATATTAATATACTTATATTACGGGTGATGCTTTTTCAACACTTCTACATTTGGTAGAATGCAAAATAGCTACACGTACTCTACGATCAACACTTTATTAGTACACTTGCTCTAAGTTTAACACAACTTAATACGAACGGACCATAAGCACGACGTGCGTGATCGATGTCTAGCGAACGACTGAACACTGTAGCTTTTTTTTTTTTTTTTGTGTGACTTAGTTGTTAGCCTCAGATGGCTGTGACAACTTTACCCGGACTGGTGGGTGAGCGCTGAGGGCTCTCAACCCGTTTAAAATTAAGCGACCCATACCGAGGGCACCCCCTGTGGGGTACGGACCTCGGCTCGGGCGGTCGCTGGCAAAGTGGGCACTCCCACGTTTATGATTTTAACGCGACACGTCTTCCTTCCCAGTCGGCGGGGGCGGTAACATGGATATTTATTACTATTTGTCAAGGCCGCGCGGGCTGTGTATGCCTCAGTCTGGGCGAGCGTAATAATGTCGTCGGGTTCGTCGAGTATTAGTCGCGGTTGTTTAATCGCGGACATTTTAGAAGGGATGTAAGAAGCCGCCCTTACCACTAATGGGTTCGGGTGTGTCGCGGCAGAGTCGAAGTAGCGGTGGGAGCCCTGTTTCATGAATTGCCTGATGGTCGGCAAGCCAAGATCTACGAGTATGTGAAGATCCACATTGCGCATGTACCACGGTGCTCCCGTCGCTCGGCGCATGAACCTATTCTGTAATGTTTGTAGCCGATGTAGCCTGCGTGGCTTCGCTTGTGTGAACACTACACTTGCATACGTCATGATAGGACGTATACAAGCGGTGTATAATCTAACTTTATTGCGGAGAGATAGCTTAGACTTTGCGTGTACTAAGCTGTGTAACCATCCTAGCACTCGGGGGACCGCTTTTATAAGCTTTTTGAATATCGATATTTGTAACGTTCGTTCATTGTTGGTCGATATTATTGTCTATAACATCGTGTCGGTAACACTTAATACTTAATACTCATTAAAATGCTAACAAGCCATCATTATCTCAGCCGATATAAGTCCCACTGTTCGGCTTAGGCCTTCCCAATGAGAGGTAAATTGACCTACTACATATGGTCTTTAACTGTAACGTACAGCGATCATTTCTTTTACTTTCGTGCAAGCTCTGGATAAACTATTTGCTCCTATATTTCCCGAGCACTATAACATGTCCTTCATTAAACGAGGTTTAATAAGAGCACTTTATTCATTGTAGGTAGAGGCCTAGTTGTGCCACTGGTATTGCAAAGGTCCATGTGCGATAGTATCGCTTACCATCAGGTGTGTTGTTTGCTAGTTTGCCACCATCGACAATAACAAAAAATTCTGAGTCTACAAAAAGTCATTATACTGATGATTATTTGTGTAGGCTCAAGGTACTAGTAATAATAGTATTAAAAACAATATAAATCGAGATGGCTCGAACATAATGGCTAAATTAACAAACCAGCTACTTATACAACAATAAATCAATTGGTGAACTAATTAAGCTTCTGATAAAATATAATGATCGTTATTATCATCTCAGCCCATATACTTCCCACGGTTGTGCCCGGGCCCCGGTCACAATGGGAGGAAAACCGACCTATTAAACTACGGTGGTCAAACAGGTTGACATAGAGTTTTTTTCGAGTTTTCTTTCTCTTGCAAAGGTGTTACATAAATATTATTTCCTTTAGTCGTCTTTTACGATGCCCTCACGTAAGAGAGGAGGTCACCACATGAAAAAAAAACACCCATATGTTGCCAAAATTAACTTGTAAAACGTATTATTTACTGAAATGGATGAACTAAAATATCAGTGAAGTTCACTTCTTTCATCGGACATTTTGAAAATGTTTTGGTTATAGTTTTATAACTGGCATCTGACGTCAACCCTCCTTGGGAATATAAGTTGATCACACGGCATTAGAACGAATTAGCCCAAATCAATGTAAAGCCGTTAGCCGTCCTTTATAATATTCTCGAGCAATATAACTATTGTTAGTAATATTTATAGCCGACACTACAGGATTAGGATTTGTTTAATATTAAAATTGACTATTAGTTCATATTTTTAAGAAGCCTAACTGATCATCATCATCATCGCAGCCCACATACGTCCCTCTGTTGAGCTTGGACCTTTTTGGCTTACAATGGGAGCGAATGTGACCTACTATACCATGCTGGTCATGGCATGTTGGTATAGTCGAGTTTTCTTTCTCTTGCACAGATGTTACGTACATACTCGTATTTATATCCCTTAGTCGTCTTTTACGACATCCATGGGCAAGATAGGGAGTGGTGAATTGTATTCTTACTCTGTCACCACACGGAAAGCCCAACTGATATTTTTTAATTTTTTGTGTATTTTGATTCTGTATATTTATGTTTCTTTTTGCCAATTACTACCTACTTCGATATGAATAAATTATGTCCGTAATTATATTAGATAAAGCACATTATTCTAAAAATAGTAGTACATAGGTAAGGAAACGGCACTTATTATGGTTGCTTCCTTTCCTATTATATTTCGAGTATCGTTATAACCATTCTTATTTTTAGGCATACGTAATATCTATAACTATAGATTAAGTGGATTATTAATTATGTTTCTCACTAGGATGAATGGCTTAGCGTGTTATTCGTATTAATATTCACTATTATTATAACGTATGTTTATCTTTTGGCGTTCATATGATTAATATTACTATCGTCATCATAATTTCAGCCTATATATGTCCCACTGTTGGGCTCAGGCCGCCTCCATAATGAAAGGGGAATTGACCTACCATTCTGCACTTGTCAGATGTGTTGGAATAGGATTTTGTTACGAGTTTTCCTTCTCTTGCACAGATGTGAATTGTATTCTTACTCCGTTACCACACGGATAATTTATACACTGTTTACTATACACCGTAAAATATTCAACTTTTTAAAACTAAAATTTGGAATACTCTCAAAAAATTTTATATAATAGCTTTTTTGCGATATTTTACACTATTTTTAGGAAAATGGATCTACATCGAATAGTGAATAATCGAATAGTCGATAGGGCTTTTTTTTGGGGTGGGCTACGGTCAGAGCACCCGCTGCTCCGTCCGTGGCGACAGAGGGGCGGCACGCGGCTCCGTAACCCACCCGATAGCACGTCGCCTTCGTCGTTGGGCCGACCACTGGTGCAGAGTTCCTTGACTTCAGCGGTCGACCCGCTGCAATACCCCGCGGGTGTACCCTCTACCATCAACCTCCTCTTCCCGGAACGTCGGCCGCCGTCGTGAGGTCAGCCTCTCCGCGGGTGACGGGCTAAATCCACGGTCCGGTCACCCGCAGTCTCGGCTGGGGCGGCGCAGGCGCGAGTACCTGCGCCAGTCGCCAGCGGAGGACCCTGTCTGTGTGGAGGCGATCCTCACGCGCGCGGTCCTACGCCTCGTTCCGCGAGATGAAGCCTCGCAGAAGGTGGCGACGGTGTCCCAGTTCCTGACGCTGGCGAGCATCTCCCTAGCGATGGTCGGCAGCAACGTCAGATCGGCACCCATAATTGCAACGAGTTCACGGCACTACCCAGCCCACGCGGCACTCATCTCGAGTATGTGCTGCGCTGTGTCCTCGTCATAGTCAATGGGCCTATGGTGAGGATGTAAGTATATTACACGGTATGGTGATGAAATAAGAATACAATTCACCTTTCCCTATCTTACCCGCGGATGTCGTAAAAGACGACTAAGGAATATACTAAGCATATAACATCTATGTAAGAGAAGAGAAGGAAAACTCGAAACGAAACCATACACTCGCCTGTCTGACCATTATGGTATAGCAAAATCATTTGCCCTCCTATTGCGGAGGAGGCTCGAGCCCAGAAGTGGGACGTATATGAGCCGACATGATGAAATATATTTTCCGTGTGGTAATGATTTCAGCATAGTATAATATGAGTTCCGATATCTCAGGTGGGGAGGCGAGCGGTTTTAATTTTATTCCGTCGGGCCGACCACTGACGACAAGTTAACGCTGCTCCAGTGGTCGGCCCAACGACGAAGGCGACGTGGTTTTCGGGTGGGTCGCGGGAGTTGCGTGCTCAAGCCCCTCTGTCGCCCCGGACGGAGTGGTGCGGAGGCGCGCCGACCGCGGCCCACCCACACAAAAAAAAAAAAAAAAAATAGTATAATATCATTATTCCTTATTTTTCTGTGAGACGAAAAATAGACTGAAAAGTCATCAAAAGACTGAACAATAGTAGGAGTTTTAACAGAAATTACAATCGCCAAAGGACAATACATAACATTAACCCCCTTCATGGGAAGACTGGGGGAAGACTGCATACATATGTATGCCATACATTTCTTACACTTCTTCATACAACCTCTGGGATTGACTGAAAATATTCTTAGATAATCTAGTGTATAAATATTACGACACAATATTTATCACAACCAATTTTATTATGTTTGTTACGCAACTTATTGAGCTCTCAAGTAGGTGATGTTGAAGGGAGAACATGACACGCAACGCTAACACGCAATACGGTATTAAGGTGATGGCTTGATCAGTTCTATACCTCATACTTAGGTATTATATGAACACGCTATAATAACGTTAAAATCAGAAAAATGTTAAATCTATGTTATTTTTTTGTGCATCTTTAGGTATGTCTGTATTTAAATTTCTTGTGTACGTATGTCACTGAACTCCTCCTAAACGGCTGCACCGATGTTACTTATTTTTCTTTGTGTTTGTTCAAGGGTATTCAAGAATGGTTTAGATTCATAATTGGACCCGATAGGTGGCGCTGCGATCAATGTCAAAGAGAATTACGTTTTTAAATTTGAACCGAACAGCGTCTGTTGGGTCAGCTAGTTACATATAATTCCCATGTCACGATGTTTGTTCGGAATGAGCTCCGAAACTAACAATCCGATTTTAACCTTTTGTTTCTTTAAATATGTGTTTTGTTCTAAATTGAGAGATCGTATAGGTCTTATTCGGATTTTTTTATTTAAATGCAAAATCGTTATTTTTGATATTTCAAGCGCAGTGCAGTAAGATGGCGGATCAAATAGTTTAGAATTTCGAATATTAGAACGTCATTTGATAATTTTCACTTTCTGAATATTATTATCTTATGCGATTTTGTAAAAATTACATTGTATGCAACTTATATTATTTTTATGTGAAATAAATCAAAACGATGAAAGTATTATATTTTCTTTTTCTAGGAAATATAATAATTTTGTCCTTAAATTATTAAATTAATAAAAAAGAATGCACAAAAAGACTTAATGTATAATATTAAATGATCGTTTGCATTTTTATTTTATTTAGTGTTTTTTTAAGTCATTATATATTTCAATTGTATTGTATTTTTTAAGACGAATGGTATAAGTGATAACGAATAGTGATGGATGTGATGATGTATGGGTGAGTAGGGTGGTGACGGATGGGTTGAGTGCTGATGGATATGATAGATAGGATGAGTAATGATGTATGAGATCTCTTACGCGTGGATATTATAAAAGACGACTAAGGGACGTGATATGCAGATAAAATCTATGCAAAAAGAAGGAAAACTCGACACAAAACCCGATGCAAACATGTCTGACCAGCGGGGTGTAGTAGGCTAATTTCCTTTCCATTATGAAGGAGGCCCGAGCCCAACAGGGGAACTTATAGGCTGAGATGATGATGATGAGGCATAAGACAGATAACTATACCTATATATTACCAACCCTGATCAACAATTAGTATTATTATTAAGTTATTATTAATTAGATTTAAAAGGAGGGTTGCAATCAGGCCGATGATAAAACTGTTACAATAATTTTTTCAATATATGTAATGGAAACAGAGTATATACTGCATCGACTCCAAATAATTGGGGTAAGATCAGGATAATTATGATAACGAGTTTATCAAGTATACCCAATATAAGTTTGTGGAGTGGTAGGACCACACTGTCGACAGTTATCTGTCTACAGCCGCAGGCCGGTCCGTCCGGGGTAGTACCACGCTCTCGCAGAAAATCGACGTCTGAGTAGTAGAAATTTGTTACTGCGCTTCGTTCGGTGAGTGAGAGAGCGGGAAGCCCAACTTTCTGTGGATGTTTGCGTGTGGAGGGTTTTGGTATCACCGAGCCTCAATGCACGCATTCACACTCCCTTCACATACTTCGCGGTAGGCAGCGGCCTTGTAAAGGTCTATGAGCGGCAGCAACACTTACCATCAGGTGTACTGTCTGCTCGTTTGCCACCGTTTGCAATAAAAAAAAAATATAAACCTCAACATTTCACCGAGTGTCCATTTATGTTATTTTTATACGGGTCACTTATTTCTTTGTTGTAGCTTACTTTTGTACTCTTACTTGTATAAAAATCGGGATGAAAAATAGAAATGGTTGGCAATGTTAAAGCATTGTTAAACCCCGACGCAAAAAGAGGGATGTTATAAGTTTAAGGAGGTGTCAGTGTGTGTGTGTGCGTGCGTGCCTGCGTGCCTACCTGCGTGCTTGCGTAAGTGCGTGCGTGTGTGTGTCTGTCTATGCCATCGTAGCTCTCAAACGAATGGACCGATTTCAATGCGGTTTTTTCCCTTTGAAAGCCAGTTTACTTGCGGTAGTCTTTAGCTATGTTTGGTTAATATCGGTCCAGCAGTGTAAAATTATCAGCTCTTTATCAAAAATGTAATGGCGTATGATTACTCTATTCAGTAGTTCACGCGTGCCACTATAATCATAATTGATAATTCCTTTTGAAGAAAACGTAATACTTTTTTTTATTATTTTAGTTTATACTGGCGGTTGTTCAAAATTTTCAATTTTATATGATAATCGCCTGACCCTTATATTACTCCTGTAATATAAGGGTCGCTAGTATTAATTACTGCTACCACATAGCATACATGACATGTTAATTAATATTTATTTTAAAGGTACCTATATATTCACTCACATTTTCAAATTTTACAAAATTGTCTATGATTTATTGGCAATTTTCTTACTTACTTTCATATCTATAAACGCATTATAAAACGACATTTAAAGTTTATTATTGATGTCAATTCCTAAATCACTTTATATTAAATATTTTAGTTATCTTAAATAATGTAAGTACGCGTAGCCATTAACAAAACATAAACGTCCATTCTACCACAGACTAAAATCAGCTAGCGCTTCATGCGCGAGAAATTTAAATAAAAGAAAAATATATTTTTCTTTACATATATAAAAGAAAGTCGTGTCAGTTACACTATTTATAACTCAAGAACGGCTGTACCGATTTATCTTAAAGTCGGCGGGAGGTAGCTTGGAACCAGGAGACGGACATAGGATACTTTTTATCCTGTTCGACCGGGTTCCCGTGGGACTTGACGTAAAACGTCAAAGAGAATACAAGTCACTATAAAACGTGGTATAACAAAAACGCATCTATCACAAAACTCAAATGATAGCTATAGACGTACTATATTTTCGGAAATTTAGAAAATATATTTTGGAAAATAAATTATGGCAGTACGAAGTTTGCTGGGTTGGCTAGTTATGAATATTTGGGAAATGGAAACCTCTTTGTGTTGGAAAATTCTAGCAAAGCAGCTTTTTCTCGAGTGAACCATGTTCGCGTGCAAGATGTTCGCACGCAAGATGTTCGAGAAAAGGTTATACTATTTCACTATTTTTGTAATCATTCTAAACAAGTCTGAGGTGTAATAGAATACAATTGAATACAATGCTTTTTTTTGTTTTTTATTGCAAGCAGTGGCAAACGAGCAGACAGTACACCTGGTGGTAAGTGTTGCTACCGCTCATGGACCTTTACAAGGCCGCTGCCTACCGCGAAGAAAGTAAAGGGAGTATGAATGCGTACATTTAGGCCCGGTGATACCAAAGGCACCACCAAAACCCTCCACACGCAAACACCCTCAGAAAGTTGGGCTTCCGGCTCTCTCGCTCACCAGCCCAAGCGCAGTAGCAAATTGCTACTGCTCAGACGTCGATTTTCTGCGAGAACGTTGTACTACCCCGGACGGACCGGCCCGCGGCTGTAAACAGATAACTGTCGACAGTGTGGTCCTACCACTATTAAATAGAATACAATTGTTACAGTGAAATTTGAGTACCTAAGTATAAATTAAGTGAGTATTACATATTGTAAATAAAACTACGGATTTTATCGCATTTGTATTTCATTTTTGACTGCGTGACGTTTCGAACACTTTACAGCATTCATTGTCACGAGTGGACTATAAAAAAATTTTACGCATGGATTTCGTAAAAGACGACTAAGGGATATAATATACATATAACATATGTACAAGAGATGGAAAACTCGAAATAAAATCCTATACCAACATGTCTGACCAGCATGTAGTAGGTCAATTTCCCTCCTATATGGGGAGGAGGCTTGTGCACGGCCGTGGGGCATGTATGAGCTGAGACGACGACGATGAGACGACGATAATGGCGAAAAAATTAGAACAAAACACTTGCAGTAATAAAATTGTGGAGAGAAATATGTGTGGTGAGGGAGTAAGAATAAAATTCAGCACTCCCTATCTTGCCCGTGGATGTCGTAAAAGACGACTAAAGGATATGCTTATCATATAACATCAAGGAAAACTCGAACCAAAACCCTATTTCAACACGTCTGATTAGCGTGGAATCGTAGATCCATTCCCGTTCCATTATGGAGGAGGCCTTAGCCCAACAATGGGGCATATATAGGTTGAGATGAATGAAATGCAAGAGATAAGTCAACAAGAGACAAGTCTTATAACATCTATGCAGTTAATCAGTTATATTGCAAATCATCATATTACGATGCTGTGGGCATATTTATTTGTTATTGAAATTAAAATATTCACCCTCTCATTTATAGTTTTATTGGCACTGATTAATAATTGAACTAAATTCTAATCCTTTTTATGATTCTAATACGTTCTTTATTCCTCCATATAGATCCTAACTGGCAACCCGCCCTCGCTTCGCTTCGGTTTTAGTCGTTTTACCCGCGTAATGCCCGTTCCCGTGGAAATACTGGGATAAAATATAGCCTAGTTTACGCCCTGATATTATAGCTTTCCATTGGTGAAAGAATTTTTGAAATCGGTCCAGCCGTTTTGAAGATCACCCGGAGCAAATAGACCGACACAAAAATTTTTTAATCGCTATTTTAGGCATAGGTGTCGTGCAAATAACCGTGTGAGCATGAAAAAAGTCTATTATTTTGACATTACAAACAGACACTCCAATTTGATTTATTGGTATAGATATTATAAATGCGAAAGTTTGTTTGTTTGTTTATTTGTTTGTTACACTTTCACACTGAAACCACCGAAACAATTTAAAAAATTCTGTCACCAATGGAAAGCTATATCATCAGGGAGTAATATAGGTTATATTTTATTGCGGTGTTCCCACGGAAACGGGAACTACGCGGGTAAGGCGAGTGAAACCGAAGCGAAGCAAGGGCGGGTTGCTAGTACATATATAATTCTTCTATAAATGTACATGAACTCCTAAAAGCCCGAGTTGATTTTGATAATTTTTTTTTTTTGGTTGTGTTTAGGTAATTATTAATGCGATCGATTTCAAAGCATTATATTTTATTTAAATATGTACAGAACAGGATCTATTTGGTTAGCTAGTATTCTATATTCCTCTGTTACTATTTTCATTCTTCTCCCAATAAAAGAAACACCAAGTGAAACGGCAGTAGTGAATTAGAAAACTCGTAACAACAAGAACGATCCGCCTGTTCAGCGTGGTAATTCTCTATTATTCCTTCGGAAGCTGATGAATAGATGCATGTAGTACATTTAATTCCAGATAAACAAAAAATATCTGGTTGACCAAGCTTTGCTCGGTATAATTTTTTTTTTCGTAAATTGTATTTTTGACGAACTTTATATGTATAATAATAAAAAATAAAAAAAATATATAATGAAAAATATATCAAATAATACGAAAACAGAATAATAATAACACCGAGATTCAATCGCACGCTTTTGAATGCGACTGGAAAACTTTCCAAGTTCCTATTCTATTAGCATTTTATGATTAGCTAAAAACACCGACAAAAGAAAATCTATAAATAAAACCGTTTAAAGATATAAGATATTAAATTAGGATTTAAATAAATAGCCTTCAGTCAACTCTTAAGATTTAATATCACAGCAAAGACCGCCAGAACTTTATAAATAGATACGCAAAACGTTATTTATATTCAAAAATTATTTGCTTGCCTGAACCAATGGTCAATAGCAATAACTTGAAGTTTGAATTTATGTCGCAATATTAACTGTTGCTGAGGAATATATTTATTACAGGATAGAATAATTTAAGGTATTTTTATGAGTGTGTGTATTCTACCTTGTACCTAACCATATATTTCTTTTAGGATTTTAATTGATATACGTATTATATTATTTACATACATTTTATTGACATAATGTTATATCTTCCGTGTGGTGACGGAGTAAGAATACAATTCATCACTCCCTCTTTTACCCGTGGGTGTCGTAGGAGACGACTAAGAGATATATTACGCATATGACATCTATGCAAGAGATGGAAAACTCGAAACAAAACCCTATACCAATCTGTCTGACCAGCGTGGTATAGTAAGGTCAATTTGTCTCCTATTATGGCGGAGGCTCGAGCCCAGCAGTGAGTCGTATATGAGCCGAAATGATGATGAATGACGTCATATATTTGTAGGAAGTATAGATGAAAATTACATGAATGCTACATTTGAAAAGTAATAACATATCTAATATGTACCGGCTCTTTCTTGGGGAGTGTTCTGATGAACTGTTTGACTTGATACCACCGTCACCGTTTTACCAAAATACTACTCGATACTGTAATAGCATTAATCCACTTCACCTGGAAACGTTATGGTCTTCATTTGGGCGTCTAGGGATCCTATCACCCACGTACGTGTGGAATCTGGAATGAACTACCTGCTGCTGTGTTTCCCGAGCGCTATGATACGTCCTTCTTTAAACTAGGTTTAAGTTAGAAGTAGCGCACTTTCTTCATGCAGCGGTCCAGTTATAGCCCTAAGTCTAAGTGCAGCAGTATCTATTATATTTACCATCAGGTACTGCTTGCTCGTTTGCCATCATCAGCAATAAGTATGTCTATAATATTTCCCTGTGGTGACCCTTTCCCTTCTAATGAGTAGGAGGCTCAAGCCCATCAGTGGGACGAGTGGAATCTGAGATTATATATAAATATAAAAATTATTCATTTAAATCAATATATACGGATAATGATTTCTGATGTTTTTCCGAGTATTACACTATCTATACCAATAAATAAAATTGGAGTGTCTGTTTGTAATGTCAAAATAATAGGCTTTTTTCATGCTCACACAGTTATTTGCACGACACCTATGCCTAAAATAGCAATTAAAAATTTTTTGTCTGTCTGTCTGTCTGTTTGTTCCGGGTAATCTTCAAAACGGCTAAACCGATTTCAAAAATTCTTTCACCAATGGAAAGCTATAATATCAGGGCGTAAACTAGGCTATATTTTATCCCGGCATTCCCACGGGAACGGGAACTACCCGGGTAAAACGACTATAACCGAAGCGAAGCGAGGGCGGGTTGCTAGTTGTAAATAAAACTACGGATTTTATCGCGTCTGTATTTGATTTTTCAATGCCCGACCTTCCGAACACCTTGTAGCGTTCATGGTCACGGGCAGACTAAGATGTCACAAGTCCAACAAGTCATCGTTATTACAGAGCTCTCTGTAATAACGACAATCAAAAATCAAATACAAACGCGATAAAATCCGTAAAGTAGCTTTATACACGGATAACTTCATAGTCCGTGTCTATGACTGAATTATTAAGAAGCTTTTACAATGTAAGAACATTTAACATGAAAAACGCTGTGAGACAAGGTAATTTATGTGATACCTTAATATAAAACAGAATTGGTTCAAAGGCTTAAGCAACATTACAGTAGCAGTTATTACATCGTAAATTTATACCGTTCTTTGCATTGTTGACGCGAACAGTAAGATTATACGTTAGCGTTCACACTGATTTACAACTAATGATAGAAGGTATATAAATTGCAGTGAAGTTTATTGCATTTAAGGAAATTTAAGGAAAAAGAACATAAAACTAAGAATTAATCACCAATATTGATATAGTATGCATTTTTATTGTAAACCTAGGTACTTATTAATAAAACTAGCAACCCGCCCTCGCTTCGCTTTGGTTTTAGTCGTTTTATCCGCGTAGTTCCCGTTCCCGTGGGAATACCGATATAAAATATAGCCTAGATTACTCCCTGATATTATAGCTTTCCATTGGTGAAAGAACTTTTGAAATTGGTCCAGCCGTTTTGAAGATTACCCGGAATAAACAGACAGACAGACAAAAAAAATATAAAGTGATTTTTAGGCATGTGTATAGTGCAAATAACAGTGTGAGCATGAAAAAAGCCTATTATTTAGACATTACAAACGGACAGTCCAATTTTATTTATTGGTATAGATTACTAGCAACCTGCCCTCGCTTCGCTTTGGTTTCTGTCGCCTTATTCCCGTGATTCCCGTTCCCGTGGGAATACCGGGACAAAATATAGCCTAGTTTACTCCCTGATATTATAGCTTTCCATTGGTGAAAGAATTTTTTAAATCGGTCCAGCCGTTTTGAAGATTACCCGGAACAAACAGACAGACAAAAAAATAAAAAATGATTTTTAGGCTTACGTATAGTGCAAATAATCGTGTGAGCATGAAAAAAGTCTATTATTTTGACATTACAAACAGACACTCCAATTTTATTTATTGGTTCAGATGTACATTGTCAGTATGTATGTATATTGTCAGTTACATAATCTTGTAATTGTCATTTCTGCTTCTTTCTATGTTTTAGTCCATGCAGACGTATCACTGCTCTAAAATTGGTTGCTTTTATCACATTGTCACTAGAAGTGTCTGCTATAGGCAACTGCTAATAAAGTAGTAAATTTAAGACAAAAGTTTAATAAAATAAGCTATTTATTATAAAATGTATGTATTATAATATACAATGTTGCAAATAACTAGCTTATAGCATGCTATAAGCTAGAAAAGACACTATGTCTGCTATTCGCTATCCTACTAATATTATAAACACGAAAGTTTGTATGTGAGTGAAGATGTGAAGATGTTTGTTGCTCTTTCACGCAAAAGCTACTGAATGGATTTTGATGAAACTTCATAATAATATAGCTTATATATTAGAATAACGCATGGGCTATAATTTATCTCGATATTCTCACGGGAAGGGGAACTATGCAGATAAAACCGCAGGGCACTGCTGGTAACTACTAGTAACTACTAATACAGTAGGTAAGTTTAAGATAAAATTTTAATAAAATACGCTATTTATTATAAAATGTATGGATTATAATATATAATGTTGCAACCAACTAGCTTATAGTAGACACTTATAGTGTTGGCTATAAGCTAGTACTAACAAGTAGTTAAGACATAAGTTTAATAAAAAACGCTAATTATTAAAAAAAATATTAATTATAATATACAATGTTGCAACTGACTAGCTTATAGCAGACACGTAAGTGTATGCTATGAGCTAGTTCTAATTTAGCACCAATAAAAAATAAATAGTGTAGATCGTACAAATTATCTAAGAATCCTTAATGAAAATTTATAGGGGAACAGATATTACTATCTAAAACTTTTTACTAGCTGTAACGTTAACCTTCACCATAATGGGAGAGAAAATGGAATAATACACCGCGTTGATGAATCACACATATTTAGTTCCTTCTTTAAGAATGATATGATTAGTTTAAATCTATTAGTTCATTCAACAAGCGCATTAAGATATGTTGACATATGTTACTTTCTCTGTTACCACAAGTAAATTCAAATTCAAATTATTTTATTATGCATAAACCCTGAGAGGGCACTTACATATTGTCAGGTTTACAATTTCCAAAAAAAATATACTACCACCGGATCGGAACGCGACCGCTACTGAGAAGCTCCGGCAAGAAACTCAGCGGGCTTGTAATTATTTTTAATATTTTTTTTCTTCTTACTAGTTATACAATTGTGTACATGTTTTGCAAGAACTAGCTCCAGTGTGATGCCTTTCCAACCGCAAGACACTTAATATAATTTAAACGATTATGGCTGGACCAGATCCCACAAGCGGCACCCGATCACGAGTTAACTACTAGAGCAGCCATCACTCCCCTCAACCACTATGGAGGGAAGGGAAAGACCCGCTCCACGCAGCTACCGCAAGTAGATCCTTATGTGAGCATGACCAACACCACAATATGTTACAAACGCTGAAAATACAAAAATTCGTTAGGCAAAACACGCTACACTTTACAATAAAAGTTAAAAGTACATTTACTAACTAAAGTACGGTATGAATAAAAATGTTAATAAAAGTTAAAAGTACATTTACTAACTAAAGTACGGTATGAATAAAAATGTTAATAAAAGTTAAAAGTACATATACTAACTAAAGTACGGTATGAATAAAAATGTTAATAAAAGTTAAGAGTACATTTACTAACTAAAGTACGGTATGAATAAAAATGTTAACCTACCAAAAATATTTCTTTTGAACATACATGAGAATTCAATTTTCAAATATAGCACATTTCAGTAGATTGTCAGCTTCGGTCTAGCGTCAAAACGGGCCACGACCGGATATTAGCTGGTTCACGGCTGTGACGACTTCCGAAGGCTCTCTATAGTTATGTTAGACGCGAACTCGTATGGTAAAATGAAAATAGTTCAAATGATAACAGCCTGAAATTGATAAAGTTTGTTTAAAAGTAGATGCGATTCATTGTTGCTAGTTAAAATACATATGCAATAGTTGTTATATAAATTATATATGTATAATATAGTTTTTAACCAAAAGTATTTGTTTTAATGTATTTTTTACCTTCTACCTCGATGATCCAGTAGAATAAACGAATGTTGATCGTGAATTCACTAATTTGAATCCTAATTATAGCAATAATTGTTTACGAGATATTTTCGTCTTAAACTTCATAATAGCAGTAATTAGGCTAGGATCAATGTACAATAGATGGAAATGAGCCCTTGTTTGATTAATAGTATTAATTTGAAGTATTATATAGGTACATCTTGAGTTACACTATAAATTAAAACAGTTTTCTTTACTTTTATTGTATTCTTTTTTTAAGGAAAACATATTTTTTTAATTTATATACATATGTAGCTTGGAAGACCCAGGTTGGAGCATTAGCACGCCATTAAAGACAGCGGTGGACCGGTGCGCTGCACTGGGGTCAACAATTCGCCCTCGCAACAACTAACCACGCTACTACGTCAATTTCTAGCCACAAGAGGAGTTCGTATAGAAATTGTCTGGTTTTTATTACAAAAGCTTTTATTGTAACTCTATACAAGGTACTAGTATGTTACATAAATTCAGTGTTACTTTTAGAAATGTCAGGATGATCGCAATAGATCATGAGGAGTTAAACTGCCTCCACTTAGTACCCAGAATACCAATAATATATATATATTTTTTTTATTGCAAACGGTGGCAAACGAGCAAACAGTACACCTTTTTTTTATGGGTGGGCTATGGTAAGCGCACGCGCAGTCCTGTCCGTCCGGGGCGATGAAAGAA
The DNA here is from genome assembly GCA_032191425.1 of Lymantria dispar. Taxonomy (NCBI): domain Eukaryota; kingdom Metazoa; phylum Arthropoda; class Insecta; order Lepidoptera; family Erebidae; genus Lymantria; species Lymantria dispar. Next base: position 25,615,512 of record CM063448.1, read on the forward strand.
CGGCGCGCGGGCCCATAACCCACCCGTACCCACGTCACCTCGTTGTTGGGCCGACCACCGGAGCAGATGTGACTTGTCATCAGTATTCGGCCCGACGTAATACCCTTTCGGGTAACCTCTCACCTCTCGACCTACTGGGACGTCGGTCGCCATCGCCCGGTCAGCCTCTCTGCGGGTGACGGACAATTCCCCGGTCCGATCACCCGCGGCCTCGGCTAGGGTGGCATTAGGCGCAGATACTCGCGCCTGCGGCGCTCGAGTCGCCGGCGGCGAAACGTGTCGCCGAATAGGATCTCTACTCGCACACGATCCGCCGCCTCCTTCCGTGAGATAACGGCCTCACAGAAGGCGGCGACCGCGTCCCAGTTCCTGACGCTGACGAGCATCTCCCTGGCGATGGTCGGCAGCGCCAGGTCGGCACCGATAATCGCGACGAGTTCACGGCGCTCCCCCTCCCACGCAGCACACTCCTCGAGCGTGTGCTGCGCCGTGTCAAACAGCACACCTGGTGGTAAGTGTTGCTGCCGCTCATGGACCTTTACAGAGTCGCTGCCTACCGCGAAGAAAGTGAAGGGAGTATGAATGCGTGAATTAAGGCTCATTGATACCAAGGGCACCACCGAAACCCTCCACACACAAACACCCTCAGAAAGTTGGCATATTAAGCGATTTCAGAGTGTAATACTATATAATACTACGTAGCACAATTTGACAGCAATTCATCTATACTACCGGCACGCTATGATGGCCGTTTTGACGTTTGTCCACTCATGAAGTTTCGTATTTATAGTAATTACATTTGTAGGAGCAAATTGCTGTTCTTTATTGTCGATAGTAACGTGCAGTTAGTCATAAAATTTATCGAATCATTATTTTAGGACACATAATTTATTTATTACATTGATTTTTAATTAGGGTTCCGCGAACATTAATTTTTTATTTTTATAAGATTATAATTATTGGTGTACTTATTTACCACACAACTCAGCATTTGGTTTTCAAAATTCAAAATTTAAAAAAATGAAATTTAATATGTCGTCACATTGGATCGCTGGCCATACAACTACTACCTCCGACAAACTCGCGTCAATGCTCTATGCAAAACAAAGCAGTTTCGACTTGACATTGCTTCGAAAAGTACAAACTGTGAGTGCCCTGCGATTGTGATATAGTATTGACCAGGCTTTGGATTTCGGATATTGATACTGCAGTACTGCTCGTTAATTTGAACTCTGTTTATGCCTTTTATTGTGGATTTCGTCGATATGGCCGAACGTACACAGAGAACTATTTTAAACAGTCAGAAGCGTGAGTTCGTTATACGCCTTCGTAACTATTTCGATCGTGAATCTCAAAATGAAGGGGCCTTACTATTGTGAATATAGTGCAATTGAGTTGGCGTGGGCTCAAATTAAGGGATATGCTGCAAGACAATACAGAACTCCCATTTACCACAACAAAGATGTTAAAATATTAGAAGAAGCTTGTAAACATGTGACTAAAGGAGACTTTCACCTAGTGGTAGGACCACACTGTCGACAGTTATCGGTCTACAGCCGCGGGCCGGTCCGTCCGGGGTAGTACCACGCTCTCGTAAAAAATCGACGTCTGAGTAATAGCAATTTGTTACTGCGCTTCGTTCGGTGAGCGAGAGAGCTGGAAGCCCCACTTTCTGAGGGTGTTTGCGTGTGCAGGGTTTTGGTGGTGCCTTTGGTATCACCGAGCCTCAATGCACACATTCACACTCCCTTCACTTTCTTCGCGGTAGACAGCGGCCTTGTAAAGGTCCATGAGCGGCAGCGACATTTACCATCAGGTGTACTGTTTGCTCGGTTGCCACTCCTTGCTATGAAAAAAAAAAAAAAGACTGGGAAAAGGTTGTTGTGAATAGAACTGTTAAATTAATAAGAGAAAATTGTGAAAGAGATGTGAACATAGATAATATTTGAGAAAACGAACTTATAATTAATGTAGGTGGTGATAGCAGTGACGATAGTGAAAATAGCAGTATGGACGAATATGATTAAATATAGCGTTTTGTGGCTCCTTTTTTGGTTTGGTCTTTATTAGTTTGTTTCGTGTGCGTATAAGTAAGTATATTCATTTTCATTCCAATATTCAGATCGTTCAAATATGTTAAGTAAACATTTATATTTTTGTTTTATTAAATCTTTTTAATCAGGTACTACTTGCAATAAAAACTTGTTGATTTCATTACCTATATTTTTTTTGAGAATAAATCGACATTTCACATCACAATTTTAATATGTCAAAACGGCCATCATAGCGTGCCGCAACTATAATGAATATAAAACTTCTCCAACTCTACCGCTTCCAAAACGAACCAAGGAGGTAGGTCACATCTTACGTATCATACATTAGAGAGAAAGGTAGAGGCCTCTGTTTTTTGTACTATTAATATAATTTTCACACACGGTAGAAGGATATAAGGATATCAGCAGGTTCTTGGAAATAACGTACAAGAAACGATTGGTATTGGGATTGATAACGGCGCCAGTACCTGCTTGTCAATCATATACTACTATGTATCGCCTTCCGATTGCCGATGATTAATTACTGACCCAACAGACGTTGTTCTGTTCAAATAAAATAAAAGCAGCGCCGCCTACCGGTTCCAATTGTTAATCGAAACCATTATCTAATCCCCTTAAAAATGCACAAAAAATTTCATCAACATCGGTCCGGCCGTTTAAGAGGAGTTTAGTGACATACACACGTACACAAGAAATATATATATATATATATATATATATAAAGGTTGGGCGGCTATGGTATGCCTACCCTCCCCTTCGTCATTTGGACAATCACTGGTACCAAATTCTCTACGTCCATGACCAGCCTAATGAACAATTGTTAATATATAAACATTATTTTGTCCACTTATTACATTTAAATCTTAAAAAAATTAAAAAAATAGCAGATAGTAATCAACATTGTAGGGAAATCAATTGCCATGAAAATTTATCGGTACATATATTTCCAGATAACTTTAATCGTGCAGGCTTATACACATATTAAATGGAAGATTGTTAATGAAAATGTGGTTTAGTTCTAATTTTAATAATGTCGATTGACTATTTCTAGCATACGGTGTTTTATAATGGCGAGCAATCTTATATTAATACTCTTAGTTTTTTTATACAAATAAGAAAATTACTTTATTATTGCCCACGAGCCCCTAATATAAAACTTACTTCAGTTTTATATTCATCATCATCATCTTCATCATTTCAGCCTATTGCCGTCCACTGCTGGACGTAGGCCTCCCTCATGTTGCGCCACAATGTGCGGTCCTGTGCCGCCTGCATCCAACGACGCCCAGCAACTTTCACTAGGTCATCGGTCCACCTAGTGGGGGGAGTCCTACACTGCGTCATCCGATACATGGTCGCCACTCGAGAACCTTTCTCCCCCAGCGGTTGTCGGTTCGTCGAGCGATGTGGCTTGCCTATTGCCACTTCAGCGTGCTAATTCTTCGTGCTATGTCGGTTACCGGTTATCCCTGTGGAGACGGAGTAAGAATACAATTCACCACCCCCTATCTTACCCGTGGGTGATCGTACGAGATGACTAAGGGATATAAAAACGCATATAACATCTATAGGAATACTCGAAATAAAACCCTATGTCAACACGTCTGACCAGCGTGGTATAATAGGTCAATTACCCTTCCATTGTGGAGGAGGCCCGAGCCCAACAGTGGGACGTATATGGGCTGAGATGATGTCGGTTACACCCGTTCTTCTGCGGATTTCCGTATTCTGGATTCTATCTCACAGAGAAATCCCGAGCATAGCCCGCTCTATAGCACGCTGAGTGACTTTGAGCCTTGATATGAGGCCTACATTTAGGGACCACGTTTCCGTGCCGTAAGTCATCACTGGTAACACACACTGGTCGTAGACCTGTGTTTTCAGACACTGAGGTATGTTGGACGAGAAGATCATCTTAAGTTTCCCGAACGCTGCCCAACCGAGTTGGATTCGTCGGCTGATCTCTTTCTCGAAGTTGGATCTACCTAACTGGACTGTTTGTCCTAGGTAAACATAGTGATCGACAACTTCGAGAATCGTATTGCCAACTAGAACCGGTACCGGAATGACATGGACATTTGACATGACTTTCGTCTTGTCCATGTTCATTCGTAAACCCACTAGTTGGGATACCCTGCTGAGATCATTGAGCATTGTGTCAAGGTCCTCCATGGATTCTGCCATAACGACGATATCGTCTGCAAATCGAAGGTAAGTGATGTATTTGCCGTTAATGTTGATGCCGAGTCCAGTCCAGTCTAAGAGCTTGAAGACATCTTCCAGTGCAGTGGTGAACAGTTTCGGAGAGATGACAGCTCCCAGTCTCACGCTTTTCTGCAACTGGATCGGTTTCGTACTCTTATCCCGGATACGGACTGACATTGTGGCGTTCCTATACAAGCACTTCAGCACTTCGATATAGCGATGGTCTATTTGGCACCGCTGAAGGGACTGCAGCAACGCCCAAGTTTCGACTGAATCAAAGGCTTTCTCATAGTCCACAAACGCTAAGCACAGGGGCCGATTATACTCCTCGGTCTTTTGTATAATCTGTCGAAGCGTGAGGATATGTCTATGTCTATGGTGCTATAGCCTTTTCGGAAGCCGGCTTGTTCGGGCGGCTGGAAGTCATCGAGCTTGCGCGTGAGTCGATTTATAATGACCTTCGAAAACAACTTATAAACGTGGCTCAGGAGTGAGATTGGTCTGTAGTTCTTTAAAAGAGCTTTGTCACCCTTCTTAAAGAACAGCACCACCACACTCCTGGTCCACGACTCTAGAACGTCGCCCCCGAGGATAACGGAATTAAATAGCTTCTGAAGGGCTATTAAGACCGGCTTGCCGCCCGCCTTCAGAAGCTCTGCCGTAATTCCGTCATCTCCCGGTGCCTTACCGTTTTATATTCACGTCTAATAAAATTTCAAAAACGCTATTCTGTTCTATACTTATAATGAAGATATATGTTTTTATTGTAATAAATGCTGTAATTAAATTAGTGTATTAAGCTACTACCATATGGATAGCCTCACATCTTTAACTCTGAAGGAGTAAGCAGATATGTAAATAAAACTTATGTCCTTACACAACCTTAAGACCCGAGTAATTGAGTACAAACTTATTGTCTTTAATTGGGGCTGTTCATTTGGAGGTTAGGGTTAGCTAGAGTGTGGTTGGACGGACCGGGGATTAATCCATCATCCATTTAAAGGCCGACTGCGTGAAGGTGACGCCCTGCCAACACTATTGTTGTTGCCGGGGCACCAAAGTAACGGTACTCGAACGGGTAACCCGCCAGGCTGCCTACGGATATCTATGTATCGGTATCAGTATTTGGCTCATTGCCAAAGGGGATGAAACACGGCGGGTTATGATGGAATGGAGGGGGTATGTCAGTATCAAAGCGTTAAAAAAATAAGAAGAAAAGGAGGACTACATCATCATTTCAGTCTATCGCCGTCCACTGTTGGACGTAGGTCTCCCTCATGTTACGCCGCAGAGTGTGGTTCTGTGCCGCCTGCATCCTACATCCATCAACTTGCATGCCTGCACTGCATCGTCCAATACGTGGTCGCCACTCGAGGACCCTTCTTTCCCAGCAGTTGTCAGTTCATCGAGCAATAAAAAAAACATATTTTTGTAATTTTTTACACATTGTTTTTTTAAATATGATAAATGTCAGAATGGTCTTAATGTTATTTAGATTCATTTGTTGTTCATATTTTTGGTCCGTATGTCAAACACAGAAACGTTGATTGCTCCTGCTCTTTTGTACGATTTGAATACGACAGCACGCTGCTGGGGTGGATTGGAACGAAAACATTAACTGATTGGTTATTTCATAATTTACGTTTACCGGTTAAATGCAACATTTAATAATCCATTTCCATAATAATTGTTATATGGTCGATGTTTTTAGACCACATTCCTCATCATCATCGTCACAACTCCTATACATCCCACTACTGGGCTCGAGCCTCCTCCATAATGGGAGAGTAATTCACCTGCTAAGACACGCTGGTCAGACGGGTTGCTATAAGGTTTTATTTCAAGTTTTCCTTCTCTTGCATAGGTGATATATATATACATATTTAATCTCTTAATCGTCTTTTACGATACCTATGGTCAAGAGGGTGGTGAATTGTATTCTTACTCCGCATGGAAATAATAGAATTTACTAAAGCAAATATAGAAAGTAATTATAGAAAAAATATTATTAATTTATAATATTTATGATTACATATATAATTACTGCAATTCAATACACCGGAATAGATAGTAATCTAGCCAATTCAAGTCTTATAACTTATCACAGTACCATTGAAAGTAATATTCTAGATGGATGAACGGTTATAACATTATAACGGCTTTTTGCCAATTGGCACCTCTTTGCGAAATGGTACGCATTACGTTTAAGAACCGTATAGTCATTTTTAAACTAATAAAACCTTTTATCTTTTGACGCAAATATCAAAATGTCATGTAGCGCTTTTATGTTTTTCAATATTTTAGTGTTTTACAGTGTTATATTGAATAATTTTTCAGATGTTTTATATAATATAATGTCGATAAAATGCTGAAATGTAGTGAATACGATATAATAGCGAATTACTTGTATCATCACATTCTGCGAAAATTCCCAGAAGAAGCTGACTTCGTTATCAGCCCCAGATCATTACTAACGACTGACTAAAAGATGAAAACTAAAGACGTGAATAATCAACATAATAACTCGACACTGGCAACAATAGCTCATATTATTGTAGCTCATTGCCATTGAACAAGAAGATGAAAACGACAACGACATTGTTTATGGTTTTATTATTGCCTATAGCACTTGTGCTGTATATAATAGTTTTTATTTTGATTAAATTCATTACAATTAACTTTTGTCGAAAATTGATTGTGATACATTGAAACTAGCATATCTTATCTGATGTTTACGCGAGTATTATACCTTTATACCAATAAATAAAATTGGAGTGTCTGTTTGTAATGTCAAAATAATTGGCTTTTTTCATGCTCACGTGGTTATTTGCACGACACCTATGCCTAAAATAGCAATTAAAAAATTTTTGTCTGTCTGTCTGTTTGTTCTGGGTAATCTTCAAAACAGCTGGACCGATTTCAAAAATTCTTTCACCAATGGAAAGCTATAATATCAGGGCGTAAACTAGGCTATATTTTATCCCGGTATTCCCACGGGAACAGGAACTACGCGGGTAAAATGACTATAACCTATAACCGAAGCGAAGCGGATGCGGGTTGCTAGTTGTAAATAAAACTACTTTACGAATTTTATCGCGTTTGTATTTGATTTTTGATTGTCCGACGTTTCGAGCACTTTGCAGTGTTCATGATCACGGGTGGACCAGCAGACTAGTCCGTTTATGTATAAGGTCCGTAAAGTAGTTTTATTTACAGCATACGTCGATATTGTTGTACCTAATAATTTTATTATATTTTATATGGTGATGGGTCCATATCGATATTGCCTCACCCGACTGCTCAACACTTCATCTCTCCCTTTGGCCCCGTTTCACGTTAAAGTCGCCCATAACCACAGTGTAGGCTTTAGATGCTTTTATGCCTTTCGACATGTCGTCGTAAAAGGCCTTATTTATAATTCTGAGTATTAGGTACGCTAATCTTGTCGACACACTCTCGATCCTTTCCACGTTGTCTACGAGAATCTTAGCCTCTTTAAGATGGATGATCGCCCTTTCGGTAGAAGAACAAATTTCCAGACCAAAAGATTATCGTGCTGTCACACTCTCTTCGCATTTTTAATAATTCTAACGGATGAGACACAATTTTGCTCAATTTCGCTTCCAGCTCGATGACCTGTTGTGGTCGTCTGGATATTGTATCTTACCAGAGCCAAGAGTTCTTTGGTTTGCTGCTGTAAATTCTTCGCACCCCCTACTTCATCGCTACTTGACCCGCTATCAAAATGAGCCCGTAGGTTAGCGGAAATACCGTGAAGTTTTTTTCGTTTTGTTACTCATAAGAATATTATTATCCTCGAGAATACCGTAATCACCATGCTTGACAGGTGGGTTGGAGATTACGATGAAGTGATATTTATCCCAGGAGACAGTTGCCGCCCATTGCCATGGTAAACTCTTAGCGATTATTTCGACTCCCACGGGCAAGCAAGGGGTGGCGATAATTATATTCTTATGCTATCACCACAAAGGATCAGCATTCATATATATGTAATGAATGAAAAACTTTTATTACTCAATTCCTGTGATAATTAATTTAATAATAACAATATTAAAAAACAAAATTTGGTTCACGAACTGAATATTTTATTTGTACGGACAATACGAATAAACCTTGACATAATGACTTTGCCTATAAATTAATTTATTAACAGATTTTGCAATGGACGAATAAATATAAAACAAAATTTTTGTTTTATAAGAATCAAATTAATCGTTATGAAAAACAAAATTAATTGACTTGACAAATGTAATTCACTTTTACGATGAAACAAGTCCATTGTAACACATCATTCAGCCAGAATTACAGTTTCATGTCACTTGACAATATCCTTATTATTAGGCTTGAAAGGATAAAAGGATTTCAACTCTATTATTGAAAGGTCGTAATTATGTCTGACAGAGTTCGAATCATGCTTATTGGTGATAAATCATATTAAGAGAAAATGTTTGTAATGAAAATATATGTTGCAAGAGCTAAATAATTTTATTTTATACACCAGCTGTGACTCCAGCTTCATCATCATCATTATCATCATCTCCGCCCATACAAGGTCCACTATTGAGCTCGGTCCTCCTCCACTATGGGAGGCAAATTCACCTACTATACCACGCTGGCGAGATGTGTTGGCATAGGGTTTAGGTTTGTTTCGAGTTTTCTTTTTCTTGCATAGACATTATTTGCACACTATATCCCCTAATCGTCTCTCATGACACGTGCGGGGGTGGTGAATTGTATTCTCACTCCTTCTGGTTAACCGCAGCTTCACTGCACTCTTTTTATGAAGGTATTTACTAGTATTATTTTCATTATCCTCTTCGTGGTAAAAACCTAAAATCCAAATGAAGTCCGTTTATATTATTATATTTTATGCTACGAAACATGCAAAATCATCCTATTAGGATTTTATTTAAGTTTCGATAAATTTTTTTTAATCGATCCAAGAAAAATCTTTTAGAAAGACATTTAATATAATAAAATGTCGACATATTAAGATTCGTAATATGAGAATAATATAAATAAAATTAATAAGTCATCATTTATCATCATCATTTCAGCCTATCGCCGTCCACTGCTGGACGTAGGCCTCCCTCATGTTACGCCTCAAAGTGCGGTCCTGTGCCACCTGGATCCAACGACGCCCAGCAGCTTTCACTTTGCCACTTCAGCCTGCTAATTCTTCGTGCTATGTCGGTTACACCCGTTCTTCTGCGGATTGCCGTATTTCGGATTCTATCTCGCAGAGAAATCCCGAGCATAGTCCGTTCCATAGCACGCTGAGCGACTTTGAGCCGTGTTGTGGGGCCTACACTTAGGGTTTCCACCACCACCGTTTTGGTGCCGTAAGTCATCACTGGTAACACACACTGGTCGTCGACCTGTGTTTTATTTAATTTTATTTATTTTATTTATTGTAAATAAAACTACTTTTACGGATTATATCGCGTTTGTATTTGATTTATGATTGCCCGACGTTTCGAACACTTTGCAGCATTCATAACATAGTTCGAAACGTCGGGCAATCATAAATCAAATACAAACGCGATATAATCCGTAAAAGTAGTTTTATTTACAATGTGTAGTGCTCGCGTAAACATCAGATATCATTATTTTATTTAATTAATAAGTAAACATTCAAAATTTATAAATAAAATGTCTAATATTTTATTAATAAAATGCGTTCTGACTCAACATAATTGAGAAAGATGTTGGTTAGGAGAAGAAGATAAATAAATATATAGATATCTCTATGGTAAATTCAATACAAATACAAGAAAATCATATTTTTTGTGAATATTCTTTAAACGATAGTCATTTTAAATAAAAAAAAATATATAAAATAATAAAATAATTTATTTTATTTTATTTATTTATTATCTTTCTTCCTTTTTCTTTTTTTTTTAGTGGTGAGCCATAGTCAGTTCACTCGCCGCCCGGCTCCATCCGGGGTGACAGAGAGGTACCGCGCGGTCCCATGACCCACCCGTGGCGCTTTCGGCTTTGGGCCGACCACCGGTGCAGAGTTTCTTGTCTTCAGTGGTCAGCCCGATGCAATATCCTGGTCGCGGGGTACCCTCCCATCTCGACGTCCAACCTCGGGCAAATGCATTATCTAACAACCCATCAATAAAATAACATTTAAAATAACGTTCTTAAATAATAAAATTTCGCTGATAAAAACTAAAAAACGGAAATAGTAAAAAGGATAAAGATTAATCAAACTAAAAGTTTTAAAGCATCCAATAAAGTCACAGCGTCAGGCGTGAAATTAATAAATCTATTATAATACAATGTACCCGGTGGCTTTTTCTGTCTGCGACATGATAGGATTTATTGCTCGTTGCTGGGTGTGGCGATTGCGTAATGGTATGTACATGTTATACAATAAAAGTATATAGCAATAATTTTATTAATATTGGACAATGTAAATCATATACTTTGTAACGAAAAATATACTGAAACTGTTGGTAATATTTATATACTACTAATAAATACTTAGTTCGACCCCAGCTGATTGATAAAATATGAAAGACATGCGTCGTTATGCATATACTCTGCCAGAAAATTAGATAACAACTAAGGATTTTTATTTAACGATTCGCCTTTTTTTTTTAGAATAGGCTATGATCTGGATATAACCCGCTCAATCTATCCCATAAACTAGCGTATTCCTCCCCATTATCATTGAAATAGCAACTGTTATCGATTCCTTGACCGCGGTAGCCAGCCCGGCGGATTACCCTTTCGATTACCCCCTTTTATTTCATTACCACTTCTTGCATTACATTACATGCTTATTAGTCTTAATTTAAACAACAATTTAATGTAAAATGTATAAAAATATAACTTTTTTTTTTGTATCGGCTTTAATGGTAAGTTTCACTATATTTTTTTTTTACTTAAATTAATTACGTTTGTTGCACTTACGTTTAAAAATTGCAATATGATGGCAACTTTACTTCGCCGTGGAATCCTGATTTCAACTAGAACTGAATAACCTGCGCATTTAAAAACACCAGAGTCAATAAGCGGACATTTACAGCTATTTTTTATTTTCCTTCAGTCACATTTACGATTTTGTAACTTTATATGTTTATACGGCCAATATATTATTATTCGGAATTTGATCGGAATTTATGCCACCCGTAATTATATGTTCGTTTCCTTCTTTAAAATAGTACGTGGTAGATGTCGGCGTTGCGCCAGGAATTTGGGCGTCCATAGTAAAATACTGAATATGCAATCACTGTATTTATTAGGAGTTATTGCCGGAGAAGTGAGTGAAGTAAAACTGTGTTCCATTCTTTTTTTTTTTTTTGTGACTTATTTGTTAGCCTTAGATGGCTGTGACAACTTTACCCGGACTGGTGGGTGAGCGCTGAGGGCTCTCAACCCGTTTAAAGTTAAGCGACCGATCCCGAGGGCACCCCCTGTGGGGTACGGACCTCGGCTCGGGGGGTCGCTGGCAAAGTGGGCACTCCCACGTTTATGATTTTACCGCGACACGATTTCCGTCCCCGGCGGCGGGGGCGGTATCGTGGATACTTATTTGTCAAGGCCTCGCGGGCTGTGTATGCCTCAGTCTGGGCGAGAGGTGTTCCATTCTAATCTTACAATGCTTTTATAACCTCCGCTTTACAATGAAACGATTTAGTCTTAATAACTACAACTACTTTTTATAACAAACAAATAAACCTACTATAAAATAATTCTCGAAATATAGGTAAATAATAATGATGAATATTCTAATGCATTTAACATAATCCCAAATAGTCAATTTTACGCAACTTACATTAATGTAATTAAAGGAAATATTATTCTCATATATTGTTCAACAGACGGCGCTGTAAGTAGAAATAAATTGCAATGTTTATTGCGTAAAATCAACTAAATATGGTTACAAATAATTACATTAATTCTAATCGATTTTAGTTTGATCATTTATATAAATATTTAATCAATTAAACTAAATATTTCTAGTAATACATTCAAAAAGTGTCTTTTAAATATAGCATGGTAAATAGCGGTGTTGTTATTACAAATAATTATTTAAATATTAGTTGCAAATATTTCAAACATGTTTATAATAATCATTTAAACTATAATTGATAACACGTACATCAATAATTGACAAATATTGCCGATAGAGGGCGATTTGCGCCCATATATACTATGTCATCATCATCGCAGCCAACGTACGTCCCACTGGTGGGCTCGTGCCTCCTTCACAATGGGAGGGGATTTGACCTACTAAACCATGCTGGTCAGATATGTTAATATAGCGTTTCACAGCCACTTCTCTTGCACAGATGTTATGTATATATAATATCCCATAGTCGTCTTTTACGACATCCACGGGCACAATAGGGGGCGGTGAATTGTATTCTTACTCCGTCACCACATGGAATAAACAATGCTATTATCAAGCCACACTTACCTACTACTACACGTCCGCGAAAAGGGATAATGTAACTGACTCGATGTCGCAATATGGGAGAGGCCCATAATATAAGTAATAGCGCTTGCAGACATCAGTAGCTTTGTTTGAATTAATGTGATGTCATGACCTTAGAGCTAACGTTTCGATACGACAAAAGGTAACAATATTCGTTATATATCATCTATCTAATTAGAGGTAACAGGTGGGTAAACTGTTCAATATTAAGGCTATATTGCAATTATGAAAGGCTACATATTATCCTTGAGCAAATTACAAGCCTGTAGGGTATTGAGACCTTCCAGATTGTAATAATATTATAGAAAAGATTCGATGCTGGTCGCAGAAATGTGCTCTATGAATAATCGTAAAATAATTTTATTATGTGATAGAAATGGAATTACTAATTCTAACAATGTAATAATGACTATTGATATATCTTATATCTTTAAACGAGCAATTCTTGTAAATATATATAATTCCAGGATCTCGGAAACGGCACCAACAATTTTGATGAAACTTGGCATACTAGAGGATTCGGGTCCAAAAAATCGATCTAGCTAGGTTTTATGTATAGAAAATATTCTTTTGTCGGTGTTTTTAGCAAAACGTTATAATGACATTAGATTTTAAAAGAATATGAATTTAAATTTCGTTCTCAACGTCAAGAGTTACGGTAGCTCAGGTGAGATATTGACCGTTTTTAATTTTAGTTTTTGTGTGTCAAACAGCGTCGGATCGAATCTCGGTGTTATTATTATTCTCTTTTTGTAATTTTTTATATATTTTTCTTTATTTATTTTTTATTAATATATCCCTAAATAAATTCTACAAAAATATTCCGAGCGAAGCTCGGTCAACCTGATATTCTATACTAAAATGATAACCGTCTAATGTTTGCAACAGAGGAATACAGATTATTATTTTTAAGTAGCTGTTAATATGAAAAATGGTCATATATTTGAAGTGAAAATTTCTTTAGCCGCATTGGGCACTTTTCGGTAGGAGGAAATCTTAAGGGTTCGCGTCACCGACCTGCTCCTGCCTGGCGCACGCGCAGTATGATGTGCGCCTTAGACGCTTTTTGTATGGGTGAAATCTCACGTGTTCGCGGATTGGCTACGAGTTATTAGTATACATTTATTTGTGTTGTGAAAGTGTTGTGCTATATCCGTACGGGCCATCTTCGCGCCCCACGCTCCGGTGTCCGCGGTATCCTGTCGCGAACACCGGGTGCGCCGTGTGCGTCAAGCGTCCCAAGTAAGTTATTAATTATTACTTGTTTGGTCGCGGAAACTCGTCCTCATCGCTACTACTAGTATGAAGAAACATACATTGGACCCACCACCATCTATCCGCGGACCTAGTCCGCAGGCTACGGGCTCAAGAATGCGTACCCCGCCGTTCGGAGGGTTGGTTTCGACCCCCACCGACGCAGCCCATGGAAGCCCTGCGTTAATGCAGCCCACCCCACGACCTCCCCGCGAACGAACATCGTCACGGGCCAGTCGTTTAGACGCGGCACTCGCCGCAGGAAGGGGTAAATTCACCACCACGGCCCCACAACTGGCGGCCCAATCTAAACCGACCACTTATTCTAGCGCCACAGTAACGTCGCGCTCCAGCTCGCGACACTGCTCACCTAGCGATAGGTCGAGTATTACTACTGCCGCCCACGAAGGGGGCATGGACTCACCTGCCCGTAGCGTAAACCTATCGCGTACGGCCTCCCGGATGTCGTTTACAGACACCGACTCAGACATGGAACGCGCTGACAACACAGCGCTCCGAGCTCTGCATAGGAACGTCACGGGCACACGCCCCACCCCCGTCCGCCGTCCACGGGAAACCAGTTCGGAGGAGGACAACCAAAGGAAGAGCAAAATTGTTCGCTCCCCTCCTGTCGACCCACGGCTTCGTAAAAAGCCAAAGCCAATCGACACTAGCGCCACCTATACTCATGTCGCCGCCACGACTGTGAGCATAACGCCGGTCGGCATAACGTCTTCGCGTACGTATGCCGCTGCCACTACGAGCACCACGACTACCACCGCCGTACCAATGGCGACCACCTCGACTGCCGCTTCAACAGCACCACCACCAGAGGAGAAACGGGTAAGATTTCCACCACTTATTGTAGAACTCTTACCCAACTGGGCGACCCATATACGCGAAATTAAACGCCGATTGGGACGCACCGCGAACGCCCGCCCCTATGGAAGGGGTATACGTTTTTCACCCGCTGATGAAGTCGAGTATCGCATAATACAACGATACCTAAGCGAGTTGGAGAAATCACAGAACATTAGTTGGTTTTCCTACTCATTACCCGCCGAAAAGAGTGTGAAGGTAGCGATACGCGGGCTACCGAGTAACACCGCCCCGGAAGAGGTAGAGGAGGAATTGAGAATCCTCGGACACGAACCGGAGTATGTCCGGAACATAAAGGCCCGCGCAGGAAGACCCGGCTGCATATTATTAGCAATAGTCAAACGCAAAGAAGATACTCTGCCCGGTATATACGAAACTACTGAATTTTTAAATATACCGGGAATCAAAATAGAGGCCTGGCGAGGCAGAAGAAAACCGGCGCAGTGTCACCGCTGCCAGAAGTTTCGGCACTCCAGTCACCAGTGCCACCGGACTCTGGCGTGCGTGCGCTGCGGCGGTGAGCACGCCGCACGCGACTGCCCACGTCCGCGTGACGAGCCGGCAACGTGTGCCAATTGTGGTGGCGGCCACCCGGCTAACCATATTAACTGCCCGGCGTATCAAAAGGAGGTGAGAAACAAGAGGGCTGGTCCCCTCGCCTCTACTGATGATCCTCGACCACCTAAGACTCCCGCCCTGCCCACAGAAGAAGTCTCTGGGCCATCTACGCTGATGGCGGCAGCAAATGATCCCACCCCTAGGGGTGTTCCCCCAAAAAAGGGAAAAAAGAAAAAGAAGAAGAAGAAGAGAACTCTTTCCCACGACGCAGCGGCCTCGTCTACGGCTCGCTCGCGATCAGTCTCCTCGCAGCGCAGTACTACCGTACCTGCTGCCAAAAGCGCACACACACTAGCGCCAAAACCAAAAAAGGTGACCATCACCACTACCACTACCACTACACCAACCATTAGTAATGATGCCATACTAGACTCCACAATTTTACTGTTAGGCCAATTATTGACAGCCCTACGAAGTGGGCAAGATACACGGTCAATTATAAACCTTGTCCACAGTGGTCTATCGAATTTATTAAACCTCACCAATGGATAATAAAACCTTAAGGCTTATACATTGGAACGCCCGCGGACTTAAGAATAAGGCTGCGCTCTTTAAATCTATCCTGCAGGAGCAAAACCCAGACGTGGTGCTCATAAATGAAACCCATCTATCACCTACTGACAAAATTAGATTTCCGGGGTACCATATCTACAGAAGAGACGAGGTATCCGACACATACAAAAGATACCGTGGTCTGGCAGTACTCGTCAAGAGGCGAGTCGTGCACCAGCCCCTTGTGGTCCCACCATACAACACCATATACACGCTGGGTGTTGAGTTATGTTGGGATGGCTCCCAACTTCATTTACATGCGGCATACAAGCCACCTCATACCGTTCTAGACGTCACAGATATAACTACGCTACTAGACGTGACTCACCCAGTAATGATCGCTGGCGATCTTAACGCCAAAAACCCAGCGTGGAACTCTGCAAGGAGTAACGTCGCAGGTGTACGACTCCACCAGTTAGCAGACTCCCGGGGATATACGGTGCTGGGCCCAGAGGCGCCTACCCATTACCCAGACATCGCTACATATAACCCTGACGTGTTGGACATTTTAGTCCTAAATGACATCAGCTGCCAGATCACACAGGAGGTCTTAGATGACGAGTTGCTATCGGATCACCAGCCTATACTCGTCATCCTACACCAACCTATAATAAGAACTTCTCCTCCAGTACCTCGGTTTCAGCAGAACTGGAGCAAGTTCACTGAGATTCTTGAGGACACCACCCCAACTCGGCCAGTCCGTACCGCAGCCGACGTGGATCTTCTCTGTGAAGAACTAACCAGGGCAATAAGCGACGCCTTAGTAACCACCAGACTGCCACCATCTCCACCCGGTCGATTACCATCACTACCACCTTACATAAGAGGACTAATTATTACTAAGCGTCGTTTGAGAAAACAATGGCAAACCCTAAGATGCCCTCGGCTGAAGGTCGAACTGAATAAGCTCGCGGAGAAAGTGAAGGCCGAGTTGCGGGCAAGGACCACCGAAAGCTGGGAGAATTATGTCGCAGCTACCGATGGACACTGGCCTGCCATTCACAGACTCTGCCGACGTCTCTCAGGCACGATAGCTCCGGTGCGTCCCTTGCTTCACTGCGACGGGACCCCCCGGTATAGGGCAGCAGACCGTGCAGAAATATTCGCAGAACACCTAGAGAGCCAATTCTCACCGAACCCAACCACGGACCCGGAGCACGCCGCAGCGGTCGAGCAACACCTTCGGGACTACTTCGCCACACCGATAGCTATCGAAGAAGACCCCATAGTCTTCTCACCAGGCATGGTGCGAACCACCATTAAGAAGCTCCCCATCAGAAAGGCTCCCGGTGCGGATGGCATACCCAACCAAGCACTTCGCCAACTGCCCCACCGCACAATAGCAGCTCTGGCACGTCTTTACAACGGAGTCCTCCGCACTGGCTCATTCCCATCAATATGGAAAGAAGGCCGCATATTAATGATTCCGAAGCCAAAGAAGAACGTTCTGAAGCCTGATAGCTATCGGCCTATCACCCTCCTGTCGACCATCTCGAAGGTGTTTGAAAAACTCCTGCTGCGGTCTCTGACGCCCCACATCGCTCCCAGACAGGAACAATTTGGGTTTCGGTCAGAACATAGCACAACGCTACAACTGTCGAGAGTACTGCACCGGATAACGGTGGCCCGCAACAAGCGCGAAATTGCCGTGGCAGTACTACTCGACATGGAGAAAGCATTCGACCGTGTTTGGCACAGTGGTCTGCTGTTCAAGATGTCGCTAACACCGACACCCCGTCGCATAGTGAAGGTGGTGTCCTCCTTCCTATCCCAGAGGACCTTTAGGGTCACAGTGACGGGCGAGATCTCATCGTGCCACCCTATCACCGCCGGCGTCCCACAGGGAAGCTGCCTGTCCCCGGTGTTATACGCCCACTTCACCGATGACATCCCTTCACTACCTGAAGCTGAATTGTATCTATACGCCGACGACACGGCGTACATAGCAACCAGCATTAGGGATTACCATGCTGCTATTAAAATTCAACGGGTATTAGATCTCCTCCCTCAATGGCTCTCCCAGTGGCAGTTATCGGTGAATGTGGGCAAGACACAAGCCATAATATTCACGGGTAGCACTAACCTCCCTACTCCCCTAAAACTTTTAGGCCAAGAGATAGCCTGGACAAGGGTGGCCAAATACTTAGGCCTCACTCTTGACCGTAAATTAGCCATGAGACCCCACGCCAAGAAAATCATCAACAGCACCCGTGTGGCCCGCGCCCTATTACGCCCAGTATTCACATCCAGACTTCCCACCAAAGTCAAGCTAGGGGTTTATAAAACCTACGTTCGCTCCCGGCTAACTTATGCAGCCCCGGCATGGTTCGCCCTGCCGTCCCAAACAACTCGGGCAAGTATCCAGGCACAACAATCACGAGCTCTTCGTACAATTGTAGCAGCCCCCTATGTCGTGCGGAATTCCACCCTGCATAGGGACTTAAAGATAGAAACCATAGAAGAATTCGCTCAACGTATGTCTATCAACATGTTCGAGCGTGCGGATTCATCGCAATGGAACCACCTTCGTGGCCTTGCACCCTTGCACGCTCGTCCCCCGGACCAACCCGCCTTTGGGAGACCTCTCCCTCGCGACTTTGCTCGCCTACAAGGCCCTTAGCCCCTTTGATTCTTTCGCAGACCATCTAATACTAGACGGATCTGCTTATACCCCTTCCGATATCTCTTTTTCCCTTCTCACCCTTCCATACTCCTCTGACTCCTCAGCCGAGCCTCCCAGCTTGGCTTCACGGACGACTCATACTCGTCCTGATAACAGTAACTCCGCCCTGTGGCCTCCCTGACCCGTAGTGCTCGCGCACGTCATCCATGCGGCGTGCGTATAGCACTCGGATGAGGACGGTCACATTGCGGAAGAAAATTCTTGTTCTTACCATAGCAGCCATTTAAACACACCGAAGTCAACGATCGCCAAGATGTCTCCCCCTCGTCCGTGTCACCGCAGTGTCGCTGGTCGCTCGGAGCTGGACCTCCCCCGGGGCTACCGGGGGTCTCATCCGGCTCGAGCGGACCGCCGCAGCGGTGTGAAGAACGGGGGGGAGCATGGCACATCATCCCCAGGACCGGCTGCTCTCAAACAGCTGAGAAGATGACTACAGGCAGAGGGCTTAGCCCTGAAACTGTTCACACGCGCCAATTATGGACGCCGAGACAACATACGTACTCACGTGTTCGCGTCATCGACATGAATATAGCAGTGTATCTGTAGCTATACAGCTGACGTATAGTGCTGTGTATCTTATAAGTGAAATTGAATGGATTTATTGAAAAGTTCAATGTGTATACTGTACATTGTTGAAGCATGTTTTCGTTTATTATTTGAATCGCTTAATTGAAGAATTATTATGCAGTACAATAGTGACTACAAAATAAATAAACTAATATTTTTAAGACTTTTATTAATATTTACTAATATTTTCAAGTTTTCACTTCCATCGGCAGTGTCTATGGCTGCCATTTTTATAAATAAATTTTTATTCTAAGTAACAAATTCTGTTACATTTCAAAGCTTGTAAATACAGAGTGTATCAGGTTATGGGGCAACTGTTCGAGTATGTTGTAGTTTAACGGTCATAATTAATCATAATTAGAATGTATATTACTAGAGAATGCAACCCGGTATGTTTCTCAACCCGGCCGGGTCCGGTTGCATTCCCGGCCGGGCCGGGTTGGCGTAATAGCGATGAAACCTTTGAAGTATTTTTTGAAAATTTTCTATATATGAATGAATAAAGACAATGATTCAACGTCAATATTTATTTTAAACTGGCTTATGAACAGTTATTACAATAATCAGTCGCCCTCAAGTCTCAAAATCACACTTAATACATAATTGATTACTTTTACTTATGGACGGAAAAGTGTAGAATAATTACTAATACTAATGTTGTATTAGTAATTATTCATTTTTATAAGTTTAAACAAGCAGGTCTTTCTGTTTACTCCTTATATAGTGTCTATTTGAAAATATAGTAATAAAAGAAGAAACTAATAACGCAGCTTAAAGTACTAAAGGTATCGTAACAACTTAGATTAGATAGATAGATAAACTATGGTAGCTTTGGTATGAACAAAACAAATTCTTATATGCTAAAAGTAAAGTATTATGTTTTTCTTAAACTTTGGTTACTAAGACTAGCGAGTGTTACTATTATTAATTGAACAAATAGCGAAATCTTATAGGATAGGCTGTATTGTAACTGTAAACAATCAAACTTGTATAGTCTTAACTAACAAAATGTAACGTAAAATTGGTTACGTTACGTGGCTTTATAAATATATTATAACAAAATAAAAAGTATATTCTAACTTGCATAAGGCAAAACAATTATTTTTCAGTCTGAAAGAATGATCTTAAAGAGGCCATGGCCATTCTTACCGGGTCCGGTGACCGGGCCCAGTTGGAATGGCCGGGCCCGGTGGGTGCCTAAAAGGGCACCGGGCCGGCGGCCCGACCGGGCCCGGTTTGCAATCTCTATATAAGTATTATACAAAAAACAATATTACATAAAAGTCATAGTGATTACAAAAATGTGTGTCTAAGAGTCTATGCCTTAAATATTAGGTATTATGTAGGCATGTACAGATAGGATACATGTAGGTATGTAAAGCTTCGACAATATAAATAGGTATACAAATTCAATATAATATCCACTTATTTTCTATAAACAGAATTTGCTATCTGCGACACGTATAGCTCTGCATTGTTAGTCAGATTATATGTAAAAGTTATTGATTTCAGTCATTTTAAGTTAAGTTAACTTCTTAAACATAATACCTGACCATAATCGGTCCTTGTCATAATAATGGGACCATTAAGGGCCCTTGAGAAGCGAAAATTTTGTATGCTTATAGATTTCTTATTTTATTTTATGCTACAAGGGTCCTAACGATCGTAATAAAAAACGAATTAGCGACCCCTCGGCTTATATTGGTAGGACATGAGTGTTATTTTTGATAATAACAAAAAATTTTAAAGGCGAAAAACTTTTCAATAATTCCAATAATAATAACTTGCAGCGTAACCACTTATACAGGTACCAAAATTGTAGTGAATATTTTGTTTTTGGTGCATAAAAATATGAAAAAAAAACATATTTGCCACTTGTCGGTATTATAAATTTTGCATATTGATTGAGTGGATAAGAATATTTATTCCTTCTGCTTTCTTCGTAGATTGCACTCTCATAAATTGATCATAGCAATGCATCTCTCACTTAAAAGTAATATCACTTAGTTGCCAACTCCCGATAAGCTATACCAATAAATAAAATTGGAGTGTCTGTTTGTAATGTCAAAATAATAGGCTTTTTTCATACTCACACGGTTATTTGCACGACACCTATGCCTAAAATAGCAATTAAAAAATTTTTGTCTGTCTATCTGTCTGTCTGTCTGTTTGTTCCGGGTAATCTTCAAAACGGCTGGACCGATTTCAAAAATTCTTTCACCAATGGAAAGCTATAATATCAGGGCGTAAGCTAGGCTATATTTTATCCCGGTATTCCCACGGGAACAGGAACTACGCGGGTAAAACGACTATAACCTATAACCGAAGCGAAGCGAGGGCGGGTTGCTAGTAATATATAAAAGACATCGAGACTTTAAAGATGGAGTAGTATATATTATGTAGCCGATTTTCTGAATGGCGCTATGGTTTTGTTACTGATGTTCCATATGTAATGGGATGGCCCTAATTATTTATCTCTATCACAAATTATCATAAGACAGAGACCGGGTTTAGAGTCCTCAACGCGCACCCAGCGTCGGCTAAGCTGTCAAAGCCATCTGCTGCTAGCAACACAAAAAATAAACCAGAACAATACCTATCTGGAGAGCAGCATAGTAGATTTAGTACGGTTATTACTAACTAAAAGCGGAATAATAGCAAATATTAATAAATTATCGTTGGGAAAGTCCTTTTTAGATTAATTCTTATACAAAACATTAAAAATTTAAACACGATTTGAAGTTTGAAAAGGTATTAATTTTGAAGTTCTAGAGTAGAGAGAGTATTTTTTTACCATGCGTGCGCACGCGCGCACCGTGACAAAAATGCGACACCCTAAAATTAGCCAGTTAACATTTTTACGATGTGCTCGTGTATTTTATGGTTCCTTTTTTCTGCAAACGTAGAATAACGCGAGAATAACATTTTAAGAAAAAAATATCTTGTTACGCCTGAGAAGTATAACTTCTTACGTGTGTATATAAGTACACATACACACACACACACACACAGTTTTTTTTCAATAGACTTACACACTTTCTTTGATAACATTACTTCTTTAATGTAATTTAATATAAGTTGTGTTTATCATTTATTTCATACTAGCTTCTGCTCGCGACTTCGTCCGCGTGGTATAGATACTTTGGGCTAACACTAACTAACCTAAGACTTTGTTTACGTAGAAGGTGAAAATTTTAATAATACGATCTGTCACATATGATTTTTGCGAAAATTTAGCCGTTTACGCAGCGGAATAGGAAAAAAAAAACCCGATTTTGTAACATTTTTCATTGATGTTGCGCTCCTGTTGGTCTTAGTGTGATGTTATATAGCCTATAGCCTTTCTCGATAAATGGGCTATCTAACACTGAAAGAATTTTTCAAATCGGACCAATAGTTCCAGATATTAGCGCGTTCAAACAATCAAACTTTTGAGCTTTATATATTAGTATAGATTTAAAATGTACTTCATATTACAATACATTATACACTAGTCACCATAATTTACAAAAAGACTCATATTCTTTATGATTATCTCGTGGAGTGACAGAGTATAATATTATTGACTATTTCCTTTCTTGGTCGTGCGTATTGTAATAACTAAGGGATATGATATCCAATAAAATTTACGTAAGAGAAGGAACATTTGAAGTATAACGCTAACACAAACACGTCGGACCAGCGTGGCTGAGTAATTAAACTTTCCTACCTTTATGGAGGAGACTCGAGTCCAACAGTGAGATGTATATGAACTAAGATGATATTCTATATTTACATAAGTAAGTTATTATGTCTGTAACAAACTAAGATCCATTATTGGGAGAATTAGTATTTTAAAATATAAATTACCATATAAGACACTGAGATTGCTTTATATGACCTTAGCAGATTCGATTGTTGGGTATGGTCTCAGTAGCTACGGCAGAACGTATAAAACATACTTAAAGGAAATATATCACTTGCAATTAAGACTACTAAAAATTATTGTACCTAAACATATTAAAGAATTATATAAAGACAACGAAAATGAGCTATTTAAATATTGTAAAGTGATGAATGTATATAATAAAATAAAATTTAGCATTCTCACTGAAATCAGTAAACCAGAATTATTGGATGAAAAACCTAGACTAAATTACCTGAGATTAATTTCATATAAGTATACTCTGCCCAAAACGAACAATTGTTATGGAGAAAGAGTAGAAAAACATTTGATACTATTATTTTTAAATGAGCTTCCCAACAGCTTACAACAAAAGTATAAAACAAATTGTAAACAATTCAAAAACAAACTTAAAAAATTTTATGTAACCAGTAGCATTGAGTAGTATGATGTGTAAAAGATAACATATGTATTTAAAATGTATATAACTATTAGAATGTAGGTATTTAACGACTCACCGTAACCCAGACAAATCCTTCGCGGTTTACGTGGTACGAATCACGTCATTCATTATATTATGTATTTAATGAGAATTTTGGAAATAAATGAATAAAATAAAATAAAAAAAAAATTATTATTACACAGAGTTGTATGATTACATACATAACTTACATACATTCGTTTTTATTATCATTATGATGCTTTTTTATAATATTTTCATATTTGCTCTATAATGAATATAAAAGATTATAGATGAACAATTAATGTAACTATTCCTTCCATTTTAAAATAAAAATAGATTTGCGCTATGTATCGCCTAATTCAATCAATTATTTTAGTACATACATACATATAATCACGCCTCTTTGGCATAGGGGTAGGCAGAGACCACTTCCTTTCACTTGCTACGATCTTAACATAACACTTTTGCCTCCTCCACATTCATTAATCTCCTATCTCCTCATACATGTTCTTCGGTTCAGGGTACTCCTAACCTGGCCTTTCTTAAGAACGTCCCCAATTTGATTGTGGAACGTCCGCCGCAGTCTTCTCCTACCAACACTTCCGTTCACATTCTCCTTATAAATTCTCCTTGTTAGTCTCCTTTCTCTCTACATGGCCGAACCAACTTAACATACCTTTCTCAACCCTTGTCACTACATCTACATTCAGTCCACAACGTTACCTAATCACTCTGTTTTTAATTCTATCACTCAATTTCACACCAATCATGCTCCTCAGCGCTCTTATTTCCACAGCATTTATTCTACTTTCGTGCTTCTTCTGCCACACCCAGCTCTCACTTCCATGCATTAGAGTTAGTACAAGCACTCCGTTATGCACAGCTAGGCGAGCCTTCTTAGACAAGCTGGCGCTGCCCATAAAGATGCGCAAAGCACCATTCACCATATTTCCCTTACACACTCTTCTTTCAATATCACTTTCACATTTAGCGTACATTACCTTAGTAATAATTATATTTAAAACCTAAAAATTTAGTATACTACCACCGGATCGGAACCCGGCCACACTGAGAAAGATACGACAAGAAAACTCAGGGGACATAATGTCGACATTTTTTATTTTTTTTTTTTTTTTATGGGTGGGCTATGGTAAGCGCACGCGCGGTCCAGTCCATCCGGGGCGATGAAAGGACGGCGCGCGGGCACATAACCCACCCGTACCCACGTCACCTCGTTGTTCGGCCGACCACCGGAGCAGATGTGACTTGTCATCAGTGGTCGGCCCGACGGAATACCCTTTCAGGTAACCTCTCACCTCTCGACGTACTGGGTCGTCGGTCGCCATCGCGTGGTCAGCCTCTCTGCGGGTGACGGACAATTCCCCGGTCCGATCACCCGCGGCCTCGGCTAGGGCGGCATTAGGCGCAGATACTCGCGCCTGCGCCGCCCGAGTCGCCGGCGGCGGAACGTGTCGCGCCGAATAGGAGCTCTACTCGCACACGACCCGCCGCCTCTTTCCGTGAGATTACGGCCTCACAGAAGGCTGCGACCGCGTCCCAGTTCCTGACGCTGACGAGCATCTCCCTGGCGATGGTCGGCAGCGCCAGGTCGGCACCGATAATCGCGACGAGTTCACGGCGCTCCCCCTCCCATGCAGCACACTCCTCGAACGTTTGCACATAATGCCGACGGTGGCCAAATGCTCACGGTGTCGTGCAATCTTGTGGTTGTCTTTTGGATTTACTTTTCAACATTAGGGTGCATTGAATCGACAGCATATGTCAGTGCAAATGTTATATAGGATGAGATATTTATTTGGAAGTACCAAGTGATATTTATTAGGGTCATATTACATACATAAGCGTGACTCGGATGCTCTGACACAGTTACGGAATTGGTTGAAATAATCGTATTTTCTGTGCTTTTTACCTTTCCAATACTAGCACCACTGCGATTTGTCCTACGGGTACTGTTTGAATAAATATAGTTAATACACCATATAGATATTTACTAGCAACTCGCTCTTGCTTCACGTCGATTTATTTGTGTTTTTTTAACTCGAGCGAAGATTTTATTTCGCTAACTCTTAGGATAATAATTTAAATTAGATAGTATAAAGGCCAAAATATTAAAAATTGAGTAATTTTTATAATAGAATTATTCGATTAGATATAGCTTTATTGGCGTTTTAAGCCTTTAAAAATACGCCTAACTTTTACCTAAATTTCAAAGATAGAAATGGTTACTGTGAGTTATCCATAAGAGATAGATATATATACCTGTTGTGAACTTTATGTAGAATTTTCAATTTAGCAGTATATTATTTTTGTGTATCTGTTGCTATTCAGTCTTAATCCTAAAGTTGTCAAAATGCACGATTTTTTGCTGACTTATATTGACATAAGTCTAGGTAATTAGCGTATATTCATAGGGGATAAAGTCATAACCTTAGGTATGAAAAAAATATTTAAATAGCCATGAACATATTATGTGGGTTAAAGTACATTTTAAATTCTTAAATATTTTCCAATAAGTGCAGTGGTTACGCAAATTACCCCAGACATATAAACTCACAAAATTCGACCTCTAGATAAAATTAGCATAAATATGTAAATTTTTTATATTAAATTCTGCTTATTATTTTAACGTAAAAAACCAATTCACTAATATCTGCATTTATAATATCAGTATATATATACAAATATTTTGGTTTACTTCATTTATACTTCAAGGCCACGGACAGGAAGGTAGGAGAAGAAATAAAATGAATATGTAGTCTGCTAGTTGGTTGGGTGCTCTCAGGCTGATGAATATGATGGTTTTCAAGTTTGTGAAACGTAATACGAGTCATTTCAATAATGTATTGAAAAAGCTGTGATTCTAAAGTTCCCAAGAGCTATCTTTTGAGGAGTGTTAAATAATTAAGCAGATAATCAATATCAGTATCTACTATTATTCAATCTCGGAACGATATCTTTTTGTATTTTCAAAATTTTGGTCTAATAATTCTAGTTCCATAATGAATTTGTCTTCTCAGTTGCTATTATTATTTGATTACTTATTTCATTTATATATAGCTGGTCCAAATAGACTGCCTGTTAAATTGTAAAGAGTTGAAATATGAAACTAATAATTTATTAGTTAATATAATATTTCTCAGGAATTTATTTAATTTGATAAATTGTTTCCGTAAATTAAAATGATATGTAAATTATATGAGTCAAAGAACTTTAAAATGCAAGAATATTCATATCTTATTAATTTTATAACTTATCCTAAGTGATAAAATTAATAAGAAATAAATATTAAAATAAGTTCCTTGTAGTGACGGAATAAGAATATAATATACCATCCTCTCTCTTACCCGTAGGGTTCGTAAAATATGATTAAGGGATATCATCATTATTTTCATGCATGCATATAATATCCACGCAAGAGAAGGAAATCTCGAAATGAAACCCTATACCAATTCAGCTGAGTAGGTTAATTTCTCTCCTATTGCAGAGGAGGCTCGAGCTCAATAGTTTAACGTATATGAGTTGAAATGATAAAATGATGATGATACAACGTAATAATTATATCATACATATTTCATTTAATTTGAATTATGTAGTCTGATACCTTTTTGAATGCGAACGACGTCTTTACAGTATAATCGTGAAAGAATATTAAGACTGACTCCGACTCTGGTTATCCTTATTTGTATTCTCAGTTCGCAACGCAGGGCTGCCCTAAATACGCGAGACCGTTTATACTTCCCTCTTAACTTTGTAGCTTGTATCTTAATAACGCACAGTTAAAATATTAGAAGTTGCCGATATAGCTCTGTTAATAGAAGATTAAATATTTTTTAGAGATGCACTGTGCCTTTATTTTCAATGATGCAGTTTTCTAGCGGCACTAGTTTCAGCAGAATATTTAATAGAGAGCACCTTGAGATTTGATAATTTGAGAATACTAACTCCCCGTAAGAAACGTCTTGTATATACTTAACAGCCCGAACCGACGGCCTAATAAGCATTTCAAGGTACGAATTTCATTAATTTTTATTACTAGATTATTTATACAACGTGGTTCTTCTATTTTGTATGATACAGGTGACATTATTTAAAATTTTCCTTGCCTTCTTGGACTATTGACAGAAAATTATCATATGAAATTTGATTGATTAAGTAATAACGGGTTAAAATTATAATCTATTGCTCCCTGTACTTGCCTGAGGGAGTTGTAAAACCCGATATAGGCGTAACCAGAAAGACTAGGCAGTAACATATTCTTAGGAAAGTTAAAATAAAACTGCAACCGTTAACTGAGCTACCAAGCCTAGCGATTTTGTCATTGCTTCCGTCCTGGAAAGTGTAACTTTCAACAGTGGACGTAACAATGATGAGTGGATGGATTCCTATCCACCCACCTATCACCTATCCATTCAAATCAAACTAAAGACTACTTTGTTGAGATTTATAAAATTAATCCGTTTTTTTTTTTTGGGTGGGCAACCGGTCAGCACCTCCGCCGCCTGGGTCCGACCGGGACGATAGAGGGGCGGCGCGCGGCCTCGTATCCGACTCATAGATCGGATGAGGGGCCGCGTGCCGCCCCCCTATATGAGCTATCACGTGCTATATGAGCAGGTCGCCTTTGTCGTTGAGCCGACCACTGGTGCAGAGTTCCTTGACTTCAGTGGTCGACCCGACGGAATACCCCGAGGGAGTACCCTGTCCCGTCAACGTCCCTAACCTGGGACGCCGATCGCCGTGGCGAGGCTAACCTCTCCGCGAACGCCGGACTAAATTCCCGGTCCGGTCACCCGCAGCCTCTGCTAGGGCAGTATCAGGCACCATACAGTTAATCCGTACCAAAATGTAATCTTAAAAAAAAGTGAATCAGTAGTATTATATGTCTAGAATTATATTTTGTAAATTTTATGGAAATTAAGAATTGGTCATACGGTCAAAAATATTATTTTTATACTACAGACAATTTTTTTTCTCGTAGTTTTATATATTTTCCATTCCGAAGTCGCATGCACGCTATAACATATGCATATGACATTACTTGTCAGTTTTGAAAGAACGGTCTGGCTATTTATAACCAGCACCTTTTTTATTGCCAGCGATGGAAAACAAGGAAACAGTACACCTGATGGTAAGTGTTGCTGCCGCTGTCACGCTCATCGACCTTTGCGAGGCCGCAGCCTACCGCGAAGAAAGTCACGGGAGTGTGAATGCGTGCAATAAGGTTTGGTGAAACTAAAGGCATCACCAAAACTCACCACATGCAAACACCCTCAGGAAGTTGGGCTTCCGCCTCTCTCGCTTACCGAACGAAGCGCAGTAACAAATTGCTATTACTCGGACGTCGATTTTCTGCGAGAGAGTCAATAGTGTGGTCCTACCACCTTCCTAAGTTAGTGCAAATTTATGTCAAAATAGACGTACTTGTAGATGGCGTACAAGTTATATTTAATTAGATGTTTTATTTGTATGGTGATGTAGCAAAAATACAACCATTCCATTTTTTTTCCGTGAGTGTTATAGAAATCGAGTATGGAATACAATATGCATAGATATGCTATGCAACAGAAGGAGAACTCGAAATGAAACCGATATAAACCTATCTGCAAGGTATAGTAGGTTAAAATTTTCCTTCCATAATGAAGGAGGTTCGAGCTGAACACTGGGACATTTATGAACTGATATGTGATGATGAGGATGAGATACATATATAGCGCTCTCGCGCTTAAACTCGCCGCTGAATAATTTTTGTGTTTAGGGGATGTTTGGTCACGACAAATTGTTTGACTAATGAAAAATAATTTTATAATAATTACCTTAATAACATATTTAAAAATCATACATATAGAAATAAAGTTGATTAATTTTTTGTGGAGCTTCAAAGCGCCTCACAAAAGTTTTGGTCCAGGTCTATGAAAATCTGATACTTATGATACCAATTTAGAATAATATTCTACAAAACATATATAAAATCAGCCATACACATTTAAGTTAAGTAACGTTTAGTTTTAGTTACCTTTCTTACCTGGTACCTGTCCAGGTATCACGAGGCGTCGTCCACAAACACACAGGTATTCAAAATATGTGAGATGCTACTGAGAACCTAAGTTTTCATATATGTATGTGAAAATAAGTTATGTCAGATTGCTCCGGGATCTTAGTATAAAAGGCACGCAAAACTTATAAGCCCCCTTTGCATCGGGGTTAATAAAATTAGATATTTATTAACCAATACTTACAAAAAAAACTGAAACATGTCTATATAGACTAACTTAGGCTTCAAGTTTGCCGTTAGGAATTTAATAAAATAGTAACCCAAAGAATTTAAATCATTAAATTATTACTATTAATATTCAAATAACATTACTTTTAAGATTTATTATTTCAATCTGAGATATAATAAATTATTTCCGATTCGTTATTAATAGAAATCGTTCATCGGAATTCTCTATTGTGTAAATTAATATAACGTTTTGAGAAATCCAACATAAAAGCTGCGTTCACTGGCTAGTAATTTCAAATATCAAAGAACCTTTGGTCACAAAGGTCGTTAGCAATTCTAAATTA
This sequence comes from Lymantria dispar, assembly GCA_032191425.1. Classification (NCBI taxonomy): domain Eukaryota; kingdom Metazoa; phylum Arthropoda; class Insecta; order Lepidoptera; family Erebidae; genus Lymantria; species Lymantria dispar. The sequence continues at coordinate 25,645,731 of CM063448.1, forward strand.
AATTTCTGTTTAATCTTAACGAAACATTAGCAAACATCAATCTTATATTTAATCATTGTGTTATCTGATGGGTATTTTATAGACTTAAATTGTTAATCCAATTCCGTACAATATATTCAGAGCAAAATATAATACGTTGACCAGAATAATACCATGATTAATATCTAACTATTAATCATCTGTGAAATTGTACTATTCAATGGTCACCCGGGAATAACTAATGTTAGTCGAATTTTGAATCAAAACCATATGTAAATTGCTATTGTAAAGCTTAAGAGTTTATTTAATATATGAACAGTTGCTGTTGAATCCACAAATGAAAAAAAAAACACCATAATCGCCGGCGCCGGTGGTTTAGTGATCCCAGTTGGTTGTATTATAAGTTCCCAGAAATCTGTTGCTGTCCATTTTCTTACTAACTAGTCAGCCATTTTTTACGACTTTCACGGAAATATGAAAAGTAGTAATACATTTCATTATTAAACCGAGGTATTGTTTTTATACCTTTTAGACAAACTTTTCAATAAATCTCTCAGATATTCAGGTTTTCTTATGATGTTTATCTTTTAATCGATAACTAATAGTAATTTATTTACACACCTACATTATAAAATTTATAAAAGCTATAAGTGCGCCATATAAATACACATCTTTTATTAAATAAGACTTGAGAATCATCATCCTCATCATTTTAACTCGTATAGGTCCCTATTAGGCTCGAACCTCCTCCACAATAGGATAGAAATTGTCCTACCATACCACGCTGGTAAGACGGGTTGGAATACGATTCCATTTCAAGTTTTCCTTCTCTCGCATAAATGTTATCGGAAAATTTAATCCTTTAGTCGTCTTTTACAATATCCACGGGCGAGAGAGGGCTGGTGAATTGTATTTTTACTCCACACGGACGAGGCATTAGAGTAATAAATATTATTTTGATACTGTTCAGCTTTATAACAGCAATAAACCATGTTTGCCATTTCCCTTAAATAACAACAGTTTTATTTATTTTATATCTTTCCTAGTATTTATGTACGATTATTAACGCCTTTCGCATTAATTAACCTAAATAGCCTCTAAAAAAATCCCTAGCCTCATTAGAAAACCTGTCATAACAACCTTTATACTACTTATTTTCTTCCTATACTCATCACATTGGGGGCAAAAACCAGAGTTTGCATAACATGGGACCCACAAATACAGATTATAACAAAGTTTGCACTCGGGCGCTGATGACCAAGTTTTTAATTACCGCCGCGTTCCTGAATACAGCGTATTTTTTAAGGGTACGTACGTGTATTATAAATCGGTTCCTAAATGAAACTCTCAATCCGAATAATGAAATGAGAATATTCTTATCTTTTATGTAATTCTTGGTCATAAACCTTCTCATAATAGAAGGGGAATTGGGTTACTATACTGACTTCGAAAAACTGTACTGATTAAGCATAGAATTATATTTTAAAATGTTTCTGCTCTATTAGTGACTTCATCCTGTAGTGAGGATTAAGAATAAGGTGTTTCACTATTCCTTAGTTTCTTGTAATATTCATAAATAACATAAGAGAAAAATTAAAGGGTTTTATTAAAAATATCAGGGATGGGTATTACCATGTTATATAAATTAGATTACTTTTCTTAATAAAGTAGTCCAAAGTTTCGTTCGCCTGAAACTGGCTTATTTATTTTTTTTTGTAAAAAATTTTATTTTTTTTGTAAAAGTTAATGTATATAAGTAGTAGTTGTCCACCGAAACCGAGGTTCTAGGCTCGAATAGAAACAGAATCAATGGACAAAATAGATTTCTTATTTGAATATTCAGTTTCGTTTCAGTAACCTTGGTTTAATTCATAGGATCTGGAAAAGACGACTATTCGCGACTGCGACTTGCCCACTGTAACGTGAAAATAGTTACTTACTGTAGGTTTTCGTCCAAGTCTTCTTAATATTATGAAAAATATGGTCCTATAGAAAAAAAAATTGTATAATTGAAAAAGCAGTTTGTGTTTATCAAAAGATAAAGGCAAGTCATCATATTTACAAACAAATTTAGCTGAAAGTTACTGTATAAAAATTTTATAAATATATAATTGAATTAATTTAATAATTTCCGTGTGGTGACAGAGTAAGAATATAATTCACCACTCCCTATCTTACCCGTTTTACAACCTAAAAACCACTAAGGGATATAATATGCATATAACATCTGTGCAAGAGAAGGAAAACTTAAAATAAAACCCTATACCAAACATGTCTTACCAGCATGGTATAGTAGGTTAACTGCCCACCTGTTGGGAAGGAGGCTCGAGCCCAGCAGTGGGACGTGTATGACGACGCGACGACGACAAATAAATAAAACTAAAGTGTCTATTTGTAATGTTAAAATAAGTTTCTTTTTTTCATGCTCACACGGTTATTTGCACAATACCTATACCTAAAACCAGTTTAAAAAATCGTCTGTCCGTCGGTCTGTTTATTTCGGGTTATTTTTGAAGCGGCTGAACCGATTTTGATATCATTTTAGTACCAGGTAGTGTCGATATAAGAAGGAACTTTTTTTTTTTTTTTTTGGGTGGGCCATGGTAAGCGCACGGGCGGTCCTGTCCGCCCGGGGCGACGAAAGGACGGCGCGCGGGCCCATAACCCACCCGTATCCGTCACCTCGTTGTTTGTTGGGCCGACCACCGGAGCAGATGTGACTTGTCATCAGTGGTCGGCCCGACGGAATACCCTTTCGGGTAACCTCACGTCTCGACGTACTGGGACGTCGGTCGCCATTGCGCGGTCAGCCTCTCTGCGGATGACGGACAATTCCCCGGTCCGATCACCCGCGGCCTCGGCTAGGGCGGCATTAGGCGCAGATACTCGCGCCTGCGCCGCCCCAGTCGCCGGCGGCGGAACGTGTCGCCGAATAGGAGCTCTACTCGCACACGATCCGCCGCCTCTTTCCGTGAGATTACGGCCTCACAGAAGGCGGCGACCGTGTCCCAGTTCCTAACGCTGTCGAGCATCTCCCTGGCGATGGTCGGCAGCGCCAGGTCGGCACCGATAATCGCGACGAGTTCACGGCGCTCCCCCTCCCACGCAGCACACTCCTCGAGCGTGTGCTGTGCCGTGTCCTCGTCGCAACTGCAGTGGTGGCAGGACGGTGTGCTCTCCCTCCTGACAATCTTGTGCAGGTACTTCCCAAAACACCCGTGCCTCGTCAGCACCTGCACCAGTCGGAAAGAAAGCACCCCGTGCGTCCGCTCCAAGCACTCCATCAGCACCGGCCGGAAGGCCTCGACGGTCATGACACCGTACCGAGGACTCTCCAGCCGGACTGCCCAACGGGCAATGACTCCTCGGCGGGCGTCGACCCGCCAGGCGGTGATCTCCTGCAAGGAGACCATACTGCCGCGGGCGCGCGTCTCCGACACCCGCCGATAAATGTCGGCGAGCATCTCCGCCTCCAGATCCCACGGGGGAGTTCCGGCCAGGAGGCACGCTGCCTCCGTCGCCACCCTGTGGTAACCCCGTATGGCCCTGATCGCCATGACCCTCTGTGGTCGCCACAGGAGGGCCCTAAGACGGACGGTCAGGGACCCCGCCCACACCGGTGCGCCATACAGGGCCATCGACCGGATCACCCCCGTGTACAGCTGTCGGCACGTAGCACTGGGTCCACCTACATTCGGCATCAGCCGCGAAAGGGCGGACGCCGCGCCGACAAGCCGGGGAACAAGTCGATGGAGATGCTCCCGGAACCAAAAATGCCCGTCGAGCACCAGGCCCAAGTACTTCATGTGGGCCTGGATGCTGATGGTGACCGACTTCACGGTAATCGAAGCGCCGGCGGGAGGCCCGGCGGTACGGAGGCCATGGAACAAAAGGGCCTCCGTCTTTTCCAGGGCTACCCTCAACCCCAGCGCTTCGATCCACCTGACAATCTCCTTGGTGCCGAGAGTTGCCAGGCGTGCCGCCTCTTCTAGCGTCCCACCCCGGGCTGTGACGAGTGTATCGTCAGCGTAGCAAATTACGCCCAGCCCGGGTGGGAGACTTCCTCTCAACGCCCAGTCGTAGCCGATGTTCCACAGGGTCGGACCCAGAACCGACCCCTGTGGGACACCGCACGTCATGGGCGTTCGCACAACGTCCCCTATTCGGTCAACGTAGAGGACGCTGCGTCCCTCTAAGTAGTCTGCCACCAGCCGCCTGAGGTACACGGGCACCCCGTGATACCTCAGCCCCTCCCTGATGCAGTTGAATGGCAGACTGTTGAAGGTGTTGGCGATATCCAGGGACACCGCCAACAGGACTTCTCCGCCGGTGACGGCCTCCGCTACCACGGCCTTCAGGCGCAGCAGGGCCGTGATCGTCGAACGCCCTCTCCGAAAACCAAACTGGGCGTCCGACAGATCGGGCCCGACCCTTACGAGGTGCCGCTCGATGCGGGCAGCCAACACCCTCTCTAGCAGCTTGCCCGCATCATCGAGCAGCACGATGGGCCTGTAGGCCGAGGCCGACTCGGGAGACCGTCCCGGCTTCGGCAGGAGAACCAGCCTCCCCTCTTTCCAGCACCCAGGGAACTGCCCGGACGTCAAACAAGCGTCGAACAGTCCCCTGAGGCGTGGTCCCAGGTGCTCGAGGACCAGGGCCAGCACACGGTTCGGAATACCGTCGAGCCCGGGGGCGGTGGATTTGACTCGCATACGCGCCACCGCCGCTCCCATTTCCGGCTCCGTGATGGGTGGAGCACTTTCATCGTCGTCGGCCTCCCGGTCGCTGTCCGGCAAAGCCATGACCGGGGGCGTGTGCTCCGCCCGCCGTGGAAAGAGGTCCTCGACAACTCTGGTGAGGAGGCTGGGCTGGAGAGTCTCGGTGAGGGGGGGGGGCCCGCCCGCGGAGCTTGTTCAGCGCCACGAGGTAGGGGCGACCCCAGGGGTCACGCTCGAGACTGTCCAACATCACCGCCGACTAACGTCCTTGGCGGTACGGACGGCCAGCCTGAAGGCAGACCGCGCACTGCGGTAAGCCTCGTACAGCTGGCCCTCCCGCTCAGCGTCGCGGTGACGCGCTCGGCTGCGGATATAAGAAGTAACTTGGCTAGTTTTCTCTCAGAAAAAAAATTCTATGAAATTTTGCTCGCGCCCGGAGTCGAACCCGAGGCCTTATCTTAGGAGATGTTGCAGATTTAAAATACGGAAACAAAGCTACTGAAACCGAAGCGTAACGAATATAATTATATTGCAAAATTAACGCATTCCGTATTCACCTGTAACTATTAAAATTATTTGTAAATAAAGATACAATTATCACTATGTTAACACATCGATGCATAAAAAGGAAAACTCGAAATAAAATCCTATAATAACACGTCTGACTAAAGTGGTATAATAGAGCAATTTCTCTCGCATTGTGGAGTAGACTGTGTGGTAGCGGCTTCGAATACTACCAACCCTTGCTTTGCTCATGGGTGTCGTAAAAGACGACTAAGAGCCCTAGATTGACTCGGACCAACTCTATCTGGTACCATTTGGGTCAACGATTACATTCCCAAGGAGGGTTGACGTCAGGCAGGCGGCCGGTCATAAAAGTCATTGCCGAAACTTTTTGCAAATGTCAAAACAGATGACATATTGCGTCGACCCCAAGTAATTGGGATAAGAGCAAGATGATGATGATTGTGGAGTAGACTCAAGGCCAGCTGTAAAACATACATGACAGATATCATGATGGTGATTTTTAGGATATAAATTTACTGTTGTGAACGAGTCTTTAATTGGCAGGACCACACTGTTTATTGTTCTGTCTACAGCCGCGAGTCGGTCGGGGGTAGTACCACACGCTCGCAGAAAATCAACAGCTAAGAAGTAAAGATTTGTTACTGCGCTTCTTTCGGTGAGCGAGAGAGTCGGAAGCCCAACTTTCTGAGGCTGTTTACGTGTGTTGGGTTTTAGTGATGCCTTTAGTATCACTGAACCTGTTGTGGACTCACACTCCCTTCACACTTTTTTCACGGTAAGCAGCGGCTTAGGAAAGGTTTGCAAACTGTTTGCTACCGTTTGTAATAAAAAAAGTCTAAGTATATAATATATATAATTTATATAATTTATATATCTGAAATAACAACGATGCTAGAGGATACTCATCATAACAGTAACTGTTGCGGAACCATAACTTTTCTCATTTCACCCACGTCAAGATGAGATAACTTAGGGTTCACTTGTTTTGCTATCTGTACTGGTTCCATCTGTCAAGAAGACATTAAATTAATCATATATTATTATTGATATGAACTAAATGATGGAATAAGTTGTGATTTCTGATGTTTACGTGAGTATTACATATTTTAAATAGAACTACTTTACGGAATTTATCGCGTTTGTATTTGATCTTAGTCCGCCCGTGATCATGAACGCTGCAAAGTGTTCGAAACGTCGAGCAATCAAAAATCAAATACAAACGGAATAAGTTGTGTTAATTTCTGTAGACATGACTTTAGCTGCAATTAAAAACAGTTACAAAATAGTAGAAATTAATGTATTCCTTCCTCCTCCCAAAATGTGAAATAGGGAGGCGTCATCTTTCAGAACTGAGCACTTTATTGGATGATGTCTTCAAGCTTTCAGACTGGACGGGTTTCGACACCAACATATGGTCGTTATCAGCGATGATTTACAACACGGAAACGTTGTCCCTAAATGTACAACTCATAACCCAGCCCATAGTTGCTCAGCGTGCTATGGAGCGGGATATGATCGGCGTTTCTTTGCGAGATAGAATCTGAAATATGAAAGTTCATAGAAGAACGGGACCGGTAACCTAAATCAGTTAGGTAGCCCCAAGAATTAACACGCTAAAATGGCAATACGTAGGCCACATCGACGAATCGACAATCGCTGGGGAAGAAAGGTTCTCATGAGGCGATCACACATTGGACCACGAGGTGCAGGTCCGTCAGTTCACCTGGTAGGACCAAGTGAACTGACGACATGATGAAAATTACTAAGCGTCTTCGGATGCAGGCGGCACAAGGTCGTATTTTGGGATAAATCATGAGAGTGGCCTTCATCTAACAGTGGACAGCAAAGGTTGAATGATGTTGATGATATACCAAAGGAAAAAAAAAACAAACAGTAAGTTTTCTGATTATAGCAAAATAAGCATCTAGCTATGCAGTGAATGACGGTGTCAAGTATATTTTGTTATTAATATTCCAGTCATCGGCCCCAGTAGGGACTGCGACTCGACGAATGTCAGTAATTAGACAAGGAGAGACAGCAAATCTGATAGCAGATTTAAAATAAAGTATTGACGCTTATTTAAATGTCAATGTTCAAAATTACCTTCGATATTAAACGAATATAATACATATATCATCAGCTGCAACTCATTCTCATAATTTCTAATAATGAAAGGACATATATTTTATACATGTTATTTTTAATTCCGACAAAAACTAATACAATGTAATTTTTTTTTAGAAAAACTTGTATATATCTTCTTTTTTTACATTACTTCATCTACTAAGCGGACCTGCGAATCCAATTCTTTGAATGTAGCGCCTAATTTTAGAATATTGAACAAAATTATTTTGCTAACAGTACGCTTACGATAATTACATGTCTATCTTGAACTTAACGAGTGCTGTCACTTGTGTACTGTATTTAATGTGTTTATTTTATATGTGTTATATAGGTACAATATGGAGAATGAAGTATTGTGGTTTGAAATATATTCTACGTGGTGGATTATCGTCGTCAAATAGTCATTTACTTTTCGCTCTAACATAGTACGTGGATGTCGTAAAAACTGCATAAAAGTTCTACATTGACCTATATTGGCCCATTCCACCTAATGGTGTACGGTCAATGATTGCGTTTCTAGAGAGGATTGACATAGGAATATTTATTAGTAGTAAAATTTTGTCAAAACTCTATGCAGAGGATTTAGTTCTTCTTTCGACTGTTTTATAGTAAATATACTTTGAACATCATAGAAATTACCATATGGAGAGAAAGATGACAATTATAAATCTTAATATATATAAATTACGCGTCACGTTGTTTGTCCGCGATGGACTCCTAAACTACTAAACCGATTATATTCAAATTTGCACACCGTGTGCAGTTTGATCCAACTTGAAAGATAGGATAGCTTACATCTTAATTTATAGTCGCAATATGATTTTATTGCAAATTATTTGTCTATTATTTGATATTCACAATTATCTGTTAACTTCAAACGACTTTAACAGATGGCGATATCTGTTGACTGGATTGAGTAAGTAATTAATAGATGGCGCTGCTACGTCAAACCTACAAACGTGTCATATAAGCTACAATTCAATAGCATAACCACCACGTGTTGTTGAGGCTAAAGTATGGTAGTCCCCGTGACTGATGTTCTCCTACATTTCCACTTAAATAGTTTAATAAAATGTAATATAACAAAAACATTAGCCACAGCAACGCGTGGCCGGGTTTGCTAGTAGTATATAGGCTGTAATTAGTTGGTATTAAATAGTTTAGATTTTATTTGTTTAGAATCTACCCTTACTAATATTTAAATTTTTTCCTTTATTGTTGGAAATAGAGATGAAAATTTACTATAAATAACTCACCATACCGCTTCGTAGATACACATATTTCAGTAAGGTCAAGGGGGGTCTGATATCCTAAACACAGGGTGACCTAGTTAGGAGTTAGAGCTTATCCATGTACCTAACCGAATATTATGCTGTTTTATTTGATTTTATTATTATTTTGTTTTCTTTTTTTTATGTAAGTAATAATAGCTATATTTACTTAATGTACATTTTTAGTAGTAGTGTATGGATTGTAATGTTTTTTTGTTTATTGATCCAATAAAGACTTATTTTTATTATTTTTAATTATGTGGACCGGCGACTGTTATATAAACATTAAATTTCCAATACTTGTGAGCCATTTCTACATTTCATTAATCTCTCTTATATTTTTTTTATTTGCTTTTATTTTCATGTGGTGACAGAGTAATAATATAATTCATCACCGCCAGTCTTTCTGGTGTGTACCGTAAAAGACGCCTAAGGGATTTAATATGCAGAAAACGTCTGTGTGCGAGAAGGAGAAACTAGAAATAAAACTTTATACTTGCCTGTCTGACTAGCGTGGGTGGGTTTCCTGACCGTTTATCTTAAGGTTATCTTGTGGCGTCTACAGAATACTATGGCGGTCAGGGTCATTACGTGCATCGCACAATAGCAACCTGTAGTGGACAGTTATATCTCACTCAGCATAATTGCAGCCTGACAGGTGGCTTCAGTTCAATGTTCGCACCATCGAGACCTTCCGGTCATTTATGAGACTATCTAACCTTGGCATGATATATGCCCAACAGTGGCAAATAATGGCATAATGGATAAATAGGCAAGAGGTATATATTTTTTTAAACTTAATGAATTTGAAACTTAATGTAACTTTATCCAAAGTATTATATACTTTCACTTCGTAAAACCTAAGAGACGTAAAATCCAACATAATCTGCTATAATGATTTCTGATGTTTACGCGAGTATTATACATTTTAAATAAAACTACTTTACGGATTTTATCGCGTTTGTATTTGATTTTTGATTACCCGATGTTTCGAACACTTTACAGCGTTCATGGTCACGGGTGGACTAAGATGTCTCACGTCCAACAAGTCATCTTTACTGCAGAAAATTTATAATTATCTACCCGATACAGAAATTACAAACGCGATAAAATCCGTAAAGTAGTTTTATTTAAAATGTATAAGACTCGCGTAAACATCAGAAATCATTATAACTATTACGTATAAATGTGTTTTGAACATACGAATACAAGAGTGGTTTCAACTATAGTTGAAAGCCACACACTTTAACAAATAGCTGCCCGTTATAATCACTAAGGTGGAAGTTTTCTCATTTGCACGTCCCTCAACTAGACGAGTCCGTTTGCAAAAACTTAAGCAATATTGTTTTTGTCGACTTACTGCAGAGTGTGTTATTACTTTGGCAATATATTAGAGTATTATTAAATTATATACGTGTAATGAACTTAATAATATTCAATTATTCACTAGGTTAAGCTATGTTAACATTCAATGATTAACAAAAGCTAATCATAGATTGATGATGTTCGGCGTAACAAGTATAGTAGAGATAGGAATACAGTGTATAACTGATGAATGAAACTTGGTATTATCTAAGATAAATTGAATTAGAATAATGAATATCAAAAGGTAAAGGCGGGGATACCTTCGTATTCCGAAAAACATTCTTTTTCAACCTCCTATTAGACATATTCCTTTGAATCACTCACTGTCATGTACTTTCCATTTAGTTATGCTTGTTTTTAAAGCGTAGATAAATCCCTTATATATGCAATGGATACTATATCAAGAAAAGGTAATCATAAAAAATATGACAAACGCAAAATAAATGATCGTAAGGCTTCTATCTATATCCATCCATTCATCCACCCATTAATCTATTGATGTCCATTGAACACAGAATCTCTCATGAAGCAGCTATGGTTTCCTAATGCACTAATTAGCAGGTTAGAGATTGCAGTTAGCGTTATGATTTGACTAGAAAAATGCTGCTGCTCACTCCTATTGAACTCCTGTAGCCGATTTTTGAGGATGTCTACAGGCAAGTGAGAGGTGGTATGGCTTTCTTGACCTTGTATTCTTAAGTTATCGCCACACTGGGTTGACTTATATTTACTTTCCACGTATTTTCATCAGCTTATAAGACGCGAAGAATATTTATTTTTAAAAACTTACAACATTACTTTTTAAGCATCTTATTTTTACTTGTATTATACGCTCGCTTGTATTATATAAGTTATTTATAGATTTGCTAATACCTGTTGCAAAAAATTAACATAAAAATTCGTATAATATCTTTTTCATCTAATCTATATCATTACAACATTATATGTTATACGGCAATACCATTTTAAAAGGTATAAATAAAAAAGTAAAATTGAAAATTTTGAATAACCGCCAACACATACTAAACTAATAAAAAAAGTATTACGTTCTCGTCAATATGAATTATCAATTAATTGTCATTTAATGATTATACTGGCACGTGTGAAGCACTTAATCGAGTAATTATAAGTTACTAGATCATTTTTGAAAAGAGCTGATAACCAAACATAGCTAAGATCCACCGCAAGGAAATTGGCTTTCAAATAAAAAATAAAACGAATTAAAATCAGTTCACCCATTTGAGAGCCACGATGTCACAGACAGACACACACACACAGATAGCCAGACATCGACGTTAAACTTATAACACCCTTCTTTTTGCGTCGGGTGTTAAAAACAGAACGGCTTCGAGTTAAAATAAATAAAGGTAAGTATTCGAATAAATTTACCTAGGGCGTTTAATAGCCTTGCAAAATCTATAAAAGATGGTAGCTTAGTATATATGACTCGTATACGGTCATATATTTGTATTTTATTTCAATACTTGGATAAATTTTTTTATACATATTTGCTTTGGTCGTGAATCATCATTGTCATCTACGTCCCACTGTTGGGGTCGAGCCTCCTCCACAAATGCAAAAAATTGACCTACTATAGCACACTGATCAGACGGATTGATACAGGGTTTTATTTCGAGTTTTCCTTCTCTTGCATAGATGTTGTATGCATATTATAATCCCTTAGTCGTCTTTTACAACATCCACGGGTAAGAAACGGGGTGGTGAATTGTATTCTTACTCTGTCACCACACGGAAATTGTATCGTAACAGGTATTTTATTATTCATGTTGTTATTATTTGTACTAGGAATCCATTTAATATTATAAGAATGAAAGAAAGGAATGACATTCTTCAACGGGGACTTTAGAAATTAATTTATGAGCAAATAATATACTGGTATTGAAATCATCTCAGCAATTTATGCGCAATTTAAATGCATGAATAATAATGCAGTAGATGTTTCATATTAAATTCCAAATGAGCGAAAATATGCGTATTATGTATGCTTTAAAAATTATATTTACGAGTGCTATAAGCAATATCTATGTATTAGTACGTAAAACAAAGATTGTGTAGCCCTTTTTATGAAAATTACGCGGATGGACAAATGATACTTGATACAGTTGAAGAATATATTGAGGAGAAGTAAAGAAAACTAAATTTTAATATAATAATTCATTATAATCAATATCATCTCACTTTATATATGTTCCACTGTTGGGCACAAGCCTCCTCTATATTGGGAGTGGAATGAACTATTTTACGCTGGTCAGACTTGTTGGAATAGGATTTTGTTTCGACTTTTCTTTCTCTTGCATAGATTTTATATGCTTATTACATCCCTTAGTAGTCTTTTACGATATCCACGGGCAAGATAGGGAGTTGTATTCTTACTCCGTCAACACACGGAGAAATGCATTATAAATACATTAAATTAATAAATAAAAACATGGCGTACACTACTAAGCAATCGACATACATATACATATACACATTTGTTTATGATTAAAGTCTCGATGGTGTCGAAGTCTAAGTGGTCGAACTGAATGTCAGAAAATCCATTATCACAATGTCTAATAGATATTTATACTTACTAGTGGTCGCCGTGTGGTCGAAATTCTGCCATAATTCATTTTAATTAATTTTTCGGCTACAAAATTTTCTTTAATTTTATTTATGTATAATTGTAAATTGAGCAAACTGTATTTCACTAATAACTAATATATAAGCACAAATCTCTATTAGACATTGTCATCATAATTATGATTATTTGACATTCAGTACGACCAGAGATTTTAACCGTAAACAAAAGTGTATAAGCGTTGCTACGCAACACACTCACACAAATGTGTGTGTGTGTGTGTAGCGACAGTGTTGTAGTGTGCGTAATGCCTTTTTTAATGCATTTATTGCATTTCTAATCCATTATTATATGACATTTCAGTTTTATGCACTTCTCCTCATTATATACTTACTTCAATTGTGCCAAATTTCATACTTGTCCAGCCACGTAATTTTCGTAAAAAGGGGTACAAAGTTTTTGCTTCACGTATTAATATATAGATACTAGCAACCCACCCTCGTTTCGTTTCGGTTTCAGTTACCTTACCCACGTGGTTTCAGTACCCGTGGGAATACCGGGACAAAACATAGCTTACTCTGTGATATTATAGCTTTCTATTGAGGGAAAAAGTGTTTGAAATCAGTTCGGTCGTTTAATCGTGAAAGCGTAACAAACAAAAAAACATACTTTCGCATTTATAATATTAGTAAGGATAAGGATATTATTAAGTGTAATACAGTTATTCTGGGACGGGGTCGCATCCTTCTGCGAGGCAGTTATCTTGCAGAAGGAGGCGGAGGGTCGCGTACGCGAGGAGCACAGCCTCGACGAAGCGACCCGCCGCCAGCGACTGGGGCGGCGCAGGCGTGACTACCTGCGTGCCATGCCGCCCTACCCGAGGTCGCGGGTGACGTGACCGGAGAGTTAGTCCGTCACCCGCCGAGAAGCCAACCGCGTGAGGAAAGACCGACGTCCTCCCAGAGGGGGGGGGGGGGGGGGCGTCCGATGGGAGGGTACCCCGAGTATTCCGTCGGGCCGACCACTGATGACAAGTAACCCTGCTCCCGTGGTCGGTCTAACGACGAAGGCGACTTGGTGTTCCGGTGGGTTGCGGGTGTTGCATGCTTAAGCCCCTCTGTCGCCCCGGACAGAGTGGTGCTGAAGCGCGCCGACCGCAGCCCACCACAAAAAAAAAAAAAAAATTGTAATACAGTTATTTCAATATACAATTATTTCAATATACAATTATTTCAATATACAATTATACTTATATACAATTAAAAAGAATGTGTTGCAGAAAAATAATTTTAATGAATTATGGTCGGATTTCGACCATCCGGCGACCACTAGTTTATGTAAAAGTGTGAATAAAATTATTATGATTTAACAAAATCGCATATGCAAACCAACGATATGTGATGTCATCATGATTATCACAGCTCATATTCATCCTAATGTTGGGCTTGAACCTTCTCAGGGAAATTGACCTTACTATACAACCTGCCACATTGTTAAGACGAGTTGGTTCAGGCTTTTATCTCGAATTTTCCTTCTCTTGCACTATGTTGTATAGTAATTATTATCCCCTAGACGTCTTTTACGATACTCACGGGCAAAAAAGGGGCTGGTGAATTATATTCTTACTCCATCATCACACGGAAATGAGATGTCATCATCATCATCATCATTGCAGCTCATAATACATACGTCCCACTTTTGAGCTCGAGCCTCCGCCACAATAGGAGGGCAATTGCTCTGCTCTACCACGATGGTCAGACGGGTTGGTACAAGGTATTATTTCGAGTTTTCCTTCTCTTACATAAATGTTATATGTATAATTAATCCCTTAGTCGTCTTTTGGGAAACCCACGGTTAAGAAAGGGGGTGGTGAATTGTATTCTTACTCCGTCAACACATGGATTGAATTATCCTCCATTTGGGTTTGAACCACCTCAGGGAAATGATGTAAATATGTGAGAATAAGGTTCTTAGAATAGTCTTATGAAATTCGAAGGCTTATAGGCGTATGCAAGGCAAAATAAAAAGTTGCTTGGATTGAAGTATAACATGGATAGAAAGGGTTATATATGATGGGATTGTGTGGAAAAAGGAAGTATTGCCTTAGTCCCGAGTACAATGATTAAGATTTTCTGTGCGGCGACGGAGTAAGAATACAATTCACTACTCCCTATCTTGCCCGTGGATGTCGTAAAAGACGACTAAGGGATATAATATGCACTTAATATCTGTAAAAGAGAAGGAAAACTCGAAATGAAACACTATACCAACATGTCTGACCAGCATGGTATAGTAATTTAAATTGCCTCCCATTGTGCAGGAGGCCTGAGCCCAAGAGTGGGACGTATGTGGGCTGCGATGATGATGATGATGATCATGAAGAGGAGGTGAATAATGATAAGCAAAAGCTATTTATCCATATTTAAAGCACTTTTAATTCAAGAATACCACCCACATAATTATTTTCGAATAAGATAATCATAAAGAAAATATGAAATCAAACTCATTTTCAGCAAATAGGATATGCTAAATTACAAAATTCAAGCTTCTCTGCTGTGAAAATAAAATAAGCAAAATATTAGTGATCCTACGTTTTTAACTCATATTTGTATTCTACTCATGTAAATACCTGTTCAAAGGCCTTTTTATAATCAGCTTAATAATAAAAAGGTTTCGGAACCCTATTTCAGTATAAGATTAAGCGTGATGGGGTCGTATTAAAATAGGTCAAATATATAAACGAGAGTCATGGTGGAATAAACACATTATTAAGCTGACGGTGTGTGTATATATGTAAATATATCTGCATAGAGCATACCAATGAGATACATAATTATGTTTATTTTTGTTTAAATATTTGTTAGGTTATGCATACCTTAAATTTTTACTATCTAATCTGTAGATATTGCAGAGCATTCGATCTTAGTCTCGACTAGAAACGACACGATATTAACAAAATAAAATCTATAAAGTATATTTTAGAAAGAAATTAGAAAGTACATGTGTTGTTAGGAAAGAAAAGAAATGTTTGAATGCCCTTGTTATTGACGATTAGTTCTAAATACTTTTTAGTATAGTCTTTATTTTAATATTTTTCTCTTATAATTTGTAATTATTATTTTATTATTATAATAGAAAATATCAACCAACAGTTGGCTACAATTCTAGTTCTTCTAATCAATCTTTAAATTGTATTTAAAATTAAATCATCTTGTTATTCTAGGAGTTGCGCATGAGCCCACAAAGGTTTCTGAGTTGCTACGACCCGACGTGGTGGAACCAGTAGGTGGCATGTTGATCGATTTCAAGGAAATTCCTTTTACTATTTTTTTAGATTTGAAGAGAACAACGTCTGTTTGGTCAAAAAATATCCCAAAGGATAGTTGAACCTATTCAAAAAGTCACATAAAAAAGTTAGCGTTGAATTTTTAGAATGTAATCAAACAGCAGTGTATACAGCTAGGCTCTCATAGTTCGCTATTTTGAAGGTATTTTTTATATTCACAGCAGTGGAATCGGAAAATGAATCCCACATTCAAATAACATTCAACTTTTTACGAATAGCCTTAATAGAATATTTAGTACGAAAGCTTTTTGCTCAAATTCGATTTAGGACATTGACTTTGTTGTATTTCAGACATTTATTATTTAAAATTTTAATATACTTAGAATTAGTCTTACAGACTGATTTAAAAAAAATATTTTGCTATTTTTAAGTAGAGTAATTCATTCTTAGAAATATACGAATTAGATATCTTAATATGATACTTTTTTTTAATTAAGCCACGATTAAACTAATATTGTAAATGCAAAACTGAGTTTGCTTGTTGCGCTTCCATGCCCAAAACACTAAAAAAATTTAAAAATATACCACTTTAAAGCTATATTATCAGCGATAGGCTGTATTTTATATTTATACGCATTTCTATTTCTATAAAAATCTCGCCTTTTTTTTTTTAGGTGGTGGGTTGCGGTCGGCGCGCTCCTCGTACCACTCCGTCCGGGGCGACAGAGGGGCGTAAGCACGCAACTCCCGCAACCCACCCACGATGCACGTCGCCTTCGTCGTTGGGCCAACCACCGGGGCAGGGTTACTTGTCATCAGTGGTCGGCCCGACGGAATACCCCCTACTTGGGGTACCCTCCCATCGACCGACGTCCCCCCCCTCGGAGAGGACGTCGGTCTTTCCTCACGCGGTCGGCCTCTCAGCGGGTGACGGACTAATCCCCTGTCACGTCACCCGCGGCTTCGGCTAGGGCAGCATGAGGTGCAGGTAGTCGCGCCTGCGCCGCCCCAGTCGGCGGCGGCGGATCTCCTCATCGCAGCTGCGCTCCTCGCGCAGGCGATCCGCCGCCTCCTTCTGCGAGATCACTGTCTCGCAGAAGGCTACGACCGCGTTCCAATTCCCGACGCTGTCGACCATCGCCCTAGCGATGGCCGGCAGCGTCTGGTCGGCACCGATGACGAGTTCGCGGCGCTGCGTGGCCCAAGCGGCGCAGGCCTCCAGCGTATGCCTCGCCGTGTCCTCGTCGCAATCGCAGTGGTGGCAGGACGGTGTACTCTCCCTCCTTACGACCTTGTGCAGGTATTTGGTGAAGCACCCATGCCCCATCAACACCTGCACTAGTCGGAAGGAGAGCACCCCGTGCCGCCTTTCCAACCACCGCATCAGCACCGGCCGGAAGGCCTCCACGGTTCGCTCCCCGAACCGAGGCCCCTCCAGCCGGACTGCCCAACGGGCAATGACGTCTCGGAGGGCGTCGATGCGCCAGGCGGTGAGCTCCCTCAAGATAAAATTCTCGCCTACCACTATATTGCATGTCAAAAATGTAGCAGTAGAAAACGTTAAAATGATACAAATGAACAATGTACAACAAGAGAGCCCAGATAAAAATATGTTAAGTACTTGCGTTAATGCAAATTTTTTACAGTCTAGAGTTAAAATATAAAAGCAGATTCAGTGCTTAGCGCATCAAAATTAAGATATTGTGATCTGCTTTATATTTTAAGATGGCAAGGCTCTTAAAGTGAATAGATCATCATCGCAGCCCACATACGTCCCACTTTTGGGCTCGGGCCTCCTCCATAATGGGAGTAAATTTAACCTACCATGCTGGTCAGACATGTTGGTATCGGGTTTTATTTCGAAATTTCCTTCTCTTGCACAGATGTTATGTGTATGTTATATCCCTTAGTCGTCTTTTACGAAATCCACAGGCAAGATAGGGAGTGGTGAATTATATTCTTACTCCGTCACCACACGGAAAGAATGGATCAATAAGCATATAAATATCACGATTAATAAAAATAGTAGTAATAGTAATATGACCAACTTTCCTTGTGGCGATGGAGTAAGTGTTCAGTTTGTGAATAACAGGTGGACACAAGTAAAACGACTGCTTGCAATATGCACACTCATTTAATAAGCGCTCGCAACGCGTATATATCGGTGAACGCAGCCACGCAAATCTACCCACATACACAACAGTAAGTATACACTTCACCACCCCCTCTTGCACGCGGTTATCGTGAAAGACGACTACGGGACATAGTGTGTAATATATCAATGCAAAAGAAGGAAAACTGCAATAAAACCCTACATCAACACATCTGACCAATAAACAAGTCAAAAAACCTTTCCACAGTGGAGAAAATCCTAGCCTAATATGGGCTAACCGACGTCCTCTCCGATCACGTCGGTCGATGGAAGGGTACTCCTCAGGGGGTATTCCATCGGGCCGACCACTGACGACAAGTAACCCTGCTCCGGTGGTCGGTCCAACGACGAAGGCGACGTGATGTTCGGCTGGGTTGCAGGTATGCGTGCTTACGCCCCTCTGTCGCCCCGAACGGAGTGGTGCGAGGAGTGCGCCGACCGCAACCCTCCCCAAAAAAAAGGCCCAATATACTGTAATGATGTGATGGCGATCTTATGATGATATAATTTTTTAGCTTAAAATGCCCTTAGCCTGTAGGTCTACATAGGCCTCCTCACGGGCTCAGTAAGCTTACCACCAAGGTAGCTCTGTAGTAATTTTATCATCTTTTCATGCCTTTCCATTATGTAATTGTTGCAGAACCACTTTGTTTTCGTACAAGCTGACGTTCGAGATTGCCTCGATTCTTAGAGATTCTTAGCAACGCCCACTCCGCATCAACGAGTCCACTATCAAGACGTGCCTGTAGGCTGGCAGAACCGGTGTGACTGTGGGCCGTTAAGATATTTGCATCAGTATTTTTTCAATAGCAATAGGTATTATAAGTTACCTAGGAGATAGCTGCTGCCCACTCTCCTGATGAGACCTTTACCCGATGCTTACAACTCCCATGGGCCGATAAGGGCTGACGACAAATGCATTCTAATTTGTCGTCACATGTGAAAGCAGTTCAGCTTAAAATATTTTCATTTAAATTATTTGCTCGTCTGATAATATGCATGAAATGCAATTTACCAGAAATTTCATGGCACTGAAATAATATATCATAAGGTTCATTAGGAATTTCATATACGATACCGCTTGTCCTTCACAAAATTCATACCAGTTGCCACGTTGACGGCAGCAGAATTAGATCAGCCGTCACGTTTGTGTTAATGATTTAACGTTAATGAGTTTTGTTGATGGGCATGTGACGGTCGGTGTTCCTAGATGATAACAATAACTAGTTTAGTATTGGAATATGTAGTCTAAAATGAAATCGTATATTTTCCATGCTTTAGGGCTTATTACTCACACACTATGTACATTAATAGACTATATGCCATTACATATTTTAAAGATATTGTAATCTTCATATTCTTAGCCCATTCAGGTCCCATTGAATTCGGGATTCTCCACTAGTGGAGAGAAATTGACCTACAATATCATGCTGATTAGATATGTTGGTATTGGGTTTTGTTTCGAGTTTTCCTTTTCTTGTATAAATATTACCTATATGCTTTAGTCATCTTTTAGATCACCCACAGGCAAGAGAGCGGTTGGTGAATTGTATTTTTACTCCGTTACCACATGGCAAATATGTATGTAAAATAATTATAACTATATTATTAATATTGATATTATCTTTTAAAACCCTATATTAGGCAATAATACTTACCTGTTTTTAAATTTTGTTCTGGAGCAGTCTTCCGGTTCGCGTACCTTCTCTAAGAAATTGACAGACCTAGGATTGCATGTCGGAATTGTTGAAGTTTATTTTACTGGAGAAAAAGAAAAAGTTACACATTGATTTTTTCATTCAATTAACATTCGGTATTGTAATAATGGTTAGAAATAAACGTTTAATATATAAATAACCCTTTTCTTTTTTTTTTTTTCGTTTTGTGGGTGGGCTGCGGTCGGCGCGCCTCCACACCACTCCGTCCGGGGCGACAGAGGGGCTTAAGCACGCAGCTCCCTCGACCCACCCAAAAACCACGTCGCCTTCGTCGTTGGGCCGACCACTGGAGCAGCGTTAACTTGTCGTCAGTGGTCGGCCCGACGGAATACCTCTAATCGGGTTACCCTCCCATCGACCGACGTCCCCCCCTCGGGGAGGACGTCGGTCTTCGCGCGGTCGGCCTCTCGGTGGGTGACGGACTAATCTCCGGTCACGTCACCCGCGGCCTCGGCTAGGGCGGCATGAGGCGCAGATAGTTGCGCCTACGCCGCCCCAGTCGCCGGCGGCGGATCTCCTCATCGAGGCTGCGCTCCTCGCGCAGGCAATCCGCCGCCTCCTTCCGCGAGATCACTGTCTCGCAGAAGGCTGCGACCGCGTCCATATAAATAACCCTTGTGCTTACATTATAGTTAGACTACTACTCTTAGGGATCTAGTATGTTACATTCATCCGAAAAAAAAAAGATCTGAGTTACTATTAAGAGCGTTATCGGTAATCGGCACTTCTCGCATTTTAGGTATTTTGCTACGGTCCGATATCGACGCACACTAATGCACTACATACACGCGAGTTCATAGAATGACCAGTCTTGAGCCTTGGCGCTTATAATCAATCTCTAATATATTCTTCGGAGAAGGAGATTTACAAAAATCAACATGATTTTAATTAAAAACCAAATCTCATAACAGTAAAACGGTTAAAATTGTATTTTTAATATGCAAAGTACAGGAAATAGTAAAATATAGGCACAGAGTATAACTTACAAGGAGACCCTCAGACGTGTGGGTCGGGGATTTCCATGATTTTTGTTGGGGTGGTAGAGGGGGCACGAGGGTATCATAACTATAATATTAGGGTCAACTGGGCCCTCGTTAAAAAGATTTTAAGGGTCAAAGTTGGATGGATAATTTATGTACTAGAAAAATTCAAAGTCGAATCGCCAACAAGCGGTAATCTCGTGGTAACGTGCTCGCCGGCGGGAACTCTGGTCTCGGGTTCGAGACTCGACAACTTATTTTTTTTTTAATTATCACATTATTGTGTAATAAATTAAAAAAAATATAAAACCCCAATCGACGTCGGTCGCCGTCACACGGTCAGGCTCTCTGCGGGTGACACACTAAAGTCTCCGGTCCGGTCACCCGCGGACTCGCCTAGGGTGGCGTGAGGCACGGATACTCATATCTGCGCCGCCTGAGTCGCCGGTGGCGGAACGTGTGACCAAAGATTGATCACACACGAGCCGGCGTCTCCTTTCGTGAGATCTGTCATCTCACAGAAGGCGGTGACCGCGTTCCAGTTCCTGACGCTGCTGAGCATCTCCCTAGTGATGGTCTGCAGGGTCCGGCAGGGTCCGGTCGGCACCGGTGATTGCAACGAGTTCACGGCGTTGCTCTGCCCACGAGGCACACACCTCGAGCCTGTGCTGCGCCGTGCTCACGTCGCAAGCGCAGTGGTAGCAGGATGGTGATGTGCTCTCCCTCCTAACGAGCTTGCGCAGGTACTTGGCTATCGTGACCCATCAATACCTGCACCAGTCGGAAGGAATTTACCCCGTGCTGCCGACCCAACCACCCTATCAGCACCAGCTGAAAGGACTTGACGGTCCTGATACCGTATTGAGGTTTCTCCAGTTCGATTGCCTAACGAGCAATGGCGTCTTGGCGGGCGTCGACCCGCCAGGCGGCAATCACCTTGATTGAGGCTATATGTGGCTCGCGTCTCTGATACTCGCAGGTAAAGCTCGGCGAGTACCTCCGCCTGCAGGTCCCACCGGAGAGTTCCGGCCAAGAGGCACGCTGCCTCCGTGGCTGTCGTGCAGTAGTCGAGTATGGCCCTAGTCGCCATGGCCATGGATGTCTAACAAGTCCAGTCAGAGATTTAAATCTACCCACTACAGAAATTAGTTATTAAATTTTGATCCACATTTTGCTACATATTTATTGCTAGTACAAGAAGAAAATGATTCTCTATGAAAAAATTATATTGTGTATGGTTAGTAATTATTAAACATTAAGGGTGTAGATCGTGAAAATCACCGAAAAGAGTGTTACGATTTTTCATATTTAACCTATTTACATATGATTGATATCAATGATAATTTGTATATATTACAATCAAAGACCAATAAGTATGTTCATGCTTATATTAAACTCTTAAACCTAATAGTTGTTATATAATAAACGTCAACAAACGCACAAAATTGAGTAAAAATGCAAAAACATGACTTCGTATTTTTCAGATTTAACCCCATAAATCAACACAAATTGATAAAAAGAAACACTTTTTGAACACTGAAGAAACCAATAAGTATAGCTGTATACTTCTTTTTATACCTTTACAAACAAAGACTTTCTCTTGCGACACCATGCTTGTCGGCTGCAGACAGCAGAATTACGTATTGTGAATTTGTGTTTTTTGTAAAAAACTGTACGTATAACATTTTTATAATTAATTTATTTTCAGTTAGTAGAAAGTATCGATATAATGAATGTCTGAAAGAAAACCATGATGGAACTAGATATAAATCGTAAAAAATACAATATCTACACTAATAGGTATTATAAAGAGGAAAGATTTGGATTTTTGTATGTAACGAATAAACTCAAAAAGTACTGGACCGATTTTAATAATTCTTTTATCATTCGAAAGCTACATTATCACTGAGTAACATAGGCTATTTTTTTGGCAGGACTGATTGAATTTGAGTGTCATGCCAGGGAAAAGAAAGTTTTGTACGCATTATAAAAATATGAAAGCCAAAAGATCTCGGAATAAAATGTAAGTTCCTCCCTACTTATTTATTATCGCATTTGAACAGGGTACATTACAAAGCTAATACAATATGTCACATGATTTAGATCGCCCGATTCAGACATATACCTACAATAACATGTAAATGTTGGTTTGTATTATCTATATCTATACTGATAAATACAATTGAAGTATCTGTATGTAATATCAAAATAATAGGATTTAAAAAAAAAAAAGGCGATACGGAGTTCGCCGGGTCGGCTAGTATTGTCTAAATATCAAATTGTGGAAGTAGGTAGGCGACAGCGCAACTTTGTCGACATACCTATATCGCCAAACAGACGCGAGGCGCCTAGCGTCTGGCTTAGGGTTGTACAAAATAAATAAAAAGTGGATAATATTGATGAATAATATTTCCAGTATTGAAAATAAAGAAAACCTTGGGGTCGAGACTCTGAGCAACAATGCTACGCGCTGTATAGAGGTAAGTTGTTATACGTAATTCTTGTAGACTTGTTACATAAATAAACAAACTACTTAGTTAGTGATGGGCGAAGACAAAATCTCAATACCTACCTATAGATTTTTTCTTGCAATATTTATTATTTTCATCGAGAGACAAACACCTTAGTACCGAAATACTTCTCAATTACTTTCTCAAAAGAAAATTTACGTTCAAATAGGTGACGTCATAAAAAAACAATACCTAATGCGTAAAGAAATTATAATTTCTATTCATCAGGAACCTAATATTGTATTAATTCTTTTGCATTTTTTTAAATTTTTAATTATTTTTTATAAAAAAAATCAAGCCATTATCTTTTTTCACAGGAACTAGTTATTGAAAACGACCAAGAGGGAAAGGTGGATGAAATGGAAGTTGGGCGTAGACTTGTAGACGTTTCTTTTTTTTTTAAAGCTCTTCAGGCCATAAGGACCACGGTCCAATGGATTGTAAGTTAAGTTACCTCAGTATAATAGGTGAAGTAAAAGTTGGTCTGGACTCAAAACTCATCATGAAATGTAGTATGTGTAGTATGAAATTTACTGTGTGTTTGATTGAAAAGAAAGAAAATAGAATGGAAGTGAATCATCAAATTGTATCTGGTATCATATCATCTGGTGGGAGCTATTATCAGTTAAAAACATTAACTGCCGCAGTAGCCCTACCAATCATGTCACCTTCATTATACAATGAAATTAATAATACGGTTTGCGATTGGTGGGAAAAGACAGCAGCACATTCCATGGCAGAAGCTGTCAAGGAAGAAGCGGAGTACGCAGTGTCTATAGGTAGTGTTGATAAAAATGGTACACCATTAATATCTGTTGCTGTTGACGGTTGTTGGAGCAAGAGATCTTATGATAAGAATTTTGCCGCCTTGTCCGGCGCAGCTGCGATAATTGGCATTAAAACTAATAAAGTATTGTTTTTTGGAGTTAAAAATAAATACTGCGTAGTTTGTGCACGAGCCGCAAAGAACGACAGTCAGCCCTCGGAACACCGTTGTTTCAAGAATTATTCGGGATCGTCTACCGGTATGGAATCGACCATAATAGTTGAGGGGTTTAAACGTTCCATTGTTGATCACGGTGTAATTTATAATAAATTTGTAGCAGACGGCGATTCCAGTACTTATAAAAAAATATTAGATTCGCGACCGTACGGTAATTTAACAGTAGAGAAAATTGAATGCAAAAATCATCTTTTACGAAACTACTGCAATAGCTTGGAAAAACTGTCGAAAGACACTAAGTATCCTTGCGAATTGCGGAAATACCTAAAAGAAAGGTATTTGCGTTTAAGAACAGGTGTAAAATGCGCTATTAAATATTGGGGCGATCAAAATCAGTCACTCGAAGAAAAAATAAAAAATCTTAGTGAAGATATCCTAAATGGTCCACAACACGTATTTGGTAATCACCAATATTGCAAGGAGTATATCTGTAGACCTGATACTCGTCGAATAGAACCTGTTGGGTTGCTTCCAGCAATTGTTGGATGCGGATTAATGGACGCGGTACACATTTTAAGTAAAAGACTGTCATATCATTCTAGAAGTTTAATTCATAATTGTACAAGTAATATATTTGAAAGTTTTAACGCAGTGATTGCCAAATTAGTAGGGGGTAAGCGTGTAAATTATTCTTCCCGTGGTTCTTATGCGGGCCGATGCGCAGCTGCTGTTGTGTCTTTTAATACAGGATCGATTCATAGTAAAACTCATGAAGTAATATTTAAATCTAGTCCTAATCCTTTGATCGCGAAAGTGGAAAATTGTAATCGTAGAATCCGTTTAATTGCTAAACCTAAATTAAGATTGAAAAAGAGCCACAGCGCTGTATCGAAAGACGCTCACTATGGACCAAACTGCGAAAAACCTGATCTGAGTCCAGAATTATATGAGAAAGCCAAGTCATCTTTTTTAGCCGATTTAAAGTTGTCTTGTGCTGAAAGAGAGGAGCTTGAAAGGTCGACCCATTTGCAAAGAAGTAGTTCTGAGTGGATGAGTACAAGGAGAAAATTACTAACCTCATCATCGTTCGGGGAAGTTTGTAAAAAACGAGAGAGCACAAGTTGTGCTGTTCTTGTTCGTAAAATCGTTTATGGTAGTAATATCTCCAGTTTGCCTGCTGTACGGTACGGTATCGAAAACGAAGAAACCGCAATTAAACAGTTAGAAATTCAAGAGAATATTAGTATACAAGGTTGCGGTTTGTTCGTCGACGATCAATATGCATTTCTTGGTACTACACCAGATGGCATTTATGCAAACGGTTTAATTGAAATTAAGTGCCCACATTCTTTAGCTGGCATGACTCTTGATGAAGCAATGGCCAAACATACCTTTTGGGTTAAGGACAAGGCTTCCAAGGGTTATGTCATAAATAAAAATCATAACTGGTATTTCCAAATTCAGGGACAGGTACATATTACTAAAAGAAACGTTTGCATGCTTGGCATCTGGTTTGGTGCTACTGTACCTATGAAAGTTTATATTATAGAAAAGGACGACAAATTTTGGGAGGAGAAAATGGAGATGAAATTAGTTAGGTTTTATTACGATTGCCTACTTCCAGAATTAGTTGATCCTCGGCAGTCACGAAGCATGCCCATTCGTGATGCGCCCAGTATCATATCATAGAGGCTATGAAAGAGAGGAAAGAAAGAGCTTTACGTGTTATGAAAGAGAAGAACGCCTAATGATTTTGAAAGATACAGGTAACTTAACTACCCAGCCAGTCGATTCACGTAAACACACCAGTCCAAAAGTCGTTTTAACTTAGGAACTTAGAAATCGCCTTTTGGTTTTCTGTTTTAAACGCACTTACTTATCTAGTCTTGGATTGTCATAAATCTTCCAATAGCTCAATTACTATACAATTTCTGAGTTACCTGGTGTAAAGAATCATAAAAATTGGTTCAAAAATACAGCGAATTGAGAATTCTCCTTTTTTTAAGTCGGTTAAAAGGGCTAAATTTGCAAAAAACGAAGTGACGTCACTGCGCTACGGTTTTTATTACTTACGTGAATCGGGCAGCTGGTAACGTTTTCATTCTGATAGGTTTTGTGATAGCCATTGATTTTATCATCAAATTAGCAGAAATCAGAACTTGATCCGTAATCGAATGAAAAAACATTAGAATTTTGAACTCATATTTCGTTATTGTTTAATTACATACTTTTAATTAGTATATTAATAATTTACAAACTTCTGTTAAAATTAGTAAATAAATGAATTATTTACTAATTTTTGTACAACCCTAGCACGCTTTTAAGATAGCGAGTAATGGCGACTCATATTTGTTATTGTGTAGTAAATAAATCATTTTTATACTTGTGTTTCATTTATTGACATTTTTTTTAAAACCCTAGGATTTTTTTTAGATATCGACGAGGTGATCGTAAACAAAAAGTAAGTATTTGAGTTTACGCAATAGGCACATTTCCTTGCGTAGAGATAAAAACACTTCCTACTGAATTTGCAATTATTTTATTGAATGAATATTTTACGAATTAGAATAAATTTTGGTAGTGAAATTACAAATAAATACATAGTTGGAATTTTAGGTAAGTAGAATACAAAAATGTCAGTCCGGACCTGCTCTTGATTGTATATTATATTATAAACTAGTAACCCGCCCTCGCTATCTTCGCTATCTTCGGCAATATTCACTTAAATTACATACTATAAAAAGCATATTGATCTATAATAAATGCACAATTTATTTAAAGTACTTAATTGGATAAGGATTAATGCTGTATTGTATAAAATCACTTAGTAAATAATCATTTTTTAGTAGAGGATAAAAAATGGTTATGGTGGGTTATCCCTAAGAGATAGACATATGCCATCGTGGACTTTTTTGTTGAACTTTTTAAGATGGATAATACTGTAGTACATTATTTTGGTCTATCTCGTAGGGTTCAGCCAACGTTTGCAATATACTCGTAAGCTCAAAAAAACGTGCTTATTTACGACATCACATTAGAAACCTCTAATCTAATCAGCGTTTCTCTACTATATTATGCATGTATTATACATATAAACCTTCCTTAAGATTCATTCTATTTATTAAAAAAAACTGCATCAAAATCCGTTGCGTAGTTTTAAAGATCTAAGCATACATAGGGACAGACAGACGGCGGATAGCGACTTTGTTTTATACTATGTAATGTAATGATAGAAAAACATAAAAATTGTGTCTCAACTACTCTTATTAATCTATTAAAAAGAATCAACAGCTAGTTTCCAAAAATTCAACGTTATTGTTATGCTGTAAATATTCAAGTTCAATAACAATTTCTCAACGTGGAACGTTTGTTGCAAAACATTTTGAAAATCGCGCTCTCTAGGTCATTCATCTGCCCCGTCGGATGTTACATTAAACTTTGGCGCTGCGGTCACTCGAAATCGAGATCTCAGGCCAACAATTTACACCCTTAAATTTGAGTTAGCTGATAATCTTCAGAAGATGAGGCTGCATAAATGTTCCGTTCGGATTTTTGATGTGAAATATCTATAGGCGGGGTGAACCTGATCGTCGCGTGGCATTAAAAGCGGCGTTAACGCCACGCTTTGCAGTAACGACTTCAAAATAATTTTGATGTTTCACATCTGCCAGGTGTCCTGAGTGACGGCTCACTTCTCTTTTCGTTTACTCTTTTGAAACTATAAGTACCTTACAGTTTTGTCGTGTGTTCTCTTTTTCCTTGCCTTGTAACCGATTTTGTTCTCAAGATACAATCTGCTTTTTCGACCCATCACCTAAAACGTAAAAAGATTCTATGTTATTCTTTATAGAGATCGCATGAAAGTAATTAAAAGAATATAGTAGTATAAATACTTAGTAGTAAATACTTACGAATCAAAACCGATCAGTCGCAGTATACGCTCAAGTTCGTATTGTCGTCTTTTACGCTATGAGCGGAGAGCTCGAGCGACGTGACCCTACTCCGTTGAGCGCCAAGGCATGACTGGCTTATGAACTTTTTTTTTTTTTTTTTTTTGTGTGTGTGTACAGCTGTTGGCCGCAGATGGCCTTGACAGCTTGACGCGGACTATGGGTGAGCGCTGAGGGCTCTCAACCCGGAGAAGAGTATGCTAAGCGACATCGCCCAAGGGCTCCCCCTGTGGGGAACGGACCTCAGCTTGGGGCGTCGCTGGAGGCAAAGTGGGCGTGCCCACGTTTTTAGTAGTGACTTTTGCGCGGCGCGGTTTCGCACCTCGACGGCGAGGGCGGAACCGCGGATATTTATTTGTTAAGGCCTCGCGGGCCGTGTAGGCTCTTTGTTGAGCGAGTGTGATATTGTCGTCCTCTTCGTCGAGGACGTGACGAGGACGTCGGATGGAGGAGATTTTGGAGGGTCTATAGGAAGCCGCCCCAACCACTAGTTGGTTGGGGTGTGTCATGGCAGAGTCAAAGTAGCTCTGAGAGCACCGTTTCATAAACTGCTTGATGGTCGGCAGTTCGAGGTCGATGTGGAGATCGACGTTTCGTATGAACCACGGTGCTCCCGTAGCTCGGCGCATGAAACGATTTAGTAGTGTTTGTAGCCTGTGGATCCTGTGTGGCTTAACATGCGCGAACACCACGCTGGCATAGGTCATGATAGGCCGTATGCAGGTGGTGTATAGTCGGATTTTGCTACTCAGGGGCATACGCGACCTAGAGTTGAGTAGACAGTGGAGACGGCCCATCACAAAGGCTGCCCGTGCGCGGACTTGCTTTATGTGAGGGGCGAAGCTGAGTCGATCGTCAAGGGTCACACCCAGGTATTTGGCCTGCCTGGTCCAAGTGACCGGCTTGTTGAAAATTTTAAGGGGAGGAATGCTATCGATAGAGTAGGAACGGGCAGTTCGTCTAGTGAACATGACCGCCTGACTCTTCTCGGGGTTGATTTCTAATCTCCATTTCCTAAACCAATTGGCTAGGGCGGTAACCGCTGTTTGGAGAGTCTTGGCTACTGTTGTCGGGGATCTACCAGCACAAAAGAGTGCGGTGTCATCAGCGTAAAGCGCTTTATGTACCCGGTTGAATTTGGGCATATCGCTAGTGTATAGCGTGAAGAGAAATGGGGAGAGGACCGACCCCTGAGGGACGCCGGCCTTGATAGGGTGGGAGGTCGACAACGTCCCTTCCACCCTGTAGCGAAAGCTGCGATGACTTAAGTAGTCATGTATAATAAGAATTAAGTAGTGAGGGATCTTGAGGAGATAGAGTTTGTAGATTAGGCCTTCATGCCAAACCTTGTCGAATGCTTTCGCTACGTCTAGGAATAATACACCCGTATATCTGTTCATGATGAACTGACTACTTGTGTATTCTACCAAGCGGTGAACTTGTTGTACGCAGCTGTGTTTGGCTCGGAAACCAAACTGTGCGTCGGGAACGAGGTTGTTAGCCTCGGCGAATGTGCGTAGTCTACTGAGAACTATTCGTTCGTAGATCTTACCTAGACCTTTTAGTAGACTAATCGGGCGGTAACTACTGGGTTCGGTACGGCGCTTGCCGGGTTTGTGGATTCCTATTACCACGGCCTCTTTCCATTGCGCGGGAAAGATGTTATTATTTAGTGCTGCATTGAAGATGCAGCACAACAGGCCTATTAAGTGGGCGGGGAATAATTTAATGACTTTATTTGAGATTCCGTCCGAACCTGGGGCTTTTCTGGTTTTAAGACCCCTGACTAACGATTCGACATCATCGGTGGTTACTGGCTTATGAACAATTATGCCGTTCAATTTATAGTAATATTTAAAATTTAATTACGAGGGTGACTATTCGTATTTCAATTTGGTTTTTTTTTTACTGCTTCTACAATAGTCGAACAAATAGTGGATATTTTTTAAATATTCCAAGGTTAGTATTATTCACAAAATTAAATGTTTTACAGGAGCCATTTTCGTCAAAATAATCTTAAGAAAATATTTTTTTTTTAGTTTTAAAAGGAAGAAATCTTGAATTTCATTTTATACATACCCAAGAACAGTAATTTTCCTAACATCTACAATTTTTTTCGAGCTGCCACGACTTATCGTTTATTCGTACCTGAACTTCAAAACGCAGCGTTTTCGTAAAATCTCATTAACTTAAGTTCAAAATACCCTTGCCTTTTAATAAAATAGTTACAATATTGAGTTATAATTCTTTACAAGCACAATATAAAGATGTGTTTAATGTAGTGCTTATATAAATTTTTAGTAAGCTATTATGATGAACGAGTAACCAGTCCTCAAAAAACCACATTTTTGGGTTTACGGCCGCTTATTACCGATAACGCTCTTAAGACGTGGCTAAAAGAGGTTTATTTCAAAATATTCTACGTGCAAGTAGAAGTTTGCTACTGTAAATTTATATCAAAATATGCTATTAATGAATCGCAACTAATACTTATGTGTGTAAATTAGTACCCTTCTTTATCAAATAACATCGACCGAATCCAAATGGTTTTACTAAAGGTGTAAAATCTAGTGCAAAATAACGCTCAAGAGCTTCAAGTAAATGAGTAATGAAATGAAGCGCCTTTGTCGTGCTACTATAACATCTAAAGAGCGATGAGCTGTCTATCTTGGTGTTAATAAAAAAATGTATATATATATATAAATAAAAATCAGGAGACAAGTTGAGGAAAAAGGAACTATAACGCGTAGAAACAAGTCCGTTTTATTTATATATATGCCGTGCGTTTATAAAAGTTTTACGACAATTGTTAGAAAAGAAGATTTTTAAAATATTATAGAAGATTGAGAAGTAGAAGATTGTTAAAATATTGTATTCTTACTTTGTCACTGACCAAAGAAATTTTCGTTTCAAATATATTAGACAATTATAAAAGTGATAGACTAATAAAAGTGTCGATTAATATCAAAAGCGCCTAAGTCACATCTAACATTTTTTTGGTAAATAACCTTTATATACAATTTAAACTTTTCTTCTTTAAAAGTCTTTAAATTATGTTCAGCTACTTAAATATTTAAATAATAACACCAACGAAATAAACAGCAAAAGAAGTTCTTTTACAAAAACATACATTTTCAACAAAATAAATGAGGACTTGGGCATTTATGATTTGATACTTATGGATTTAGGCAATATTGATATAATAAAGGCTGGACTTAAGTGAATTTGAAATAGTTTAATAGAACTTAGGTGAGATTGATGTAACTTATTGAATAGGGTACGAACTCAGGAAATAAAAAGCAAGAAAAATGCAGTAAATTAAAAAATCATAGTTTGTATTAATTTTTACTTTGTGTAATAGATAATAAGTATTGATATCCACTAATCAGCTTAAGGTATAGGATTCCTTAAATATAATAAAATAAAATTAAAACTGAATTCTAATAAATCAAATTAAAATAAAAGGCTAATAAATCAAATTAAAATTCAAATCTAGGTCACTTCCATTAATTATACTCGGTAGCCTCGGTACGGTGTCAGGACCGTCGAGGCCTTCCGGCCGGTGCTGATGGAGTGGTTGCAGCAGACGCACGGGGTGCTTTCCTTCCGACTGGTGCAGGTGCTGACGGGGCACGGTTGCTTCGCCAAGTACCTGCACAAGATTGTCAGGAGGGCGAGCACACCGTTCTGCCACCACAGCGATTGCGACGAGGACACGGCGTAGCACACGCTCGAGGTCTGCCACGTGGGCGGGAGAGTGCCGTGAATTCGTCGCGATCATCGGTGCTGACCTGACGCTGCCGACCATCGCCAGGAAGATGCTCGACAGCGTCAGGAACAGGGACACGGTCGCCGCCTTCTGTGAGGCCGTAATCTCACGTAAGGAGGCGGCGGATCGTGTGCGAGAGGAGCTCTTCTTCAGCAACACGTTCCTCCGCCGGCGACCGAAGCGACGCAGGCGCGAGTACCTGCGACCGAAGCGGCGCAGGCGCGAGTACCTGCGCCTGATGCCACCTGAGGCCGCGGGTGATTGGAACAGGGAATTTAGTCCGTCACCCGCAGAGAGGCTGACCGGGCGACGGTGACCGACGTCCCGGGACAAGGACGTCGAGAGGTGAGGGTACCCGAAAGGGTATTCCATCGGGCCGACCATTGATAAGTCATCCTATTCCGGTGATCGGCCCAACAACGAAGCGACGTGGGAACGGGTGGGTTATGGGCCCGCGCACCGTCCTTTCGTCGCCCTGGACGAAATGGACTGCGTGTGCGGTTACCATAGCTCACCCATAATAAAAAAAAAATACCAACATGTCTGACCAGCATGGTATAGTAGGTCAAATTCCCTCCCATTGTGGAGGAGGCCCGAGCCCAACAGTGGGACGTATATGGGCTGATAAGAGAAAAAAATTAATGATCTGTAGTGAAACTAAAATTATTAAATAGAAATACCTAAACTAACAAATTAAGAACTTGTTTCTGCAAGTAACAATATGCGTTATACGTAACATTGCAATTCTGAATCTCCCTATTAGTTGTTATAATCTTGGCAATCCGGCCCTGTTCAACACTATGACATTTTTATTCCGAAGCAAACCTTGTTATGTTAAATATTGATTTCATACTTAAAACTTACCGTTTTATTTTATTTCGTTGTTTGCTATCCTTTGTAATATTATTGTTTTTCTTTTTTTCCTAATTCTGGCGGCACAATTTCCACCAGATTCTCCATAATTAAAATAAACACACGGAAGCCGGTTATAATCCGCACGTGAAATAAACAAGAATAGCTGCCATGACAGGCCAAAGACAGTTTGTAATTGGCTGTAATGGACTTGGGCTAATATGATTCGCAACGCGTGTGTGACTTAGATTGATTTGAAATAGTCATTCAAGTTTAACCGTTGTTTTCTTTGTGAAACTGTGGACTAAGGCTCAATTGAAAGAAACAGAAATGTGCGAAATATTTTGTTAAATCGAATAAAATAATAAAACATCAAATAGTGACTACTGGACTTAGGCAAGTTTGATCTCCATCGACACAAAACTCCTATCAGTTGTTATTATCATATAGTTATAAACACCAACAAGATAAGGACAAAAGAATTATGAAATGCTAGATCTGGTGAACGTATACCTACGTATTTTTATTAAACTCCGACGGCAAAAGGGGAGAATTATAAGTTTGTAGTCGATGTCTGTCTATCTCTGTGTGTGTGTGTGTGTGTGTGTTTGTGTGTGTGTGTGTGTTTGTGTGTGTGTGTATCTGTCTGTGGCAACGTAGCTCTCAAACTGATGGACGGATTTCGATGCGCTTCTATTTATTTAAAAGCCAGTTTCCTGTTGGTGGTTCTTAGTATTGTTTTGTTAATATCGGTCCAGCAGTGTAAGAGTAGCAGCTCTTTGCCCAAATGTTGTAATGGCGTATGATTACTCGATTGAGTACTTCACACGTTTTAAATAAAACTACTTTACGGATTTTATCATGTTTGTATTTGATTTTTGAATACCCGACATTTCGAACACTTTGCAGCGTTCATGGTCACGGGTGGACTAAGATGTCTCACGTCCAACAAGTCATCGTTACTGCAGAAAATTTATAATTATCTACCCGATACAGAAATTAGTTATTAAATATTGACCTACATTTTAATACAAATTTATTGCCAGTGTAAGAAGAAAATGATTCTATATGAAAAAATTATATAACACATTAGATGGACGACTGTCGGGAGTGTGATTCTATCACGTAAAGATAGTAAAGCGCAAGCACTCGGGATAGACACCACCCGACACGACAGC
This sequence comes from Lymantria dispar, assembly GCA_032191425.1. Taxonomy (NCBI): domain Eukaryota; kingdom Metazoa; phylum Arthropoda; class Insecta; order Lepidoptera; family Erebidae; genus Lymantria; species Lymantria dispar. The sequence continues at coordinate 25,679,635 of CM063448.1, forward strand.
AGTGGAACGAGTCAGCTTAGAAGTTTTCTTCCTGACTCACTCTGCCGAGTTCTTACGCGAGATAACTGCCAAGCAGAAAATAGCGACCTTATACGACAGTTTTTGATCTATCGACTATGATCTAAGTAATAGTCGGCTGCTTTGGTAGTGATACTTGCGATGAATTCACGGCGTTGCTCTACCCCGGCCACACAGATTTATTGCAAATGGTGGCCAACGAGCAAACAGTACACATGATGGTAAGTGTTCCTGCCGCTCAAGGACCTTTGCAATACCAGGGCCACAGCTAATCCGCTGCCAATCACGAAGAAAGTAAAGAGTGTGTGAATTTTTTTTTTATTGCAAACGGTGGCAAACGAGCGAACAGTACACCTGATGGTAAGTGTTGCTGTCGCTAATGGACCTTTGCTAGGCCGCTGCCTACCGTGAAGAAAGGAGTGTGAATGCCTGCAATAAAGTTCAGTGATACTAAAGACATTACTAAAATCCGCCAGACGCAAATACCCTCAGAAAATTGGGCTGCCAGTTCTCTCTCACACCGAACGAAGCACAGTAACAAATTGCTACTACTCAGACGTAGATTTTCTGCAAGAGTGTAGTACTACCCCGGACGGACCGGCCCGCGGCTGTACACGGAGAACTGTCAACAGTGTGGTTCTATAAATATTAAATAAAAACAACATATCTCAAAAGTACGCCTGCTGTATCTTAGCTGGGACAACAATTGTGGGAGGGCTCCGTGTATTTCCACATTTAAGTCCCACGGGATGGTGCCGGCCAAAGCGCACGCTGCCTCGGTCGACATGGTACGGTATCTGCGTATAGCTCTAAGCACCATGACTTTCTGCGAATGCCAGTAAAAAGTTCAAAGACAAGTGGTCAGAGCTCACCCACACAGGTGCACCGTACAGGGCCATTGATCGAACAAATCTCGTGTACAGCCGTCTGTTAAATAAACCCAAACTGGAGTAAGTCCAGTCTCAGCTAATATACCATACAATCACCCGCACGAACTACCACAGCTGGGAGCAGAACAAAATAGGCGTTAGCACAAAGTACTCTGCGCGCTTCACGCAGCGACCACTGTGCCGCTTCAAATAATCTAGAATGAGCCGCTTAAATATAGAAGCACCCCTTGATAACTGCGCCTGCCTGATATACCAGATTGGTAAACTATCATATTAAATGAGTTGACGACATCTAAATACACCGCCAACAGCACCTCTTCGCCAGTGAGCGCCTTAATGACAACGGACCATAAGCATAGAAAAGCTGCGGTTGTCTGCCAGAAAAAGTTGGTCTGATCGAAACAACCTCGCTAAGGTGCAGGCAATCAAGATTCTCTACACTAGCTTGCCATCAAGAGCAACACGTTGGGCCGGTAGAACCCTGAACACACTACACAGTTATCTGTGATTGCCCCTGCCACATATTATGACTTCTACGCGGACGAAGTCGTGGGCAAAAGCTAGTTAATTAATAATTCCCGTTGAAGAGAACGTGATAATTTTTTGGAATTGTTTTAGTTTATGTCCGGGGTTACTCAAAAAAATTTAATTTTACATATACTTCAACTGAATGACAATTTGACTTTATAATATGTGTATTGACGCGTTATATCTATGTGGATAAATGATTGGTACGTTCATACTTCTCTGTAGTTTACTGAAACCAAGATTTAAACAATGAAGTAGAAAATATTGAATAGCTTTGTAAAGGTTTAAAATTATATTGAATTTAGTGTCATTTAATAACAGTTATCAGTCATAGATTAATTAGATCCTTTTTTTGGGCGGGTGGATACAGTCGGCGCACTCCTCGCACCTACCCTCCCATCGACTGACGTGCCCCCCTCAGGGAGGACATCAGTCTTTCCTCACGCGGTGGGCCTCTCAGCGGGTGACGGACTAATTCCCTGGTCACGTTACCCGCGGCCTCAGCTAGGGCGGCATGAGGCGCAGGTATTCGCGCCTATGCCGTCCCAGTTGCCGGCGGCGGATCGCTTTGTCGAGACTGCGCTCCTCGCGCGCGCGATCCACCGCCTCCCAGTTCCTAACGCTGGCGATGGTCGGCAGCGTCAGATCGGCACCGATGATTGCGACGAATTCACGACGCTGCCCTGCTCAGGCGGCACAAACCTCGAGCGTATGCTGCGCCGCGTCCTCGTCATCGCAATTGCAGTGGTGGCAGGATGGTGTACTCTCCCTCCTAACTCCTCCTTCTGTAGTGATACTACTATTACGGTAGTTTTTATTCTTCACGTGTCTCCATTTTGATACGAAAATACACGTGCTTAGTTGACGTAAAAGCATACGGAATGAAGTAAGTACGCCAAATTATCTTGTGCACTCGTAAAAAAGCGCGTAACAGGTTTTACGATCTTATTTGTTTTTACATCTTGCTTTGGTACTATTTGCTAGCGAATGTTGAGAACTATGTAGCTTTGACCTCTATCTAAATGACCAATATATGTTACCTATTAGCGAATCTACATAACCTATCGGATATAAGCCTCAAGAGGGAAGGAATAATGACATAAAACCAACGATTGCAAAGTCGCCGATTACCTTCGTGGTCACACAGAAGAACAGCTGCATGCTTTCTTAATGATCATACAGCTAGATTTTAAGCCTTTTAGTGGAGGTAAAACAATCATGTATGCTATTATACTATGCTAATTATAGTACTTATGAAAACAATATTACTACAGCTAGAATTTAGTGTACCTAAATAAAAAAAAATATGGCATTATCAGTCTAAATAATTTCAGCAGATCATCATATTTCTAGAAAGCCTTTTTAACCCAAAGAACTAACGAGATTCTAGGATAAAGGCAGATGTCAGAATAATTAAAGTTACTGATTCATCATGTCGACTGTCAAAAATGTTATCATGAAAATTTTGAATGATGAGTTAACGTCTTCTCGGAAGCACAAATTTTACACATCTTCGTAAACATTTAATAAAATAGAATATTAGATTATTCTTTTATGAATATGATGCCGTTTCTCAGGTGCGGAGTAAGGATACAATTCACCATCCCTTTTCTTACACGTGGGTATCGTAAAAGACGTGTAGGATGGCGTGTGGTGATTAGCCACCCTACAATTGTGTTGTAGTCGGCGCAGGTAGATATGAGAAGAAGGCGAAGAAGAACGAAGAGAGTTATTTCTAAGACTGACGATTTATTTACATTTCATAAATTATGTACAGTAAATTGATGATAGAACTAGTGACGACCGTACAAGTGTGCGAGCTGATATCGTATGTCGACTGAATGAATAGACATTTTTTTTTTTTTTTGTGTGTGTACAGCTGTTGGCCGCAGATGGCCTTGACAGCTTGACGTGGACTATGGGTGAGCGCTGAGGGCTCTCAACCCGGAGAAAAGTATGCTAAGCGACATCGCCCAAGGGCTCCCCCTGTGGGAAACGAACCTCGGCTCGGGGCGTCGCTGGAGGCAAAGTGGGCGTGCCCACGTTTTTAGTAGTGACTTTTGCGCGGCGCGGTTTCGCACCTCGACGGCGAGGGCGGAACCGCGGATATTTATTTGTTAAGGCCTCGTGGGCCGTGTAGGCTCTTTGTTGAGCGAGTGTGATATTGTCGTCCTCTTCGTCGAGGACGTGACGAGGACGTCGGATGGAGGAGATTTTGGAGGGTCTATAGGAAGCCGCCCCAACCACTAGTTGGTTGGGGTGTGTCATGGCAGAGTCAAAGTAGCTCTGAGAGCACCGTTTCATAAACTGCTTGATGGTCGGCAGTTCGAGGTCGATGTGGAGATCGACGTTTCGTATGAACCACGGTGCTCCCGTAGCTCGGCGCATGAAACGATTTTGAAGTGTCTGTAGCCTGTGGATCCTGTGTGGCTTAACATGCGCGAACACCACGCTGGCATAGGTCATGATAGGCCGTATGCAGGTGGTGTATAGTCGGATTTTGCTACTCAGGGGCATACGCGACCTAGAGTTGAGTAAACAGTGGAGACGGCCTATCACAAAGATCAAAATGCTTTATGTGAGGGGCGAAGCTGAGTCGATCGTCAAGGGTCCAACCCAAGTATTTGGCCTGCCTGGTCCAAGTGACCGGCTTGTTGAAAATTTTAAGGGAGGGAATGCTGTCGATAGAGTAGGAACGGGCAGTTCGTCTAGTGAACATGACCGCCTGACTCTTCTCGGGGTTGATTTCTAATCTCCATTTCCTAAACCAATTGGCTAGGGCGGTAACCGCTGTTTGGAGAGTCTTGGCTACTGTTGTCGGGGATCTACCAGCACAAAAGAGTGCGGTGTCATCAGCGTAAAGCGCTTTATGTACCCGGTTGAATTTGGGCATATCGCTAGTGTATAGCGTGAAGAGAAATGGGGAGAGGACCGACCCCTGAGGGACGCCGGCCTTGATAGGGTGGGAGGTCGACAACGTCCCTTCCACCCTGTAGCGAAAGCTGCGATGACTTAAGTAGTCATGTATAATGAGAATTAAGTAGTGAGGGATCTTGAGGAGATAGAGTTTGTAGATTAGGCCTTCATGCCAAACCTTGTCGAATGCTTTCGCTACGTCTAGGAATAATACACCCGTATATCTGTTCATGATGAACTGACTACTTGTGTATTCTACCAAGCGGTGAACTTGTTGTATGCAGCTGTGTTTAGCTCGGAAACCAAACTGTGCGTCGGGAACGAGGTTGTTAGCCTCGGCGAATGTACGTAGTCTACTGAGAACTATTCGTTCGTAGATCTTACCTAGACCTTTTAGTAGACTAATCGGGCGGTAAATGAATAGACAGCAAAAGGCGGTATATATATACTAGCATTCAGTCTGCGTGTGGTCCGAATGTACACGTGTACCACACAGGTGCAACGCAGATGCGAATGCAGGTGTCAGGTGTGTCGCACATCTGTCAGCTGTGCACGCCAGCTGCCTCGCACCTGCGTCTTCTTGTATGGGCCAATCTTCATTAGCGAAGCGGATTGCTTCGCATTGTTGGGTTGCGGTCCAAGTTATCTTAGTGGCGGATAGTCGCCACAGTACTCCCCCCTGAAGACCGTGGCTACGGGCGATGAAAGTGTAGTAAGCGTACTTTTCTTCCACTGGAAGTCCATTTGATGTCATCTGGGACTGGTTGGAATGGAACCCGAGCTTCGTAAAATGGCGATGTATTGTGCCAAGACATTGGACAAGGAGACAACTTCGTCATGTACGCGCTAAGACGTGTCGCGTACTAGGTGACGTCAGCAGTCGAGTAGTCATCTTGTTCTGGCGAAACGAGACCAGCGTAACAGGACCATCGTAGTAGGACCGGCGTAGTAGTTCCGGCGTAGTAGTTCCGGCGTAGTAGTACCGACCTAGTCGTACCGGCGTAGTAGTACCGGCGTAGTCGTACCGGCGTAGTAGTACCGTCGTAGTAGTACCGGCGTAGTAGTACCGGCGTAGTCGTACCGGCGTAGTAGAACCGGCCTAGTCGTGGTCTGGTTAGTTCGGCGATCTGTTGTGCCATGTCGCTGTAAGGTGATGATTGTGCTGCAGGGGTGCTCGCTGGCCGTAGTATTGATGGTGCTATCTCGTGTTCTTGTAGGACAGTTCGCCCAGCTTGCTCATGTCGAGGACCATCTCAGTAGTTATAAGTCTTGATGTTTGCGCGAACGGTAATGCAGATTTTTCGCCAAAAAAGAGGTACAATCGCGCTAACTCGCAATACTTCATCATTGCTTCTCACACTCGGTATCTTCTTATGTAAAATAATCACTCACCAGGTTGCGTGTACAGATCGCGTTGATGGTTGCATGTTCAGATCACGTGGATGGTTGCATGTTCAGACGTCGGGGTCATCAGATGTAGTATGGTTGCATGTTCAGATGTCGGGATCACCAGATGTAGGATGGCGTGTGGAGATTAGCCACCCTACACTTGTGTTGTGGTTGGCGAATGAAGATGTGAAGAGACGGCGAAGAAGAACGAAGAGAGTTATTTCTAAGACTGACGATTTATTTACATTTCATAAATTATGTACAGTAAATTGATGATAGAACTAGTGACGACCGTACAAGTGTGCGAGCTGATATCGTATGTCGACTGAATGAATAGACAGCAAAAGGTACCACCTTTTGCTGTCTATTCATTCCTAGATATTTCCTTCTCTTGCTCTTGTTAGTTGCATATCATATATCCCTTAGTCGTCTTTTACGACATTCACGGGGACGAGAGGGGGGTATTGAATTGTATTCTTACTCTGTCACTACACAGAATTTACTTCATTATAAAGTAAAATAATTGTGCGGTCTAAGTATTTGACAAAAAATAATGAACAACCAACAATTGCATACACGCACACACAGTTAAGTATAACTGAACAGAAATGAAAAACTAATGCGAAAACATTAATATATTTTAATTATTATGAAATTTACGTGCGCATTCAGATAGAGTAACTAATATTTTAGGTAAATCTTTCATGATTTACGTGACTGGAGTCCTAAACCTTATGGAGCCATATAATAAATACTTACTGACAAGCTGGTAGTAGGGGATCCATTTTATGTAGGTGATTTGATAACAAACATATCCAATGTTTTATTGAAAATTATTTCAAATAAATTCTACACATGTTGTAAAGGTGATCCTCATTTATTATTATCGACATATGTTCGTTATGTTACGTGTCTGATTATGCGGCATAAAAAGGCTTTCTCGATATTTGGTACACATAATTTTATGAATACAGTCTACACAAAAATAAAAACATGTTTATATATTGACTATAAAAAGGTTGGAAGCATGTAAAACAGCACTCACATTAATAAGATTATTCTTGAATTTCAATCACATTTTTTCCGGGATAGGCTTTGAAACCTAATCATATTTCGTAGAATATCAATTTCTATCCATTTTAGAAATATATATCTAGTTACTAAGTATACTATATTGGGTATAGATACAATTTTTATAATTTATACATAAACAGATTGCTACAGGTCCGAATTTATTCATTTTAATGTAGGCGTTAACAGTCAGACATTAAAGGTATACTTAAAGAAATCAGTTAATAAACAGAATTTAAAAAGCAGATAGTTCTCAATTCGAATGTATGTTTTTTTTGTATATCTATTACACGATCATTTTATAAATTATGAATCGACTTAGATAATTCTTTTTTTTTGGGTAGAGAAAATGACGGAAATGGCCTCATGGTCAAATGGTCAGTGGTTTGATCAAAATCTGACAAATAGTTTTTGAGTTATCCTTTATAATTACTTGGTTCACTTCGACTACATTGTTTTATAATCGGTTTTTATATCTTAACATTTTGTATTTGTGCTAATATATAAAAGATTATATACATACATTTATAAAGAATAACTTACAGATAGCAGACTTCACAATGATGTTATTATTTACTATATAAAGAATAAAGATTTTTTATTAATTCGTCATCAGCCTTTCCTGTGATGACGAAGTAAGAATACAATTCATCACTCCCTTTCCTACCCATAAATTTCGTAAAAGCCAACTAAGGGAAAGAATACTCAAAATTAAACCATATATCGCACATCTGATCAGCTTGATTTAGTGGGTCAATTTCTTTCCCATTATGAAGCAGGCTCTTGCTCAGCAGTAGGACGCATATGAACTGAGTTGATGATGACTCAGGCATCTTTCATTACTTTATGTAGCGTTTTATTATGGAACGTCACAGGGCGATGTCTGTACTGACCGTATCCAATGGTTCTCTGCCATTTTCACAAAGTCATAATTTTAATAATATACCCCGATTATAATATACCTTTGTAATTATAGTTGTAATTTTGGTTGTAGCTACCATAAATATTCTGTTCAATGAACTATTTTCACAGGCCATCTCCATAAGATAATACAGTCTAATATTTAAAACAAAACTACTTTACGGGTTTTATCGCGTTTGTATTTGACTTTTGATTGCCCGACGTTTCAAACACTTTGCAGCGTTTATGGTCACGGGCGGACTAAGATGTCTCACGTGCAACAAGTCATCAAAATTAATAATTATCTACCCGATACATAAATTAGATATCAAATTTCTGTATCGGGTAGATAATTATTAATTTTCTGCAATAACGATGACTTGTTGAACGTGAGACACTTTAGTCCACCCGTGACCATGAACGCTGCAAAGTATTCGAAATGTCGGGCAATCAAAAATCACATACAAACGCGACAAAAACCGTAAAATAGTATAATATGCCACGCTAATCACACTAATAACAGAGATTTTCTTCTCCTGGGCCGAATATAGCTCCTTCATCCTCAATCCTGCTCTTATCCCAATTACTTGGAGTTGAATCAGTAAGTATTCTTCTTTCATAGAACATATTATAAAAATGATTCGTATTAGTTTTAGAGCCGATTGTCTGCCTTGCTTTTTTGGGTTGGCTGAGCATGGTCAGCACACACACTGTCCGTTTCGGCTGGGGTGACGAAAGCGAAGCGAACCGCGGCCCCATAATTCACTGTATTCCCTCCCGTTCGCCATTGGCCGATCACTGATACCGAGTTCTTTGTCGTCAGTCACCCTCGCGCGGGCAGCCTTTCTGCGGATGATGGACTATTTCCCAGACCAGTCACCGGCGGCCTCACCTAGGGCGGCATCAGACGCAAGTACTAGCGCCTACGCCACCCAAGTCGCCGGCGGCGGATCCTACATACGTCCCACTGCTGGGCTCGAGCCTCCTCCACAATGAGAAGGAATTTAACCTACTATACCATGCTGGTCAGATATTTTGGTAAAGGGTTTCATTTCGAGTTTTCCTTCTCTTACACAGATCTTATGTGCATATTATATCCTTTAGTCGTCTTTTGCAACATCCACGGGCAAGACAGGGAGTGGTGAATTGTATACCTACTCCATCAGCATAATACACAATTATTATAGTTCTTTATATTCCTTAATCACCTCAATAACTACGGCAAAATAAGTAGTGAAAGTATTACCTACAATCTTTTATTACATTTATTTCAATCGTATACATATTTTATTCCAATTGCATTTTAACTCTTAAATAAAACAATAAACATCTATGCCTTATTGAAATTAATAGCTACTACTACCAGCAGCGCAATGAAATATTTAATTGAAACCATTTATGGCGCTCTATTCAGTCTAACCGTTATAATTAATATGCACCGAGCACTCGATAGCAATGTGCTCTGAATACGAAAATATCTAAAGCCAATGAGAATTCTGTAGAATGTTTATTAACTGACTTCAAAAATAAAAAAAATACAGTACCTCGTTAAACTAGTGGAATATATACGCGGCGCGTTATTTTTTTTTATATAGTAATATTCCGCACGGAGAAGTAAATGCGGGTGACCGGACCGGGGATTTAGTCCGGCACCCGCGGAAAGGTTAGCCTTGCGACGGCGATCGGCGTCCCGGGGGGATGTCGATGGGAGAGGGTACTCCCTCGGGGTATTCCGTCAGGTCAAACACTGAAGTCAAGGAACTCTGCACCGGTGATTGGCCCAACGACGAAGGCGACGTGCTATATGGGTGCGTTACGGGGCCGCGCGCCGCCGCTCTTGCACCCCGGACAGAGACGGGCGCTGCGCCGGGTGCATTAACCGTAGCCCACCCAAAAAAAAAAACCGGATGGATAAATGCTCGCGTCGTTGAAATCCATATACATAAGTAATAGAGAGAAAAACACTTAGAACAATATTTCATGGGTCACACAAAGAAATGTTCTGCGTGGGGATAAAACATGACACGTTATCTGTGCAGTTATTTCTGAATCATGTATTGTGTTTTGACATCAGGTATTTCTCAGTCATCTCATCATCATTATTTCAACTTATATGTGTCCCACTGTTGGGCACGAGCGTCCCTTACAATAATAGGACAGCAATTGATCAACTATATCATGTTGATCAGGTCGGTATAGGATTTTATTTTGAATTTTCGTTCCCTTATAGATTTAAGATACATATTATATCCCTTAGTAGTGGTGGTCGTTGAATAAACGAACAGTTTTTTTCGACTGTTTCTTTGCCGTGAACTAATAAACCAGTTTATAGTTGACTGATAAACATGTTTACGTATGAACGGCTTCGCGAAACGGTCGTCGTATCAACGAATGACACGAACGCGACGACTTGCGACTATTCGAAAGCGCCCGAATCGGCCCGAACTTGGAAGACGAGATGCGCGCGCGCTCGCACGGCTCGCTACGCTTTTTACCCGCCCCGCAAACCTCACCGCCCGTAGGCGTGAGTTGAGCCGAAATCATAACGCATAGATAGATTGATTGCAATTCATTGAACTCTGCTATCGTGTGATAGGACTATCATTACATATTGAAGCGTCAATGTATATTGTACAATGAAACTGTTGTCTAATAAAATTCGTTGAAGTTTCGTTGTCCTTTACCAATGGACGATTAACGTACTGTTATAGGGTCCCTTGCCGAGGTCGTTTTAAAAAAGAATTATAATTGAAATTAAAATGTTTATTAATAATTGAATTACGAACTACGACAAGTATGGCAAGGGAACCCTGAATGCAACCGTTCTTCGCGGAGTCGAAGTCTAGACTGACGCTTGAGCGCTCTGCATCGAGCTTCATGCTAAAAGTGCTGACATGACACAAATGGTTAGCGTCATACCTGCAGAGGGGGCTGAGAGCTACGTCATCAGGTTGGCATACATTGTATGGTTATAACACCTCCCCTCTTAGAGTGAACTTCGGGGTGACATCTGAAGTTAACTTTAAATTGAAGTTCTTAGGGTTGGAGCTGGAATGACTTGAATACCTTCTTCCAACTCTATGTTGCTCGATTCTATTTTGGGCGATTCGCAAAACCTATATTTACGAAGGTTGCATCCAGGTTTACAAAAATATAAAATAATCTTATAACTAAGGTACAAAATAATGATACACACTGTTATACTAGTGGCTATTGAATAATGTATCCCATATTTCACTATGTGAGAGGTGTCTCTAATTTTATCGGCTTCTGATAGAAGTTTGGATGTTAAACTTTGAATGTGGTTTATATCTTTTAAATGGATGTCTTCTAATTTAGTATGGGATAAATTATTTGTCATGTAGTTAATTCTATGTATACTACAACAATTGCTATTTATTAAGTTAAAATCGGGCAGCTTGATTGGTGACGTTAAATTAAGAATGTTATGGTATTTGGGTAACAAGGTAGTACCTTTACAATAAGCTACACATTTATTTGGTATAGAAAGTATACCGATTCCAACGATATTAATTTCTTGAATCTGCCTATCGTTTTGACAATCTAAAGATAATTTTAGTGGTTCGGATTGTACATAGAGATACCTGTTATTAGATAGCGGTTTAAATATATTTAATTTACCAAAAATAAATTTAATATTACATTGCAGAGGAGTATCGGTTAATGTCTTGGATATTAATTCGCTTTCACAGTTGGGTTTTGTGTCTGCTTTGTAGATTATTGGGATATCACACAGATATTCGGCAGGGCTTAATATTTTACAATTTTCCAAAGATTCCAAGGTACAATAGTTTGATTTATCTTTGGTGATAGCAATGTATCTGGTACTGGGTACTATAAGACTAAATATATCCGGTCGATTTACATTGTGCGGTGTTGGTAGTTCAATATTATTAAACAGTGTGTATTCTTGATTAGAAACTAAAGGAATACGTAATAAAAATACAAGCTTATAATTAAAATAGTAGCATAATAAAGTAGAGACCTTAACAATTAAATGAATGGAACTTATATCTAAGTGCATAGGTAAATTTAAATCATTGGCAAAGTGCCTCATGTTATCGGCCAACTCTCGGTATATTACAGTAGGGGATACAACTGCTGGATGTAGGATGTTTTGACTACAAAACATTATCGCGTTTATAATGTCTTCGAGTTGAAATGATAGGGTGACCATGGATGTTTCAAAAGTGTTAAGGATAAAATCAAAATGAGTTCGTAACGCTAAAGTATTGGTTAAATTCAACATCTTTAAAGAGAGTTCGCCGATAGCATTATTTAATTTTATTTCGTTCTGTTTAACTTTATAAAGACTATTATTAAAAGTGGATATGACCGAATTAGTGACCAAAATGTTATTTTTAATAAGTGACAATAAATTCTTTTGATTTTCTTGTACAGAATGGATTGCTTGGTCATATTCAAATGCGTCATTTTCGTCTAAAGTGCCAAATACTGTCTTTAGGACGGTTCCTATTCCGTCAATCCAAGCTCCTCGCCTGGATCTATTGTCTATCAGATGTGATATGGAACCAAACAATTTAACTATATTACGTTGTTGTACCATCAGTGGTTCGAATGTACTCTCACATTCAGAGGTTTTTATAAAGCCGGGTTGTTTGCACAGGGTGGAAACTGTCTCTAATGCTAGGTTGAGGTTTTCTATATGTGGTTCAAAATATGAAATTTCCATTGGCATAACAACGTTTAGGATGCCATTGTTAAATTTTAATTTACCTATGTAATCGAAAAATATCCCAGGACTCGTGGTAATCGGTTGGACACACTCGTTAGGTTCTTGGAGTTCCGCTGAGGCACTGCAAGTACATATACTAACTGATTAATTTATTCGCTACGGTGATAAGCAATGAGCGGAAAGGCTTAAAATATGGGTGGTCTTTAACGAACCAGTTAAATAATAAAAAAAAAAATAGAATAAATAATCAATAGTGTATTTGTAATATTTTATGTATATATTATTGTAATATATATAGTCTAATATAAGTATTTGTATGGTAATTATTCAATAATTTAATAAGGTATGAACAATACCTTGCAAGTATTATATTTAGGTATAATTTTGATTGAAATATGCTATTTGTAGTGTTTATTTATAATGAATTCATAGCTTATTTACGCGTTAAACTATTTTAAGCTCGAAATATATAGTGTTGTTGTAATTTCTCTAATATTGTATTAATATGTTATTACTGATTTATATATATGTAGCTAATCGTAGAATATGGGTGTAACTAATTATAAAACTAATTATATGGTATAAATATATATTAATTACCTATATGCATGTAGTATATAAGTAAAACAAAGGGTGTACTGTATATGGGTACATTGATGGGGTGTATAATATGTATACAACATATATATATATATATAAGTATATCATGTAAAAAGGTCCGTGTATATTTCTTTTACAGATTGTTGGTTGTATCGGCGAGTTTAACTTCATCGTAGTGATGACGCACGTGCCGTCTGTTTATTAGTAACGATAGTGTATTATTCCCATGAACCTTGATTACTTTGTATGGTCCTTTCCATATCGGTGATAAGGCCTTCCTGAGTCTAAGGTGGTTTTTTAAATAAACATAGTCGCCTATTTTGTATTGTGTAGGGCGGGTATGTGAGTCATAATAATTCTTAGATGTTAATTTAGACCTCTGTATGTATTCTAACGCTTTATCACGCGAGTATTTAATTCGATTTTGTAACATTCGTACATAGTCCGGATATGTAGCGCCTAACTGTTCATTGCATATAGAATTTGGTATATGGGGTTCGTTACCGAACATTAGTTCATAAGGAGTATAGTGCGTTGTGGAGTGGACAGTCGTATTGTAGGTTAACATAGCTGTGTAAACATAACGAGGCCAGTTTGTTTGTTCGTTATTTACAAACGATTTTAGATATTCTTTTAAGGTTGAATGGGATCTTTCTAGAGATCCTTGGGTCTGTGGGTGGTATGGACTCGACCACAGCTGTTTTATTTTTAGGAAATCACATGTACGTTTGAATAAATCGGATGTAAAATTAGATCCTTGGTCGGTTAATATCATTTTTGGTATACCGAATACTGATATGAAATGTAGAAGGCTCTCGCTAGTTTCTTCGGCGGTTGTACTGCGTAAGGGGTAAGCTGATGAAAATTTAGTGAAATCATCCTGTAAGGTTAATATATATTTTAGTTTAGCGGTACCGGATTCGGGTAAGGGCCCTACTATGTCTAGTGAGATGCGTTCACAGGGTTTTGTTGAAGTGCTGGTTATCTGCATAGGAGCTCGATTTATTTTCCGAAGAGCTTTATTCTCCTGACAGGATTTACACGTTCTTACATATGATTCTACGTCACTACGCATGTTTTTCCAGTAATAGAGTTCTTTAAGTCTGTTATACATACGGCTTACACCTAGGTGGCCGGCAACCGGTATGTTATGGTTGTCGTACAAAATTCTCTTTACTTCTGAAGGTGAAGGGTAAGTTATGCTATTATGAAAAATAGTAATATTTATGTTGGTGTTGTCAAAGAGATAATTAAGTATATTGTAAATTTTAATAAAACTGTGTTTTTCGAAGGGGTCCCGAAAGTCAGATATAGCTATTTCGCTAATTTCCGGTGTGTTAATTAGCTCGTTACGGATTAGTTTTAATGTTTGAAATATTTCTTGGTATGTTGTTTGGTCGAAATGGTGTACTTTTGTATATAAGAGGAAATAATTTTTATTATTTAAGGTGAATGTAGTGAAGTTGTGCAATTGCTTTTCTTGGTTAATTATTTCGTCCCTATTTTCTAGGTTCCCTAGTATTTCTTCTAGGTAGGGATTCGATGTGTCAAGATCTAATGAAGTGGGGATTAGTATTGTCTTGCTAGAGCTTTTTAGTAAGTTTTCGTTTCGTTCTATTATATTAGTGTTAAAAGATTTGGTTTGGTCTGCTATGTTTTTCAAAAAGGTTGTGTAATCGTCATTTAATGGCGTCGGGTTGATTTCTGTTTCTGGGGGTATACGGTTTTCTGGTAACGGGCGTGGTGGCGTTACCGGTAGGTTAGGATCAGGGGATCCAATGTCTTGAAGATCTGGGGTAGTGCAGTCAACGAGAATATCAGGGTCCAAGTTGTCTGTTGAGATTGACGTAGGTGACGTCAGCAAGTCAAATAAGTCTTTATCGAGGTTTTCCGGGTTTAGAAGGGATTCTTCTAGTTGTGCGGAGGTTGTGTTGTGTGTAATGGTGTCGGAGTCTTGCGTACTACTAGTTGGTCTTTCACTTGTGGAAGGTTGAACAGGATTAACGGGGTACCTGGACAAAGCGTCTGCATTTGCGTTTATTTTTCCCTTTTTATATTGTATACTGTATTCAAATTCTTCTAGTTTTAATCTCCAACGGATGAGTCGGGAACCAGGATCTTTACAGTTAAATAACCATTGGAGAGGTTTATGGTCGGTTATAATAGTAAAATGACGGCCGTATATGTAAGGACGAAAGGTTTTTGTTCCAAACACTATAGCTAAACATTCTTTCTCTGTCACGCTATAGTTTATTTCTGCTTTATTTAAGGTGCGCGACGCATAGGCGATCGGCCGGTCGTTACTTATGGGGCCTTGTGACAGGATGGCTGATATGGCGAAATTAGATGCGTCGCATGTTAGTAGAAAGGGTTGATTGAAATCCGGATAAGCTAGTATTGGTGCTTCTATTAATTTGTTTTTTAGCGTTTCAAAGTTAATCTGTTGTTCATTCGTCCAGATGAAGGAGACATCTTTTTTAAGCAACGAAGTGAGAGGTTTAGCAAGTTTAGAGAAATTGGGTATGAAACGTCTGTAATACGATACTAGTCCTAAAAAGGATTTAATATCTTTAGGTGATTTCGGAGTAGGATATTGTGCAACGGCTTTGACCTTATCCGGGTTTGGTTTCACACCATTTTGAGTGATGATATGGCCTAAATATGCGACTTCTTTGCGGAGAAATTCACATTTTTCTGGTTGTAATTTTAAATTATATTGGCGGAGTCTGTCGAAGACAGCTCTGAGGTTTTCAATAGCTGAACGGAGGTCAAATGAGTATAGAACGATGTCATCTAAATACACATAGCAACGGGAGCCTTGCAGTCCCGTGAGACAGTTATTCATGAGCCTTTGGAATGTGGAAGGGGCGTTTTTCAAACCGAAAGGCATCCGGTTGAATTGGAAGTGTCCCTGGGGTACAGAAAATGCGGTTTTAGCTGCGTCTTCTGGCTTAATTAATAACTGATGAAACCCTGATGAAAGATCGAGGGTGGTGAAATACTGACTCTTACTGAGTTGGTCGAGAATTTCCGTTATCTGTGGTATGGGGTAAATTTCGCCAATTGTAATATCGTTGAGTTTTCTATAGTCGATAACTATGCGCCATTTCTTTTGGCCAGAGGCATCAGACTTCTTTGGAACTATCCAGATTGGAGAAGACCAGGGTGACGATGAAGGAGTTATGATATCCTGTTCTAGCATTCTGTTTATTTGAGTTTCCACCTCTTTCTTGTGGCATTCTGGAAAACGGTACGATTTGGTACTTATGGGAGTATTGCTGTTGGTTTTAATCTCATGTTGGATAGCCGGGCAAAAGGAGAGGGGTTCATCTTGTAAGTGAAATATATCTGAATAATCTGAACATAATTCGAGGAGGGCGTTTGCCTCTTCTTCGTTGAGGTGAGATGTTCTTAATAGGCTAAGTACTTCTTTTGCTCGTTTAGATGCGTTTTGAGTGCAAAATGGTTGCATAGAATAGGTCTCTATTGGGTGAAGATGAAATTTTATGTCTCGTTTTATTTTAACCGGCTTATCGGAAATATTGGCAACAGTTAAATTAATTCTTTTATTTTCTTTCACTTTAACTAAACAATTTGCCACGAGAAGGGTTTTAGAGAGATGCTGGTCTATTATCGCGCCTTCGTTTAGATTAGGGTTTATAACGGCACACTCAATCACTGTTTCTGATCGTGCTGGTATGATGTAGCAGGGATCAAAGAAGTGAATTTTAATTTCGAAATCATCTATTTTTAGGACGTCGCGACTGTAGTCTATATTGCAGCCGTGTGCGGTTAAGAGATCGTTACCTATGATACCATCATACGGCAAGTTAATGTCAGCAATGACATGAAATTTATGACATATGTTTTTCTCTCCAGATGCTTTAAATCTTAAATTAAAATGGCCTAATGTTTGAGTAGCTTCTTCGCCAGGATCAATTCCTTTGATACCTATGGGTTTTTTGTTTAACTTTAATGGGTGTCGGATACTGGACTGTTTCAATAAACAGATAGCAGCTCCTGAGTCGACTAATAACGTAAGTGGTATGTCAGAAACGTCTGTTTCAACTAAAATATGAGGTAAAAGTTTTTTCGAGGTGTCGATATTTACCTCGTAAATTTCTTTAGGCTCCGGGGCCTGTATACCAAGGTTTCCGCTTTGGGGCTGGTTACCCGGTTGTATAACCTTGTGTTTTGTAAGGTTTCCGCTTTGGGGCTGGTTACCCGGTTGTATAACCTTGTGTTTTGTAAGGTTTCCGCTTTGGGGCTGGTTACCCGGTTGTATAACCTTAGTTGCTGCGAGGTTTCCGCTTTGGGGCTGGTTACCCTGTTGTATAACCTCAGCGGCAAGAGTGAGGTTCCCGTTTTGGGGCTGGTTACCCTGATGTACAACCTCATTGAGAGAGTGCCTAAGGTTTCCACTTTGGGGCTGGTTACCCTGTCGTATAACCTTGGCGGCAGGAGCGAGGTTCCCGTTTTGGGGCTGGTTACCCTGATGTACAACCTCTTTGAGAGTGCGCCTAAGGTTTCCATTTTGGGGCTGGTTACCCTGTCGTATAACCTTGGCAGTAGGAGCGAGGTTCCCGTTTTGGGGCTGGTTACCCTGATGTACAACCTCTTTGAAGACACGTCTAAGGATTCCATTTTGGGGCTGGTTACCCTGTCGTATATCCTTAGGTGTGTGATGTCCATTTTGGGACTGATTAGGCTTTGTGCCGACTTTGACCTTACGTCCTGTGCGACACGGTTGCAGGACGTTTATAGGTTTAAATCTTCTGGGATTTCTTCTTCCTCGGCGCTTTCGTATTCAGGTTCAACCTGCTCTTCGTCGTTATCTTCACTGACGAAGTTTACCGTAGGAGATTTATGGGGTTGCGACCCCGAGGGTTTATTATAGATATCCTTTTGTGGATAAGAGGAAGCGAAACGTTTGTGAGAGAGTTGACGCTTTAAGCAATTGTTTATGTCGTGTCCAACTTCCTTGCAATACCTACATTCGAGGTTTGGATTTGATTTAATAAAAGAGGATTGCGGCGATTTGACCTTTGTCATTTGATTTTGAGCAGAGAATTTCGGTTTGAACCGAATTTTATTTTCTTTTTCCAGGGGCGAGCTGGGAATATTTGTTCGCTTATATAGCGTTTGTTGAATACGCTCCTCAGAAACAGCCAAATTTACGGCTTCATTAAACGTTTTAGGGGCTCTGCACCTAACAATGTTTGATATATGAGGGTGAAGACCCATGAGGAAATGATGGAGCGTTAAGTCTTCCATAGCCGCTGTACGGCCAGGTATTTCTTTCACCTTATGATTAGAGAGCGAGATTTCGGTAAGTAGTTGAGAAAGATAAGTTTCCATCCTTAGTGCGAATTGGCTGACATTTTCCGTCTGACTTTGTTTGCCTTCCTGGAGATCGGTTAATAAATGTGTATAATGTTTTCTCTCAGAAAACTGTGTTTTAAGGAACTCTTTCAATTGTTCCCACGAAGAAAACTCTTTTATAGAGCAGGCGGTTTCAGCTTTTCCCGTAAGCTGGCATAAAATGTATTTAAAAAGAATAGGTCTCTGTGAATCGGATGCTAATTCATAAGCATTGTTACAATTAGTAATGAAAGAATTTAATTTATCGCGACTGCCGTCAAAGGGTTTAACGAATTTTAATAAAATATTTAGTTCCATTTCCGCAACTGATTTTCTAGTTAATCTAGGCGAAGTGATCGGAGACTTTTGCTCCGGGATATCAAAAATTTCAATTTGTAATTTACTATCTTCAACTTTAGGCACTTTAGGCATAATATTTGAACAAAAACATTAAAATAATATAAAATATAGAACAATAAGAGGTATAAGAGTAAAATTACACAATAAAAATGTTCGTTGACTTACTGGAACACGTAGACGGCGATAAAGGTCAGGCCTTTGATAAGCTGCATAGCGTCACGTACACACGGACCGCACTATGATTTCACAGGACACTATTGACACAACGCGGAACACTCGCGGGTCGGAGAATGATAGGACGTATAACACTACGTAGAAAGGACGAGGAATACTCGTAGATACTCGCAGGAGTGTAGAAAGCACTGGATGCTTGAAGGATGCTCGCTGGATGCTGCTAGCAGGGTTACTCGCAGGATGGTCGTATGTCACGACCGGCTACTCGAAGGTTGCGCGGATTGCGCGATGCTGCCCACTGGATGATTGCAGGATGCTCAGGATACCGCAGAATGTGTCATTCATAGACACCGAAGAGTTTGTACTCTTTTCGTTTGATTTGCAGGATACGGCGAATTTTCACAATTTGTGATTTAATAGAGGTTTTACGCGAATCGGCACTGGAGATATCCGTATCCCACCGCTGCCACCAAATGTTATAGGGTCCCTTGCCGAGGTCGTTTTAAAAAAGAATTATAATTGAAATTAAAATGTTTATTAATAATTGAATTACGAACTACGACAAGTATGGCAAGGGAACCCTGAATGCAACCGTTCTTCGCGGAGTCGAAGTCTAGACTGACGCTTGAGCGCTCTGCATCGAGCTTCATGCTAAAAGTGCTGACATGACACAAATGGTTAGCGTCATACCGGCAGAGGGGGCTGAGAGCTACGTCATCAGGTTGGCATACATTGTATGGTTATAACAGTACGTCATAATATAAACTAAACGTCTCGTCTTGTCTAAGCGTCTACGACGTAAACCAGTCGAAAATTAGACTGTTTATTCAACTAGTTTACCATCGACGATAAACGGTCTCGTTGCGTCGACTGTAAAATCGTCGACGACCCATTACTATCCCTTAGTCTTCTTTTATACACTCACGGGAAGATAAAAGGTATTGAGTTTTGTTATAATCCGCCATCATACAGCAAAATGCTTAGTAGGAACATAAAATGTATTGTAATTACAGTTTGAATAATTTATAGTCAAATACAGACGAATTCAAGATTAAATATTAGGTTTTTGGTAATTTGAAATTGCCGTTATGTATGAAAAAAATTAAACGATTTTTTTCATGTATTTTTTATTTGTATTAATCGAAGTAATCACCCATGCAATCAATGCATCTATGCCAACGCAGCGGCAGTTTATTGATGTCCTTCTTAAAGAAATCAGCTGGACGGGAGGAAACAAATTCTTCAAAGGCATTTTGTACTGCCTCTCGGGTATTGAATTTCTTTCCCGCCAAAAAGTTATCCAAATTCTGGAAAAAGAAGTAGTCTGTAGGCAAGGTCTGGTGAGTATGGCGGATGACGGAGAGCTTCCAACCCCAGTTCTTGCAACTTGGAGACCGTCTGCTGTGCAGTATGAGGTCGCGCATTGTCGTGCAGGAGCAGCGGAGACGAGCGATTGACCAATGCTGGTTGGAGATGTGCCAGCTTCTCCATCATTGTGTTCAGTTCTTCATAGTATACATCTGCAGTAATACTCACCCCGTTTGGTAAGAAGCTGTGATGAATCACACCGGCGTTAGATCACCAAACAGTGACCATCACTTTTCTAGGGGTAAGTTTTCGTTTAGAGCATTGTTTAGGTGCTGAACCAGGATCCAACCAACTTGCTGAGTGCTTGCGGTTATCAAACAGAATCCATTTTTCATCGCAAGTAACAATGCGTTTCAAAATTCCTTCATTTGTGTGTCTGTTGAGCAATGCAAGGCATGTCTCGACGCGTATTTCGCGCTGGCGATCATTGAGTTGGTAGGGCACCTATTTGTCAAGCTTTCTTACCTTGCCAATTTGACGCAAATGGACCAATATTGTTTTGACGCTAAATTCGAAAGCTGCTGCTAATTCAGCCGTAGATTGTGTATCATCGGCTTCCACAATCCCTTTTAATTCGTCATTGTCGACCAAAGTCTTCGGACGACCGCGAGGTTCATTTTTCAGGTCGAAATTTTCAGAACGGAAGCGAGCAAACCAATAAGAGGCGGTGAGTTGGTTTGTAGTGTTAGCTCCGTAAACGTCGTTGATGTTGCGTGCCGTTTGTGCCGCGTTGCTGCCACGACGATACTCATATTCCATAATTACTCGAATTTTTAACGTATCCATGATGACAAAAAAGATTGAAATGCGATGAAAACGTAACACTAATCAGTAAACAAATGACTACTTTTGGAAAATGAATTCCATGTTTTAAAATAAAATTAATTTGGAATTAGAATTCTTAGCCAAACAAAAATTATTTTGATTTGAAATGGCCAGTACAGCAGAATGGCAATTACATAGGTAAAAACCTATTAATTCTCCGTATGGGGGTGGATAAGAATACAATTTACCATCCCCTCGTGGACGACTAAGGGATATAAAATATGCAAATAACATCGAAGCAAGAGAAGGAAAACTCGAACTGAAACATAATGCATGGTATAGTATAGTAGGCCAAATTCCTTCCCAAAATGGGGGAGGCTTGAGCCCAACAGTGGGACGTGTTTGCGCTGAGAAGATGATTCATCATCATCATCATCATCTTGCTCTTATCCCAATTACTTGGGGTCGACGCAATATGTCATCTGTTTTGAAATATTGCAAAAAGTTTCGGCAATGACTTTTATGACCAGCCGCCTGCCTGACGTCAACCCTCCTTGGGAATGTAATCGTTGACCCAAATGGTACCAGATGGAGTTGGTCCAGGTCAATCTAGGGCACTTAGTCGTCTTTTACGACACCCACGAGCAAAGCAAGGGTTGGTAGTATTCGAAGCCGCTACCACACAGCACAGCTGAGAAGATGATTATAATGTTTAAATACTAAAAGTTTACATGTAACGTAATTTTTTCTTCAATCTCAGTCAAAGTATGAGAATATAACTTGTTTCACGTAAAAATAGATGTATGTACGATCGTGGGACTTTGGAGAGCTCACTACTTACCTACTCAACTTTACGATGTAATGGTAAGTACACGTATCGAAAGATTTTATATTTATAACCCCTATGCTGCAAGTAGTAAAATGTTATTGAAATCTACATGTATCCTTATTTTACATCTTATCAAGAAAGCATAATAAAATGGCTGAAGAGCGATTCAAGATACGTTATATATGGCCGTCAGCTAAGCATAATGTTGTATTTTATAGACTTTTCAACGTTATCCGCTAAGGAATAAGGAGAGATCTACACAAAATTTTAGCTTGCTAATATTTTCTATTATTTATACAACTTTCTAAATTAATAAAATAAATAAACTTTCTTATATACGAGTATATATATATAACACTAGCTGACCCAACAGAAGTTGTTCTGTTCAAATAAAATAACGCCACCTACCGGATCCAATGGTGAATTTAAACCATTCTCGAATCCCCTTGAACACACAAAAATCATCAACATCGTTCCGTTTAGGAGGAGTTCAGTGACATACACACGTACTTAAGAAATATATATAAAATATATATATAAAGACTAGCTGACCCAACAGACGTTGTTCTGTTCAAATAAATAAAAGTAGCACCACCTACCGGGTCTAATTGTGAATCTAAATCATTGTCGAAACCCCTTGAACACACACAAAAAATTTCATCAACATCGGTCGAGCCGTTTAGGCGGAGTTCAGTGATATACACACGTACATAAGAAATTTATAAAAAAAAAACAAAAGACGTAGTGAATTTTATAAATTAAATAAATTTTATGTTAACAAAACTCTTTTTAAAGTTTTATTACATTTTAATTGATTTTACAATCCCAGCGTTTATCAAGAGTCATGTTTACGGCTGTATTAGTGGACGAGTGTCTCACGTCTAGCAAAATATTCCAATCATGACTTCCTACATGGCAATAATGTAGGAATACTGTCACTCTTTACTTACCTTCGAAAGTACAAGAGAGACATACAGCAGTGAACAGCAAAAGACTGGTGCTGAATATACCATATTAACTTTCTACAACAACATTGAGATCAAGAAGTGACAAAAGCTATACGAAATAGTTTTATTACATATGTATAACTCACGTCAACCACAGAATTTATTATGTAGTCGACTGTAACTATTCACGAAGTATCTCCGTTGGGGTATTGTTGTTTGTGAAGAAGAATAATCGTTCCCCGTCCACCATTGCTTTTTCCTTGCTTAATTGTTATTTGATGGGTTGCGGATTAATTATCTTTAGAAAAACCTTTAGATACCTATAAATAACTACTACCTATCATTATATTACCACATATTATTGTGTGTACTTCCAAATTATCCATCGTTAAGCAGAGTAAGATGCAATATAACAAATTATTACAAGAAATTATGATAATAAACACTTAGATATAATATTTTTCGTGTGGTGACGGAGTAAGAATACAATTTACCACCCCGTTTCTTGCCCATGTGTGTCGTAAAAGACAACTATATGATATGCATATAACATCTAAGAGAGGGAAAACTCGAAATAAAACCCTATACGTCTGACTGGCGTGGTATAGTCGGTCAATTTCCCTCCCAATGTGGAAGAGGCTCGAGCATAACAGCGGGACGTATATGAGCTGTGATAATGATATATAATATACTCTTTGGACAGTACTATCGTCATGGAATAAGTAAAAATTATCATCATCATCATCATTTCAGCTCATATACGTCCCACTGTTGGGCTCAAGCCTCCTCCGCTGTAGAAAGGAAATTGACCTTACTATAGACAGGTTGGTATAGGGTTTCATTTCAAGTTTTCCTTCTCTTGCGTAGATGTTATAGACATGTTAATCCCTTAGTCATCTTTTATGACACCCACGGGCAAGGGGGTGGTGGGGGTGGTGAATTGTATTCTTACTGCGTCACCACACGAAAAAATTATACTATTCAAATAATAAAAAAAATGGACTGAAAAGTAATAAATATGGGGATAGAGTAAGAATACAATTCACTACCCGGGCTCTTGCCTTTGGATGAAGTAAAAGACGACTAAGGGATATAATATGCGGATAACATCTATGCAAGAAAAGGAAAACTGACAACAAAATCCTATGCCAACACGTCTGTTCAGCTTGATAGAGTAAATCTATTTCTTTATCATTATTTTTAGAGCAAATACGTTCTACTGTTAGGTACGAGTCTCTTCCACGATAGAAGAGTAATTGATCTCCCATATCATGCTCTTCAACCAGGTTTTTCGCATAGATTTTTAATTCGAGTTTCTCTTCTCTTTTCTCTCTATTATGCTCTTAAATCGCTTAGTCATCTTTTAGAATACCTGCCAAAAATAATGGGATCATAAATTGTTTTCTTAGTTTGTCACTACAGGGAATGAGTTACAAGCTATTATTACAATTATTAAGACTCATTTTATGTTTTATATTAAAAGTATATATTATTTATGCAATATTAAATAGAAGCAAAGATTGCATTTAGATAATTTTAAAAGAGTTTCAACAGTTATATAATTAGACTAATCCTAATTCGAAAGGCGAAAAGGAAAATGTGCAATAAAGACGGTCAACTAAATTACTTGCGTTATATGGTTTAATGACAGCTGATTTTCGGGTAAATTAGTTAACTATATAAACCAGATTGACATAAACAAGATTGATGGCATCACAAATAGCATTGTAGTAATATAGAATAGGTTCCCACTGGGTTGTCGAACTAAACTTGTAAGGAACAACTAGCACCATAAGGCCATCTTCTAAAGGTCTACGTCTATAGGGACTAATTGATAGAAAGATAAATAAATGTTACTTTTACAAAATCATCACTATCTTACTCCTATCCCAATTATTTAAGGTCGACTTCTTTCATAATACATATTGCAATAGTTATTGGGAAACGTTTAATAACCGACCATCTGCCTGACGTCAATCCCCTTCGTGAATATAATTGTTAACTAGTTGGTATCAGTCATGGAGTTGGGCCAGGGCAATGTCTTTACTTAGACCAACCAACAACCTGCAAACTCCATATGATACCGTTCTTAGTCTTCTTTTGCAACAACCGCGAGTGCCGTAAATGTTTCTTTGTTTTATACAATGCTGTTCTAAAAATGTATACGCAACATAATAAAGATTAAATATAAATTAGATAATTCATATCCATTATACTCTAGAAAGAGTTTAATAGTGGTAGGACCACACTGTTGACACTTATCTGTCTACAGCCGCGGGCCGGTTCGTCCGGGGTAGTAGGTACCACACTCTCGCAGAAAATTGAAGTCCAAGTAGTAGCAATTTGTTACTGCGCTTCGTTCGGTGAGCCGAGAGAGCCGGTAGCCCAATTTACTGAGGGTGTTTGCATGTGGTGGTGCTTTTTAGTGATGCTTTTAGTATCACCGAATTTCATGCATTCACACTCTCTTCACTTTCTTCGTGGTAGGCAGCGGCTTTGCAAAGGTCTATGAGCGGTAGCAACACTTACCATCAGGTGTACTGTTTGCTTGATTGCCACCGTTTGCAATAAATAAAAAAAAATACATAGAAGGCCTATGTATGATCAGAGATGATCGGAATTTACTAAAGATATATATTATCTCAGCCCATATATGGTTCATTACTGGGCTCGTGCCTCCTACATTGTGGAAGGGAATTTGACCTACTACACTACGCTGGTCAGACATGTTAGTATTTTTTTTTTTCTTTTTTATGGGTGGGCTATGGTAAGCGCACGCGCGGTCCTGTCCGTCCGGGGCGATAAAAGAACGGCGCGCGGGCCCATAACCCACCCGTACCCACGTCACCTCGTTGTTGGGCCGACCACCGGAGCAGATGTGACTTGTCATCAGTGGTCGGCCCGACGGAATACCCTTTCGAGTAACCTCTCACCTCTCGACGTCCCCCGGTCCGATCACCCACGGCCTCGGCTAGGGCGGCATTAGGCGCAGATACTCGCGCCTGCGCCGCCCGAGTCGCCGGCGGCGGAACGTATCGCCGAATAGGAGCTCTACTCGCACACGATCCGCCGCCTCCTTCCGTGAGATTACGGCCTCACAGAAGGCGGCGACCGCGTCCCAGTTCCTGACGCTGACGAGCATCTCCCTGGCGATGGTCGGCAGCGCCAGGTGGGCACCGATAATTGCGACAAGTTCACGGCGATCCCTCTCCCATGCAGCACACTCCCAGACATGTTAGTATAGGGTTTCATTTCAAGTTTTCCTTCTCTTGGATATACATTACATGCGTGTTATATTCTTTAGTCGTCTTTAACGACATCCACGGATAAGAGAGGGGGTGGTGAATTGTATTCTTACTCTGTCACCACACGGAAAAAGATATATAGTAAAACACATTACATAGTAATCTATACCAATAAATAAAATTGGAGTGTCTGTTTGTAATGTCAAAATAATAGGCTCTTTTCATGCTCACACAGTTATTTGCACGACACCTATGCCTAAAATAGCAATTAAAAAATTTTTGTCTGTCTGTCTGTCTGTCTGTTTGTTGTGGGTAATCTTCAAAAGGGCTGGACCGATTTCAAAAATTCTTTCACCAATGGGAAGCTATAATATCAGGGCGTAAACTAGGCTATATTTTATCCCGGTATTCCCACGGGAATGGTAACTACGAGGGTAAAACAACTATAACCTATAACCGAAGCGAAGCGAGGGCGGGTTGCTAGTGATAAATATAGCATGTTTAATGTACTTAGTAAAATTATCACGTTCTCTTGCTAATTCATATTATGCTGCATATCTTTGTACTTGCGGAATGCCTACTAAAAGTACTTTATATTTCTTGCTTGTATTGATTTCTTTTTCTCAACTCATAACAGGAAACTAACGTTGATTTTTTTTTGTTTCCTGTAATGTTCTAGTTTCAGAAGAACTTTAATAAGTTCTTCTGAAACTAGAACAATACATCTCCGGTGGGTTAAAAATATAATGTAGTTTCTTTGCCCTTTTCTTTTTAACGACATTTAGTATATGGTACTAGGAAGCCGAACAAAATGATGCGCAAAACCATTTCCGATTTAACACACAGATAAATTTAAAGTTACATAACATAAGCAAACAAATAAAATCTCGGCACAATTAATAAATTTCAAAAATGACACTAAGTCCCAAGAAATATTCAAAACATTAATAGCAGTCGCAAATTTATTAAGAAATCTTTTTAGCAAATTAAATTTGTATGCTATAATGAATGTAATCTCACAAAAGTTAATAAAAATATACAGCAAGGATTCAAATAATCCAAGTAAATCCATCGGGTAAACGTATTATTTAATAAAGCAACCTATTGAGCTGTAAAAGAGTTTACGGCGACTTTGCAAAGCCAATTAGACGCTAAAATTTATGGAGGCCGTCTTACCATAAATTGCTACATTTTAATTTAAATCCACTGGCCCAATCGTACTTCCAAACTTTTACTTTGTAGCTCAATTCTACTAGGCACAATTTATTAATTTTGTTGACGGAGGTTTAATATGGCACTAATGTGCAATCTGTTGAACCACAATCCTTTAAAATAACTTGGACTTCTCGATTGCTACGCTTAGCAGGCGCGTCGATGATCCCAATTTGGTATTACGTATTTCTCCAGAATTGTGCTGATTAGCTGAGGTCGCAGGTGAATGGATCGGAGATTAGTCCATCATTTGCGTGGGTGACAGAGAATGTTATCCGAAAACGTAAACCTGGGAATCAGTATCAGAAGTCATCTCAATTGGCGATAACGAAAACTTGATATAATAATACGTCTGCTTATGAGATCGCACTAAGCAATTCCATCACCCCATTTAATCCGGCGAGGGTGTTTCAAAAAATAATGAGCGACCTTTTTTTTTTTTTTTTGTGGGTGGGATGCGGTCGGCGCGCCTCCGCACCACTCCGTCCGGGGCGACAGAGGGGCTTAAGCACGCAACTCCCGCAACCCACCCGAAAACCACCTCGCCTTCGTCGTTGGGCCGACCACCGGAGCAGGTTTACTTGTCGTCAGTGGTCGGCCCGACGGAATACCCCCTACGCAGGGTACCCTCCCATCGACCGACGTCCCCCCCTCGGGGAGGACGTTGGTCTTTCCTCACGCGGTCGGCCTCTCGGCGGGTGACGGACTAATCCCCGGTCACGTCACCCGCGGCCTCGGCTAGGGCGGCATGAGGCGCAGATAGTTGCGCCTACGCCACCCCAGTCGCCGGCAGCGGATCTCCTCATCGAGGCTGCGCTCCACGCGCAGACCATCCGCCGCCTCCTTCTGCGAGATCACTGTCTCGCAGAAGGCTGCGACCGCGTCCCAATTCCCGACGCTGTCGACCATCGCCCTAGCGATGGCCGGCAGCGTCAGGTCGGCACCGATGATTGCGACGAGTTCACGGCGCTGCACTGCCCAAGCCGCGAAGGCCTCGAGCGTGTGGCGCCCCGTGTCCTCGTCGCAATCGCAGTGGTGGCAGGACGGTGTACTCTCCCACCTTACGACCCTGTGCAGGTATTTGGCGAAGCTCCCATGCCCCGTCAACACCTGCACTAGTCGGAAGGAGAGCACTCCGTGCCGCCTTTACAACCACTGCATCAGCACCGGCCGGAAGGCCTCCACGGTTCGCACCCCGAACCGAGGCCTCTCCAGCCGGACTGCCCAACGGGCAATGACGTCTCGGCGGGCGTCGACGCGCCAGGCGGTGAGCTCCCTTAACGAGATCTCACCGCCCTCCGCTCGCACCCCCGTCACCCACCGATACAATCCGGCGAGCATCTCCGCCTCCAGGTCCCACGGGGGAGTCCCGGCCAATAGGCACGCTGCCTCCGTCGCCACCGTGCGGTATCCGCGGATGGCCCTGACCGCCATGACCCTCTGTGGTCGCCACAGAAGGGCCCTTAGTCGGACGGTTAAGGACCCCGCCCACACCGGTGCGCCGTACAGGGCCATCGACCGGATGACCCCCGTGTACAGCCGTCGGCACGTAGCGCTCGGTCCGCCCACGTTCGGCATAAGCCACGATAGGGCGGACGAGCCGTGGAGTGAGCCTGCGGAAATGCTGCCGGAACCACCATTGCCCGTCAAGCACCAGGCCCAAGTACCTCATATGGGCCCGGATGCTGATGTCAACCGATCGGACGGTGATCGAGACGCCGATGGGAGGGCTCATAAGGCGCCCATGGAACAAGAGGGCCTCCGTCTTGTCCAGGGCGACCCTCAACCCCAGCGCCTCGATCCGCCTGACGACCTCTTCGGTGCCATAGGTCGCCAGCTTACCGCCTCTTCTAGCGTCCCACCGCGGGCTGTGACGAGCGTGTCGTCGGCGTAACAAATCACGCCCAGCCCGGGCGGGAGGCTCCCCCGCAACGCCCAGTCGTAGCCGATGTTCCACCGGGTGGGTCCGAGGACCAACCCCTGTGGGACACCGCACATCATGGGCGTTCGCACAACGTCCCCTGCTCGGTTGGTACAGAGGACGCTGCGCCCCACCAAATAGTCTGCCACTAGCCGCTTCAGGTAAGCTGGTACTCCGTGATACCGGAGCGCCTCCCTGATGCAGCTGAATGGCAGACTACTGAATGTGTTGGCGATGTCTAGGGACACCGCCAACAGCACTCCCCCACCGGTGACGGCCTCAGTCGCCACGGCCCTCAGGCGCAACAGAGCCACGATCGTCGAACGACCCCTCCTAAACCCAAACTGGGCGTCCGACAGATCGGGCCCCGTGCCGACGAGGTGCTGCTCGATGCGGGCAGCTACCACCCTCTCCAGTAGCTTGCCCGTGTCATCGAGCAGCACGATAGGCCTGTAGGCCGAAGGTGACCCTGGAGACCGTCCCGGCTTCGGCAGGAGCACCAGCCTTCCCTCCTTCCAGCACCCAGGGAACCGTCCGGACGCTAAACACGTGTCGAACAGCTCCCTGAGGCGGGGACCTAGGTGGTCGAGGACCAGGCCCAACACGCGATTAGGAACACCGTCGGGCCCGGGGTCGGTGGACTTTGCGCACATGCGCGCCACCGCCACTCCCATCTCGGTTGATGGGCGGAACACTGTCGTCGTCAGCCTCCCGGTCAGTGTCTGGCGGAGCCATGACCGGGGGCGTGTGTTCCGCCCGCCGCGGGAACAGGTCCTCGACGACCCGGGTGAGAAGGCTGGGCTGGAGAGTCTCGGTGAGGGGAAGGCCCCGCGCGCGGAGCTTATTCAGCACCGCGCGATAGGGGTGTCCCCAGGGGTCACGGTCGAGGCCGTCCAGCATCTCCTGCCGACTGACGTCCTTGGCGGAGCGGACGGCCAGCCTGAAGACCGACCGCGCATTGCGGTAGCCTTCATACAGCAAGGCCTCCCACTCCGCGTCGCGTTGGCGCCGCCGGCTGCGGGTGTAGGCCCTCCGGGCTAATGAGCGACCTAGTGATTTTTACTAAAAAAATTTTGCTTGATATTGTTTACTCATTATTATATACTAGCTACCCGCCCTCGCTTCGCTTCGGTTTGAGTCACCTTACCCACGTAGTTCCCGTTCCCGTGGGAATATCGGGATAATATATATAGCCTATGTAGTAACAATATTTGTATTGAATGAGATTATTATAATTTACTGAGATTTGAATCTATTAATTTATAGGTAAGGCATAAAATTCTTTACTCTTTCTTCACAAGAGTTAACTTTACCGCCTTTTCATTATCCGCGGATGTCGTAAAAGATAAACAATGGTTGTAAAATATTACTGCACGAGAATGACATTTTGATACAAAAGAAATCAGGTAGATTATTAGTTCTGTTTTCCTTCTAGTAATAAGGAGGCAATAGTGGTAAATATTCTTCATGTGATGACGGAGTCAGTATACAATTTACCAGCCCTCACTTGCCAGTGGGTGTCGTAAAAGATGACTAAGGGATATAATAAGCATATAACGTCTATGCAAGAGAAGGAAAACTCGAAATAGAACCCTATACCAACACGTTTGACCAGTGTGGTATGGTAGGTAATTTCCCTTCCATAGTGGAAGAGGCCTGAACCCAACTTGTATGGACTGAGATGACGCATGGTAAATATAGATTATAGTAACGGAAGTAGAATAATGATGTCTTATTTTGTAAATTATAAAATAGAAATCATGTATGATTAGGTTACCTAAAATTATCTTAACTCAAATTTGTATACATTATTGAAAGAATTATCTACATAAACGTTTCTTTTCTTATACACCATATCTATTTTTCGATAAAATCTGAAAATAATTACCAGCAACTACTATTTAAAGGTGGACTGACGACATCTTGAAAGTAGCAGACCGTGACCATGAATGTAAAGTGTTCAAAACGTCTGTCGGAAAATCGTAAATACAAACGCGATAAAATCCGTAAAAGTAGTTTTATTTACAACTAGCTGACACGGCGAACTTCGTACCGCCTAATTATTGGAGGCATATTTAGTAAGTCACAAACACACGACACAATACTTTTTTAATTTTATTGAAATTTGTTGCTTTTAGATTTTTAGGAATATTAAAGAATTATAGTATAGATGCACAGCAAAGAGACGTTTACATTTCAAGTGACATTTTACCATAGACAATTTTTTTTTGAGTGAATACTGACAAATATTTACACTATAACTATCAAACTACATCTGTCGTTTTTTTTTTGACGGTGGCCATGGTTAGGAAAAGAAGAAGAACTACATCTGTCATCGAGAAAATAAAGAATTCAAACAACTATAATATTTAAATTGTTGATATTTTAAAACTATTTTCCAGAAGTTATAGTGAAGCTATATATCCCTCAACTCCTTAAAATGCATTGTCCCTTTTGTAAAAAGTGGATGGAACGGCAGAACAAAAATAATAACTGTCCAGGTTGTATTAAATTATTATTAAGATGCGAAGAATGCTACAACATAATCGCTGACACCTTCAGATTTTGTACCAAGTGTGGTAAGAATGTAGAACGAATAATACGCGTGAACAGGGCAAAAGTACAAAAAAATATATTAAAGCAAAAGCTGCTATCTAAACCAAAACACGTTTCTACAATACCATCTTCATCATCTGAGGAGACATTCTGTGAATTAAATTTATCGGCCGAAGACATACAGGACATTCATGTTATTGAAGACAGCCAAAAGCCCAACATCAAGAATGTTCTGGTAGATATTGATGTTATTGAAGACAGCCAGCAGCTCAACATTGATAATGTTCTGATCGAATCAGATTTGTCCGAGTCGCCTAGTACTTCCGCCATATTATCATGTCCTGGCGAGCCAAGTGGTTCCCAAGTAGATGGAGCCAAGTTGATGGAAATAAAGAGTTACTAATACACGTTGACATTGGCAAAATAATCGTCAAGCAAAGATGGAAGGCATAATTTGAAAAGAAAAAGAAGAAGAGTGATTAATATATTTTGAAATAAAAAAAAATGTTGTATCAAATTGAGTTTTATTTTAGATATTTATATACAACATATTATTATATAATTGTAAGGATCCAAATGCACATATTATATACATATTGTCATTTATTTATATTTATACACTCCATATACAAAAATTTTAAATTTTCGTGGATGTGCTCGTTTCTGGACTGTGAACATGATAAACAAATCTTTGCTTAAATTAAATACAACACAGTTATCATCATCATCATGATATCGGGCAATAAATGTCCACTGCTGTACATATATACAGTTAATTAATATAGTGCTTTCTGGTAGACAATATTTTTAGCTTTTTTTTGCGGTGTTGGTAAATAAGGATGTTGGTTTTCCGACACGCGAACACGCAACGTATAATTGTCCATGTGCGAAACAGGGAAACTCTAAGTTTATTCCGTAAACTTGCAACGATTGGCCTTGCGATTTATTTATGGTCATCGCAAAAGCTAGACGCACGGGATATTGCAACCTTTTAAAATCAAATGGCAAATCCGTTGGAATCATAGGTATTCGTGGGATTAAGACATCCTCTCCTTTGTATTTTCCTTTGATTATTCTAGCTTCGATGATGTTATTCATGAGTTTCTTCACAACCAATCTCATTCCATTGCAAAGTCGAGGTTGATTAATATTACGCAGCATGATGACAACTGACCCTACTTTTAATTTCAAATTATGTGGTGGTAGTCCAGGCAAGTCCAATGAATTTAAAAATTCTGTAGGATAGTTGACTACGTCATCCTGGTTTGTAGCCGTGTCAACTGATTTGTACGTAAACAACTCTCCTGGAAGGAAATTCTGAATGGTAGCATTGAGATCATCGACATCTTTGTTTTTTGCTGCCAATATTGCTCGTTCACTTAGCCAATCGTGGTTATTATATTGTTGTTTAATGTCCGGCAAAACACGCTGAATAAGCTCCTCTTTCAATTCTGTGAAGTGACAGAAATTTGTGGGAAAACTCATTAATCCGGTCTAGCTGTCAACTGCGACCTTACCATTGCCAATATCCAGCAACTGCTTCGAAAACACTCGCATGTTAGTAGTTAATTGTAGTGTCTTTACGTGCCGCTACAAATTTGATGATTTTAGACATGCGTTTATTTCGTCAGCAACAGTCGATCGAGGAATTACTGGAAGAATCTGACGAAAATCACCTGACAACAGTATCATGGCTCCACCAAAAATGTTTTGGTTATCACGTAAATCTTTTAACGTCCTATCTAGTGCCTCCAGCGACCTCTTGTGGGCCATTGTGCATTCGTCCCAAATTATCAATTTGCATACTTGGAGAGTCTTCGCCATAGCGCTATTTTTGGCGATGTTGCAAACTGGCGTTTCGTTGATATGCATGTTCAATGGTAATTTTAAGGCTGAATGTGCAGTTCGTCCGCCTTCTAATAAAGTTGCTGCTATTCCAGATGAAGCCAACGCTAGGGCTACCTCATTTTACGATCGGATCTTTGCTAATAGCAATGTAATTAGGAACGTTTTCCAAGTACCCCCAGGAGAATCAAGAAAGTAAATGCCCCCAGACCCATTGTTTACAGCTTGTATCAAACGATCGTACGCAATCCTTTGTTCTTCGTTCAATTGCGGAACAGTTGTGCGAACTGCTTCGGTCATAGCTTGAGTATCGTACTGGAGTTCTCTTTGCAACTCATGGTTTAATGCATCTTTCATAGCACGATTGGGTGCTGTCAGGCCCAAACACGACAATACTTTATTTGCCATCAATAAACACATATCTTCTATTATGATCAATGTGTCATTGTAAATCTCTGCCGTAATTTCCAATGTAGGATTCAAAGTTTCACAACGCACGCGATGCAACACATCCTCAGACATGTCATCCCTATATTTCATCCACAAATCTTTCGGATTTGAGGGGAAACATGTCGATATTATAATCGCAAACAATGTGCGAATTTGATGCGGCGATGAAGATATCACGGAATCCTTGAGCGTACCATCCCAATGCGAATCGTTTTCAAGCAACCATAATAATTGACACGCCTCACGGTAAGTCGCACACAGATGTCCATCAACTGTTCTCAATTGTTGAAAAGATGTCGGACCAGGAACATTCACCAATAACAATCTAAGATAATAACATTCATCGTTATTAGGATGTACTGTATATATACGGCCTATAGCATCTGTGGCAAATACATTTTCATATCCTTCAAGTGGTGTTCCTTGTTTACGACTCTGAAAAGACTTTGATGATATGTTCCATGTGTAGTAGCGCGGCATATCAGCATACAGCAAACTGCGAGCGAATTGATCAGTTTCACAAATTGAGAAGAAACCTGTCAATGTGATCACAGGTGGACGTGCCGCTCTATCCACAGCGTTGTTTGGGTTGAAATACACTCGTTGTCCATTTTCCAAATGAACTGCCAAATGGAATACAGTGGGATGTCTTTCATGAATTGCAAACGAAAATATGCGCCAAATAGCCTCATTGCTGCTTACATAGCGACCCATCTGATAGTGAGACACTTCATCATTTGTGTTTGTTACTGCGAAGATGGCCATGTCGCTACCTTTGTTAACATATTTACATATGTACTTTATGGATTTCACAGAGTTACAAAATTCCACATTGATGTGAGCTTCAAAAGTTTTGGACAATATGGGCGAGAACGGCACAATCCAACGATTGTCTACATGAAAATCTTGTCCTTTTATCTTGACATCTACAGATC
This sequence comes from Lymantria dispar, assembly GCA_032191425.1. Taxonomy (NCBI): domain Eukaryota; kingdom Metazoa; phylum Arthropoda; class Insecta; order Lepidoptera; family Erebidae; genus Lymantria; species Lymantria dispar. The sequence continues at coordinate 25,714,632 of CM063448.1, forward strand.
GTCCACCGTCCTCAACTGATCGCCGACGATACAATGGGTAACCATCGATTCCCGAGATGGTTTCAGCAACCAAGTTTCTCGGGTACCGTTTGGAGCACTTGCCGTCGATCATACAGGGTGAGCTGTTGTTGATAACTCCGCAAGGTCCATGTATCATGTGTTTAGTTACTATTGTATGCAATTTTGGATCAACCGTTTCATCAGGAATTTCGGCTGAAATAATGGAATCAATTTCTTCTGGCCTTATTTTATCAACCAACCAGACTAATATATGAGCATGTGGCAAACCACGCTTTTGCCACTCAACAGAGTACATCCAACAACGTACTTGGCCATACACACGATGCTTTGTAATGAAATTCATTAAAGATTTTAATTTTTGCTTGTAAACTCTGGCTGTGATGTCATGCCTATCAAGTGGTGTTTGGTTGTGTAGCAGTTCTTTTTTTATTTCAATCCATTGTGGGTTACAGGTGAATGTAATGAATAGATCTGGACGGCCATACTTTCGAACATAAGACATCGCATCTTGAGCGTACTCGTGCATGTGGCGCGGGCTTCCGATGTAAGTGGCCGGTAAAATTGTCATTCTTCCTACATTATTTACATTGCCGTCAGCATTGATTGCATCGCGAAGATGAATGTACTCTTCAGATCGAAGCTGCTGTTGGTTTAGACGAATGTATGTCAATCGTTCAGTCTCAATTTTGACGTACATGTCCACTGCATACTGATGAAAGAGCCGTTGACACATCAAAATGTGATTTACTTCACCTTCACGGATCATGAGTCTGTATGCATAATAATTCATGGCACTGACTTTTTTGTGTGAATCAGCACCTGGAAGTACAAATGATAAAAAAATACATTTATATATTGAATATATAAAATATTTTATTTTGTGTAATCTAATTACCTGTTGTTGGATTAACCATTTTGATATTAAAATGGTACCCATCTTCTCCCTGCCAGAAAATTAATGGGTATTGTAAAGTATTATAAGCTCTATGCGTTTCATATACACGTTTCAATTCATTGTTCCGGCGATGAAGTACAATATCTCTTGATTGCAAATTCTCTCCAACAACGACAATAGCCACTTCATCTATTGTCGGTGAATTAAACCTCCTTGCATGCTCTCCAGCAGGTGTTTTGTCGGCTCTTATTACAATATTATGGCTGTCTGATGGCATCCGATCCAGTGCCATTTTGAACACCTTCACTAATTCATTATTCTCGTGAAGAAATGTTTGCAGTTGTTGGACAATGGTTCGCTTGACGGTTGGATTATGACCACAACGTGTATCAACTTCCGCATCTTGATTGCCCATAAAATAAATTTGCAAAAATTTATGATCTGCATCTGGCACTGGCAGCATTGCCCCCAGTAGGTGATGAATTTGTCCTTGTATCTATAATTGTTTAAGAACTGGTTAAATTAATTGTGATACAAATACAAATTAGAATTTCACTAAAACAATTATGGTATACTACCTTGAATGTGGGCATGAACCCGTCTTGTACTTTATGCGTTGCACCAAACGATGTCATTTGGAAGCAATTATTATAATTTTGGATGTTAGCCAAGAAGTGTTTAGACTCACTTTCCATCCCATTAACTAATGAGTGTAACGGTTCAGGTGGTGGAACCAATTGTGGCAATTGTACTTTGCCACCAGCACAACATAATCCTGCAGGTTCACTACTGTATTTTAATGCTTTACAATGTTGACAAATGATTGACATTTCTCCAATCGTCACAGATTTGTCGGCACTATAATCAATTTCCGGATCGTAGGAAAATGCTCCTCGTTCGAGGTTTACAGGAGCGTTGCGTCTGCGGAATCGATTAAATTCATTATCCCGTGCTCGCTGCTGTTGTGATCGATGTGCACGAACTCGTTCCATTCTTTGCCTATCCACTTCATAGTTATTTACTCTTGAACGTAATTCTCCCATACTTGTACGACTGTTATCATTATCAGCCTCTCGCTGGTCATTAGTGCGGTTGGAGCGTAAAGTAGCTCGTTGCACATTTACTTCGACGACCTATGTCAGGTCGTTTTCTTTTCCTCGGCATTGTAAGCAGCGAGAAGAAAATCACTTTTAGCAGTATTTCAGTATTTCTCAAATTGAATGTTTCTTTTTTTTAACATGAGATGACAAAACCAAGGATGTTAAAGTAGGAGCGCAGCAAAAAGTCTCTAAATCTATGGACAAAACAATGGAACGTTCGGATACACGGGTTTTTTTTACATGAGATGACAAAACAATGGAACGTTCGGATACATTTATTATTATAATAAAAATATTTTTGAGAGTTGGTAACACTGTAAGGTTGGCACCCATCAAACATGTCAACACATTAATTATTTTTATATTTTTAAATTTAAATACACGATGTTATGAGCAAAGTTGATATTATGTTGTCGATTCAAAAGTCTTGTTTTAATGCGTTCTTCAATTCGAGTGGAACTGAGAGTACAAATACCGTCAAATGTTTGACAGAAAGTAAGTGGTCAACTTTTATATGGGAAAATGGAATTGTCGTCTTACTCTATCTTACTCGCAATTTTTCCTTATTTGCTCACCGTTTAGACCTACCCTGGACTACGACAAACATTTTAAAACCAAAATCAGCTCAATCGGCCCAGCCGTTCTCGAGTTTTAATCAGACTAACGAACAACAATTCATTTTTATTTATATATATAGAATATATAGATAGATCACAGAGAATCGTTGGATGCAAATGCCACAGGACCGTTCCGAGTGGCATTCTCGTGGGGAGGCCTATGTCTAACAGTAGAGGTCAATGGGCTGATGGATGGATGAATTATGCAGAACTTTAGTAGCGTCTGTAAAAACATTTGTCCGGCTCATATACATCCCACTACTCGGCTCGAGCCTCGTCCATAATAGGGGAGATATTAACCTCCTAGATCACGCTAGTCAGACGTGTTGGTATAGGGTTTAATTTCAAGTTTTCCTTCTCTTAGATAGATGTTATAAGCATATTTAATCCCCTAGTCGTCTTTTACGATACCCACGGGTAAGAAAAAGTCCAATTCAACACCCCCTCTTGTTGAACTGGTACTTTTTGTAACGACTACGTCCTGCACCAAGAAATAATCCTTGTATTGTGGGGGACTTTACAAACGTATAACTCGCGGACACATATTACATCCATACTCATAATAACAATTTTTAGATCCCACTAAATGTTGTCATGCATGAGATTCGAACCCGCGACACTGGCACGGCAGGTCGGTATCTCAACCACTACGCCATCTGTACAGTTTTTACTCGATCACCATACGGAATAACATTATTTTTATATAAAGAAAATAACACATTATATATTATGCTAAACGCTTGGCTTTACACTTTTTGGTAGCAATTGAAAACAAGGATTTAAACATAAAGTCCTTATAAAATATGCATGAGAAAAAGAAACATTTTGCGATAAAAAAGTTTCGAGTGAGTTATCAATGACTTACAACTTTATGATTTGCTAAATGCCAAAGCGGCAGTAGCAAGTGTTAAGTGAATTTTACTGCTGTTTGCAAATGTTTTTCGTATTATTTGCGCATTAACTTTTTAATTTTTATTTTCAGAATGTGTAGAAAAGAGAAAGTTTGATCGTTATTTGATATGTGTGTTATGAAAATGGTGTTTATGAAAATTATGTATGTATTGAGGATCATTAGATCATCTAATATTACTAGAGTAGCTTTTACTACTTATTGTCAACTAGAAATCTTACGCATCTGTTATTTCTCAAGTCAAAGAAATTATAGATATCTTTGCTCTAAGCGCACGCGATGATTTTGATGATATTTGCTATACTAGAGTTTTCGGGGCCAAAAAATCGATCTAGCTAGGTTTCATTTACAGAAAATGTCGTTTTTTCAGTGTTTTTAGCTAATCAATACAATGACATAAAATGTTATTGACATTCTCTGAATAGGAATTCGAGTTTCGCCATCGCTGTCAAGATTGACAATAACTCAGTTGGGAAGTTATCCAGTCGCATTCAAACAGCGTGAGATCGAACCTCGGTGTTATTATAATTCTGTTTTTGTAATTTTTGATATTTTTTTCATTATTTAATTATATTTATTTTTATCAATATATATTTAAATAAGTTCGTCAAAAATACAATTTACGAAAAAAAAAATATACCGAGCAAAGCTCGGTCAACGGATATATAAAATAAAATAGGATATTTAAAATATAATAAATAAAAAAGGAAAAAGAAATAACACATAGAAGCGAGTGCAACTGTTAGACGAGACGATCTATCTTCTCAATCTATATAGGTCTTGCTATTAGGCTGACGTTGCCTACCACGCTGATCCGAGGAATAACTCAAGATTGTATTTGAACCCTGGCTGAGGCCGTGGTTGGACGGACCGGTGAATAGTCCGCCACCCGCAGACAGCCCGACCCCGTGATGGCGATGCTCCATCAACACTGTCTTGTTCCCGGGACGTCCAATGGGACAATACCCGAAAGGGTATTGTCCCATTAACCTAACCTAACCTGCCGGGCCACCCATAGATCTCAAGTAATCGCTAGCAGTGGTCGGCTCCATATGTTATGGGGCCGCACACCCCTCATCCATCGCCCCGGATGGAGCGGGCGATGATAATGATATATAAATTTAGATATTAGAGATAACCTTATTTCATATAAAAACTGATGAGGATAAAAGATAGCATTTAATGACTTCTAGTTATACTATCCAAAAACAAAGCTTTTGAACTCTAATCAAGACGGCCATAAAATGAAACTAATCAGATTACAAGTGGAAAAGCACACACATAAAATATATTTCTAATAAAATTTATATACATTTTATCATAAATTGATAGAGGAAAGATCTTTGATAATAAGGTCTTAGGTGTCTTAATTTTTATATGTAAACAAAATTATAATGAAAAGTGTTCGAAAAGGATGAAAAGGATGCTTAAAGGTGCAATACTAGCAGAGGCTGCCGCATCGAGCGGCACCTCGTCGGGGTCGGGCCCGATTTGTCGGACGCCCAGTTTGGTTTTCGGAGAGGGCGTTCGACGATCGCGGCCCGGCTGCGCCTGAAGGCCGTGGTAGCGGAGGCCGTCACCGGCAGAGGGGTCCTGTTGGCGGTGTCCGTGGACATCGCCAACGCCTTCAACAGTCTGCCATTCAGCTGCATCAGGGAGGGGCTGAGATATCACGGGGTGCCCGTGTACCTCAGGCGGCTGGTGGCAGACTACTTGGAGGGGCGCAGCGTCCTCTACGTTGACCGAGTAGGGGACGTTGTGCGAACGCCCATGACATGCGGTGTCTCACAGGGGTCGGTTCTGAGTCCGACCCTGTGGAACATCGGCTACGACTGGGCGTTGAGAGGAAGCCTCCCACCCGGGCTGGGCGTAATTTGCTACGCCGCCGATACACTCGTCACAGCCTGGGGTGGGACGCTAGAGGAGGCGGCAAGCCTGGCAACTCTCGGCACCGTGGAGATTGTCAGGCGGATCGAAGCGCTGGGGTTGAGGGTAGCCCTGGAAAAGACGGAGGCCCTTTTGTTCCATGGCCTCCGTACCGCCGGGCCTCCCGCCGGCGCTTCGATCACCGTGAAGTCGGTCACCATCAGCATCCAGGGCCACATGAAGTAGTTGGGGCTGGTGCTCGACGGGCATTTTTGGTTCCGGGAGCATCTCCATCGACTTGTTCCCCGGCTTGTCGGCGCGGCGTCCGCCCTTTCGCGGCTGATGCCGAATGTGGGTGGACCCAGCGCTACGTACCGACAGCTGTACGTGGGGGTGATCTGGTCGATGGCCCTGCACGGCGCACCGGTGTGGGCGGGGTCCCTGACCGTCCATCTTACGGCCCTCCTGTGGCGACCACAGAGAGTCATGGCGATCAGGGGCATACGGGGTTACTGCACGGTGGCGACGGAGGTAGCGTGCCTCCTGGCCGGTACTCCCCCGTGGGACCTGGAGGCGGAGATGCTCGCCGAAATTTATCGGCGGGTGTCGGAGACGCGCGCCCGCGGCGGCATGGTCTCCATCAAAGAGATCACCACCTGGCGGGTCGACGCCCGCCGAGAAGTCGTTGCCCGTTGGGCAGTCCAGCTGCAGAGTCCTCGGTACGGTGTCAGGAATGTCGAAGCCCTCCGGCCGGTGCTGATGGAGTGGTTGGAGCGGACGCACGGGGTGTTTTCCTTCCAACTGGTGCAGGTGCTGACGGGGCACGGTTGCTTCGGGAAGTACCTGCACAAGATTGTCAGGAGGGAGAGCACACCGTCCTGCCACCACTGCAGTTGCGACGAGGACACGGCGCAGCACACACTCGTGGAGTGTGCTGCATGAGAGGGAGATTGCCGTGAACTCGTCGCAATTATCGGTGCCGACCTGGCGCTGCCGACCATCGCCAGGGAGATGCTCGTCAGCGTCAGGAACTGGGACGCGGTTGCCGCCTTCTGTGAGGCCGTAATCTCACGGAAGGAGGCGGCGGATCGTGTGCGAGTGGAGCTCCTATTCAGCGACACGTTCCGCCGCCGGCGACTCTGGCGGCGCAGGCGCGAGTATCTGCGCCTAATGCCGCCCTAGTCGAGGCCGCGGGTGATTGGACCGGGGAATTGTCCGTCACCCGCAGAGAGGCTGACCGTGCGACGGCGACCGACGTCCCAGGACGTCGAGAGGTGAGGTTACCCGAAAGGGTATTCCGTTGGGCCGACCACTGACGACAAGTCACATCTGCTCCGGTGGTCGGCCCAACAACGAGGTGACGTGGGTACGGGTGGGTTATGGGCCCGCGCACCGTCCTTTCATCGCCCCGGAAGGATGCACCGCGCGTGCGCTTACCATAGCCCACCCAAAAAAAAAAAGGTGCAATACTATCTACGTTCTCTGCACCAGAAGACTTTCTAAGGCTTTCCTCGTCTTTTTAGTGAACCATCGTGGCTTTACATTTCATTATAACATGATCTTCATTCTGTTTAATAAACCTAAATAATGAATATTCAGGGTCAGTCAGTTTAAAAAGCCTAAATAATGAATATTATGAACAGAAAACACGGATTATAAATAATGTCAGCCTTTTTCAGGGATATCATGCGTATAACGAATCTTATGGCAGTTTGAATTATAAGCCGCTGAATAAAATTTTGTTACTTATTAGATTCAAAGTATACTATTTCAGATTAACCTATATATGGCTTATATTAAGATTTGTGGTATATATGTATGTTTCATAATGTAAGGGTGTGTATTTTCTACTCGTGTGGTGCCGAGAATACAGTATATCGTCAATCTTAAGAACATAAAAGTCACAACTCAGATAGCTGAGAGATCACTATAGCCTGCATCCCTAGTATAGTCAATATCACCTTAACTATGGACTGATAGTTAAGGTGTTATTTGGTTGTTACTACAAAATTACCTTTTTATTGGATTCATGTCATCATTATCATCTCAGACCATAAAGGTCCCACTGTCGAGGTCAGATCTCCTTCTCAATAGAAGGGAAGGATTCTTGGCTAGGCTGATTAAAGGTGTTATCGCAGGCATAGGGTAGGTATATCGAGTAGAGTCGTCTTTTATGACACCTACGGGTAAGAGAGGGAAGTGGTGAATTGCATTCTTAGTATGTCATCTCACGGAAATTTTATAACATGGTACATATTAAAATTGTTTCCGTTACATTTAAGTTTTCTATGTAACGCTTATATATTCCAAGCAGACGAAATTATGATTATAGCTATATAGTATGTATTAAGTTTCTGTACTTCGTGAAATCTTATGTATACATAATTTACTCATCTTAACAATAGTTGTCCGTATATGTACATGGTATGTTAAATAAATATTTCTCCCTGTGGAAATCAAACCAAAACAGTACGTAAGCGAGCCGAAATAATAACGTAACTCTCTACGTCATCCATTTACTAAGGTAATTCCATTATTAAGGTTGCTTTATTTTTTAATTTATGTATATTTATTAATTTCATTATAGGACTAAAGGAGTCCATGTTTCATACATGCAATCTTCATTACTAGTTCATGATCGATTTTATCAGTTACCAATATACTAAGATATGTATAGAATTTCAGAACAAGTGTGTAGATTTACTTATACTTTATTTACAGCATTATTCAAGAGTCTTATAGAGATATTATGTATGCTGTTCTTTTTTATTGCTGATCGTGGCAAACGAAAAATAGCACAACTGATGGATCTTTACTAGGCCGTTATCTACCGTGAAGAAAGTGAAGGGAGAGGGAATGCGTGCAAAAAGCTTTGGTGATATTAAAGGCATTACTAAAACTCATCATCAACCTAACCTAACCCATCCAATCTGTCCGGGGTGACGAATGTATGACGTGCAACCCCATAACCTACTGTATTCCCTCTCCATCGCCATTTGGCTGACCACTATTACTGATTCCTTGACATTCGTGGCCGGCCCGGCGTATACCCATTCGGGTAGCGTCTCCTTCGACGCCCCGGCAACCGGTACCGATCTCAAACTCACGCGATCGGCCCCACTGCGGGTAGCAGACTGATCCCCGGTCCGTCCATCTGCGACCTCCGCTAGGGCAACCCCTGGCGCAGGTTGGTAAGTCAAGTCATCACCGATGACTGCGACGAGTTTACGGCGCCGCTCTGCCCAGATCACTCAGACCTCGAGCGTATGCTGCGCCATGTCCTCGTTGCAATCGCAGTGGTATTAGGAAGGCGTTCTCTTTCTCCTCGTGATCTTGTGTAGGTACTTGCAGAAGCAATCATTCCCGACAACACTCGCAACAGTCGGAAGAAGAGGACCCCGTGCCGCCGATTTCAGATGTACTGCCCCACGGGCAATATCGTCCCTCCAATCATCGCCCCGCCAAGTAGCCAGCTTACGGGGTAAGACATAGCCGCCCCCGCCAGCGTCGCTGACAACCGCCGGTAAAGACCTGCGAGCATCTCCGCCTCCAAATCCCACGGGGAATTTTCGGCCAACATGCATGCATCCGTCGCTATCGTGCGGTATCCGTGTTTGGTTCTGATTACCATGGCCCTCTGTGGTCACTATTAGAGAGCTCTGAGTATCCAACTCAGGTCCCGTCCGGTCACGGACTCCGTCTACACGGGTGCGCTGTACAGGGCCATGAACCGCCGCGTACAACCGTCAGCACGTCGAGCAGACATTGAAGCGTAAGAGTGAGACACTAGCTTACAGCCTAAATGTTGCAAAAACGTTCGATAGGGTCTGGCACAGGGCCCTTCTGCTATGGCGGTAAGGGCTATTAGGGGCTACCGTACTGGGTCCTGGAATGCGGCTACACTGCTAGCAGGCGACCCGCCTTGACCGCTGGTGGCAGAAGCGCTGGCGAATGTATACCGGTTCCGCGCAACAGCACGAGTCAACGGCGAGCAGGTCTCCGCAGGGGGACTGGGCAGAGGTCGAGAAGTGGCTCGAATGGAAGTTATTCGGCGGTGGAGTAAAGATCCTCTAGATCTTTTCTCCCGTAGCAGGGTGGGGGACTGTGGAGGCGGTTGCGCCACATCCCCATCGCTGGCTCAGGAGAACGCAAGGCGGCCTTACATTTAGGATGGTGCAGGTGCTTACCAGACATGGGATCTTCGGTAAGTACTTGCAAAAAATTGGAATAGAAGAGGCCCAGGATGTCATGAGTGTGGCGCGTTAATCAACGATGCGCGTCACACACTGAAAGTATGCCCCACCTGGGGGCCTCAGCGCCACGTCCTGTCCACGGAACTGGGAATAACAGACCTGTCGTTGCCAACCATCATCTCCAAGATGCTCGGCAGCGACAGCTGTTGGTCATCAATAACCTCCTTCTGTGAGGCTATCATGACAAGGAAGGAGGCTGCGAAGCGGGCACGCGAGGCGCTTGCGTCCGCTGACTCACTCCGCCGGCGACGACCAGGGAGGAGGAGACGCCGCTATGTGCTCCTCTTCCCACCGCCCTGAATGATGACAGGACGTGACCAGACGGCCAAGCGTTGGGGTGCCGGAGAGATTGTCTGATGACATTCTATATGTCATAAGACGATCTTTCCGGCACCCCGTAAAAGCGCGGAAGGGACCACTGTGGTTTTAGTTGGTATTACGGTCACTTTTATGGCCGGCGAGTCCCACACACACACACTCCCCTGTCTATAACCGGAGGGGGATAGTGCGCAAGTGCATTTCCAAATCGTGAAAAAAAAGGTCCCTTCTGCCGATGTTACCATGTTATGGAATCCCACCAAACATGATAATGTCCCTTGGAGTGATAAATCCAACGAAAGATAGATCCAACTTATGTCTGGAATCGAACGTTCTTTGGGACTAGCCGCGGCATGGTGTGAACGGTACCTATTTAGTTCAGTTCAATCCCACAAAGACAAAAGTTTCTTTTATTGCGAAGAAGGACCCGTTCATTATAGCGCCTTAGTACCAAGCAGAAACTCAAATTTACAAGAGTATTACGTCGCGTCGAACTATTGAACAAAATACAATTTTGGAGCCATTTGAAGGGCACTGACAAATTTTCAAGCTGAAAACTTTTTAAACAGTATATGATATTAAACTCTGCCTACATTCATATTTAACCCTCATTAGGATTTTATATTTTAACCCATTGGTTAAAATATAAAATATAGTAATACATACTATATTATGGTGATAAACTATCCAAAATAACAAATAAAAACTGCCAGGATTATACGTTTAGGTATATATCAATTGATGTGAATCTTATTTATACGTCTCATTGCTGACCTGGAGCCTCCTCTAAATATCTTACTCAAGATTTCATTGAAATAGTTGTGCCAAATAAAAGATTTTAGAGTCATTTAGAGCATGTATAATGTAATATCGACATCACATTTTTAGCTCAATAAGCAGTACTTTATAAAGATTATTGAAAACGTCTATTAATACACAGTAATATTAGTACACGGTAGGCTTACAGTAACATCGTTGTAGTAAAAAATAATGGAGTGTGAAATTATGCCTAAAGGCACTTGCAAAAATATTGTTCATTATTATTACTTACTTCAAGTAGATAAACATTTCAAGCTAGTAATCACAATGATATTATTTGGCTCGGCAAATTTTATGAATATTTTTTACGTAGTTCCATTATCATAAGATATCGTAACTACATACCTGCTATACCTACATGATGCTTCCTTACTAATCCTAAACTACAATAATATTATAAATGCAAAAGTGAGTTTGTTTGTTTTTCATCCTTAAGCCACCAAAACGATTTTAAAATCTATGTATGAGGAATAGAGACTACGCGGGAAAACCGTGGGGATTTCGTGAATTTTAAGTTTTTTCACCAATGGACACTACATTATCAGCATATATGTAGGTCTTCCATGTGGTGACAGAGGAAGAATACAATTCACCACTCCCTATCTTGCCCGTGGATATCGTAAAAGACGACTAAGGGATACAACACGTATATAACATCTATACAAGAGAAGGAGACTTCGAAATAAAACCCAATACTAACCTTAATTTTTGATTGACAAACCAAGTTTGATCAGCATTGTATAGAATGTCAATTTACCTCCTATCGTGGAGGAAGCGCGAGTCCAACAGTGGGATATATATGAGCTGAAATGATGATGATGATGAATATATGTAGGCAATTCTTATCCCAGTATTCCCATGAAAAGGGGAACAAAGCAAGTGAAAGCACGTGATGTTGACCGATTTTATAAATTCTTTCAACTATGGAAAGCTACATTATCAGCAACTAAGACATGTAGGCTATTTTTCATCACGGTATTCTGTCGGAAACTGGAACTAGGCGAGTGAAACTTCTAGGTATATCCTAGTTTAAAAATTCTTTCACCAATAGACACCTACATTATCCACGAGTAATATGTTCCGACGAAGTAGTGGAGGCCTTATACGAGGACATCTCGAAAACCAGCCACACGTCCCAAACCCACTTCACGGTGATTATGGGAGACTTCAATGCAAAGCTAGGCAAAATAGACAGACAATGAGCCAAAAGGGGGGTAATATGGATTGGGATAAAGAAACCAAAGGGGCCAAACACTGTCTGATTTTTGAAGAGGGAGGGCTTATTTATGTTGAATTCCTTCAAAAACCGACCACAAAAGAAGTGGACCATTTTTTTATTATTTTGGTGGGCTATGGTAAGCGCACACGCCGTCCATTCCGTGTGGAGCTACGAACGCAGACGAGCCCATAACCCATCCAAGGCTCGTCGCCTTCGTCGTTGGGTCGACCACCGACGCCAAGTTCCTTGTCCTCAGTAATTGACTTTGACCTTGAATACCTTGCTAAGTACCCTCTCCTCTCCACGTCCAGGACGTCGGTTGGCGTCGTGCGATCAGCCTCGCTACGAGTGACGGTCTATAATCCCCGGTCCGGTCACATGCTGCTTCGGCTAGGGTGGCATCAGGCGCAGGTACTCGCGCGGAGAGTGCGCTGGAGGAGTTCCTCTAGAGTTCTCCGCAGCCTCCTTTCGTGAGATGACGGCCTCACAGAAGGCGGCGACTGCGTCCCAAAAGGAGGTGGATCTGGATTGGCTCCGATTGTTTCATTAAAAACGAGATACGACTTCATCTCGTCGCACAAACAACAAATCTTCAATGATGTCTCTGTGATCATCAGGATTAAAGAGTGGTCACCGGATGGTACGAGGCACATTGGATTTGCGAAAGTCGAGCGATTTCGCTTGATGAAGTCCACACTCCGACCTACACCTGTTCAATACTAAAACCCCGAGAGCTTTCAGCTCCAATTATATAATCGCCTCCAATGCATGGAAGAGTGCGAATTCTGGAACGATATGAGCAACAGGTTTGTGGAAACTGCCCACGCCGTTGGGTCGAAGTTCTTTAAGGCCCGTCCCGCAGATAGATCAAGTAAACTTTCAGACTAGCCTCATGAGCTCATGGAACGCAGAAAGCATATAACGGTGTAGTCTTCAGCAGATTGGTCCAACTTGGCAGCTAAATAGACAAATCTCCAACTTTGTGCGATGCGACGTTCGCCAATTCAATACAGCGTGCGGAACGCGAAAGTGTTCGCACAAGATTTGTCTATCGGGCACAGTCAAATGACTAAGCTGAAGACAGATGACGGCATTATTATAACATCCAAAAATGAGATCTTGGTAGAGATCGAAAGGTTCTATAAGCGGTTGTATAGGATATATAAGAGTAAGGTTCTATAAGAGTAAGGTTCTATAAGATCCCAGATCCAAGCTAACTCAGCACTACGCCGAGGAAATCCCGGACATCAGCTTGTACGAGATCAGAATGGCTCTGAAACAATAAACGGGCAGGCACCGAGAGATGACGGATACCACAGGGCTCCAGAGAGCAGGCAACAAAACAGTTCTAAAAGCCCTACAGAAATTGTTAAATTCTGTCATTCTCGGGGGCGACGTTCCCGAGTATATATATATTACTAATTATATCTCCATTTAAGAGCATACGTAAGTTGATTCTTAGAATGAGAACGTTGTATTCAGACGTTGTGGGTTTTTTTTTTTTTTTTTAATTGCAAACGGTGGCAAACGAGCAGACAGTACACCTGATGGTAAGTGTTGCTGCCGCTCATAGACCTTTACAAGGCCGCTGCTTACCGCGAAGAAAGTGAAGGGAGTGTGAATGCGTGCATTGAGGCTCAGTGATACCAAAACCCTCCACACGCAAACACCCTCAGAAAGTTGGGCTTCCGGCTCTTTCACTCACCGAACAAAGCGCAGTAACAAATTGCTACTACTCAGACGTCGATTTTCTGCGAGAGCGTGGTACTACCCCGGACGGACCGGCCCGCGGCTGTAGACAGATAACTGTCGACAGTGTGGTCCTACCACTCCACAAAATATCTCGCGTAATATCTCCAGTAGGTTATAATTAGCATTCAACTTCATTCCGATATTGAATATAGATTTATATTTCATTTTCAAAATTAAAGAGACATTCACAAGTGTAAAAAGCAGATGACATAATCGGATTGAACTAAGTAAATAAACGTAGACTTCGTGGAAATGGAAAATATTAAATTTTGAAGTTAACAATCATATTAAAATTTAGTTATAACTGCTAATTATCACTAAAAGTGCCTATCGTGGCAATACTAATATCATTTCCCCATTTACTCTCTCCAGCGACACATCACAAGAACCAACAAAAAGCAACCTTTTTATCCGTCCGTTTTTAATTGACTATGCGACGGTTCAGTCAGAAAGATAAATGAACCTCAAATGAAACTAAGCCTTTTTATTTTTGTTTTATCCAAAAATACACTTTACGTTGTTTAAATAAGGTATATTTTTAGCTTTTGGTAAATCACGTGGCTACTGACCTCGCTTTTCTGGATGTGACGCAAACATGTATTTGGTGGAGCCCTCCTATTATGTGACCCTATGAATCGTATGTTAGTCATTTATGATGTCACGCGTTATTATAATAGATATTAAGCCGTTTACTGAAAATATCCTTAAATGTGGCGTTTTATTTTACAGGTAAGCTATTAATAAGCTGCATTAAAAATATAATGTAAAGTTAACTCATAAAAATATAGCGAGAATTATAAATAAAAGATAAGTAACACCTTTCTTAAAAAAATACGCAATATTTATATATGCACTAATACACCAACAATATGCTGTGTTTTAATACACTATATACTATGTAAGTCACGATAGAAAAATTTCAACAGCATGTACCGTTCAATTTCCGAAAAGACAATGTACTTTAACCACATTTTACATTTACTTATAACCACATCCGCGCACTTCACCATACAGGACACCGAGCAGTTTGATCGACCTTCGTGCTTCGCTTATAACTTATAAGCAAATTTTTGATTCAGGCGATTTATCTCAACGTATGGTAACGTATCTTCAAATACCTGGAAATATGTTACGCTACGCATACGCACGCTACAACATGCCGGGACTATAACAGCACTCGATCTGAAGAATTGCTCAATTTCATTGAGTCGTACTTGCTGTTATATTTGATGTCCACGAACACTTGCCATAAGACTATCCACTTCATTTCTAGTCACTCTGGGATCTAATTCTAACATGTCAAAATGGTTATTGACGTTACAGACAATATCTCTTGCTAGTCATCCGTATAGTTAGCGCGTGAGGTAGCTCATTGCACATTTGATTGGCATTGTAAATAATAAAAGTAAAGAAAGTTCTAGGGCATACTATAAAAATAAATAAAATTTCACGCGCACTAATTAAAATTTGTAAATGACATTAATTAAAATGTATATTATATTCGATATTTTAATAGCATACGAGCATACATGTTGTCTAAATAAAGAGTATTAAAAAGAGACCAATGTTGGCTTTTTATAATAAATGATTTACAAATAGAATAATGGTTCTATAGATATGAAGAACCAGCTAACTTATTTGTAATTTCATATAACAACATTAAATCTTTATGCGCGTGTTCTAAAGATCTCAAATTATTTAAAAAAGTTAAAGTTTCGATATAACAATTCATGTGATATTTTTCCATCAAAATCGGTGTAACCGTTCAGGAAAAGTTCAGTCACATATAAGCGTATAGAAAAATTATATACATGACGATTATTAGATAGTAACACTGTATTTCATTATAAAGGAACTATACGTTTGTATTAAAAAAGTTCTTACATCTACATGTTATTTTTTTCTTCATAAGATTTTATAAAAGCCTTATGCTGCCCTAGCAGAGGCTGCGGGTTACCGGACCGGGGATTTAATTCGGCACCCACGGAGAGGTTAGCCTCGCGACGGCGATCGGCGTCCCGAGAGAACGCCGATGGCAGAGAGCACTCCCTCGGAGTATTTCATCGGGTGGACCACTGAAGTCAAGGCACTCTGCACCGGTGGTCGGCCCACAGTCGAAGACGACGTGCTTTATGGGTGGGTTACGAGGCCGCGTGGCCCCACAGACAGAGCCGGCGGAGACGGAGCGCTGACCGTAGCCTACCCTAAAAAAAATTAAGATTTTATAAACCGTATGACCGTTTTTTTCCGTGACCTCAAAGTGTTTTATTGCGATGCCACTAATTATATCGTTTTCTAATTTTAAGCCTTGGTATTTGATATCTATATTAAGGTACCCATATATCGATTAATACCTATTGTTTAAACGGCGATATTGAATATATTATAATCTTGAAACAGCGGCTATACTTAATTTAGAATTTAGTCACTAGCTTTATAGATTATCTTCTAAAACCTTTAACATTCGATACACATATTAAGGTTAAATATTGAGATTTTAACAATATCAAATATTGCAGATCACATTGTCATCAAAATTAAAAGTACAAACCAAGAGGGTAAGGAAAATTTAAAAGATAGAATTGAATACGAATGGACTAAAATATGAACTAATATTTATAATGCAATACTATTACAACAACTACATATATACAATTATACATACTTGCTACGATCTTGACATACCACTTTCGCCTCCTCTACATTAATTAATCTCCTCATGCATGCTCTTCGGCTTAGGGTACTTCTAGCCTGACCTTTCTTTCTTACAACAACTATATGGGCATCAATAATATTGTAAATAACAAATCTTAGTTATATTTACTATTATTATTTATGAATATCTGGTTGACTGAGCTTCGCTCGGAAAATTTTTGTTGTATTTTTGTCGTATTTATTTAGGTATATATTAATAAAGAATAAAAATTAAATAATGAAAAAAATATCAACAATTACAAAAAGAGAATAATAATAACACCGAGATTCAATCCGACGCTGTTAGAATGCCAAAACAATACAAAAAGAGAACTGAACAACTTCCCAACTGAGCTATCGTAACTCATGACGTTGACAACGAAATATGAATTCATATTCTTTTAAAATGTAATGTCATTGTATTGTTTTGCTAAAAACACCGAAAAAACAACATTTTCTATAAATAAAACCTAGCTAGATCGATTTTTTGGGCCCGAATCCTTCAGTATGCCAAGTTTCAACAAAATCGTTGGAGCCGTTACCGAGATCCTGAAAATATATATATTTACAAGAATTACTCGTTTAAAGATATAAGATATATATATATATATATATATATATATATACAAGAATTGCTCGTTTAAAGATATTAGTATTACTAACACATAAAATTCTCATTATGACGTTTAATTAATTAAAATAATATTACATAATCGTTTGCGTCAGGGTAGAGTAGGATATATCTAATTTAAGTGTAACAACACCGGTATAAAGTGAATTGCAATGAAATTTCAGCGGAGACCGGGAAAGGGCTTAAAATTAAATTGCACAGGACAGGAGAAACTAAATAAAACTTGTGATGAATATAATTTAAAATATTTGTGTATGTACGTCACATTAACGTCGTATACAGATTGATTATGATTTCACTAACGATATAAAAATATTTTTATAGGCGTTTTAGGACTAAACAAGTCAGTTAGGTAAACATAATTATAATTTGTGACACGCTATCGAGCTTTGAAGCTTTAACACACTCTGTTAGCAAAACGTAATACCTGATACTTGTTTTTTTTCTATTAAATGACTGTATTTTTGTATGTAAATATCTGCTTTCGCGGTAATAGCTCACTGTAATTATCAGACACACTTTTAAAAATTATTTTTAATGCGTCATATTGCTTGATACCATTTGAGACAGTTTCTATATTAACAATCGCATAATATATATATATATATTCAAGAATACGTTATCCCACCAAAAACATAAATGTAAATCTTATATCTTTAAACAAGCAATTCTTGTATATATATATATATATATATATATATTTATTCAGGATCTCGGAAACGGCTCCAACGATTTTGTTGAAACTTGGCATACTAGAGGTTTCGGGTCCAAAAAATCGATCTAGCTAGGTTTTATTTATAGAAAATGTTGTTTTGTCCGTGTTTTTAGCAATATAAACAATGACATTAAATTTTAAAAGTATATGAATTCAAATTTCGTTGGCAACGTCATGCGTTACGATAGCTCAGATGGGAAGGTGACAGGTTTTAATTTTGGTATTTTTTCAATCGAACAGCGTTGGTTTGAATCTCGGTGTTATTATTATTCTCTTTTTATAATTCTATATATATTTTTCATTATTTATTTTTTATTTTTTAGTAATATATATCTAAATAAATTCGATAAAAATATGCCGTGCGAAGCTCGGTCAACCAGATATTATGTATTTATAGGAACAAAATAACATTATGAACAAGTATCAAACTCTATTTCTTTGCTTTATTGGATACCTATAACAATTGCTGTTATTTATAAAAAAATATAAGACCTTAAAGTAGGTTAGATTTGACTTAGTCAGTTTTCATTACATCAGTCATTTTATAAAGTTATTCAACACACACACACACACACACACACACACACACACACACACATATATTATATATTATATATATATTAATTCTCTTAAAAACTGGCCAAGTAAAATCTAACCTACTTTAAGATCTCACATTTTTTTAAATAATTTTTTAGGTATCCAATAAAGCAAAGAAATAGAGTTTAATACTTGTTCATAATAATAATAATAATAAAATAAACCCTCTGGGCCAGTTGTTATCTCACCATGAGACTAACGCAAAACTCGGAGGAACATTATATGGCTCTCTAAATTCTTTTGATATAAAAGAACAATGTATCACAAGATTTATAGGAAAGCCAATAAACCGCAGGGCAGCTTGTGGCGTGCTGAATGTGAGTGGCGACACTGCGGTCCTGAGTGCCCCAGAGAGTTGGCCAGGGCCTCGTATCCAGCTGGCCTTTATTGGCTGGCTGGAGTGGAAACCGAAGAGTGCCCGCAGGATTCTCAACTCTGGCTTGCCTTAAACGGCTGGTCAGAGAGGGGTCGCCAGAGCTATATGCTCGAGGGTGGAAGTGTCATTTTCAAGGGCATAACTACGGGGAAACCACTGCGATGGTGAAACCGGCGCCGCACCGCTCGACACCCCAAGCCACTTGCACCAATGTTGCCCTCCTGTTGCCCGTATGGCCTGCGTGTCTGTGGCGACCGTTTAGGGGGGCCCATTCAGTGAGTTGGCGAGTCACCGTCTGCCAAAGTTCAAGACGATAAAGGTATTGAAGGCAGACGTCAGTTTTTAAATCAATAGCATTAAGTTAGACCAGTCCATCGAACCTCCAACCCCATAATCATATATTAGATACCATAATCAACAATAGTTTTATACCTACCGTTGGCAGTCCACGTGTGTTATGTGCAGACGTGGAGTGTCATTGGTAGACGTCCCATCCCATTTTTAGATTAAATTTCTCCAAAGGCCTCTGCGTGTTGGATCCATATCCCCATGTAAGCCTTTCAAAGGACCGGGTATCTTCCCTAGGAAGATCCCGTGAACAAGGAGATAAAATAATAATAATAAATTTATTTCAGATATACAATCCATAATTTGTTAGTGTATTAGTAACATAATGTGCTTATATTTTATGTTAGTATTGTTAGTATTATAATTAGATACATTTTACACATTACAACCCTATAACTAATTTTATCAAATAACTTTGGATAGGACAATCTGGTCTTACCGCAATAGTTTTCAGGATGCTATTGCGACTGCTCCGCAGACGCTGCAGTAGGGAAGCCGCTTTTTTTCGCATAATTGCGTGGAAACCATCCACGCGTGCTTCGGCAAACATTGTCGAGGCACTGCAGCGCCACGGCAGCCGCAACAGCATTCTGAACGCATTATTATACTGTACGCGAAGAGTGTTGTAGGCTCGTCGCGTATACGACACCCACAAGCCACTCGAGTAGAACGACTGACAGAAGGCTTTAAATAGCGTAATCTTAACGTCAGCCGTACATCGAGCGAACCTGCGCGCAATCATATTGCTCCTTACCGCCAACGCTCTACGCTCACGTTCTATGTCACTATTATCATCTAGCTCACTGGTAACAATGTGACCTAGATATTTAAAACTTTGTACAACACTGAGTGCCACTCCATTCAGATATACTGGAGGCACATGGCGGGGTTGTCGTTTATAGGCCTTAAATACCATCAGTTGACTCTTTATTGAGTTGTATTTAAGGCCGTGCACCTCCGCATATGACTCGCAGATCTTTATCAGCTACCTTAGCCCACTTATCGATGGACTGAGCAGCACCATGTCATCCGCGTAACTTATGTTATTAAAACACATACCTAAAAACCTCTGGGCCAGTCGTTATCTCACTATGGGACTAACGCAAACCTCGGAGGAACATTATATGACTCTTTTTTTATTATTGCCAACGGTGGCAAACGAGCAAACAGTACACCTGATGGTAAGTGTTGCTGCCGCTTATGGACCCTTTCAAGGCCGCTGCCCACCGCGAAGAAAGTGAAGGGAGTGGGAATGCGTGCATCGAGGCTCGGTGACACCAAGGGCACCACCAAAACCCTCCACACGCAAACACCCTCAGAAAGTTGGGCTCCCGGCTCTCTCGCTCCCCGAACGAAGCGCAGTAACTAATTGCTACTACTCAGATGTCGATTTTCTGCGAGAGTGTGGTACTACCCCGGACGGACCGGCCCGCGGCTGTAGACAGATAACTGTCGACAGCGTGCTCCTACCACTCTAAGTTCTTTTGATATAAAAGAAAAATGTATCACAAGATTCGTAGAAAAGCCAATAAACCGCAGGGCAGCTTGTGGCGTGCTGAATGTGAGTGGCAACACTGCGGTCCTGAGTGCCCCAGAGAGTCGGTCAGGGCCTCGTATCCAGCTCGCCTTTACTGGCTGGCTGGAGTGGAAATCGAAGAGTGCCCGCAGGACTCTCAACTCTGGCTTGCCTTAAGTGGCTAATCAGAGAGGGGTCGCCAGAGCTTTATGCTCGGGGGTGGAAGTGTCATTTTCAAGGACATAACTACGGGGAAATCACTGCGGGTCTCCGTTTATCGGGGGCTTGCGATGGTGAAACCGGCGCCGCACCGCTTGACACCCTAAGCCACTTGCACCAATGTTGCCCCCCTGTTGCCCGTATGGCCTGCGTGTCTGTGGCGACCGTTTAGGGGGGCCCATTTAGTGAGTTGGCGAATCACCGTCTGCCAAAGTTTAAGATATGATGGTATTGAAGGCAGACGACAGTTTCAAAATCAATAGTTTAAGTAAATAGTCCACCAAACCTCACAACCCCATAATCAGGTTTTATATATCATCATTACATAATAGTTCTACACCTACAGTTGGCAGTCTACGAGTGTTATGTGCAGATGTGGAGTGTCATCGGTAGATGTCCCATCCCATTTTAACATTAAATTTTTCCAAAGGCCTCTGCGTGTTGGATCCATATCCCCATGTAAGCCTACCAAAGGACCGGGTATCTTTCTTTGGAAGATACCCGTGACACTGAGATACATGATAATAATAATAATAATCTTTATTTTCAAAAATATGGTTATAGTAGGTCTTACTTATATAACATAATCCAGCATATTCTACCACATATGATTTCTAGCATCTAAACAGAATCTAAGTGAGCCGTCTTTTTTGGTGTCATAACGACTGGGTTTGACCATGGAGAATTTGAACGGGCAATTACTCCAAGTTCTAGCATTTTATCGACCTCATCGTCCAATGCTTTTAATTTGACGGGAGATAAAGGATAGTATTTTTTAAGGATACGGCAGCATAGCATAACTGCTACTGTATACAGACAAATAGCCATATTAGGTTTGAGGTAGAACATTAGGTAATTATTAATATTATGCTAGTAATAATTTCTTTTGTGAGAAATCTTTTTTGTTATTATGCTGTTAAAATATTAACTCATGTTTAGTTAGGTACACCATAGTTGAATCTTAGTTAGAACTTAGTTCTTAAGGGATAGTTTTAGTCTCCCATAACTTTTAACTTATGTGCTTTATATTTTTTTTCTCTTTCTCTCTCATCTTAGGTTAAAGTTTTTTTTCTCGGTTGACCCGGCTGTACAAACAACTGCGTAGTTTGTTTTCTGAGTCAACCGAGAAAAAAAACTGTGTTCTAGCGCGTTGCTCTTGGTTCCTGTCATCGAGCGAAGGCGGACGTGCCTCGTAAGACTACGAGGGAGTGCGCGCGCCAAGCGCGCGGGGCTTGTCCCAACTCTTCTTGTTTCCGTGACAGCTCCACCTGCAACGCGCTAGTACTCAGTCTCTTTTTGTACCACACTAGTAATCTATTCAAAGTGACTTCATGACCGGTGAGTCTGCCGAACATTTATTCTCTTGACCACATGCCACGTCATGGGTCAGCTTCGCTGCATCAGCTACGTTGACTACCACGTCAGCATGGGGCCACACTCCCGCTTACATGCATAGAGGTGCATGACCGATTAACAGTCCGGTGGTGACTGTACTTATCTGCATATTCAACGACGAAGAGTCCTTCGTTAGTAATTAGTGTGAACATACCGCGTGCAGTGAACTTTCTCTCGTACAGTGAATTAACATGTGAATATGGTGGTTATGACCACGTGTAATTGGTAGTGTGTAACCAACAACCTATAGACTTTTTGTTATTATTATATAAGTAGTAATAAGCTGTCGTAATTGTAACTTAGGTACCATCCCGATAGGCGTGATATTATATAATGTTTTCCATTAATATACAGTGAAATGTACTTAGCATTTTTATTAGTGTACTCTTTAACCCTCATCTCACATGTGATGTTTCCCTAGGGACGCAATAAACATTTTCACAAGAGGTCCTTGAACTAATAGTCCAATAAAATCTGCCGAACAATTCCAAGGCCATATTAATTGTATTTATAATTCTGTAATTCGTAATATTATTCGTAATTCAGACGTTCAGTTCTATACATTACATCTGACGTCACGATCTCGTTTTATATACTACATAGATGGCTCCCCACAAGAGTCGACACAATTTTTATATATTACAGTATGGTGTGGAAATGTTTAATACTGTGTTTTTATTGATACGGCTTATTAGCTATATTTAGTCGTTGGAACTAATTAAATAAATAAATTCTATTCATTACAATTATTAAAATATTAAAACACAATTACTCTGTAACATGTCAATAATAGTATAAAAATTTCAAATTATATGTAAAAATCTTCAACAGTAGACAATGTTCAATATGTAAATATAAATATATTCAATTTAGATGTCATTATTTAAATTTTAAATTTTGGGTGGTCGGCCCAACAACGAGGTGACGTGGGTAAGGGTGGGTTATGGGCCCGCGCGCTGTGCCTTCATCGCCCCGGACGGACTGGACTGCGCGTGCGCTTATCATAGCCCACCAATAAAAAAAAAGGTATTCATTAATATTATAGTAATTTTATCATGCAGCATTGTTTGCAGTCTTCTACGAAATAGTGTATATGGTAGAGCTTTAAGATACTCTGGTAGGTGGTTGAAGATTTTTACAGACATACAGTAGACATTTTTCTTAAATAATTCTAGTTTTATTTTTTGTATTTGAAGTCTAGATCCATGTCTAGTGCTACTAGTTTCGGAGTCCCCCAGTTTTTTAAATAAGTGTGTTTCTTAACAAATAAGCAAATAATGTTATTTTGTTCCTAAAAAATACATATTTGGATTTTGCATAGAACTTGGCACTCATTGAGATCTCCATTCTTTTTGCGGCAAAACCCACAGGCAAGCATAATTTTTGTATTGAACTTGGCTCTCCTTTTTTACATTTATGTTTTTGGTGGATATCATTACTTTTTGTAAAGAAAACTAACTAAATCGGTATTCGTAAGTGGTGCCTATGTTTATGTGTTGCTCGGGAGCGTTTTTATGTAGATTTACTTCTGTTCTGTGTATAATTATGTGGTGCCGCGCGCCGCCGACGACACACCGTTGGCCGTTGGGTTGTTTAGCGTGTATTACAAGTTTTTTGTATGGGGACACCACTTATTTTTGGACTTAACTTTATTTTTATATTTCTGTTATATAGCAAATATAATAATACATATATTGGGATAGTTTCAAATATCTGCTTGTAACGTTGTAATGATTTCAACGCTACAATTCAAAAAAACATTTTTTGTGTGGGGACCCCCCTATTTTTTATTTTTTTTTATTTTAGTTTTTTCCTACGCTTACACACAATTATCGAGCTGGATTCCAAATTTCATCTTTTTAGATCATCTGGCAGTAGGTTAGATTTAGGTACTATTTGTCAGTCAGTCAGTCAGTGCTAAAATTTACGACTTTTTGACCTTCATATCTTTATAACCGTTTGAGCTAGCTTCATGAATTTTGGGCTTCTAGATGTCCTTATGGATATAATTAAATACATTTAGTTTTGTGTGTTTACGTTAAAGAGGTTTTGAGTTATAGAAGGGTCAAAAGTGGCACCAAGTGGTTCGTGTAATATTACACTCGACGCTGGCTAGCCAGTTCCTTTGCTTGAACTTGGCTTTGACACGCTGCCACGTATCTAGATACACATTTTAATGATGATGGCTGATGGATGGCATCCCTGCTGCGTCCCTGAGTTGACCTCCGTGGGCAAGAGCCCATATACTGACTTTCCTAGATGTAGGGTACACGCACAGACTAGAGTCGCTGGAACGGCGGAAAAATTTTACATCACTCTATCCTGTACGAACTCTCTCACGAGGAGTGCTCCGAGTATTTGTTTGGCTTGGGATTATCGTCATAATGATTTCTGATGTTTACGCGAGTATTACAAATTTTAAATAAAACTAATTTATGAATTTTATAGCGTTTGTATTTGATTTTTGATTGCCCGACTTTTCTAACACTTTGCAGCGTTCTTGGTCACGGGTGGACTAAGATGTCTCACATCCAACAAGTCATCGTTATTACAGAAAATTTATAATTATCTAATCAATACAGAAATTAGTAATTAATGGTAAATAATTATTTAACATTAAAATTAATAGAAATTATTTTTAAAAATATTAATTATAATAGCTAAAGATAATTTTAAAAATTAAAACCTCTCAGTAACATAAAATAAGCCGCCTTCAAAATTAATATTAATTTAGCATCATGTCACCTGAGTTTTCTTGCCGGATCTTTCTCAGTGTGGCCGTGTTCCGATTCGGTTGTAGTATACTATCGTCATCTTTTTACTACTGTACCACTGGATACCGTAGCAGAGATCATTTCACCTGGAAAGGTTATGGTTTTCAACTTTACAATTCCAGCAATTTCTCTCGAGTACATGCAACATTTAAAACGAAATCCCATGTGCTGTGTTTATTGAATACTATCTATAAAGAGCACCTTCTTCATGATTACTATCAATAGCTAGGTCACTACCTAGCTGTGCTCCTGGTATTGTTAAGGTCCATGAGCAATTGCTTCCTAGTATGTCACCATAGACATTAAATAAAAGGTAGTCCTAGCAACTGTACTGCACGGCTCAACGCAACTAAATAGTACTTTATATATCGTATTAGCTACCCAAGATTAATAGCAACATCACACAACTTAATTGAGATTTGTCAATGAAATATTATTGTCTGGTATTCCTTGTTTTTTCTTGTTAAAAAGTAAACTTATAAATTGACCTCTTTTTGGCAAGATACGGCTGTCATCGACATCTGACAGTTTGAAATTTATGCATCTTCTTTTCGCAATTTTAGCGGACTTCGAGCAATGGAGGTTATGCCTTTAATGGCCTGTCCATCGTTATAACCTCGCATGTATATACATTAGAGCGTGTTTGAGAAATATCACGACGATTATTTGAATAGTTATAGCGAAAGATTGTAACACATAAAAAACTCATATTAACTATTACAATATTAGTTTAATGTGCGTTATACATTAAGCAAATAATATCATTAACAATAGGTAATATGTTGTTACAAAGCGTCAGGAACTGAGCTCGCCGTTTCCTGTAAGGCTGATTTCTGTCTTGCAGAGGGAGAACATCCCGGTGGCTAAATTGTATATTACCAGCGAGATTTCAACGTTGGTAGGTACCCGAAAGGATAATTCGCTGGATGTTCCGGTTAAGCATCCGATGGCTTATTTAATTGTACGATGAGGGGTAAAACCGTTGATCATTAGGTCTTATTGTACCCTTGTTGAGGCCAGATGAGGTCAGACCATAGTCTGTCATAAAAACGATTTACCTTAGTGTATATAATTTTATTATTCTTATTACTAAGAATTTTTTTCTTTGTGTAATAGAGTTCGTATTCTTATCCGATCGCCACTAGGCGCGGGGCACTGTTAAGAATATTAATTCTTCAAATATGTATTCTATTTAGGTATTAATAAAATATTCTATTAAAATTTTAAGCATTAATTTTCGGAAAATGGCACGGCCTACAGTGTGTAAAAGGCATTTATTATAAAAGATAATATCTATTATTTATTGATTAGCTGTTCCATAATGTTGTTTATATACTTTGAGAATTCTCCTAATCAGTTAACAATTTTCTTTTTTTTAAACTATGACATCCAAATTAATTTTTGTGTGATGAAGGAGTAAGAATACAATTCACCATCTCCTCTCTTGCGCATGTGTATCATAAAAGGCGACTAAACGATATATGGGGATAACGTCGATGTGAGAGAAAAAAACTCGATATTTAAAATACTATGTCAACACGTTTGATCAGCCTAGCATAGAATTCGTCCCTCCCATTGGGAAGAAGGCCCGAGACTATGTTCAATGGGATACATATAGGCTGAGATGATGATGACGATGTTATATATATATATATATATATACAGGGTGTATCAGGTAATGGGGCAACTGTTCGAGTATGTTGTAGTTTAACGGTCATAGATCTTAATTAAAATGTATATTACACAAAAAACAATATATCATAAAAGTTATAGTGATTTGAAAAATGTGTGTCTAACAGTCTACGCCTTAAATGTTACATATTATGTATGTATAGACAGGATACATGTAGGCATGTAAAGCTTCGACAGTATAATTTCATTCATACATACCTAGAATTGCGCAAACGCTTCAATGGTAGCGTGATACCGTAGTAGGTACAAACGCAACTCGGCGACGGTCATTGGCCGATCAGCTGATTTAAAGCAAAGTTCGTTTTGCTTATGCGAACGTAATTATTGATTGTTTCAATTTCTAATGAACATTTAACAAAGTAGGAATATGTTGCAGATTAAGTTTTTTTTTTTTTATTGCAAACGGTGGCAAACGAGCAAGCAGTACACCTGATGGTAAGTGTTGCTGCCGCTCATGGACTTTTACAAGGCCGTTGCCTACCGCGAAGAAAGCGAAGGGAGTGTGAATGCGTGCATTGATGCTCGGTGATACCAAGGGCACCACCAAAACCTTCCACACGCAATCACCCTCAGAAAGTTGGCCTTCCGGCTCTCTCGCTCACCGAACGAAGCGCAGTAACAAATTGCTACTACTCAGACGTTGATTTTCTGCGAGAGCATGGTACTGCCCCGGACGGACCGGCCCGCGGCTGTAGACAGATAACTGTCGACAGTGTGGTCCTACCACTCCACAAAATATCTCGCGTAATATCTCCAGTAGGTTATAATTAGCATTCAACTTCATTCCGATATTGAATATAGATTTATATTTCATTTTCAAAATTAAAGAGACATTCACAAGTGTAAAAAGCAGATGACATAATCGGATTGAACTAAGTAAATAAACGTAGACGTAATCATTGATTTTTTCAATTTCTAATGAACATTTAACAAAGTAGGAATATGTTGCAGATTAAGTATCACTGACTTTATACATTTCAATCATATTTAAACGAAAAAACAATAACAAAATTGAAAACTTTACATGTCTCTAATTCATTAATAAATCGATATTTTTCCTTCAAATTTTTTTTATGGGTTCCTGCCACCATTGTCTATCTTCCATTTGACCAGTTGCCCCATAACCTGATATACCCTGTATAATGTAGAGATATAATGTATGTTTATATTATTTACTGTCATCATTATAATCGTCATCAGCATCATCAAAGCCCATACGCGTCCCACTCTTGGGCTCAGACCTCCCTAGTATGGAAGGCAAATTGACTTACCATATTCGTACCACGCTGGTCAGACGTATTGGTATAGGGCATTTGATTCGAGTTTTATCTTCTGGTATACATAGATGTGATGCATATTATATTTCTTATTCATTTTAGCTCATAAACGTCCCACTATTGGGCTTGAGCCTCCTCCACAATAAGAGGGAAATTGACCTTACTATACCATACTGGTCAGACAGGTTGATATAGGGTTTTGTTTCCAGTTTTCCTTCTCTTGCATATATTTTATATGCTTATTATATCCCTTAGTTGTCTTTTACGACGTCTACGGGCAAGATAGGGAGTGGTGAATTGTATTCTTACTCTGTCACCACACGGAATGTACCTATATATCTTATATCTTTCTAATAAAGTAGAATTATATTATTTTTCTTTATACATTGCATCCAACGATGCCCAGCAACCTTTAACAGATCGTCGGTCCACCTAATGGGGGCGTCCTACACCGCGTCGTCCGAACTTAATACATATATTAATTTCGAACTAATATTTGGATTTTGAGTGTCAATATACTTTAAACTAAGTTCGTCGCGTCATCATCGTACTCTGCCTCCTGAGTCACAAGCGATAGCTTAGTTTGGGAGTCAGCAGGATGAAAAATTATTTAAGTACTTGTAATTGTATAAACTCTTCACTTATAATTAATTGGAAATGTCTTATTTGTTACTATATATTCGAATTTGTATTTGCATGCTGTTTTATTAATAAATAAAATAAATAAAAAAATCTCGGCTCATACAGGCCCACTGCTGAGCTCGAACCTTCTCCTTAATAGTATGGAAATTTACCTACTATACCATGCTGGTCAGACATGTTGCTATTGGGTTTTATTGTCAGTTATCTTTTTCTTGCATAGATGTTGTATGCATATATCGGATTAGAAGGCCGGGGTCCATTTGAAATAATATCACAATCACTTATCATAATCACTTTATTTCACTGACTAATTGACGTAATTAAAAATCACTATTAATAGTCTAATTATTAGTTTTTATAGTAAAGATAGCCATTAGTACAGCGTGTGCACCGGGCGACGATCGACTGACGAATGCCCCTTCGACATTTTTTTTTTATGTGTGTGTAACTGTTGGTCGCAGATGACCTTGACAGCTTAACGCGGTCAATGGGTGAGCGCTGATGGCTCTCAACCCGGAAACCGCCCCTTCGACTAGCAAACTTTGCCTTTTATACTGTTTTAGTGGTGGGGAGACTGACAACGTCATATAACGATACCCGCAAATACTGTTTATTTACCGATACCAACGGTTGCGCCGACACATATAATATTCCTTAGCCATATTTACGATATCTAAAGGTGAGATACAGAGTGATGGTATTCATATTACTTCGCCACAGGGAAAATCTTAACTATCGTATAATTATTAAAATTAATAAAGTGGTTTTTAATAACACTTAAAATGCTATTGCCATAACTCGCAACAGTGAATGTTTTGAGTTTAGGTTGGGGTAAGTCCATAATTCAGTTTAAGGTAGAACTACGATTTCTAAAAATACAGCGTGTGTTACCAGTTATGACTTACGGCACGGAAACGTGGTCCCTAAATGTAGTATAACCTCCCCTAAATAAAGTAATCCTCATAACCAAGCTCACAGCCGCTCAGCGTGCTATGGAGGGGGCTATGCTCGGGCTTTCTCTCCGTGATAGAATCAGAAATACGGAAATCCGCAGAAGAACGGATGTAACCGACATAACATGATTAATTAGCACGCTGAAGTGGCAATGGGTAGGCCACGTCGCTCGACGAACTGACAACCGCTAGGGAAGAAAGGTTCTCTAGTGGCGACCATGTATCGGAGGACGCAGCGTAGGACGCCCCCCACTTGGTGGACTTCCTCGTGAGAGTTGCTGGGCATCCTTGGATGCAAGTGGCACAGGACTGCACTCTGTGGCGTAACATAAGGGAGGCCTACGTCCAGAAGTAGACGGCGATAGGCTGAAATACTGATGATGATGAATAAGCAATACTGCCGTAATTTGCTAAGCTGCTGCCTATCGGTAAGAATGTGAAGCAAGTGTGAATGTGTGCAATGAGGTTCAGCGATACTAGAGGTATCACCAAAATCCACCACAAGCAAAACACACTCAGAAACTTGGGCTGCTGGCTCTTTTGCTAAACGAACGAAGTATAGCAGCAAATTGCTACAACTCAGACCCCGATTTTTTGGGAGAATGTAGTACTATCCCGGACAGTCCGGCCTGCGGTTGTAGATAGGACACTGGCGACAATGTGGTCCTATCTTCATTATGGTATAGTATTGGTAAAAGTGTCCCACTGAATAAGCAGTGACAGGTATATGGCAGGTTATGGAGTCGTATGCCGCACTTTCGTCACAAGGTTCTGGCGGTATTTGACGGACATAGTATATTTAACAAAATATGGTCGTAAAAATGGCTTTCTTAGCTCTAAAGTAGTTCATTAATGTATTTCTTATGCATCATATTCTTAGTACATCTAAGTTTAGTTTCTAATAAATATGTATTATTTTGCGGACATTGGTGTGGGTTACACGTTTACTTAGTTTTTAGAATTGATATAGATATTGATAATAAATGTGCAACTGTTTTTTTGTCCCAATAAACTAAAATAAAATAAAAAATAAAAACATATCTGCGAAATATTCAAGGGAAGAAATATGAAACTATTAAATAACTTATATTATGATAAGTTATTTATTAAATTAATCATTGTTATTATTAGCTTTATCTCTTTTCTTTAATATTATAAAAGAAAATCTTTAAGAGTTTTGTTAATTTCAAGACCAAATTCGGAATGTCGAAAGTACTCGTAAATCATGATGGTAATTATTACCACCCGTTGCCGCTAGTCCAGTGTTACACAAATGATAATATCAAACGAAGTTATGAAGGAAACTTATGTATTTCTTAAAATAAATTTACTTTTAAAATAAAAATTGAGCTAGACAGTATAATATTTTAATTGAAATGTTTTTTATTTTTCTCTCTTTAATGTGAAATGAGAAGGAATTCAAATAATTATATAATCAAAATAACTTTTGGTGTTAATTCATTCAAATATAATTTACATTTAATGCTCAATACTGGATTTTATTTATAATGTCACGTTTTTATTCTCGAAATCATGAAAAGAGATCTAAGCATGCGTATATTTGATCACACTATATTACTAATACTAGTGGTCGCCGAGGGGTTCGAATTCGAACCATATTTCGACCATAGATCACATTATTATAAAATGTAGTTTAATACTCTGGGCTCAAGTCCCACTGCTGGGCTCGAGCCTCCTCCACAATAAGAGAGAAATTGATCTTATTATACCATGCTGATCAGACAGGTTGGTATAGGGATTTGTTTCGAGATACCTCTTGCATAGGTATTATATCGGGCATTACTCCGTCACCACATGGACTTTCTAAAATCTTTCTAAAAGCTTTCTAAAATCACTTAATTGGCCTAGTGCTCCTTGAAATTATCATGATTAAAACAGCAAATAGAGCTTTAGTTTTTGAATAGCAATGAACTGTGCCAAAAGAATATTAATGTACTATTATTCATTGTGGTTCCGTGTGGTGACGGAGTAAGAATACGATTCACCACCCGTGGGTGTCGTAAAAGATGACTTAGGGATAGGAATTGCAGATCTATGCAAGAGAAGTAAAACTGGAAACAAAAACCTATGCTAAGGCCTCTGACCAGCGTGGCATAGTAGGTCAATTTCCCTTCTATAATGGAGGAGGCCCGAGCCCAACGGTGGGACTTGTATGGGCCGAGATGATGATTATTCCTTATAGCAGTGAATTAAAAGCAATAAATCAGTCACAGACTATACAATAGCAAAGGTGCACCCACGCATTGGCTTACTCCCAAAGAAAATTACAAATAATACCTAAAAACAAGACTAGATATTTATGAGCTGCATTAAGTAAAATATTTATTCTGTGTATGTAACTAAGATACAATTTTATGTGGTTATACATTTTCATTTCGAATGTTATAAACCTTTATTGAAAAAAAGAAAACATTTTCTTGTTTTGGTACCGGGTGACACAGAAAGACAAATCTAACAATAAATTATGATTAACGTATCTTATATCTTTAAACGAGCAATTCTTGTAAATATATATATTTTCAGGATCTCGGAAACGGCTCCAACGATTTTGTTGAAACTTGGCATACTAGAGGATTCGGGCCCAAAAAATCGATCTAGCTAGGTTTTATGCATAGAAAATGTTGTTTTGTCAGTGTTTTTGGCAGACAATATAATGACATTAAATTAAAAAAAAATATGAATTCAAATTTTGCCATCAATGTCATAAGTTACGATAGCTCAGTGGCGAAGCAGTCAGGTTTCGTTTTATTTTTGACATCGGCGTCGGATCGAATCTCGGTGTTATTATTATTCTCTTTTTGTAATTTTTTATACAATTTTCATTATTTATTTTTTTATTTTTTATTAATAAACTCATTTGCAAAAAAAACGGGCGGTTTTGATTTTCATTCATATTTAAAAAGATACAATACCAAAAAGGTTTCAATCGTTTGTACACGTTACTGGCCGGTTTTAAAAATGCTGTGGTATTTAAAAAAGTACGTTCTAAATTCAATTTTTTATTTGATGTTCATTTTTACAGAAAACCCCTTTTTATCCTACATTTTTGGCGCGAAGTTCCAGAAGTTAACATCGACTTTCATAACTTTTATTCAATTTTTATCGATTAATTTCATATCCTTGACTGTCAAAGCTTTATTTAATGCTGTTTGGCTGTATCAAAAATGGTAGATAAAGTGGTAAAAGCTACCAAAATTATCGCGCTGCTTGAAGAGGGTTGCAGCCAATGTTTCGTGGCTAGGAGGCTAAATGTTAGTCGCTCGACAGTCCAAAGGACCTGGCAGCGATATCAGGAGACTGGTTCCGTCGAGAGAAGGCCTGGTTCTGGAAGAAAACCATGTACCCAACCACGGGATGATCGTTTTCTTGTGAGTCGCGCATTGAGAAATCGCAAATCTTCGTATGTGGATCTTAAGAACAACCTCCAAGAAGTAAGAAATGTGCATATTAGTCTATGGACGGTCAGGAGGAGGCTTCTCGCTGCCAATATACGCAGTCACCGCCCGGCCCGCGGCCCCAAATTACTCCGTGAGCACAGAGTTCACAGGCTTAGGTTCGCTAGAAATTGTGAATCATGGACTCAAGACGATTGGAATAGGGTTTTGTTCTCTGATGAAGCCAGGATATCTCTGTTCGGTGAAGATCGACGTCGGCGAGTGCTAAGAAGACAAGGAGAACGCTTTGCAGAGGCATGTTTCGAAGAAATCACACCTTATGGTGGGGGCTCTGTTATGTTTTAGGCAGGAATAAATTCAATGGATCGTACAGAGTTAGTCTTCATTGAAAACGGCTCACTGACTGGGCATCGATACATAACGGAAGTTCTAATTTCTCATGCACAACCCGCATTGGCCGCTCTAGGTGAAGACTCGATTTTTATGGACGACAATGCTCGCGCCCACCGATCCCGCGATGTTAATGCGTATGTGCAAGAGGTCGGCATTCGTCGTTTGGATTGGCCAGCTCGAAGTCCCGACCTCAATCCCATAAAGCATGTCTGGGACGTTCTGAAACGGCGTGTGAGATCAGTACACCCGGCTCCGCAGACCATCAGAGAGCTGAAGAATGTGATTACTGCGGAGTGGGAACGTATTCCGCAAGCAAGTATCCGGGATATACTCGCTAGCATGCCCAGACGAATTCAAGCTGTGATTTTAGCTAGAGGGGGTCACACTCGATACTAAACATTTATCTGCTTTTACTTTATTAAAGAAAAACAAACAAAAAAACTTTTTTATTTTTACTTCATGAGCATATGCACTACTAGCGAATATACACTACTAGCGAGGTTTAGCATTATTTCCCATAAATTGTATCTAAATTTTATGAAATACTGATGAAAACGATTATTTTCTTATTAATTTAGCAAATTGTGTGGATAAAACTACCTATAATTATCAAACAAAGAAATATTAACATTTGAAATGGTTCATTGCTTAGGTGCCCGTTTTTTTTGCAAATGAGTGTATATATCTAAATAAATGCTACAAAAATACTCCGAGCGAAGCTCGGTCAACCTGATATTAACTATATAATCGCTTGATGTTTGATCATTAGCTACAAAATCCTAACTTGGATAACTGTTTATGTGCCTTTATCTGATATTCTATATAAAACCTGCCTTCATATGATATTTTAATTGCATATTAAATGTAACTTAAAAATCTTTGTAGTGCTTATTTTTTTTAATTTCAAGATTATATTGTTTTTTTATTATGAGAATCAAACCGAATCATTTATTCTGCATAGGACAGAATTAAAGGCAAATTTTCAAATTTATACATCGTTTGAACACAATACAATAATCTACCACCGGATCAGGACACGGCCACAAGCTGAGAAGATCCGGCAGGAAACTCAGCGGGCTGTCATTTTTTTCCTCTTTTGAATAAAATTACACGTACACCCTTGGAGCCCTTGGAGATAAGATATATACTTTTTATTATTTAGTTCAGATAAAAAAGGAAGGTAAATATGGTTGGATCAGATTCCACAAGCAGCATCAGATCACAAGTTAACTACTAAAGCAGCCATCACTCCCCTCAATCACATTGGAGGGAAGAGAGCGTCCCGCCCCACGTAGCTACTGCAAGCAGAACCGTGATCAGTGAACATGGCCAAACCATAAACTTTGAACTATGATAGGTGTGCTTAAAAGACCAAAAGCTAAAAGAGAGATTTCTTAGTCACAGGTACAGACTACCAATAAGAAGGTGGATAGTATCTTAACCAAGTAAAATTTGAGTGAAAACCTTCTTTAAATACGTTTTTATCTTTATACTATCCGTTCGCCACCCTTTCGAGGTTCTATTGGATATAATTAGAGTAATAATAACATAATCGCCTTACCTTGGAAGTAAATTGGCGATAGCTGTCGAATTATTAAGTTTCCTATACCATTTACCTGATGACCTGACCTCTGCCAGTTAATACAACTTATACAAGAAAGTGATGGATAACATATCCTATTGCTAACCCGTTACAACACGGTTGTCATATTTTTGATTAAAAGTTACTCAAACATATAAAAGGATCTTCATCGTCATTTCAATGTGATATCATTAATTGCGAAATGTGAAGTTAATTCTCAGATTATTAATACAACATCATATGCACTTGCATAAACTCATGCCTATTTCTAGGAAGGTTAGACAGAAACTTCTACAAACTAAGATACTTCATACATTCCTCATTTCATTCATACCCATCACAGCCTTTTAACATGCTTATGGTTACGGGCATTCTTTATCTGACCATATACGATTTAATCTTCCCCTTTTACTCATCATAGTTACACTTGCTATAAATATATATTCATCCATTCTTTGGTTTTTGATTGGTTTGATCCATTTTTTGATTGGTTAAACCAATCTTGCTTTTATATTTTTTTCCTACGTGTCCAAACCACTTAAATATACATATGCGATCTTTGTCACTATCTTTCAATTTAACTTACAGCACTCTCTTATAAAAGTATAAAATTTTATCGCTAAAATTTACACCACTCATACTTTGAAGAGCTGTCTATCATCTCTACAGTGTTTATTCTGCTTTTTTGTCGTCGCTGCCAAATATAACTTGCACTCCATTATATAATAGTAGGTACTAATGCCCCCTTTATGTACTATTAGACGTGCCGTTTTGTTTTGAGTAATAATAATTTCTCACCATAATACTTTTTAGTACACAATAACATAATGATATCTGATGTTTACGCGAGCACTACACATTGTAAATAAAACTACTTTTACGGATTATATCGCATTTTTATTTGATTTATGATTGCCCGGCGTTTCGAACACTTTGCAGCATTCATGGTCACGGGCGGACTAAGGCTAAGAAACGGGCTTCCATAAAAACTTATTTTAAGCCACTCAAAAGGATAAGTCAGTTCTTACCACCTGTCAAGTGCCAGATCCCTCTACAAGATGCAGGAGTTTATAAACTTGACTGTGACTGTGGTCTCTCTTATATTGGGCAAACAAAGAGATCCATAAGAACTCGGGTCAAAGAACACATAGCTGATGTGAAGCACCGCCGTCACACTGAGTCTGCAGTCTGTGAACATAGTCAGGACCGCGCCCGCCATAACATTAGGTTTGATAAACCTCAAGTCCTCGCAAAAGAACACCGATACTTGCCTAGAATGGTAGGCGAGGCTATTGAAATTAAAAAATACAAAAATTTAAATAGAGAGGATGGCTGGGTATTACCACCAAGCTGGGATCCTGTTATAAACATAATTAAAAATAAATCCAAAGAGACCACCACAAGACTGCATGATACTGTGAGCACTTATTGTATAGATTTGACCCACAATAATAATAGTTAAAGATAATTTTATAAATCAAAAATCTTTTAGTAAGACAAAGTAAGCCGCATCTAAAATTAAAAATCAATACTAATTTAACATCATGTCCCCTGAGTTTTCTTGTCGGATCTTTCTCAGTGTGGCCGCGTTCCGATCCGGTGGTAGTATATTAATTATGTTAGTTTTAAATTAACAAATTGTAACAACAATTTGCTACAAATTTAATAATTAATAATTACTAACCATAAACAATATAATTTTTCCATATAGAATCATTTTCTTCTTACACTGGCAATAAATTTGTACTAAAATGTGGGTCACAATTTAATATACTTATAACTAATTTTCTGTATCGGGTAGATAATTATAAATGTCTGTAATAACGATTACTTGTTGGACGTGAGACACCTTAGTCTGCCCGTGACCATGAATGCTGCAAAGTGTTCGAAACGTCGGGCAATCATAAATCAAATACAAACGCGATATAATCCGTAAAAGTAGTTTTAATTACAATACACAATAACACTTATTATAAAGTGACTCATAAAGGAGTGCAGTATCCTACCCTAATATGTCTTCGGTGTATCAATTAAAAACCCTTTTTAGTCTGTAGTCATAGCTCACTATGAGAGATTAGTATGGATTGATAGACATGCATTTGTTATTAATATAATACCTAAGAAATGAACATTACCTTATTACGTTTGCCTTCATAATTAGAACAAGTTACATGTCTCTGATTTCTAGCAAGTACGTGAGTATTATACCCATGTGATCGTTATTTCTATGGATTAAATAATTATTAAGTTTTACTTTTCTGCCAAAGTTCGAATATTCAACACGAGACGTAAAATGTCCTTCCAAATTGAAACCTCGCGAATAGGTAAAACGAGTTAAAACAGCGTGGATAAAATTCTAGGTCTCAAAATGTAGAAGATTTTCATAATTATATAAGTTAACTCCTTAAGAAAGTAATACAAACTTTTAGAGTAATACACATCTCAGAAAAATGTGTTTAAGACATAACAACAAGATGCCACAAAAGGATCATATCGATTCTAAAACAAAATTTACCAAATTAAATTTTCAAAAAGTCGGATCTCGTAATCAACTCGGGCTCAGATGTGGGAGTTCGAAGCTAAGGGTGTGTCCCCCGACCCCAGTTTTCAGACACACAACTGAATTATGTAAAACTTTTAATTGTCCTCTCGCCTCACCTTCGTTAAAATTCGACGTGTTTTGTTTGAATACAAAAACTTAGCAGCTTTTATTTTTCCTTTGTTTAGAAAATTTGGTAATAATAATTGACAGATAAGTTCTACTATTCGATTCAATGCGCAGCGCATTGAAGAGGCAATAGAGCGGAACCGTGGCTCTAAAGTGTTCGCACGTGATTTTTCTATCGGGCACAGACAAATGACCAAGCTGAAGACCGATGACGGCACTGTTATTTCGTCCCAGGGTGAGATCTTGGGAGAGGTCGAAAGGTTCTATGGGCAGCTGTATAGATCATCCCAGAACCTTATTAACGGCTTGGTCCAAGATACAAGATCCAAGCTAACTCGGCACTACACCGAAGAAATCCCGAACGTCAACTTGTACGAGATCAGAATAGCTCTGAAACAGTTAAAGAACGGTAAGGCACCGAGAGATGATGGAATTACCACAGAACTCCTGAGGGCAGGCGGCAAGCCAGTTCTAAAAGCCCTACAGAAGTTGTTTAATTCTGTCATTCTCGGGAGCGACGTTCCAGAGTCGTGGACCATGAGTGTGGTGGTGCTGTTTTTCAAGAAGGGCGATAAAACGCTCTTAAGGAATTACAGACCCATCTCACTCTTGAGCCACGTCTACAAATTGTTCTCAAGAGTTATTACGAATCGACTCGCGTGCAAGCTCGACGACTTCCAGCCGCCCGAACAAGCCGGCTTCCGAAGAGGTTATAGTACCATAGACCACATCCACACGCTATGCCAGATTATACAGAAGACCGAGGAGTATAATCGGCCTCTGTGTCTAGCGTTTGTGGACTATGAGAAAGCCTTTGATTTTCTCGAAACTTGGGCAGTGCTGCAGTCCCTTTAGCGGTGCCAAATTGACTATCGATACATCGAAGTGCTGGGGTTTTTGTATAGAAACGCTACTATGTCAGTCTGCATCCGGAATAAGAGTACGAAACCGATCCAGTTGCAGAGAGGTGTGAGATAGGGATCATCTCTCCGAAACTGTTCACCACTGCGCTGGAAGATGTCTTCAGGTTCTTAGACTGGACCGGACTCAGCATCAACATCAACGGCGAATACATCACTCACCTTCGATTTGCTGACGATATCGTAGTCATGGCAGAATCCATGGAGGACCTTGGCACTATGCTCAATAACCTCAGCAGTGTATCTCAATTAGTGAGTCTACAAATAAACATGGACAAGACGAAAGTAATGTCTAATGCCCATGTCATTCCTCTACCAGTCCTAGTTGGGAATGCGATTCTCGAAGTTGTGGATCATTATGTTTTCCCAGGACAAGCAGTCCAGTTAGGTAGATCCAATTTCGAGAAAAAGGTCAGCCGACGAATCCACCTCGGCTAGGCAGCGTTTGGGAAACTTAAGAGGATCTTCTCGTCCAATATTCCGCAGTGTCTGAAAACAAAGGTTTATAACCAGTGTGTGTTACCAGCGATGACTTACGCCACTGAAACGTGGTCTCTAAATGTCAGCCTCATACAAAAGCTCAAAGTCGGTCAGCGTGCTATGGAGAGGACTATGCTCGGTATTTCTCTACATGATAAAATCCGGAACACGGAAATCCGTAGAAGAACAGGTGTAACTGACATAGCCCGCAGAATTAGCACGTTGAAACGGCAATGGGCAGGCCACATCGCTCGTCGAACCGACAACCATTGGGGAAGAAAGGTTCTTGAGTGGTGACCACGAATCGGACGGCGCAGCGTAGGACGACCCCCCACTAGGTGGACTGACGACATTCTCAAAGTCGCAGGGAACCGTTGGATGCAAGTGGCGCAGGACCGTTCCGAGTGGCATTCTTGTGGGGAGGTCTATGTCCAGCAGTGGACGTCTGTAGGCTGATGGATGGAAGTTCTACAATGTCATTGTATTTGATAGTTAACGAACTGATTGTACTGTATCGTCCTTAAGTTTTTTTTTTTTTTTTTAATATGCGCAATTAAAGTGGCGGCGACTTTCTAATTCATGTCATTAGAATTATGGCAAAATCTCTGCTTATTCATTCTAAATTATTTATTATTATTCATTAGAATTTTTGATAACATTTGCATTTTCCGAAAAGCAATTCCTTTTATCACTATCGGAATATTCCTCTTTTTCATCATTTCAAGTCATACTCGTTCACTTCTAAATTAATAAATATTTAAAATTAAATTAGCAAGGCATGTATACGTTATTAACTTCAGTATTTATTTCAAATTCACTAAAAATACGCTAAGAATTTTTAATAGACTTCAGAATTTAAAAACAAAAGCAATTTAAGCATTTTTCCTCCATGATAAAAATGCCAATCTCAAATTATTTTGAAAGCAACGCGTAGATTTCTGGAGAACATTTCTTGGTTGTCAATTTCGCAAGCATTAATAAATAATATCAAATGCGATAAAAGCTAAATTTTGTTCGAGTTCGACTCTTTGTAGTCTATAAAGTTGATATAAAGTTCAAAACCTTTGTGGGAGTCTTACATTACTCTCATATAATTACAAAATCATTCGAGAAGTTGAAATTTCAATTTGTTTAATGGATACATGGGTAGATCAATCGTAATTAATCAAGTATATTTACTTTACGTTAAATATAATGGAAAAGTTTCAAGTGAAGTAATTGAATACGTGATTAATGATACACATATATTTTACAAATTGTTTATGTAAATACGAGTATACGGTGAATATTATAAAGTAAATTTGAACATTCTTCTAATGACCAATAGTAGATTTTGACTTTAAAATATAATTTTATTTATTTTAAAGCTTTTGCACAAACAAAGGTACACGGCGGACTTAATGCCTTAGGCATTCTCTACCAGTCGACCGAGGGTGGAGCAGAAATAATACAAGGCAGGTGCGATAGAGATAGTTGAAGATCAGAATTTATATATAATTACCAAATGATACAAATATATAAATATGAATACATATACACTGTATAAATACATATATACTATAAAAATACATATATACATAAGTATACATACATACATACATAAAAAAGGATGTGAGCCGTCACAGATGAGTTGACTCCGCCAGAAAATCTAAGTAAAGTCGTTTAACTTTAGCCTTGAAAATGTCACGACTAGCAGCCATTCTGATGTCAAGAGGTAATGCATTCCACAGAAGAATAGCCTGAATATCAATAGAGGAATGCACCAGACCAGAAGATTGAGAGGGACAATGTAGAAGAAGATTTTTTGAGGAACGAAGAGTACGGTCATGAGTGGTGAAAAGAAATTGAAACTTTGGTTTTAAATAGGAAGGGGCATTAGGAGAGTTAAGAATTGAATAGAGTAAAGAAAGAGTTCGCAAGCTCTGTCTTTGTCTAATTGGTAACCAATTGAAACGAGAGCGAATTGTGGTTACATGGTCGTATTTGCGAAGGTTAAAAACGAATAATTCAATAAATGTTATAATTAAGTTACAGCTCAAATATTTTGTATTTTATAGTAAACTAAAGGATTAACTAGATTTAGATTATTGAGTCTAAGCATGATTGAAGCCGTGGATTATCGACAATTTAGAGACATTCAAATTTTGAAATCTATGGCCTTCAATTTTCTAAGTATTTTAAATACTCACGAATATTGAGCAATACTTTATAATTTAAATACATTTCAATGGAATTTTAAAATAAAATCAGAAAATATACAAATCTTTTTTAGATTTCGTTATTATTTTAACATTTTATTTTTTTGTGGTAACGGAGAGTGTAAGTATCACCCCTATTTTGCCTGTATGAGTCGTAAAAGGTGAATAAGGGATATATATAACGCACATAATAAC
This sequence comes from Lymantria dispar, assembly GCA_032191425.1. Taxonomy (NCBI): domain Eukaryota; kingdom Metazoa; phylum Arthropoda; class Insecta; order Lepidoptera; family Erebidae; genus Lymantria; species Lymantria dispar. The sequence goes on from CM063448.1 coordinate 25,756,083, forward strand.
TATGCAAGAAAAGGAAAACTCGAAATGAAACCCTATGCTACGCCTGACCAGCGTGATATAACAAGTCAATTTTCCTTCAAATATGAAAAAGGCTCAGGCCCAGTAGTGGGACATATATGAGCGGTGATAATGATGATGATGATATTTTATTTTTAAAGTATCCCGTAATTAATTAAAGCTCGCTTTAATTAAATTATCAACGGAAAATGCCCATTATCAGAGTTGAACAAAATTCTTATACTTTTTCCAAAGTTAACATTTCACATATTCGATTTCATTTAAAAACGTATTTTATGGTGTCCCAATGATAGGGTATATATCAAATCCGTTTGACATATGTTAGCCATGCAATAAAGAAAAATGGTACTGCACAGCAGGTTTCCATTTCACTTTGAAAACTTGGTTGAAAAAATACGATTCCTTTTATATTTGTAAGGGATTATTACTTTTGTAATCTTCTGATTATCCTTATAATATTTACATGCTATTAATATTAGTTTCCGGTATGGTGACGCAATAAGAATACAATTCAACACCCTCTCTTGGCCGTGAGTGTAAAATACGACTAAGGGATGTAAACAGATAATATTAATGCTTGCGAAGGTAAACTCGTAATATAATCCTATGCTAATACATTTGATCAGCATGGTATAGTAGGTCAAACTTCCTCTCAAAAAGAAGAGACCCGAGCCCTACAGTGAAACATATATGGGCTGAAATAATGATGGTGATGATTAAAATACAAATTCATATAAATCACACATCATTAATGATTACTATTATAATACGATGCTTCTTAGTTTAGCAGCATAAATCGCATATTTTTGGTTCAAATCCTTAGTCGATCTGTGTTTTTCTCTAAGCGAATTTGGGTGAAGAAAATCTTCATAGCAAGCATAAATATATTGAGCCCAGTTTATGATCAATTTGCTTGCTATTACATGAATAAGAAGAAGAATAATAATATGTTTTGCTGTGTTAAGAAATACTATTCATTTATTCATCACAGACCATATACGTCCCACTATTGGGCTCAGTCCTCTTCCGCAATTGGAGTGAAATTGCCCTACTGTTCTATACTGGTCAGGCGTATCAGAATAGGGTTTTATTTCGAGTTTCCTCCTCTTGCATCGAAGTTATTTGCACATATCGCTTAGTCGTCTTTTACGATACTCACGGGCAAGATATGTACCGGTGAATTGTATTTTTACTCCGTCAACACACGGATAAAGAATCACTAGTGATAAATAATAATTTAAAAAAATGTGTCAAGGATGAAATTACTTAATTCTATTTTTAAATACCCACTTTATATAAATATACCTACTATAATACATAAACATTCAGCTTTATAATGTTCTAACGCTTTTATAAGTCATATATCAAATCTGTGTGACATCTGCGCGTCGAACGCCCAATAAAGTAAAATGTGGTCAGAAATAGGAACTTTTTGATTCATAACGATATCTAGGCTAGTATTTTTTATTACTGTTATTTTTACTATGCCTGTATTTCGAGAGCTCTTATTTTATTTAGTACTAGCTGACCCGGCGAACTTCGTACCGCCATATTTTTTTTCGTAAATATATTTTCTAAATTGCCGAATATATAGTTTCTCGAAGAACCATTACAGCTTCGTCCGGAAAATTTCGATCGTCTTGGTCACGGCATTGTTAATGATGATTCAAAGAGAATACAAATTACTGATTATTGATATCTGAAAAAATTATAATTATCAAATTTTCAACCATACTTAATTTCTGCTTATTCTTGAGTAATGGCAATAAGCTACAATTATTAGCTATTGGTGCCAGTGTCCAGTTATAATATATATTCTTCACGTCTTTGGTCTTCGTCTTTTAGTCTTAGTCGTTACCATGGATTAGGTGCTGAAACCAATCCATGGTTCCTCTGAGAATTTTGGCAGAATATAAAAATGCACGCAATTTACTATAATATCCTATTCACTATATTACAATATTTTGTACGCATTACCTAAAATATCAGCAAAATTATTTAATACTAGCAACCCGCCCTCGCTTCGCTTCGGTTTCAGTATCCTTACCAGCGTAGTATCCGTTCCCGTGGGAATACCGGGATAAAATATAGCCTATGTTACTCCCTGATATTATAGCTTTTTATTATAGCTTTAAAGAATTTTTGAAATTGGTTCGGTGGTTTAAGCGTGAAAGCGTAACAAACAAATAAATAAACAAACAAACTTACTTTCGCATTTCTAATATTAGTAAGAATAACACAGTAAAAAATATAAAAGCGCTAAATGACATTTTGACATTCGTGTCAAAAGAAACCATACTTAACTATATACGAAACAATGTTTCCACTATCACGTTGTAGTTTTACCCTAAATATTTTCATTAATTTGCCCTAAATACCCTAGTCAGTCTTCGAAAATCCTTGATTTAGGACGCAAAATTTAAATGAGTTCGAAATAAAACAAAACTTGGTGGTTTGATTTTTATTTTAATTCTCATCTATTAATCAGAGTTAGTAAACATGTAATCATAAAAAGAATTCATTGTAATCTATGGAAGAAGTAGATGGTGAACAATATGATGCTGATGTTAAAGTTGAAGCATTGGGCTTAAGTTTTTAGCTGCACTCAACATTTGTCTGTCGGGTTCTAAAATCGAGTCAGTCATACTTAGTTTGGTGTGCAACAAACCGTTGAGGGTTTCACTGTAAAGCTTTTTTATTGGGTTGGGTTGTTTTTTTGGGCCAGCGCATACTCCAACTATTTCTTTCGGGGGGATGGAAAGGTGGCGCAGGCCTCATAACCAACTGTATTCCCTCCCCTTCGCCATTGGGCTGATGGATCCTCGTCGCAATCGCAACGTTGGCAAGACGATGTGCTCTCCCTACTCACGACTGTGTGCAGGTACTTGGCGAAGCAACCGTGCGTCGTCACTACCTACATCAATCGGAAAGAAAGCAACCCGTGCCGCCAACCTCACCACTCCATGAGCACCGGTCGGAAGGCCTTGACGACCCGAACATCGTACCAAGGCCTCTCCAGCCAGTCTGCCCAACGGGCAATGACGGCGGGCGTCGGTCCGCCAGGAGGCCAGCTCTTTCATAGAGACTTTTGAATCGAATCGAATTTTCCTATAGCAGTTCATAGTATCGACATGTAAACACTGCAATATATTTAATTTAAATTCTACTATCGTGTCTTACACAAAGTAATTTCGGTGAACTCTAGGAGCCCATTGAGGGTAACCATTGTTTGTGGTCGGCAAAGTCTATGGTAAAATAGTGTTTGTTATATTTATATTCAATTTTACCCTAAATTACCCTAAATCCCTAAAAATATTAAATAGCCCTAAGCCATATTCTAAATTAGTAGTTTCGCCCTAAAAAAGGGCGAAATCCCTAAATGTGGAAACACTGATACGAAATTACGTTTAGCTGTCATTTGCGTTTTGTTATTACATATCAAATGCGTTTTTGTTATACTACGTTTCTTTGACATTTTATCGAACGGGAAACGGGTACGCGATTGATCGGGATAAAAAATCCTACGTCAGTTTCCTGGTTCTAAGCTACCTCCCCACCAATTTTCAGCCCAATCGGTACAGCCATTCTTGAGTTATAAATAGTGTAACTAACACGACTTTCTTTTATATATATAGATTTTAGCACTAAATATGTGAGTTACTGTAATGCCGTCTTTATTTAATGGCGTAAGTATAGAATTGTCCACCATAAGATTCTGAATTTAAATATCAAAACGGTTACATAATGATATCTGATGTTTACGCGAGCACTACACATTGTAAATAAAACTAGTTTTACGGATTTTATCGCGTTTGTATTTGATTGATTTCGTTTTGAACACTTTACAGCATTCATGGTCACGGGCTGAACTAAGATGTCTGACGTCCAAACAAGTCAACGTTATTACAATATGTTATTACATTTTGTGGCTAATTTGTGGCTCGGTCTGACAATCATATTCAATTAATAAAATTTTATTGTTCTTAGAACTAAAGTTATTTATTAAATTTCAGGTTAATCGGTCATTAAGAAGGAGATGAAATTTCAATTAGTAAAGTTGATCCAAAAAACAAGTAGAGCAAACTAAATAAAACCATTTAAAAGATCATATTTTTGTTTTATACTTTGTTTCGAAACTTTATCCTTTTTTTTTTTTGTGGGTGGGCTGCAGTCGGCGCGCCTCCGCACCACTCCGTCCGGGGCGACAGAGGGGCTTAAGCACGCAACTCCCGCGACCCACCCAAAAACCACGTCGCCTTCGTCGTTGGGCCGACCACTGGAGCAGCGTTAACTTGTCGTCAGTGGTCGGCCCGACGGAATACCCCCTATTGGGGTACCCTCCCATCGACCGACGTCCCCCCCTCGGGGAGGACGTCGGTCTTTCCTCACGCGGTCGGCCTCTCGGCGGGTGACGGACTAATCACCGGTCACGTCACCCGCGGCCTCGGCTAGGGCGGCATGAGGCGCAGATAGTTGCGCCTGCGCCGCCCCAGTGATCCGCGAGATCACTGTCTCGCAGAAGGCTGCGACCACGTCCCAATTCCCGACGCTGTCGACCATCGCCCTAGCGATAGCCGGCAGCGTCAGGTCCGTACCGATGATTGCGACGAGTTCACAGCGCTGCACTGCCCAAGCCCCGCAGGCCTCGAGCGTATGGCGCGTCGTGTCCTCGTCGCAATCGCAGTGGTGGCAGGACGGTGTACTCTCCCTCCTAACGACCTTGTGCAGGTATTTGGCGAAGCACACATGCCCCGTCAAAACCTGCACCAGTCGGAAGGAGGAGCACCCCGTGCCGCCTCTCCAACCACTGCATCAGCACCGGCCGGAAGGCCTCCACGGTTCGCACCCCGAACCGAGGCCTCTCCAGCCGGACTGCCCAACGGGCAATGACGTCTCGGCGGGCGGCGACGCGCCAGGCGGTGAGATCCCTTAACGAGACCACACCGCCCTCCGCTCGCACCCCCGTCACCCTTCGAGACTTTATCCTGGTGTTCCGTTGCAGTGAGATTAAAATGTCACGATTTAACGTTGTACGTTTGCGATGGTGTTTACTACATAATTTCTTATATAATATTATTTTTATAAATTAATTATCGCTATTATTGAGATTTTCCAATTTAATACAATTTTATAAAGGTCCCTGTACCCCCTTATATTCAATTGATGTAATCTAATGTACGTAGGTATATTCCTAATAATATCACAAGTATCGTATCGTATCGTAAACGATAAACCGAATTGGTTGAACATTGACATATTAATAAACCATTTTCTAGTTGTAAGTAAAGTAATATTCTATGTGTTACTTAGAATATTACTTTTTATCTCGATAATGGGTTAGGATAATAGCTCAACTTTAATTTTTACTACTTAATCACGCATAACCCGTACCGAGGTTTGTGTGGTCTGGGCAGAGCAGCGCCGTGAACTCGTCGCAATCATCTGTGCCGACCTGACGCTGTCGACCATCACTAAAACGATGTCCGACAGCTTCTGGGACGCGGTCGCTGCCTTCTGAGAGGCAGTTGTCTCGCGAAAGGAGGCGGTGGAACGGGTTCGAGAGAAATTCCTCTACCACGTCGTTGCCATCGCGTTGGACGGCACAGGCGCGAGTACCTGCGCCTGATGTTGCCCTAGCCGAGGTCACGGATAGACGGACTGGGGATTAGTACGCTACCCGCAGAGAGGCTGATCGCGCGAGTTTGACGCTCAGGCTCTGGTAAAGGAGATGATATTCGAAAGGGTAATCCGCTGGAACGACCACGGAAGCCAAGGAATCGGTAACAGTGGTTGGCGCAATGGCGATAGGGAAGGAATACGGTAGGTAATGGCGGCTGCACGCCGTTCATCAATCGCCCCGAGCGGATTGAGCGGAGTGTGTCCAGACCATAGCCTATAATAAAAAGAAAAGGTTATATAGGTAAGTATCATGGTTGGGCACTAGTCACAGACTCGTATTTATGTATTCATAGGAATTCAGTGACCTTTACAACGTGACAATTTACTGTATTCTATTCAACTCAGTGAAAATTATCAATCTATATAAAATTACACTGTAGCTTAACTTGATGCAAGTAAAATACGTCAAGTCGGAACAACCTACAGTCTTGGCACACAAAAACACAATCAGTATAAAATCGACATGATAATTGCCGGCAACGAGGAAAACCTCGCGTGAGAGGTCGCGTGTCTAACTTGATTAAATTCTACTTGAACAGGTCTGTTTGGTTATTCACCATAGAAGTAAAGTGCCGATGGAAAATACAAGCTATTTTCATTTTAACTTCCTGGCGTGATTCATGTTAGGCATTTGAAAAATATGCATTATATGGAAATATAAAAAGAAAACATTGAAATATAATTTAGGTATTGGTGCAAAAGAAATGGTTAGTGCGACTTTTTATAGTCTTTCGTGTTATCACGGTTATTAATGTTATTCAGAAGTATTTAATTATCAATTTGTTTATTTGCAAATACCTATCCTGACTAAAAGATACGCTATTAGTATAGATAGGTCATAAGAAATCCAACTTTCACAAATTCACGGATGTCTTAGTATTTCACACAATATTTTATCTGCTTATACCGACTTGAGAAGACTCTTCTACCATACCCTTGAACCATCTAAGTGTTGGTAGTATTCGTACCACCACACACCAAGAAGAAATATAGCTAGCTATTAATTTGAAAAGTAATGTAAGATATATGAATATTCAGTTTTTCGTATGGTGACGGAGTGGGAATACAATTACCAATCCCTATCTTGCTCATGGAAGTCATTAAAGACGACTAAGGGATATAATATTCACATAAAATCTGTGCAAGAGAAGGAAAACTCGAAATGATACTCTATACCAACATGTCTGACCAGTATGGTATAGTATGTCCAATTCCCTCCCATTGTGGATGAGGCCCGAGCCCAACAGTGGGACGTATATGAGCTGTGATGATGATGGATATTCAGTCACTGAAAATCATAGTTTCTTACAAATTGTTCAATAATTAGCAACACGTTAGTAATCAGAATACAGTAGATAACCCATACCAGTAAGCTTCAAATTGAGAATGAAAGCAAAGTGATTTATCTCATTAGTTCTACTTGCGCCACAAGATTGGATTTGAAATCGATTACACATAAATGTACTATAGGCGAAATCTACTGAGGTTGTTAGGAATATTGTGCGTACTTTATATTTTCGCGTATTTTCTTAATCTTTCAACAAATCCGCTTACACACTGAAACCCTTGTGAACATGAACGAATGAAATCCTTATTGGTGCGGAGCTTGGTTTTGTCGCTGAAAGCAATTTTATCCGAGAATCATGTCAAAATAAAAAGGTTGTTCTAGCAGCGTAGTTTTTATACTTAGGTTCCCAATTAGTGTATACCTTTTTTAATAGATCTAACCTCAATCCACTCAAATCGTTCCGTGGCACAGGCTGTGCCTCGGAACGGCGTCGAATTCTGTCATATTTCACCACTAAGCGGGCTAGTAGAACGGTTTTCTTATCTTCGATGGTAATTAGTATATAATCCCTTTCTATTATTACAAACGGTGGCAAACGAGAAACAGTACACCTGATGGTAAGTGTTGCTACCGCTCATAGACCTTTGCAAGGCCGCTGCCTACCGCGAAGAAAGTGAACAGAGTGTCAATATGTGCAATGAGGTTCGGTGACACTAAAGGCATCATTAAAACTCACCACATGCATACACCCTCAGTTATTCGGCTTTCGGCTCTCTCGCTCACCGAACGAAGTGCAGTAACAAATTGGTACTATTCGGACGTCGATTTTCTGCGAAAGTGTGGTACTATCCCGGACAGACCGGCCCGCGGCTGTAGAGAGAAAACTGTCAACAGTGTGGTCCTACCATCACTAAAAATAGTTACGGTGTCATTAAGTATACCATACTTAGAATTACCAAATAAAATTATGATCAATTATAAAAAAATTAAATATACAACTGTCGACAGTCGTCTGGTCACTTCGCGAGTCGGTACGTCCGGGGCAGTACTACATTCTCGCAGAAAATCGACTTCTGAGTAGTAGCGTTACTTTACTTCATTCGGTAAGCGGGAGACCCATAAACCAAATTTCCTGAGGGTGTTTGGTTCAAATCCATCACCAATGATGGCTTTAGAATCACCAAATCTCATTGCACGCATTCGCACTCTCTCCACTTTCTTAATAGTAGGCCTAGTAAAGGTAAATAAGGGACAATACCACATGTCATCAGATTGCTGTTTTCTCGTTTCGCACCAACAGCATTAAAAATAATAATAATCTCAAACGAATTGGAGTTAGCTATATAGTGTAACTAATTGTGGCAGAATACCAATTTATATCGAGTGACTGTCACATTGTCACTTCCGTGTGGTGACGGAGTAAGAAAACCATTCACCACTCCCTACCTTGCCTGTGGATGTTGTAAAAGACGACTAAGGGATGTAATATGCATTTAACGTCTAAAACTCGAAATATAACCCTATACCGAACTGTTTGACTAGCATGATATCGTTTATATATGTTTTTTTTTTTGTTATTGCCGATGGTGACAATCGAGCAGGCAGCACACCTGATGGTAAGTGATGCTGTCGCACATGGACCTTTGCAATACCAAGGGCACAGCCAGTCCGCCTGCCTACCGTGAAGATTTTCTTCACGGCCTAGGCCGTTGGAGTTGGAGATACACACGCAAATGTTGGTGTTTCATGTAAAAAATACGCTTGGACCGCGTGTGCGCTTACGATAGCCCTCCCATAAAAATATGTAAAAAATACGCTACGCATAGATTTCTAGAAAACATTGATGTTTTCAGGACGATGTTTTTTGTACATCGATGTTTTTGATTTCGCCATCTGCATCCCTACATGTGATGAGGCGAGATGAAAGTAATGTTGTAAGAAAAGTTTTGGGTATGAATGTTGAAGGCTTTAGGGGTAAAAGAAGACCGAGAAAAAGATGGATGGACTGCATGACATGGATAGTCTGGGAGTGACTGCGGAGATGACGTCTGGTAGGACCGTATAGAAGACAATGACATATTGCGTCGACCCCAAGTAATTGGGACAAAAGCAAGATGATGATGATTATATATTATTATGTATTATATATTATGTATTATATATTACTAGCTGACCCGGCGAACTACGTACCGCCATAATTTTTTTCGTAAATATATTTTCTAAATTGCCGAAAATATAGTCTCTAATGGAAGAACCATTACGGCTTTGTCGGGAAAGATAATTATCAAATTTTGAACCATACTTAAGCATAGACAAAATTACGTTTAGCTGTTATTTGCGTTTAGTTATTACATATCAAAAGCGTTTTTGTTATACCACGTTTCATAGTGACTTGTATTCTCTTTGAAGTTTTATGTCACGACCCACGGGAACGCGATTGAATGGGATAAAAAGTATCCTATGTCCGTCTCTTCCTAAGCTGCCTCCCCACCAATTTTCAGCCAAATCAGTACAGCCGTTCTTAAGTTATAAATAGTGTAACTAACACGACTTTCTTTTATATATATATAGATTTAATATATATTATATATTACATATCATATATTACATATTATATATAATACATTATCCCATACCACCACCCATGTCGGGGTAAGTCAGTTGTTCTCCTATTGAAGAAGAAGATCCCAGCAGTGGGACATACATATATGAGCAGCAGCATATATGTATTTTTTTTTTGCTTAACAGCTTCATGTTGCAGGTAAAAGAATAAATAGTATATCGGCAGGTATGAACGAGAAAAGTGAATTATTAATGGACATTGGTGTGTAAAAAATCAATTACAGAACTGTCACGAACTGCTGGAACGGATGCAATGAACATTCCGAAACGTTATCAACTATAAAAATTGAATCTAAAGTTTTTCATGCATAATACCATCTAATATAACTTTGGCAACTCAAATTTATGAGCTCAAAATATCATATTAATAAAAAAAAAAAAATTTATTTTGCTAATTTTGACTTCAAATATTTAATAGCTTGATTTTAATGATAAACATGTTAAAAATAATGGTATAAAATAAGAAATGTTTGCACAATTTTAATTTTATCACAGCTTATCTATGTTGCACTAATGGGTTCGAGCCTCCTCCATATTGGAAGGTATTGGAAGATATCCCTTAGTTGCCTTTTAAGACACCCATGGAAAAGAGAGGAAGTAGGTGGTGAATTGTATTCTCACTCCGTCACCACTGGAAACTTTAATAACATAATACAATATGCATGTTACAGAGCAAAATTTAAATAATAGAAAATAGTTCAAAAAAGCAAAAAAATACGCTTTACACTCCGGGTCTCAGGAAAACAAAAAACGTCCTAAATCCTGATTATCCTAGTAAGGATAACGGGTCAAACTGTTTAAAATATTGAATTGTCATCGATCCTTAATAAGTATGCCAAATTTCGAGTTAATCCAACGTTTTGAAGGGGGTCAAAATCATGTTCAAAGATTCCGTTACATACTAACATACATACGTCTGAAGCTAATAAAAGCGTATTAAAAAGCGGCACAATTCTTCTCAATAGTGTGATGCGTAGAGTGCAACGTGTCACACTCTTTATTTTTCACGGAATCGTAAGAATATTAAAAAAAAAACACCAGAAGATCCATCCTTCTACAGCTTGCTAAAGCGGCTTTCTGCTAATAATTAAAACACTAACTGCGATTGCCAGTTTGACAAGTTTGGCGAGTGTAGCATTATCCTGCTATGGGGAGGTCTGACTGCCGATGTAAATAAAATAATATGAAGCTAACATATTATACGCAGAGTAACTACGTCCCGGGAAGGGCAAGTCGATGGGTACTCCCTCGGGGTATTTCGTCGGGCCGACCACTGAAGTCAAGGAACTCTTCACCGGTGATCGGCCCAATGACGAAGGCGACGTGCTACAGGGTGGGTTACGGGGCCACGTGCCGATCATCGTATGACCGTAGCACACCCAAAAAAAAAAAATTATATGCAAAATAATTCTTTATACGACTCTTATGACTCATTATTATCATCATGATCCTAATCTTATTCCAAATACTCGTGGTTGATGCAATACGATTCCGCTTCATACTCTACTTCTATAGATAATTTAGCAAAAGTTATTGGCAATATTGTAAATAAAACTACCGATATTATCGCCTCTGTATTTGATTTTTGATTGTCAGAGGTTTCGAACACTTTACAGCGCTTATGGTCACTGGCGGACTAAGATGTCCCACGTCCAATAAGGACTTGTTGTCATCAGGCAATTAAATATCAAATATAAACGCGATAAAATTCGTAAAGTAGTTCTATTTACAATGTGTAATACTCGCGTAATCATCAGAGATCATTATTGGTAATAGTTTCATGACCAGCCGCCTCTCTGACGCCAACCCTTCTCAGCCATCTAATTATTTTTGATATACACCCACTAAGTAGTCCTTATATTGCTGGAACTTTGCGAACATATAATTAACGGACATAATAACACCCAGACTCAGAACAACAATTTGTGGATCGCACGTAGTGTTATCCTGTATGGGATGTATGGGGAGACACGGCCAGGTAGGTCAGTATCTTAACTACTACGGCATCTGTGTAGTCCAATTTTTGACCAAACGGCATTAAATGGTTTTGGTCCAGGTCGATTTGAAACTCTAGTTAACTATTAGTGTATATTAATACTTGAACTATAATATCTATAAGCACTAATCGATGAAGTGAATCAAAAGGCACACACTAGAGATCACGGTATAACATTTCACTGCACTAAACTACAAATACTTACTTATACTTTGATGTCTATTTTCACTCATACGTGGTCTGGTGCCAGTCAAGCGTGAAGAGAAACTTGCGGGGAATTCTCTATATCGGATGCGTTTATGCGATACAGTAAAACTTCAAAGTATAAATTCTTATGCCTTTCCTGTTATGATTTAACAGATTTTTATTTTGTTCTATTGCTACTAACATGAATATTACAAAAAATTATGTTACTATAATTGAAACGTTTGTATATATTAAAATAATATATACAAATGATTCACGTTCAACAGTGAGGGAGATTAATGATACCTATGTTTGATCGCAGTTAGCAGTATTTCAATTATATAGTAATGAAATGACGCTGTGTGGTAGCGGCTACGAATACTACCAACCTTTACACTGCTCGTGGATGTCGTAAAAGACGACAAAGAGCTTTACATCGACTTGCGCGAACTCCATTTGATGTCATCTGATCAATAATTAGATTCTTAAGGAGCGTTAACGTCAGGCAGGCGACCGGTCATCTGAGGGCACAGCAGTGCCCTCGCCGAGTCGAACAAAAATGCAAAACTGCCGTAACATCCTTTTGTCGAAACAATTCACACCTTTTTCGACCCCCTATACCTAACATACATACATACATATATTCGCGTCTCATTCCCATAAGGGTAGGCAGAGACTACTTCCCTCCACTTACTATCTTGACATACCACAAGCCTTTGCCTCCTCCACATTCATTAATCTCCTCAAGCATGTTCTTCGGTTTTAACCTGGCCTCACACCAAACAATCTAACTTTATAAAAAATGTATTATTTGCGAGGTACATTGTGTTTTCATGCGATGACTAAGTAGAGGTAGGTTGTAGGCTGTTGACAGTTGTCTGTCTACAGCCTACAGTCAGGATTAGTACCACACTCTTGCAGAAAATCGACGTCTGTGTAGTAGCAATTTGTTACTGGTCTTCGTTCGGTGAGCGAGAGAACCGGCAGCCCTACTTTCCGTGGGTGTTGGCGGTTTTAGTGCTGTCTTTAGTTTCACCGAACCTCATTGTACTCATTCGCACTCCCTTCACTTTCTTCACGGTAGGCAGCGGCATAGCAAAGTGGCAGTAACACTTACCAACAGGTGTACTGATTGCTCGTTTGTCACCGTTAGAAGTTGTTAGATTAGTTAATTACGTAAAAACGTAAGACAGAAGGTTCCTTAAGTAGGGACTGAATAAATTAACCAACTTGGTATTACATAGATCTCACAAATTTCTGTGGTAGAAGAACTAAGTTGCGTGACTTGATTCTTTTACAAGTTATGTTTTTGATGGTATAAAAATATTACGAATAAATTTTGCAATATGTACCATGAAGGAGCACATATTGCATTGATTCCAAGTAATTGGGATAAGAGTAGAATGATAATGATATTATTGAATGATATTATTGAATAATATTATTATAATATTATTAATGGTTTCTGATATTAACGGGAATATTACACATTGTAAATAAAACTATTTGACGGATTTTATCGCGTTTATATTTGATTTTTGATTGTCCAACGTTTCGAACACTTTACAGCGTTAATAGTAAAGGATGGACTCCTGACTTACGTCCGCCTGTGACCGTGATAGCTTTATTTATAATGAATTAAAAGGACCAAAAGACGTATCTAAAATTTAATTAGAATAAAAATATAAATTTATTTATTTTTACAACCTGGCCTTTATTTCATAATTGTAGGATTAAATAGAGTTATCAAGGGCATAAATTTGGTTAGATGAGAAGTTGATATAAATTTTTGGCTTCATCATGACACTTCATTACTAATTATGATCACCAATCCTTTTCAGTCGTAGTTATTGAGGAATGAACTTTGTTGATGACCTGGTGAAAGTTGCTGGGCGGCCTTGGATGCATGCGGCACAGGATCGCACTTTGTGACATAACATGAGAGAAGCCTACGTCCAGCAGTAGACGGCGATAGTCTGAAATGATAATGATGATGAACTTTGTTAGATACTTTCCCTATTTATTACAATATTGAATGATTTTTTTAGATAATACATTATACGTATAAAATTCCGTGTAGCGACGGAGTAAGAATACATCAGCCCCTTGCTTGCGGGTGTCGTAAAAGACGACTCAGTGATTATAATGGACCTATAATATTTATGCAAGAAAAGGAAAATTCTAAGTAAACCTTATACAAATACGTCTAACCAGCGTCAAATCATCATCATCATTTCAGCTCGTATACGTCCCACTACTGAACTCGAGCCTCCTCCACAATGGGAGGGAAATTTACCTCCTTTCAACTTCCCTTTCATTTTGTTGATGGCTCGAACCCAGCAGTGAGCCGTATATAAGCTATGACGAATGAATGATAAATATGTATTAATTGTTAGTCGTTAAAAGTATAAATATTTTAGTTTTTGTGTAATATCTGAATTATTATTTTTAATTTCACAAATTTTCGCTGTATGAAAAGAATCAGGTCACAACGGAACTCACGCTTTCCTACAAAGAAAATCTTATATTTCCACTACAACCGCTTACGTTACGAATTATCGAAGCGCGCAAATCCGTACCCTTCCTATGATTATCAAATTTGTGTCCACCCGACACGTCAGCAAATTGCTATATTTTATTAGTTTATATAAGACTAGCAGAACTCATGAATTCACTTGCTTTTCTATAAACGTAATAATAATTTAAATTAAAAGCTATTTTCCTTATAAAAACGGGACGTTTTGATATTTGTAAATGAAACTACTTTATGGATTTTATCACGTTCGTATTTTATTTTTGATTGGCCAACCCTTCGAACATTACACAGCATTCAAGGGGCGGACTAAGATGTCTCAGAGTAGGTACTTTGTTTTAAACTATTGTCATGGCGATTTTCGTAATATAATTAACACAATTATTATCATATTTTCCAATTAAATCACATTTGAACCTATTAGATTATTACATACCTTTGGAACATGTCTTATACAATTTAATACACGATATAAATTTGAAAAATAAGTCTGTTTTGTTGGGTGTTGTCAGTAATGACTGGGTTTCGATCCGGTAGTAGGTAACTGAATTAATTTAAGATGATATGTAAAATAAAACATTTTTTATCTAATCGCTTGTGTATTTCATTTTTGTTTTAATCCATTAAGACTATCAGCATCTACATTTTAAAATTTCTGTGCTATAAATATAATAGTGGCATATAAAAACATAATCTTTAAAATAATTACCATAATTTTGAAGTAGTTAGTTTGGAGTACTTTAACCTAACATTAAGCCGAGGAAAAATTATTAGCTTAATAACTAACAATATGTAAATTTAAAATATGTTAGTGCTTTCATTTGACTTCAACCTTGGCCTTTTTATGCAGTTACGTCACCTGATTACTAACCCTTAGTGATAGATAATATTATTAGTTTCTAACCAAACAAACACCATTTTGTATTTACGATAACAATAAAAACAAACAGACACCATTTTGTATTTACGATATTAGTGATAACTTCTAGTTGCCGTCCCAATGCCCGTGCAGATTACGATAAAACTTAAATCCCTTCTGGTACGATGGTTTATAGGTACCTTAATATAAATTAATGCTTCACGGCAAATAAATTATCTCAACATATTTTTTTATATATTTTTTCTGTCCATCTATCAAATTGAGGTGCATTGTTGCTTATGGGAATTCACACGAATACCACTTTTTATATATAAGGATCTTGCGATAATGACCACGCTTGACGTGCGAATGACGATAGCGTTTTATGCCACATAAGAGTACTGCTATTCTAAGACTGACACCACCATAAGAAGAAGAGGGTTCACACAAATTTATTATATGTTGTAATAAAATATATAATAATTAACGTAATTTTAAATCAAACATGAAAAGCTTGTCCCCAGCCCCAGCCTTTATCTGAATTTAAATTGACTTCCAACAGCTTCTTTCTTCTTCTTACAGTGAGCGAAGTGGTAAAAGGGATTCATGACGTTTTGGCTGAGTTTCAAGACTAGATTCTAGATTCATTCTATATTTTTACCTGAATGGAATTTAGAAACGTAAAGTTTGATCATACGTTCTTGAGTGCATTTAGCAATATTACTACATTTATAATAGGCATATTCAGTAATAGTACCTACGTGTAGAAGAGCTTTTAGTAGTATTCGTGGTCACAATCAGATGTCATTAAACATTCAAAGTTGTGGTTTGATTTCAGTAAATGAAAAACAGAAAACAGGAGCTCTCCTCCTGCAGAAGTGAAACAATAGTTGTTTTTTGGTATTCAAATTAATTGTTTATCTTAAATTAAAATTTGTAATTAAAATGTTTTTATTTTTATCTGCTGTTAATCAGACACAGGTCAAGCATAAATGTAGTAATATTGACATAGCTTGCCTTCTGCGAGGCAGTCGTCACTCAGGACACGGACAAGTATTTTTTGGCAGGCTATTCATTAGTCATTTTCATCATTCATCATTTCAGCACATATACATCCCACTACTAGGCTCGAGCCTTCTGCAAAATAGGTGGGCAATTGACATCATTTCAAGTTTTCCTTCTCTTGCATAGATATTATAGGCATATTTAATCTCTTAGTGATCTTTTATGACACCACGGGCAAGAGAGGGTGGTGAATTGTATACTAAATCCGTCACCACACGTAAGGTAGAAGGTATTTTAATAAATTTTAACTTTTTTTTAATTTGCACAGAATAGTGTTTCTTAGGTCAGTTGATGCTTAATAAACTGTGATGAATCATAATACTATATCAATTCATTGCAATTATTTCATAAAATTCTATTACTTTCAGCATCTAGAATTTTCAGATTTATATAACCGAATTTAAGCATATCAAATATAAAGAAATATCTATAAAAGACACTAAGGATGCGTGTCACGCGCAAGAACCTTTATAAATAAATATACGTCGCGTTTATTGCGGACTCCTGCAATTCGTTTCACCTGTAATTTGATGTACGAGCAGTAAGAGAAATATATAAGAAAATCGTGCCGCCGAGATTTATAAGAAACTATATATTATTAGGCTATTTATGAAGGTTGCTATCCGAGGCGATGTGTCAGCACTTTATCATGTTAGTTCATTGGCATGTCTTCATCGACGAAGGAAGTGAAGTTTATGATGTAATAAAGATGAAGATTTAATAAAGGTATTGTTATTCCAGAGGTTTAATATTGAAATAGTATTCATATAAATCTTAGTCATACAGTGTTATATTCAAATGTGTCTTAATATCGACAAGTAATAATACAGTCCTATTAGGAATGAAGTTTTATCGTTTTTATGTGTTACCAAATAAATTTATGATTTAAATATGCTCGTTTTTCATAGTTGATGATACTAAATTATACCGAGTTATTGACACAAGGCATGTTTGATAAGGTACCTATTAGATGAATCACAAATTAGTATCATTGATATAGTCTCCGTATTGACATAATTGGCTATGCTGCTCAGACAAACTAAAATTTTAGCTTGCCTAAGCTCTTATTGAGTGGGATTCTTACTGAAATAAATAAGTTATTCACTTTAAATTATCAAATAACTCATCAGTACTTTACTCGCTTGAATTTTATTATTGTATTGTATTATTTCTTCATTTGAAAATGGTCTAATTATACTGCTGATACAATGAAAGTCGAGTCTAATTTCTCAAGTACATTATATCTTAATAAACAAATTTTGAAAAGTCTTACATATGCTTAAATGTGATAGAGTATGCTTTGAATATATCGATACAAAAAGGGCCTTTCTTTAGAAAGTATTATTCCGTGAACGCCAAATGACCTCTAACTTTAAAATACTAAAAATACTCCGCTTTTGTGACGGTGCCTGTCTAATCTGGATTTCAAGACTTAAGATACAAGATATTAGACGCGATGACGCGAAAAATCCAATTACTCGACACCAATTCACGCATTCTAATGTACGACGGCGCTCTGCGTGTAACAAAATCTAATCAAAGTTTATGGGTGCCCTAGTGGTTTTTGCTGCTATACCTTGGGCTACAGCCACGACTTTGTGGCAAGCTTAGCGAGTTGAAATTTGATTTTACATATTTCTGAAGTTCTACTTTTTTAGCGCGTTAGGGAACTAGTCAATATATTTTATGAGGCGCGTGCACACCGTCCAAATTTTAGCTAGAAAAAGCGGTATAATAAGCGGTAAGAGCGATAGAACTTTCAAAGTATTATATAATTCTTCTGGTATTATATAAGTATTACTAGCTGACCCGACAGATGTTGTTATGTCTTAACTATGAATAATAAGTGGTAAAATTAATAAAAAAAATATCCAATAGCAACAATTTGGTGTCAAATCTAATAGATTTCCACGTTAGAATTAAATGCGGCTTGATAAGGGTTAAAAGCAACATTCCCATGTTGTTGATTACAATTCCATCGATTCCTTTTAACTTCATTCCGCGTTTAACGTGCTCTTGTATGTCTTTAACTTGCAGCATTGCGAGTTCTGCGACTTACGTTTATATGTCTGATTGCTGGCATTATTAAAAACAATCTACTAAAATTAAAAAATATTCTATTACATTCTTTTTTTATACCAAATCAACACAAACAGTCTATTAAAATCTACGAAACTGTTTATATTAAGGGGAACTTTAAATATAAGCGTGATGACTAAAAACTTCTTAAAAACTACATAATTGAAACGAAATTACACGAAATGATAAATAAACTATATATCAACCGATTCATCTATGTCAAACGATATTTGCAACGCGCATTCTGTCAATAGCTGACATTTATTTCAAACGACAGGCCGTTATGTCAAACAACTGATAATCATGTAAAATTAATATTGTTGTTAAGTTTTCTTAAATTTTCTAATGTTTTGCTCAACTTTCTTATTTTTTTCTATTATAAGAACATTCTCCTAACAATAATAAACACAACGAAAAAAGAATTAGCTAAATTGTTCAATCCGTTCACACGTGATGCGATGACCAAGGGAAATAGAGATTCATTTTTATATATATAGATATAATCTCTCTGAACACTAATTATTAGTGGTTCAGAAAGAGAGAGAGAGAGAGAAAGAAATATTTTGCTACAAGAAACACCCAAAACGAGTCCACACAAATCCATACAAAGTAATACCACAAACAAATGATTAACAATTTCATATCTTACGCGTTTCAACTAAGAATTACTTCTTTTTATTGTGACATTAATATGGCATCACGAAGCTGACCTTCAGCAACACCCTCCATTTCAACGTTGGACATTAAATTCGTCAATAGTATACAATAAAATATAATACAACACAACAAAAATAACACAAAAATAACTTTCTATAATTATAGGAATAAAAAAACGAAATAATTGTCGTTGGTACAATTAGGCGGTCTTTTCCCATACTGCAATTTATTTCATATAACTTTATGTTAGATTTTTATTTTATTGTGAGAAATAGTAAGGGCGAACAAGTGTCCGTGCCGTGATGGAATAAGAGTACAATTCACTAGATATGTGTCCGCTATAGCAAAGCGTTAATGAAAACGGTTGACATGCCCCTAACATATCGTATCGGTATTGATATAACTAATAAGGGCCCTTAACTGATAAGTTATCTAGGTACAAACAACTGACGATGACGCGACATGGTCATCTAACAGTTTCATAACAATAATTGATTGATCGTGCCGTGATTCTAGTTTCGTTACTTTGGTAACCAAAAAATCACTAATAAATAAATATGCCATTCCTCTCTTTCTACGTGATTCCTGACATGCGAAACAGAGAGGGACGGTTATTGGCTAGCTGCTCGATAACAAGCAACCTTTCACGAATATTAATATAAGCGAAAGACGCTCTTATTTCTATTGCAGTAAGACTTAACTATCATAAACTCGTGTAAACACAACTGTAATGATAAAGTGGTTTTGTTTCTCGTTGCTATCGTAGGCATGCTACGAAAGGTTATCGCTATAATTTAACCTATGAAAGGTTATAATGGTTAAACCGCGCATTAATAGAAATAAGGTTGCGATTATTTTACGTGTATTATACCGATATTCGACAACGGTTATCTATATTGATATTGACACTAAATAAAGGGTTAGTAGCCGTTGCCAAAAAGAACCGGTATCGCCCATGACTAATTAACCCCTCCTCGTCTTGCCCGTGGATATTGTAAAAGATGACTAAGGGATATAATGTGCATATAACATCTTTGTAAGAAATGGAAAACTCAAAACAAAACCCTATACCAACCTGACCAGCATCGTTATAGTAAAGTCAATTTCCCTCCTATTGTGGAGGAGGCTCGAGCCCAGCAGTGGGACGTATATGAGCAGAGATGATGATTTTGAAGGGCATTTGAGGTATACTAAATAGATAAGATCATATAAGCAAAGATAAAACAGCTAAGGGATCAGCAAAACAGTTTACTGGGTAACTTATAATAACTAATGCAATCACAAAATCGTCAGGTGTAGCGATTATGGCATTATACTTATTTTAAGCCCTATGTCCAATATTGAAAGCTGATAAGTTGATAAAGTGATAGATGGGTAAAAAATCGCTTTCTTTTGTAGTAAGTATGATACCTTAGAGTTTATGCTAAATCACCGAGGCCAATATACCACAAAATTACATTCTATTGTCCAACTTAAAATGTACATGTTGTTTCATTGCTCGTTCAAAATGGTTTTATTGGTGGTATACTGGCAGGCCTAATTTTATTTTTATCGTTTATAATATTTTTTAGTCCTTTATCATGTGTTCTTTATATACTCGTACAAATTATATAGTTGATATATTTTTTAACATCCGTGTGGTGACAGAGTAACAAAACAATTCACCCTCTTTCCTGCTCGTGGATGTCGTAAAAGATGACTAAGGGATATGAAATGCATATAACATCGATACAAGAGAAGGAAAACTCGAAATAAATAAATATTTATTTTTGGTTTTCCTATGGTCAGCGCACCCATCGCCCGGCTCCATCCGGGACGACAGAGGGGCGGCGCGTAGCCCTAAAACCTATCGAAGCACGTCGCCTTCGTTATTGGGCCGATCACCGGTACCGAGTTCCTTGTCCTCCGTAGTCGGTCCGACGGAATACTCTGAGGTACCCTCTACTAAATAAAACTCTATACCAACACGTTTGACCAGAGTGGTATAGTACGTTTTTACGATGTGCAACGCATACCGTCACAAATGTCAACTAAATAATGCGTTATAATAAAACTTTCTGTGTATTAAATACCTTTTTTTCTATTATACGTATCGATTTATCCACAAACGTAGGATAACGAAGGATAAAATTTTCAGAAATATTTTTATCTTGTTACGCCAAAGAAGTAGATACCAACTTCTCACGCGCAAACACACACACTATTTTGTGTGTGCGTGTTCCAGTGTATTTGAGAATGATCTAAAGTTAAAAACAGTTATTAAACCTAATCAACACCGTCATACCCAAATTAAAAAAAAAATCGAAATCGTTCTTACTGCCTACAGAAACTAATACATTGTTTTCATTATCAACAACTCATATATTTACATCCGGCTGTTGGGCTCAGGCCTCCTCCACAATGGGAGAGAAATTGACTTATTATACCGCGCAGGTTAGCCGCATTGGCATAGAGTTTTTTATCCGTTAGTCGACTTTAACAAGCTTCACGAGTATGAGAAGAGGTGGTGAATTGTATTCTTACTCCATCACCACACGGAGATGGTGATTAATAAAATGTTAGATTCCTTCTATATCCAAAGTATTAAAAGTAAAATTATTTTTTCAGTTATACATAAATAGTTAACAATTATATACATCGTTTAATAATCATTTCGGCTCATACACTGCCGGGCTCGAGCCTCTTCCATAGTAGGAGGGCAATTCCCCTTACATGCTGGTCAGACAGGTTGGTATAAAATTTTGTTTCGAGTTTTCAATCTCTTGCATAGATGTTATATGCGTAATATATCCCTTAATCGTCTTTTATGTGAATTGTATTCTTACTCTGTCACCACACGAAAAACCTAGTTTAATAAATTTATGAAATTCAAACACCGGCATTTTATTACATTAAATTAGTCTCACATTCCAATTATCTCATGAAAAAATTAACATTCTGTTGAATCCGATTGTTGGATAAGATTTATGTTATGTTAATTATTTTATGATACGGAGTTGTATTAATTAGATAAGGTGCTCTTACTCTTACCTCCCTCGCAATCGAATATTAGCAACTCTTTATAAATTCAAAAAAATCACTCGGGGACTATTATTATTTGGTAATATAATTTTAACCAAAATACAGCTTCAAATATATTTTCAAGGAAAAATAATTCGGTGTCATCATCATCATCACACCCACATGTATTTGGGCTGTGATGATGATGATGACCAACCAACCCAACAGTGGGATGTATCCCACTGTTGGGTTCGGGTCTCCTCCACAATGGGAGGGAATTTGAACTACTATACCATGCTGGTCAGACATGTTGGTATAGGGTTTCATTTCAAGTTTGCCTTCTCTTTCACAGATGTTATGGGCATATTATAACCCGCAGTCTTCCTTTATGACATCCACGAGTAAAATGATTAGGAGGAGTGGTGAATTGTATTCTTACTCTGTCACCACACGATGTATAATATCACTAAATGTATAGTAATATCAATAAATCGAATACAATGAAAGAAAGAAGAAGAAAGAAAGAAAACTTATTTATTTCGATCTCATACTAATAAAACGGTACAGAATCTATATAAAATTCTAAAAATTATACTAACATATAACTTAGAGGAAAACCTATACTTAAAAATTATACTAAAATACATAGTTAAAAACGAAAACAAAGATATAAAAGATTAATTAACACATAGTACTTAAAGAGATCAAAAAAGGTCCTATATCAGCATAAGCTGCACCAAGACGGTGTAGCGCTGGTTTTCATATAGAACTATAGTTGTGAAATCACGAGTAGTCACATCAAAATATATAAAACAAAGCGTTCAAATTATATAAACTCAAGCTGACCGTATTATATTATATAAATACCGATTGACGCGTAGTAAAGCCATCAGTTTTATAAAATATTATTGCATAGATAAGTAATGACATAGCAGATATCAGGATATAGACAGAATAAATGTAGTACTTGCAATGAGTAACAATCACTGTTTATGTATACATATATTAATCGATTAAATTAAAGAAAAAAGAGGCAGTATAAATGATGTGTTAGAATTTGAATGCAAATAGCAGTATTTTATAGATACTGCGTTAAGAAAGCCATAAGAGTCATTAGACATACATACACCTATACAAAATATATTAAACATAAACATTAAATAAACATTCATAAACATACACATTACACATATAGAAACACGTACACATATACATAAAATATTGCTCCTTATTGGTTGTCCTGTGATGATAAACTAAGAATAAAGTAACCATGCCCTATCATGCCTATGGGTAAAAAATATAAATAAAATATAAAAAATGAAAAAATGAATATACAAAATGTAAAATAAATGTATCGTAAAAATAACTAAGTCCTATAATGTAAATTTAACATCTATACATTACGAGGAAACCTCAACTTAAATTCCTATGGTCATAGATGTACTAATTCATCTAATTAGCGCCAGAAAGCGCATATGAGACGATGGTGATTTCCCTGTGAACATACATTCAAGAGAATTTCTTTGTTATACAGATGGACACCTGTTATAATCTCCGTAACTTAATACATAAATACTTCGACGGTGGAGAAACCTAGTGATTTAGAATAGTGACATGTATATTGGAATAGAAAATTGGAGATATGAAATCACAGAACAGTACTGTATAATTCCATTTCACGTATGTTGATACTACGGGGTGCTGAAGTTTGTCTGGTTATTGAAAGAACTGTATATACCGAGGTACATCGCTAATAAGGGACTGCAGAGGTTCCGAAGCGTGTCGATGTAGTGATGCGAAAAGGTTGTATTTACTTTAGAAAGGTTTTTTATGGTCCACCTTAAATTTTGTTTCTCATTTTTGTTCTATGGAATATGTAATAGCTGCTATAAATTATATGAATAGGTGAGTAGTACAAATTGCTAAGATATTTTCTCAAAAGAAACTCACAGAATGTTTATAATGTAAATACAAATCACAGTAGTTGAATCTCATGAATCAAGGTCTAAGATGATCATATATTACTAGCAACCTGCATTCGCTTCGCTTTGGTTTTAGTTGCCTTACACGCGTAGTTCCCTTTCCCGTGGGAATACTGGAATAAAATATACCCTATGTTTCTCCCTGATATTATAGCTTTCCATTGGTGAAAGAATTATTGAAATTGGCTCGGTGGTTTAAACGAGAAAGCGTAACAAACAAACAAACTCACTTTCGCATTTATAATATTAGTAAGGATAAGGATTATACACAGTCATCTGATAGAAACAATGTAGCATCTCTCAATATTGAAATCTTCTTCCGAGCTGATACACATTCCACTGTTAGGTGCGTAGCTCCTTAAGATGAGGGAAATCAGTATTCTACGCCACCCTGACCAAACGAACTGGCATAGATACATTTTATTTCCCTAGCCGAGGCCGCGGGTGACTGGACCGGGGATTTAGTCCGTCACCCGCAGAGAGTCTGACCGCGCGACGGCGACCGACGTACCCGAGGGGAACGTCGAGAGGAGAGGGTAACCCGCGACCGGGGTATTCCGTCAGGCCGACCACTGACGACAAGTCACGCTGCTCCGGTGGTCGGCACAACGACGAAGGCGACATGGCTACGGGTGGGTCATGCTGCCCCTCTGTCGTCCCGGACGCAGCCGGGCGGCGGGTGCGCTGACCATGGCCAAGCCTCTAAAAAAAAATAGATACATTTTATTTGAATTTTTTCTACACTAAATATAAAAAATATTAGATCTAAATACTTATAATCATCATCAGCGTCATCTTAGCTAATATACGTGCCACTACTGAACGCGGGCGTCCTTCATAATAGGAGGGAAATTGTCTGGCTGGTCAAAGAGGGGTGGGTTCTTGAATCTAATTTTCCTTCTCTTAATTAAAAGATATAATATGTATCGCGGGTTGGGGCGCCGTGCTGCATCACTATCAGGTCGGTCACACATCGCGAGGGGATAAAATAATACTTCGGATGGCCACTTTTAAACTGTATTCAACAATTAGCGTTAACACTTTTCTATCATAACCACTAATTACACGGATACCGACAGCTAACTTACAAGTTAGGGAAACGCGGTGAATTTGATACAACACGGCAGCAACAACGACCGATCGCTCTCGTGTCTCGCACTCAACTCCGTATTCAATGGACCGCTCACAATAAAGAAAGCTCGGTATTATTTCAAACGTTAACAGTCAAACGACAAACATCAAAAATCGTAAAAGTATAATACTTGACGTTTCCGTAATCGATTGATTCTTAAAAACTATTAAGCTATGGTCCAGAGGTAGTGACGCTGCGACATATGCATATTATTCGTGTTAGTCGTCTTTTACGATACTCACGGGAAAGATAGGGTGATTCGTATTATTTTACCACACGGGTAAGAGAAATAAGAAATACTAGCATTGAAATAATGATGTCGAAGAGCCACCATTTTAGGACAGGTTAACTTCACTCTTACAGTACAGGAGGGGTAAAAAAAAAAACTTATTAAAATTAGTAAAAAAATCTAACCTTATAAAATAAAGGTATATTTATCAATATTTAATTTTAACGTGAAAATAAGTATAATATTAAAATAATTCATCAACTTATTCATTAATTTATCCAATTCTATTTCACCTTACTAAGAAGGCAAGGGGATTTGGTCTACTTAATACAGTAAAGGAAGAATTGTTTTGAATATGTCTTTATTTATAATAAAACATTTTTGCCAGAAAATCCATATGGTGATGGAATAACAATACAATAATCACCACCCTCTTCTTTCTCATGGTTAATGACAAAAGGCGTCTAAGAGATACAAGCAACTAACATCAAGGCAGAAGAAGAAAAATACGTAGTAACATCAACCTATTTGAACAGCGTCATATTGTAGGTCAATTTTTCTGTCACTATGGAGGAAATTCCAGCCCAACAATGAGACTTATAGGAGTTGAGAAGATGATGATTACCAGACCACAGTTTGCCAGTGCTCTTTAGTCGTGGTTTCTTAAAACTCGCAAGAATGTATAAAACAAATAAAAAGGTAAACCCTTCAAAGAGTTGTCTATTTTTATCTGAGGTACAAAGCGTCATTTAATTCTTTCCTTTAAATATCATTTGAAATGAATAAAGATAGTATTACTATTAGATATAATGATGTCCAAACAGAAAGATAGGATAAAATGGGTCTATCCTTTTTTTTTCTAAGTGTAATGAACAGACTTTTACTCGTAAACAGGCATTTTTGATGTCCTTAACTAACGACTTAGCAACAAAAGCTCTAATTATTTTAAAAATAATAATTTCAATATGTAGTAAGGTATCTCAGAAATAAAGAAATATCTGCTAATTTTCAATGAGGAAAACTAAATTGAAAACGTGATCTTTTTCGCCCGGTATTATAAAATAATGTTTGTTCTGAAATGTAGTCTTCGTTTATTTTTATTTACATTACATTCTATTGTTGTTCCCATTTACGGCCCTGCTTAATGGATTTATTTATATTTTAAATTTAGGTTTTCGGTTCGGATTCAATATATTTTATAACTAGCTTCACCTGTGTAAAATGTAACATTCAAGAAAGATGAACAATACAATGATATTAAATTTTAAAAGAATATGAATTCAAATTTCGTTGCCAACGCCATGAGTTACGATAGCTCAGTTGGGAAGTTGTCCAGTTCTGTTTTTGTTTTGTTTTGGCATTCAAATAGCGTCGGATCGAATCTCAGTGTTATTATTATTCTCTTTTTGTAATTTATTATATATTTTTCATTATTTAATTTTTATTTTTTATTAATATATAGTATATCTAAATAAATTCGACACAAATACAACAAAAATATTCCGAGCGAAGCTCGGTCAACTAGATATTTTTGTTTATGTCGGCAACTGCGTTCAATAGATTGTCCTTGCATTAGTAAAAAATGGAAAATTCAGTTGTTTTATTGTATAAAGAACACTTTTAGCGATGATAACGGTGCGTCGGCGCGCAATGTCGAAAGATTCGCGTATCTAATTAATACCGCATTTACTAATATTAAAATTTTAATACTCTTCATTTCTAATTGAAATTACAGATTCAAATTTCATAAATACGCCTGATAGTAAAATTTATTATTTGGATAAGAATACTAAGTATGATACAAAACCAAAACTTTTATTTGTACGAGCGACATATATTAATTCTATTAGGACTTAATAGTTAACTAGATTCTGTCATAGCCTTTTCTGGAGATGTAAATAAGACCTAAAAACTCAAACTCCATTATTTATTATATTATCAAGAGTTTTTATATACCTTGGAATTTAGAAAACAATAGCATCTAAGAAACTATTATATTTAAATTACAAGGCCTAACTATAACAGTAGTAGATATATATTTTGGCAGACTTTTTTGTAGATATTAATTAATATCTGTAAGCCCATAGTACATTAATTTGTTTCTCAATTCCACGGCTATCTTCCAAGGTAAGATACCCGGTCCTTTGAAAGGCTTACATGGGGATATGGAACCAACACGCAGAGGCCTTTGGAGAAATTTAATGTAAAAATGGGATGGGACGTCTACCGATGACACTCCACGTCTGCACATAACACACGTGGACTGCCAACGGTAGGTGTAAAACTATTGTGTGATGATGGTATCTAATAACTGTTTATGGGGTTGGAGGTTTGATGGACTGGCTAAACTAAAAATTATTGATTGAAAAACTGTCGTCTGCCTTCAATACCTTTATCGTCTTGAACTTTATTTGTTTTATTATTAATAGTTTTTGAAGCATTCACCTATAAAAATTTCGACAAGGAACTCGGTACCGCTGGTCGGCCTAAACGAAGGCGACATGCTACGGGGGTTATGGGATCGCGCGCCGCCCCTCTGTCGGCCCCAGACGCACCCAGTGGGTGCGTGGGTCCCAAAAAAGAAAGGATGTACAAGGATGATGTTTAAGATTTTTTTAACACTCATGTCATCTAGTGATTTAAGAATAACATCTACATGTATGGACATTATTATCCAAAATATATTGTGCTCTATTTTTGTTTTCTCAGTGGTTGCTATAATAATGACAATACTATCATTATAACCAAGATATTAAAATTTTATATCCCAGGAAATCATTTAAAACCATGTTTATTGGAAGTCCGTTCCAACCGTCTTACCTATTAGCCTATTGTGAAAAGGTACATCATACATGATAATTAAATTGCGACTTGCTTTATCTTCTTTATGGGAGACGGTCTTTACCCACTACATATTTTCACATTATTCCAAAATATTCTAACATTAGTTTGAATTGTAATAAGCGATGACATGACTCAACAATCTAAATTAGTAACATGCTAGGCAGTATGTTTGGAAATGCTTATATGCGATCAAATCCTATATGTAGTAATCATTTTCGCGTGCAAATAATTTTTTATTAATAGCCTCGCAAGCCAATGGCTAAATCTCAATTATTTAGAATACTAAATCATTTCGATTCGCTAACATTTATTGACACAGCAAGTTCAAGGAAATAAGTTCTTCATCTTTAAAAATATCATCATTTCAATTAAACGTCCCACTGCTGGGCTCATACCTCCTTCATAACAGGAGAGATTATTAAACACGTGGATCATGGTGGGTAATTTGGTGGTGAAGTGGGATCAACATGGTGGATATTGGTATAGTGTTATATTTTGAGTTTTTTTTTTTCTCTTATTTTAAACTAGCAACACGCCCTCGCTTCGCATTGGTTTTAGTCATTTTACCCGCGTAGTTCCCATTTACATCGGAGTACCGGGATAAAATATAGCTTAGTTTACGCCCTGATATTATAGCTTTCCATTGGTGAAAGAATTTTTGAAATCGGTTCAGCCGTTTTGAAGATTACCCGGAACAAACAGACAGACAGACAAAAAAAATTAGTGATTTTTAGGCATGTGTATAGTGCAAATAAGCATGAAAAAAACCTATTATTTTGACATTACAAACAGACACTCCAATTTTATTTATTGGTATATTATACTAGCAGCCCGCCCTTGCTCTACTCCGGTTTCAGTTGTCTCATCCGCGTAGTTCCCGTGGGAATACCGGGATAAAATATAGCCTGTGTTACTCAAGGTGAATGTAGCTTTCTAATGGTGAAAGAATTTTTGAAATCGGCACAGTAACTTTTGAGTTTATTCATTACAAACATACACACACACACAAAAATACAAATTTTTCCTCTTTATAATATTAGTGTAGATGTAAATTACCTATCACCTATTTTATATTCCATAATTGTCCTTTACGACCCTTATGGGCGAGAGGAGTGGTGAATTGTATTTGTAATTAGGATGACGGGCTCCGTATAGATATTTGATCATTATAGATATCCATATATCTACAGTAATCAGCAGTAAGATTAAATAGTTTTTTTAAAACCACAATCCTTATATCGTGACAGATTTCATAAACATACAATTAAGAATAGGTACACATAGAATTGTCTTATGGGGAGAATAGAACCCACGACACTCGACACGTAAGATTGGTACTTAAACCACTAAAACTATCTATGAGTTTATTGATCGAAACTCTTTGCACTTTGGCTATCACTTAGAAACCTAACAGCAAATAAAATAACATTACAATTTCAAACTAAACGTCTTAAATCACATTAAACTGTTTCGTGCAAGATGGTTCCGTATATGCTAGCAACATAAAGTAGGTTACAGAATTATTTATAGCGTCTATGTTAGAAAGTATTTGCATGTAATGTGCATCGCCTTTGCGATTTCGACTGATCGATGTTTCAGACTAGCACTTGAACATAGTTGCGAGAGTTTATTTTCGTTGTGTGAACTCATATTTATGCATGAAGTTTCTGATGAACTGCTTCATTCTAGGAACACTTTAATTAATTAAATGAATGGCTAATATATATGTGCTTTATTTACTAAAGAAATTACTATATGCTGTATAGTAGTAACTACGAAAACCAATAACCTTTAAATTGTACTTGGTGTCATAAAAGGCGACTAAGAGTTTAACATCGACTTGGGCCAACTACATCTGATGTCGTGACCAATAATTATATTCCTAACTAGCAACCCACCCTCACTTCGTTTCGGTTTCTGTCGCCTTATCCGCGTACCGTTTCCGTGGGAATACCGAGCTAAAATACAACTTAAGTTACTCCTTATATAGATAGCTACTTGGTAGTAAAATATTATCAAAATCGGTCCAGCCGTTTTAGAAGATTACCTCAAACAAACAGACAGTCAGATAGATAAAAAATTTTAAACTGTATTTTAGGCATAGGTGTCGAGTAAGTAACCGTCTAAGCATGAAATAGCCCATTATTTTGACATTACAAACAGACACTTCAATTTTATTTATTTGTGATATCTGAAACTTGCGATAGTGAGTTTTTGGTCGGGGCATTGAGCGTGAGGGGCTAACATGAGGTACAGGGGACCCGATGGGAATGATCACCGCTGGCCACCTGCCGGTCAGCAGGGGATCCGAACCCAGGATCATCCCCCCTGGCAGGCTGTCCCACCAACAAAACAAACACAAAACTTACCCCTCAACCATGCACTATACCGCACCCCTTTTTTTGGTATCATAGAACCTCATTATACATACACACTCTCTCTTAAAATAAACCATCAACAGGAAAAATAAAAAGAGAAGGTTTTACACGGCGGTCCCCTTATCCACATTTGATGTGGATTTTTGAAATATCAGGTGGTTTACATAGCAACTTCGACGCCGTCCACCATCATCTCGAGACGGCGCGGCCTACCCTGCTCTTTTTAACGGAGACACAGATAGGTGCTCTGGATGACAATTACAATCTCACAGAAGAGAACGTGTTTTATCCATTTATGATTGCAGATAGGATAATCTCAACAGCATGGCCAAGTTTCTAGAAAATGATTTGATCTCTTCAATTTATGTTTTTCTTTCATATATACTATTCTATGCATTGCTGAACAATTGTCAGATAGGAGCGAAGTTAGTCTACCGCACTACCATACCATTTGGTCCGTACCGGCTTTTCACTTCAAATTTTCCTTTTAGCCATCCATCAGCCTATCAACGTCTATCTTTGGTCTACCCACAAAGGCTCATAATGCCATAATTGCCATGCGTGGCAGGTGAACTGGCGATTGTAGTTGTTATTACAATTTTATTAGGAGAGTGCTGCTACCCACTCCTCATTCTTTTGGCGACCTCATCAAGCTGACAGTGAAAATCCATACAATTAAAAAAAATGTGAGATTTTATTGCTAATTTTTTTAAAGAATGAACGATTTTGTTGCTATCTCCAATAATCGTAATCACTGCTAGTTTCATACAAATATAGAAAGAAAAGGTAAAACATCATAACCTTATTTAAGCTAATTATATTTAAGTCAATAAAAAATGTATTGCTAAATTGTTAGTTATTTATTGCAGTACGTAGGCTGTGATAATTATTTTCCTCATTTTTATTTTTTTAAATATACTCATCCTAGCTTAAAATATAGTTCTCACAGACGTCCAAATATCGAGAAAATCAATTCGGTAACAAATTAGCAAAAAAAATCTTACAATCATCATTTTAAATTTTGCTTATTTGACACTGCCAGCTTTATAGAAATCTTTTGGTAATCTTGAGAAACCGATTTTCATGAGCCCTTAGAAAGTGTGGAGTGATGACATTATTGGTTTCTTTAAACCATCAGCCGACGGAGATAATGCGTTATTGTTTTATAACTATTTATATATATGGTGACTTTATATAAGTTTAACTTAATACTCAAGAAACACATTGTGTGTGCTAAAAAAGCGAACAACTGCCCTCGCGTGACTGTATTGATTATCACCCCATAACATTGGTTAGTACCTACTTTCTACCTTTACGCGCTACCTTTTATTTAACTTTTTTATTTGTTTTCTATCGAGCATTTGCTTCGTGATCGATGGTTGTTTTCTTTTATAATATACTAAAAGTAAATCTTTTTCTTGAAATCGTCCTTTATAATGCCTATATTTTTATCAGCAAACCATGCGCTTTCACCCACATGGTTCTCTTTCTCGTTGCGATACGATGCTAAAATATTATATGTTGCTCGCTGATAATGTAGCTTTCCATTGGCGTAAGAATTTTTAAAACCGATTAGGTGACTTAAGGTGAAATCGTAACAAACAAATAAACAAATTCACAGTCGCTTTAATTATATCTTCTTCTTTTTTTATGTACGTTCTAGTGAACCTACTACACCACATTGGACAAACCCTTATACTTGGAATTTTCTTACTGTTTTAATGTTGAAAACTAATCATACACACTTTAGTCGTCCTTTACAACATGGAAAGGGATAGCTCGCTATCAGTCCATTGTCATAATAACATAAGTAGTAACAAGCATTACGTCCCACTAAGGACCGCGATTGTTTTTCCATTCCAATTTCTCGCGAGCGTTACAATCGTATTTGTAATGAAATATTATTCCATCCTTGCAGATGGGTTGGCGTGGGCATGACATAAGCGAAGACGGTGACGTCATTAGTGTCGTTTTCACTGTGACTATAATAACCGTGGTCGTCATGGAGTAAAACTGAGGAGTAAGTCTTCAACATTCATGTTCGAAACTTTCCTCACAATATTACTTTCAACACGTCTTACCGCATGTCAATACCACGTCAAGCGTTCAGACTTTAACTTTGCCGCCACTGGCGCAAGTTTCAAATTTTCTCTTATATGGTCATTCCTTGTTTTATCCATTTTTGATACGCCATATATTAATTTCAACAATTGTATCTGGTAAATGCAGTCATCTCTCTTCCGTCGATTTTGTAACCCAATAGGCTGACGCATACAATACAAGTTTGTGTGCAGTCTTATGTATTACATATCAACATACATCTCTCATCATATATTTATAATGTCTGATAATACCTATTACATAATTATACTAGCTGACCCAACATATAATATACGTTGCTCTGTTCAAATCTAAAAAAAAACATAGAATAAGGAATTCTCTTTGAAATCGATCGAAGCGTCACCTGCCGATTCCAATTATTAATCTATGTTCGAAATACCGTACCGACGCCTCTCCAACTGGACTACCCAACGGATAATAACGTCGCGGCGGGCGTCGTTCCACCAGGCGGCCATCTCACTCAGCGACACTGAGCCGCTCCCTGCTCGCATCTCCGACACCCGTTGCTTCAGTTCGGCAAGTATCTCCGCCTCCAAGTCCCACTGGGGAGTCCACCGTGCGATATCCGCATATGGCACTGACCACCCTCCACCCTCTGTGGATGCCACAGGAAAGCCCTCAATCGAACGGTCAAGGACCGCACCCACACCGGTGCGCCGTACAGGGCCATCAAGAGTGAAATGAGACCTGGGAAAGAAACCTGTATTAAACATGTCGTTGGCGTAGAGATGAAATTGAATAATAGAGCAGCATAAAAACGCGCTCAAACCGGCATACATTCCTTCATCGATCATAGTACCATACCCCAAATTCTGATTATTTTAGTGATATCGCTATCGTTCTTAATACTCATTTGTAAATCTGCCATTATGGTTATGAATCTTCTTTCAAAAAGAGAAGTTTACATAATAATTTCAATAGTTTTCCCAAATGTTACAAGCCCTACTTATTATTTAAGATTATTTACCTTTCTTTTTGTATTTGTGTTGAAATTAAAACCAGCGAGCCAGTCAAAAGTTTGCAGGTAAATCTCTCAACTCTAGAGATTTCCATCACGAAGACAAATTCTTATATTATGTCAATTGAACTTGATATCACAGAATATACTTAATTTTTCTACTGGAGTAAATCTTAATAGGGCATGGTTGCTTTGGCAAGTACTTGCACGCGATAGAGAGATGGAGGAGAACACCTTCCTCCCACCGTTGCTATTACGTCGAGGATACGGCACATCAGTCGCTCAATGTCTGCGTAGCCCAAGGTAGAGCACCGTGTACCCGTTGCAATCGTTGTTGTCGAGTTGACGTTATCGATGATGGCTAGGACGATGCTCAGGCCAGGTCGTAGGTGTTCGGACAGGAAATCAGTTCGTCACTCGTAAAAAAACCAACTGCATGTGGGCGACAGCCTTGCAAGACCTTTATATGGTACCCGCAGGTAGCCCGCAGGAAACCCGCAGATAACCCACAGGGCTGGCCGCGGAAGCCAAGGATTCCATATTAATGATCGATCCAATGGCAATAGGACAAGAATATTGTAGGTTATGGGGCCGCTGTCTTTCTTCTGTCACCGGAATGGAATAAACGGGGTGTACCTAGACGGTGTGCCTGCAAAAAAAAAATGAGAAACCTTCAAGAATGAAAGAGGTATCGGGCCCATCATTGGGACTTGTGAGCTGAAATGTTGAGAAAATATTCTCTTACAACAACGATATTACTAAAAAATTATTTACTCTGAAGTTTTTAATGTTACTTTTATAAAATAGTGTCCAAATTACTACTTAACATCAAAAATTCCTTTCCTAGCACTTATTTATTATATCAATATATAGTTTCAGGTAGGTGGATAATAAATTCTTTAATATTATTGCATAAGGTTTTCATACCCATATTTACCCACGCTTGAACGTTTTCCCAAGATGAAAAAGTATGATTAGGTACGAAGTTCCTCGGTTACCTTTTTATTATTAATACAGAGACGCCGACTTCTGATATCACTTATTTACTTTTTAATAGCTTTTGACATACTTTTGCTTTTATGTTTACTTTTTTATGATGCTTGTCTGTATGATATATGACATAAAAGTTGCTGAATGTTGACTTAAAAAATCGTCTACTTCTCAACTATTTTTGGCGTTGCTTACTCTTAGAATAGTTTTCAGTGTTCCGCGAAAATTTTGTTCAACTTCCTTACTATTTTTATATATATATTATATATATGTATAAATCTTCTGTGTTCTTGTGTTTGTAATGTGAACTCTTTCTAAGCAGCTGGACCAATTTTGATGTTTTTTTTAAATTACATTATATATTTTAATCTCCTCGCTAGGGAGATGCTCGGCAACGTCAAAAACTGGGACGCGGTCGCCGCCTTCTGTGAGGCAGTCATCTTACGGAAGAAGGCGGCGGAGCGTGTGCCAAAGGAACTCCTCTACGGCGATATGAACCGCCGCCGGCGACTCGGGCGGCACAGGCGCGAGTACCTGCGCCTGATGCCGCCCTAGCCTAGGCCACGGCTAACTGGACCAGGGAATAGTGCGTCACCCGCAGAGAGGCTGACCGTGCGAGGGCGACTGATGTCACGGGAGAGGCGTTGAAAAGGGTGCTGGCCACGGACTACAAGGATCTCTGTACCGGTGGTCGGCCGAATGGTGAAGGAGAGGAGATACGGTAGGTTACAATATCTCGCCAAAAAAGGCCTCATTTCACTCACGTAGGTTCAATGCAACATATTTTGTATTTGGGAGTTATTTCAAAGTTTCATTGTTATTGAATACGTTTTATTTTTTTGTTATACATTGAAGTTTTATTCATTACAGCTCGCATACGTCCCTAAGCTGAGCTACAGCCTCCTCCACAATGGGAGGGCAATTGACCTAATATGCCACCCTAATGAGACGGATTGGTATTTTTTTTTTTATGGGTGGGCTATGGCAAGCGCACACGCGGTCCAGTCCGTCCGGGGCGATGAAAGGACGGCGCGCGGGCCCATAACCCACCCGTACCCACGTCACCTCGTTGTTGGACCGACCATCGGAGCAGATGTCACTTGTCGTCAGTGGTCGGCCTGACGGACTACCCTTTCGGGTAACCTCACCTCTCGACGTCCTGGGGCATTGATCGCCGTCGCGCGGTTAGCCTCCCTGCGGGTGACCGACAATTCCCCGGTCCGATCACCCGCGGCCTCGGCTAGGGCGGCATTAGGCGCAGATACTCGCGCCTGCGCCGCTCGAGTCGCCGGCGGCGGAACGTGTCGCCGAATAAGAGCTCTACTCGCACACGATCCGCCGCCTCCTTCCGTGAGCTTACGGCCTCACAGAAGGCGGTGACCGCGTCCCAGTTCCTGACGCTGACGAGCACCTCCCTGGCGATGGTCGGCAGCGCCAGGTTGGCACCGATAATCGCGACGAGTTCACGGTGCTCCCCCACCCATGCAGCACACTCCTCGAGCGTGTGCTGCGCCGTGTCCTCATCGCAACTGCAGTGGCGGCAGGACGGTGTGCTCTCCCTCCTGACAATCTTGTGCAGGTACTTCCCAAAACACCCGTGCCTAGACGAGTTGGTATAGGGTTTTATTTCCAGTTTTCCTTCTATGGCATAGATTTTATATGCACAATATTTTCCTTAGTTGTCTTTTACGACACCCACGGGTAAGATAGTGGTGGCAGGTAGTATATTCTTACTCCGTCACCTGTGATTATACTTCCTACATTGAATTTAAATAGTGTTTTTTTTAATTCCATCGATTTTTTTCATAGCAACTCTTATAATAAATTGGTTTGACAGGAAGATCTTTTTACAATCATTAATATATACTATGAATCATTTCAATATTACATTATTAACGAACTCATTCAAAGAACCGTTAATATAGCTTTCTTATTAACAGCGTTAATTCTAAATTTTAAAAGTTTGACGTTGATTGAGAAATTTGATCGAATTTTAATATTGAATTTGTAATACATTTCATTTATAAATTACATCATTTTCAATGAGAATTTAATGACTAAGCAATTGAAATTTACAATTAATTCAAAGTTTGAATATTAAAATATTTCTGATCATAAAAAATGCAGCTATTATTATGACTTCTAAATTTTCCATAATAAAAATGTCCAGCCAATTCGAGACTCATAATCTAATAAAATATTCATAAGTTAAATTACTCTGCCGCGTAATGAATGGTTGAGAATACAATGTTTCACCATCCCTCACCCGTGGGAGTACATGAAAAAAGCACCAGAAAAATAGACAACAGCACTCTCCTGGGCAAATAATAACATTAACTACCTTGAAAATAGCAAACCTGCATTGAACATGGATATCGATACGCCGTTGTATGGCCGGATGGATTAAAATAATAATAGCATTTCTTTTTATTTAAAAATTACATTATTAATTTATCATTATATGCCATTATTAAACCCGCATCCTTCACAAAAAGAAATAAATTACCACATCACGCTGATCAGACGCGTTAGTATAGGATTTTATTTCGAGTTTTTTTTCTCTTGCATAGTTGTTATATGCATATTATATCCTATATCATAGTTAGTCGTCTTTTACGACAGTTATGAACTAGAGAGGAGCTGATGAAGAAGAATATGCTCCATAATGTAGTAGAGCTAATTATTAACTATTATAAAGTAGGTACCCAGCAGGTACATGTCATAGATACCTACAGTTTAAAAAGAAGAAATCTTTTCATACTTTTCCAATACTCCAGTTATAAAATTGGTTTAACCTAAAGTTAAATATTTATGTTCATTTATTGTGCAACGTTTCCCTAAATGAAACTTACTTTGAATGTAATTTTAATCCTTGAAATGGGTTCATATTTTTTGTGATATAATAAACTCGATGATCGAGAAACCCAATAAATACGCTCAAGATTTGTAATTAACCTAGTTGATTGAAAATATTAATTAACTTTACTATAGGGAGAATATGATTTAGATAAAAACGAGATTTCCTTGATTTCTTACTGAAAGTTAAATGTTTATTATGATATTTATTCCACTAATTATTTTCTGTTGTTTAATCAGAGAACAGTCTTTTTTTGTGGGTAGACTGAACCGTCTAGATGCACCCTGTCCGTTCGGTCCGATTACCCACGGTATTCCAACCCCATCGACATTGGGCAGGCAACTGATACAGAATCCTTAACGTCCGTGGCCGGAATCAAAATTCAGTCCTTTTTTTTTTTTTTTATGGGTGGGCTATGGTAAGCGCACGCGCGGTCCTGTCCGTCCGGGGCGATGAAAGGACGGGGCGCGGGCCCATAACCCACCCGTATCCACGTCACTTCGTTGTTGGGCCGACCACCGGAGCAGATGTGAGTTGTCATCAGTGGTCGGCCTGACGGAATACCCTTTCGGGTAACCTCACCTCTCGACGTACTGGGACGTCGGTCGCCATCGCGCAGTCAGCCTCTTTGCGGGTGACGGACAATTCCCCGGTCCGATCATCCGCGGCCTCGGCTAGGGCGGCATTAGGCGCAGATACTCGCGCCTGCGCCACCCGAGTCGCCGGCGGCGGAACGTGTCGCCGAATAGGAGCTCTACTCGCACACGATCCGCCGCCTCCTTCCGTGAGATTACGGCCTCACAGAAGGCGGCGACCGCGTCCCAGTTCCTGACGCTGTCGAGCATCTCCCTGGCGATGGTCGGCAGCGCCAGGTCGGCACCGATAATCGCGACGAGTTCACGGCGCTCCCCCTCCCATGCAGCACACTCCTCGAGCATGTGCTGTGCCGTGTCCTCGTCGCAACTGCAGTGATGGCAGGACGGAGTGCTCTTCCTCCTGACAATCTTGTGCAGGTACTTCCCAAAACACCCGTGCCCCGTAAGCACCTGCACCAGTCGGAAGGAAAGCACCCCGTGCGTCCGCTCCAACCACTCCATCAGCACCGGCCGGAAGGCCTCGACGGTCCTGACACCGTACCGAGGACTCTCCAGCCGTACTGCCCAACGGGCAATGACTCCTTGGCGGGCCTCGACCCGCCAGGCGGTGATCTCCTGCAGGGAGACCATGCCGCCGCGGGCGCGCGTCTCCGACACCCGCCGATAAATGTCAGCGAGCATCTCCGCCTCCAGGTCCTACGGGGGAGTTCCGGCCAGGAGGCACGCTGCCTCCGTCGACACCGTGCGGTTACCGCGTATGGCCCTGACCGCCATGACCCTCTGTGGTCGCCTCAAGAGGGCCCTCAGCCGGACGGTCAGGGACCTCGCCCACACGGCGCACCGGGCGCCGTACAGAGCCATCGACCGGATCACCCCCGTGTACAGCTGTCGGCACGTAGAGCTGGGTCCGCCCACATTCGGCATCAGCCGCGAAAGGGCGGACGCCGCGCTGACAAGCCGGGGAACAAGTCGATGGAGATGCTCCCGGAACCAAAAATGCCCGTCGAGCACCAGGCCCAAGTACATGTTCATGTGGGCCTGGATGCTGATGGTGACCGACTTCACGGTGATCGAAGCGCCGGCGGGAGGCCCGGCGGTACGGAAGCCATGGAATAAAAGGGCCTCCGTCTTTTCCAGGGCTACCCTCAACCCCAGCGCTTCGATCCGCCCGACAATCTCCTCGGTGCCGAGAGTTGCCAGGCGTGCCGCCTCCTCTAGCGTCCCACCCCGGGCTGTGACGAGTGTATCGTCGGCGTAGCAAATTACGCCCAGCCTGGGTGGGAGGCTTCCTCTCAACGCCCAGTCGTAGCCGATTTTCCACAGGGTCGGACCCAGAACCGACCCCTGTGGGACACCGCACGTCATGGGCGTTCGCACAACGTCCACTACTCGGTCAACGTAGAGAACGCTGCGCCCCTCCAAGTAGTCTGCCACCAGCCGCCTGAGGTACACGGGCACCCCGTGATATCTCAGCCCCTCCCTGATGCAGCTGAATGGCAGACTGTTGAAGGCGTTGGCGATGTCCAGGGACACCACCAACAGGACCCCTCCGCCGGTGACGGCCTCCGCTACCACGGCCTTCATGCGCAGCAGGGCCGCGATCGTCGAACGCCCTCGCCGAAAACCAAACTGGGCATCCGACAAATCGGGCCCGACCCCGACGAGGTGCCGCTCGATGCGGGCAGCCAACACCCTCTCCAGCAGCTTGCCCGCAGCATCGAGCAGCACGATGGGCCTATAGGCCGAGGCCGACTCGGGGACTCAGTCCTAATGATAGATCACCATTTAATGGTGATCTATGTGATTTACGCTTTGGTTTATTTGCAAGCTTACAAAAAGTGTAGCAGTACTCTTGGAAATGCTTTGAAAAATGGGGCACTTTTTCCTCCCTCTGGATTTTTTTTTCAACTCTGTTGCCCTACCTTTAAGCATCAAGGTGGTGATAAGTATCATTCTTTTCAAAGTTTCAATTTGTGGTCTCCCATAACTGT
The DNA here is from genome assembly GCA_032191425.1 of Lymantria dispar. Taxonomy (NCBI): domain Eukaryota; kingdom Metazoa; phylum Arthropoda; class Insecta; order Lepidoptera; family Erebidae; genus Lymantria; species Lymantria dispar. The sequence continues at coordinate 25,796,143 of CM063448.1, forward strand.
GAAGAAGTGAGTTTTGAATGTATGAACTCCATAAATTGCCTCCACTTCGTCGTAGAAATATGCCAAGCTCGGTGCGTAAATCTGTATAAGTTTTAATCTATATCGCTTGGTAGTTCTTAGTAATATATACTTGCTGTCACATTCAATCCTCTAATATTTCACAGTTTTATCTCAGCTGCAGATTCTTCACACTTGGGAGTAGCAATGCTATGCCCTTGTCGATCTCGCAATCATACATCTACAGAATAGCCATGCCGTCGTAACTGAACACCTTTTTTTCCATCACTCATATAGTGCTCGATTACAATTTGGTTTTATAATATAAATTTCTCAAGTAAGTACTGCTATCAACCTTCTGGCTACAGACAAACAGTCTTTACAACTTCTAATAGAAATTAAGCGGTGGTTATACATTAACCCGTACCCACGAGATACCAAATAAAATCTATAAATAAGTAAATTGTGGTCACTACGCGGCTCAAATATTAAATACAAAGTTTTTATGTTGTTCATGCTTCAAAGATTTATTTTACATTATAAGGGAATAAAGATTTGCTGAGAAACTGAATAATATTATTAATACCCAAACGAATTTTTTTATCATGAAAAACGCTCAGCTTTTGCTTACTTTAAAAATATTATCTAGAACACTGATTAAAAAAGCGTGACGGCTACAGTAAAGTTTTTGAAGGTATATTAGGTCGTAAAAATATTTATATCAGAAAATAGGTAATTAAAGATGCTATAAAATAATAATTATAGCATAAATATAAGCACATATATGCTAGTACTATACTGGATCTGATCCTACTACTTCTACATATACGAGGTTACTCTATCCTAATTTATCATTCATTATAAACAAAACCCGTCCCTAGTGGTCATTTATCATAATTTCGGCTCATTTATCATCATTTCGGCTCATATACGTCCCGCAGCTGGGCTCAAGCCTCCTTAATAATAGGAGGGAAATTGACCTTACTATACCATGCTTGTCAGACAGATTGGTAGAGAGTTTTGTTTCGAGTGTTACACTTTTGCATAAATTTCATATGCGTAATATATCTCTTAATCGTCTCTTACGACATCCACGGGTAAGAGAGGGGTTGGTAAATTGTATTCTTACTCCGTCACCACACGAAAGGGGTTATTTAGGGTTATTTATAGGTTAGATAAATAGTTTCTTAAATACAAATTACATAGGTTTATATTGCAAAAGAATATTCTAATTTAATACAAAAGAGCTTATGAACTTTATTCTTAAAATTAAAACGGTTAGTAGACTCATAATATTCATCCTTTTGCCCTTGTGATAATTTATTAAGGATCAACATAACCCATGTTTTAACATTATACTCTGGTGCGAAAGAACGTAACATAATGTAAACACATTTGGCTTAGTTTTATTATCGAAGTACCCTATGTCAAGTATCTTTTTAAGAAAACTTGCCACACAGTAATTAATATTTTTGTGTACATTGTAGGTCCATCTACAATACAATGCACTTACAATAGACCGACCTTAGGGATGAACCCATAGTGGGTATGGAAAATTTCTACCACACACAAAGTTGGGCTGCCGGCTCTCTCGCTCGCCAAACAAAACGCAGTAACAAATTACTACTACTAACACGTCCATTTTTTGCGAGAGTGTGGTACTACCCTGGACGGACCGGCCCGCGGCTATAGACAGACAACTGTTACAGTGTGATCCTACCACTAACAAATATTTGAACTGAGATTCTTATCACCATGTCCAAATCATTGTTGCAGAGAGCACGAGGAATCCGTGACGATAAACACATGGCCGAGAAGTTGCAGCATGTCAAGCACGTTTTACGTGTAAAAAAAGCTGCAAGTTTCTCGCCCCCCGTCACAGAGTTCGTATAAAATCACCCATAGTTGAACGTCTCCTAATTGGCTACATCCTGAAGCGAGCTTCCATAAAAAAAAAAGAAAACTTATTTTAAACCACTGAAGAGGATTAGTCAATCTTTACCATCTGTTAAATGCCAGATCTATCTAACGGATGCAGGCATTTATAAACTTGACTGTGACTGTGATCTCCCTTACATTAGCTAAAGAAAACCATAAATTCTCGCAAAAGAACACCAATACCTGTCTAGAATGGCCGGAGAGGCTATAGAGATTAATAACACAAAAATCAATAGAGGAGATCGCTGGGTATTACCATCAAGCTGGAATCGTGTTATAAACCTTATTAAAAAATAAAACCAACAAAACCACCACAAGACTGCCAGATACCGTGAGAGTACAAGACGCTTATTATATAAATTTGACCCACAATAATAGTTAAAGATTATTTATAAAGGAAAAAACGTTGAGTAGGATATACTTTTTTTTTTATGGGTGGGCTATGGTAAGCGCACGCGCGGTCCTGTCCGTCCGGGGCGATGAAAGGACGGCGCGTGGGCCCATAACCCGCCCGTACCCACGTCACCTCGTTGTTGGGCCGACCACCGGAGCAGATGTGACTTGTCATCAGTGGTCGGCCCGACGGAATACCCTTTCGGGTAACCTCTCACCTCTCGACGTACTGGGACGTCGGTCGCCATCGCGCGGTTAGCCTCTCTGCGGGTGACGGACAATTCCCCGGTCCGATCACCCGCGGCCTCAGCTAGGGCGGCATTAGGCGCAGATACTCTCGCCTGTGCCGCCCGAGTCGCCGGCAGCGGAACGTGTCGCACAGTAGGATATACTAAGCCGCCTTTTCAAATCGATAATAATTTAACGTCATGTCCATTGAGTTTTCTTGCCGGTTCTTTCTTAGTGTGTCGGCGTTCCGATCCGATGGTATATTAGATTTGTTAAGTTAAAATCAAAAATTATCATAATAATTCTTCATCATCATTTCATCATTTCAGCCTATCGCCGTCAACTGCTGGACGCAGGCCTCCCTCATGTTACGCCACAAAGTTCGGTCCTATGCCGCCTGCATCCAACGATGCCTAGCAACTTTCACCAGGTCGTCGGTCCACCTCGTGGTGGGGTGTCCTACACTGCGTCATCCGATACGTGGTCGCCATTCGAGAACCTTTCTTCCCCAGCGCTTGCTGGTTCCTCAAGCGATGTGACCTGCCCATTGGCACTTTAGCGTGCTAATTCTTCGTGCTATGTTGGTTATACCGGTTCTTCTTCGGATTTCCGTATTTCTTATACTATCTCACAGAGAAATCCCGAGCATAGCCCGCTCTATAGCACGCTGAGCGAGTTTGAGCCTTGTTATGAGGCCTACATTTAGGGACTACGTTTCAATGCTGTCATAATAATTACTACAAATTTAATGTTTAATAATCACTAACCAAAAAAATAAAATTTTTTCATATAGAATCATTTTTTTCTTGTACTGGTAATAACCTTGTATCCAACACGTGGGTCAAAATTTAATCCGACCTGACGCTGTCGAGCATCGCCCTGGCGAGGTTTGTGCTGCTTGGGCAGAGCAGGGTCGTGAACTCGTCGCAGTCGTTGGTGTCGATCATGGCCAGGGCAATGCTCGACAGCGTCAGGAACAGGGACGCGGTCGCAGCCTTCTGCGAGGCAGTAGACTCGCGGAAGGAGGCGGCGGAGCACGTGCGCAAGGAGCATTTCCTCGACGACGCGACCCGCGTCGGCGACTGGGGCGGCGCAGGCGCGATTACCTGCGTCTGATGCCGCCCTAGCCGAGGCCGCGGGTGACTGGATCGGGGAGTTAGTCCGTCACTCGCCGAGAGGCCGACCGTGCAAGGAAAGACCGACGTCGGTCGATGAGAGTAATCTCAAACAGGGGGTATTCCGTCGGCCGACCACTGACGACAAATTATCCTGCTCCGGTGTCCGGCCCAACGACGAAGGCCACGTGTCACGGGTGGATTGCGGGTTTCCGTGCTTACGCTCCTCTATCGCCCCAGACGGAGTGGAGCGAGGAGTGCGCCGACCGTAACCCACCTCCAAAAAAAAAGGGTCAAAATTTAATAACGAATTCTGTAGCGGGTAGATATAAATAACAATGAATTGTATAACGTGAGACATCTTAGTCCGCCCGTAACTATGAATACTGGAAATGTTCGAAGCATCGGACAATCTAAAATCAAATATAATCGCAATAAAATCTAAAAAAATAGTTTTGTTTGTAACTAGTGGGCGCCGAGTGGTCGAAATTCAACCATTTAAACCATTACTTATTCAACCATTTAAATTTATTTTCCTGTTACACAATTTTCTTTTTAATTATATATAAATATTTATGTATATGTATATTGAGCAAGCTGTATTTCACTAATAACTAATACATATATAAGTAAAAATATTTGTTAGACATTGTCGTCATAATTACGATTGTTTGACACTCAATTCGACCAGAGACTTTAATCATAAGCAAAAGTGTATATATGTCGATTGTATAGTAAGTAGTGTACGTCATGTTTTGTAGTTATTAATTTAATGTATTTCTAATGCATTATTATATGAATTTTTAGCTTGGTTGACTTCTTAATACATTGGAAATAATTTATTTATAAATTCCCTCGCAATACAAGGATTATTTCCTTAGTGCAGGGTTTTTTTAGTTAATTTTTAATATCTACAATAATAAGAAGCCTTCAAATTTCATGTAATGAGTTTGAAATCATTTAAAACACACTGTTTAAGCGATTATTCTAAAACAACTCACACGCCGATCATTATTTTAATACACATCAGTTCATTATAACTTTTTTAACATGTGTTTGTGTACATATTTGAAGAAAAATTTATGAGGAGCGAGAAATTTTTGTAGCTGTCAATAAAAAATAGAGTACCAATCCTATTCTTGTTGTAATAGATCAACAAGACACTTATTAAATTTATTATGAATGTTACGTAGTATATCCCTTAACATCTTTATATAAAGCTAATATTTTTTGCTACGTTTATAGTATTTCACTCTTTACTGTTCATATGTTATTACTTCAGTCTTCATAATTGTTATACAAGGTATTGCGTACTGCTGTTCTACAGAATCAAAGTTGGCCTAATAAATCGTGCTAGATGAGTTGATTTTAATACAAATTTTCATTATATGAAATTGTTTTATCTACTTACATCAGTTAATTTCTATTTATAATATTTACAAGCAAGGCAAGAAAGTTCATTACGTTTTTACTTTGTCACCCAATCTGGCAATATACTCGTATCTTGAAAAACTTTTATTTGTCATTTGACTTCAAATTTCTCTGCATAGTCTAATCTCATTATATCATAGATATTTCGTGTTCAATATCGTGGTCTTCGTTCATGCATTGCATAGTTTTTGGTGCAATCCATAAATGCATCCAGGTTTGAACGAAATTTACATTCGTAAATTGTATGTTTGTTAGGTCCCATGCGATAGAATAATTTATTCCCCGATACAGAAATTTGTTAAACAAAGGTGTTTTTTAATACATTTTTTTAATTTTCCACATTACTAAGTACTTAAATAGATACTAGCTACACCATTTTGTCAATATGCCTCGTCTAATTGTGATTTTTAACACACAGCTTACCACATCCTCTGGCAGTGTTGTCTAGAATAGTTGACTATACAGACCTTCTAGCAACAAGTATTTATGTGTTTCTGCCATATTATAATCAATCTTGAGCTATTCAAACATGGCCTCAAGCTCTGTCATATTCGTGGTATCATAATGCTGCGCTTTTCGTAACTGAACATCCTCTTATTTATTGGCTTATTAGCCAAGTTTACTTCATATTTTTACAGAGAAGGAAATGGAATTTTTCCAACTGAGTATTGATTTTCTTATCTAATTAAATTTGCTGCGAGTCCCTAGATAATTTGCAAAAAGTATTTGCGATGTGCCATGGTGGATCGTGGCTTACAGACGTCACAGTGGTAGATGAGAATGATGGGATGAGACTCATCAAATAAAGATGCTACAACAAAACTAAATAACTATTTCCATTTATCTTTATATGGGCTAACTCACTTACTGACATTAGGCCTATATCATCTTAATAAGAACTTTTTAGATAAAATATTGCCATGCATGTAAATAAATAATTTTATCTATATAATTTATAAAAAGGTCCTTTCAATATGAAAATTATATCGCAAGCCGTATCGCAGAGGTAATACGTTGCGTTGTTCTTCACACCTGCAGACCGAACAGAGGATGGACAGGCATTCGTCGCCCGACCATCGTACCGTACAGACGTCGCTGCCTTTAATAAGACCGCTCGAACGTATACGAACGAGATCGGTCGCGAGTGCGTAAAATTCGAACGGTGTTTATGTTCCAATTCCGTGTTTTGTGACTTTTATATTCCTGGAATTTCATTTCGTGGCTATGATTGAATGGAATTCATAATACGTAAGTTTTATTATCAATAACAATTTAACGTTCTTTTTTGTATCAGTTAAAGTTCTAAATTACTAATGTTATTGCATGAGCGTATATACGCTTTTATGAGTTTTAATATATTAGTAGTATTTAAATCCGGTTTGCTGTGTGGCTATTGATTATACCAACCCTTACATTGCTACATAAGTGTCGTAAAAGAGGACTAAAACATCTACATCTACCCGGATCAACTCCGTTTGATGCCGTCAATTACATTATTCCCAAGGAGGGTTGACGTCAGGCCGGTTTTAAAATTATTGCTGGTTTTAAAATTATTTGGCAATATTTTAAAACTGGCCGTTTACCTGAAGACAACTCTCCGGGGGAATATAATTGCGGACCAGACGGCTTAGATGCAGTTAGCCCAGGTCGAAGGTTTTATATAGTTGTCTCTTACGACACCCACGAGCAGTGTAAGAGTTGGTAGTATTCGTAGCTACCACTTAGCAAATTAAAAAATAAATAATATTATTAAAATAACAATTGCATCATTGATTTTTTTTACTAATTTATACTTGTACTTTTTAAAAATTCGATAATATATAATAATATAACGAACTAGCAACCCGCCCTCGCTTCGCTTCGGGTATAGGTTATAATCGTTTTACCCGCGTAGTTCCCGTTCCCGTGGAAATACCGGGATAAAATATAGCCTAGTTTACGCCCTGATATTATAGCTTTCCATTGGTGAAAGAATTTTTGAAATCGGTCCAGCCGTTTTGAAGATTACCCAGAACAAACAAACAGACAGACAGACAGACAGACAGACAAAAAATTTTTAATTGCTATTTTAGGCATAGGTGTCGTGCAAATAACCGTGTGAGCATGAAAACAGCCTATTATTTTGACATTACAAACAGACACTCCAATTTTATTTATTGGTATAGATAACAAACGTAAAATATAGAACAAGCTGAAACATTTACTTACCACAGGCCTTTAGAAGATTACATTTGAATTTTAAATGCGAGTGACAATGTCGCGACAATTATTCTATCATTTACATATTAATTTTATAAGAGATGATAATACGGTAGCGGCAAAATTAAAAATGTATTCAGTAAAAAACGATTTATTATAACGATATATTATCTATATAAGAATAAAAGTTATTTAAGAGGTAAATAATGAATATATGCGCAAAATAAATTAATTTCATAAATATTAATAATTTCAAATATCTCCAGCAAAAAAAATACAAAATCAGTGTGTGATGATTAGAGAAAAATGTATTTAATAGAAAACGATTTTCTGTATAAGAATAAAGTTTTTAGGGGTTATATACATACATACATATATTCACACCTTTTTTCCATAGAGGTAGGCAGAGACCACTTTAATCATAAGCAAAAGTGTATATATGTCGATTGTATAGTAAGTAGTGTACGTCATGTTTTGTAGTTATTAATTTAATGTATTTCTAATGCATTATTATATGAATTTTTAGCTTGGTTGACTTCTTAATACATTGGAAATAATTTATTTATAAATTCCCTCGCAATACAAGGATTATTTCCTTAGTGCAGGGTTTTTTTAGTTAATTTTTAATATCTACAATAATAAGAAGCCTTCAAATTTCATGTAATGAGTTTGAAATCATTTAAAACACACTGTTTAAGCGATTATTCTAAAACAACTCACACGCCGATCATTATTTTAATACACATCAGTTCATTATAACTTTTTTAACATGTGTTTGTGTACATATTTGAAGAAAAATTTATGAGGAGCGAGAAATTTTTGTAGCTGTCAATAAAAAATAGAGTACCAATCCTATTCTTGTTGTAATAGATCAACAAGACACTTATTAAATTTATTATGAATGTTACGTAGTATATCCCTTAACATCTTTATATAAAGCTAATATTTTTGCTACGTTTATAGTATTTCACTCTTTACTGTTCATATGTTATTACTTCAGTCTTCATAATTGTTATACAAGGTATTGCGTACTGCTGTTCTACAGAATCAAAGTTGGCCTAATAAATCGTGCTAGATGAGTTGATTTTAATACAAATTTTCATTATATGAAATTGTTTTATCTACTTACATCAGTTAATTTCTATTTATAATATTTACAAGCAAGGCAAGAAAGTTCATTACGTTTTTACTTTGTCACCCAATCTGGCAATATACTCGTATCTTGAAAAACTTTTATTTGTCATTTGACTTCAAATTTCTCTGCATAGTCTAATCTCATTATATCATAGATATTTCGTGTTCAATATCGTGGTCTTCGTTCATGCATTGCATAGTTTTTGGTGCAATCCATAAATGCATCCAGGTTTGAACGAAATTTACATTCGTAAATTGTATGTTTGTTAGGTCCCATGCGATAGAATAATTTATTCCCCGATACAGAAATTTGTTAAACAAAGGTGTTTTTTAATACATTTTTTAAATTTTCCACATTACTAAGTACTTAAATAGATACTAGCTACACCATTTTGTCAATATGCCTCGTCTAATTGTGATTTTTAACACACAGCTTACCACATCCTCTGGCAGTGTTGTCTAGAATAGTTGACTATACAGACCTTCTAGCAACAAGTATTTATGTGTTTCTGCCATATTACAATCAATCTTGAGCTATTCAAACATGGCCTCAAGCTCTGTCATATTCGTGGTATCATAATGCTGCGCTTTTCGTAACTGAACATCCTCTTATTTATTGGCTTATTAGCCAAGTTTACTTCATATTTTTACAGAGAAGGAAATGGAATTTTTCCAACTGAGTATTGATTTTCTTATCTAATTAAATTTGCTGCGAGTCCCTAGATAATTTGCAAAAAGTATTTGCGATGTGCCATGGTGGATCGTGGCTTACAGACGTCACAGTGGTAGATGAGAATGATGGGATGAGACTCATCAAATAAAGATGCTACAACAAAACTAAATAACTATTTCCATTTATCTTTATATGGGCTAACTCACTTACTGACATTAGGCCTTTTTTTTTTTTTTTTTTTTTTTTTTTTTTTTTTTTGTTTGGGCTGCGGTCGGCGCGCCTACGCACCACTCCGTCCACTGACATTAGGCCTATATCATCTTAATAAGAACTTTTTAGATAAAATATTGCCATGCATGTAAATAAATAATTTTATCTATATAATTTATAAAAAGGTCCTTTCAATATGAAAATTATATCGCAAGCCGTATCGCAGAGGTAATACGTTGCGTTGTTCTTCACACCTGCAGACCGAACAGAGGATGGACAGGCATTCGTCGCCCGACCATCGTACCGTACAGACGTCGCTGCCTTTAATAAGACCGCTCGAACGTATACGAACGAGATCGGTCGCGAGTGCGTAAAATTCGAACGGTGTTTATGTTCCAATTCCGTGTTTTGTGACTTTTATATTCCTGGAATTTCATTTCGTGGCTATGATTGAATGGAATTCATAATACGTAAGTTTTATTATCAATAACAATTTAACGTTCTTTTTTGTATCAGTTAAAGTTCTAAATTACTAATGTTATTGCATGAGCGTATATACGCTTTTATGAGTTTTAATATATTAGTAGTATTTAAATCCGGTTTGCTGTGTGGCTATTGATTATACCAACCCTTACATTGCTACATAAGTGTCGTAAAAGAGGACTAAAACATCTACATCTACCCGGATCAACTCCGTTTGATGCCGTCAATTACATTATTCCCAAGGAGGGTTGACGTCAGGCCGGTTTTAAAATTATTGCTAAAACTTTAGCAATATATACTATAATAGATGTGTACATATTGAGTTGACCCCAAATAAATGGGGAGGCCAAAAAAAGAGCGGGATAATGATGACTATATATTAAAATCCATAAAATTAATTAACAATTTAACTGGAGCTAGCTAGGGCTTGACAGTTATGTAGTCGATTCATTTGTCATAAGCTTTATAAATTAAAAAATAAAACTAAACTATACTTCGTTTTCCTGGTGTTTTATATCTAAGAACACCTTTTCAACATGTTTGCCCTTAATACTATTTATTATCATCTAAAGAACTATGGGATGTATTTGTAATGAAAAAAGAACTTAAAATTTAACCTGGTATGGTATATAGATGAAGAAGAAACTATCTCCTACTAAGACAAATCGCATTAGGTACCCAGGTTTTTACCTCTTTTAATGATTTAATGAACGGCAATCAGTAGTCCAATTTATAGTTCTATATTATAATTCAAGATTTTTGCAAGCTTTTTCTACAATATCAATGCAATTCTATTCTAACCAGATTATCAGGCATAAGTTTTGTATCGAAGTTTCTTTCTCTTTCAATTTAACGTCCCTTAGTCATTTGATAAAAAAGGGGTGATGACAATTATTATACTCTTACCCTCGTCACAACACGGGTAGAAAAGGAACGCGTTTTAGTGATAATTTGCATGAGAATAAACAGCATTGTCAAGCAATGAATAGAATATCACATGCCGATTTATATTTGAATAATGGAACAATCATCTCAAGAATGTATTGTTCTTGTTCATTCGTAGACAGCTACGGCGTAGAGCGTGTGTGAATTTACTGAAATGTATGTACTTAGAAATTGTTATTTCGAAGTACTTGTTATAAAATAAAATAATTATATTCTTATAACGATTTTTTAATATTTATGCATTGTAATAATTTAGCCGCAAAAATTGTTTGATTGACAATTATTATATAAATATTGAAAAAATATTGACTATGAGATTTATTATTCTGATTTAAAAAAGAGTTTCTATTTTTATTACTATCTGCTTAAGACAAGCGACAAAAAAAATATAAAATATATTGGGACGTATGACAATGATAAATTGTGTAATTATCTCCGACATTTTTAGGGTATTTAGGCGGGTTAGATATTTAAACGGTTCGGATATGTTGCTCTGAATTTTTTGCTACCAAGTAATTAAACAGGCCAGGTTGATTAGGGTTGCGTACGTAAAAAAAGTATTACTTTGCAAAACCCTTTTAGGTTCTTTGGTTTATGTGAAAGGAACCTCGAGTTTCATTAAAATTACATTACTTTTTGTATTCCAACTACGAAAATATATTTTTTATGCTGATTATGAAATAAAAGTATTGCCCGTTTGTGGTGCAGTGAATCATAAGATGCCGATATAAGCAGAGATATATAATAAATCATTAGTATCATTTAAATTTCTGTGTGGTAACGAAGTAAGAATACTATTTATCACCCTCTTTCTTACCTGTGGGTGTCGTAAAAGACGACTAAGGGATACAACATAATCATAACATCTATGCAAGAGAAGACAAAGTCGAAGTAAACCCCTATACCTAACCCGTCTGACCAGTGTGGCTAATAGTAGGTCAAATTCCTCCCATTGTGGAGGACATTGCCTGCCCATCAGTGAGAGATATATGAGCTAAGATGATGATGATTATTTAAATCTCAATTTATGTACATATATACTGTCTCAATACTCCTTAATAATAGAGAGAATATTGATCTGCTATACAACGCTTGCCAAACGGGCTGTTATAGAATTTTATTTCGAATGTTTCTTCTCTTACATAGATGTTGTAGGCATATTACATGCCTTAGTCATTAAACGCCATCCGCGGATAAGACCAGGAAATGGTGAATCTTATTCGTAGGTAATACTACCTACTACTATTTTCCTTGTCATACAACTACAGTAACTCGTTACCCCTTACTTTCACGTGTGAATTTTAAAAGCTTGCAGTACTATCAGATTAGCTAGAAGCGCTTTATTGGACTACTATTACCACCAACGGCACTCATTAACCCGGCTGCCAAGTCTAGTGATTCAAGCACTATCGTAGTCACCTATGTCCGACATTGGACTTCGATATAATAATATTTATGCCGGATACATTCCAAAAATCCAAAATAAATAAAAAATAAATAATCACCCTGTTCTTATCTCAATTATTTGAAGTCAACTCAATACGTACTCTTCTTTTTATAGCACAATTGCAAATTTTTGGCAATATTTTAAAACTGGCCGTTTACCTGAAGACAACTCTCCGGGGGAATATAATTGCGGACCAGACGGCTTAGATGCAGTTAGCCCAGGTCGAAGGTTTTATATAGTTGTCTCTTACGACACCCACGAGCAGTGTAAGAGTTGGTAGTATTCGTAGCTACCACTTAGCAAATTAAAAAATAAATAATATTATTAAAATAACAATTGCATCATTGATTTTTTTTACTAATTTATACTTGTACTTTTTAAAAATTCGATAATATATAATAATATAACGAACTAGCAACCCGCCCTCGCTTCGCTTCGGGTATAGGTTATAATCGTTTTACCCGCGTAGTTCCCGTTCCCGTGGGAATACCGGGATAAAATATAGCCTAGTTTACGCCCTGATATTATAGCTTTCCATTGGTGAAAGAATTTTTGAAATCGGTCCAGCCGTTTTGAAGATTACCCAGAACAAACAAACAGACAGACAGACAGACAGACAGACAAAAAATTTTTAATTGCTATTTTAGGCATAGGTGTCGTGCAAATAACCGTGTGAGCATGAAAACAGCCTATTATTTTGACATTACAAACAGACACTCCAATTTTATTTATTGGTATAGATAACAAACGTAAAATATAGAACAAGCTGAAACATTTACTTACCACAGGCCTTTAGAAGATTACATTTGAATTTTAAATGCGAGTGACAATGTCGCGACAATTATTCTATCATTTACATATTAATTTTATAAGAGATGATAATACGGTAGCGGCAAAATTAAAAATGTATTCAGTAAAAAACGATTTATTATAACGATATATTATCTATATAAGAATAAAAGTTATTTAAGAGGTAAATAATGAATATATGCGCAAAATAAATTAATTTCATAAATATTAATAATTTCAAATATCTCCAGCAAAAAAAATACAAAATCAGTGTGTGATGATTAGAGAAAAATGTATTTAATAGAAAACGATTTTCTGTATAAGAATAAAGTTTTTAGGGGTTATATACATACATACATATATTCACACCTTTTTTCCATAGAGGTAGGCAGAGACCACTTCCCTCCACTTGCTACGATCTTGACATACCACTTTCGCCTCCTCCACATTCATTAATCTCTTCATGCATATTCTTCGGTTTAGGGTACTTCTAACCTGGCCTTTCTTAAGAACGTCTGCCTTGGTCTTCCCCTTCTAACACTTCCGCTCAGATTTGCCTTATAAATTCTTCTTGTTAATCTCCATTCATTCATTTTCTCTACATGACCAAACCAACTTAACATACCTTTCTCAATCCTTATCACTCCATCAATATTCATAACTACAACGTTCCTTCATACCCAACGTAAATAACATATGCGCAAAAATTCATTGCGGTAGTGAAATACATTGGCTTGCGAGAATAGCGACGCAAATTAAAATTACTGTTGTAAGGACCTTTTTTTTGTAGGCTCTGCTAAAAGTACCACACATTTTAAATCATGCAGGCAAAACATCGTTGTCAAAACATTGTATAAAATAACATCGATACATTGATGTTTTACAATAATGAACATCGATGGCAAAGATCGATGTTTTTTTATTGAAGCATCGATGTTTCAAAAACAGCGATGTATCGTTTGCACCCCTAATACCAGCTAGTCTAATGTAAAATGCAAAACGAGATATAATTACTCATAGCGCTTATTTGAAAATCAAGTCATAATCCCTCTCAACATTCACATAATATACGTTAATTCAATGTTTTCGAAAGTTCCTTGTTAAGCATACAAACAGCTTCGAGCAACTTTAATAGGCATACAAAATACACATATAAAATGATAAACTTTGCAAGGCATAACACACCAACACAAGAAAGTAAACAACGGGAAAGCGATTGTGCTAACAGAAGAAAATCTAACGTGAACGAAATTCCTTAGAAATTCAATATTGAACTTGGTACATAAATGATATTATACTAACAATAACGTCCAACTTCGTAGATAGAACTACATATATACTTCTTGTTACAACTCCTTTATGGAATTTATCATGCGTAAATCAAGTTTATTTGTTTCTTAAGTATTAATACCTAAAGGGCTTAATATTTTAGATGTAATTGGAGAAACTCGAGTCACTAATTTAATGAAAGGACCGAGTAAAAGGCAAATAATTATAACTTAAAGTTATTGAGGGTCTATTTTTGAATCTCAAGCTGGGCGGCATAATCACTATCTGGTGTGCTCGAGCCTGCTCCATAATAGAAGGGACCTGCTATACCACGCTGGTCAGACATGCCAGTATAAAGTTTTATTTCCAGTTTTCCTTCTCTTGCATATAATTTACATGTATATTGTATCCCGTAATCGTCTTTTGCACAAGATGGAAAGTGGTGAACATGTAATCATTCGATAATTTACAATTAAATTTATTTTTTGTGCTTCACAAAAATTTATTTTTGTCATTATTGACTAATAATATATATCACTTCTTCCTCCACGGTGTGTGTTGTAAAAGACGTGTTAGGCTAACTAAGCAGGTGATAAGACCTCAACCTTCCTTTTTGTTGCTCCAGACGATATTGGTGAGGCGTAGCGAGATTATAGTGGCAGGACCGCATTGTGGTCAGTTGTGTGTCTACAGCCGCGGGCCGCTCCGTCTGAGGTAGTACCACACTGAGCAGAAAATCAACATCTGAGTAGAAGCAGTTTGTTACTGCGCTTCGTTCAGTAAACGAGAGAGCTGGAAGACAAAATTTTCGAGAGTGTTTTCATGCGGTTTTGGTGATGCCTTTAGTATCACCGAACCGAAAGCATTCACACTCCCTTCAATTACTTCACAGTAGACAGCGGCCTAGTGAAGGTCCAGGAATAGCAGCATCATTTACTATCAGGTTTATTGTTTGCTCGTTTGCCACCGTTTGTAATAAAAAAATAGACACCTAAAAAGTATTCAACATTCATATTTTGCACGCATCGATAATTCTATGATTCTTTAGATTATCATAATAGTAAAAAATATTTATCTAAATATGTAATAGAGAACAAATTATTCTTACCGTTCCAGATTCATAAAAAAATAATATTCAGTTACATTGTATTCTATCTGCTAGTCATAATAATATATAACCATACTGACTTTTACAAATGGAGTGTCATTGTTCATCTTGAGCTTTATAGGTTTTATTAAAATATATTATTCGCCTAACATGTTTTATCTATCTAATATCATTAAACGAGCAATTCTCATATATTTGTTTACGTTTATGTATTTAGAATCTCGGAAATGGCACTGGCGATTTTCATAGAATTTAGTATACTGGAGGTTTTAGAAGCTATAAATGGATTTAACTAGGCTTCTATAGAAAATATCGTTCTATCAGTATTTTCGAGCATATGAACGTAAATTTGAGCCTCGCCATCATGTATGGAAATAGCTCGGTTGGTTGAGCACTCTGACCCCAAACAGCCCCAGTTCAATTCTTGGTCTTTACTTCTTTATTATTTTATCCTTTTCTAATTTTTATATTAGCTTCATTATCTCCTTAATTATTTTCTAATATCTAAAATACATTTCGATATTATGTTTCGAAGAAATGATAAACTATAAAAATATAATAGTGTTTTTTGAAATTTTACGCGAGGGAAGTAAATGGTGGTGTATACTCATGTACGCCCGTAAGAAGTTATACTTCTTTAAGGTAAAAAGATAAAAATCTTTCTAAAAATGTTGATACGTTTGTAGGAAAAACGACACTAGACGACGAGAACGACATAGAAAAAAAAAGGTATTTAATACATTGAAAATTTTATTATAACGCTACTAGATAATCTAGTTGACATTTGTAAAAAGGTGTGCGCGCGCATTGTAAAAATTTACTCTCATTTTTCCCTAACGCGACAAAATAAGTATAGTTACAAAAAAATGGTTAATATATGTATATGTCGGCGTTGCGCCAGGAATTAGGTTGTCCATATTAAAATATCGAGTATGTAATCACTGTATTTATTAGGAGTTATTGCTGGAGAAGTGAGTGAAGTAAAACTGTCCTCTATTCTAATCTTACAATGTTTTTATAACCTCCGCTTTAAAATGAAACGGTCTAGTCTTAGTAACTACAATTACTTTTTATAACAAACAAATAAAACACACTGTATTTATTAGGAGTTATTGCTGGAGAAGTGAGTGAAGTAAAACTGTCCTCTATTCTAATCTTACAATGTTTTTATAACCTCCGCTTTACAATGAAACGGTCTAGTCTTAGTAACTACAATTACTTTTTATAACAAACAAATAAAACAACTACTTTTATTATCGGAATATAGCTAAATAATAATGATAAATATTCTAAGGCATTTAACGTAATTCCAAATAGTCAATTTTACACAATTTACATTAATGTAATTAAAGGAAATATTGTTCTCATATATTGTTCAACAGACGGCGCTCTAACTAGAAATAAATTACAATCTTTATTGTGTAAAACAACTAAATATGGTTACAAATAATTACATTAATTCTAATCGATTTTAATTTGATCAATTATATAAATATTTAAACAATTAAATCAAAGATTTCTAGAAATACATTCAAAAAGTGTCTTAAATATCATAGCACGGTAAATAGTAGTGTTGTTACTACAAATAATTATTTAAATATTAGTTGCAAATATTTCAAACATGTTTATAACTATAATTGATAACACATACATCAACAATTTATAAATATTGCCGATAGAGGGCGATATGCGCCCATACAGCCATACTGACTCCAGCGCGTCCCTTGAGCTGTTAAGGCGTCACCCACCAAGGGATTTAGCCATCCACAAGGCATCACCCATCCCGGGATCTAGCCAACAAGACCAGGTTTAAGGATACGCATGATGGCCAGCCAGCGCTTTAGGAAGGATGTTTTGGATAGAAAAAGCATTTGCAAGGCATCACCCACCAAGGGATCTAGCCAACCACAAGGCATCACCCACCAAGGGATCTAGCCAACCACAAGGCATCCACCCATCCTGGAATCTAGCCAACACAAGACCAGGTTTAGGGATACGTATAGTGGCCAGTCAGCGCTTTAGGAAGGTTGTTTCGGATAGGAAAAAATAAAAAGCATGTTTCCAAATTAGTATTCACCCGCCCATACGGCATTACATTGATAAAAATAAAACAGTTTGCAACAGGCGCTGGTCATAAAAAGTCATGGCTAGCGATACTTACATCACATCCGCGGAGATTAAAGTGCCATGGGACCCTCGAAGAGAGTGCGTCGATCATGGCGATGCACGAAAACAAAATTGCCAAATTTAAATACATTTATTTTGGCTTTACCTTTGTCAAATCAATTAACTCTAGAAAAGATCGCTCGTCCATCCTTTTCTTACAGAAGCTTAATCTTTTGTCCGTTCGTCGTCCTCTACCTGCAACATCTCGAAACAGCGGTTAATATTTTTGCTGAACAATACTCCCAGTAAAATTGCATAGTTTATAGCCAACTGGAAATTGTGAATAGCACTGTGGCATGGTTTATCAAGCTGAACTACAGACATTAATATCTTTGATAATTTTCACAATTCGTATCACTTGAACATTTGCTCTACTAGTTCCCTTAGCTACAAGGCCTATATGGTATATTCAATACCGCATTTATTCACTATTATAAGACGAGAGGAGTTCCAAATATAGTTACAACTAAACGAAAAGACCTCGTAGCCGATTGTGACGTGCGATCGTTAGTGTTAAAGTACTATAAAGACGCCATGAATGCAGCCTGTAATGTCAGCGCACACAGTATGAAAATTATATTGCAATTTTATAGATTAGGTGTAAAGTCAATTGTTTTACGCCCGATTTCGGCTTTACGAATGTTAGCTAACACAATTTTTCGAACAAGTTTTGACATATCCGGGTACCAATATCGTTCGCCGATTTTAACCAGTACTTTTTCGCAACCAAAATACTACAGGGTATTATGGTAGTCCTGCAATGTAGGAATAATCCTTACATTGCGGTCTATTTCATAAACACATACTTAACGGCAACGAATTACATCCAGACTCAGAACAACAATCGCCACAAAATGTTCCGCGCGGGTTCGAACCCGCGACATTGGCACAGTATCTTAACCACTACGTCATCTGTGCAGTGCAGTGTGATCGTAACACGAGTTTCTAACGGTAATTACGTGAAACGATACTATTTGAACATTATGGCTCAGCAATATCTTGTTAAATGACATAAAGTATTGACTACTGTCAGAGTCAATCTCCTTTATTGAAGGATCACTCTTCTGCCCTATATGAAGCCAAGTATGGTCAAGAGTGGATGAATTTACGACGAGATCACAGATTAAGACTAATCTGTATTAACTAAGCAGTCACCCTTTCGATATTCTACTTTAAACTAAAAATTTTAAAGAAATGCTACCAGTTATGCACTCCTGGAGTGTGCTCTTTCTGCTTTGCCTTGAAACCTTAAGTGAATTTCAGTTACAACATAATCAGTTACCACTTTAAACAATTGACGTAGAAAATGCGGCTCTTGCAGCTGTTGTTGCAGCAGTATTTTGTAATGGAGGTCAAGAGATCCATCACTTGCTCCATAGTGAAGGTCATCCGTAGATCTTGAAGAGTTTTGGGGGCTGTGATCCCACCGCTGCTGTCGGCGTTGCGCCAGGAATTAGGTTGTCCATATTCAAATATCGAGTATGTAATCACTGTATTTATTAGGAGTTATTGCTGGAGAAGTGAGTGAAGTAAAACTGTCCTCTATTCTAATCTTACAATGTTTTTATAACCTCCGCTTTACAATGAAACGGTCTAGTCTTAGTAACTACAATTACTTTTTATAACAAATAAATAAAACAACTACTTTTATTATCGGAATATACCTAAATAATAATGATAAATATTCTAATGCATTTAACGTAATTCCAAATAGTCAATTTTACACAATTTACATTAATGTAATTAAAGGAAATATTGTTCTCATATATTGTTCAACAGACGGCGCTCTAACTAGAAATAAATTACAATCTTTATTGTGTAAAACAATTAAATATGGTTACAAATAATTACATTAATTCTAATCGATTTTAATTTGATCAATTATATAAATATTTAAACAATTAAATCAAAGATTTCTAGAAATACATTCAAAAAGTGTCTTAAATATCATAGCATGGTAAATAGCAGTGTTGTTACTACAAATAATTATTTAAATATTAGTTGCAAATATTTCAAACATGTTTATAACTATAATTGATAACACATACATTAACAATTTACAAATATTGCCGATAGAGGGCGATATGCGCCCATATATACTATCTGACCCAACAGACGTTGTTCTGTTCAAATAAAATAAAATAAAAGAAAAGGAATTCTCCTTGAAATAAAAAAAAGTCTATAATTAACAAATGTAAAGTAGAGGTTGACTGTAGAAGAACGAAAATTTCGGGATGTATGTATTTTTGAATGATGTGTCATAAAAAATAAACACAAGAAAAATTTTGTTTGTAACGTAATAAAAAATTAAGCAGTACCAACTTTAATATTTAGGGGGATGAAAAATAGATGTTGAACGATTCACAGACCTACCCGATATGCACACGAAATTTCATGAGAATCGGTAGAGCTATTTCGGTGGAGTTTAATTACAAACACCGTAACACGAGAATTTTATATGTTAGATAGACCAAACGTCAGATATCGAACTGAAAATATCTTGATGGAATAACTCAATGATGGACAACAATATTTAAATAATTATGTATAACACCAACGAATCAAATCAATATTCATTGAAAGACATATCCGCTTATATTAATAACAATATTAGGAGTGGTAGGACCACACTGTCGACAGTTATCTGTCTACAGCCGCGGGCCGGTCCGTCCGGGGCAGTACCATGCTCTCGCAGAAAATCGACGTCTGAGTAGTAGCAATTTGTTACTGCGCTTCGTTCGGTGAGCGAGAGAGCCGGAAGCCCAACTTTCTGAGGGTGATTGCGTGTGGAGGGTTTTGGTGGTGCCCTTGGTATCACCGAGCATCAATGCACGCATTCACACTCCCTTCGCTTTCTTCGCGGTAGGCAACGGCCTTGTAAAGGTCCATGAGCGGCAGCAACACTTACCATCAGGTGTACTGTTTGCTCGTTTGCCACCGTTTGCAATAAAAAAAAAAAAGAAAACAAATTATATAAATATAATTTGCGTACAGGAAATGATATTTACACGTTTGTATTATTTACTTTTATATTATATTTATTATGGTTATAACATTTTTATTAAGTTGAACAAATTTATTATGTATTAATAACTCGATGAGTCGTTTAACTTAGTTTCACCTACATTTTATTACCTATGTTTAATATTGTCTCTCTTTTTACGTTACAGTTAATTTTTAAATGACGGGGTGTAATTTGTCACGCCGACGACATGCTCGTCATAGTACGGGATGCGACGTTAGAAGAGGCAGCACACCTAAATACTCTCAGCACTTTAAATAAGATGGAGGCACTTTTATTCATCACCATCAATTTGAACCCCTTTACTATCCAGGCTCAGATGAAATACTTGTAGCTCGACGAGGAATGGTGATTCTGGCACTAGCATTTTAACTATCTTCTGGACCGACCACTGAAGACAAGGAACTCTGCACAGGTGGTCGGCCCAACGACGAAGGCGACGTGCCACGGGTGGGTCATGGAGCCGCGCACCGCCCCTCCGTCGCCCCGGACCGAGCCGGGCGGCGGATGCGCGAACCCTATCCCACCCCGAAAAAAGAAACGAAATGATAAAATATACTCGGAACTCCAAAGAATGTGTTCAGAAAAGTATAATATGGTCATCGTCCTGTCTTAACATGTCAAAACGTATTTTTATAAAAAAAAATAGTGAAAACTTCAGTAAAGTGTATCCCTAAAACTATCGACTCATAACGAGCTCTCATTTTTCTTGACTTAAACCGAATGTGGGTGGATTCGCATTACGTACTGATGGTTCTACGTAGGAGTAGTTTGGACGATGGCCCTTACACATTCGTATGGGCGCAGATGCTCACTGTCTGTCTCAGAGCCCTCGTGTGGCAATTACAGTAGGCATAGGTGAACAATTCCATAGACGGATACTGCACAATAGCGGCCGTAATTCTTACGCAGGACTTAGAGGCAGAGATGCTCATTGAAGCTAATGGATTAGATGGAGCGATAGCACGGAGTAATTTTTTTTTGATTGGTACAGGACATGCCGGGGAATTGTTACTTCGGCTACCTGCACTATCGCACGGAGAGGGAGGACACGCGTCCTGCCGGTATTGCGGCATTATACGCTAGAGATCAGCTTAGAACAGTGCCGAGAACGCATCGTAATCATCAATTGCAAATAAAACTATTTTTGGGATTTTATCTCGTTTGTATTTGATTTTTGATAACCCGACATTTAGAAGATTTTACAGCGTTCATGATCATGGTCCATACAATCCATATCATGCTTCGCGTAGTATAACCATATTTTCTTTGATTGATCCCTACCCTTAACACCTTCGATTTTCATATTACAATTTTACTCGGTACATTATTTTAATTCAGTCTCATCATATGTCCAATCTACATCGGTAGTTCATATCTATCTTTCTCGTCACTTAGGCATCTTTCAAACTTTGTTTTATACAGTGATTTCTTATATTATTCGTTATTGTTAATGTAATTGTCTCTCATCCAACGCTTTTGTGAGCGGAGGGCGGTGTGGTATCTTTAAGGAAGCTCACTGCCTGGCGCATCGACGCCTGCCGAGACGTCATTTCTCATTGAGCAGTCCGGCTGGAGAGGCCTCAGTTCGGGGTGCAGACCTCCACGGTCTGCCTTCCGGCCGGTGTTGATGCAGTGGCTAAAACAGTGACACGGGGTGCTCTCCTTCCGACTGGTGCAGGTTTTGACGGGGCATAGATGCTTCGCCAAATACCTGTACAGGGTTGTTAGGAGGAAGAGTACACCGTGCTGCCACCACTGCGATTATGACGAGGATGCGGCGCAGCATACAGAATTATACGAATCAGATTTTATATACACTTTCTATGACTTAACAAACGAATAAATAGAACATTCACATTTCGCTATATTTTTTTTTAATTTTGTATATTATACCCACACTGCTTCTTCTAAATACTAACTTCTGTAAGTCAGGATCCGAAACGACGATTATTAATGACACGCACATTTGACCCTTTCTTTTGGGTCGGCTATGGTCTGGTTACAGGCCGACCAATCTGTCTGGGGCGACGGATGAGCGGCGTGAGGGCCCATAACCTACCGTATTCTCTCCCCGTCGCCACTGGGCTGACCACTGGTACTGATGCCTTGACATCCGTGGCCAGCCTGGCAGGTTACCCTTTCGGGTACCATCCCCTTTGACGCTCCAGCAACAAGACACAGTTACAAGAGCGTTGCCCTCACGCGATTGGCCTCTTTGGGGGTGGTGGACTAATTCCCAGTACGTCCACCCGCAACCCTGACTAGGGTAGCATCTGCACCGGCTGGAAGGTTTCGATGGTCCGAACCCTGAATCGAGGCCTTTTTAGACGGACTACCCAACGGGCAATAACGACCGATATTTAAGGAACACCCGAGAAATGCTTTTAATTATATTGGGACCCCCAACAAATTTAGTTGAAATAAAATACAGGAGGGTTTGAAAAATTTCAATCCTCTTCTATGTAAAGATTTTTGAGACGCGTAATAATAAGAACTACACGACTAAAGTAGAGAGTATCAATATTTTATTACCTACATAATATTTTTTTATGTTATTATACAAAATGAAAAGAAACATCGTAGTAGGCAACAAAATGGTAATCATATATTAGCTCGAAGCTATAAATCGCTGACCGTTTCAGACGACGTTTCCTTACCTACAATGAATTTAAAAGCAAGATAAATAGACATTGGTAGACACGTACCGTTTGTTCTATAGATAATACATCAGCAAATTCAGAGATATCGAGAGGATCTTTTATTTTGATTTTATTTTTCTTCCTTGATGTATTTTTAAGTACTAGCTTGCTGTTACTATGCTAATAGCAATATATTAGTATTGCAATCTACATATTATAATATCTATAACGACAAAACACTCACGTGCTGGGATCGATTACGTCGAATGGAATATTTGTGTGTAAGATCCCACTTTCGATGACACGTTCCGCCGCCGGCGACTCGGGCGGCGAAGGCGCGAGTACCTGCACCTTATGCCGCCCTAGCCGAGTCCGCGGGTGACCGGACCGGGAATTTTAGTCCGTCACCCGCAGAGAGGCTGACCGCGCGACGATGACCGACGTCCCGGGACACGGACGTCGAGAGGTGAGGGTACTCGAAAGGGTATACCGTCGGGCCGACCACTGACGACAAATCACCCTGCTCCGGTAATCGGCCCAACGACGAAGGCGACGTGGGTACGGGTGGGCTATGGGCCCACGCGTCCTTCCGTCACCCCGCACGGAACGGACCGCGTGTGCGCTTAACATAGCCCACCCATTAAAAAAAAAATAATGTAAGACCCTACTGTTACAGTATTAATTAAATTACCACAATAATGAATAGGGAATATGCACGAAACTCCAAAATGAACAAATTATTTTTATTTGTAATCTTTATTGCTTAAAAAACGTACCTATACAATTATTTTTTAATTTTATCATTATTTAATAATTAAATTTAATTATCAAAAAGTGCCTTTTTTGATATTCGCGCGCAAAATTTCTGAAACGCACCGCATTGGTTGGAGTACTATGATGTCACGTTTTGAACACGTGATACCCGAGCTTCTAGTTAGGGCTGTATATATTAAAAAAAATAGTTTTTCGATATATCGATATTTTTAAATATATATCAATATCGGAGTTCGATATAAGGAAAAAAATATCGATATTTCGATATTTTCCCCATGACCACTCTTTAACTTCGTTCATTGCGGGGTTGCCGTGCCGAGCTTTTTTTTATCAAATTCTAGGAGTAAGTGATAACTGATCATCAGTTTCATGCCAGCGCTTCTATAGTAGATTAAGTTTACGGTGATTTTGTAGAATAAATACTTTAGAAGAAAAGATAAAACACCAAATTTATTCAAATAAATATCGACCCTCGATACGTACTTTTTATTATCGTCCAAAAAAAGTTCAGTATTAAGTATCGATATTTTTAAATAATAATATCTATATTTTGACATATCGATATTTTATCAACAGCCCTCCTTGTACCTTGGATAGGAGGAGTACCTTGTGATATCAAGTTGCTGTTTGTATATTTCTAGTGATTATTTTTAGGGATGTGAAAAATAATCGATTTTTATATAAATCGATTTTTACAAAAAAATAATCGATTAATAATTGATTTTTACAATCGATTATCAAAATAATAAAAGTCGATTATTAATCGATTTTTTATTATTCGAAATTCGATCAAAATTAATCATACTATGTTAGAAAATAAAGCCCACATTTCCTAAAAAAAATAGGTCATCATAATCGTGTTGGGAGAAAAAAATCGATTATTTTAGAATCGATTTTTTTAATTAATCGATTATTTTATAATCAATTTTTTTTTAAATAAAACTACTTTACGGATTTTATCGCGTTTGTATTTGATTTTTGATTACCCGACGTTTCGAACACTTTACAGCGTTCATGATCACGGGTGGACTAAGATGTCTCATGTCCAACAAGTCATCGTTACTGCAGAAAATTTATAATTATCTACCCGATACAGAAATTATTTATTAAGTATTGACCCACATTTTGATACAAAATTTATTGCCAGTGTAAGAAGAAAATGATTCTATATGAAAAAATTATATTGTTTATGGTTAGTAATAATTAAACATTAAAATTAATAGTAATTATATTTAAAAACTAACTAATAATCTAGTATACTACCACCGGATCGGAACACGGTTACACTGAGAAAGATCCGGCAAGAAAACTCAGGTAACATGATGCTAAATTAAAGTTAATTTTGAAGGCGGCTTACTTTATGTTACTAAAAGGTTTTAATTTATAAAATTATCTTTAGTTATTATTATTGTGGGTCAAATCTATACAATATGAGCTCACGGTGTCTTAGAGTCTTGTGGTGGTCTTTTTGGATTTCTTTTTAATAATGTTTATAACAGGATCCCAGCTTGATGGTAACACCCAGCCATCCTCTCTATTGAAATTTTTGTGTTTTTTTATCTCAATAGCCTCGCGTACCATTCTAGGCAGGTATCGATGTTCTTTTGCGAGGATTTGTGGTTTATCAAACCTGATGTTATGGTGGGCGCGGTCCTGACTATGTTCACAGACTGCAGACCTAGTGTCCCGGCGGTGCTTCACATCGGCTATGTGTTCTTTGATCCGAGTTCTTATGGATCTCTTTGTTTGTCCAATGTAAGAGAGACCACAGTCACAGTCAAGTTTATATACTCCTGCATCTTGTAAAGGGATCTGGCACTTGACAGGTGGTAAGAATTAGCTAATCCTCTTCAGTGGCTTAAAATAAGTTTTAGTGGAAGAACGTTTCAGGATGTAGCCAATCTTGTCAGTGACTCCTTTGACATAAGGTAGTATTGGAGGAAGGCGCTCAACTGTGGGTGGTTTCACTCGGTCTCTGCGACGGGGGCGAGGAACTGGCAGCTTGTTTGCACGTAGCACCTGCTTGACATGCTGCAGCTCCCCAGCCAGGTGTTCATCGTCACAGATTCCTCGTGCTCTCTGCAACAAAGATTTACACACGGTAGCTAACTGTGAAGGGGGATGATGAGAATCACCGTTCAAGTATCTGTCTGTATGTGTTGCCTTACGATACACTGTATGACTCAAGGTGTTATTAGGGTTACGTATAACCAAAATGTCTAAGAAGGCTAAAGAGTTATTTGACTCCAGTTCCATAGTGAATTGAATTTTTGGATTAATGGAGTTAAGATGGTTTATGAATATGGTTATTTTGTCTGTGGGTAATATTGTGAAAGTGTCATCTACGTACCGCTTGTAGAACCTGGGTGTGACAGCTTGATAAGGCCGTCTCCTCGAAGTCCTCCATGAATATATCGGCAACGACAATGACTTCGAGGAGACGACCTTATCAAGCTCACCTGTCACACCCAGGTTCTACAAGCGGTACGTAGATGACACTTTCACAATATTACCCACAGACAAAATAACCATATTCCTAAACCATCTTAACTCCATTAATCCAAAAATTCAATTCACTATGGAACTGGAGTCAAATAACTCTTTAGCCTTCTTAGACATTTTGGTTATACGTAACCCTAATAACACCTTGAGTCATACAGTGTATCGTAAGGCAACACATACAGACAGATACTTGAACGGTGATTCTCATCATCCCCCTTCACAGTTAGCTACCGTGTGTAAATCTTTGTTGCAGAGAGCACGAGGAATCTGTGACGATGAACACCTGGCTGGGGAGCTGCAGCATGTCAAGCAGGTGCTACGTGCAAACAAGCTGCCAGTTCCTCGCCCCCGTCGCAGAGACCGAGTGAAACCACCCACAGTTGAGCGCCTTCCTCCAATACTACCTTATGTCAAAGGAGTCACTGACAAGATTGGCTACATCCTGAAACGTTCTTCCATTAAAACTTATTTTAAGCCACTGAAGAGGATTAGCCAATTCTTACCACCTGTCAAGTGCCAGATCCTTTTACAAGATGCAGGAGTATATAAACTTGACTGTAACTGTGGTCTCTCTTACATTGGACAAACAAAGAGATCCATAAGAACTCGGATCAAAGAACACATAGCCGATGTGAAGCACCGCCGGGACACTAGGTCTGCAGTCTGTGAACATAGTCAGGACCGCTCCCACCATAACATCAGGTTTGATAAACCACAAATTCTCGCAAAAGAACACCGATACCTGCCTAGAATGGTACGCGAGGCTATTGAGATAAAAAACACAAAAATTTCAATAGAGAGGATGGCTGGGTGTTACCATCAAGCTGGGATCCTGTTATAAACATTATTAAAAAGAAATCCAAAAAGACCACCACAAGACTGCAAGACACCGTGAGCTCATATTGTATAGATTTGACCCACAATAATAATAACTAAAGATAATTTTATAAATTAAAACCTTTTAGTAACATAAAGTAAGCCGCCTTCAAAATTAACTTTAATTTAGCATCATGTTACCTGAGTTTTCTTGCCGGATCTTTCTCAGTGTAACCATATTCCGATCCGGTGGTAGTATACTAGATTATTAGTTAGTTTTTAAATATTAATTTTAATGTTTACTAATTTTAATGTTTAATGTTAACTATTAATTTTAATGTTTAATTATTACTAACCATAAACAATATAATTTTTTCATATAGAATCATTTTCTTCTCACACTGGCAATAAATTTTGTATCAAAATGTGGGTCAATACTTAATAACTAATTTCTGTATCTGGTAGATAATTATAAATTTTCTGCAGTAACGATGACTTGTTGAACGTGAGACATCTTAGTCCACCCGTGATCATGAACGCTGTAAAGTGTTCGAAACGTCGGGTAATCAAAAATCAAATACAAACGCGATAAAATCCGTAAAGTAGTTTTATTTAAAATGTATAATACTCGCGTAAACATCAGAATTTTTTTTTAAATTAATCGATTATTTTATAATCAATATTTTTTTAATTAATCGATTATTTTATCATCGATTTATTTTAAAGAACAAAAAAGCGATTATTTTAGATCGATTTTTTTTAATTAATCGATTATTTTACAATCGATTTTTTTTAACTAATCGATTATTTTATAATCGATTTATTTTAAAGAACAAAAAATCGATAGTTACAAAATCGATTTCTTCCCTCCAAGTCACATCCCTAATTATTTTGTATTGTTACACAGTTATTTCATAATAAGTTATTAGTTTTCTGTGTTCAAGTATTAATCTTGTGAATAAGTCTATTACAATGACTGAAACCGGTTTCGTCAAAGTATAGTCAGATAATCTTCCTAAAATAGACGTGTATAGGATGACAACATATTTCGTGTCTAATTCAGATTTAATGCTCTGTTAAACTCGGAGGAATAAAAGCTGCAAGGTAAATAAGATATAATATATTTAATAATCGTAATAATAATAAAAAAAATCGATATTTTTATCGATATATCGATATTTTTCCGATATAGCGAACCCCGATATTGATACATTGTAAAATATCGATATGTCGAAAAACGATATTTATAAAAATATCAATATGGCGATTTTTAAAATTT
The DNA here is from genome assembly GCA_032191425.1 of Lymantria dispar. Taxonomy (NCBI): domain Eukaryota; kingdom Metazoa; phylum Arthropoda; class Insecta; order Lepidoptera; family Erebidae; genus Lymantria; species Lymantria dispar. Next base: position 25,824,703 of record CM063448.1, read on the forward strand.
TTTTTAGCGTAATGGTTTATATTTTGGATGTGTTATATTTATTTCTAGTAATGTAATAACTAGTAGAAACGTATAAAAAAATAAAAAAATATCATGCATATTCCCTATTGCTTCCGTACGAGTATTATTTTATATTATTTAATAATTAAGTCCCCGCAATACAAATATTAATAAAACAAAAAGAAATTAAAAGCAAATACTTATTTTCTATCCAATATATTTTAAAGTATATATTCTCTATTCGGTTTAAAAACTAAATCTTATCTTAATAGATCTTTAATAATACATATAATTGCAGTGTATTTACTGGTTTAGAGATCATAGTGATTTCAAAAAAACTTGTAAATTAACTCAAACAAAGATTAAAATGCTAATGAACCCCGTGTTGCACACTGTTCAGAACAATATGTGTTAGGAACCCATACTTCCCGCGAGAGTCATAAAAACCGATTATACTAAGAGACTCGAGTAACATTCCCCTGGAAAACCAATTGCGATCTCCAACCCTCCTGTCAAGCATGGTGATTATGGCATTATCTTCCCTTACAGTGAGAATTTTATCTAACAGTGGTTTTATTGATAGGTGGATAGAAGTAGCTAATTAACTTTCCTATAATTTATGCATTTCCTATAATGCTGCACTGTTCCATTTTTAGGATACCGTACCCAAAGGGTAAAAACAGGTCCCTATTAATAAGACTTCGCTGTCTGCGCATCCGTCTGTCTGTCACCAGGCTGTATCTTAAAAACCGCGATAGCTAAACAGTTGATATTTTCACAAATTATGTATTACTGTTGCCGTTATAACAACAAATACTAAAAAAAACGCATTTCTTTTGCCTACTTTTTAAATATTGGTACGCAACCCTTCGTGCGCGACGCCGACTCGCGCTTAGCCGGTTTTTGTAAATATGACAATGATGAAATAATCTGATTTATAAGTAGTGTAGTGTATCTGTACGTTTCCAGCGATCGTTTCTTCTACGTACATACAGGATCGGGATTGAATTACCTATTGCTGTGTTTCCCGAGCACTATGACATGTCCTTCTTTTTCATGCGTGATAGTATACTAAGTATCGGGTGTGCTGCTAGCTCGTTTGTCATCATCATCAGCAATAAAAAAGGTCTTTGATTATCCAAAAGGGCCAAACAATAAATTTTAAACACGATCAATAAGATGTCATCCTATATTAAAGGTGATATCGTTGATTATATTGAAGGTATATAGATGCTAATTTAGTTTTGATTAATAATTCAACATTGTACTAGCTTTAGACAATTCCCTTTTTCTTATCGCAAAAATTAATATGTCGGGACTTCATTGTTTCTATAAAAGATCATTAAATATTTAAAATGTTCGTTATAATATAATATTGTGAGGCTTTTGCTGAAATATGATGGCTTTTTTAATTTTAGTACTTTAAAAATACTACCTATATTACAATTATAAAGCTGAGGAAATAATTGTTTTTATTGAAACTCACTAACCGCATGTGTACTAACACTTCAAAAAACTTATGATTTCATATAACTTTTTGTGTAAAATAAAGTATTTATCAGGAAAGATTAAGTTTAGTAATAGTAAGACATCACACATCAAGGTTCTGCAGAAACGTCAATGCATAGCAATTGCTAAGATTTTTTTTTTTTGGCGGTGCATTTCGATCGTCGCACCCGCCGCCCGGCTCCGTCCGGGGCGATAGAAGGGCGGCGTGCGGTCTCGCAACTCACCCATAAAGCACGTCACCTTCGTCATTGGGCCGAACACCGGTGCAGAGTTCCTTGATTTCAGTGGTCAACCCGACGGAATGCCCCGAGGGAGTACCCTCTCCCATCGACGTCCCCCCGGGAAGCCGATCGCCGTCGCGAGGCTAACCTCTCCGCGGATGCCAGACTAAATCACCGGTCTGGTCACCCGCAGCCTCTGCTAGGGCATCAGGATTTGCTAAGATAACAAAAATGATGATTGAAGTACCTATGGTGAATATTATTTAGGATGACATTATTATTACAGGGTGACTAGGAAAACAATTTAATAACAATAAATAGATACTTAATTTGTGTGTGTATGTGTCTAAAACGTCTAAAATTTTAAATCTTATACACAAATGAAGTTACACGTCTAAATTAAGGCACATGGATAACAATTAGAAAACTCTCATGTCGAAAATATTTACACACATACATAGCCTCACGCCTGCTTCCCAGAGGGGTAGGCAGAGACTAAAGATTAGCATAAGCTACGATCCTGACATACTTGCACCTTTTTTATTCACACTCATCAAAGATTTCATGCATTTTCAACGGTTACGCATAATCTTAACGTAACCTTGAAAGCCAAAATATTGAAGTCAATTGCTATTTTAATGTAGGGCGTTATGATAGAAGGTCGTAGTCAGTCTGCAAAAAAAAAAAAACAAAACAATAGGGATTTTTCACTTTCACAAAGAGTGCCAATTTAAATCCTCATTACTGATGAATACCATTTTAGGGATTCATCTCAATTAGTATAAAACTGTTTGTGTAGGCAAAAGGTTGTACTACAAAGAGCCTTTATTGCAAATTGGCTGTGAAATTGGGACGTATCTACAATTGGATGTGTATATGCGTGGAAGATTCTTTTTCGTTTTTTTTTTTTGTTGGAAATCTAAAGTGCTTTAATATTAAAAAATAAAGGCTCTGGGGCGTCTTTTTTTGTTCTCAAATCATTTACGTTTCACTAGCATAATTAGTACAGCTTACTTCACAATGTGATGGAAACTACACCTTTATACCTCATTAGGTTGGACTGGCTACATTCAGATTTCTTTGCTTTTATGGTAGTTACCAACTTGCGCTCCTCTTAAGCTCGCTCACTCCACTAGAAACGCCACTACAGTGAATGATTATAAAGTTAAAATATTTCTCAGAGGTTGAAAAAAGACTTTATTATTATAAAATATTCCCCATAATTGCATCAACTTTAACGTTTGATACCCTATTTTGAAAGTGATTAATTCTTCAAATTAAAAAAAATAATAATAATAAAGAGAAAGAGATCGAAAGGATTATTTAAAAATCTTATTCTCAGGAGTCGATCATTCTTTAAGATCATATATTTATGAAAGTCCACTGTGAGGGACCGCCCTCATCTGATTGATTGACAACTTGTTGCAAATCGCAGGGATCGTCGGATGCAAGCGCCGGAGAATAACGCCTTTTGCGTTCTACAGCAGTAGTCTACGCCTAGCTTAGTCAAATAATTATTAGGTTCTTTACTATAATTAATGGCCATACTCGGATTCAAACCTGTATTAAACGCCTGATACTTAACATAGTTGCTACTTAGAGCATTACATGCCATCTATACAGTAGGTGTATTTAAAGTTAGTTACAGTTAGTTCAAATGCAAGTGATTAATTGAATCATCATCATCATTTAAGGTCATATGCGTCCCACTGTTGGGCTCGAGCCTCCTCCACAAGAGGAGGGAAATTGATCTACTATAATATGCTAATCAATCGTGTTGCTGTATGTTTTTATTTCGAATTTTCCTTCTCTTGCATAGATGTTATAAGCATATCTTATATCTTAGACGTCTTTTACAACCTCCATGGATAAGAGTGGTGATGAATTGTATTCTTAGTCCTTCACCACACGGAATTATTTACGTCAAATTTATGATTTGAATTAGACTATATATTTCATAATGTTTGGTGCCGCTACAGATGTATTCAGCATCAACCTTCTAGTTTTCCTTGGTTTGGCAATGGTAAATTAGGCAGAAAATATATTAAGTTGGTCTTAAGACTTTGATCAGGTTATTTTGCATCAGCAAAATTTGCATTTTTAATAAAGAAAAGCAATACAAATTGTTCAGTGTGTAATACCTTAGAGAACGTGCAAGATTGCTAAAGGATTGTTCAAAAAGTGAAGGGAAAGAATGAAATTCATAAGGAGATTTGATTTAAACATACAAGACGCAGGCTTAGTTCAAACAATAATAACTAAACCTATGTGCGTCCGAGCAGGCAAAACATATGTGTAGCCAAATAACTTTATCTGTTATTTTCATTACTAATAATGCGTCATAATATAACGGGATTGACATGACTTTGTAGATAAAACCCCTCATCAACGATAAGTTTAAAAATGAATGTCGTTTGGCCTCAATTTTGTTGCAATTCTAAACCTTAAACATTAAAATGATGTGCTACGATAAATTTAAAAAAATATTTCAAGAAAGCAACTTTATTACCTTAAAATAAAGTTTAAAATTTAGAACAGACAGCAACCTGAAGTGTATTAAGCTCACCGAGGCATCCGCAAATGCATTGTTGTAATCAGTATTATGTAACTTTGTAACACTTGTTACCCAAATTTAAATAGTTTCTATACGATTTTATAGAAAAAAATTAACGCAAAGCAATAAATAGAGATCTTATAGCCTTCCTTAAATTTTCATAGGATTAGAGTATCAACCGGCTAAGAGATAACCAGGGGATAAGAATATCATCTATCATTGTGAATAAAATTACTTTATGGATTTTATCGCGTTTGTATTTGTTGTTTGATTGCCCGATCTTTCGAACACTTTACAGTGTTCATGGTCACGATCAATGAACTGCACAACTTTAAAACGAGTTCTGTTACAATTTCATGCAAAAGGATTTCGGTAATAAACTGTATATTATTGTCCCAAAACCGTAGACATAACCGCCCCTGACCATGAACGCTATAAAATGTTCGAAACGTCGGGCAATCAAAAAACAAATATAAACGCAATAAAATTCGTAAACTAGTTTTATTTACAATGTGTAATTCCGGCGTATACATCAGAAATCATCATCTATCATCTCCCTTTTTTTCCTGAAGCAGTCGTAAAAGCAGACTGAAAAAACATGGTAATGGACAATATCCCTTTCATCGGAAATTTATAACAGCAAAAGGTGTGGCGACAGGCCACACCTTTTGCTAGAACGTGACAATATCCTTCTCATCATCCTACTTGAAGAAGCATAATTATACTAAAAAATAGACGTTGATAGGCTTGTAGATTGATATAACTTCACACTGCACTAACTTTAAACAATTTTTGTGTTCATATTTTCAACAAAATAACGTTTCCCCGCTGGGGAAGAAAGGTTCTCGAGTAGCGACCATGTATTGGATGACGCAGTGTAGGATATCCCCTTCATTAGGTGGACTGACGACCTGATAAAAGTCGCTGAGTAGTTTTGGAAGCAGGCGACACAAGACCACATTTTGTGGCGAAACATCAAGGAGGCCTATGTCCAGCAGTGGACGGCGATAGGCTGAACGATGATAAAAAGATGAAAGTTTGTTTAACACGTCACCCTGCACTAAAGAAATAATCCTCGTATTGCAGAGGACTATATATATAAATAAAAATAATTATATCCAAACTTTGTGGACCGCACAAAACCCTACGTGGAATTGAAAACCACGATACTGGATATCTTATCCACTACGCTATCCGATCAGTCAGAGTTGTTTTATTAAAATTCATAATAACCCCAAGCCTTTAATTGATCAATAAACAAATATGATACGCCTCCATATATCTGCGCTATTAAAGAATAATAAAATAAGCATATATTTGAAATTTAATTAATTACAAACGATTCATATTTTATATACAATATTTTTTTATTAAAACCCAAGTAACATATTTATCGAAACGTGTTAAAAATAATAAAAGAAAATGTACTGTACAGCTTTATAGCACGTTTTGTTACAATTCTATGCAAAAGGGTTTCGGTAATAAACTGAATATTTTTGTCCCAAAACGGTAGACATAAATTTGAGTGTCAAAACAGAGTTAGTAATAATTTCAAGAGTTCTAGCTTTTTTATTTAAATGAGTTAATTATTATACGATTTTAAATTAAAAGACGTTAAAATTATTTTACATTAATATCTGAAGAAGACTAAAGATTAATTATGTATATAAATAATTATTATTTTAATAAGATATTCACTAATTAGAGAGAATTGTTCGCATTCGGTTCAAAACTTAAATAAAATGTTGATCTAGTTACGATTTTAAGTACGTAACTTTGAATTATATTATACATTAGCTTCAAATTCGAGACAATTTATAATACCTAAATTAAGTAGAATTTCTTAATAGTTATAGTCGCGACCCTAACCATATCAAATGTACCCGAAAAATAACTATAACTATGAAAATAAAGATTGTTATAAATAAACGAGACAAAGCATCAATTACAATAACATCCTATAACTGATATTATGAATGCGAATGTATATTTGTTTTTTTGTTACGCTTTCACGTATTTTTTTTAGGTAGGCTATGGTTTGGCCTGCCCAGCCCTACCCAATCTATCTGCGTGCCCCATAACCTACCGTATTCCTTTCCCATCACCATTAGGCCGACCACCGACACGCAAGACCACAGTGGTAGAACCCACACTGTTGACAGTTCTCTATCTACAGCCGTGGCCCGGTCCGTCCGAGATAGTACCATACTCTCGAAGGAAATCGACGTCCGAGTAGTAGCAATTTCTTACTGCGCTTCGTTCGGTGAGCGAGAGAGCCGGCAACCCAACTTTCTGAGGGTGTTTGCATGTGGTGGGTTTTAATGTGCCTTTAGTATTACCGAATCTCATTGCATGTATTCACACTCCCTTCAATTTCTACCCTTCGCCTTTCACCACGAGGAGGTGTTTCGACTTCGCGCTCCATGCCTAAACTAATTATAAAAAGTGAGCCATCGCTCAGGACGCCTGACAGATGTGAAACATTGAAACTATTTTGTACGAGTAGAGACACGGTATCGAATATAAAGTATCGATACTGAGCTCATGAATAGTATCAAAAGATAAGTAACGTACGGTTTAAAGTATCGAGTACTTTTATTTACTTTATCTTTAGGTATCGAGTACTTTTCTTTCGATACCGATACTTTTGTATTCGATATTTTAGTCAATAAGTACTTTTTGGTAGGTATCGTATCGAATAAATTATCCCATTTTAAAATTGACTTTACGACTCATATTTATGGTAACGTCATTTAGTACAAACGAAATGAACCTTCTAAAACATAGCTTGAAATAATTTGCGATTTATAAACCAGAAATAGCGCCATCTATCGAGCAAACGACCAACTCTAAGCTACAATATATTTTATAAAGAACTCTCTAATCCTGTAATGATAATAAGACAAGCTGTTTAAATTGAGTCAAAATCCAATTCTTAAGAAGTTGGTGACATACAAACAAATAAATACACAGCTGAAACTAATAAAAGCCTATAAAAAATGAAATGCTTTCATCCGTTCACAAACATTCTTTCCGCACGAAGGGTGTGATTTAGGAATTTTTAATCCTGTAATGATAATAAGACAAGCTATCTAAATAATTTTAATGTCATTGGTCCTCCTTAAACTTTCAACTTTTAAATGAAATTTGACTGTTTAAAGTGAGTCAAAATCCAATTCCTATGAAGTCGGTAATATACAAAGAAATAAATATATAATAATATACCCGAAACTAATAAAAGCCTATAAAAAAACGGTTCTCCAGTTTTCGTAGCTGAAAGTAAACTAAATACCATACCTACTGGTATATTTATATTACTAAGTTAGAGAATTTTATATTAATTTATAAAACAAGTATATATGCATAAAAGAACATTAGATTACGACAGGAACTAATACAATAAAACTAAGGCATAAAGTATTAATAAAATATCGCGATTTTTTTTCCAAAAAATGATGATTTTTATTCAATAAACATTTATTTTCATTAATATACATTATAAGTAACAATTTACTTTGAGTTCACTAGATGGCGTTGTACAAAATTTTAAATCGCACCATGGTTTCGTTACAAAAATGTAAGTATATGCATCCAAATAATTATTAAATATTTAATTAATAGGGGACCGCGAGGCGTGGCGTTAAACGCCACGCGACGATCACCCTCGCCTATAGATGTTTCATATCAAAAATTATTTCGCCAATGGAAAGCTACATCAGTAAGTAACATAGACTATATATTTAGGCATGGGTAACTCAACGATAATCCTTGCGTTAACTCAGTAACTCAGGCGCAGTAGAGTGCGCCGGCTCATTGCGCTAACTCAAAATTGCGCCAACTCAAAATTGCGCCATGGCGCAACAAAATGTAGACACGACCGATTGAGCTACGAATGAAATGTGCGCCATCTGCGCCACTGCAGGTATAACTCCATTTCTAACTCATTGCGTCATGGCGCAACACATGAAACAACCGAATGAGCAACTAAATGCGCACCTAGGTATAACTCAATTTTTAAAAGAGTTATCTACACTTCACAGAGTTGTTCGACCTTGAGTTTTTCGGCGGGAATATGGGAGTGTCTTGTTACGCTCTTGAATGAATTATTGTTTTTAGTTTTATATTTTAAATAATTTTGCTGATATTTTATCTTTATTTACATTATATATATTTGTTGTGTACGTCACTGAAACTCCTCTTAAACGGCTGGACCGATGTTGATGAAATGTTTTGTGTATGTTCAAAGGGATACGAGAATGGTTTAGATTCACAACTGGACTCGGTAGGTGGCGCTGCTGTCAATTTCAAAGAGCATTCCTTTAATTTATTTGAACAGAACAACATCTGTATTGAGTCAGCTAGTTTAATATGTAATACAGTTGAAATGTTGTGAATATCATATAATAGTGATTTACGTTAATATGTATAATAGTGTATTTGGTTTTCAGCACCCAATTAATGGTAACGGCTTACTGGCGGATGTTACTTATCTCTTACGCTAATAATAAATTATATGTAAAGAAAATTATGTGTAAGCTACGTAAGACAAGGCAGTAAGGTCGACTATAGCCTGCCTTATAGGCGCTTAAATAAAAAAATTGTTCAGATTCGCCGGCGCTGCGACGATTGCGCCGTGCGCTAACACATTTTCTAGAAGTGAGTTGATACTTCCAGCGCAGTGAACTGAGTTGGCGCAATTGCGCGGCGCAGCGCAGTGTTACACATGTCTATATATATTATTTACGATTACCACCGGAATCTAGAAGAATCTTGTAAACTAGAAATATTGCCTGTTTTTGCTACAATCCCATCCTACGCCAGCAATATGTTGGTTTTAAGTAACCAACACTGATTTATTACTTAACGACTATGTTTACTTATAAGTATACCATCATGACATGAGCTGACACGTTCTTTTAGTGTTAATTCATTATTTTTTGATAGGCATGTGTAAGACCAATATTAAATTAATTTATAGTAAATCTAGCTGCCACCGTCTATCCAGCGTGGTATAGAGGTCAATTTTCCTCCCACAGTGCAATAGGTCCGAGCCTAATAATGGGACGTATATAGGCTGAGATAATTCAAATCATTTATTATGCAGAAACCCCGAGAGGGCACTTACATATTGTCAAGTTTCCAAATTAAATTAAATCTATACCAATAAATAAAATTGGAGTGTCTGTTTGTAATGTCAAAATAATAGGCTTTTTTCATGCTCACACGGTTATTTGCAAGACACCTATGCCTAAAATAGCAATTAAAAAATTTTTGTCTGTCTATCTGTTTGTTCCGGGTAATCTTCAAAACGGCTGGACCGATTTCAAAAATTCTTTCACCAATGGAAAGCTATAATATCAGGGCGTAAACTAGGCTATATTTTATCCCGGTATTCCCACGGGAACGGGAACTACGCGGGTAAAACGACTATAACCAATAACCGAAGCGAAGCGAGGGCGGGTTGCTAGTTATCCAATAAAATAAACTACCACCGGATCGGAACGCAACCGTACTGAGAAGATCCGGCAAGAAACTCAACGGCCTTGTCTATTATTTTTATTTTTTTTCTACTTAATAGCTATAAAATTATGTTCATATTTTGTAAGAACTAGCCAGTGTCATGCCCTTCGAACTACAAGATACGTAATATAATTCAAACGATTATTACTGGACCAGATCCCACAAGCGGTAATGAAGTCAGCTCTTTTTTACTAACAAAAAAGAAGTGTTTATGAATTACTAGTTTTTGGTCGTAGCTTCTGTCGGGTTACTGTATATTTTATTATTCAAATGCATCCCAGGAAATAAACTTTCCTAGTAATGTATTATTAGAAATATTCTTTAACAGTCGTTGGTTCCTTCAGCAACCTGTTCTAGTTCTCATTCTAAATCTACATAATTATATGTCTATCGGCATCTAACGTCTTCTAGAAGAAGGAAACTTAGTCTAATTTTGTTTTATTTCTAGATACATGCAGTATTATATCTGATGAAATCATGAGATAGTCATGAGTGAATTAAGTAATAAAATCGAGGTATTATTTTGTTCAACGAGTAAATATCATATTGATATTAATCATTTCTGTTTATTTCAAAACCTAATATATAAAAGAGAAAGCAAGGTTTGTTATATAAATAAATAAGAAAATATTATATAATCATATTAAATAAAGCATTCTACATCTAATCAAAGAAAGGTAGATTCAGTAAATCCTTTCTTAATCTCAATAATCCAGTTCCATATCTCTTCTTATCTGTACGTAATATATTTTTGCAATTGAATGAATGCCGCGAAACATACCTGCCAAAATTATATTTACAATATACTTCAACTAAAATGAGGTAAATGTAAATGAAATACACATACATACACGATACTGGAGTTTAGTATCACAAAGGAAAAGGATAGATTATGGATATTGAGTTATTTCCTAAGAGATTATTTGCTAGTGTAACAAGAAATAGGTATAGGCTTATGTAACAGTTTATTCTTTAGGGCGTAGTTATGAATCTACTTGACGTACATCCATTTATCTTGATCGTCTATGCGAATTCGTAGTTCAAACAATATTCATTGTTTTACCGCTACCGAAATATTCATAATATACAGAAAACATAGTTTCACAGAGCCATGTTTTGTAAAATTCGTTACTAATACAAAACAAGCTCAAATAGTACATGTTATAGAAATAAACTTTGCAGACCTGCCTGCTCGTTTTGTGAAAGTTGCTTATTCAATTTTGTCCAATATTAATATGTGTGTATTTTTTTGTAATGTTGCTTTATGGCGGCACGAACATTATCAACCCTTACATTGTTAGGGGTCCTAAAATACAATTGAAGAGTTTAATATCGACATGAGCAAGAACAACGACAACTCCCAAGGATGAAGTCTGGTCAACAATTACATTTTCAAGAAGAGTTGACGTTAGGCAGGCGGCCGTTCATAATTGTTTGACAGCAAAAAAAAAATTAATTGCTTTTTAAACATGACCTATTCGAAATTGTGTTAAAAATTTAGCAATTTTTACTTATATGGAAAATATGATGAGAAACAGAAACAATTGCATTTTTTTTCACTTTCGAATGTACATATGTTCTAACAAATATATAAGTAAGAATTTATTAAATATACTCCCATTTTGCAATTTTTATTTAATTGATGATTAACAAGATTTTAGAAGAAGATTCCCGTGTGGCAACGGTACATTTGTCGCCACCCCTTACTTGCCCGTGGGAGTCGTAAAAATCGGCTGAGGGTTCACCAGGAGAGTGGGCAGCAGCTCTCTCTTGGGAAACATAAAACATCTAAACTGCGATCGCTAACCCGCCTGCCAAGCATGGCGATTACGGCAATATCCCCTTAAATAGAATAGAAATGGCGTACAAAGCAAAAATGGCCCCCAGTCACTGCGGCTCCGGCACCCTACGGGCTCATTTTGGTGGTGGGCCCAGTAGTGGTGCAGCGGGGGGTGCGAGGAATCTCTGGCAGCGATCTGGCTACCAACAAAAACGACCCTTGGCCCTGGTAACACACAACATTTGGACACTCAGGACTGACGAGAGGGTCATCGAGCTGGAAGAGAGAGAAAAAAGGCTCGCGTTAATAGATTTTTTTTTTATGGGTGGGCTATGGTAAGCGCACGCGCGGGCCCATAACCCACCCGTACCCACGCCACCTCGTTATTGGACCGACCACCGGAGCAGATGTGACTTGTCGTCAGTGGTCGGCCCGACGGAATACCCTTTCGGGTAACCTCACCTCTCGAGGGACGTCTCTCCTGGGACGTCGGTCACCGTCACGCAGTTAGCCACACTGCGGATGACGGACAATTCCCCGGTCCGATTACCCGCGGCCTCGGCTAGGCCGGCATTAGGCGCAGATACTCGCGCCTGCGCCGCTCGAGTCACCGGCGGCGGAACGTGTCGCCGAATAGGAGCTCTACTCGCACACGATCCGCCGCCTCCTTCCGTGAGATTACGGCCTCACAGACGGCGGCGACCACGTCCCAGTTCCGTTAGCGTTAATAGACCTAAAAAACTTTCTGACCAAACTCTCGGGCTCATGGGGCGGAGAAAAAAAATGACGGTGCAGTCTTCAGTCGATTGGTCCGAACATAGGCATCTAAATAGGCAGATCTCCAGGTCTGTGCGTCGCGATATTCGTCGATTTAATACGCTCCGTATTAAAGAACTGATAGAGCGGAATCGGGCCCGAAAGTGTTCGCACAAGATCTGTCTATTGGGCAAAGCCAAATGACTAAGCTGAAGACCGATGATGGCACTGTCATTTCATTCCAAAGTGAGATCTTGGGAGAGGTCGAAAGGTTCTATGGACAGTTATACAAATCATCCCGAAATCCTGTTGTCGGCTTGGTCCAAGATCCCAGATCCAAGCTAACTCGGCACTATACCGAAGAAATCCCGGACATCAGCTTGTACGAGATCAGAATGGCTCTCAAAGAACTACGTAACGGTAAGGCACCGGGAGATGACGGAATTACGGCAGAGCTTTTGAAGGCGGGTGGCAAGCCGGTCTTAATAGCCCTTCAGAAGCTAATTAATTCCGTTATCCTCGGGGGCGACGTTCCAGAGTCGTGGACCAGGAATGTGGTGGTGCTGTTCTTCAAGAAGACAGATATGGATTTTCATACATTATTTGCCGGCCGCTGCTCGCGTTTATTTAGAATCGGTCAGTACGGCAACTTCAATTTATCTCGAAGAAGGTTGTCAAAGTAATGCTCAAATTTCCAAGCATGTTTGAGAAATATATCTTAATCATCTTTTACGACATCCACGAGCAAAATATGGAGTGATAAATAGTATTCTTACTCCGTAACGATACAGGATATAGGCTATACATAAGCTACATATAAGCTATTTTATCTTTCGTTTGGTGACGGACTAAGAATACAATTCACCACCGCCATTCTTGCCTATGGGTTTCGTAAAAGATGACTTAGAGATATGCAGTTGACATCTATGCAAGAGATGGTCACTATAGAACGCTATACCAAGCCATCTGAACAATGTGGTATAGTAGGTCAATTTGCCTGCCACTGGAGGAGGCTCGAGCCCAGCTGAGGGACGTATATGAGCTGTGATGATGATGATGAACTAGTTTTAACTTTAGCTTCTCATTAAATAAAATATTAACGATAATGTTTGTAAAAATATATTTAACTAGTAGTGCCCTGCTGTTTTACCCGCATAGTTCACCTTTCCGTGGGAATAGGGATAAATTATGGCCTATGTGTTATTCTGATATGTAAGCTATATATTGTGAAGTTTCATCAAAATCCATTGAGTAGTTTTTGCGTGAAAGAACAACAAACATACTCACAAACTTTCGCGTTTATAATATTAGTAGGGACTAGGACACTAAACGGTCATTACTTAATACATGTAGTGACGAATTAAGAATACATTTCACGACCTCCATACTGTGGATGTCGTAATAGGTGACTAAACGATATAAGCTTATAACATCTATGCAAAAGAAGGAAAACTCAAAGTGAAACCCTATAACTTGTCTGACCAGCGTGGTGTTGTAGGTCTGGTTTTCTCCTACTATTATGCAGTTCTATTGTATCGGAGTAAAACTGCCTCCTTCGCAATAAGAGGAATATTGACCTACTATAGCATGCTGGTCAGACAGGTTGGTATAGGAATTTATTTCAAGCTTTTCTTCTCGCATAGATGTTATCTGCAATAATCTTTAAGGGCCGGGCCACACGGCGCGGCGCCGCACCGAACCGCATTACTCGGCACCGCACTGGCGGCCACATGAGCAGTGCGGCGTCTTAACGTTCCTACAGAGTGGCGCCGGTGTCGCTGCGGCACCTCAACAGGGTGGAGTTGGCTTATTAGTAATTAGGTAAATAGAATCAATGAGCGTTCACTCTTGCCTTTGTCGTACAAACAACTGAGTGGCGCCGCTGCGGCACCGCACTGCTTGCACTCCTCGCCACCTCGTCTTCATCGGGCCATTGTTCGGTAAGCCTGCTGTGCGGCGCCGGAGCGGAACCGGACCCGCCGTGAGGAATACCATACATTTTTATATGTAGGAAACCGTTGCGGCACCGCTCAGGCATAGTGCCGGAGCCACACCGCACCGTGTGGCTTTTCAAAGCCCTTTTAAAGAACTACAGACCCATCTCACTCCTGAGCCACGTTTATAAATTGTTTTCGAGGGTCATTACCAATCGACTCACGCGCAAGCTCGATGACTTTCAGCCGCCCGAACAAGCCGGCTTCCGAAAAGGCTATAGCACCATAGACCATATCCTCACGCTTCGGCAGATTATACAAAAGACCGAGGAGTGTAATCGGCCCCTTTGCTTAACGTTTGTGGACTATGAGAAAGCCTTTGATTCAGTCGAAACTTGGGCGGTGCTGCAGTCCCTTCAGCGGTGCCAAATCGACCATCGCTATATTGAAGTGCTGAAGTGTTTGTATAGGAACGCCACAATATCAGTCCGTATCCGGGATAAGAGTACGAAACCGATCTAGTTGCATCATTTCTCCGAAACTGTTCACCACTGCACTGGAAGATATCGTCAAGCTCTTAGACTGGGCTGGACTCGGCATCAATATTAACGGCGAATACATCACTCACCTTCGATTTGGAGACGATATAGTCATTATGGCAGAATCCATGGAGGACCTTGGCACAATGCTCAATGATCTCAGCAGGGTATCTTAACTAGTGGGCTTACGAATGAACATGGACAAGACGAAAGTCATGTCAAATGCCCATGTCATTCCTGTACCGGTCCTAGTTGGAAATACGATTCTCGAAGTTTTCGATCATTATGTTTACCTAGGACAAACAGTCCAGTTAAGTAGATCCAATTTCGAGAAAGAAATCAGCCGATGAATCCAACTCGGTTGGGCAGCGTCCGGGAAACTGAAGAGGATCTTCTCGTCCAACACCTCAGTGTCTGAAAACACAGGTGTGTTACGACCAGTGTGTATTACCAGTGATGACTTATGGCACGGCAACGTGGTCCCTAAATGTAGGCCTCATAACAAGGCTCAAAGTCGCTCAGCGTGCTATGGAGCGGGCGATGCTCGGGATTTCTCTGCGAGATAGAATCCGGAATACGGAAATCCGCAGAAGAACGGGTGTAACCGACATAACACGAAGAATTAGCACGCTGAAGTGGCAATGGGCAGGCCACATCGCTCGACAACCGCTGGGAAAGAAAGCTTCTCGAGTGGCGACCACGTATCGGACGGTGCAGTCTAGGACGCCCCCCCACTAGGTGGACCGATGACCTAGTGAAAGCTGCTGGGCGTCGTTGGATGCAGGCGGCACAGGACCGCACATTGTGGCGTAACATGAGGGAGCTCTACGTCCAGCAGTGGACAGCAATAGGCTGAAATGATGATGAATGATGATAACAAGATTTTTGCCTCAC
This sequence comes from Lymantria dispar, assembly GCA_032191425.1. Lineage (NCBI taxonomy): Eukaryota > Metazoa > Arthropoda > Insecta > Lepidoptera > Erebidae > Lymantria > Lymantria dispar. The sequence goes on from CM063448.1 coordinate 25,840,410, forward strand.
TATCATTGTTTTTAAACGGTTTTATTTAGCTTACTTCGTTTGTTTTTTTCTTCTTTTTGTGTCGAATTTAGTAATTGAAATTTCACCCTCTTCCTGACAACTGATTGATCTGAAATTTGGTATACGCTTTTGGTTCTGGTGACAATAAAATTTATTTTAAATTCAAGATCGCTACCGCTACAAAATGGTGGATAACTTATTTGTTTTTCAATCCCATTAATATGGGTATTAAATGAAAGGGCTTGACAAGTAGAATACTATGTTCTATACAAAATTAATATAAAAACTAAAAACGTGAAAATGAAAAAGGGAAATAAAAATTGCAAGTTAAACGGTTTTTTTGTAAACAAACAGTAAAAATAAAATCATGGGGCACGTCAAATATCTACAATCGTCGATTAAAATGTTCGTTTTGTAGTGTCCCACGATTTTATTTTTACTGTGTGTTTACAATAAAACCGTTTGACTTATTTTTTTTTTCCTTTTTTTACTTCACTATCCTGCGGTTATCGTAAGAAGCAACTAAAGACATAAACAGAAATATTATTGTAGGAAAAACAGGACTCTAAACAAACTCCTGTGCTTATTCTCTTAGTAACCAACTAAAATAACATAACAAATTAGAAAAGCAAAAATTTTCTAAATGATGACGGCAAATTTAATTAAATACACATTACTTGCAAGGGAATATGAAGAATATTTAGTGTCCATCACAGGTCATACGAGGCATGCCTTTTAAGTTTTGTCGTTTGAAGAAAAAAAACACAACTAGAACCTTGTAGTATTTTTTATTATTTTTCAAAGTATTCACCACGTAGCTTAATACACTTTTCCATTCGCTCAAACCAGTTATTATAACATTTATTCCACTAAAGTGGGGGTGTTCAAAATGGCTGACTTGAAAGCGTCTACTGCTTCTTCACCGGACTGGAACCTTTGACCACGAAGACTTTTCTTAATTTTAGGAAATGTAAAGAAATCGTTAGGGCTTAGGTCAGGACTGTATGGACGATGGTCAAGAATTTCTACATTTTACTGCTGTAATTACTCAATCGTTTGACGAGCGCTGTGTGAGCTTGCGTTATCGTGGTGCAGGATGATGCGTCGCCTTGAGTTAGATTTTCGAAGTTCGGCGGTGACTTGTGGTAAATAAACTATGATATACCACTTTGCGTTAACCGTTCTACGATCTTCAAGTGCAATAGTCGCAACATGGCCAGTTTTTTCAACGAACGTGCCCACCATCTTCTTTGAAGTGCTTCGAGAACGAACAACTTTAGTCGGCTTTAGCTCGTCTTGAAAGACCCAGATTGTAGATTGTTGTTTGGAATCAGGATCGTAGGTATAGATCCAAGATTCGTCACCACTGATGATGTCGTAGACGTGATTTGACTCTCCTCGGTTGAACCTTTGCAGAGTTTTCTTACACCATCTGACGCCACCGCCTTGTAATCGTCGGAAAGCAGATGCGGTATCCAACGGCAAACTAGCTTTCTCACACCAAGCGCTTCATGTAAGATCTTCTGAATGGTTGTCCCTGAGATACCTAATAGAGCCTCTATCTCTCGATACGTGACGATCTTCGTCATGACGATCATCGAGAATTAGTTGTCTCACAGCAATGATGTTGTCTTCAGTGAAGGCGCATTTTGGGCGTCCTTCGCGAGATTTGTCACTAACACTAGTATGTCCACGCTGGAATTCTAAATACCAGCGTTCGACGGTCCGCAGACATTGGGCTTCATCACTGAATACTGATGTTAGCTCTTCAAAACACTGAGGTCGTGTCAGACCTCTTCTAAAGTTGTAGAAAATGATTGCACGAACATATTCCTTAGAAAGATTCATTTTCGTACGTAACCTGATATATTCCAATCGACGCTGTGACTAAACAATAGTGTTAATTCTAATACTTTCAAGTGTTTTGAGATTCAAAGTTTAAACAAATTCGAATATAGAACAGTTCCAAATTCCAAATTGCCGGGCAATATGGAAACGACAGAACTTAAAAGGCATGCCTAGTATATGCAAATTTTTTATTCGGGTGGGCTATGAGCAGAGCACCCGTCGCTCGGCTCCATCCGGGGCGGTCCGCGGCCCCAAAACCCACCGTAGCACGTCGCCTTTGTCGTTGGGCTGACCACCGGGGCCAAGTTCCTTGTCCTCCGTGGTGGGCCCGACATCACAGTTCATATATGTCCCACTGGCCTGGGTTGGGCTTGAACTTATTATTATTAGCTCGAGATATTTTTAATTTGATTAAAAATTTATTGCATTCATAGTTTTATGAAATATGTATTTAACTCTAACGAGATATATTAGGCATTAGACTAACATGTAGCATTAACACAGAAGACTGAACAACAAAGAGTTAGTTTCTCAAGTAATAAAACAACAGAGCGTGTGTAGTTTTAGTTTTGAAGGGTCGTGATTTTTCACAAGGGACCTCTACGCGACCCCTAGATTTGCGAGGTCGTTTACTCTTAAACTGAAGTCGAAAAGTTCTGAGTTTTGTTCCCTGTTTAATGTTGTCTTATGACTTTAGTAGAAGATAAGATTTATGATTTGGTGGAGGTAAAAAAAAATAAGGTTATTATCATGCCGAATATGTTTAAAATAACTTGGCCATTACTTTAAATTATTATTATAACATAATTATACGTTGTTATTTGATCGGCAAGTGATGGTAAAGACATTGTTTTGACACAGAGGCACTCAACATAGTAAAACGTGTATCATTAATGAATTTAGTAGAATACGGTATAGTCATTGGCTTCAGAACATAAGATTGAAATAAAAAATAGGATTTTATACGATATTTCACTGTTATTTTAGTGGTAAGTTATGGCCTGTTGGTGATTTTGGGACTGCAATCACAAATGTACTACCTTATTTGGGATACTACCACAATTATGCAAAGAAACAAGGTCTCATTAATAGCAATCTACTACTGCGGTTAATTCTGTGAAAGAAAGAACAGAAACACCGAACACCATTTTTGTGGTAGGTTATGATCTTGAGGCAGCGCGTCCAACGCATTATGGGCGACTAAAGGCACGCAACCACATAACCTAGCCTATTTCCTCCCCAACGTCATTATATTAATCACTAGTACGCTTCCTTTACCTCGGTGTCTCATCAGCTCAGCAGCTCATCAGCTCGGCTACCTTTGCAGGTACCACCCCGTTGACACCTCTGGCAATAAACAACAATATTGCCGGAGTGTCACTCTTACGTGGTTGACCACTCTGCTCATTTCCAGGCCAATCACCCTTGACCACAGCATGGCTTGCTTCAGTCGTAGATATTTTATAAATTTATAAAAGGTTATAAAATACCTTTTAATTAGAATCATTCATAGTTAATAATTGCAGCAAAAGACATAAATCACGAGCAATATATGTACGCTAAGTATTGTCTAAAAAAATACTTGAAATTAAGAATGGAAGTAAAAATTATATCTGGAAATAAATATACTTTCAATTAAAATATTTGAATTGGAATTATTAGCCTTTATGTAACATAACGATGTAATAAGTATCATACTAAAGCAATATACCCTTCTTATACATATTATTATATTTTAAAAATGTCAGAGTTTCAGTTACAAAGTCAAAATTAAAAGCATTTTATTGTTAAACTTTACGTTCAGTAATATAACGAACTCGAATAAAAAAAAGTTAAACTGCAGTAGGTCGGACGACTCCTAACGATTTTTAAATTTTTGTCCATTAATCTGAAATCAGTAATAGCATCGAATGTGGCTAAGCTGCCAGAGCTTGGCACCGTGCCAACTGGCAACGGATTGCAATCACCTCTATGATTAATTGTTATTTAATTTAATACATGACAATTGTATATTCAAATCCTATATTTGGACAAAACATGAGATATTTGAATTACAATATCATCGGTAGCTGACGATTCTTCGTCCATTAGCCCATCGACTTCTATTGTTTAACGTAGACCTCCCTAAGAAGGACGATTCCAAAATTGTTATGGCTTTTAGGCGGGTTTACGATCGCAGTCAATGTTATAAGTTTTCCAGGAAAGTGATGCTACAACATACTTAGTGATCTTCAATTTGTGTCAAAATATTTTGAATACTTAGCGCAGCGACGTATAAAGCTATTTTATATCTTTACTAATATTATAAATGCGAAAGTAAGTTTGTTTGTTTGTTACACTTTCACGCCTAAACCACCGAACCGATTTCAAAAATTCTTTCACCAATGTAAAGCTATAATATCAGGGAGTAATATTGGCTATATTTTATTCCAGTATTTCCACGGGAACGGGAACTACGCGGGTAAGGCGACTGAAACCGAAGCGAAGCGTGGGCGAGTTTTCCTTCTCTTACACAGATGTTATATGCTTATTATATCCCTTAGTTCGACTTATACGATATCCACGGGAAAGATAGAGAGTGCTGAAATATATTCTTAATCCGTCACCACACAGAAATATTTAATAATATGATAGGTATTTAATTTAACGGTACTATATCCCTCTTAGTAAAAGTAACCAACTGAATGTTTTCAAATTATATACGCGTCGTGAAAATGAAAATATATGATTTCTGATGTTTAGGATTATTACACATTGTTTTTGATTTTTGATTGCCCGCCATTTTGAAGCACAAACGTGATAAAATTCGTAAAAATAGTTTTATTTATTACTAGCAACCCGCCCTAGTTTCGCTTTAGTTTCAGTCGCCTTACCCGCGTAGTTCCCATTCCCGTGAGAATACCGGGATAAAGTATAGCCTATGTTACTCCCTGATATTATAGCTTTCCATTGGTGATAGAATTTTTGAAATCGGTTTGGTGGTTTAAGCGTGAAAGCGTAACAGACAACCAAACATACAAACTTACTTTCGCATTTATAATATTAGTAAGGATAACGCTACATTACACTATGTACATTATTTTGAAAAGGAAATTAGAAAAAGTTTGCATTGGAAGTAAATTCTACATGAATTTACACCCCAGTCCTCCACGACATGGTCACGTGATGTCTTATTGCTAACATTGTATCTGTAGCTATGTCTATGGCACCATGTCAGTGGCGATTACGAATTATATATGTATTACCTTTTTTTTTGGGGTGGGTTGCGGTCGGCGCACTCCTCGTACCACTCCGTCCGGGGCGACAGAGGGGCGTAAGCACGCACAACCGCAACCCACCCGAACACCGCGTCGCCTTCGTCGTTGGACCGACCACCGGAGCAGGGTTACTTATCGTCAGTGGTCGGCCTGACGGAATACCCCTGAGGAGTACCCTCCCATCGACATTATATGTATATTGGGAATTACCTATGTCCAGATTTATTCATAATTTTTTTTATTAATAAAATACGAAATGTTTTAACACGTAAGCAGATATTAGATAACAATAAATTTGCAGCAATAAATAATTGATAAATACGTAGGATTATTCAAAGAGGTCTCAAATATTGATTTTCTTATTAAATCTAGTGCTAGGCATCAATTCGATTATCATTATAACGCTAGTATGAAATCAGAACAGTGTAATGGGAGGACAACACAGAATCGTTTTATGGTTTACAGTAAATTTGGCAATGAGATATCGTATCGCATTCATAGCTTGTAAAACCGGCTGAATAGAAAACGGATATTTGCGGACAATATAAAAATGATAATGAGGTATTCATTTTAGCGTTAATAATAAGCCTCAGCCTTTTACTATCGGCCTTTTTTTTATTTTTTTTTTTAAGGTGGGCCATGGTCAGCGCACGCACCGCCCGGCTCCGTCCGGGGCGACAGAGGGGCGGCGTGCAGCCCCATGACCCAGTCGTGGCACATCGCCTTCGTCATTGGGCCGACCACCGGTGCAGGGTGACTTGTCTTCAGTGGTCGGTCCGACGGAATACCCCAGTCGCAGGGTACCCTCTCCTCTCGACGTTCCCCCTCGGGGACGTTGGTCGCCGTCGCGCGGTCAGTCTCTCTACGGGTGACGGACTAAATCCCCGGTCCAGTCACCCGCTGCCTCGGCTAGGGCGGCATCAGGCGCAGATGATGTCTTACTACTGGCCTGGAGACTTCTTCAAAATTACAGTAAAAATTACCTACTATACCATACTGATCAAAGGGGTTTGAATAGGCTTTCGTTTAGAATTTTCTTTTTATTTTCATGATATTATATTTTTATCTTCGTTATTTGCTTACCCTCGTAAGTCATCTTTTACGATTATTCAAAGGAAGGAGTGCTGATACTGAATATTCTTACTCTGCTACTATGTTGAAAACGTTAATAGTAAAAATAGATTAAAAACAATATTTTTAAGAAAGCTTTTATTCAACAATAAAATATTAAATTTTATTGTTTAATAAAAGCTTTTATTCAACAATAAAATATTAAATTTTATTGTTTAATAAAAGCTAAGCTAAATAAATAAACAAATATAATTTAATTTAATTATCTACTTTGCAGTTTTTTACAATGCTGCAATATATATTAATCTAATATTTGTCTTTATTATTACAAGCTTTTATTTAACTTTCAATGTATGTAAGTATGTATGTATGTGAGTATGTCTGTATGTATTTAATATGTTTGTTCAGGTGGAATCTTGCAACTCAATTTTGAAACAGATTTTCTCAACCGATTAAGCTGAAATTTTGTATACACAGTCGGTTTGGATGACAATACATGCTTAACTATATTTGTATTCTTTGTAAGTCAGTACATTTGATACCCATATTGTAGGCACGTATTAAAAATAATCAGTCCGCCATCTTGGGTGTTCCACCATGTTGTATCTAGAATAAAGTTATACAGCTAGTAGTAGTATTATCCCATCCGAACCGCATGTGCATAACAACATTTTAGCTCATCATCGCAGCACACACACGTCCCACTGTTGGGCTTGGCCCTCCTCCACAATCGGAGGTGATTTGACCTGCTTTTTATTTTTTTTTATTTTTTTTGTGGGTGGACTGCGGTCGGCGCGCCTCCGCACCACTCCGTCCGGGGCGACAGAGGGGCTTAAGCACGCAACTCCCGCAACCCACCCGAAAACCACGTCGCCTTCGTCGTTGGGCCGACCACCGGAGCAGGGTTACTTGACATCAGTGGTCGGCCCGGCGGAATACCCCCTATTGGGGTACCCTCCCATCGACCGACGTCCCCCCCTCGGGGAGGTCTTTCGGTCTTTCCTCACGCGGTCGGCCTCTCGGCGGGTGATGGACTAATCCCCGGTCACGTCACCCGCAGCCTCGGCTAGGGCGGCATGAGGCGCAGGTTGCGTTGCGACTACGCCGCCCCAGTCGCCGGCGGCGGATCTCCTCATCGAGACTGCGCTCCTCGCGTAGGCGATCCGCCGCCTCCTTCCGCGAGATCACTGTCTCGCAGAAGGCTGCGACCGCGTCCCAATTCCCGACGCTGTCGACCATCGCCCTAGCGATAGCCGGCAGCGTCAGGTCTGCACCGATGATTGCGACGAGTTCACAGCGCTGCATTGCCCAAGCCACACAGGCCTCGAGCATATGGCGCGCCGTGTCCTCGTCGCAATCGCAGTGGTGGCAGGACGGTGTACTCTCCCTCCTAACGACCTTGTGCAGGTATTTGGCGAAGCACCCATGCCCCGTCAAAACCTGCACCAGTCGGAAAGAGAGCACCCCGTGCCGCCTTTCCAACCACTGCATCAGCACCGGCCGGAAGGCCTCCACGATTCGCAACCCGGATCGAGGCCTCTCCAGCCGGAAAATTTGACCTGCTATACCATGCTGGTCAGACATGTTGGTTTCATTTCGAGTTTTCTTTCTCTTGCACAGATGTTATGTGCATATTATATCCCGTAGTCGTCTTTTACGACATCCACGGGCAAGATAGGGAGTGGTGAATTGTAATCTTACTCCATCACCACACGGAAAATTTTAGCTCAATCGGTAGAATATATCTGCTTCAAATCAGAGTTTTAAGCCTTAGAAGTCCATCATTTTGGATTTAGAGTGATATCACTTCATGTTTTTCGAGTTACTCTTAGCAAGCCCTTTCATTTGATACCCATTTTAGAAGTGTATTAAATTTAATTAGCCCGCCATCTTGTACGTTCCGCCATGTTGGATTTAGAATGACGTCACTTTTCTATTGTATTTCGCTTATCAGACCCTCACATTACTATGAAATTTATAAATTGACTTTTGTGACGTCCACAATATTGGATTAAAAATGGCGACCTTCAAATGTTCGTGTATTGTCACGTGACCCAAACGTGTGTGCCAATTTTTACCGCGATAGCTTCAGTGGTAAAGCGTGAAATATTGATTGTAAAATTCTAGGACATATATTCAAATAAAGTTAAATTTAAGTTTTTAAAAACAAATAGGTATGCATAGTATAATATTAAAAAAACAGTTAATGATATTTTTATAACGGCGTTACTATAATTATAAAATAAATATTTATTATAGTAGGTATTTAGTGGCTGGTATTCACGTAGTATTTATAAGTAAAAAACAAACTATACAGTATTTTAATTCTACTCGTAATATTAATAATTCATAATATAAAATTAAATAAATGTCCTAGTATGTTGAAGTAAAAAATACTTAAGACTTGGTTACGAATGCCCATCGAAAACAAAAAGTGACACCAGTGGCCCATTCAAATAGCTATATAGAAATAGTTTTCGGTAGGTTATGAGGTTGCATGTCAACCCTTCTATTACCCCGGGCGGTTTAGATGTGATCTGACTGGACAATAGACTGTTTCAACAAAATGACTAAAGCCATAATCAATATCTATAAATGGATATATCGATAACATGTAAGTTATAATACCTATAATGGCGTCTATTATTACATGCTCGTACTATTAATTAGTGTGTATATTTAATGCGTATAGATTACAAGGGAAGGCGATGTACTGACGAAAGGTCATATTGAGAGTACCCGTTACTAAGGCTCGACCGAGATGGGTTTTTGTTCTCGGCCGAGACCGAGACTGAGAATAAAATAATATCTCGGCCGAGATCAAGAGCCGAGACCGAGAGCCGAGACCGAGAATAGACAAAACGTAAAAAAAATTTTTAATACTGTTAATTTTTAATACACTACTAATTGTTTAACAAAATTAACTGTTTTAATAATCAAAGTTAAATAACATTATATTATAACATACGCATAACGCAGCGTATTGAAGAGGCAATAGACCGGAACCGTGGCTCTAAAGTATTCGCACGTGATTTGTCTATCGGGCACAGCCAAATGACCAAGTTGAAGACCGATGACGGCATTGTTATTTCATCCCAGGGTGAGACCTTGGGAGAGGTCGAAAGGCTCTATGGGCAGTTATATAGATCATCCCAGAACCGTGTTGCCTGTCGTAGGGAACCGTTGGATGCAAGTGGCGCAGGACCGTTCCGAGTGGCATTCTCGTGGGGAGGCCTATGTCCAGCAGTGGACGTCTGTAGGCTGATGGATGGATGGATATTATAACATAAAAAAGCAATTTTTTGGCATGTTCTCCCCTTCAAAGCGTGTCGCCTCTCGTCATACAATTGTCCAGCATTGCTAAACAGTTGTTCAATTGCTACACTAGTTGGCGGCGCAGATAAAAACTTATTTGTGTGACGAAAACAAATACTCAAAAATATTAGCATTTCTTTGCAGTCATAGCTCTCTAAGGAAGCTTTCTAGCGCTATTTAGATTACAGAGCTTGAACTGTATTCGTCATTGGTCATGGGCTCGTCTTCCAACTCTATCGAATCATGAGCTGCCCATAAGATGGATTGATTTGTTGCAGCCATGTTTGACATGTTAGTTGAAAATCCCCATGTCGTATCACGAGAATCTGATTCAAAATTCAGCTCTCTCACGCACTTACACCAGTCGACTTCGCGCTGCGGAACGTGGCCACGCGCAGTAAAATTTGAATCGATCCGAACAAAGTTACAATCTCGGTCATGACCGAGAAACTCGGCTATAATTAGCCGAGAACCGAGACAAATTTCTCGGTTGGATTTGTAGTCGAGAATGCCGAGACCGAGACCGAGATCTCGGTCTAGCCTTACCCGTTACTCATTAGAGAATGTATGAAGGCTGAATGTGAATGTCTAAATGAATCGTAGAAAGCCGTGGCCTGTGAATCCGAAGTATCTGATTACTACTTCGAGAAATAGGTGCAAGTCGATATATATACAGTCGATACTCGTTTACAAAAATCTTGTCAGAAAATCTAGTAGGTAGTTAAATTTTAGACCACGCTATTTATGTAGTGATTAAACATTACTAATTAATTATAAAATTTATTTAAATACAACATTTAATTAGTAAAATCGTGCCATTTTATTGCAATCAGATCAAAGCCTAATGTGTCCTACAACCGCAAATGATTGCAATTGTTGATAAGGGAAGCACTTAAAATGCTCCTAGAATTACAAGTCCGCCTAGTGGAAGTAATTAATAATTTACTTATAGAAAATACGGAGCACTCATGGGTATTAAGCCATCAATTTTTCAGCACATAGAAGGCTTCATGAAATATGCCCTAAATAAATATATTAATGTTGTGATAAAATTTAACATGAAATCCGTTACATTGCTGAAATACCCACTGACTGTATAATCCTTATTTAATCTATTAAATTCTCATCATCATCATCACAATTCATACATGACCCACTATTGAGCTCGAGCCTCCTCCATAATTGAAGGGAGATTGATCTACTACACCACGCTGATCAGACGGGTTGGTATAGGGTTTTACTTCGAGTTTTCCTTCTCTTGCACAAATGTTAAATGCATATTATGACATAGAAAATAATACTGCGAATAATACGGGCGAAAATAATATATGCTTAGTCGTCTTTTAAGACATCCACGGGTAAGATCTTTATTCTTACTCCGTCACTTCGCGGAAATGTAAGTCATAGACTTAGTGTGAATCGCATGTTAATAGTTAAATCATGTAGCCACCTAATTAGTAATAAGCATATAATAACACTAGTTTGTTCCAATATTTAAAAATATTGACTACTAGCAACTCGCCCTAGCTTCGAAAACCATTCAGTTGGTTACTTTTACTTTAAGAGGGATATAGTACCGTTAAATTAAATACCTATCATATTATTAAATATTTCTGTGTGGTGACGGATTAAGAATATAATTTAGCACTCTCTATCTTTATCTCTATCCGTGGATATCGTATAAGTCGACTAAGGGATATAATATGCATATAACATCTGTGTAAGAGAAGGAAAACTCGCCCTCGCTTCGCTTCGGTTTCAGTCATCTTACCCGCGTAGTTCCTGTTGCCGTGGGAATACCGAGATAAAATATAGTCTGTGTTACTCTCAGATATTATAGCTTGCCATTTGGTGAAAGAATTTTTGTAATCGATTCGGTGGTTAAAGCGTGAAAACGTAATAAACAAACTTACTTTCGCATTTATAATATTAGTAATTCATAATGAGCACGTACCGTTTTAAATTTAAGCTTAGTAATTATACAGAGATACAATTATCCCCATACCTCATAGTAAAGTAGACATTCTCATACCTCTTAGTAGAACTGATATCATCGTAGCTCAGAGGGTTCTATCTATGTCTATTTTAGTGTGTTATTTAGCCAACACTTACGTTATATAACACACAGCAACTCTACGATACATATCTTTTTTTTTTTTTTGGTCGCACTCTGGAATTACATTTACATCCTATTCCCGCCATTGACAGAGATTGGCCGTGCGGGTCTCGCCGGTCACACCGCTTCCGCTGCTTCCTTCCTTGACATAATGGCCTCACCAAATAAGGCCATAGACGACCAGTATCTGTCGCTGCCGAGCATCATTGCGATAACAGTCGGCAGCGACTAGGTCCGTTCTAAGTACCGACAACAGGACGTGGCGCCGAGAGCCCCAGACCTCCAATGTGTGACGAGCATCATCCTACGATACCATACCACACCTAATCTATTTATGTAATTAACTACTAGGTTTGGAGAAAGTATTTCAACTTATTTATTATTATAACACATTTGCAGTTTGATTAATTCTTTGTGATTTTTCTTTTCTTTTGACATGCATTGCATCTCAACACATATACATTCTGTGGCTGAGATCGAGCCATCTCAGTAGGAGAGGCTGTGGCTGTATACCGTGTTGCTCAATCATTTTGGTTTAGGGTTCTTCTTCACATTAGTTACCTTTGACAACAACAAATAAGAAAGAATGGATTACTATTCCATAAGGGTATGTAGATTACAACCCCGTGGTGAGGAAGTAAGAAAATAAACTATATACCACGTAATATTTATTTCGCTGTAAAATGGAAAACGGATACTTAAGTAATAGTGGTTGCAAATATAAGTAGCCATTATAGCTGCGGCGAGATTGCGGCCAGTTTGTTACTCCACACAAACCTTTTCTACTTGTTCTTTACGTATATTTTTGTGAAGTTGTTTATAATTTATTAAAAAAGGGTATCATTTAAGCTATCGCCAATTTAATTAGTTTTGTGTTTTTTAAATAATAGGGTTTACCTGCAAAATAGTAGATTTGTCACCAAAATGTAGTCACCAAATAATATAAAATCAATTCCACAATAAATCACGTAAAATCATGGAGATATAGAGTCTAGTACCAAATAAATGTTTTTGTGTGTATTATAATAGATTTGTCCTTCCTCCTTGTATTTAAGCAAACTAATTTAAGGAGATCACCAATAAATCATATATTATGTCACTAGAAAATTGCATAATATTCCAAAAAAAAAAATTAGGGTCGTCATCATCATCGTTTTAACGAAAAGAGTCTACTACTTAACTGGACATCTGCCACCCCATAGGATCTTAATTTCCACAGATAATATCAATATACTTAAAGGAAATTTCTAGCTGAATAGTTAATAAAACACTAAATTAAAAACAAAATAATCATTATTTATTGTTAAAAATAATAACCACTCAATAATCAACGCTGGTACCTACGACCTATCGTTGAGGTCGGAAAGCGCGCTATGTTGTCTCCGCCTCTTTGAACATATTTTCATGAAAATTATAAATTGATGTATTAAATTGGTAACGAATACTATTATTTTAATAACTGAATGAAATAAAATGTAACTTCTCTATTGGTGACAAAATAACAAATAAAAAGCAGTCGCAGTCAGGGATCGATAATAATCGATTTATTTGTTGGCAGATCTACCATTCTAAGCACAAAGCCATTCTTTAAGTAATAAAACTATTGTTATAAGAACAAAATTTATATTCATCTAATGCACTACAATTTTATTGGTAATCCATCTCTTATTTTACACATAACATTAATTTGATAATTCATACCTGGGAACACTTTTTTTTTAACTGACAACGAAAATATTTTAATATCTAAAATGGCAAGAACACTCACGTACTGAGATCGATTACGTCGACCCGGGTTTCGAGCATGTCCGATGCTCATCATTTGCGAGGCCCCGGCGTGCACGCTGGGGCCTCGCAGACGCCGCTCCGCACTCGCCCTGATAATGAGCATCGGACATGCTCGAAACCCGGGTCGACGTAATCGATCTCAGCACGTGAGTGTTCTTGCCGTTTTAGATATTATAATATGGATCAGTCTCACGATAATTTCAATACTAAAACGAAAATATTTAGTGGCGATAGATCTATTTATTAAGTGATACAACTTGATGACAAATATAAATTTTGGTGACAAAAAAACATAGTCCCTTAAAAAAATTGTATCTGATTTTTCGTAGATATCTTAATATTATATTATTGATGATATTATATTAATATTATATTATTTTATTTAAAAATACTAGTAGTGATTTTTGATAGACAACCTAGAAGAAATGTATTACCACATTTATAAACTAAATAAACGTAGTCATCTTACAGCTGAATTAAAACTAGAAAATTTACTAAACGTATATTATCCATGTGATTACCGAAAAAGAAAATAATTACGCATCTCTTCATCAGCTCATCATCAGCTCTTACCCACTGATGTTGTAAAGACGACTTAGGGGATATATACAGAAAATTAGTTATAAATTTATTAAATTTTGAGCCACATTTTAGTACAAATTTATTGCCAGTGTATCGGGTAGATAATTAGAAATGTCTATAATAACGATTACTTGTTGGACGTGAGACACCTTAGTCCGCCCGTGACCATGAATGCTGTAAAGTGTTCGAAACGTCGGGCAATCATAAATCAAATACAAACGCGATATAATCCGTAAAAGTAGTTTTATTTACAATGTGTAGTGCTCGCGTAAACATCAGATATCATTATGTAAACTATTCATCTCTAATTCATGTTGATTCAAAGACAGTTAAAACCGTTTTAACACACCATATTGTTCAAACCTCGATATCGCCTAAACCTCAATTTTAGTGGTAGCACCACACTGTTGATAGTTGTTTGTCTACAACCGCGGGCCGGTCCGTCCAGGGTAGTAACACAAAAAAAAAAAAAATCGCCGTCTGAGCAGTAGCAATTTGTTACTGCGCTTCTTTCGGTGAGCGAGAGAGCCAGAAGCCCAACTTTCTGAGGGTGTTTGTCTTATTGAGACTTCTTTCCCCGTCCGTAACTTGAATAAGATAAAGTTTAGGTGTGAGCGTGCAAAATAGCGAAAACGAAAGCCAGGCGATTTATTTAGTTTTCTAATCGAAGAATAGTAGACCTCGCGTTGCTTATTGTATTCTCGAATGACGAGGTGGAGCATAATCTGTATATTAAGAAAAAAAATGTAAATAAATAGATAAAGTACTATCCATGTGGTGACGGATTGAGAATACAATTCACCACCCCCGTCTTCTACCACATCAACGAGCAAGAGCTCGACGACTAAGAGATAACAATATGGATAAAACATGTATGCAAGAGATGAAAATCTCGAAAACACGCTTAACATCATTATATATGCCGCCTTCTATCTTACAGAGAAATTCACGTACGTGTGCGGGGCAAACACATACGTGCTGAAATATTTTGAAAACTGTTTTGATATTAAACAACAAAGTTTATGTCTTTTTCTTTTTTATTACCAACGGTGGCAAACGAGCAAGCAGCACACCTGATGGTAAGTGATCCTGCCGTGGACATGGACCTTTGCAATACCAGGGGCATAGCCAGACCGTTGCCTACCGTGAAGAAAATACTCTTCTTAAACCTCGTTTAAAGAAGGACATGTCATAGCACTCGGGAAACAGCAGCAGGTAATTCATTTCAGAGCTTGCACGTACGTGGGAGAAATGATCGCTGGAAACGTACAGTTGAAGACCATAACGTTTCCAGGTGAAATGGATGAACCCTGCTACGATATAGAGTGGTACTTTGGTAGAATGGTGACGGTCAAATCAAGTCAAACAGTTCCTCAGAGCACTCTCCGTGAAAGATTCGGTAGAGTACACAGAGTGACCCAAAGTCTCGCCGCCGCTCCAGCCACTCCAATCCGTCCGTAAGACGGATATATTTTTTTCTGTCTTCATATATTTTTTCACTCAGTTTAACTACTTTATCATTTTAACAAATCATTTATTTGGATATTGGAAAGAAACGCTTACATAATATTAATTAAAACACGTATATAATATTAATTTCACCTAAAAAATAAATGTTAAATTTCAATATTATGATAATTATGGTGTGGTTATTGAATGTGCTGACTTAAGATACGAGGTGGCCATGTTCAGTAAATAATTCTGAAAGCATTTATTGGAAGAACGTGAAATATTTTTAAGAAAATATAAAACACAATTTTTCATTTTTAACTACTATAGAAATATTTGCTATTTATAAAAAAGACTTTCAAATTTTAATAATCGAATTATTGATATGAAGCAAACGAGCCAAGATCTATTGAACCTCAATATTTCACTTGGTTAGTTTCATAAAATATATAATGATAAGTTGATTATCTAAATATATTTTATTTAAATAAGTACGTAGCAAATTTAATAGAAAAGAGACGAGAATTTGTGTTTTAAATATTCTTAAAAACCTTCTATATTCCTATTCCTCTAAAAATGAAATTTCATCATTGTTGACTAAACTTGACACCCAAGGTGATGAAGTTAACAACAATACTTACCATAATAAATAATTTGATAAATTGATTAACGATTAATTGATTATTAATTGATAAACGTGATAAATTGTCATTTTTGCCTACATTTACGATATGTAAGTATGCTATTATCGCGTCACGTAAAAATTTCTTTGTTAAACAATTTTTTAATATGCATAAGTAAATTTATAAATAATTAGTGTTAACATACTAAATCTATATTAAAAAATAAACGATGTAAATAAATGATAATAATATCCTTACATCATATAATTTATTAGCCTGCGAATAAGAGAGAAGTTTCTGCTATTATTAGTATGCAACTTGCTAAGTTTTACCTACTAAAATCGATTGATTGGCATTATATTCCAATTTTATAAATTTACTGATTTTTACCTTTTTTAAATGCTATTAGCTGGACGCTAAATTTGAATTTGCCGGGTCATATAGGAATGAGTTAGTTTTTTAATCTATATGTTAGTCAGTCAGTCATAAAAACAAAGATTTATAGACGTTAATATCCTTAAAACCGTTGAAGTTGTGTTTGTAAAATTTGAGATACAAGTTTATCTATAGGGTTTCAACATTAACCTGCCAAAAAGGCGTACAATATAAACCATATTTAGTGTATTTATGTTAAATATTATTTAAGATGGTCAAAAAGAGATCGATATGATATGTATATGTAAACTTACACATTGTGCGGCTCGCCAGTTCTAACTTGAACTTGGCGCTCTTAGGCACGAGTAGCATTTATTTCAGTTTTAGATAATAATCATCCTCAGTTTTTAGATTTTTTAGATTAGATTATTAGATTAGATTGTTGTCGGCAATAGGTTACCCAAGAAGGAATAATGCAATAAAAGATACTTCTAGTGTTTGGCTTGTTACATGATAATGAATATAGCAAAAGTGTAAATGATTTAAAATCAAAAACTTATATTATAAACGATAAACCCTTGATTTATATAAGTTTTTGAGGCCCATGCCCTTTAAAATATTTTTATACTTTAATTTTTAAAGGCGAAATTTGACACCGAAAAAATTGTACCTTATATTTTCGTTCGCTCATTTTTAATACCCCTCCAGAAAAATGTCCAAATAACGAAATTAATTCAACGTTCCCCGGCCGAGATTAAATTAAATCGTTTCCTTGCTTCGCCCCTGCGTCTAGTCCCTTTAATCCGCATTGTACCGATGAGAATTCGTTCTGTTTTTGTCAGTTTTTGTGTTCTTAGAAAAGATGTAATAGTATTTTTGCAGGGGGTCTTGAGTTTGTAAACATAGGGAGTTGCCGCAATGGCAGTCTGATTCCTCATACATTAAATTTGCAGGCAAGCTAGTGTCCAAACACTATGTATATGATCTTAAATTAACATTAAAGTTTTCCACGATTATTTATTTTATTCTTTTATATAAATAGTATCATGTACATAGTATCTATTTGCACTTATAATATGTTTGGTTTTGATAGGTTAAGAATTTATTGCGTTAATACTTATTTATATATATTATCCCCAAAAGGTTAGTTTGGTCGAAACTGTAGTTTGGTGGATTGGCAATCGATCCACCACTAGAATTGAGGCCAACCGTGTGGGGGCGATTTGTTCCTATGCCGCCGAGATATTGACGGTCCAGATACGTAAAAAGCGTAACCTAAATTTTTGGTCACTAATTTAAAGGAATTTGTGGTCTTATCAATTGACAACGAAACTCTATGAGTATCTAGAAGGACCTAGGAGTGAGTAACCGAAGCGATTACATTATTATCTGTGTCATAAAAAGTAAATACTCAAAGGTGAGTGAAGAAGAAGAATATTAAACATATTTCACACGCATATCTGGATAGATGCACTGGATGTGCAACGAACGTGCTCTACCACCGAGCACAGTTCCAATTTACAAGTTGCTAAGTACTCAGAAACTTTTGTGACAGGCTAAGGTTTAGTCAAACTCAAACTAAACCCTACAGGATATCGTTATAATAGCTCAATTCGTTAACAACGCTGTGGTGATATTAAGAATGTGCTAACAATTTTCGCAACTTAGAATAACTCGGGACATCGTTTTAGAATTTACTTTATCACTAAACCAACAAGAAAAATATGTATTCTATTTAATAATATAATCAATACAACTAAATCCAAAGTGGTCAAAATGGTCGCCATTAAGCAAATGCAAAGAAAAATAAAAGAAATATCGTTTGTTTTGAAACAAAACGAGAACTCCATTATAAAGGCACGAAAAATGTAACCATCATTTGTCGAAAAAATCCGAACACAATTTTTTATTTGAGATTGTAATATTGGGTGGGGCTGTCTTTAACAAACAATGTATCCTTAAGAGTGTTGAACAAGCATTATGTTAACATAAGCTAAGAGCATTTTCATAACAAAGGTGTAATGGTTTCAAGCTGTTAAAAGTGCTATGCTAGGGCACTATAATGTTTTATTATAACATATGTATGTACATATGGGCGTAGTAAGTAGGTGCGGTTGAGCATGAGATATGACGACCTGTACAAAATATGACTTTTCTTTTTTGTTGAAATTGATATAATTGATTTATCAAAATTTATATAATTAATGTAGTAAAAAAGTACATATACCATATTAAAATTCTGCCTTTCTATTTACCGCCCACTTACCTACATAGTTTACTAATTAAAAACTGCAAACTATTAAAATTTGTTTTGATGAAAAGCTAACTCTGAATCAACATGGGACATATTCTGATTACAATCATGTTAATTAAGCAATTAAAACTCATAATATATAATTATAGTGGACGTGAACAGAACGATATACAGCTATTTTTACAATATAATTCTCGTGGTAGGACCACACTGTCGACAGTTATCTGTCTACAGCCGCGGGCAGGTCCGTCCGGGGCAGTACCACGCTCTCGCAGAAAATCGACGTCTGAGTAGTAGCAATTTGTTACTGCGCTTCGTTCGGTGAGCGAGAGAGCCGGAAGCCCAACTTTCTGAGGGTGTTTGCGTGTGGAGGGTTTTGATGGTGCCTTTAGTATCACCGAGCCTCAATGCACGCATTCACACTCCCTTCACTTTCTTCGCGGTAGGCAGCGGCCTTGTAAAGGTCCATGAGCGGCAGCAACACTTATCATCAGGTGTACTGTTTGCTGGTTTGCCACTGCTTGCAATAAAAAAAAATTGCTAACATTTATACATATTGCTCACTTATATTTGGCGCAGCTTCACATATTCTATATAAACTAGTCTGGCTTATAAACCTCTCTTGATAACCAAGCTATTTGACAACACGATCGATTGAAATTAAACCAGTAGATAGAGAGTGATAATATAGATAATATTCATACAGAGTGTATATTAGAAATATAATACAAAAAAATGTTATAAAGTACTCTACTGAAGAATAAATATTAAAAGACACTCGTTATAAGCGCTTCCCAACAATGCAGGAAGTAATAACATAACATTATTCCACAAAAATTTCACGTGCCGGTGATTCGAAAAAATAACGACATTTTTACGTTGATCATAAAAGACTTAACGTATAGTCACCTTAAAACCATCATCAATGCGGCACTTGAGCAATAAACCATTAAAGCTTTAATAGGTATTCTAATAAGGCGAAGGATCAATCATCTTAAGTTCATTCTTAATGCTAAGGCTTACTGAGTTCATTGCTGTCATTAAAGGGTGCTATTGGCACCTGATTAAAATTTAAATTTTGAGTTAGGCCGCCCTCGACTCAGAATTTATATTGTGGAAACTAGATTTGCATATTAAACTTTTGTACGAGCATACGAATGAGTTCAGGGTGTGTTAAGTGTAAAATACATCAAATTGAAATCACACATCGTTTAGCTTACTTCTATAAAACCGTGATTATTAAATCTTTATGAAGATGAAAGCAGAGAAATATTTATTTTTATTGGCAGTTTTTTTAAGTAATAACTTTTTAGGCACGTTGGATACTTTTGGTATAGGGAAACAAACAGCAATGAATTTGCGTGACCGTCATGCAGATACATATATGCTAGATGTGTGGGTACAGTTGTATATGTATGTGAGCTCAGCCAATGATGTCACCTACAATGACAAGTAATCAATCATTTCGACCCTCGGATGTCAATTCGCTGTAGCCGAAGGACCTAAGTTTACCTATTCAGTTTTGTGTTTAGTATAATATGCAATCATATTTTAAGTTTTTAGAATAATTCAAAAAATATACATTTTAAAATCGGTATGTATTTATAAACTTGTTTTTTAGATTAACTAGCGACCCGCCCTCGCTTCGCTTTGGTTTCAGTCGCCTTACCTGCGTAGTTCCCATTTCTGTGGCAACACCTGAATAAAATATAGCTTATCTTACTCTCTGATATTATAGCTTTCTATTGATGAAAGAATTTTTGAAATCGGTTATAGAATACGGTTTAAGGCTGGAAGTGTAACAAATAAACAAACTTACTTTCGCATTTATAATATTAGCAAGTATAATCATTCCATAGTCATCATCCTGCTCTTATTCCAATTACTTGGATATTGGATACAGCCCTATCAGACGTCATCCTTGTGGTCACTCCCTGTCTATCCATATAATGACCCACGCAATCTACCTTTTCTTTAGTTTTCACTTATCTCTAAAGCAGTGATAGCTTTACCACTAGACATATTACCTATAGAGGTGAATTTGGGACGGCGGTAAATTTATCTCAAAAGTCTATGTTATGCGGAAGGCAGAGTCCCACAAATCATAACATCAAAATTTTATTGATAAAGAAAATGCTATTAATATGTCTGTAAACTAGGATATTGAATACAGGATACCAATTCCTGTAATTCAATAACCCTAGTTAGTTACCCTAGTAGAACGACAAAAATTAAATTGTCTGTCCGCTACTGCCCTAATGCCTTTAATATTCATTCTTAAAACTTTTGTGACATCATTACTTTCATCTCGTCTCATCGAATATCCATACAACGTCAAGTATTCACCACTTAACATTTCTGTCCATGATACAACGTTCAAACTTTCTCTAATATATAGATAAAAATTCTAACATTTCATGTAGAATAATGTAAGTAATAAATGAAAATATTATTACTAAATATTAATAAATTCATAAAAATAATTTCTAATAATAAATCTTTTACAAAATTTCTTTGTAAAGCAATAATAACGTTTACAACTTTCTGAAGATAAAAAGATTTTGCTTGTAATCGTACGACTGACAATTTTTTACATAGTATAATAATTAAATTGTCATCCCCGCTCTGTTGTTCTTTATTATATTGTAACTGGCCGGGTAATCTAATTTAATTGCGCAAAAATTTAACATTGCTACGAAATGACGACCCTTTGATCTCCGTTAATAAAGATATTTCTCTAATAATAACGATATTGTAACATATCTCTAGATATCAAAATATATAAAATGTCTGCATATCTCAATATATAGTAGTAGTATCATCATATATTTACAGGAGAGGTTAAAATTTTTCCTTCACTAACATAAATAGTATACCTATTTATGTTAGTGAAGGAAAACTTTATAAATATAAATATAAATATTTGAAAAATATTACCGTCTCAATGATCCTGTGGCTTCAGCAGGTGACTTTCGCTTGTGACGTCTTCTGTTCAAATCTTAAATGGGACACTAGAATGTCGTTGCACTTCTTACAAATTTTTGGCCATTCAGATGATTTTAGATCTTAGATTTTAGAGATGATTTAGATTAGATAAATGTTTTTGATGTTTATGCTAATCGTTATATCGAATCATTCTCGTTTTGTATTGACAATAAATTTGTGTCCAAAATGTAGGTCAACTAATTCTACAGAGCGTAGATAAAAATCTCTGTAATAACGATGACTTGTTTGACGTGAGACACATTAATTCTCCCGTGACCATGAACGCTGAAAATTATCTGAAAATTAAGAAAATCAAGAATAAAACACAAACGCGTTAAGAGCTGCTAAAAATATTTCTTTAAAACGCATTTATAATTGACAAATATCTTAAATGCCTGGAAGAGTTTCAAGTGGCTCAAAAAAATTAAGTATTTTCCTTAAGGCTAAAAAAAACTTCCAGGCATAAACGGCTGAAGTCCTTTTTCAGTCTGTCCTTTCTTTTCAATTCCCCTTAAGGAACACGGTGACGTTATATAAGGGCCACTGCACATGGTCCTACATAGTTTTCATACTTTTTATATGGATTCGTCGTACACGTTTTGTATTAACCTTTTCATCTTATGCGTCTACGTGCATTTTATAAATACGCTCATCGTGCTTTGTGGGCCACAGGCCTAGAGGTGAGACATCGAAAATTCTGGAATTCAACCGAAACCGCATATCAGAAAGGCCGACCAATCTGCCGTTATCTCGGATTGAGAGTTCTCAGCGCTCACTCAACAGTCCGGGAAAAGATGAGGAAGAACTAGGTATCAGCGGTCGGTCTAATGATGGAGGGGATATGGTGAGTGCATCGCCCTGGACGGAATAGACGGCGTGTGCGCTGACCATAGCCTACCCAAAAACGCCATCTGCGGCTAACAACTATAGTCACACAAAAAATCGGTCGTTGTCCAGACGAAAACCTGACACCATACGATCAAGAACACTACCGAAGAAGAGACTCGATCTCAGTCGCCTGTGTACGAAGACAAGTGTTTTATTGTTGCCTACGAGTTATGAGAAATCATCACGACCTTTGAATTTGAGGCCCTAGAAAATCTGATATATACGATACTAATTAAGTAGGTGATCTGCATAAGAACCATATTGTGCAATAAAATATGCAGTTTAATAGTCTCTAAAATTGATCACATGGTTCTTAAGAACAGATCTTTGTATTCCTTATGCTTTTAGACTAACCCACACTGACCGATCGAAATGGGCCAACCAATATATTGACACAGATTATGGGTCTGCTATTGATAGAGGATAGTTCCTCTAATAGTTAAAGCAGCTTCTAACTTTAATATAATTCATCATCATCATCATCACAGCCCACATACATCTCACTGTTGGGCTAGGGCCTCCTCCACAATGGGAGGTAATTGGACCTATTATACCATGCTGGTCAGACATGTTGGTATAGGGTTTCATTTCGAGTTATCCTTCTCTTGCACAGGATATGTGCATATTGGATCCCTTAGTCGTCTTTTACGACATCCACGGGCAAGATAGGGAGTGGTGAATTGTATTCTTACTCTGTCACCACACGGAAAGTTAATATTCTTATGACAAATAAATTGAAGCACATTAAAACTTATGATAACTTACTATAATCTGAGCATCCTCTTGATTGATATTATTAGCATACATTTCACCAGCACATAAGTATGATTTTCCTAAATTTTAAATTACAGTGTGTCCTTCAATTCTAAAGCAAGCATTGTTCAGTTAGTTGTTAATTAAAAGCATTGAATACGATACATAAAAAATACACTAAAAATTTGACAAGCACATAAAAGATTTCTGATGTTTACGCGAGTATTACACATTTTAAATAAAACTACTTTACGGATTTTATCGCGTTTGTATTTGATTTTTGATTACCTCACGATTCGAACACTTTACAGAGTTCATGGTCACAGGTAGACTAAGATGTCTCACGTCCAACAAGTCATCGTTACTGCAGAAAATTTATAATTATCAACCCATACAGAAATTAGTTATTAAATATTGACCCACATTTTGATACAAAATTTATTGCCAGGTTAAGAAGAAAATGATTCTATATGAAAAAATTATATTGCTTATGGTTAGTAATTATTAAACATTAAAATTAATAGTAATTCTATTTAAAAAAACTAACTAATAATCTAGTATACTACCACCGGATCGGAACACGGTCACACTGAGAAAGATCCGGCAAGAAAACTCAGGTGACATGATGCTGAAAAGACACGTTATATGTAACTAGAGTAAAATTACTAGCTTTATTTCTACAAGAAATTTTCTACGACCTACTTATAATATCATCGACAAAGAAATCTATATGCTAAAATTGGAATAACTAAACGACATATTTTTCTCAGATCCCTTAAAAGCAATATCCACACAAGACTTGTCTTTTTAGTGGAGCGATTTGTTTTTTTTGTGGTATTTTTATTTTATCAATTGCTGTGTTTTAACCCCCGAAGCAAAAAGAGGGGTGTTATAAGTTTGATGTCGATGTCTGTCAGTGTGTGTGTATGTGTGTCTGCCACAGACATCGTAACTCTCAAACGGGTGGACCGATATCGATGCGTTATTTTTTAATTTGAAAGACAGTTTCTTTCCAGTGGTTTGATGCCGTCGCGCGATCGGCCTCTCGAAAAATATTGAGGACTCTAAAGGATCCTATTAAATTCTTAAGGATTATACAGCGAAACGTGGTTTTGTTTACAACTCTGCATGGTATGTGACTATAAAACCATAAAAAGTAAATACTCGTAATAATAAACTGTTTCTTGTTACATCATAAGGATAACAGGAAAAATAAGTGAACAGCAAACAAAATGTTAGTTCAAGGATGTGACGTAAGACTTATTATCTTTAGAGTGACAAGTCATTCATTTAAGAAGTAGAGTGGGAGTGAGTGTAGAAACCCTCAAGAAATATTCGTAATGTATTCAAAGAATATGGGTCATCTACACAGGTAATATACATTTTCAGCTATTACACTATAACTATACTAACCCTTTTAATCAAGGTGGGAAGCTAGTCGTAGTTACGTTATGAAAAGTAGGACCTCTTCAGATAATGAGATCATAAACAAGGTTCATTTTCATCCGTTATATCCATACCGTGTAATACTTATCATTAAAACATTCAGCGTGAAAATGTGCAAACTTTAGAGTATTATCAGTTTATTCTTTGTTTTGCATTCATTTATGAAAATAACATAATGCCTTTTATATATTTATACTTAGTGTTTCTATCTACCTTATTAGGTTCATCATTTCATCATTTCGGCTCATATACGTCCCACTGGTGGGCTCGAGCCTCCTCCATAATAAGAGGGAAATTGACCTTACTATACCATGCTAGTCAGACAGGTTGCTACAGGGTTTTGTTTCGAATGTGCCATATCTTACATAGATTTCATATTCGTAATATATCCCTTAGTCGTCTTTTACGACACCCACAGGTATGAGAGGGGGTGGTGAATTTTATTCTTACTCCGTCACCACACAGATAGATTAACTTTTTAGGTTATCTATACATTAATGCTTTGTCCTAAATGACTGACTGATTGACGGATCAACGTACAGTCTAAACCACTGATCGTGGAGACTGGAAACTTGTAGGACGTGTTATTTTTATTACGAATATCTACTCTAAGGGGGTTGGACATGTGACAAAGAAATTCCTTGATCTAATCTACTTTAAATTTTGCATAAATATTCATTAACAGAAACCATCCAACACCCAATTCCATCAAAGGAGAGGGTTTCGTAATTTTTTGAAATTCTGTTCATAAAATATAACAAATATTTATTTAGTCCTTAAATCCCTACGCTATAATAAATATTCTTAAACTTTATAGGCATTCAAACATTTAAATATAATAATTTATGTTACAGCAATTTCTCATGTGGTGACGGAGTAAGAATACAATTCACCACCCCCTTTCTTGCCCGTGGGTATCATAAAATGCGACTAAGAGATATATTATGCATATAACAATTATTGAAGAGACTGAAAACTCGAAATAAAACCCTATAACAACCCGCCTGATCAGCGTGGTATAGTGGTTCAATTTCTCTCCCAATATGAAGGAATCTTGAGCCCAGTAGTGGGACGTATATAAGCTCAGATGATGATGATGATGTTATAACAATATTCGCATTTCCAGTTTTCTTTCTCTTGCACAGATGTTAGATGCATATTATATACCTAGTTGTTGTCTATTATGACATCCACAGATAAGATTCTATATCTTACTATTTATTATTTAATGTACGGCAATGAAATTAAAACAAAACGTAAATTATTATTTTATATTCTTTTAGCTATATAATAAAAAGTACCTCATAAAATGATGTTGTCAATTGTAAAACAAATTAAATTTGGACGCATACCGATAGCAGCGCCACATACCGGATGCAATTGTATGTTCAAACCATCCATGGATCCGTTCAAATATACACACAAAATTTTATCTAAATCCGTTCCATCGTTGAGAAGGAGTAAAGTGAAAAACACACACACAGACCAATTATTTTTAATAACTTTTACAAATACTACCAACAAGGGTTATTTGCAGCTATCAGCTATGCAATAAAATTGTTAGTGGGTGTCATAAATGTCGAACGAGAGCTTCACATCGACCGACTCTTTCTGATGCTCTCTAGCTAATAATTACATTCACTAAGAGGATTGAAGTCAGGCAGGCGTCGATCATAAAACTATGTTTCCAAAACTTTTAAAATATGTAGGATGAAGAAAAAATTTCATATTGCGTCAATCTCAAGTAATTGGGATACGAGCAGGATTATGCGCAGACAAAGGAAACGCGACCGTGGTTATGAATACGTCGGATTATAATGATAAAATTAACCAACTTTTGTCGAATGAAACAACGTACAAGAAGGTCAAAACAGACCCCACCAATGTCGTTCTAAAGAACACAAAGAAACTAATAATAAAGTACTTCGATACATTACATCTAGACGTGAAAAATCTAATACCACCGTGCGTCAAAGCACCAAAATTAAATGGGTTGCCCAAGATACACAAATCAAATGCACCACTGCGACCAATAGTAAGTCAGAACGACACGCCGTCTTATAAATTAGCACAGATGGTTGCGAAAGTCCTCTCCCAACTCCAGGGACACACTAGTGCATTTGTGAAAGACTCTTACCATTTTTTCAGTGAAATTAAAGATCTACATCTCGCTGACAATGAAACTATGGTCAGTTTTGATGTCACATCACTCTTCACCTCTCTACCTATGGAGGATTGCATCAAAACCATATCTAAGAAGCTATCTGACAATAATATGCCATTGGGATATGCGGAACTATTACGTCAATGCCTAACAACTGGCTATTTTATGTGGAATGATGACTTCTACAAGCAAGTAGATGGAGTGGCTATGGGCTCGCCGGTCTCCCCTGTCGTTGCCGATATATTCATGGAGGACTTCGAGGAGACGGCCTTATCAAGCTCACCTGTCACACCCAGGTTCTACAAGCGGTACGTAGATGACACTTTCACAATATTACCCACAGACAAAATAACCATATTCCTAAACCATCTTAACTCCATTAATCCCAAAATTCAATTCACTATAGAACTGGAGTCAAATAACTCTTTAGCCTTCTTAGATATTTTGGTTATACGTAACCCTAATAACACCTTGAGTCATACAGTGTATCGTAAGGCAACACATACAGACATACTTGAACGGTGATTCTCATCATCCCCCTTCACAGTTAGCTACCGTGTGTAAATCTTTGTTGCAGAGAGCACGAGGAATCTGTGATGATGACACCTGGCTGGGGAGCTGCAACATGTCAAGCAGGTGCTACGTGCTAACAAGCTGCCAGTTCCTCGCCCCTGTCGCAGAGACCGAGTGAAACCACCCACAGTTGAGCGCCTTCCTGCAATACTACCTTATGTCAAAGGAGTCACTGACAAGATTGGCTACATCCTGAAACGCTCTTCCATTAAAACTTATTTTAAGACACTGAAGAGGATTAGCCAATTCTTACCACCTGTCAAGTGCCAGATCCCACTACAAGATGCAGGAGTATATAAACTTGACTGTGACTGTGGTCTCTCTTATATTAGACAAACAAAGAGATCCATAAGAACTCGAATCAAAGAACACATAGCCGATGTGAAGCACCGCCGGGACACTAGGTCTGCAGTCTGTGAACATAGTCAGGACCGCGCCCGCCATAACATCAGGTTTGATAAACCACAAATCATCGCAAAAGAACACCGATACCTGCCTAGAATGGTACGCGAGGCTATTGAGATTAAAAAACACAAAAATTTCAATAGAGAGGATGGCTGGGTGTTACCATCAAGCTGGGATGCTGTTATAAACATTATTAAAAACAAATCCAAAAAGACCACCACAAGACTGCAAGACACTGTGAGCTCATATTGTATAGATTTGACCCACAATAATAATAACTAAAGATAATTTTATAAATTAAAACCTTTTAGTAACGTAAAGTAAGCCGCCATCAAAATTAACATTAATTTAGCATCATGTCACCTGAGTTTTCTTGCCGGATCTTTCTCAGTGTGACCGTGTTCCGATCCGGTGGTAGTATACTAGATTATTAGTTAGTTTTTTAAATATAATTACTATTAATTTTGATGTTTAATTATTACTAACCATAAACAATATAATTTTTTCATATAGAATCATTTTCTTCTTACACTGGCAATAAATTTTGTATCAAAATGTGGGTCAATATTTAATAACTAATTTCTGTATCGGGTAAATAATTATAAATTTTCTGCAGTAACGATGACTTGTTGGACGTGAGACATCTTAGTCCACCCGTGACCATGAACGCTGTAAAGTGTTCGAAACGTCGGGTAATCAAAAATCAAATACAAACGCGATAAAATCCGTAAAGTAGTTTTATTTAAAATGTATAATACTCGCGTAAACATCAGAAATCATTAGGATTATGATGATCGTTAACATATATATTACGAAAATAAAATACATAAAAAGATTTAATGCTTACAGTTAGTTTTTTAAAGAACAATCCCTAGTCCTTTCTCTATCTGTGAGTGTAGTATAAATGATTAAAAATCTGTCGTTGGTTTCGTAATAAATTAGCTCAGATTATCCAGTACAGTGTTAAGTACTGCCCTCAAATGCTGCACCTTGTATTTCTTTATGATAATAGAGGCTCACATTTTCACTATGGGATTGTTAAAGATATACAGTGGATTTCATTAATAACGACCTCGGTTGTAACGACTTTTCGGTTATAGCGACTTTTCGGTTATAGCGACGTCGAACTTGTGTCCTTAGAATTTAAAGCATACTTTTGTAGGAAATTCATTCGCCAATAACGACGCCGGATATAACGCCTAATTCGGGTATACCGATTTGTTTTTGAACTATTTGGGACAGATTTCTAGAAATTCCTTGCGGATGTTGCGACTGAGTCGGCAAAGGCACAAAATCTTATTCACAAGCTTTAACTATTAAGCTTTCTTATCCTTCGTTTATATTCGCAGATGGTCAAATGCTTTGTGTGTAGCGTTACTTAGCATGTGCGTGATGTTAAAATTATGAATCAGTTACGTAGCTATTTTCAGTGAGTGAACAGTGTTTCTTAAACGTGTGAAAATGGCTCTTAGACGTACATTTACTGTAAAAGGAAACCTGATTTCGGATATAGAGACCTCCGGATATAGCGACGACATTAAAGTGGTCCCTCCGCCGTCGTTATAACCGAAATACACTGTAATCAAATCATTTATAATCCATTTATCAGTGCATCAACTGCCGAATCGAGCATTAAAATCACCACAACATTATAGTAAATGGGTTAGCGATCAGAATTGTCGTTACATATAAGTGTTTCCTAAGAATTCTTTTACCCATTTCCGTGTTAGTTCCGCAGCTAATTTCATGATTCTCGCGAGAAAATAACGGGTGATTACACATTGCATTCTCAACCCGTCACCGATCGTCATCATCACAGCTGACATACACCCCACTTTTGAGCTCGAGCCTCCCCCACAACGGGAGGGCAATTAACATACTATTCCCGTTAATCAGACGTGTTGACATAGGGTTTTATCTTGAGTGTTTCTTCTCTTTCATAGATGGTATATGCATATTAAATCCCTCAGTCATCTTTTACGACACCCACGGGCAAGAAAGGGGGTAGTAAATTATATTCTAACTTCGCCACCACACGTTACTGGTGAAAAAGAATAATAAAAAGAAAACATAATAAAAGCAATAGAAATAAATTACAGTTTTCACACTAATACTACGCACATTTTACTTAAACAAAAATATTCTAATATTAAAATCGATGAAGAACAGAAAACATTTACTTTAATGAGATTTTGAAGGCTGTTATATTTCTTTGTGTAAACATCTCTAAGATTATGTAAACAAGACAAAGTGATTATAGTACTTTTTATCTATTAGATTGCTGTCCTTCTTGGGACCTGTGTTTTTACGATTATTTTGAAAGCGCCCCGGGGAGATCCCTTTTGGACCGGTCGAAGTTTTAAGAGTTGGACGCTGAAACAAAATTATCTTTTGCTAAAAACCTCGTTATTTGTGCTATAGTGGAGTTTTGATAATAAAAAATAGGTATGTAAATTAAGTAAACTATTGTAAAAATATAAAAAAAAATAGAAACATCATTCAGCCACACACAGTACAGTTAACATGTCTATTATAGCTATTTATAACTGTTTCTCGAGTTTTACATGTTATTTAATTATGTACCTTTAAATATCTCGTGTTTTATTCAAATTCAAATCATGTATTATGTATAAACCTCGAGAGGGCACTTACATATGTAAGTCAAGTGTCAAGTTTATAAAATTAAATTAAATTATCCAAAAAAAAAAACTACCACCGGATCGGAACGCGACCACTACTGAGAAAATCCGGCAAGAAACTCAGCGGGCTTGTCTATTATTTTTTATTTTTTTTCTTCTTGCTAGATATATAATATAAGTTGGTGTATCTCATTTTTCTCGTTTATACCAGGATTTGTTCTATTTATGATCACTAAAAAGTACCTATAGGTCACAGACTTAAGTTTTATATAACATATAAAAGTTCATAAATTTTCTTAAATAGTATTCTATTTTATGTAAAAAATATATCCTTACAATATTATATATGCGAAAGTAAGTTTGTTTGTTTGTTACGCTTTCACGCTTAAACCACCGAATCGATTTCAAAAATTCTTTCATCAATGGAAAGCTATAATAGCAGGGAGTAACAGGCTATATTTTATCCCGGTATTGCCACGAACGGGAACTACGGGGGTAAAGCGAGTAAAATCGAAGCGAAGCGCGGGCGGATTGCTAGTATAGATATATATTTTACCGAATACGATTGCTTTAATTTAATATGTTAAATAAATCATTATTTTTAACCTTATGATAATAACACTTATTTTATTTTATATTAATACTAGGTGATCCAACAAACGTTGTTCTGTTCAAATCTAAAAAAGAATATTAAAAGGAATTCTTCTTGAAATCAATCGCAGCGCCACCTACCGGATCCAATTTCTACTCTAAACTATTCTCATATCCATCAGAGTAGCCACAAAAAAAACGTCAAAATCAGTCCAGCCGTTTAGAAGGAGTTCAATTGCAAACACACGAACAGAAGATTTATAATATATAAAGATTTCAAAATAAATATTGCATTACAATGCAGAACAAGGCAATATGTTTAGAAATTAGAAAGAAACAAACTTACTTTATATGTAACTATTATAAATACGGCAGACAAATGTTGCTACAAATTTATACATAGATATGAATCAATGTAGTAAAAAAGTTTATCAGAATTATAACAAGTTAATCTTGCAAGCCATAGTTTTATCTAGGATATTGGGGTCCCAATTGTGAGGGGTCAAGTAAATTTCTATTCTTTAGGAAACTTAAAATTTCACCAAATGAATATCAGCAACCATTAAAAGAAATTCAGAAACAAAGGCATAATTCGTATGTTGATTGATTAAGAATGTAAAGTGTTACTAATCTTACCTTACCCTTGGATACCTTTAGAGAACACGTATAATATTAGCACGTAGAACGATATGTAAGCTTGTAGAAACACAAAATGCAAAAGTCAAAATGAAACAAATGTACCCATCTAATTTTCTCACAAGTGACCAGTATGGAAGAGTATCCCGAATTCTTTTCTCTTTGGCACAAATTTCAGCCCAATAGATAAAATTGTTTAGTTTGAAGATTTTAGATGGTTAGCAGATAAGCTATGCAAGAAAAGCTTACTTTCGGCTAACCTTCTTTGTTTATAAATGAAACTACTTTTACTGGTTTTACGGCATTTGTTTCGTTTACACTTTTTAGTGTTCACGGTCACAGGCAGACTAGGATATCTTACGTCCAAGAAGTCATCGTTATTACAGAGATTTATTCCCGTTACAGAAATGGAATTCATTAAATTCCATATCCACATTTTGATATACATATATTTGTTATCGCTACAAAAAAAAAATAATTCTAAATAAAAAATTAACTATATTGTTTTTAGTCAATAATGATTAAATATTACGATGATTTATTAGCCTTCCTCATTTATTTGTATTGATTATTATATTATGGCAATTTTGTAACCTTCTTCATTTACCTAAAGTCGCGTCCAATATAAATGTTGGGTTGTTTATATTGTACTTAGTTCATCATCACAAGAATACGGAATATGTAAACCAAACCACGTACAAAAACTACTTGGTAATAATTTTTTAAGTTTATTATATTTACATCATCATTATCCTGCTGTTATCCCAATTGATTAGGATCGACTCAATATATAGGGGTTATCCGAAACACTGGAGGCATTTTTTTACTTTCCAGCTAATATCAAAAAATCTGGGCTTTTATCAATATAAAACATTTACCTATATATAATTTGATATCTTAGCTTGATTTTATAACATGAACTAGACTTCCATGGATACACAAAAAGACATACATTCTATTTTTTTCAATCAGACAGTGGATCATATGGGGAGGAGTCATACAATTATTGGGAAGATTTGATCATATCACAAAAAAACTTTAACAAAAGG
This sequence comes from Lymantria dispar, assembly GCA_032191425.1. Taxonomy (NCBI): domain Eukaryota; kingdom Metazoa; phylum Arthropoda; class Insecta; order Lepidoptera; family Erebidae; genus Lymantria; species Lymantria dispar. The sequence continues at coordinate 25,873,217 of CM063448.1, forward strand.
TAAATAACAAAGCGTTCTATATTATTTATTTCATGTAAAAGGTGTTCTGCCTAATTACTTATACTTTTGTAGTATATTATTTGAGATTAATAACAAAAACGAAAGGAATTTGAATATAGCGTTTTGCTTAAGCCATTACGCACTCTATCGAATAATCTTCAAGCGATTGTTCCTTTTTAAAGTTAAGTTTTTTAAGTTAACAATATACATAGATTAAAAATACCTCGTAATATAAAAACACAGTCCTCAAATATAAGAGAAACGAAAGCGAGACTCCAAATATAAGCAAACACATTTTGTTCGATTTATTTAAGAACCACTATACTGAAACAAAAAATCTCTTTGGTGATTGACTGGCTTAATGGAACATATACTGAATGAGTCAGCTGTCGAAAAAGTATAATAGATATTTAAAAAAATACAAGCTATGGATCAAGTCTAGCATGTATGCAAGTGTCCCGGACTCCCCCTACACTTCTCTCATCTTTATATATATAAATTTCTAGCGTACGTGTGTATGTCATTGAACTCCTCCTAAATGACTGGACCGATGTTGATGAAATTTTTGTGTGTTCCAGGGTATCCGACTATGGTTTAGATTTACAATTGGACCCGGTCATCTACATGCTGTCAATTTCAAGGAGAACTTCTTTTATTTTATTTGAACAGAACAACGTCTGTTGCGTCAGCTAGATATATATTGCATAATATATAGGTATTGCTTTTAATTGTCGTTTACGACGCCCATGAGAAACTTAACAGTATTCATAACCGCTACCATACTGCAAAACGAGTTTTATTCCTATGAAATAAAATGATCTTAAAACATATTTTCACATTTCAAATAATGTTTTACGTTGTTTTGGATATTTAAATCGCAAAAGGGAACGTATTAAGAGCGTTTTCGGTAATAAGCGGCCGTAAACCCAAAAATGTGGTTTTTTGAGGGCTGGTTACTCGTCCATGATAATAGCTTACTAAAAATTTATGTAACCACTACAAAATAAAAACATCTTTATATTGTGTTTGTATAGAATTATAACTCAATATTGTAACTATTTTATTAAAAGGCAAGGGTATTTTGAACTTAAGTTCATGAGATTTTACGAAAACGCTGAGTTTTGAAGTTCAGGTACGAATAAACCATAAGTCATGGCAGCTCGAAAAAAATTGTAGATGTTAGGAAAATTACTGTTCTTGTATATGTACAAAATGAAATTCACGATTTCTTCCTTTTAAAACTAAAAAAAAATATTTCCTTAAGATTAATTTGACGAAAATGACTCCTGTAAAACATTTAATTTTGTGAATATTACTAATATTGGAACATTTAAAAAAATATCCACTATTTGTTCGACTATTGTAGAAGCAGTAAAAAAAAAACCAAATTGAAATACGAATAGTCACCCTCGTAATTAAATTTTAAATATTACTATAAATTGAACGGCATAATTGTTCATAAGCCAGTCGCGCATTGGCGCTCAACGGAGCAGGGTCATGTCGCTCTGGCTCTTGCCGGCCAGTGCAAAAACCGACAATACGAACTTCAGCGTATACTGCGACTGATCGGTTTTGATTCGTAAGTATTTATTACTACCTAATTCTGTTAATTACTTTCATGCGATCTCTATTAAGAATAATATAGAATCTTTTTACGTTTTAGGTGATGGGTCGAAAAAGCAGATTGGTTACAAGGCAAAGAAAAAGAGAACACACGACAAAACTGTAAGGTACTTAAAGTTTCAAAAGAGTAAAAGAAAAGAAAAGTGAGCCGTCACTCAGGACGCCTGGCAGATGTGAAACATCAAAATTATTTTGAAGACGTTACCGCAAACCGCACGCGACGATCAGGTTCACCCTCGCCTATAGATGTTTCACATCAAAAATCCGAACGGAACATTTATACAGCCTCATCTTCTGAAGATTATCAGCTAACTCAAATTTAATGTTTAATAATTACTAACCATACACAATATAATTTTTTCATAGAGAATCATTTTCTTCTTGTACTAGCAATAAATATGTAGTAAAATGTGGGTCAAAATTTAATAACTAATTTCTGTAATGGGTAGATTTAAATCTCTGACTGGACTTGTTAGACATCCATGGCCATGGCGACTAGGGCCATACTCGACTACTACACGGCAGCCACGGAGGCAGCGTGCCTCTTGGCTGGAACTCCCTGGTGGGACCTGCAGGCGGAGGTACTCGCCGAGCTTTACCGTCGAGTATCAGAGACGCGAGCCACATATAGTCTCAATCAAGGTGATTCCCGCCTGGCGGGTCGACACCCGCCGAGACGCCATTGCTCGTTGGGCAGTCGGACTGGAGAAGCCTCAGTACGGTATCAGGACCGTCGAGTCCTTCCAGCTGGTTCTGATGGGGTGGTTGGGTCGGTAGCACGGGGTACTTTCCTTCCGACTGGTGCAGGTATTGATGGGTCACGATAGCCAAGTACTTGCGCAAGCTCGTTAGGAGGGAGAGCACACCATCCTGCCACCACTGCTATTGCGACGTGAGCACGGCGCAGCACACGCTCGTGGTGTGTGCCTCCTGGGCAGAGCAGCGCCGTGAACTCGTTGCAATCATCGATGCCGACCGGACGCTGCCGACCATCACTAGGGAGATGCTCAGCAGCGTCAGGAACTGGGACGCGGTCACTGCCTTCTGTGAGGCTGTCATCTCACGAAAGGAGGCGGCGGCTCGTGTGTGATCGATCTTTGGTGACACGTTCCGCCACCGGCGACTCGGGCGGCGCAGGTGCGAGTATCCGCGCCTGATGCTGCCTTAGGCGAGTCCGCGGGTGACCAGACCGGGGACTTTAGTGCGTCACCCGCAGCGAGTTACCACGAGACCACCGCTTATTGGCGATTCGACTGCGAATTTTTCTAGTACATAAATTACCCATCCAACTTTGACCCTTAAAATCTTTTTAACGAGGGCCCAGTTGACCCTAATATCTGGTAGTTGTAATACCCTCGGGCCCCCTCTACCACCCCACCAAAAATCATGGAAATCCCCGACCCACGCGTCTGAGGGTCTCCTTGTAAGTTATACTCTGTGCCTATATTTTACTATTTCCTATACTTTGCATATTAAAAATACAATTTTAATCGTTTTACTGTTATGAGTTTTGGTTTTTAATTAAAAATTTTAAAATTTACATTATGTTGATTTTTGAAAATCTACTTCTCCGAAGAATATATTACAGATTGATTATAAGCGCCAAGGCTCAAGACTGGTCATTCTATGAACTCTACGCGTTGTTGACTGTAGTCTAAACTAGTGTAGTGCATTAGTGTGCGTCGATATCGGAACGTAGCAAATTGCCTACATGCGAGAAGTGCCGATTACCGATAACCCTCTTAAGGATTAATAGTCATGGTCAAGGACCAAATCTGCTATGGGGACCTAATTAAGTTAGTTTCTCATATAGTTACGCAGTAACGCTTAAATTTATAAAGAAGTTATAGCTAAGAAGTTTTATCAACATCTGTCCCTTAGTTAAGTTGAACTATTAAAGCGGCTGTATCAAAAAGATTTTCTTTGAAAATATTAGCATTTTATGAACATACATAAAGAATTATCATTTTAATCATAAAATAGAAGGCACTGTCCACGACTTCACTGGCTTATTTTGGAAACTCATTTTAAAGGTGTTATTTTCATCATCAGACTTATTATACTTTTTCTAATTGAAAGATATAATCCTATGTGCCTCTCTGTAGTTCAAAAATAATGTATGGAAATGTTTGAACACGATGGTCGATGGTGTAGATAATTTGATTGCGTAACTAAAATTATAATGTTCAAAGGTCGTGAAATAAATATTTCGGTGTTCTTTATGCCTAAGCTTTCGCCCATCACTTGGCGCGTAGACCAAGCCGTCCAGTTTGAATTATAAATAAGGCGGACGCAAGCGCACCTGGGACAACATCGCGGAATGGACTACTGAAATAATGTTCATGTTTATTTTTACGTCGACATTAAGTCCCCAGAGATTAGCGGCGAGATTACGTCAGATGTTGCTTTCAAGGAGTTCTTGGTTCTGATTATGTGCTTAACTCATAAGAAGTAATATTAATTCTCATTTTCAAAGTTATTATTAATGTGAATGTCTAAATAAGGTACGGTAAATGTATTAATAAATAGGTTACATTAACACTAATAATGCACAGGGAAGATAACGACCGTTAATGTCGAGTGTCATTATTCAGTAACTCACACAACGAGTTTAGGTATAATTTGTCTATCTGGTAATATCTGGTTGACCAAGCTTCGCTCGGCATATTTTTATCGAATTTATTTAGATACTAGCAACCCGCCCTCGCTTCGCTTCGGTTTCAGTCGCTTAAACCCGCATAGTTCCCATTCCTGTGAGAATACCGGGATAAAATATAGCCTATGTTACTCCCTGATATTATAGTTTTCTATTGGTGAAAGAATTTTTGTTTCGGTGGTTTAAGCGTGAAAGCGTTACAAACAAACAAACATACAAATAAACAAACAAACAAACATCCTTACTTTCGCATTTACAATATTAGTATGGATATATTACTAAAAACTAAAAAATAAAATATGAAAAATATATAAAAAATTACAAAAAGAGAATAATAATAACACCGAGATTCGAACCGACGCTGTTTGATTGAAAAAATAACAAAATTAAAACCTGTCACCTTCTCATTTGAGCTATCGTAACTCATGACGTTGCTATCGAAATTTGAATGCATATTCTTTTATAATTTAATGTCATTGTTTATTTTGCTAAAAACACGGACAAAACAACATTTTCTATAAATAAAACCTAGCTAAATCGATTTTTTATATATACCTAAAGGTATATATATATATATATATATATATATATACACACAAGAATTGCTCGTTTAAAAAGATATAAGACTATCATGTCAATCCGCAATGCAGATAATAAATCATGTTTTCTTTTTTTTCGTTAAGCACTGTAACTTTAGGCCTTGCGTAAAATTAATTTGTGAACCAGAAAAATAAAATGATAATTTCGTTGAATGTTCAAGTTTATGTCCAGTAATAAGAGCAAGACATGTTTATAGGGCCCAAAGGTAATGAAACTATTCTTTACGAGTATTAAGCTCATTAATTCTGGATACAAAAGATAGAATTAAATATGCGCAAAATATAATTTTGCTGCCAAATTACCTACTCTTACGTATTCTGGCCTTGAAGTAGAAGAAAGTCTAAAGATCAATACTAATATTGAAGTAATACTTTAATTTGAGATTCATTGGAATTTATAAGAAAACGTCTGTTCATTCAGCAGTTATGCTACAGGCCCGAATCGAATACACGAACTTACTATACCTCTATTTGCAAGGGAAATTAAAAAGAAAAGATACTATAGGTACGACAGTAAAAAATCGTGGCGTTGCAAAAAGCCATGATTTCTTTCCTACCTTTCTTATCTATGGAAGTCTTTAAACCGGCTAAAGGACCATCAGGGGGAATGAGTGTTCGCGACGGCGATCGGCGTCCCAGTAGGGGACGTCGATGGGAGAGGGTACTCCCTCGGGGTATTCCGTCGGGTCGACCACTGAAGTTAAGGCACTTTGCACCGGTGGTCGGCCCAACGACGAGGGCGACGTGCTATATGGGTGGGTTACGGGTGTGCGTGCTTACGCCCCTATGTCACCCCGGACGCAGTCAGGTGAGGAGTGCGCAGACCGTAACCCACCCCAAAAAAAAAGTATCTACCGGGAAGTTTATAACACCCACTGCAATTGAATATCCGCCTTCCAAGCATGGCGCTTAAGATATTATCTACGCTTTTTCGGGTGATGGTATCGATAAGTTGATAGAAAGAGAGATATGTGTCGTATGGAATTTATTCACACCTTAGTCATCATCATCCTGCTATCTCACTTAGAGTCAACTCAATATGTTCTCTGCTTTCCTAGTACATATGTCAAAAATTATTGGCAATAGTTCTACTATCAGCCGCCTGCCTAATGTCGATCTTCCCTGGCAATATAGTTGTCCACCAAACAGTATAGCCTATCGCCATCCATTGCTGGACATGGGCCTCCGTCATGTTACGCCACATAGGTTTTTCACCAGGTCATTGGTCCACCTATGACGCCGTCCTACACTACATCGTTCGATTCGTGGTCGCCACTCGAGAATCTTTTTCCCCAGCGGTTGTCGGTTCATGGTTTTACGATACCAACGAATAATGCGAGGATTGATCACAACACAGCAATTTTACTATACTCGTTAGTGGTAATGAATTACTGATTTTTCGAATTACCATTAATCAAGTAATATGGTGGTAATCAGTTACTAAACATAAATTTAACTAAACATTAATGATGGACACTTCGCGTGATAGGTTGAGTTTGTCTTATAAATAAACTAATCTATTCTGGTATTGAAATCAATGAAGTAACTATTTATAGATATGTAATGCATACGTACATGTGCTCCATATGTCCAGTATTGATATTTCGATACATTTCTTTAAAGATATAATGCCGCCTATATTTTGATAGGCTATGGTCTGACGATACCCCACCACAAACCGCTGCCCTTTTATATCTATCTACCTCTATTTGGAGTGAATATCTGTACAGAGTTATATATACACTCGTACTACGAAGTAAAGCCTTCACGACGATAAGAACATAAATTACAGCCAACAAATATACATTAACGACTTATTTGATAACATAAACAATTGTCTGGTATTGCAATCATGATATGGCTTGAGAGTTCAAGATCTAGTTGAATCATTACTGAAATGTAGCGATAGGTACTTGCTTTAATACCCTTGCCCTTTCTGATGTTCATGTCACTCGCATACTCTGGAATATTGGTATCGAAAACGTCATCCGCGTCGAACATGTTACAGATGATGGTAGTACTTCACCAATTCCTGCTTATTGGTGAGTACTTTGTTTTATACCAGAGAGATACCAGCTACTAGTTAATTCTCCTAGTTTTACGAATTTCAGTACATAAAAGCCATTGACTCGCAATAAGTTAAAACCGGGATAGATGCCGAATCGGGATAGACGCCTTGTTTTCAAAAAACCTACCTTCCCAAATTCGCGACTAAGAATTAATGGTATTAGTAGAAGCTTTAGTCATCCCGCACATTATTTGTCAACGGGCTGTCATCATTGAGGCCATATTTTGTTCGTATGTGTAGTTTTCTCCGCGACGAACTCCAAATTTTATCGTTGTATAACTTTGTATGTAGTAATAAATTCGGGTATATTTTTTATTACGTCAATATACTGATTCATTAAGTGTGCATCTATATGTAAAGAGATGCTACTTTATTTTTTATTATGAAAAAATACTTGGCCATCTATCCCTATCAAAAAGGATAGTTGCCCTGATTTTTCATTTGAAATATATATCCATAGGGAGGCGCAGGCGCAAATATCTGCGCCTGATGCCGCCCTAGCTGAGGCCGCGGGTGACTGGACTGGGGATTTTAATTCGTCACCCGCAGAGAGGCTGACCGCGCGACGGCGACCGACGTCCCGGGTCAATGACGTCGAGAGGTAAGGGTACCCGAACAGTATTCCGTCGGGCCGACCACAGTGGACAAGGAACTCAGCACTGATGGTCGGCCTAATGGCGAAAGCGACGTGGCTACGGGTGGGTTAGGGGCCCGCGCGCCGTCCTTTCATCGCCCCGGACGGAATGGATGGCGTGTGCGCTTACCATAGCCCACAAAACAAAAAAAAAATGCGAGCTCGAGTATGTTCTTGGACTACAGAACAACTACAGTCAGCTTTCGGTGAAATTAATACAAAAGCGTGGGAATAAACGAATTTTAACTATGGTTACGATGGAAAGAAACAAAATATCATAATTGTTATTTATATCATATTAGTATTATTTTGTAATGCTTACAATTAAAAGATTTGAGAATAATTAAAAGATTTGAGAATATATATAGCATAATATTTTTCGTAATTAGAACCAAATTTCTTGGAGAAAATTGCTGTTTTACACATGAAAGGCATGTATTTCGCACTGCGGGCACCTATCCTCCTCATTATTTCCATGGTGGGGCAACTATCCACACAAGTAGGCATCTATCCTCAAAAAACGAAACAAGCAAGAAACACCTGGTAGTAAGTGATATTTCCGCATAATTAACCTTTGTAATACCAGGGGCAGAGCTAGGGCGCTGCCGACCATGAAAACAGTGTTACTCTTAAACTTCGTTTAAAGAAGAACGTATCATAGCGTTCGGGCAACACAGCAGTAGGTAGTTCATTCCAAATACTGTACGTTCATGCGAAAAGTAATGGCTGAAAACGTACAGTTGAAGATCATAATGTTTCCAGATGCAATGGATATTGGCCCAATGGTGAAGGGGTGAAAATACGGAGGGTCATGGCGCCGCCCTTGCATCGCCCCGAATAGCGTGGGCGACGTGTATGCTAGAAAAAAAAAGTGAAATGGATGTATCCTGTTACAGTGTCAAATAGTACGTTAGCAAAACGGTGATGATGATATCAAATCAAAGAGTTCCTTAAAGCATTCTCCCCTGAAAGGACCGGTAGAATACACAGAGTGGCCCAAAGGCTCTCTGTCATTCCAGCGACTTCAATCAGTCCATAAGATTGGGGTCATGAACGATTTGAATAACGCATCTTTGTAGGGAGCCGAATGGGTCTAATTGATATTTAGGCGCTCCTAGAGATGTGAGCTGTGGCTTCAAATAGGGACAAACTTGTGCCTTTTATAACACAAGACGCTGTCTCGGTGTAAAGTACTGACTGGCTCTATTCAAAACCAATCTGGCGTTCTCCATCAAATGACTTCCAAACTGAACTTTGTTCTATATATTTCGATGACTAGGAACCCTAATATTATCAGAAATTTGGAGAGATGCTTCTTGAAACTGAGGCGCCATGACAAATGGGTCCTTCTTTGCAGTGAACGCTTGTCTTTACGGGATTGAACTGAGTTCCGTATACCCCATACCGAGGCCGGCTCCATAGAGCGCTCGATTTTCGATACAATTTCAATCCTTCTTGCCTGTAAACGATATTACATTAATAAAATAAAAATATTATATATTCGAAAATAATAATAAATCTTCTATAACTTGTGTGGTTATATCAAGCAGCGAGCAATAACTAACTTAATGGTTATTATTATAATAAAAATAAAACCTTTAGTCGTTAACATAAGTATGGGACTATTGTTCTAGAAAATTCTACATAGAAAAGTACTATGACATTTTTCTGCAAACAAATTTTAAATAATATTTATGAAGTCTAGAATTAATTCTATAAAACAACAATGCCGTCTAGGGACGGACGAAAGAAGCGAAGCTTTGCAGTGTAAAGCGTAGAAACTAAGCGTAAAAGTAATTCTATGCAGAAAAATAGAGGAGAAACAAAAAAGTGAAGGATCAATTGTACAGCTATATACAAGTACTTCAAAAATCTTTGTGTGGCAATGGAATAACAATACAATTAACCACCCCTTTCCTATCTTGCCCGTGGTTGTCGCAAAAATTGACTAAAGGATATCAAATTCATATAACATCTATTTAAGAGGAGAAGGAAAAGTCGAAATAAAATCATATGCCAACATGTCTGAACATCGTGGTATAGTATATCAATTTCTCTTCCATCGTGGAGGAGACACGAGCCTAGCAGTAGGACATCAATAGGCTGCTGATATGATGATGGTGATGAATTAAAAAATCATTCATTACGTACCTTTTGAAATGGAACTGACGGATCTTATTTCTTTATGGCGTATACAAAACAGGCTATACTACAGTTATAGCTCAATTTTACGCTGAGCTGCCTGCGAAATTTTAACTGCTTTTAATAATACATGGATGGAACAGAACTATAACTGATTTCGAGTCGACCACTGAAGACGAGGAACTCGGCTCCGGTGGTCGGCCCAACAATGAAGGCGACGTGCTATGGGTGGGTTACGGGGCCGCGCGTCATCCCTCTGTCGCTCCGGATTAAGCCGGGCGGCGGGTGAGCCTACGGGCGGGTAGCCCACCCCCAAAAAAAGGACTATAACTGATTGAAAAGAGATCTTAGAATGTAACCATTCGTCATATGTATTTGTACATGTTTAATACATATCTTAATTACCTCTAAAACTCGGTGAAAATCTCGAAGTATGCGGTTTTCAAATTATGTTTAAAAATAGTTTTGAAAATATTCACTTGGTTGCATTCATAACAAAAAACATAACTTTTATATGAAGCGTAACATTTCTTTTCTAGCACAGCGAATCGACCTCCATAACGACAAAACGTAAATAGGTAAGTACGGTTAACAAAAAAAAAACTCATTTGCACTCGAACACACTACAGCAGTTGTACGTTGAGCGTCAATCTCTCAGAACAACGACTGGTATGTGTATGGAACAAGAGATGTCACAAAGGCGATTTTAAATTAATTAAAAAATTGCGTGATATTTTTTTTATACACATAAAACAAAGAAATTCAAAGATTATCATCATCATTTCAACTTATATACGTCCCACTGTTGGGCTCGACCCTCCTCCACAATAGGAGGAAAATTGATGTTACCATACCATGCTAGTTGAACAGGTTGATATAGGGTTTTATTTAGAGTTATTCTTCTATTGCATGGATGATGTATGTCTATAGATGCACTTTTACAATATGCACGAGCAAGAATTGTATTCTTATTCCGTTACCACATAGATTTAACGTTCGAAATTTAAATATATTTTCTAATAAATGATTTGACTGTATGTCTTTTCTACACCTACTTACCCACGGGAACCATAATAATCGGCCCAAGGATTACGAGAAGAATACAAATTCTTCATCACACTTCTTATAACACTAACTGGTAATCTAATCCTTATGGTAGCTAAAAGAGCTAATATAACCTTGAAATACTTACAGTTTCAAAAATTGTAACTAAGACCCATTGCTATTACGTCAACATTCAAACAAAAAAAAAAGAAACGTAATCGGTTTATGTCTTTAGGAGCATGGTACTCAAATCACACTATGCCTCACAATTTAATTTTTTGTCTGATTAATCTAGGTCATACACATTACTCTTTAGGTTTTAGTATATTATCGTCATAATTATTATCTTTATTGTCAACCAGCAACCCGCCCTCGTTTCGCTTCGGTTCCAGTCGCCTTACCCGCATAGATCCTGTTACCGTGAGAATACCGGAATAAAATATAGCCTATGTTACTGATATTATAGCTTTCCATTGGTGAAAGAGTTTTTGAAATCGGTTCGGTGGTTTAAGCGTGAAAGCATAACAAACAAACGAACTTACTTTATAATATTAGTAAAGACAAAACTGTTTAACTTAAAACCCTTGTTAATTATTTTTATAAAAGTATTCATAATAATTAAGAACTTTTAAATAAGTTATTTGTCATGCAACTGTGAATTGGAGGACTAAATACCTAGACCTGAATAAAAAAAATATAATACCTTTTTATAGTGATAGTTAAATTGAAAAGCCGCTACTATTCTATTCCTTGTACGATACTTAAGTTCTAGTGGCTCGAGTAACTCGCTTCGAGTACCCATTTGTCCGTCACTGACCGTTTCAAGTGCCTACCAAGCGTTGTCCCGTATATTTGTTTAGTTTAGCTCACTGGGGTTACATAGAATGGTAGACAACCTAATTGGTATTGTTAACATGTATACATGCTTGATATCGTAGTAAAATATTTAGTTTTATTTTAATGGTTCGCGATTATTGTTCGTGTGTGCCAGTTTTATGGGTTTTATGTACTTTTGTTCACTAATATACATGTATGGTTATTGGAATATTATACTGTACAACATTACATATATTGCTATTGTTATTATGGATACATTTTTTTAAAGACACTATCTGTACTAAGGTCAGTATCTTAACCACTACGGCATCTGTGCAATCACATGATTTATTATGAGATAAATTTCTACGATATAGTCATCATCGTGACCTTAGGCCATATACATTCCACCGCTGGGTTTGGACTTCCTCTATAATAGAAGAGAAATTGATGTAATAAATCAAGATCTTTAGACGGGTTGTTATAGATTTTTATTTCAAGTTTTATTATGCGTAATTGTAGTAGACATTTATATATAAACTAGCTTTTGCCCGCGACTTGGTCCGCTTAGAAATCATGTGTGGCAGAGGCAATCACAGATAACTGTGTAGTGCGTTCAGGGTTCTAGAGGCTCACTGATGCTCTGGATGATTCAATGTCAATCTGGTATATCAGGGAGGCGCTGTTATCAGGGGGTGCTTCTATAGCTAAGGCGGCTGACTACAGACTAATTGAAGCGGCGTAGTGGTCTCTACGTGACGCGCGCAGAAGACTTTGTGCTAACACTTATGTTGTACTGCTCTCAGCTGAGCTCGTACTTGCGGGTGATTGTATGGTACATTAGCTGAGACTGGACCCTCTAAGTGCTGGGCTTAATTTAAATAAGCGATACGTTTGGCCACATTCGGTATCGAGGTGGTGATTCGATGAGTCATGATGCCGCCTAGAGTAGCTCTATATAAAACAAATGATTTGCTGTTTCATAGACCCTGTAGCTATACACCCGTCGGCACAGTAATCATCATTCATCCGGTTCCACTCGGTCGAGGACCAGATAAAATATTTGGATTTAGTACTCGAAGGGCGACGGTATTTCAGGAGCATTTTTATCGAATTACTCCCCGGCTCGTTAACACGGTGTTAAATGTTGACGTCTATACGAGAGACTGGTTCGATCAATGGTCCTGTACGGTACATGTGTATGAGCAAGTTCTGACTTGTCTTAAAACTTTCTTCTGACCCTCATAGAAAGCCATGGTGTTTAGTGTTGCACGCGGATACAGCACCATGTCGACCGAGTTAGCGCGTGCTTTAGCCAGAACACTCCCGTAGGATTTAAATGAAGCCCTCCCACAATTGTGGTTCCAGCTAGGACACAGCAGACATACTTATAAGGTCTGTGTTGCCTGGGTAGAGCAGCGCCGAAAATTCATCGCAAGCATCACTGCCGAAGCTGCCGACCATCACTTAGATCATAGTCGATAGGTCAGGAACTGAAATGAGGTCGCCATCTTCTGCTTGGCAGTTATTTCGCGTAAGAACTCGCGTAAGGCGGAGCGAGTCAGGAAGAACAACTTCCAAGCTGACTTGTTCCATCGCTGTGGAGTCAGGTGGTGGCTAACCCGAGTGCTTGCGCTTTACTGTCTTTACATGATAGAATCATACTTTCGACAATCGTCCATCTAATGGCACCGGCCGGTCCATCCCAAGCGAGAGAGTCAGAAGCCCAACTTTTTGAGGGTGTTCGCCTGTGGTGAGTTTTGGTGATGCCTGTAGTATAACCTAACCCCATTGTACGTATTCACACTCCCTTCATTTTCTTCACGGTAGGCAGCGACCTGGCAAAAGGCATGAGTAGTATCACTTACCATTAGGTGCGCTGTTTGCTCGTTTGTCAACAAAAGCAATAAAAAAACCAACCTAGTCAAAGACGTGGATGGATGAAACGGGGATTAATTCTCCACCCGTAGAAAGACTGAACGCGCAAGGTCGGTACCACGACAACATAGTTTGCTGCCTGGGGTCAAAAAAGGAGTGTTCGAATGACCCTGCACGACCTTCTTTTTCTATTTATTTTACGAACTATGAATTTTGTGCTATACCACTAAGGAACATATAAGTCACAAAGATATAAGTGACGGACACAAATTACACCCAGTCTCAGAGCAACAATTTTGCGATGACACAAAAGATCGTTGTAGTTAATCATTGGCGTTGTATGAATTTATTACTTGTGTGTTAGAGTGAAAAATATCAAAGCATATTTCATTCCCTATTAGGGTGCAACCCTTAGAAAAGAATATATCCTCTGAAGGTTGATTTTCAGAATAATTTTCTTTTATAATAATTCTTCTTGTATCGATTTTCATTCAAGTAAGCTGTGTAAGTTACTATAGTTTTTTAACTATCCCACGGGAGCTCTTTAATTTGCCGTGATTGAAAGTATCCTAAATGTTGACCGGGGATGTAAGGACCACTATGCAAAATTTCATTTAAATCGGTCGAATAGCTTCGAAACCCGTTTAATTAGCCCGTACAAACCTATAAATAGACAAACAGACCGAAACAAAAAAAAAATGGTGGTATCTAAACACATGGAAGAATAAAGAAATTCAATTCGATAATCGTAGAGAAATATTTAAAAATCGTAACGAAGTCTGCTTGCCTTCGGGTTGCCCACATGTCGACTACGTACGTCCCGCCCCCTTACTTTAAACTCTAAGTAGGGTGTAGGGAATCGCCAATAATAATTATTAGGAACTAATAACATAAATACAAAATTTTATTGAAATAATGTAAGTAAATACGAAAAACTTTTATACCTACTAAATTTTTACTCCTCTTTTACCCCCTTTGGGGATTGAATTCTCAAAAAGGGATATCGGCAATAATCAGTATTAAGAACTAGTAACCCAAATACAATAATTTCATTGAAATAACTTTAAAATCAGAGAATTTTCATACTAACTTTGGACCTTCCTTTTATTCCCTTAAGGTATGATTTTCGAAAAAATATTTCACACATGTTTCATGATTTTCAATGAAAAACTTTCGTACTGAATTTCATTTGAATAACTTCAAAAAAGGTAAAGTTTCATACTAATTTTGCACCCCCTTAGGGGATGAATTTTAAAAAATCCTTTCTTAGTGCTCCCCTACATTATAAAAGGGACCTCTGTGCAAAATTTCAAGTTTCTAACCCTTATAGTTGAGACCCTGCGTTGATATGTAAGTCAGCTTCTCCTTTTATATATATAGATCAGCGGACAGAGAAAGTGGTGGTGAATCATACTCCATCACCTTACGGGGAAATCAATGTATTTACAGACTGACAAATTTAATATAATAGTTTCATCATCATCAAGCATCATTCTGCTCTTATCGCAATTACTTGTGGTTAACGCAATATGTACTCTTCTTTCGCAAAAATCAAAAAAGTCTCGCTTTTTTTTTGTACAGGCGCCTGCGTGATGTTAACCTTCCATTGGGCGGAATGTAGCCAGGGAGAAGATAAAGATTTATACGGTGCTACCACTTTCATCATTAGAAAATTTATATTAATAAAAATATGCATGATTGAATTTTGGCAAAAGCTATTATTCACTTCAGTTTACATTTCATATTTAATGCCTTCCATTAAAATTTGTAAAATATTCATCACCGAAAACGTGCTTAGTATCACAATTTTACTGAGTAATTGGAAGACGTCTCAACTATTACTAAAGCACTTTAACCGAGCAATAGGTTAATCTCCCTAACTGAATATAGAACGCTGATGCATAATAACCCTAACTACACTAATATTATAAAGAGGAAAAAATTGTATTTTTGTGTTTGTGTTTGTAATGAATAAACTCAAAAACTACTATGCCGATTACAAAAATTCTTTCACCATTGGAAAGCTAAATCCCTGAGTAATATAGGCTATATTTTATGCTGGTATTCCCACGGGAACGGGAACTACGCGGGTAAGGCTACTGTAACCGAAGCGAAGCGAGAGCGGGTTGCGGGTTGCTAACATGCACAAAAAATGTCATCAATATCGGTCCAACCGTTTAGGAGGAGTTCGGTGACATACACACACACGTACGCAAGAAATTTATATATAAAGGCTAGCCGGTTTGGCCCACCGTTTTGTGCGTTCGACAAGTTTAAAAAAAGTACAAAATATTGTTATCCTGAGTACATTTCTCTAAAAATTAACCTATAATTCATCGCAGCCCACATACGTCATACAGTTGGGCTCGGGCCTCCTTCACAATGGGGGGGAATTTGACTTATTATACCGTGCTGGTCAGACATGTTGGTATAGGGTTTCATTTCGAGTTTTCCTTCTCTTATTATATCTCTTATTCTCTTATTATCTCGCTTTTTCTTATTATCGTATAATTACCGAAATATATATCCATGCAGATAAAGAATGATAAACTGAACCAACCTTGTACCAAACCATCTGATAAGCGTGGTATAGTCAAATTCTCTCTTATTGTGGAAGAAGCTCGAGCCCAGCATTATATGAGCTTTAATAATGATAACTACCACCTTATAGATAACCTTCCCAAGGGAGGGATATTGCTATGATTGCCAGGCTTGACAATCCAATTGGTAATCAGATAGTGCGAGGGTTTAAAACATTTTTTATTCTTATTTTAACCATAATACTTAAGGTCTTTTATCTTCCACAGTTAGAGAAAATTATAACTAGGATTTCATACGAGTCAAAAAATTAGCTATCTCAAAATGACTCCACATGTCACCCGAGTAAAGCTTCTACTTTTATAATGTTGTTAACATTTATGGTCATTTCGTCGTTTCTATGGGTCGCAGCGTTATGTTTTACGACTTTGTAACCTTTTTCGATAAAGTGGCTACAAACTGAATTGTACTTCCCGAGATTAGAGCTTGTTTTTAAATACTAGGAGTATATTTTTAAAAATATAAATTCCATCTGGTGAAGGGAAAATATCGCCACTCCCTATATTGCTCGTAGATGTAAAAGTAAAAGATGACTAAGGTATATATAAAGTATATAACATGCAAGGCAAGGCAAAATCGACATAAAACCCTATGTCAACATGTCTGATCAGCATGGTTTAATAAAGTTTCAAGCCCAACAGAGGGACGTATGTAGGCTGAGATGATGATGAGATGAATAACAATAATATCTATATTCGCAACTAATTCGTTTTAAATAACATCACAAGCGTTCCTAATTAATATTACCATAAGAAGGGTTGTATTGTCGAATACGTTTAAGACCAATGTCAAGCCGATAAACGAATCTTATGTTCTTCACGTCTTCTTCACGATTCATGGTCCATAGTTATCAGATTCACAAAAATTCCCTTGTGGTTATGGAGTAAGAATACAATTCACCACCCCGTTTTCCGCCCGTGAGTGTTGTAAAAGATGACTCTGAAGATTGCTTGAAGAAAGGGACTAAGTGCAGAGATGACGTCGGATAGAGTGGTGTGCTAGAAAAGGACATATTGCATCGACTGATTTGACATTCGACAAGTAATTGAGATAAGAGCGCGCTGATGATGATAACAATGATGAAATATCAAATTATTGGACACTAGCATATAGTGGAAGGAATGCTGAAAACTGCTTTGTTAGATCAGTACAATAGGCTGTTATAAACATTTTTGCGAGTTTTCCTTCTCTTAATATTATTCATTTTATTTTTAATGTATGTAACATTAATTGCATTTAACGTAAGCGAGTAATTATTAAATTTTGACCCACATTTTGATACAAATTTATTGCGAGTACAAAAAGAAAATGATTCTATATGAAAAAAGTTATATTATTTTTGATCAGTATTTATAAAATATGTATTAACTAATTATATAGCAGGTAGATACAAATCTCTGTAATAAAGATAAGTTGTTGAACTTAAAACATCTTAGTCCGCCCATAATCATGGACGCTGTAAAGTATTCCAAACGTTAAGCAATCAAAAAAACAAACGCGATAAAATCCGTAAAAATAGTTTTATTTATAATATGTAATACTCGCGTAAACATCAGAAATCATTACACGCAAATAAGTTGTCATTCTTACTGTGTCACCAAATAAATTATCGTTGTTGATGAAAACGCTCATAAGAGCTTTTATAGTCATCGTAAACAAACAAAGAAAAGAAGTTTTAATTCCAGTAAACACACATTGAATAATGATCTTAAATAATACCACATAACATGTTGAACTATAAAATATTCTGTGTCTAGTAGGGAAAGGTAGATATATATCAGCATAAGCTAGTTGATAAAATATCTAAGACGGATTTCAGCCTTATTGTGTACTTCTTTATTTTCTGTTATGTGTAGCTATGCTTTTCGTATTTTTTTTTTATTGCAAACGGTGGCAAACAAGCAAACAGTACACCTGATGGTCAGTGTTGCTGCCACTTTTGTTAGACCGCTGCCAAATATGAAGAAAGTGAAGGGAGTGTGAAGGCGTGTAATAAAGTTCGGTGAAACTAAAGGCATCACCAAAACCTACCATACTCAAACACCCTCAGAAAGTTAGGCTGCTGGCCCCTCTCGCTCACCGAACGAAGCGCAGTAACAAATTGCTACTATTCGGACGTCGATTTTCTGCGAGAGTGTGGTACTATCCCGGACAAACCGGCCCGCGGCTGTTGGCAGACCACTGTCAACAGTGTGGACCTACCACAACAATTTTTTTATTATTATACTGGAAAATGCTTGAAAAAAATTATGTATTATGTTAATAGTAATAGGCTATATTTATATTTTTTATTCAAAGATGCGGCATAAATTGGATGCAAAAAGCGCGTGAAAGAGAAGCTTGGAAAAGATTAGGAAAGGTCTACGCCGTAGAGGCGACTACTACATTATAATAACAAAAAGTTTTACAGTAATTAGTTAATAAGTGTGTTTAATATTGTCATGTCCTGTTTTAGTTATTTCACAAATTTTTATATTGTGTAAGTCAGTAGAAAAAAGGCTATTTTATTTTATTTATTTATTTTATAATATATATTTTCCGTATGGTAACGGAGTAAGAATACAATTTAGTACCTTTTTTCTTGCCCGGGGGTATCGTAAAAGACGACTAAAAGATTATAATGTGCATACAACATCTATGCTATGAATAACTCGAAATAAAACCCTGTACCAACCCATGTGACCAGCGTGGTGTAGCAGGTGAATTTTACTCTCATTGTGGAAGAGGCTCGGGCCCAGTAGCGGGCAATATATGAGCTGTGATGATGAATTTGAAAAATATGCTATAACAATTATAGGTAACACATACGTTTTTGATTTTAAATACTGTATAATCATAGTAGATAAACAAAAAGTATTTAAAGTTCATTGAGCTAAAGTAAAGCAACTCATGGGTCGTGCTTACCTGGATTTTTCCAGCTGTTCAAACACTGTTGAGTCAACCGTTTCATGTTGACTTAACCGCTACTAGTCCTATATATACAGTATCTATATTTTTACGTAATATAATGTTTAGAAATGTAATGTTTAATGTAGATTTAATTGACAATATACTACGTTTTATTTTCTGCTCATGCATCTCCTATTGTTACAAGGTCCTACACCTAGTGTGAATATCGAATGACTATTACACGTTGACGAAGCACCTTAATGAAAGTCTTTATTTCAAATATGATTTAATGATTTAATGTACATATTTCTTAGTTGATATCCGTAAAGGAAAAATAGTAATAAGAGATTATATTTTTGTTTATTCGAAAAATGTAAAAGTTGTAAGTAAACAATCTTTGATTAAATATGGCGCGTTCACAACTCAGAATGCGCGGTATTTGCCTCAAATGTGTCGTTATAACTTCTGACAGCAATGCCCCACAGTGCTGGTAGTCAACTCAAAGGTAGAGAGAGGATACGCAGTAATTTGTGAGGACCCATAGCATCTTAAATATCTGAGAAAGCCAGCTAATGAACAATCAGATCAATCGAAAAAAAAAACACTTCACGATTATTTTTTTAAGAAATTTTTGATTACAAAATTAATTTTATTCGCAGAATGAAATCCACTGTGACGAATAACATCAACCAAAGGATACAAATAATGCAGTGCCGGCGTCATGTAACATTGTAACATGAATCTAAGTACTTTCTTCGTGTATATCACCAGCCTGTTATGGCTGAATCACACCGACGCTAAAATTGGTAAGTTGCTTCAATATATTTTATCATGTAGTTCGTGATATGATTTTAATATAACTGCCATGACTGCGAGGTGATTGAAGATATACGAAAGCTTTTGACGGCCCTTTTTTTGGGTGAGCTATGGTCAGCTGACCCGCCGTCCAGTCCAGGGTGACAAAAGAGCGAAGCGCAGCCCCATAACCCACCATGTTCCCTCCCCTTCACCATTGGGCTGACCACCAGTATCGAGTGCCTTGTCGTCGCGGCGGTATACCCTTTCAGGTACAATACTGTACCCAACGCCTCTCCTGCTGGACAGCCTAACGAGCAATGATGCCGCATCGTTCCGCCAGGCGGCTATCGCGCTCAAACTGAGCCGCTCCAAGCCCGCGTCTCCGATACCCACCGAATTGAGGGTCTAAAAACCTTGACCTTGGCGTAAACCGTATGAACGTTTACAATGATAGTTTAGTCTTTCCTCTACATAATAATACAAGACATTTATATAAGATGCCTGAACAAGGTGATATTATCGCTGTTCGACAAAACCCCATTCAATAGAAAAAAAAAGCAAACAAACAATGGTTTCAATCTGTACAAAAGCATTCAAGTACTATACAATGATTAATCTTGTACTTTACTGGACGCTCTCTTAGTGAAGTATTTACGGAGAATGCTATGGAAAATTAGGGTGTGGAAGTTTTGTCTCGAAGTATTCGAGGCTTAGCTCAGAGCGAGCTGTACTGCGTCTCATGTTTAGCTCAGTTTTAGTGTACCTATCAACCACAAGTTCCAATACTTGACTGGCTGAGAGCACGATGAACCATGGCCTGGTCACCGCTGCTTACCTTGCCCTCTGCAATAAAGCAAATACAAAAGTTAATAAACAAATACTACTAAAATTATTTTACGGATTTTATCGCGTTTGTATTTTATTTTTTAACAAGCTTTTATTAGCTTCACCTGTATGTTTGTTTGTAACGTTCACCTTTGAGCTTGATTTTGCCCTACTTTGAGTGGTCAGATTTTCTTTAAACTTTGCACATCTATCTAAGACCAAGTTAGCTAAATTAGCATCCTCTGATGGGATTATAAACAATATTAAACTATTCTATCTCGAATATCTTAACCAAATAAAACAAATATGTTACGATAAATTTAGAGAATATTTTGAAGAAGTAAAGTAAAAGGAATCTGGTACAAAATTATACAAAATCAGCTCGCTCGCGTACCTTGGTCCTGTAATAGCAATCTAAGCAGAACTTTTATTGTTATGGCATATAGATTACGATCAGGGCACTACCCAACCAGGAAGTTTGGACACCTCATGAAGAAAGTGGAATCACCAAATTGTGATCTATGTGGTACACTTGATGATGTCCAACACTTACTTATGGATTGTGAAAAAATTCGAAATTGGAGAGAGCACTTATTACTGAAGTACGACTTGAATTTATACGATGTTGGAATGTTTGTCAACATTTTATCAGATCCAACATCAAATGCAGCAGTAAATTTATATAAAATGTTAATATACCAAAGACTGCATGAACCTGTAACATCCTAGAATAAGATACTATATAAGGTACGATGGGACTAACATATTACTATGTAATAAAAGTCCCTAAATAAATAAAGATTAAAAAATAAAAATCTATCAAAGACCGATGACAATGCAATATGTAATCCGTTTTTTTTTTTTTTGCGGGGGTGGGTTACGGTCGGCGCACTCCTCGCCCCCTCCGTCCGGGGCGACAGAGCCAAGATTAAGATGAAACTAAAAAGTGTAAAATATTTTCAATATAGGCAGAAAATAATAATTAATGAAATACGAGTATATTAATGTTATTGTGAAAAAAGCGTGGGACGCTTTGTGCCTCATTTTCGTAAGTCTAGCACCCCACGCATTTTTAACTATATGTTTTTTTGATATGCTATCAAAGCGTGTTTTTTATTTTTTTAAACTATATTTATTTTTTATTCGAACATTGCAACAAAAATAGTTTTATTTATAATGTGTAATACTCGTGTAAATATCAGAAATCATTAAAAACAAAACTGTCGAAGCTCCCATCGCATACCGATTTAGCGTAGTTAGAACTACGCTAAATTAGGCATGTCTCTGCCAGAAACGTAAGGGAAGATTCTTTTTCGCTATTTAACTCTGATCTAGAAGTGCTCGGCGGCGGCCTTGATAGCTAAATGCCATCTTCATACATGATTCTTTATTCCAGATTTTGACAGTAATTTCAATGTTAATCAAAACTTCAAAGAAAAATATAAGACAGAATAAAACAGAGAAGAGCTAGTTTTTTAAGTTAATATAAACATAGGCGTTTATATTAACTTAAAAAACTAGCTCTGCAAGAATTTTAGTCCGCTTTACCCGACATCAATAATACACTTGAATGAAGTGCCAGTATCCATCAATCAATATCTCTACAATCTATTTAGGTTGTCGATTTATTATTCTCTTGTGCTCAAAACTGTCTTATTTACGAAAATTTCCTTTGGAATAAACTTACAGGTAAATTTACTGTTACAAGTGGACTTGAACATTCGATAAGTTAAACGTAAGACGTAAGAAAAAATAGAGTAATATTTTATCAATAATCAATTGACCATTCTTTTATTAATGTTATTAGTGGCAGAATTGATAATAACTTTAGGGTTCGGGGTTTTTATTTCAAGGTGAAATAATATTAGATTAGCTTAATATTAGGAATACATAAAAATAAATTGATCAATTCATGTAATACAAAATCAGATGTTAAATTTTTTATCACATTAATTTGTTTTAGTTATTTACGAAATTTCATCAATATAGTTTTGTTATGGAACTAAATTTATTTTACTAAAGGCTAGTTAATAGTTTTGGATGTATATGCTATTGCCAATCAAAAGGTTGCAACACAAAGTATGCTCTGACAACATTTGTAGCTACGTATCATCACGCGTGAGTGGTTTAATAGCGGCAGACGGGTATGAATAGACGGTCTGGAATGAGTAGACGACATTCGCTGGTCGGAGCCTCTAAAAGTAGAGAAACAGTGAAGTAATTGGATATTGCAAGTGTATATTAAGGTTATGTTACTAAGTGTGTATTTATAAAGATGAAATTATGTAGACATACGTGTTACCTATATAATACACGGGGTTGCCGTGCTGTTTATGGACATTACTAGCAACCCTCCCTCGCTTCGCTTCACTTTCAGTCGCATTACCCGCGTAGTCTCGTCCCCGTAGGAATACCAAGATAAAATATAACCTATGTTACTCCCTGATATCATAGCTTTCTATTGGTGAAAAAATTTTTGAAATCGGTTCGGTGGTTTAAGCGTGTATGCATAACAAACAAACATATGGTATCACCAAGCCTCAATGCACGCATACACACTCCCTTCACTTTCTGCGCGGTAGGCAACGGCCTTGTAAAGGTCCATGAGCGGCAGCAACACTTACCATTAGGTGTACTGCTTGCTCGTTTGCCACCGTTTGCAATAACAAAAAAAAAAACGTTCATATTTATAATATAAGTAAGGATAGAATGATCATTGTTACGGCCCATATATGTCCCACTATTAGACTCTGGCCTCCTCTATAACGACAGGGAACTTGACCAACTATACCACGTGTTTTGTTTCTCACGCTGTGCAAGTGCATATACGCACTGTCCCCTCGCCGGTGATAGACGAGGGAAGTGTGTGTGGGACTCGTCGGCCACATGAGTGACCGGCATACCCACTAAAACCACAACGGCCCCTGCCGCGTTTTTACGGGATGCTGGAGAGATCGCCTACATTCTACCCCAAAACCCCAACGCTTGGCCGTCTGGCCACGTCCTATCATCAATCAGGGCGGTGGGAGGAGCAGCGCGTAGCCGCGTCTCCTCCTCCCTGGCCGTCATCGGTGGAGCGAGTCAGCAGACGCAAGCGCCTCGCGTGCCCGCTCCGCGGCCTCCTTCCTTGTCCTGACAGCCTCACAGAAGAAGGCCATCGATGACCAGCAGCTGTCGCTGCCGAGCATCTTGAAGATGATGGTCGGCAACGAGGGGAACTATACCACGCTGAGGCAACGGATTAGCATAGGCTTTTATTTCGATTTTCCCTTCTCTTGTATAGATATTATCTATAAATTGTAACCCTATCATCTTTTACGACATCTACAACCAAGTAATGGGGTGGTCAATAGTATTCTTACTTTGTCACCACACGGAAATTCATCACAAAATAACTAATCGTAAAGTATAGTAAATATAAGACCCATATGACGACGGGTTAGGAACACATTTGTCATCACCCCTTACTTGTCCGTGGGAGTCGTAAAAATCGACTGAAGGTTCACCAGGAGAGTGAGCAGCAGCTCTTTTCTGGGAAATATATAAGATCTTACTGCGATCGGTAACCTGCCTGCCAAGCGTGGCGATTACTGCATTATCCCCTTATAATGATGATCAACAAAAAAACGGCCCCCATTCACGGCAGCTACTTAATGTTTTATAAAGGTCTACAAATTTATTCTCGCCGTTTTTTCTTAAACTTGAATAAATAGAGGGAATCGCTTTTGGCCTAGGACCGCACTTTGTGTCGTAACATGAGGTAGGCCTACGTCCAGTAGTGGACGGCGATAGGCTGAAATGATGATGATGATGATGATGATGAATATAAGAAAGAAGACGTTGGCATATTCGTACCTATATACTAATATCTAGTGGTATTAGGGTGGTAACAGCTACAAATAAGCATTACTAAGCTTTTCAATAATTTTTCTATAAAAAAATCTAATAATATTATTATAACAAAAACTTTATTTAACCATAGGGGGAAACCCCTATGGTTTTCATAACGGTTAAATATAAAACTGCACAAAAACTGACAAATGTTATTTAAAAGTTTCACAGAAATTTTCATGACGCTATGAAAAAACTAAACTAAAATTTTGTTGCAGGCTACTTCTGGCACATCACAGATCTTCATTATGATCCGTTTCATAGCTCCCCGGAGTTACATAGAGGTACTTTTTTGTTAATTAGCTTTATGTTGACGATTTAATTACATTTTTAACATCTACTGATATAAATTAAGACTATAAAGAATCGTATTAGTACAGGTAGCATTAATAATAATTATTATAAAAATAATTAGGTACTTTTTTGTTAACCGGGCGTATTGGCGATATGGACATTGTTCTTTTTTTATTGAACTCTTACGACTTTTATTCTCTTGACTCTTTTGTCTTGCCCTTAACTTGGCATTTGCTTCACAATTAGCACATGTGCGCTTGGCTGACGGAAGCGTACGAATATATATTTTTTTTTCTATTGCTGTTTGTCGCAAAGGAGCAAATGGTACACCTGATACTGCAGGTCGTGGACCTTTACTAGGCCGCTGCCTACCATAAAATAAGTGAACAGGGGAGGGAATGCGTGCAATGAGGTTCGGTGATACTAAAGGCATCACCAAAATCCACCGCACGCAAACAGCCTCTAAAAGTTAGGCATCCAGCTCTCTCGCTCACCGAACGAAGTTCAGTAACAAATTGCTACTACTTAGACGTCTATTTCGTGTGGTGACGGAGTAAGAATATAATTCACAACTCCCTATCTTGCCCGTGGATGTCGTACAAGACGACTACGGGATATAAAATGCACATAACATCTGTGCAAGAGAAGGAAAACTCGAAATAAAACCCTATCCTAACATGTCCGACCAGCATGGTATAGTAGGTCAAATTTCCTCCCACTGTAGAGGAGGCCCGAGCTCAACAGTGGGACGTATATGGGCTGCGATGAATGATGAATGAATGAAAGACGCTTAGAATAATAACGTATAGAAGGATAGTGTCAGTTCTTCGAAAGTTCGAAACATGAATCCAAAAATACTAATGGCGCGCTGACGATTACACACGTACACCACTATACAAATTATGAAATAAAATTTTGTTTTTATTAACATAAATCGTCGAAATACTTTTAAAAGTAATGTTAAAAACCTTTTTAAGTTTTTCAAATGTGTTATGCCACCATTTGAATGCACAAACCGTCATAATTACCTATTTATTTTTGGAGAGTTGCGTACGTACGTGCAGTACACTGACTTGTACATTACGGAACGGTTCCGGCGTAAGCTCCATTAGGCTCCAATTGAAATGCTTCACTTTTTGTGCGCGAACTTACCTTCTATACGTTATTATTCTAAGGAAAGACGTCTATTTTCTGCGAGAGTGTGGTACTACTCTGAACTAATCGGCCTACTGCCGTAGACAGAAGATGATCGACAGTGTGGTCTTACCATATAAAAATGTAATATCTGGTTGACCGAGCTTCGCTCGGAATATTTTTGTTGTATTTTTGTCAAATTTATTTAGATATATATTAATAAAAAATAAAAATTAAATAATGAAAAATGTCAAAAATTATTAAATTACAAAAAGAGAATAATAGTAACACCGAGATTCGATCCAACGCTGTTTGAATGCTAAAACAAAACTAAAAGAAAACTGGACAACTTCCCAACTGAGCTATCGTAACTCATGAAGTTGACGGCGAAATTTGAATTCATATTCTTTTAAAATTTAATGTCATTGTATTGTTTTGCTAAAAACACCGACAAAACATCATTTTCTATAAGTAAAACCTAGCTAGATCGATTTTTGGGCCTCGAAACCTCTGGTATGCCAAGTTTCATCAAAATCGTTGGTGCCGTTTCCGAGATCCTGAAAATATATATATACTAGCACACCCGGCCACGCGTTGCTGTGGCTAAGGTTTTTGTTATATTACATTTTAGTAAACTATTTATGCTATTGAATTATAGCTTATATGATACGTTTGTAGGTTTGACATAGTAGCACCATCTATCTATTAATTACTTACTCAATCCAGTCAACAGATATCGCCATCTGTTAAAATCGTTTGAAGTTAACAGATAATTGTGAATGTCAAATACTAGACAAATAATCTGCAATAAAATAATATTGTGACTATAAATTAAGATATAAGCTATCCTATCTTTCAAGTTGGATCAAACTGCACATGGTGTGCAAATTTGATTAAAATCGCTTAAGTAGTTTAGAAGTCCATCGCGGACAAACAACGTGACACGTAATTTATGTATATTAAGATATATATATATATATATATATATATATATATATATATATATATATATATATATATATATATATATATATATGTATACAAGTATTACTCGTTTAAAGATATAAGATTTTAACTATAAATTATTTTATTACTGCATCTAAATTATATTTAAAATAATAATTCACTTAGTCGTCTTTTCCGACACCCACGAAAAGGACAATCTCCGTGAATTTTATTCTTAATCGGTCTCCACACGGAGAAATACAACTTTGGACAAATACAACTATGTATTGAATAAATTATAATACACGGTATCCCTGGTAACAAAAACAACAATTTATTTATTTATTTTATTTATTATTTTTTATTTTATTTATTATTTGCTTACTAGCAACCCGCCCTCGCTTCGTTACGGTTTCAATCGCCTTACCCGCGTAGCTCCCGTCCCCGTGAGAATACCGGGATAAAATATAGCCTATGTAGTAACACAGGGAGTACCCTGATATTATAGTTTTCCATTGGTGAAATAATTTTTGAAATCCGTTCAGTGGTTTAAGCGTGAAAGCGTAGTAAACCCTTCGCATTTATAATATTAGTAAAGATCTATAAATATTCTACGCTAATAACTGTGAATACTATCACTCCCAAATTTTTTTTATGTGTGTAAAATTATCAAGAGTATCTCTCTTTAATGTTTTATGACTAATATATTTGTTACTAGCAACCCGCCTTCGCTTCGCTTCGGTTTTAGTCGTTTTACCCGCGTAGTTTCTGTTCCTGTGGGAATACCGGGATAAAATATAGCCTAGTTTACGCCCTGATATTATAGCTTTCCATTGGTAAAAGAATTTTTAAAATCGGTCTAGCCGTTTTGAAGATTACCCGGAATAAACAGACAGACAGACAAAAATTTTTTAATCTGTATTTTAGGCATAGCTGTCGTGCAAATAACCGTGTGAGCATGAAAAAAGTGTATTATTTTGACATTACAAACAGACACTCCAATTTTATTTATTGGTATAGATAACGTTCTAATGAAGGTATATCTTCAAGCAGATCATCAAATTTATCAAAAACTACGTGGAAAGTCTTGTTCTTCTTTTCACTGTGCTAAAAGAAATGTGTTCTTCTTCTATGCCAACCTGTACTTCTGTGTACTCTACCGGCTCTTTCATGGGGAGTGTTCTGAGGAACTGTTTGATTTAGTACCCCCGTCACCGTTTTACCACCTCACCATTCAAAACTGTAGCAGGGTGCTTTTAATTCAACTGGAAATGTCTTTTATTCTTTCATTTCTCCTACGTACGTGCAGGATCAGGAATAAACTACTTGCTACTCTATATCCCGAACCATTCGACATGTTCTTTTTTAAACAAGGTTTGAGAAGAGTATCTACTTTCTACACGGCAGGCCGCGGCCTAGAATTCCAATGGTCCATCTGCGGCAGTGCTTCAGTATCATCCTATCACTTATCATCAAGTTCCTTGTTTGCTCATTTGTCACCAGAACCATAAAAGCTAGGTGTTCGTGTATTAAAATATGATGATAATTTCTATGTGAGCGGGCTATGATTAGACACGCCGTCGATTCGTTTGACAGAAGGGCGGCTTTGGGTACCGTAACACACAGAACATAATCTTTTGACATTGTTCTTTGTGAACTAAAGAATTTAATTTTAATCGTCAACTTTTAGTACATTTTAAACCTCCATTAGTATTTAGTTTTTTAATTATTTAAAGTCACTCTGCTAGTCTATCGTTCATCATTAAGACAATTAGTTAGGTACCCTAATCAATACTGTAAGTCTGGTGTACGAGTCATTATTTATATAAAAAAATAAATTTGTTACCATATTTTATATTGTGGGGCTATTTTTTAAACGATAGATCATCTTGATTAATTATTCTAGGGATTAGGAGAGATTTAGTTTTTAGAACTAATTAATCTGAGGTATTTATAATTACGAGGCATCATGAGGTATTTATTTGTTTGTTGCCCTGTTTACGTTTTCTATCCATCTATCTAGGTACCACGACTTAGGCATAGGCAAGGGGAAAGTCTTATAATCGTCATTATTGATTCGCTTGGCGGTCGGTATCGATGTTGTATATATTACAATAGTCCTATTTTCCTTGTTGTCAGCCAGTTTTTACGACTACAAGAAAATAAGACATGGTGACATAGTGATTGTAT